>CM070576.1:9841557-11320213 GCA_036346355.1 Rhipidocladum racemiflorum
CTCCTCGTACTTGGCACTTAATCCGAGAAACGCTGGAAGTAACTTTTAAGGGTTTCCCCTTCGCGTTGTCGACCGCCAAATAGGTCACTTTCCTCTTTCATTCCGTCGAAGTTACCACGAAGTTGCCTTCAAGCTTGCAGCGGAGTTGCGCCACGAGTGATCGACCGGGGCTCCAGCGAGGAGTACCATGACAGGGCTATGCCTTCAAGGGCTAGAAGGAGCCCCTTCGCCTTAATATCATCATCTCCTCCCGCTGCTTCAATAGCCGTATCATAAACGCGGAGGAACTCCCTTGGGTCCGTCCGTCCGTCATATGGCTTAACGGTGGGAAATTTGAAGCTTCCCGGGGAGGGCCATTTTTTGGCCCGTAGGCAGGCGCTGAGGGGGTTTGGATCGTGGTCTTCCCTGTGTGCCATCGCGATCGCTGGAGACAGCACCTCGCAGCTCGGGCTTTCATCTTGTGATTCGTATTGCCCCCCGTCTGATCGTCCTTGCAGACGCTTCAACTCCGCCATGAGTTGCTCGTTGGCTTCCATCAGTGCTCGCACGTTAGGGTCAATCTCCTCCTGAGCTCCGGTTCCTTCTCCATAGGTTTCTTCGTTTTCGTGGGTCTCTTGGCGACGAGTCGGATGTGTCGACGCTTCTTCCACCTCTCCTCCTGGTGTCGAGGCCGCTCGGCCTATCGCCGTAGGCCGTCGTCTGGGGGCTCGCTTGCGCACGGCCACCGGAGTTTGTGGAGGTAAAGTTCCTGCCACGCGTTTGTGCTTCACATTGGTACCGGCATCCGCTTCTCGCCATCCAGAAGTCGAGGGGGATCTCCAGATTGGCTTCTCGCACGCCGTCTTGATTCTTCTGCTCCTGCGGTCGTTGCTGCCCCCTTGGATATTGTCTCCTTTCCTTTCTTTGGTGGCATGGTTGCAGGAAACTTACCCTTGGGCCTGATCAGCCGGCGATGGTTTCACCTTGCGGTTGGGTTCCCCACGGACGGCGCCAGTGTGGTTGGGTTGAACCACCGGGTCTCTTTCTCTCTTCTTCTTCGTCGGACTGTTTCTTGTTTTTCGGGGAACCCGTTTCTCCACTGTCTTCTTCCCCCCTTTATAGGGCAGGCCTGGGAACATGCCCATATTTATTGGCCTTCTTCTTCTTTATTATTTCTTGCCAAAGGTTAACCCGAATTTTTTATTGAATCACGTCTCTCATATGTTGGGTTTTTTTGCCCTCTGTTTGTACACCTTTTATAGGGGTTCGACGGGAATTTCACTTGTGTTGGGGTCTCGGATTGCCTGGACACGTCATTGTGTACTCGGGAGGAGTTGTTGGGGGGTGTCAGACCTTGGAGATTGGCACTAGGTTTACTTCAGAGGGAGACATCGCTGGGAGTGACTTTCTCCGGTTTCCTCCCCCGCCACGGAAGGGGACTTCCCCTCGTTGCGGAGGGGGGGAAGGGGCGATTTTTATCCATCATCCCCTTTTACCGGGGGATGATCTCCTAAGGTACGGACTTATGGCTCTATCGGAGGAAGAGGTTGATGTTTATAAATCCGTTCACGTGGGCCATTAGATACGGGGGCTTCGTTTAGCTAGCCGAGGGGGAGGGATGAGCCTGGCCGGTCCACCACACATGCATCAACTGAGTCTGAGCTGCAAGAAAAGCTCCAAAATTCTGCATGTCAACTGGCGGTGCTAGGTGGGGTGCAGGTGCTCCATCATTGGGGTTTCCAGCTGGGCGAGAACCACTTCTATTGCCTCCAAGGTTTCCGCGGGTGTTCACCATCTGTCGATTGCTCCAAGCTTTCAGAGATGAGAGGGAACAAGAATAGACAAGTAACAAGGAAACTTATGCGGGGAAAAGTGTAACTCAAAATCCAACTTTATTATTATTAATATAACTCGGTATGGTTGCTTACAATGCCTAAGGGCCTTGCAACACATACTGCACACTCAGCAAACAATGAAAAACCACCGCCTCTAAAGGGTAACTCTTATTCTAAAACACGACTCGACGAAGAAATCTCAACTGCAAGAACCTACGCTCACTCGTCAAGAAAACCTCCACTGCCTGGGTGGGGGTGCAACGGCATAGGCGCGAAACAATCGCCATGCCCTCCGACTGCAACTGTGGTCGACGACGCGACGTCCTCCTGCAGTTACGGATCCTGGTACATTGCTTTGTGGCTGCGTGGCGGAGTGCGAGTGGCGCCTCTTACGGTTCCTCCTCTGGAGTGCAGGCGTCCAACTCCAACCGGATCGGGACCACTGGCCATACAGCTCTGATCTCGACTCTGCGATCCTTTCCGCAGCATAAGCGACGTACTCACGGGCATTCTCCAAGTGCTTCTTCTCCTCCTCGACCTGCTCACGAGCCTTCTTCAATTCCTGAACTGTGTCTTCGATCAGCTCCTCCTGAGCGGCGACGAATCAGGCTAAGTGAGTGACGGTGGCATCCTCATCTTCTATCGGCTTCTGTTGAGTTCTGCTGTCTCGGCGTGGGTGGTGACGGAATACTGTGCCTTCCAGCTCCCTGGAGTAAGTGCGAGCGATCTGATGCATCGCTCGACGCGACACCTCCTGGATTCCCATCTCAAAGGTAGACCTCCTGGCGGTGAAGTGGAATGGGCGGCTGAACTTTGTCTTCTCTCGGGCATACACCGTGATCCGGACGTCCCATCCTGCGACAATTCCTGCCTGCACGAGTGTAGTCCCTCGGTAGAGCGGCCTCTCAAAACCTCCAAGAAACTGAAGCATACGCCACAACTCAGCGGCATAGCCTCCTTCGCGCTCGGCGTAGTTGTTCTTCATCATCATCTGTGAAAGGACGCTCGCGTAAGAACGCAACATTTTAAAATCAATGTGGAAGACGAAAAGAACTCAGCAAGGGGTATGAACAAGGAAGAAAGGGGTAAGTCGAGAATTCATTCATTATCTTGACCACTTTTAACTTTTAGAAAATAGGTTTTATCCTCACTACGACCATTTTAACTATGGGTGAGCCTACAGTCAGTATGGCTCTGATACCACCTCTGTCGGGACCCGAATCTGCAAATCCGGACCCTCTGTGTATTCAGCACTAGTCCAGGAACGCGCTAGTGCACACAGTTTCAACATTGGTAAATATCACAATCATACCACTCGATACTAATAAAGTACATTAATTGAATAATCAAACTGGTTGCTTGACCTTATGGTCAAGTTACAAATATACGCCTCGCAGGGCGAAACTTATTAAAAGAGAAATAATAGCAGCGGAAAATAAGATAACATCGTGGCGCCATCCAGTATACCACAGGCAACTGACTGGGCTCGCTCCCTAAGTAGACGGTTCCTCTTGGAGCTCCTCCTCCAAAGCTGGTGTAGTCTCCTCTTCAACTAGTGTTGTATTGCGGCAAGGGTGAGTACTTGGTACTCAGCAAGTCATGCACAGAATGCAAGCTAATATACTATATGCATGGCTGGATACAAAGGAATAGCTCAAGGTATATTTGCAGTAAACAGCATTTGACAAGTAACATAAGTAGATTCGAAAGCAATAGAAACAAGTACAAGATCAATAACTTTTCAAGGAGTTTAGTAAACATTGTTCCCAAACCTAATCCACATTTCCATCAACATCATTATTAATCCAACCCAACCTTTCAAGTCCAAGTTATTTTTGAGAAAGTCTAACCCTTGACTATAATTCCCGAGCGATGTCCAATACCGCGGGCTTGGCTATTCGAATAGATTTTACACTCTGCAGAGGTTATGCACTTTACCCACAAGATACAGTCAAACACCACAAAGGCGAGTTCCCGTAACAAAGTCTTTCAGAAACTTCTAACAGCACAAGTGGTCCTCTCCAGTGTTGCACACTAACCCTTCCCTTAGCAAAGGCGAAGTTTAGGTCAATCCACCGTTAGATGGGTACCTGGCCGCAGCCCCGGTACGCTCCCCCGTACAACATACACAAAGGGTGTAGTTGACACCCAGAGGTCCCACAGGTACGTTATTAGCAACTTAGTCAACTAGGTCCGTCCCATTACAGACATGTGGTTGCACGCTTGACTCAATTCAAAGGCTTGCAAGGTTAAGTCCTTAGGGTGACCAGGGCAAGACTACCCGAAGAACCAAACCAACATTCCCGGTGCCACAACTGGCCCACCTGATCATTCTTGCCACATGCCCCGGTCAAAAGCTATTTATCAAACCCCAGTTGATTACCATGCACCACGTGCCATCAACATCACAACACATGATACCTTTCCAAAACAGGTTCAATATATCATTAAGTCAATATTAACATTTGATTGTCCAAAAATCATGTCATGAGCACGTAGCAGGTCTAAGCAATATACTACAACGATCTACAAATCCATGTTGGCAATTTAGTAGTGTCCAACTAGTAATCCACAACTAGGGTGACAAGGGGTCATGGCACATATTTAATTAATTAAGGTGTCATACAGCAAATTGGCATTTATCTAATTCCCCGGGATTAAATAAAGTATTTTCTAATTAAACTAGCATGCAATAAATTGAATCAAAATAGGTTTCAAAATGGGATCAACATGGTCGAAGCACAACTTATCTTCAAAAAGTACTTGCTCTTGGTCCTGAGCTGGCTCCTGGGTCAACACTTCTCCTTCGAAGCCTTCGGGCACTTCCACGTCTACTCATAAAGCGTGCAAATAGCAATAAATAAATAAACAGTAGACAAAAGTGTCCAAACATCCAAATAAAGTTTATAAACAGAGAGAGCATAATTTTATGAATTTTTAGAAACTGAAATCGTCAAATTCGGAGTTTAAATGCAAAAGATACAAGCATTTAAAGTTTAAAATAATCAATTAAATAATATTTTAGTGAAAAAATTTAGTCCAAAAATTAAATAAAATTCATCATTAGGTAGATCTCAATTTTATACAAATTTAGAAATTTGAATCACTCAAATCGGAGTTAAAATGCAAAAGTTATAAGCGTTTCAAGTTTGAATCTAAATTTGAATCAATATTTCGAATTAATAAATCATTTTCTTTTTCGGAAATTCTTTTATTGCGTCAGCGTGACACGTGTCAGCATCTGATTGGTCCGCTGACATCAGCCGGTCCATGGACGTGGTCCATGGTTTGGCTTGGGTCCACCGTGGGCTCGGTCCACGTCGCACTGACGCTGACAGGTGGGCCCCTTGGTGACGTCAGCGCTAACGTCACCGCACGGCTAGGGCGACCGCTGACAAGCGGGCCCGTGCTGACGTCACGGTGCGGTTGCGGCTGAGCCGCTGACACGCGGACCCGGCGTGTCAGCGACACGCCGCGTAGTGCGCTTGCCCGTATGGCCGCGGTCGGCCACTTTCCCTGGGCAGCGTGGCATGATCTCGGCCGTTGATTTGAAAATCAACAGCGCAGATTAGATCTGGCTTTCACGCGTTTGGGTTAACGCGTTTGATTCGGACCGTTGGATCTAGATCCAACGGTCGAGATTGGATCTGGGGTTTTGGATCGGAATCTCACCGGTGGCGACGTGGCGCGATCTGGACCGTGTGATGGAGATCCGACGGCTGAGAATCTTCGAGATCCGGCGATGGCTTGCGGCGGCGCTGGCTGGCCGGGGCTGGAGATGGCGACACGGGCAACGGCGCTGCGGGGCTCCTCCGGCGTGAAGGCTTGCACTCCCGAACGCGTCTCGACGCGGGGAACTCGGATCTGGGCTTGACGGCGGCTGAGGACGACGGAGATGGCGGCAAACGGCAAAGAGGCGCGGCGGAGACCTAAACCAACTACGGCGAGCGATTGCGGGCGAACGGCGGCGGTTCGGGCTTGAAGACTAGGGCCAACGGGTGCGCACGTGGCGGCGGCGCATTAAATAGAGGCCTCAGCTTCCGTGAATCATGCTGAAACCGAGGTTGACACGGCTGCGGCGGCGGAGTCCGGCGTGGACTCGGACTAGGTGACGTGGGCGCACGTGAGCCGTCCACGTGGCGCGATCAACGGTGGAGATGGCTCGGGCGCAGCCGTGCTGTGCGCGGATTGAGCTTGACCGTTGGATCTTGATCCAACGGTTGGGATCGATCGGGGTTGGGTGCGGTGTGGTAAAACGCGGGCTAATGTGGGCTGTTGGATCTTGATCCAAGGGTCCACGGATTAGGGTTCGGAAGCGGTCCGACCGGAACGCGTGGCGCGGTTGGGTCCGGGTCGGACTCGGACTCGAGTCTGACTCGGGCCCGGTCGGTGGAACAGTACAAACCGGTTCGCATTTTTCCAGCGATTAAATAATTCGATTAATTCCCAGAAATTCATTTAATTCAAGAAAAATAGCAAGAGACTCAGAAAAATTCCAGAAAAATTCTGGAAAATATTTTGGAACATTTTGGACTCAAATAAAATATTTCCAACAAAATTTTATTTGCAAAGTTAAATTCTTTAATTATTTCAAAATGGAATAAATTCAAATAAATTCCAAATAAATCCAAATAAATTCCAGAAAATTCCAAAAATTCATCAAAGTGCCAAATCACACATGAATTTAAGAAAAGCAAAATTTTGGGGTGTTACAGAGGCGTACTTTTGTAACTTGACCATAAGGTTGAGCAACCAGCTATATTTCCTTTTCAATAATGTACTTTACTATTTCGTTTAGTATGATTGTGATATATACCGATGTTGAGATTGTGTGCACTAGCGTGATCTTGGACTAGTGCTGAATACACAGAGGGTCCGGATTTGCAAATTCGGGTCCCAACAATATGAATCCTTTCGGTGAATGGAACGCCACACATAGCACTTGGCCAGTAGTCCTATCCATCTACAACCTTCCTCCATGGCTATGTATGAAGAGAAGGTACCTAATGTTGTCCATTCTTATCTAAGGTTCGAGACAGCCTGGAGTAGATATTGATGTGTTTCTCGAACCACTGATGGAAGATATGGACATGTTGTGGCACGATGGGGTCCAGGTGTGGGATCAGTTCCAACGACAGTACTTCACACTAAAAGCGATTATTTTTGTTACCATCAGTGATTACCCCGCCCTGCTGGCCCTATCGGGTCAAATTAAAGGGAAGACAGCTTGTGTAGTATGCATGGATGAAACTGTATCGACGTTCCTTCCATGCTCATAGAAGTTAGTGTACATGCGGCACCGCCGTTTCTTACCAAAAACTCACAAATACCGCAAGATGGGTAAGTATTTTGATAATACGGTTGAGGAAGGTGTGACTCCAAAGCGCCGTAGTGGGAAAAAAGTATTTCAAATGATCCAGAACATCAAGGTGGTTTTCGGGAAGAAACTGGTGCAGGGCTAAAAGAGGGGTCAAAAGAGGAAGAATACTGATGAGGAGGTTCCTCTGCCTGTTGTCCTGTTCAAAAAGATGTTAATTTTCTACAAGTATTTGCTCTACTAGAAGGACTTGGAAATTCACCATAGCATCGATGCCTTGCATGTCATAAAGAATGTCTGTGAAAGCTTGCTAGGTCTCTTGTTGGACATTCAGTACAAGACAAAGTATGGTCTTAAAGCTCGTAAAGACTTCGTAGTACTTAAAATCAGGAAAAAAACTCCACCCTGAAGAAAAACCAACTGTAACACCCCGGCACCTAGTATGCCACGAATGTCACCCAAACAGCTCTAGACACAACATATATCACATAGTTATTAATAAATTACAGCAACTAAGCTAATTGTTTAATCAGAAATTCGGCAGCATCTCCTTTGTTTTTCCTTCGATTTTAAGCAACAATAATATTATCACATCATTATAGCATAATAGATGACATATAAAATAGCACTAACAGGAGTTAAAGCATCATCTCAAGCCCATAACATAAAATCCAACGTTTCATGAACACATATGAAAGGAACAACAAAACCAAGCCCATAAGCTAGCATAATCCAAGTTTTTAACGCAATAAGATAATCATTACAACTACAAGTGGGAGTGTGTAGTTGTCTAGGTGAACAAATCTATGTGGAGATGTGATGCTAATCTCCCTTCCCCGATTGCCGAGTTCATGGTACCTAAAAATAACATAAAATAACAAGCGTGAGTTCATCACTTAGCAAAGTGTATTGCAATGGAATAGAACAACAACATTATTCAATTGCATCAATATCACATACCATAACACATCATCATAAGCATCTCATAGTTCATCTTCATAAACATCTCATAATCATCCTCATTCATGCAATGCAATGCACATGTCTCCGTGAAGCACATACCGGTATTGCCGAGTGCACACCCGTCGGTGTGCACCCTCTTTCCCCTTCCATCCCGTAGATGGAGCACTACAGGAATCAGGGGAAAATTCGTGGGCCAGAAACCCACGAATTTAGGCCAAAACCCACGAATTTAATATAAATTCGTGCGCAAACCGTCGAATTTAGGCCACGAATTTAACTCGACGAAATTAATCAATTAAATTCGTGGGTGCCCACGAATTTAAGTTAAATTCGTGGGTTTCTGCCTGGCCCATGAATTTAACGGATAAATTCGTGGGTTTCTCTGGCCCCACGAATTTAATTAGTAAATTCGTGGGCCAGGAAAACCCACGAATTTAACTTAAATTCGTGGGCCAGGAAAACCCACGAATTTAACTTAAATTCGTGGGCCAGGCAGAAACCCACGAATTTAACTTAAATTCGTGGGCCAGGCAGAAACCCACGAATTTAACTTAAATTCGTGGGCCAGGCAGAAACCCACGAATTTAACTGACGCTTAATATATATATATATATATCCATATGCATCACACTCAATACATTCAATCAAACTTATTCAACATTCAATCAAACACTCAATATATCGACCACGCATATATATGGATCGATATGCATGTCATTCAACACAAGCATCTTCACATTCAATCTTATTCAACACATCACAATAAGTCCATCACAAGATTCAAATATATATCGATCAAATATATGTACTCAAATATATATCGATCAAACATTCAATCAAACTTATTCAACATTCAATCAAACACTCAATATCTATATCGATCAAACACTCAATATATATCGATCGGTATGCATCTCAACATTCAATCAAACACTCAATATCAATATCTATACATTCAATCAAACATTCAATCAAACAATCAATATATATCGATCGGTATGCATCTCATTCAACATTCAATCAAACACTCAATATCAATATCTATACATTCAATCAAAACTCAATATATATCGACAACTCAAGATTCAAGAGTATTACGAACAATTCAAGAGTATTACCAACATGATTCAAGAATCAAACTCCACAACGAATAACTAAGTCACCGAAATGTACAAAATTTGGCATGACCTCTCTAGTAAATAGGACATCCACTCACAGACAAAAAAACATTTGCGGTGATAATATATATATCAATCTCTCAAACCAGAAGGAGACATTCTAGCAGATCCTTAGATAACCAATCACACATCCAACGACAATTTGTAAACTACGCATTACAATCCACATTACAATCTATCCATCACAATACAAATCCGACGACGAAGTCATAAAGTCCAACAAAGAATACACCAATCCAAATTTCACAATGCAATTCATGTCTCGGGGTTGTTGGAGTTGTGGCGCTACCACCACCGCCGAGGGCGAGACTATGACGTCTTCTATGATGTCGTCGTTGAAATGCGTCTTTGGAGGGCATGACCCGTAAACCTGCAAGTTCAAGACTAGGTTGTGTTACAAGTAACATATCGTCGAACTTAGCAAATATCGAAATGATTTGTGCTAAATGTCCTAGGATCGAATCAGTTTTGCACGAATAAGGCAATTTCGTCAAGTTGACTAAGTTTGGATCACAATTGATAGAATTACCTTGTTTCGCAAACTTAGCAACCACAGACATGAATATGATAAGATTTAAGCTATATTTGGCTAAATGTGGTAGAATCGACTCGATTTTGAGCGAATGCCTCAATTTGACTAGGGTTTACATGTTAATTATCAATTTGATAAGAATCGAATAATTATTGCATAAATACCTCAATTTGCAGGATTTGACTAGTCTTGACTCACAAATAACAAAGTTAACTCAATTTGCAAACTTAGCAAACATTGAGATGATTTGTGCAAGGTTTAAGCATGAGTTGCCTAAGTGTCGTAAAATCGACTAAGTTTTGCACGTATAGCTGAATTTGCTCAAGTTGACTAAGTCTGGCTCAACTTTGACAGAATTGAGTTTTATTTGCCTAAATGTGATATAATTGACTAAGTTTTGTGAAGGTAGCTCAATTTACTCAATTTGACTTGGTTTAGCTCACAATTGACAAACTTAGCTCGTTTCGTAAACTTAGAATGTTTTTGACATCCATACCTGTGGTGTTGTCTGAGGTGGCTGCATGGGACTACGAGGTACGTCTTTCGTGTTCACTACGTGTGAACACAGAGGCCCGCATCAGAATTGGTCGCCTCTTCCATTATGAATGCACATATGTCAACAACATGCATAATCTTACATAATGTACTCAATATGACAATTGCATAACCCATATCAAATCATGCTCATCATATCTCAAGCAAGGAGCAAGCATGGCAATAAACCACATCGTGAATTCATATTGCAAGAATAACTCATAGTAAAGCAACACATCATGAAATTGAATCGGATCTACATCAATTCATATGGCCACCAAGCCATAATCACCACAATACACTTGCCTTCAACCGTGAGCGACGGAATGGCGAGAGGTTGAGGGCACTCCCGGGGTCACACCACCTGCACAAAGGTACATTACACTCAAAACAAGCCCCAAAAACAGAACAAGAATGATCTTCTACACCGACCTCGCAACCCACTCCAAAAACCCGAAAACAGAGAATTTGTCCCATCGGGACAGCGGGCTTCCAACTAGCATAACTTGAATTCTAAAACTCCAAATCAAGTAAATGAGTACATTTTATCAAAGCTTAGAAAATTTCCCAACTTTTTCTAAGTATTCGCGAAGACTGAGTCGGCTTCTAAAATTGTCTAATGTACAGTTGAACACGATTTGTCCCAATCTCGTCATAGATTTGACAGCGCTCGGTAAAACAGCCATAACTTTTAAACGGCTGAATAGAATTTAACGTTCTTGGTGTCCACTGAAATATAATTTAATTACCTACAACTTTTGTAACAGTCGACCGATCAGAAAACGCATCTAAAATTCCTAAAACTTAAACCCTAGGTCGGGGTGCAAATCTGCCCGAGGATAGAACGTGGGACAGCATTGCAAATCTCCTAATCTCTTCTTGGAACAGTACCTAATCATGGATCTTAGGCATGGAATCTCCCTTCTAACCAGCACATACACCCTAAAACCAAGATCCCCAGGGCTTACCTCTTCTTGGCGAGACACCCGACCGACGAACTTCGCCTTCTCGCGGCCCAATCTCCCAGCTGATCGCCGGGGACGTCGATGTGACATTACAGTATGAATTTTTGACATGTTTTTGTGATTCCAGAAGTTTTAGGTCTTTCCGGGAGGATTTGGGCCTTTCCGGGAGGGTTTAGGCCTCTCCGGGAGGAGTTGGGCCTAGGGGGTTGAGTCATGGGCCTTCAGAGTCATGGGCCTTCAGTGGGGAGTTTTTGGGCCCATGGGGGGGGGAATTCCTGCAATTTCTGCCCACCCTAGCCCTCCCTGCGCCCCAAACCACTCCCCTCCCTAACCCTAGCCGCCAAACTCCCCTACTCCCCCATCTTGCGCCTCCACCTCCCCTCTCCCCTCCCTTGCTGCCCTAGGGGAGCTCCCCACCGCACATCCTCGTTGTCCCCTCCATCGGGAAGCCCCGCGACGAGGAGATCACCGGATTCCGGCACGAGGAGGACGATCGGGGAGCTCGGGAGGAAGGATTTCGGCGTTCGTCGCTCTTCGGGAAGAGGTATGATTGGGTGATCCTTGGGGTTCGTCTAGGTACTGTTCTAGAGGTCGTTTTGATGCTTTTAGATCAAGTGGTGGTGCTGTGATTGGGTAGATTAGATGAAAACTAGAGTTTGCCACGTTCTCTGGTTCGGGCAGATTGTGCAATCGACCTAGGGTTTGAGTTTTCACGACCTTAGAGTCGGAATTTGGTCAGCCGCCTGTTTAGAAAGTTGTAGGTAACTTCAATAACTTTCAGTGGACATAAATAACGTCCAATTCCGCCCAGCCGTTTGAAAGTTATACTCAATTTACCGAGCGTGTTGAAATCTGTGACGTAGCTGGGACAGAACGTAGTGTTTTGTAGATTAGACAATGTTAGAGGCCGAATCAGCTTTTCCAAATACTTAGAGAAAGCTAGGAAATTTCCTAAGCTTCGCGATTATGTACTCGTTTAATCGATTCGGAGTCCTAGAACTAAAGTTCTGCTAGATTGAAGTCTGCTGTCCCGGGGGGGACAGATTCATTATTTTTCGTTTTCGGGAGTAGTTTGCGAAATCGGGGTAGATGGGCGATGGCGTACTGTTTTGTGGGCACGTTGTGATTGTGTGGCATCTATGTGCAGGTGGTGTGACCCCGGGAGTGCCCTCCTCATCCCGCCAATCCGTCGCCCGAGGTTAAGGCAAGTGTATTGGGATGGGTAGCATGTGGTTTATTTGCTTGTCTTGACTTGATGAAATTGTTTCCATGTTATGCTATCTTGCCATGCTTAGTGTTTGCCATGATATGATAAAAAAGGGTATGTTAAGATGCTATGCAATGGTTTATGGTTAATGATTATGGCATATGTTGCATACATGGCATGAAACTTGGCCCGGTCGGTGAGAACGTCATAACTATTCCGGTAAGGTCGGTGAGAAAGTTATGACTAATCCGGAGCGCCATGGATGTAAGACCTACCTCGTGATTCCACCCACGCGGTGAGTGGAAGCGAGGAGTAGGCACCCTCCATCTACGGGATGGAAGGGGGACGTGGGTGCACGCCGACGGGTGTGCACTCGGCAATACCGGTATTTGCGTCGAGGAGACATGTGCATTCCATACATTATGATGATGAAGAAATGATTTCAATGAGGTTGAGATATGAATATGGTGTTGCATATGAAGTATGACTTAATCATGATGTTAAGTTGTTATGTAGTGATGATAATATTGAATTGTTCTGTATGACCCATTGCAATATACTTGCCGAGTGATCAACTCACGCTTGTGTTTAATGTTGTTTTTAGGTACCATGAAATTGGCTTGCGGGAAAGGGGCTTAGTGGCACATCTTCACAAAGTTTCACTCCTTAAGACTTACACACTTTTGCCATTCGTAGTTGTGATTATAAGTTAATGCGTTGAGAACTTGGAGTATGCCTTACTTGTGTGCTTGGTTACATCCATTACTTCATTTTATATCATAGTATGGCTAAATTTGGTATGCTAGACTTAAATTGCTGCTAAATTTGGCCAAACACCCGAAAATGGCCCGAAAAAGTGATAAAGTCGTACCGAAATCTGGATTCTATATTGTCGCATTTTATAATGTCACATTCTCTATTGTCACATCCTATGATGTCACATTCTCTCCCCCTTAACAGGATTCGACCTCGAATCCGAAGAACGCCAAGAACAAAAACAATGTCCCTACAGGACAAGAAGTTCTGTGTAATAAAGGCAACTACACAAAAACTCAATCCGAATCAAATGACAAACAAACTCCCAAAACCAATACCTAGCGAGAAAGAGTTGACTTAGCCTAGCTAAGTGCAGCCTCTCACGGTTCCACCTTTCCTTCCAATTCCCCATCCGAAAACCTCGATTTCACCCACTAAAGGGCTCAATCGAAAAAAATACGAAATACGACCAAAATCCCACATCAAACATTTCATAGTTCTATCGTGAACAACCTGTCTACCGCATTTCATTGAACTCAACAACACACAATCAAGGCGAATCGTATTTCTTTAACCACTGCTCAACCACAAAAAATCACTAATGGTATCTAATTGAATGACTAGGGTCCGCAACGTGAACCCCCAAGAACCTAGAAAACATTGATTCCCAACTCTTCCAATCGATTGACCTTTAAATCGAAAGGACCATTACTAAGAAATATCATCAAAAGCTACAACTCATTAAGGAACAACTTCCTTTCCATGTCACAAACCATGATACATTTTTATTCCATCCTCTCCCAAGCATATCTCATCCCCAGAGACATGTAGCTAAAATAGATGTTCACGACCGAACACTCTTATTCTTATCGTCCTCTAGAAAAACAAAGAAGTACAATTCCTTTGAACCCAATTGTTCTGCTTGCACCGATTCACATCCAATGCGCTAACATACACTTTGGGGAGAATTCGACAACACCCAAAGAACACTCCTTTTTTTTTCGAAGCCAAGACGCAAAGGAGACACAAATCTCCTACACCACAACCAAAATACCAGAAATCCTTCATTCTCCCTTTTCATACTAGAAAGCAATGGAAACCTCGATTCATGACATGAATGCAAACTTTTCAAGAGCACTCCGGATTAGTCATATATCCATATATGACTTTCTCACCGACCTGGCTCATCGACTCTTTTATGATTAATTATACATAAACGATGTCATGTTTCCTTTTCACCATTCATTCATCATGTAACAACAATACCGAATAGTCATTTACCAAATGACTTCTTCCTCGGTATCACATGATTGAAACACAAATAACATTGATGATTGCGATAATTCATATAAACTATGACGGCAACACCGTTAACAGGAAAACACCACATCATATCATAACCCACCAACAATTGAAAGCTAAATTTGTAAAACCTCGCATTCTAACCAAAAATCAATATTTTGGAAAAGAACATCGACTCCAAAGTCAAACATCTCCGCCACAAATTTTCTCAAAGAGAAAGGGAAACTCATTTCCAAAAAGGGAACACTTCACTAACAAAATCACTTATGAAACATTCATAAAATCCACCTTTTGAAGCACTTGCAAACACTACACATATTTTTCAAATAACTCCAACTATAGCGAAATAGAATTACAAATTAAATCTCAAGAGTTTCCAACACAACCCACTATGTCCATCTGCTTCCTTTAACAAAACTTTATTCCAAAGATAATTTAGTGTGAACGCGAATTAGCGCTATCCACTAAAAAACTTTGGGTGTAAAATCCATACTCATAGCATAAACTAAATAATTTAGCCAAGACCAAAGATTGGGACCAATCACTACAAGTTTAGGGAAACTCTGAAGCACAACATAAGGAATACCTTGACCGAAAGCATTCAACCAAAATAGCAAACAACCAAATCAATCCAAAAGTTTTAAACACAAGCTCAGCATAGATACAACCACCTCTAGTGTTCCACTATGCTTTCCATTAAATATTTTAATAATCACTATTTACTCCCTGAGGAGCCCCATCATAATTCAACCAAAACTATATAAAAAATTCTTTCTCTAGTTACCTTTTCCAACACTTATAAATAAAGTTTATGATGCTTATCAAAACATATCCAACCAAGACTACCTCATCATGATCCCCACGGACCATCAAATCATATAACATCATATTCTAAATTTAAAACATAATACTTCAACAAATACTTTAGCATGATCAACCTATCAATTTTATTCCATCCATACGTCAACTTCTCGACAATCAAAACTTATACAATTAATCAAATGACTTCAACAAGTAAATGTCATCTCCACAAGATAAAGTTCGTAAATAGGACTTTAAGAAATACATTCATTAAGGATAAATCCTTACATCATGATAATTATCCATTATTCATTCGATCACAACAGTGCTCGACATTAAACCACATTTTACAATTTGTCTCTATTTTAACAATCGTTTTCAACGATTAACCACACTACTAAGTCATCAATATCAATAATTTGCATAATCCTAAAAACAACCGCATTGCCTTTAGTTACCATATCCATATATTATAACAAATTACCACTACACCACATACTCCAACTATTTACGATAACTAAATAAGTTAGACCATCCCAATGCTCTTAACAACATCATCAAACAACAAATCCTGTACCTTCTCAATTGGCATCGACACTAGCATTTCAGGAACACGACTTCGTACTTCCAATTATGCTAATAGTTTGCAACAACATAAATAGCAACTCTAATCAACTTCCAAGTTAAGTTCACAAACCAACACGATTAAATTTCTGTACTAACATATTAAATTAGAACATCTTTAAACAACCAACCAAGTTTCTATAACAATGCTAATAGTTTACATCATCTCGATATTCCAACTGCGCATCAAGATTTTAGAGCTTTAGACATTGTCAATGGTCATGTGCATTTAAGATAAAGCAATAGATTCTAAGCATGTACATTAACATCTTTAATCAATCTCGCTATAGAATAATCTACAACACAAGACGTTTATTTAATCTTAAGCTAAAGATAACAATTACATTTAATTGATTTAACTCACAAATTAACTTAGAAGTACATTATTTCCATAAACCACATTGTTACATACTACATAACATGCTGAACAACAATTCTCACTAATGACAAATGATTTCAGTCAAAAGACTACTTACTTTGTTTACAACATTTTCTTTTTAAAACTCAACCAAAAATTCACAGAGAAACATGACTCTGAAAGTTGCAATGGGACATGACTCACACTTAATCATGCAAAAGATCTCCAAAACACATTTCAATCATAAAGATTCCCACAGGAGGGAACCAATCGATCAAGTAATCTTTTTCTGATAAAGGCACAAAACATAATTCGACACATCTTAAGTTCTTGCACACAACTTCAAGAACTTCTTTTAAACTCAGAGTAAGACACGCAAGAACAAAACGATACTTTTCTTTGTAAAGCAACCAACAAAATCGGTGTCAAAGCCAAAAAGGCGACTAAAAAGGCGCAACACTAAACTCTTCTTCTTCGTCTTCAGCCAAGGAGGACAAAACCACAAACCGCCGAAGGATCAATCCTCGAAAATCCAATACCAAACACTTTTCCTTTGATTCAATCAACTACAATTAAGAAAACCAACCAAAACCGATCGTCAGAACGGTAAAGAACATTCGAAGGAATCCACCACTAACTCTTCTATTTGTCTCCAGTCAACTACCCGATCTACGATAGAAAAGGTAAGCACACTTTCCCCACAGGGGGTTAATAGTTCTTCGGTGATGGCTGTAACACCCCGGCATCTAGTGTGCCCGAATGCTACCAAACATAGACTAAACAACATCTAAATACCACAATTAAACATAAATTACAGCAAAGGCGCACATGCTAAAACCGAAATTTCGGCAGCATCTCCTTTGTTTTAACATGAATTGAAGCGATAGCAATAACAAGGCAGTTCATAGCAAAACATAAGGCATCTAAAACGGCAATATAAACGAATATAGCATCAACATAAGACAATAATACTAAAGCCAACCACTCCATAAACTATGGCTAAGCAAAGAGGATCAACAGCACATTAAAAAATATTCCATACACCTAGTTCAGGGCACTATTATTATGATCATGACTCAAGGTTGGTAAATGTGACTGGAACTACGTGAAGGTGCGTAGCTAATGCCCTTTCCCACATGCCGGTGTCATGGTACCTAAGAAAAACAACATAAACACAAGCGTGAGTTCATCACTCAGCAAGCATATTGCAATGGTACAAACAAAAGCAATTACATGGCTACAACAACTCACATCATGTATATCATCACATTCATGTTCACAAATCATTTTCATCATCATTATGTATGCAATGCGATGCGATGCTCATATCTCCTTGGAAACTCATACCGGTACGGTTGAGTACACACCTGTCGGTGTGCACCCTCTCCCCTCTTCCATCCCGAAGATGGAGGGTGCCTACTCCTCGCTTCCCCACACCGCGGTGGATGGAATCACGATGTAGGACTTACTCATTGGCTCTCCAGAATAGTCATAACTTTCTCATCGACCTTCCCCGGACTAGTTATGACTTTCTCACCGCCCGGGCCATGTATCATGCCATGTATGCAAATATGCCAACATCATGAATAACTTGTACATTAACGCATGGCATCATCATAGATAACTTGTACATTAACACATGGCATCATTCACATAATAAACATATTCATCATATCAATGGCACACATTAAAGCATGGCATGTGAACCTATCATATATTCAAATTTCAATCTCAATCAATCAATCAAACAAACCACAACCCGCTACCATTCCAATACATTTGCCTCAACCACGGGCGACGGATTGGCGAGAAGTAGAAGGCACTCCCGGGGTCACACCACCTGCACATAGGTACCACACACTCACAATCATGTCCACAAAACAGTACGCAAACCCTCATCTACCCCGACATTGCCAACTACTCGCAATACCCAAAAACAGAGGTTTTGTCCTGCCGGGACAGCAGCCTTCCAAAAGGCATAACTCGGGTTCTAAGACAATGAATCAATTAAATGAGTACATCCTCGCGTAGCTTAGGAAATTTCCTAATTTTTTCTAAGTATATGGAAAGACTGGTTCGGACTCTAAAGTTGTTTAATCTACAAAAAACCGAGATATGCTCCAATCACGTCACAGATTTTAACACTCTCGGTAAAACAGCCATAACTTTCAAACGGCTGATCGGAATTACGTGTTATTTATACCCACTGAAAGGTATTGAAATTACCAACAACTTCTTCAACAGGCGTACGTCCAAATTCGGACTCTAAAATGGCGAAAAACCGAACCCTAGGTCGACTGCTCATGCTGTCCGAAACAGAGAACGTGACAACTTCTAGATTTCATCTAATCTACTCAATTCCAGAACCACCAATTGATCTAAAAACATGATAATGATCCTTATAACAGTACCTAGCCCAACCCCAAGGAGTCCCATGGCCATACCTTCGCCCGACGCACGAAAAACGAATAGATTTCCTCCCAGATCGCTCCTCGCTCCTCGCTCCAATGGACGGATCTTCCAGGTGCAGGGGTGGAGAGGCTACCCTAGGGCAGCAAGGGGTTGAGGAGAGGTGGTGGAGAGGTGGAGAGCCAAGGGGGCAGAGGGGGAGGTGGGGCGCATGCAAGGGAGAGGGGGAGGTGGTGGTGGCGGCTAGGGCATGTAGGGAGAGGTGGGGGGCGCACAAGAGGGAGGTGGGGTGCACAAGAGGGCAGGGGGAGCCCCTAATACCAGCCCCAAACAGGATTCCTACTCCTAAATGGACTCATACTCCTTCCCACCAAAGCCCACAACCCCTACTCTTAGGCCCAAACTCCGCCGGAAAGGCCCAAACTCCCGGAAACGCAAATAAACCTCATAGCATAGGGTTTTAACCTTAATTCCACATTTTATAATGTTTTTGACCTTAACATTCACATTTTGTAATGCCACAATCTCAAATTTCACATTTTATAAAGTCTCGGCATTCCGTAGTGTCACATTGGCTTTAACCGGTCACACCGTCAAACCACAACCTTACTATGAACAAAAAAAATGGCGGAAACCCTTCGGCACCACAACCCCACTTTATCACGATAATAAGAACAATTCAATCAATTATTTCATAAATATAGCAGCATACATTAGCAAATGTAGCATTCAAAAACAAGGCTTAAATACAACATTTAAGCGTAAGCAACGATACTCATACCCTTTCCTACTGTGCATCCATGTGTGTCAACTTTTAAATTAGTTATTCCACTTACACATGTTTTAATGTTGCTATCCTGGCAAAATTTTAAGTATAACCTAAGCCATGTTTCTAGGTTATCCCACATCAAAAATTTAGTTGAACCTATGGTAATTCACTAAGTTCAAGCACCACGGACCTGAAGCCCGCTCTGATACCAACTGTAACACCCCAGCACCTAGTATGCTGCGAATGTCACACAAACTGCTCTAGACACAACATATATCACATAGTTATCAATAAATTACAGCAACTACGCTAATTGTTTAATCAAAAATTCGGCAGCATCTCCTTTCTTTTTCCATGGATTTTAAGCAACAATAATATTATCACATCATTATAGCATAATAGATGACATCTAAAACAACACTAACAGGAGTTAAAGCATCATCTCAAGCCCATAACATAAGCTCCAACGTTTCATGAACACATATGAAAGGAACAACAAAACCAAAGCCATAAGCAAGCATAATCCAAGTTTTTAACGCAATAAGATAATCATTACAACTACAAATGGGAGTGTGTATTTGTCTAGGTGAACAAATCTATGTGGAGATGTGATGCTAATCTCCCTTCCCCGATTGTCGAGTTCATGGTACCTAAAAATAACATAAAACAACAAACGTGAGTTCATCAGTCAGCAAAGTGTATTGCAATGGAATAGAACAACAACATTATTCAATATCATCAATATCACATACCATAACACATCATCATAAGCATCACATAGTTCATCTTCATAAACATCTCATAATCATCCTCATTCATGCAATGCAATGCACATGTATCCTTCAAGCACATACCGGTATTGCCGAGTGCACACCCGTCAGTGTGCACCCTCTTTCCCCTTCCATCCCGTAGATGGAGGGTGCCTACTCTTACTGACCTGCTCCCATACACAACCGTGGATGGGACTGCGAGGTAGGTCTTTTGTGTTCTGTGAGACCCCGGATCAGCTATCTGAAATCTCTTGTGTATTTCCGTACTAGTCCCAGATCAGTAGCTAGTACACACAGTCAACAGTGATACTTCATTGCCGAACATGACGAAATAGTAACATAAATAATAAAGTATGGGCCACATGGCCACTTATTACAATACTCGGTCACCAGACCGGAGACACGACAGCGGAAACACAAGCGAACACCCAAAAACACCACAGGCGACGACAAGACACGCGACTAGCTATCTTGGCAATCCTCCTCGAACTCTTCGGGGTAGAGCTCACCATCTTCAGCTGAGTCCTGGTAGTTCTCTGATGATGACAAGTTGTGTAGTACATGAGTACAAAAGTACTCAGCAAGTCGGGGAAAGTATGATTATGTGGGGCTTTCCAAAGGAAGCTTAATAGGGTTCTTTTGCACAAAGCCAAATTTCATTAAACCATACTTACGTAATAAGTTTCACAAAGCATCTTTTTACAATTCTTTTTAACAATTGAATTAGTTAGTAATGCAGTGAAGGTTCTATCCACCATCACTAACATAAAGGCTCTAACCGTCAACTTTTAAATGATCCAGTTTAATCACACATGACTCTTTCCGTCAAAGTACAAAACAGGTTCTATCCACCTTGTTGGCTCAATCCGCCATGACACATCCGAGAGTTCTAACCACTCCTGAACCCCAAAATAAAACATTGTTTAATTTTAAAACCAAAACCAAAGTCAACCAATATGAAAGCATTCTTTGCTTTGCCCTTGACCGTAGGCACGACTATTCGAATAGTTTTAACTTTGCAGAGTTGTACAACTTTACCCACAAGACTTGATCGTCTCTTGATGCCAAGCTATTAACACACTTCCTTTGGTGTGCCGGCAGAGAGATCATGACAAGGCCTTTACAATGTATACGCCTAACCCGACCCACCCGCTGAAGTTTCAATGCTGTTAGGGTTCTAGCCACCCAGTACAGAAGCCTCTCTTGCGCCGTGTGAGAAAAACAGCATTGCCTCTATCCGGCACTCATATTCCACCATTTGGTGAGTTTAAGTTAGGTTTCTATAAATTAGTTAGCCAGGTCATACCATTATAGACATGTGGTAGTATGGTTACGCTTAGAATGGACAATCATAAGCGTTGATCCTTAATTGACTTGGAGCGGCACTTGCACAATGCAACTAGTGCTCCATCCGCACCCACCCGACATTCCATTCCGCCCAAGTCCAAACCATTTTTTCTTTTCTTTTTATTTTAGAAAAACAGTACCAAAATCATATAACCATTTCCACATCATACTTTAAATCATCATTTTTGTATAATCCCACCCATGGGTTGTTTTCATCAATATTGGTCCTAAGCAATTCTACCGTACTAATGCACAAAGGGTACCATATGAGGGTAAACATGGCATAGCAAATGTTCTAGGGTTACAAGTAACATGGATGTCAACAACAAAGGAGGTATTCACAAATCGGATTAACTATTCACTTATATTTGACATACGATGATAAACATAGCATGCAACTTTATAAAACATTTAAAACACTTTTGTAAATGTAGGGTCAATATGCGTCAAGGAGACTTGCGTTCGGTCGCGGCGAATTCGTCGAACGGTTGAAGTCCGGCGGCGGGGTCCTCGGCTACGCGCAAAACGAGATAACAAATAAATACAAGAAAATAAATAAAATCCAAAAATTACAAAAGTAGAACTGGTAGGTAGATCTTGATTGTAGATGAATTTAGGAATTTGAACGGAGTCAATCGGAGTTCGGACGGAAAAGATATGAGCTTCCGAAGTTTGAAATTTGGTAAATTGAAAAACGATGGAATATTCCGCGGAATATTCCTTTTCCTTTTTTCTGATTTTTGGTTGGACTTGGGTCTATGGCAAGTGGGCCCATGGTATCATAGACCCATGGGTTCTTCATGCTAGAGCTCAAGCCTTGGGAGGGAGAGGAGGGCTTGGAGGGGGAGCATGGCCGGCGACCAGGGGGGTGGGGGCGGCGGATGGCCATGCACACGCATGGGCAGAGCCCAACATGAACAGAGAGCAAGTTTTTTTCCCAAAAACATGAATTTTTGCCCAAATTTGCATGAAACAAGGCCAAATAAATTCATGGATCATCTAGAGGACATCCTAAGGACCTATAAGAGCAAGGAATTGGATCAAAACTCACCGGAGACGACGAATTTGGCGATGAACGAAGCTCCGGCCGAAATGACCAAATCGTGAAATTCGTCTCCAAATCTTGAGGGATCCTAAAATTGATTGAAAGATTAGATACTAGACTCCCTCACGGTCATAAGGAATCAACAGGAGTTGAGAATGACCCACCGGAGAGGGAGGAATAAGGATGAACTTGAAGAACCCCGAAAATGGCGACCCGGCGCCGGTTTTCTCGATCTAGCGGGCAAACGAGTGGAAGAGACAACAAGAGGATGCCACCACCGGGAAGAGGACTTCTATACGAAGAGATGAGAGGTGGAAGTGCACGCTTTGATGAAGACACGACCGAGTTATGATCAATCAAAGCCATTTCGGTTTTTGGCCAGCGGTTCAAATTCCGGCGAGATCCCGGGCTATTGATGGCAGGGAATGGAAAGGTCGCACCGTTACGGATTCAACGGATCTGGCCGTGATTGATTTGGAGGTGTATTGAGGGAGATATGGTGGATTAAAGAGAGATGCCACCATTAGAGAGAGCTTGGAGCTCTTCTCCGTTCTTTTCATGGCAAGAGGTGGAAGACGGTACTATAGCGCCACGTGGCGAGCTCCGATTGGCCGGGAGTTACGTAAATGAACCACCCTAGAGAAAAATTAGCAAAAATGGTCTAAAAATTCCGAAAAAAATTCCTAGAACCATTTTGGAATATTTGGAACCCAATAATACTGTTTTTGTGGAATTTGGATGAAATTTGTGGAATTAAATATTCAGGCGCGAATTGCGGGCATTAAACGAAAGCAGCGCGAGATAAAATAGGAGCGAAGGTCCAAAAATCCGGGGAATCATTCCAAAAGTCATTTTGGAATATTTGGGACCTAATTGAAGTGATTTTGGGATTTTTGGAGCATTTTTGGACTCGGGTGAAATTTAGTGTACTAGCGGGAATCTGGAAATTTGATTTTTCGACCGGAAGGGAATTGAATCCCGATTTTGGATGGGAAAAGATGCCAGGTTAACATAAACACCAAGGAAACTCCAATTTTTGAATCTAATTAATTTAAATTAGATTTTTTTCGGAAAGCGAAACTGAGGATGTTACAAACCTACCCCCCTTAGAGAGAATCTCGTCCCCGAGATTCGGACGGAGAAAGAAAGAGATCTGGAAACTCCACTCGAAGATCTTCTTCTCGCTCCCAGGTAGCTTCCTTCTCAGAATGATTACTCCAATGAACCTTGTAGAACTTGATTACACGACTTCAGGTTCGGCGCTCAGCTTCATCCAAAATCCTAACTGGATACTCTGGATACGACAGGTCCTCCTTCAGCGCCATTTCTTCCAATGGCATCTGATGCTCGGGTACTCTGAGACATTTCTTCAACTGAGACACATGAAACACGTCATGCACACCTGATAGCTGTGGAGGCAACTCCAACTTATAAGCCACTTCTCCTTTTCTGGCAATCACTGGGAATGGCCCAACGTAGCGGGGCGCTAACTTTCCACTAACTCGAAACCGCTTCATTCCTTTCAGAGGGGAAACTTTTAGATATACATGATCACCAGGTGCAAAGCTTAATTCTCGTCGTAGATTATCCGCATAACTTTTCTGTCTTGACTGGGCTGTCTTCAGATTTGCGCAGATCTGTCTAACTTGCTCTTCGGCTTCTTTCAAAATATCTAGTCCAATTATCTGCCCACCTTCGGTTTCCTTCCAATACAAGGGTGTCCTGCATTTTCTTCCGTATAGAGCTTCAAAAGGCGTCATCTTCAAACTCGCCTAATAACTATTGTTATACGAAAACTCAGCATAGGGTAAATTCTGATCCCATGAACCTTTATATGTTAGAGCACAGGCTCTCAACATGTCTTCTAGGATTTGATTTATTCTTTCCGTCATCCATCATGCAGGGATGATAAGCGATCGAAATTCAGATTTGTGCCCAATACCTCATGCAATTTCTGCCAGAACCTTGAGGTAAACTGGGATCCCCGATCGGACACGATCTTCTTCGGCACACCAAGCAAACACACAATCTTGGCCATGTAAAATTCTGCAAGCTTGTCACCAGAATAAGTCATCTTTACAGGAATGAAAAGAGCTACTTTGGTTAATCTGTCCACAATAACCCAGATGGAATCATAACCGGATTTAGTTCTTGGTAAGCCGGTGATAAAATCCATTCCGATTTCTTCCCATTTCCAAACCAGAACTCGCAAAGGCTGCAATAGACCGGCGGGTCTCTGATGCTTTGCTTTCACCAACTGGCAAACATCACAACGTTCCACGAAGTCAGCAATTTCTTTCTTCATAGTGGACCACCAATATTTTTCTTTCAAATCTGAATACATCTTGGTACTTCCCGGATGAATTGAATATACTGAATCATGAGCCTCCTTCAAGACCACCTCCTTGATTTCTTCTTTGTTGGGGACTACTATTCTTTTCCCGAACCAAACAGTACCTTTTTCATCTTCCGAAAATCCGGGGTGTTTCCCTTTCTTCAAGCCATCTCTTAGGTTGGCAATACCCTTATCACCCTTCTGAGCCTCTCGGATTTGGTCCTCTAAGGTGGATTTTACCTCAACATTGTAAATGTAACCTTCATTCACCAATTCCAAGTTAAGACGCCGGAATTCTTCATGAAGAGTCGGCTGGCTTTCCTGCCGGAATTCTTCATGAAGAGTCGGCTGGCTTTCCTGTACCATAACATTGTTGCAGTAGCTCTTTCTACTTAATGCATCCGCAACAACATTAGCCTTTCCAGGGTGGTAATGGATCCCAACATTATAGTCTTTTACCAGTTCCTAACACCTTCTCTGCCTCAGGTTGAGATCTGACTGGGTGAAGATATACTTCAAACTCTTATGATCCGTATAGATCTCGCATCTATTGCCGATCAAATAATGCCTCCAAATCTTGAGCGCATGCACCACTGCGGCTAACTCCAGATCATGAGTTGGATAGTTTTCTTCATGAGGTCGCAGTTGTCTTGAAGCATAGGCTATAACTTTTCCTTCTTGCATCAAAACACATCCAATACCTTGCTTTGAAGCATCACAATAAACCTCAAAATCCTTATGGATATCAGGTAGAATTAACACGGGGGCTGAAGTTAATCTCTTCTTCAACTCCTGAAAACTCTGCTCACAAGATTTAGTCCATTCAAACTTCTTTTCTTTCTTCAGAAGCTGGGTAAGAGGTTTGGCTATCTTCGAGAAACACTCAATGAATCGTCGATAATAACCTGCTAATCCTAGGAAACTTCTGATGTCCGGGACGGACTTTGGTTGCCTCGAATCCAAAACATCCCTCACTTTAGCAGGATCCACTGCTACTCCTTGCGCAGAAATTATATGACCCAGGAAAGAAACCTCTTTCAACCAAAAGTCACACTTGCTAAACTTAGCATACAGCTGATGCTCTCTCAACGTTTCCAAGACTATCCTTAGATGGTCTTCATGTTCTTTTCGACTCTTCGAATAAACCAGAATGTTGTTAATGAAGACTACAACAAACTTGTCCAAATACTCCATGAATACCTTATTCATTAGATTCATGAAATAGGAAGGAGCATTTGTTAATCCAAAAGACATCACTATAAACTCGTACAGTCCATATCTGGTAGTGAAGGTTGTCTTCGGAATATCTTCTTTCCTTATCTTCAACTGGTGATACCCTGACCTCAAATCTATTTTGGAGAAGACTTGAGCTCCCTTCAACTGATCAAACAAATCGTGTATCCGAGGCAGCGGATACTTGTTCTTGATTGTGACCTCATTCAAAGACCTGTAGTCTATGCACATCCTTAGACTACCATCCTTCTTTGTGACAAAGATCACGGGCGATCCCTAAGGCGACGAACTGGGCCTGATGAATCCTTTCTCTTGTAATTCCTCAATCTGCTTCTTCATCTCGACTAACTCATTGGAAGGCAGTCGGTAAGGCCTCTTCGAGATCGGAGCGGTACCCGGTACAAGCTCAATCACAAACTCGACTTCCCGGTCTGGTGGCATACCAGGCAACTCTTCTGGAAATACATCCGGGTACTCATTAACTATCGGCACATTCTCCAACAACGTCCCCTTCAGACGGTTCAGGGTACTACCCCCCTTAGAGGAAAGATTAAACAAGAACTCCACTCTAATCCCCTCAGGGCTGGTAAGAGAAATAGCTCTACTAGCACAATCTATCTGACCCTTGTACTTGGTTAACCAATCCATTCCAAGGATTACTTCTATACCCTTAGTATCCAATAGTATTAAGTTCCTGTCGGGACCCCGAATTTGCAAATCCGGACCCTCTGTGTATTCAGCACTAGTCCAGGAACGCGCTAGTGCACACAGTCTTAACATCGGTATATATCACAATCATACCAAACGATACTATCAAAGTACTTTATTTAAATAATCAAAAGGTTACTCGACCTTATGGCCAAGTTACAAATATATGCCTCGCAAGGCGAAACTTATTAAAAGAGAAATAACAAAGAATGGAAAATCAAATAACTGTGGCGCCATCCAAGATACCACAGCAACCGACCGGCTCGCACCCCTAAGTAGACGGGTCTTCTTGGAAATCCTCCTCCGAAACTGGCGTAATCTCCTCTTCAACTGGTATTGTGTTGAGGCAAGGGTGAGTACTTGGTACTCAGCAAGTCATGCACAGAATGCAAGCTAATATACTATATGCATGGCTTGGTACAAAGGAATAGCTCAAGGTATATTTGCAGTAAACGGCTTTTGACAAGTAATGAAAGTAGATTCGAAAGCAGTAGAAATAAGTAAAGCATAAATAACTTTTCAAGAAGTTTAACAAACATTTTTCCCATCCTAAACCACATTTCCACCAACTTCATTACTAAACCAACCCAACTTTTCAAATCCAAGTTATTTTCAGAAAGTCTAACCCTTGACTGTAATTCCCGAGCATTGTCCAGTACCGTGGACTCGGCTATTCAAATAGATTCTACACTCTGCAGAGGTTATGCACTTTACCCACAAGATACAGTCAAACACCACAAAGGCGAGTTCAGAACAAAGCCTTTCTAAGCCTCAAACAACACAGGTAGTCCTCTCCGGTTCGTGCTCTACACCATCCCTTCCCTTAGCCAAGGCGAAGTATGGGACCAACACACCGTTAGATGGGTATCTGGCCACACCACGATACGCTCCCCGCATAATCACACAAACGGTGTAATTGACACCCTGAGGCTCCACAAGTGAGTCCTTAGCGACTTAGTCAACTAGGGCCGTCCCATTCCAGCCATGTGGTTGCAAGTATGACCCAGTTCAAAGGCTTGCAAGGTTAAGTCCTTAGAGTGACCAGGGCAAGACTACCCAAGAACCAAATCAACATCCCCAATGCCACAACTGCCCACCTGATTACTCTTGCCACATGCCCCTGGCCGAAAATCGTTTATCAAACCCAGTTGATTACCATGCACCACGTGCCATCAACATCACATGATACTTTTCCAAAACAGGTTCAATATATCATTAAGTCAATATTAGCATTTGATTATCCAAAATCATGTCATGAGCACGTGTGTGTCTAAGCGACATACTACAACGATCTAAACCCATGTTGGCAATTTAATAATGTCCAACTAGTAAACCACAACTAGGGTGGCAAAGGGTCATGGCACATACTTAAGTAATCAAGGTGTCATATAGCAAATTGGTATTTATCTAACCCCCATGTTTAAACAAAGTATCTTTCTAATTGAACTAGCATGCAATAGTTTAAATCAAATTAGATTTCGAAATAGGATCAATATGGTCAAAGCACAACTTGCCTTCAAAAATTACTTGCTCTTGGTCTTGAGTTGGATCCTGAGTCAACACTTCTCCCTCGAATCCTTCCCAAGACTTCAACGCTCACTCGTAAAGCGTGCAAATAGCAAATACACAAATAAACACTAGGCAAAACATCCCAAAACTCCAAATAAAATCCATAAACAGAGAGAACATAATTTTCTGGATTTTTAGAAACTGAATCGTCAAATTTGGAGTTAAAAGCATAAAAGTTATGATTTATTAAAGTTTAAATAATCAATTAAATAATATTACAGAGAAAAACTTTAGTCCAAAAATTAAATAAAATTCATATTTGAGTAGATCTGAATTTTATACAAATTTAGAAATTTGAATCACTCAAATCGGAGTTGAAACGCAAAAGTTATAAGCGTTTGAAGTTTGAATCTAAATTTGAATCAATATTTCGAATTAATAAATCATTTTCTTTTTTCGGAAATTAATTATTGCGTCAGCAAGGACACGTGGCAGCCTCTGATTGGGCGGTGGCGTCGGTGGTCCATGGACTTGGTCCACGCCGGCTCGGGTCCACCGTGGACTCGGTCCACGACTCCACGTGAGACCCGACATGTGGGCCCTCTCGGGTGACGCGTCATCGGCCCGGCGTCGGCGAGGCTCACCACGGTCGGGTGGGACCTTTGTGGCGTCATGGGTGGCGTCGGCGCTTGGCGGGTCGACCAGCGACATGCGGGCCCCTCGACACGCGGGCCCGCGTGTCGGCGTCACACGCCGGCGTGGGCCAGCGCGCGCTTCGGTCCAACTTCCCGACACGCGGCGCAATCACGACCGCTGATTTGAAATTCAACGGCGCGGATTAGATCCAGGGTTAACACGCGTTGAAACTACTCGTTGATCGTGGGCCGTTCGATTTAGATCGGGCGGTCCAGATCTAATCCTATAATCGCCTTTGCTAAAGACGTGGCGATTGTGAACCGCTGGATCTTGATCCAACGGTCGAATCTAATCGGGTTTAGAACACGTGAACTCACCTCAACCGTCCGATCTGGATCTCGGCGGTCCACGAGCTTCGCGAGTCCGGCGATGGCAGCGAAGCTTGGGCACCGGAGACGAAACGGCACGAGCGCCCGACGGCGTTCGGGTTGCTCCGGCGAGATGAAGGGTCCCTTCGGTGCGTCTCGTCGCGAGATCCCAGAATCGAGCTCCTTCTCGGCGGAAGACGACGGACGACGACAGCAGCGCAAACCTCGGCGGAGGAAGAGACAACTCCGGCGAGCGATTGCGGCTCAACGGCGGCGGCTTTCAGCGAGATGGCTCGAGAACGGGTGCGCAAGGATGAGGGCAACCTCGGGGACGCCCCACGCTTTAAATAGCCTCGGCGTTCGTGCCTAGACGGAAACCTAATCCTACACGGCGGCGGCGGCGGCGAGTCCGGCTTCGGTCTCGGCGAAGACGGCGACTCTCGGCCCGTCCACGTGGCGCGATCAACGGCCACGATCGCACGGCGCGATCGGATCCGGGCCGGATACGGCTCGAACCGGTACGGGCGGATCTCAGCCGTTGGATCTTGATCCAACGGTTGGGATTGATTAGGGTTAGGAGTGGGTTCGGTCGAGTCACGTGGCTCGGCCTGACTCGAGTCCGACTTTCGGTTCCGACTCGGTCGGATGAACAGTACTTGACCCGAGTTGATTTTCCAGCGATTTAATATTTAAAATAATTCCCAGTAATTCATTTAATTCATTAAAAATAGCAAAAGACTCAGAAAAATTCCAGAAAAATTCTGGAAAATATTTTGGATCATTTTGGACTCAAATAAAATATTTCCAACAAAATTTTATTTGCAAAATTAAATTCTTTAATTATTTCAAAATGGAATAAATTCAAATAAATTCCAAATAAATCCAAATAAATTCCAGAAAATTCCAAAAATTCACCAAAGTGCCAAATCACACATGAATTTAGGACAAGTAAAATTTTGGGGTGTTACAAACCTCCCCCCCTTAATAGAATCTCGTCCCCGAGATTCAGGGCTTACTAAAGGAATAGGTTTGGAAACTCTTTCTTCAAATCCTCTTGTGACTCCCAAGTCGCTTCGCTTTCTTCATGGTTGCTCCACTTGAACTCTCTGAAACGGGTTGACTTGTTTCTAGTTTCTCGATCCATTGTGTCTAGAATCCTCACGGGATACTCCTTATAGGTCAAATCCTCTTGCAACTCAATTGACTCTAGCGGTGTATGCATTTCTCGTGAACTCGAAGACACTTCTTCAACTGGGACACATGGAATACATCATGCACTCCTGCTAACGACTGCGGCAACTCCAGCTGATAAGCAACCTCGCCTCTGCGGCTCACAATCTTAAATGGCCCAACATAACGGGGTGCGAGTTTCCCTTTGGCATGGAACCTCTTAACTCCCCTGAGAGGCGTAACTCTGAGGTATACAAAGTCTTCTGGTTCAAAACTCAAATCTCGGCGACGATTGTCAGCATAACTCTTCTGGCCGAGATTGGGCTATCTTCAACCTTTCCCTAATCATGGCGACTGTTTTTCAGCTTCTTGAAGAATATCGAGGCCCAAAGACACGGCGCCCTGGTCTCATTCCAATTCAATGGCGTCCGACAGTCGACTCATACTGATGCCTCAAAAGGTGACATCTGTAAACTAGCCTCGATAACTATTGTTGTAATCGAACTCGGCATACGGCAAACTTTTATCCCAAGAGGTAGCATAAGCCAATGCACAAGCTCTCAACATATCCTCCGAGACCGTTGACTCTTTCGGTCTGTCCATCCGCCTGTGGATGATAAGGTATCTTGAAGTTCAAGCGGGTTCCCATGGCTTCATGCAACTTATTCGTAACCTTGAGGTAAATTGGGTACCTGTCCGATACAATCCTCTTTGGCACTCCGTGCAAACAGACAATCTCGATCATGTATAATTACGCTAATTTATCTCCCGAGTAAGTGGTCTTCACGGGGATAAAATGGGCTACTTTAGTTAGGCGATCCACTATAACCCATATGGAGTCATAACCTCCTTGAGTCTTCGGCAAACCGGTAATGAAATCCATTCCGATTTCCTCCCACTTCCACTCAGGTATTTTCAGCGGTTGTAGCAATCCTGCTGGTCTCTGATGCATTGCCTTGACTCTCTCGGCATACGTCGCACAATGCAACATGCTCGGCAACTTCCACGTTTCATACTCGGCCACGAGAATCTCTCCTTGAGATCCTGATACATCTTGGCGCTTCGAGGATGAATTGAGTACTTGGAGTCATGGGCTTCTTCGAGAATCGATTGCTTTAACTCCTTTTTGTTAGGCACACAAATGCGATCATTCATCCACAACGTGCCTTGCTCATCCAACTTGAAGTCCTCTGCCTTGCCTTCCTCCTTGATGGACTTAATCCTGCGGATCTTGTCATCATCCTTCTGTCCTTCTCGGATCTGGTCCTCTAAGGTAGGCTTTACTTCCAATGCGGCCAAGAATCCGCTAGGTACAACCTCAATCTTCATTTTCTGAAAATCCTTACATAACTCATCCTGGCTTGTGGCTAGCAACGTACTCACGGTATGGCTTTTCCGACTCAGAGCATCGGCTACTACGTTGGCCTTCCCGGGATGGTAATGGATTCCAACATTGTAGTCCTTGATCAACTCTAACCCATCTCCTCTGCCTCATATTCAGATCCGACTGGGTGAATATGTACTTAAGGCTCTTATGATCCGTATACACTTCACATCTGTTTCCAATCGATAGTGACGCCATATCTTCAAAGCATGCACTACGGTAGCTAACTCCAAGTCATGTGTCGGATAATTTTCCTCATGCGGCCTCAAGCGCCTTGATGCATAAGCGGCGACCTTTCCATTCTGCATCAGGCACACATCCAAGTCCTTGGCGCGATGCGTCACAATAAACATCGAGGCTTTGAGCAACATCCTGTAGAACTAACATCAGTGCCGACGTCAATCGCTTCTTCAGCTCACGAAATCCTTTCTCACATTAGGCGTCCATGCAAACTTCTTTTCCTTCTTCAGCAATTGCGTAAGAGGTTTCGCATTGTCGAAAAGCCTTCGATGAAACGGGCGGTAGTATCCTGCCATTCCAAGGAAACTCGAATCTGGGTCACGATCTTTCTGCTCCCAATGTAACACGCCTTCTACTTTGCTCGGATCTACGGCGACTCCTTATGAGGTAATTACGTGTCCAAGAAACTCCACCTTGTCCTTCCAAAAATCACACTTGCTGAACTTGTCGAAAAGTTGATGTTACCTAAGCTTTTCCAAAACTCGCCTTAAGTGTTCGGCATGTTCATCCTCTGTCTTGGAGTAGATTAGGATATCGTCTATGAACACGACGACAAACTTGTCCAAATATTCCATGAACACCTTATTCATCATATTCATGAAATAGGTGGCGCATTAAATCGGCCAAAGGACATAATCTTGTGAACTCGTAATGTCCATATCTTGACGAGAATGCGATCTTGAATATCTTCCGATCGGATCTTCAAGCGATGGTATCCCGATCTCGAGATCAATCTTGGAGAAAACTCCGGCTCCTCTTAACCGATCAAACAAATCATCAATCCTGGGTAGCGGATACTTATTCTTCACGGTGACTTCATTGAGTGCACGGTAGTCAATGCACATCCTGAAACTCCCGTCCTTCTTCTTGACAAACAAAACTGGTGCTCCCCACGGCGACGAACTTGGTCTGATAAATCCTTTATCCATTAACTCTTCCAGCTGTTTCTTCATCTCTACCAACTCCTCGGTAGACATCCGATAGGGTCTCTTTGCTATCGGTCTTTGTGCAGTACAAGCTCTATCACAAACTCTATGTCCCTGTCTGGCGGCATACCAGGTAGATCCTCGGGGAAAACATCGGGGTACTCATTCACTACTGGGACATCCTCTATGCTGATTGCCTTGGTACTGTTAACCATCAACTGTCCATCTCTAACTGCAGTGGCTTGAAATTCCACTTTCTTCCCACACGGGCTCTCGACTGAGATAGTCCTTCGTCCACAATCCAATACGGCCTTGTGCTTGGATAACCAATCCATTCCCAATATAACATCTAAGGTCTGGGTCTCCAAAATTAAAAGGTTTTCTAGGAACTATATTCCATCTATTAGTATTCTCACCGGAACATCCTACTTCCGTTCGGAGTTCTAACCAGGGTTTGAACTAAAAGCATGCACTTAAGTCTTGCAATCCTTAAATCATTTCTAGTAGCAAAGCCTTGCGAAACAAACGAATCGCGAAGCTCGAGTCAAGCAAAGTCATTGCAGTCTTGAGTTAACAAGTAACTTACCCGATCTGACGTCCGTAGCATTCTCGCAGTGCATCTGCGGTGACATGGTTGACTCGGCCTCTCACCACGATGCCTGGTGTGGCTCCTGGTGCCGGGCGTCCTAGCTGGGGTGGTTCCTAGATTGAAGCGAATCGGGTCGCTCTGCTGTCTTCTTTGGACAATCTGTTGGCAAAGTGTCCTGGCTCGTTGCGGTTGTATGACGTCTCACTGTTCCTTCTTGTTGCACGAGTAAGCGTTTCTAGCGAAGGGCTGGGTCGATAGTTACGATTGGCAGGTCTTGGTCTTTGGGGATGGTGTCCTTGTTGCACTCTGTGGTTGGAATCTGAAGAATTGATTTGGTGCAACTCTCAAGCGCTGTTGCGTTCCCTGGCGTGATCCTTGCTGTTGCATCCTGCGCTTCCTGTTCTCATCCAGTTCCTTGCGCTTGTCCTCAAGAATAAGTGCCTTATTCACCAACTCTTGGAAATCTGGAAAGGTGTGGGTGATCAACCCTACTTGCAATCCCGAGTTAAGTCCCTTCATAAAACGAGACTGTCTGGATTTATCTGTCGCTACATCCTCAGGTGCGTAGCGTGCTAGCTGTGTGAACTTGTTCAGGTAGTCGGCCACTGGCTGATTACCTTGCTTCAGTGCTCTGAACTCCTCCTTCTTAAGGTCCATGATTCCTTCAGGCACGTGATACTGTCGGAATGCAGCTGTGAACTCTTCCCAAGTGATATCTTGAGGGTTCTCCTGCGTGGCACAGAAGTTCTCCCACCATTCGGCGGCTGTTCCTTCCAACTGATGAGAAGCGTAAAGTACCTTCTCATTCCCTATGCATTGAGCTATGTGTAGCTTCCTCTCGATTGATCTTAACCAATCATCGGCCTCCAATGGATTGGCATTCCCAGAGAAAGTGGGTGGGTGAGTCCTCATGAACTCTGACAGCCTTGTATTCTGGCGTGGTCCCTGATTAACTTGATTAGCAGTGGCCTGAGCAGTGACGTGCTGCATTTGTTGCATCATAGCATGCATCAACTGAGTCTGAGCAGCAAGAAAGGCTCCAAAATTCTGCATATCAACTGGCGGTGCTGGTGCTCTATCATTGGGGTTTTCTGCTGGGCGAGAACCACTCCCATTGCTTCCAAAGTTCCCACGGGTGTTCACCATCTGTCGATTTGCTCTAGGTTTAGAGATGAGAGGGAAACAAGAATAGACAAGTAGTATGGAACTTATGCGGGGCGAAAGGGGTAACTTTAAGGTCCATCTTTATTATTTAATAACTTGGTATGGCTGCTTACAATGCCTAAGGGCCTTGCAACACATACTGCACACTCAGCAAACAAAGCAAATCCAAATCGAACTAACTCTGGAGTCTAACGCCTAAAGGGTGACTCTTCCTTCTATGTCTCGACTCGGCGAAGGAGTCTCACTATAGAACCTATGCTCACTTATCGAGAAAACCTCCATCTGTCACAAGAGTGCTTTACGTAAGAACTCGGAATTTTTAAATTGTGACAAGGTAAGAGAAAATTTCAGCAAGAGACAAGAAAAGAGAGAAGGGGATAAGTCGAGAGGTCATTTCTTATCTTGACAAATTTTTAGCTTTAGAAAATAGGTTTTATCCTCACTACGACCATTCTAGCTTAGGGTTGAGCCTACAAATAAGTATGGCTCGATACCACCTCTGTCGGGACCCCGAATTTGCAAATCCGACCCTCTGTGTATTCAGCACTAGTCCAGAACGCAGCTAGTGCACACAGTCTTAACATCGGTATATATCACAATCATACCAAACGATACTATCAAAGTACTTTATTTAAATAATCAAAAGGTTACTCGACCTTATGGCCAAGTTATAAATATATGCCTTCGCAAGGCGAAACTTATTAAAAGAGAAATAACAAAGCGGAAAATCAAATAACTCGTGGCGCCATCCAAGATACCACAGGCAATCGACCAGGCTCGCACCCCTAAGTAGACGGGTCTTCTTGGAAATCCTCCTCCGAAGCTGGCGTAATCTCCTCTTCAATCGGTATTGTGTTGAGGCAAGGGTGAGTACTTGGTACTCAAAGAAGTCATGCAATGAATGCAAGCTAATATACTATATGCATGGCTTGGTACAAAGGAATAGCTCAAGGTATATTTGCAGTAAACGGCTTTTGACAAGTAATGAAAGTAGATTCGAAAGCAGTAGAAATAAGTAAAGCATAAATAACTTTTCAAGAAGTTTAACAAACATTTTTCCCATCCTAAACCACATTTCCACCAACTTCATTACTAAACCAACCCAACTTTTCAAATCCAAGTTATTTTCAGAAAGTCTAACCCTTGACTGTAATTCCCGAGCATTGTCCAGTACCGTGGACTCGGCTATTCAAATAGATTCTACACTCTGCAGAGGTTATGCACTTTACCCACAAGATACAGTCAAACACCACAAAGGCGAGTTCCCGTAACAAAGCCTTTCGGAAGCCTCAAACAACACAGGTAGTCCTCTCCGGTTCGTGCTCTACACCATCCCTTCCCTTAGCCAAGGCGAAGTATGGGACCAACACACCGTTAGATGGGTATCCGCCACACCACGACACGCTCCCGCATAATCACACAAACGGTGTAATTGACACCCGAGGCTCCACAAGTGAGTCCTTAGCGACTTAGTCAACTAGGGCCGTCCCATTCCAGCCATGTGGTTGCAAGTATGACCCAGTTCAAAGGCTTGCAAGGTTAAGTCCTTAGAGTGACCAGGGCAAGACTACCCGAAGAACCAAATCAACATCCCCAATGCCACAATCGCCCACTGATTACTCTTGCCACATGCCCTGGCCGAAAATCGTTTATCAAACCCCGCTTGATTACCATGCACCACGTGCCATCAACATCACATGATACTTTTCCAAAACAGGTTCAATATATCATTAAGTCAATATTAGCATTTGATTATCCAAAATCATGTCATGAGCACGAAAGTGTGTCTAAGCAAAGATACTACAACGATCTAAACCCATGTTGGCAATTTAATAATGTCCAACTAGTAAACCACAACTAGGGTGGCAAAGGGTCATGGCACATACTTAAGTAATCAAGGTGTCATATAGCAAATTGGTATTTATCTAACCCCATGTTTAAACAAAGTATCTTTCTAATTGAACTAGCATGCAATAGTTTAAATCAAATTAGATTTCGAAAGAGGATCAATATGGTCAAAGCACAACTTGCCTTCAAAAATTACTTGCTCTTGGTCTTGAGTTGGATCCTGAGTCAACACTTCTCCTCGAATCCTTCCTAAGACTTCAACGTCTACTCGTAGCGTGCAAATAGCAAATACACAAATAAACACTAGGCAAAAACATCCCAAAACTCCAAATAAAATCCATAAACAGAGAGAACATAATTTTCTGGATTTTTAGAAACTGGAATCAATCAAATTTGGAGTTAAAACGCAAAGTTATGATTTATTAAAGTTTAAATAATCAATTAAATAATATTACAGAGAAAAACTTTAGTCCAAAATTAAATAAAATTCATATTTGAGTAGATCTGAATTTTATACAAATTTAGAAATTTGAATCACTCAAATCGGAGTTGAAACGCAAAAGTTATAAGCGTTTGAAGTTTGAATCTAAATTTGAATCAATATTTCGAATTAATAAATCATTTTCTTTTTTCGAAATTAATTATTGCGTCAAGAAGGACACGTGGCAGCCTCTCGATTGGGCGGTGGCGTCACCGGTCCATGGACTTGGTCCACGCTCGGCTCGGGTCCACCGTGGACTCGGCCCACGACTCCACGTGAGATCGACATGTGGGCCTCTCGGGTGACGCCATCGCCGACGTCGGCGGGCTCGGCCACGGTGTCGGCTGTGGGACCCATCGTGACGTCATGGGTGACGTCGGCGCTTGGCGGGTCGAGCCATCGACATGCGGGCCCTCGACACGCGGGCCCAGCGTGTCGGGCCACACGCACGCTGCGTGGGCCGGCCGACCGCGTCGGTCCAACTTCCCGACACGCGGGCGCAATCCACGACCGCTGATTTGAAATTCAACGGCGCGATTAGATCCAGTGGTTAACACGTTGAAACTACTCGTTGATCGTGGGCCGCTCGATTTAGATCGACGGTCCAGATCTAATCCTATAATCGCCATCACTACAAAGACGTGGCGATTGTGAACCGCTGGATCTTGATCCAACGGCCCGTATCTAATCGGGTTTAGAACACGTGAACTCACCTCAACCGTCCGATTCGATCCGACGGTCCACGTAGCTCGCGAGTCCGCGATGGCACGGCTGCTTGGGCACCGGAGACGAGAACGACGACGAGCCCGACGGCGTTCGGGTTGCTCCGGCGAGATGAAGGGTCCCTTCTGCGTCTGTCGCGAGATCCCAGATCTGAGCTCCTTCTCGGCGGAAGACGACTGACGGCGGCAAAAGCAGCGCAAACCTCGGCGGAGGGAAGAGACAACTCCGGCGAGCGATTGCGGCTCAACGGCGGCGGCTCAGCGTAGATGGCTCTGGGAACGGAGTGCGCAAGGATGAGGGCAACCTCGGGACGCCCCACGCTTTAAATAGCCTCGGCGTTCGTGCTCCTAGACGGAAACCTAATCCTACACGGCGGCGGCGCGGCGCGGAGTCCGGCTCGGTCTCGGCGAAGACGACGACTCTCGGCCGTCCACGTGGCGCGATCAACCGGCCACGATCGCACGCGGCGCGATCGGATCCGGGCGGATACGGCTCGAACCGTGCAGGCGGATCTCGGCCGTTGGATCTTGATCCAACGGTTGGGATTGATTAGGAGTTAGGAGTGGGTTGGCCGAGTCACGTGGCTCGGTCGGACTCGAGTCCGACTCGGGTTCGACTTCGATCGGATGAACAAGATTTGACCCGAGTTGATTTTCCAAATGATTTAATATTTAAAATAATTCCCAGTAATTCATTTAATTCATTAAAAATAGCAAAAGACTCAGAAAAATTCCAGAAAAATTCTGGAAAATATTTTGGATCATTTTGGACTCAAATAAAATATTTCCAACAAAATTTTATTTGCAAAATTAAATTCTTTAATTATTTCAAAATGGAATAAATTCAAATAAATTCCAAATAAATCCAAATAAATTCCAGAAAATTCCAAAAATTCACCAAAGTGCCAAATCACACATGAATTTAGGACAAGTAAAATTTTGGGGTGTTACAGTTCCCTAGGAACTTTACCCCTTTTATTACTATATCCATTTTCGGACAAATAGCAGTTGTTCTTAATTCTTTACCAGGGGATTGCACTAATAAAGGGTTTCTTAACTGTACTGTATCCCAAGCATGCTTTTTAACCAAGTATTCTGATATGAAAGAATGGGTGGCACCAGAATCAAACAGAACTGAAGCAGGTACTGAGTTGACATAGAACTTACCATAAACCACGTTTGGCGCATCTTGAGCCTCCTCAGCAGTGATATGGTTCACGCGCCCTCTTCCAGTAGTCCTTGGCGTGCGCGGGGTCTGCGGGGTACCTCTTCCTTGAGCCGGCGCTGGAGCACAGGCCGGTGTTGATCCGAGGTTAAACCTCACTAGGGTGATGGGCTGCCGCTTCTGGGGGCAATTGTTGGCATAGTGTCCCATCTCCCTGCAGTTGAAGCACTGCACTCCTGCCATGGCGGTACTGCTCTTCTGGGCTTGATTGCCTGCATTGCCGGTAGGGGCTTGTCCAATTGGGCGAGGGGTGGACATTGGGGTCCTTGGCACGTTGGGGGCTGCTGGCCTGCTGGGCTACTGCTGGAACGTCCGGGGCCTGGAGCTGCTAGCACCTCGCTGGTTCTGGAACATCATCCTTCTCTTCCGTGACTCAAACAACAGGTGCTGAGCATCCTCTTGGATCAGAGCCTTGTTCACCATATGTTGGAACGACGGAAAGTCGCTTGAAACCAGCTGAACCTTCAGATTAGGGTCAAGGCCCTCCATAAAACGCCCGATCTTGGCCTCATCAGTTGCGACATCAGCAGCCGCATAGCGAGAAAGCTGGGTGAAACGGTTCAGATAATCTGACACCGACAAATTTCCCTGTTGCAGCTTATGAAACTCCCGTCGTTTCATCTCCATGATGCCCTTCGGGATATGGGTGGCTCGGAAAGCTTCAACAAATTCATCCCAAGCAATATTCTGAGGATCAGCATGGGCGGCACAATAATTTTCCCACCAATTTGCAGCGGTGCCCTTCAGCTGATGCGAAGCAAACCTGACGCTCTCCAGGTTATCACACTGAGCCAGGTGGAGCTTCCTTTCCACCTCTTTCAGCCAGTCATCCGCTTCTAGCGGATCCACTACTCCCGCAAAGGTGGGAGGTCTTGTCCACATAAATTCTCCGAACTTGGACTGAGGCGGCTCTTCTGCCTGAGCTGGTGCAGCTTGGGGCTGGTTCAGAACATTCTGAGCTAGGGCTTGTAGAAGCTGAATCTGCATTGCCATCATCTGTTCGAGGTTGGGCGGTTGAACTAGAGGTGGGGGCGGCGGCGGATCATGTTGAGGGGCAGGTGGCGGTCCTTGTTGAGCGGGTGGTGGTAACTGTCCAACGGCGTCCTGCTGCTGTTGCGGCTCCACATACTCCTCCTCTTGGAAATGCACGGGTCCACAGGCACGTCCACGACCTCTACTGCGGCCTCTTGCTCTCCCGCGGCCACGACCACGGCCAGGGTTCTCCATCTGCAACAAGGGCGGTCAGGCACAAGGAAAGAGAGAAAAGCACATGTAAGAGTCAGGGGACTAAACAACATCCACAATGACAAAAGCCCACACAGAAGGGAAAACCAACTGAACTCCAATTAAAACAAAATAGTTTTGGGGATGGCTGTATCACAAATGCCTAAGGGCACGATACAATCCAACAAGCACTTATTCAACGCTCGAAACGACACAAAATAAAGGTCCTCCAGGCTAGACAACTAGACGCTCGCGTCACTCTCGTAGACACGCGGGGACGGGTCCTCCTCCTCCTCGCTCCTGCTGCGGGAAGGTGTAGCTGAAGAAGAAGGTCCTGCACCTCCAGGGGCAGCCAAAAAGCTCAGAGACACCCCCAAAGGTGACTGGCGACGAACTGACTTGCGCGCGGTCTCCCGAGTCCTCAGGCCTTGATGACGCTTGGCTGGCGGGACGTCGATAGGCACGTCGCGGGTAGGTGGGTCCTCCGGAACAGGCACTGGTGGTGGTGGTGCCACGGGCTGTACCACCTGCATAGGAGCCGGTGGTGGAAGTGAACGGGCATCCCTCCTCTCCTCCAGGAGCTGACGGTTCTCCTCTCTCACTGCAGTCAACGCCCGGCGCAGATCCTGGAGCTTGCTGGTGATCCGCACATAGGCCTCATCCTGAGCCTGGATGAGAGACCCTATGTGCACCACTGTCGGGTCGGCCTCCTGCTCCAAACTCGTGAACTGGCTGCAAACCATCCCGACCTGGAAGCGGGGAAAAAGGCGGTACGGGGAGTCCTCAAGCCGATCGCGGTAGGTCTCCCCAACAGGAGGATAGCCTTCCTGGCAGCATCCTGAAGCGCATGCGCCAGAATCGACCTCTCGGCCGTAAAGTAGAACGGTCGGTCCTCCGCGCGGACTCGCCTCCTCGCGTAGACCTGTAAGCGGACCTGCCACAAGTCCTGGCCAAGACCGGGAACAAACTGGTAGCGATACTCAGGACGATGGGAAACCCCAACTCCTGCAGCATCAGCGACAGCTCCTCACAGAAACCTCCAGCCTGAGCGGCAAAAGTGGTGACAGTCGGCATCTACAAATTTTGAAATAAGATGGGATTAGTAAACAAATTTTTAGATAAAGGATAGGATAAGCACAAGACACTAAGATAGAGGAGATAGAAGCAAGGGAACTTAAACTTTTGTAAGTATGTTTTTATAAAAATATCAGTCCTGAAGGCTTTGCCATTCTAGCTAGGTCACGTCCTACAGTCGTCCAGGCTCTGATACCACCACTGTGAGACCCCGGATCAGCTATCCGAAATCTCTTGTGTATTTCCGTACTAGTCCCAGATCAGTAGCTAGTACACACAGTCAACAGTGATACTTCATTGCCGAACATGACGAAATAGTAACATAAATAATAAAGTATGGGCCACATGGCCACTTATTACAATACTCGGTCACCAGACCGGAGACACGACAGCGGAAACACAAGCGACAACCAGCGAACACCCAAAAACACCACAGGCGACGACAAGACACGCGACTAGCTATCTTGGCAATCCTCCTCGAACTCTTCGGGGTAGAGCTCGCCATCTTCAGCTGCGTCCTGTGTAACACCCCAAAATTTTGCTTTTCTTAAATTCATGTGTGATTTGGCACTTTTGTGAATTTTTGGAATTTTCTGGAATTTATTTGGATTTATTTGGAATTTATTTGAATTTATTCCATTTTGAAATAATTAAAGAATTTAATTTTGCAAATAAAATTTTGTTGGAAATATTTTATTTGAGTCCAAAATGATCCAAAGTATTTTCCAGAATTTTTCTGGAATTTTTCTGAGTCTTTTGCTATTTTAAATGAATTAAATGAATTACTGGGAATTATTTTAATTATTAAATCGCTGGAAAATGCGAGTGGGTTTGTACTGTTCATCCGACCGAGCCCGAGTCGAACCCGAGCTCGAGTCCGACCCGAACCCAACTCGAACCACGTTTGAACCCAACCGAGTCGGCCGAAACCCTAGCTCTGCGACCGTTGGATCAAGATCCAACGGCGCGTGGTCGGCGTCGCCGTGGGTGACCGAGTAGATGCGTGGCGCCCGGATCGAATCGGGCAGTGGATCACGACACGTGTGCGGCTCCTGTGCATCGTGCTCGTTCCAATTTCCCGGCCGAGAGGCTGTTCATCTCCGCCGCCGTGTTGGATTCGGAAACCTAGCCTATTTAAAGAGTGGATCGGTGCCCGAGGATCGCCTTCCCACGCCGGTCCCGAAACCCTAGCTCGCACCGCTAGGATCCCCACCGTCTAGCCGCTATTGCTCGCCGAAGTCAAGAACAGCCGCCGTGTGTTCTTCGTTCTCCGCCGCAGAAACCGGCCAGCTCGTCGAAACCGAAGACGGATTTGGACTCCCGTGAGCGGGGCGAACACAGGCGCACACTTCATCTCACCGGAATCGCGAAGAAACGCCGTTGCGAAGGTCGTCTCCTTCCTCTCCGGCCAAACCAGCGCCGCCGTACCGCCATCGCCGCTTCGAGCTCGGATAGCCGTCGGATCTTCATCCAACGGTCCAGGTTAGCCACGTGCGCCCCAACCCTGTAGAACCCAGGTTAGATCTCAACCGTTGGATCAAAATCCAACGGCCCTCGTTCGTCCACGTCACTGCAACGAAATCCACGTTGCGGTGGATTGGATCCAATCTCAACCGTTCGATCCGAATCGAACGGCTCGGATCGTGCCACGTATCCAGGCCACCGCATCGTAGCGTGGAAGCGTGCGGCCGACAGAAGCGAGCCCGCATGTCGGCATCAGACGCCGTGGTACCGGATCCACCGTGAACTCCGTCGCCGCGTAGACCCGATCCATGGACCGGACACGTGGTAGCACCGGGTGGTGCCACGTGTCATCTTGGCGTCGACGCCATGACGTCATCACGAACCTGCTCGGTGGTGACGTCGGTAGTCACTGTGGACCAATCACAGGCCGCCACGTGTCCTCGCCGACGCAATAATTAATTTCCGAAAAGAAAATGATTTATTAATTCGAATAATGATTTGATTTTGTTTCAAATTTCAAACGCTTATAACTTTTATGCGTTTCAACTCCGATTTGAGTGATTCAAATTTCTAAATTTGTATAAAATTCAGATCTACTCAAATATGAATTTTATTTAATTTTTGACTAAAGTTTTTCTCTGTAATATTATTTAATTGATTATTTAAACTTTAATAAATCATAACTTTTGCATTTTAACTCCAAATTTGATTTATTCAGTTCCTAAAAATCCAGAAAATTATGTTCTCTCTGTTTATGGATTTTATTTGGAGTTTTGGGATATTTTTGCCTATTGTTTATTTGTGTATTGCTATTTGCACGCTTTACGAGTAGACGTTGAAGTGCCGGAAGGATTCGAAGGAGAAGTATTGACTCAGGATCCAACTCAAGACCAAGAGCAAGTACTTTTTGAAGGCAAGTTGTGCTTTGACCATGTTGATCCTATTTCGAAATCTATTTTGATTTAAACTATTGCATGCTAGTTCAATTAAAAAAATACTTTGTTTAAACATGGGGGTTAGATAAGTACCAATTTGTTGTATGACACCTTGATTATCTAAGTATGTGCCATGACCCTTTGTCACCCTAGTTGTGGTTTACTAGTTGGACATTATTAAATTGCCAACATGGGTTTAGACCGTTGTAGTATACTGCTTAGACCTGCTACGTGCTCATAACATGATTTTGGATAATCAAATGCTAATATTGACTTAATGATATATTGAACCTGTTTTGGAAACGTATCATGTGATGTTGATGGCACGCGGTGCATGGTAATCAACTGGGGTTTGATAAACAGTTTTCGACCGGGGCATGTGGCAAGAGTAATCAGGTGGGCCAGTTGTGGCATTGGGTATGTTGATTTGGTTCTTCGGGTAGTCTTGCCCTGGTCACCCTAAGGACTTAACCTTGCAAGCCTTTGAACTGGGTCTAACGTGCAACCACATGTCTGTAATGGGACGGACCTAGTTGACTAAGTTGCTAATAACGTACCTGTGGGACCTCAGGAGGTCAACTACACCCTTTGTGTAAGTTGTACGGGGGAGCGTACCGGGGCAGAGGCCAGGTACCCATCTAACGGTTGATTGGCCTAGACTTCGCCTTAGCGAAGGGAAGGGTTAGTCTTGCAATAACCGGGAGGACCACTTGTATTGTTAGAGGTTTCGAAAGACTTTATTCTGAGGAACTCGCCTTTGTGGTGTTTGATCAGTATCTTGTGGGTAAAGTGCATAACCTCTGCAGAGTTTAGAATCTATTCGAATAGCCGTGTCCGCGGTATTGGACATCGCTCGGGAATTACAGTCAAGGGTTAGATTTTCTCAAAAATAACTTGGATTTGGAAAGTTGGGTTGGTTTAATAATGAGGATGATGGAAATGTGGTTTAGGATGGGGAAAAATGTTTATTAAACTTCTTGAAAAGTTATTTACGCTTTACTTATTTCTCTTTGCTTTGAATCTGCTTATATTACTTGTCAAAAGTCAAGCATCGCAAATATACCTTGAGCTATTCCTTTGTACCAAGCCATGCATATAGTATATTAGCTTGCATTCTCAGGTGCATGACTTGCTTGAGTACCAAGTACTCACCCTTGCCTCAACACAACACCGCTTGAAGAGGAGACTACGCCACTTGGAGGAGGAATTCCAAGAGGATCCGTCTACTTAGGGATGCGAACCCGTCTGATTGCTGTGGTATACTTGGATGGCGCCACGAAGCTATTTGATTTTCCGCTGCTATTATTTTTCTCTGAATAAGTTTTGCCTTGCGAGGCATACATTTGTAACTTGGCCATAAGGTCGAGTAACCACTTTGGTTATTTAAATAAAGTACTTTGATAATATCGAATGGTATGATTGTGATATTTACCAATGTTAAGACTGTGTGCACTAAGCTGCGTTCTGGACTAGTGCTGAATACACAGAGGGTCCGGATTTGCAAATTCGGGGTCCCGACAGAGGTGGTATCAGAGCCAGGTTGACTGTAGGCTCAACCCTAGCTAGAATGGTCGTAGTGAGGATAAAACCTATTTTCTAAAAGCTAAAAAAAAATTGTCAGGATAAGAAATGACATCTCGACTTATCCCCTTCTCTCTTTTCTTGTCTCTTGCTGAAATTTTCCCTTACCTTGTCACAATTTAAAAATTTCGAGTTCTTACGTAAAGCACTCTTGTGACGGATGGAGGAAGAGTTCAACTACGTTGATCTGGGAGTTGGTCACGCTGCAGAACTTTGGCATATGCTACAGACTCTCGGAGATTTTGAGAAGCCCCAATACCAAGTGGAAGTGATCAGGCAAGCGGGATTGATCAAGGCTTGTGACGTGAGGATTGAGGTACCTACTAGGAAAAAGGGCCCAGGCAATCGCCCGATACATCAGACCTTTGCCAGAGATCTACAATGCGGATGGGTATCCAAGAAGTATCACGACGAGCAATGCGGCACATTACCCGTATCTACGCCAGAGAATTGAGAGTACGGTGTTCGTTACCATCCGCGCAGCGATAACCTTCTTGACCAAGGCGATTCGGGATGAGGATGCCACGGTTGCCATACGCTTGGCACGATTTGTCGTCGCCAGGAGGATGTACTAGGTAATACAAGCAAGGAGCTACGAAGGCCCGCAAGGAGATCACGACAGAGAAGAAACGAGATGGCGGGAAGCTCAAGAGTATGTGGCACACCTTCTACGAAGGATTGACGAGTTGGAGATGACCTTGTACGGACCAGACCAGAGCGATTACTCGAGCTACACGAGCGAGATCCGGAGGAGTCGATCTCGATGAGGACACTTTGCTTCTTCGACTACCATAGAGGACACAGTGGCCGGACATGGCGTCGTTCGGCGCCTATGCCACAAAGACCGTGCACAGGCCGTGGAGGTTTTCTCGATGAGTGAGCATAGGTTCTATAGTGAGACTCCTTCGCCGAGTCGCGTCATAGAAGAAAGAGTCACCCGTTAGGCGTTAGACTCCAGAATTAGTTCGATTTGGATTTGCTTTGTTTGCTAAGTGTGCAGTATGTGTTGCAAGGCCCTTAGGCATTGTAAGCAGCCATACCAAGTTATTAAATAATAAAGTTGGACCTTAAAGTTACCCCTTTCGCCCCGCATAAGTTCCATATTACTTGTCTATTCTTGTTTCCCTCTCATCTCTAAACCTAGAGCAAATCGACAGATGGTGAACACCCGTGGAAACTTTGGAAGCAATGGGAGTGGTTCTCGCCAAAGAGAAACCCCAATGATGGAGCACCAAAGACCGCCATCGGGTTATGCAGAATTTCGGAGCTTTTCTTGCTGCCTGCACTCGATTGATGCATGCTATGATGCAACAAATGCAGCACGTCACTGCTCAGGCCACTGCTAACCAAGTTAATCATGGACAACGCCAGAATACAAGACTATCAGAGTTCATGAGAACTCACCCACCCACTTTCTCTGGAAATGCCAATCCATTGGAGGCCGATGATTGGTTAAGATCAATCGAGAGGAAGCTGCACATAGCTCAATGCATAGGAAATGAGAAGGTACTCTACGCTTCTCATCACCGGAAGGAACAATTACCGAATGGTGGGAGAACTTCGTGCTACGCAAGAGAACCCTCAAGATATCACTTGGGAAGAATTCACAATTTGCATTCGACAAGATTCACGTGCCTGAAGGAATCATGGACCTTAAGAAGGAGGAGTTCAGAGCTGAAGCAAGGTAATCAGCCGATGGCCGACTACCTGAACAAGTTCACACAGCTAGCACGCTACGCACCGAGGATGTAGCGACAGATAAATCCAGGCATCTCGTTTTATGAAGGGACTTAACTCAGGATTGCAAGTAGGATTGATCACCCACACCTTTCCGGATTTCCAAGAGCTGGTGAATAAGGCGCTTATTCTTGAGGACAAAGCGCAAGGAACTGGATGAGAACAGAAGCGCGAGGATGCAACAGCAAGGATCACGCCAGGAACGCCAATGGCGCTGAGAGTTGCACCAAATCAATTCTTGATTCCAACCACGAATGCAACAAGGACACCATCCCGGCACCAAGACCTGGCCAATCGAACTACTGCACCCACTTCGCTAGAAACACTACTCGAGCAAATGAAGGCGAAACGGTGAGACGCCGCTACAATCAGAACGAGCCAGACACTTTGCCAACAGCTTGTCCAAAGAAGACAGCAGAGCGACCCGGCCGCTTCAACCTAGGAACCACCTCAGCTAGGACGCCAAAGACCAGAGCCACACCCTGCACCGTGGTGAGAGGCCGAGTCAACCATGTCACCGCAGATGCACTGCAGAATGCTACTGACGTCGTACTAGGTAAGTTACTTGTTAACTCGATGCAACCTGCTTGATTTTGTTTGACTCTGGAGCTTCGCATTCGTTTGTTTCGCAAGGCTTTGCTACTAGAAATGATTTGAGGATTGCAAGACTTAAGTGCATGCTTTTAGTTCAAACCCACTGGTTCCGAACTCCGAGCAGTAGGATGTTCCGGGTGAGAATCTTGATAGGTGGAATAGAGTTCCTAGCAAACCTTATAATTTTGGAGACCCGGACCTTAGACGTCATATTGGGAATGGATTGGTTATCCAAGCACAAGGCCGTATTGGATTGTGGACGAAGGACTATCTCGATTGAGAGCCCGTGTGGGAAGAAAGTGGAATTTCAAGCCACTGCGATTAGAGATGGACAGTTGATGGTTAACGCATTCAAGGCAATCGGCATAGAGGATGTCCCAAAGTAGTGAATGAGTACCAGATGTTTTTCCCGAAGATCTACCTCGGTATGCCGCTGCAGGCAGGGACATAGAGTTTGTGATAGAGCTTGTACTGCACAAAGACCGATAGCAAAGAGACCCTATCGGATGTCCACCGAGGAGTTGGTAGAAATGAAGAAACAGCTAGAAGAGTTAATGGAGAAAGGATTTATCGATCGAGTTCGGCCGACGTGGGGAGCACCGCTTTGTTTGTCAAGAAGAAGGACGGAGTTTCAGGATGTGCATTGACTACCGTGCACTCAATGAAGTCACCGTGAAGAATAAGTATCCGCTACCCAGATTGATGATTTGTTTGATCGATTGAGAGGAGCCGGAGTTTTCTCCAAGATTGATCTGAGATCGATACCATCGATTGAAGATCCGATCGTAAGATATTCAAGATCGCATTCTCGTCAAGATATGGACATTACGAGTTCTGATTATGTCCTTTGGGTCGATTTAACGCGCCGGCTTATTTCTTGAATATGATGAATAAGGTGTTCATGGAATATTTGGACAAGTTTATCGTCGTGTTCAGAGACGATATCCTAATCGACTCCAATACAGAGGATGAACATGCCGAACACTTAAGGCGAGTTTTGGAAAAGTCGAGGAACAGCAACTTTTCGCCAAGTTCAAAGAAGTGTGATTTTTGGAAGGACAAGGTGGAGTTTCTTGGACATGTAATAACCGCATGAAGGAGTCGCCAGTAGATCCAAGCAAAGTAGAAGCCGTGTTACATTGGGAGCAAACAAGACTGTGACCAGATTCGGAGTTTCCTTGGAATGGCAGGATACTACCGCCCGTTTCATCGAAGGCTTCTCGACAATTGCGAAACCTCTTACGCAATCGCTGAAGAAGGAAAAGAAGTTTGCATGGACGCCTTGAGAATGTGAGAAAGGATTTGAGAGCTGAAGAAGCGATTGACATCAGCACCGGTGTTAGTTCTACCGGATGTTGCTCAAAGCTTCGATATTTATTGTGACGCATCGCGCCAAGGACTTGGATGTGTGCTGATGCAGAACGGAAAGGTCGTCGCTTATGCATCAAGGCAGTTGAGGCCGCATGAGGAAAATTATCCGACACATGACCTAGAGTTAGCTGCCGTAGTGCATGCCTTGAAGATATGGCGTCACTATCTGATCGGAAACAGATGTGAAGTATATACGGATCATAAGAGCCTTAAGTACATATTCACCCAGTCGGATCTGAATATGAGGCAGAGGAGATGGTTAGAGTTGATCAAAGACTATAATGTTGGAATCCATTACCATCCCGGGAAGGCCAACGTAGTAGCCGATGCCCTGAGTCGGAAAAGCCATACCGTGAGTACGTTGCTAGCCACAAGTCAGGATGAGTTATGTGAGAATTTTCAGAAAATGAAGATTGAGGTAGTACCTAGGGGATTCTTGGCCGCATTAGGAGTAAAGCCTACCCTAGAGGGTCAGATCCGAGAAGGACAGAAGGATGATGACAAGATCCGCAGGATTAAGTCCATCAAGGAGGAAGGCAAGGCAGAGGACTTCAAGTTGGATGAGCAAGGCACGTTGTGGATGAAGGATCGCATTTGTGTGCCTAACAAAAAGGAGTTAAAGCAACTGATTCTGGAAGAAGCCCATGACTCTAAGTACTCAATTCATCCTGGAAGCGCCAAGATGTATCAGGATCTGAAGGAGAGATTCTGGTGGCCGAGTATGAAACGTGAAGTTGCCGAGCATGTTGCATTGTGCGACGTATGCCGTAGAGTCAAGGCAATGCATCGAGACCAGCAGATTGCTACAACCGCTGAAAATACCTGAGTGGAAGTGGGAGGAAATCGGAATGGATTTCATTATCGGTTTGTCAAGACTCAAGGAGGTTATGACTCCATATGGGTTATAGTGGATCGCTTGACTAAAGTAGCCCATTTTATCCCCGTAAAGACCACTTACTCGGGGATAAGTTAAGCGTAATTGTATATGATCGAGATCGCCTGCTTGCATGGAATACCAAAAAGGATTGTATCGGACGAGAGGTACCCGATTTACCTCAAGGTTCTGGAATAAGTTGCATGAAGCCATGGGAACCCGTTTGAACTTCAAAGATGACTTATCATCCACAGACCAGACGAGGCCAGAAAGAGTCAACCAGATTCGGAGGATATGTTGAGAGCTTGTGCATTAGCTTATGCTACTTCTTGGGATAAGAGTTTCTTGTATGCCGAGTTCGATTACAACAATAGTTATCAGGCTAGTTTACAAATGTCACCTTTTGAGGCCTCAGATGGTCGACCTCGCCTGGACGCCATTGAATTGGAATGAGACCGCGAGCCGTGTCTTTGGGCCTGATATTCTTCAAGAGGTCAAGAGCGGTCGCCATGATTAGGGAAAGGTTGAAGATAGCCCAATCTCGATGTAAGAGTTACGCGGATAATCGTCGCGAGACTTGAGTTTTGAACCGTAAGACTTTGTATACCTCGAGTTACGCCTCTCGGGGAGTTAAGAGGTTCCATGCCAAAGGGAAACTTCGCACCTGCTATGTTGGACCATTTAGGATTTTGAGCCGCAAAGGCGGTTGCTTACCGACTAGAGTTGCCGCAAATCGTTAGCAGGAGTACATGACGTGTTCCACGTGTCCCGGCTAAAGAAGTGTCTTCGAGTGCCAGAGGAGCAAACGCCCTTGGAGTCAATCGAGCCGCAAGAAGATCCGACTTACAAGGAGCATCCCGTGAGGATTTTGGACACTATGGATCGAGAGACTAGGAACAAGTCAACCCGTTTCAGAGAGTTCAATTGGAGCAACCATGAAGAAAGCGGCGACTTGGGAGCGAAGAGGATTTGAAGAAAGAATTTCCAAACCTATTCCTTTAGTAAGCCCTGAATCTCGGGGACGAGATTCTATTAAGGGGGGGAGGTTTGTAACACCCCAAAATTTTGCTTTTCTTAAATTCATGTGTGATTTGGCACTTTGGTGAATTTTTGGAATTTTCTGGAATTTATTTGGATTTATTTGGAATTTATTTGAATTTATTCCATTTTGAAATAATTAAAGAATTTAATTTTGCAAATAAAATTTTGTTGGAAATATTTTATTTGAGTCCAAAATGATCCAAAGTATTTTCCAGAATTTTTCTGGAATTTTTCTGAGTCTTTTGCTATTTTAAATGAATTAAATGAATTATCGAATTATTTTAATTATTAAATCATTGGAAAATGCGAGTGGGTTTGTCTTGTTCATCCGACCGAGCCCGAGTCGAACCCGAGCTCGAGTCCGACCCGAACCCAACTCGAACCACGTTTGAACCCAACCGAGTCGGCCGAAACCCTAGCTCTGCGACCGTTGGATCAAGATCCAACGGCCCGCGTGGGTCAGCGTCGCCGTGGGTGACCGAGTAGATGCGTAGCGCCAGATCGAATCGGAACCGTGGATCATGACACGTGTACGGCTCCTGTGCATCGTGCTCGTTCCAATTTCCCCGGCGAGACTGTTCATCTCCGCCGCCGTGTTGGATTCGGAAACCTAGCCTATTTAAAGAGTGGATCGGTGCCCGAGGATCGCCTTCCCACACCGGTCCCGAAACCCTAGCTCGCGCCGCTAGGATCCCCACCGTCTAGCCGCTATTGCTCGCCGAAGTCAAGAACAGCCGCCGTGTGTTCTTCGTTCTCCGCCAAGAAACCGGGCCACGCTCGTCGAAACCGAAGACGGATTTGGACTCCAGGAAGCAGATTTAACCTGGCGCACACTTCATCTCACCGGAATCGCGAAGAAACGCCGTTGCGAAGGTCGTCTCCTTCCTCTCCGGCCAACCGGCGCCGCCACGCCATCGCCGCTTCGAGCTCGGATAGCCGTCGGATCTTCATCCAACGGTCCAGGTTAGCCACGTGCGCCCCAACCCTGTAGAACCAGGTTAGATCTCAACCGCTGGATCAAAATCCAACGGCCCTCGTTCGTCCACGTCATCGCAACGAAATCCACGTTGCGGTGGATTGAATCAATCTCAACCGCTCGATCCGAATCGAGCGGCTCGGATCGTGCCACGTAGCCAGGCCACCGCATCGCCGCTGCGTGGAGGCGTGCGGCCCGGCGAAGCGAGCCCGCATGTCGATGACGTCAGACGCCGTGTACCGGATCCACCGTGGACCCGTGCCGCCGTAGACCCGATCCATGGGACCGGACACGTGGTAGCACCGGGTGGTGCCACGTGTCATCTTTAACGCGTCGACATAGCGTCATCACGAACCGTTCGGTGGTGGCGTCGGCGAGTCCTTTAATGGACCAATCACAGGCCGCCACGTGTCCTCGCTGACGCAATAATTAATCTCCGAAAAAGAAAATGATTTATTAATTCGAATAATGATTTCAGATTTTGTTTCAAATTTCAAACGCTTATAACTTTTGCGTTTCAACTCCGATTTGAGTGATTCAAATTTCTAAATTTGTATAAAATTCAGATCTACTCAAATATGAATTTTATTTAATTTTTGGACTAAAGTTTTTCTCTGTAATATTATTTAATTGATTATTTAAACTTTAATAAATCATAACTTTTGCATTTTAACTCCAAATTTGACGATTCCAGTTCCTAAAAATCCAGAAAATTATGTTCTCTCTGTTTATGGATTTTATTTGGAGTTTTGGGATGTTTTTGCCTATTGTTTATTTGTGTATTGCTATTTGCACGCTTTACGAGTAGACGTTGAAGTCTTGGGAAGGATTCGAAGGAGAAGTATTGACTCAGATCCAACTCAAGACCAAGAGCAAGTACTTTTTGAAGGCAAGTTGTGCTTTGACCATGTTGATCCTATTTCGAAATCTATTTTGATTTAAACTATTGCATGCTAGTTCAATTAGAAAAATACTTTGTTTAAACATGGGGGTTAGATAAGTACCAATTTGCTGTATGACACCTTGATTATCTAAGTATGTGCCATGACCCTTTGTCACCCTAGTTGTGGTTTACTAGTTGGACATTATTAAATTGCCAACATGGGTTTAGACCGTTGTAGTATCTTTGCTTAGACACGCTCACGTGCTCATAACATGATTTTGGATAATCAAATGCTAATATTGACTTAATGATATATTGAACCTGTTTTGGAAGCGTATCATGTGATGTTGATGGCACGCGGTGCATGGTAATCAATCGGGTTTGATAAACAATTTCGGCCAGGGCATGTGGCAAGAGTAATCAGTGGGCCAGTTGTGGCATTGGGTATGTTGATTTGGTTCTTGGGTAGTCTTGCCACTGGTCACCCTAAGGACTTAACCTTGCAAGCCTTTGAACCGGGTCTAACGTGCAACCACATGTCTGTAATGGGACGGACCTAGTTGACTAAGTTGCTAATAACGTACTGTGGGACCTCGTGAGGTCAACTACACCCTTTGTGTAAGTTGTGCGGGGAGCGCATCTGGGCCGAGGCCAGTACCCATCTAACTGATTGGCCTAGACTTCGCCTTAGCGAAGGGAAGGGTTAGTGCTTGCAATAACCGGAGGACCACTTGTATTGTTAGAGGTTTCCAGAAGACTTTATTCTGAGGAACTTCGCCTTTGTGGTGTTTGACTGTATCTTGTGGGTAAAGTGCATAACCTCTGCAGAGTTTAGAATCTATTCGAATAGCCGTGTCCGCGGTATTGGACATCGCTAAGAATTACAGTCAAGGGTTAGATTTTCTCAAAAATAACTTGGATTTGGAAAGTTGGGTTGGTTTAATAATGAGGATGATGGAAATGTGGTTTAGGATGGGGAAAAATGTTTATTAAACTTCTTGAAAAGTTATTTACGCTTTACTTATTTCTCTTTGCTTTCGAATCTGCTTATATTACTTGTCAAAAGTCAAGCATCGCAAATATACCTTGAGCTATTCCTTTGTACCAAGCCATGCATATAGTATATTAGCTTGCATTACAGGCATGACTTGCTTTGAGTACCAAGTACTCACCCTTGCCTCAACACAACACCAGTTGAAGAGGAGACTACGCCACTTTCGGAGGAGGAATTCCAAGAGGATCCGTCTACTTAGGGATGCGAGCCCGATCGGTTGCCTGTGGTATCTTTGGATGGCGCCACGAAGCTATTTGATTTTCCGCTGCTATTATTTTTCTCTGAATAAGTTTTGCCTTGCGAGGCATACATTTGTAACTTGGCCATAAGGTCGAGTAACCACTTTGGTTATTTAAATAAAGTACTTTGATAATATCGAATGGTATGATTGTGATATTTACCAATGTTAAGACTGTGTGCACTAAGCTGCGTTCTGGACTAGTGCTGAATACACAGAGGGTCCGGATTTGCAAATTCGGGGTCCCGACAGAGGTGGTATCAGAGCCAGGTTGACTGTAGGCTCAACCCTAGCTAGAATGGTCGTAGTGAGGATAAAACCTATTTTCTAAAAGTAAAAAAAAAAATTGTCAGGATAAGAAATGACATCTCGACTTATCCCCTTCTCTCTTTTCTTGTCTCTTGCTGAAATTTTCCCTTACCTTGTCACAATTTAAAAATTTCGAGTTCTTACGTAAAGCACTCTTGTGACGGATGGAGGAAGAGTTCAACTACGTTGATCTGGGAGTTGGTCACGCTGCAGAACTTTGGCATATGCTACAGACTCTCGGAGATTTTGAGAAGCCCCAATACCAAGTGGAAGTGATCAGGCAAGCGGGATTGATCAAGGCTTGTGGCGTGAGGATTGAGGTACCGCTAGGAAAAGGGCCCAGGCAATCGCCCGATACACTGCACCGCCAGGAGATCTATAATGCGATGGGTATCCAAGAAGTATCACGACGAGCAATGCGGCACATTACCCGTATCTCGCCAGAGAATTGGAGAGTACGGTGTTCGTTACCATCCGCAAGCAGCGATAACCTTCTTGACCGGCGATTCAGGATGAGGATGCCACGGTTACCACGCTTGGCACGATTTGTCGTCGCCAGGAGGATGTACTAGGTAATACAAGCAAGGAGCTACAGAAGGCCCGCAAGGAGATCACGGCGAGAGAAGAACGAGATGGCGGGAAGCTCAAGAGTATGTGGCACACCTTCTACGAAGGATTGACGAGTTGGAGATGACCTTGTACGGACTGCACCCGAGCCAAGATTGAGCTACGAGCGAGATCCGGAGGAGTCGATCTCGATGAGGACATCGCTTCTTCGACTACCATAGAGGACACAAAGGGCCGGACATGGCGATCGTTCGCGCCTATGCCACAAAGACCCGCACCGTGCCGTGGAGGTTTTCTCGATGAGTGAGCATAGGTTCTATAGTGAGACTCCTTCACGAGTCGCGTCATAGAAGAAAGAGTCACCCTTTAGGCGTTAGACTCCAGAATTAGTTCGATTTGGATTTGCTTTGTTTGCTGAGTGTGCAGTATGTGTTGCAAGGCCCTTAGGCATTGTAAGCAGCCATACCAAGTTATTAAATAATAAAGTTGGACCTTAAAGTTACCCCTTTCGCCCCGCATAAGTTCCATATTACTTGTCTATTCTTGTTTCCCTCTCATCTCTAAACCTAGAGCAAATCGACAGATGGTGAACACCCGTGAAACTTTGGAAGCAATGGGAGTGGTTCTCGCCAGCGAAACCCCAATGATGGAGCACCGACCGCCATCGGTTATGCAGAATTTCGAGCTTTTCTTGCTGCCAGACTCGATTGATGCATGCTATGATGCAACAAATGCAGCACGTCCTTTGCTTTCAGGCCACTTTGCTAACCAAGTTAATCATGGACAACGCCGAATACAAGACTATCGAGTTCATGAGAACTCACCCACCCACTTTCTCTGGAAATGCCAATCCATTGGAGGCCGATGATTGGTTAAGATCAATCGAGAGGAAGCTGCACATAGCTCAATGCATAGGAAATGAGAAGGTACTCTACGCTTCTCATCACCGAAGGAACAATGGCCAGAATGGTGGGAGAACTTCGTGCCACGCAAGAGAACCCTCAAGATATCACTTGGGAAGAATTCACAATGCATTCCGACAAGTATCACGTGCACGAAGGAATCATGGACCTTAAGAAGGAGGAGTTCAGAGCATCAAGCAAGGTAATCAGCCGATGGTCGACTACTGAACAAGTTCACACAGCTAGCACGCTACGCACCGAGGATGTAGCGACAGATAAATCCAGGCATGCTCGTTTTATGAAGGGACTTAACTCAGATTGCAAGTAGGATTGATCACCCACACCTTTCCAGATTTCCAAGAGCTGGTGAATAAGGCGCTTATTCTTGAGGACAAAGCGCAAGGAACTGGATGAGAACAGAAGCGCAGGATGCAACAAAGCAAGGATCACGCCAGGGAACGCAATACCGAGAGTTGCACCAAATCAATTCTTGATTCCAACCACGTAATGCAACAAGGACACCATCCTCAAAGCACCAAGACCTGCCAATCAGAACTACCGCACCCGGCCCGCTAGAAACACTACTCGAGCGATCGGCAACAAGAAGGAAGTGACGCCGCTACAATCGCAGCGAGCCAGACACTTTGCCAACAGCTTGTCCAAAGAAGACAGCAGGAGCGACCCCGATTCGCTTCAACCTAGGAACCACCCCAGCTAGGACGCCAAGACTGTGAGCCACACCCTGCATCAGGTGAGAGGCCGAGTCAACCATGTCACCGCAGATGCACCTGCGAATGCTACTGACGTCGTACTAGGTAAGTTACTTGTTAACTTCAACACCTGCAACAGTTTTGTTTGACTCTGGAGCTTCGCATTCGTTTGTTTCACAAGGCTTTGCTACTAGAAATGATTTGAGGATTGCAAGACTTAAGTGCATGCTTTTAGTTCAAACCCCTGGTTCCGAACTCCGAACGAAAGTAGGATGTTCCGGGGTGAGAATACTGATAGGTGGAATAGAGTTCCTAGCAAACCTTATAATTTTGGAGACCCAGACCTTACACGTCATATTGGGAATGGATTGGTTATCCAAGCACAAGGCCGTATTGGATTGTGGACGAAGGACTATCTCAGTTGAGAGCCCGTGTGGGAAGAAAGTGGAATTTCAAGCCCGCAGCGATTAGAGATGGACAGTTGATGGTTAACAGTACCAAGGCAATCAGCATAGAGGATGTCCCAAAGTAGTGAATGAGTACCCGATGTTTTCCGAAGATCTACCTGGTATGCCGCTGCACAGGGACATAGAGTTTGTGATAGAGCTTGTACTGCACAAAGACCGATAGCAAAGAGACCCTATCGGATGTCCACCGAGGAGTTGGTAGAAATGAAGAAACAGCTAGAAGAGTTAATGGAGAAAGGATTTATCGAGGCCGAGTTAGTCGGCGTGGGAGCACCGATTTTGTTTGTCAAGAAGAAGGACGGGAGTTTCAGGATGTGCATTGACTACCGTGCACTCAATGAAGTCACCGTGAAGAATAAGTATCCGCTACCCAGGATTGATGATTTGTTTGATCAGTTGAGAGGAGCCGGAGTTTTCTCCAAGATTGATGAGATCGGGATACCATCGATTGAAGATCCGATCGGAAGATATTCAAGACTGCATTCTCGTCAAGATATGGACATTACGAAGTTTACAGCTATGTCCTTTGGGCCGATTTAATGCGCCAAATTATTTCATGAATATGATGAATAAGGTGTTCATGGAATATTTGGACAAGTTTGTAAATGCGTGTTCATAGACGATATCCTAATCTACTCCAAGACAGAGGATGAACATGCCGAACACTTAAGGCGAGTTTTGGAAAAGGCGAGGAACAGCAACTTTTCGCCAAGTTCAGCAAGTGTGATTTTTGGAAGGACAAGGTGGAGTTTCTTGGACATGTAATAACCGGAAGGAGTCGCCAGTAGATCCAAGCAAAGTAGAAGGCGTGTTACATTGGGAGCACCAAGACTGTGACCAGGTCGGAGTTTCCTTGGAATGGCAGGATACTACCGCCGTTTCATCGAAGGCTTCTCGACAATTGCGAAACCTCTTACGCAAGCTCTTTGAAGAAGGAAAAGAAGTTTGCATGGGCGCGAGAATGTGAGAAAGGATTTCAGGAGCTGAAGAAAGCGATTGACATCGGCCGCAGGTGTTAGTTCTACCTGATGTTGCTCAAAGCTTCGATATTTATTGTGACGCATCGCGCCAAGGACTTGGATGTGTGCCGATGTCAGAGCGGAAAGGTCGTCGCTTATGCATCAAGGCGATTGAGGCCGCATGAGGAAAATTATCCGACACATGACCTAGAGTTAGCTGCCGTAGTGCATGCCTTGAAGATATGGCGTCACTATCGATCGGAAACAGATGTGAAGTATATACGGATCATAAGAGCCTTAAGTACATATTCACCCAATGGATCTGAATATGAGGCGAGAGGAGATGGTTAGAGTTGATCAAAGACTATAATGTTGGAATCCATTACCATCCCTGAAGGCCAACGTAGTAGCCGATGCCCCGAGTCGGAAAAGCCATACCGTGAGTACGTTGCTAGCCACAAGTCGATGAGTTATGTGAGAATTTTCGTAAAATGAAGATTGAGGTAGTACCTAGGGGATTCTTGGCCGCATTAGGAGTAAAGCCTACCCTAGAGGGTCGATCCGAGAAGGATGTAGGATGATGACAAGATCCGCAGGATTAAGTCCATCAAGGAGGAAGGCAAGGCAGAGGACTTCAAGTTGGATGAGCAAGGCACGTTGTGGATGAAGGATCGCATTTGTGTGCCTAACAAAAAGGAGTTAAAGCAATCGATTACGGAAGAAGCCCATGACTCTAAGTACTCAATTCATCCTGGAAGCGCCAAGATGTATCAGGATCTGAAGGAGAGATTCTGGTGGCCGAGTATGAAACGTGAAGTTGCCGAGCATGTTGCATTGTGCGACGTATGCCAGAGAGTCAAGGCAATGCATCAGAGACCAGCAGGATTGCTACAACCGCTGAAAATACCTGAGTGGAAGTGGGAGGAAATCGGAATGGATTTCATTATCGGTTTGCCGAAGACTCAAGGAGGTTATGACTCCATATGGGTTATAGTGGATCGCTTGACTAAAGTAGCCCATTTTATCCCCGTAAAGACCACTTACTCGGGGGATAAGTTAGCAGAATTGTATATGATCAGGATCGTCTGTTTGCATGGAATACCAAAAAGGATTGTATCGGACAGAGGTACCCAGTTTACCTCAAGGTTCTGGAATAAGTTGCATGAAGCCATGGGAACCCGTTTGAACTTCAGTACAGCTTATCATCCACAGACGGACGGACAGACCGAAAGAGTCAACCAGATTCTGGAGGATATGTTGAGAGCTTGTGCATTAGCTTATGCTACTTCTTGGGATAAGAGTTTACCGTATGCCGAGTTCAGTTACAACAATAGTTATCAGGCTAGTTTACAAATGTCACCTTTTGAGGCACTGTATGGTCGACCGGCCGACGCCATTGAATTGGAATGAGACCGCGAGCGCCGTGTCTTTGGGCCTGATATTCTTCAAGAGGTGAAGAAGCGGTCGCCATGATTAGGGAAAGGTTGAAGATAGCCCAATCTCGGCGAGAAGAGTTACGCGGATAATCGCCGAGACTTGAGTTTTGAACCGTAAGACTTTGTATACCTCGAGTTACGCCTCTCGTGGGAGTTAAGAGGTTCCATGCCAAAGGGAAACTCGCACCCGCTATGTTGGACCATTTAGGATTTTGAGCCGCAAAGGCGAAGTTGCTTACCGACTAGAGTTGCCGCAAATGTTAGCGGGAGTACATGACGTGTTCCACGTGTCCCAAATAAAGAAGTGTCTTCGAGTGCCAGAGGAGCAAACGCCCTTGGAGTCAATCGAGCCGCAAGAAGATCTCGACTTACAAGGAGCATCCCGTGAGGATTTTGGACACTATGGATCGAGAGACTAGGAACAAGTCAACCCGTTTTCAGAGAGTTCGATTGGAGCAACCATGAAGAAAGCGAAGCGACTTGGGAGCGAAGAGGATTTGAAGAAAGAATTTCCAAACCTATTCCTTTAGTAAGCCCTGAATCTCGGGACGAGATTCTATTAAGGGGAGGTTTGTAACACCCCAAAAATTTGCTTTTCTTAAATTCATGTGTGATTTGGCACTTTGGTGAATTTTGGAATTTTCTGGAATTTATTTGGATTTATTTGGAATTTATTTGAATTTATTCCATTTTGAAATAATTAAAGAATTTAATTTTGCAAATAAAATTTTGTTGGAAATATTTTATTTGAGTCCAAAATGATCCAAAGTATTTTCCAATTTTTCCGAATTTTTCTCGAGTCTTTTGCTATTTTAAATGAATTAAATGAATTATCGGGAATTATTTTAATTATTAAATCATTTGGAAAATGCGAGTGGGTTTGTCTTGTTCATCCGATCGAGCCCGAAGTCGAACCCGAGCTCGAGTCCGACCAGACCCAACTCGAACCACGCTTGAACCCAACCGAGTCGGCCGAAACTCCTAGCTCTGCGGCCAGATTGGATCAAGATCCAACGGCGCGTGGGTCGGCGTCGCCGTGGGTGACCGAAAGTAGATGCGTAGCGCCAGATCGAATCGGAACCGTGGATCACGACACGTGTCACGGCTCTGTGCATCGTGCTCGTTTCCAATTTCCCCGGCGAGACTGTTCATCTCCGCCGCCGTGTTGGATTCGGAAACCTAGCCTATTTAAAGAGTGGATCGGTGCCCGAGGATCGCCTTCCCACACCGGTCCCGAAACCCTAGCTCGCGCCGCTAGGATCCCCACCGTCTAGCCGCTATTGCTTTCGCCGAAGTCAAGAATACGCAGTGTGTTCTTCGTTCTCCGCCGCAAACCGGCCGCTCGTCGAAACCGAAGACGGATTTGGACTCCCGAAGCGGGGCGAACACAGGCGCACACTTCATCTCACCGAATCGCGAAGAAAGCGCCGCTGCGAAGGTCGCCTTCCTTCCTCTCCGGCCAAACCGGGCCGCCGTGCCGCCATCGCCGCCGAAGCTCGGATAGCCGTCGGATCTTCATCCAACGGTCCAGGTTAGCCACGCGTGCGCCCCAACCTCTGTAGAACCAGGTTAGATCTCAACCGTTGGATCAAAATCCAACGGCCCTCGTTCGTCCACGCCATCGCAACGAAATCCACGTTGCGGTGGATTGGATCCAATCTCAACCGTTCGATCCGAATCGAACGGCTCGGATCGTGCCACGTAGCCAGGCCACCGCACCGCGCGTGGAGGCGTGCCGCTGACAGGGCGGGCCCGCATGTCAGCGACCGTACGCCGTGTACCGGATCCACGGTGGACCCGTCTTGCCGTGAGACCGATCCATGGACCGGACACGTGGTAGCACCCGGGTGGTGCCACGTGTCATGCTGACGTCAGCATGACGTCATCACGGAACCCGTTCGGTGGTGACGTCAGCGGGTCACTGTGGACCAATCACAGGCCGCCACGTGTCCTCGCTGACGCAATAATTAATCTCCGAAAAAGAAAATGATTTATTAATTCGAATAATGATTTCAGATTTTGTTTCAAATTTCAAACGCTTATAACTTTTGCGTTTCAACTCCGATTTGAGTGATTCAAATTTCTAAATTTGTATAAAATTCAGATCTACTCAAATATGAATTTTATTTAATTTTTGGACTAAAGTTTTTCTCTGTAATATTATTTAATTGATTATTTAAACTTTAATAAATCATAACTTTTGCATTTTAACTCCAAATTTGACGATTCCAGTTCCTAAAAATCCAGAAAATTATGTTCTCTCTGTTTATGGATTTTATTTGGAGTTTTGGGATATTTTTGCCTATTGTTTATTTGTGTATTGCTATTTGCACGCTTTACGAGTAGACGTTGAAGTGCCGGAAGGATTCGAAGGAGAAGTATTGACTCAGGATCCAACTCAAGACCAAGAGCAAGTACTTTTTGAAGGCAAGTTGTGCTTTGACCATGTTGATCCTATTTCTCAAATCTATTTTGATTTAAACTATTGCATGCTAGTTCAATTAGAAAAATACTTTGTTTAAACATGGGGGTTAGATAAGTACCAATTTGTTGTATGACACCTTGATTATCTAAGTATGTGCCATGACCCTTTGTCACCCTAGTTGTGGTTTACTAGTTGGACATTATTAAATTGCCAACATGGGTTTAGACCGTTGTAGTATCTGCTTAGACAAGCTACGTGCTCATAACATGATTTTTGGATAATCAAATGCTAATATTGACTTAATGATATATTGAACCTGTTTTGGAAAGCGTATCATGTGATGTTGATGGCACGCGGTGCATGGTAATCAAGCGGGGTTTGTAAATGATTTTCGGCCAGGGCATGTGGCAAGAGTAATCAGGTGGGCCGATTGTGGCATTGGGTATGTTGATTTGGTTCTTCGGGTAGTCTTGCCCTGGTCACCCTAAGGACTTAACCTTGCAAGCCTTTGAACTGGTCTAACGTGCAACCACATGTCTGTAATGGGACGGACCTAGTTGACTAAGGTACTAATAATGTACCTGTGGGACCTCAGGAGGTCACCTACACCCTGTGTGTAAGTTGTACGGGGGGCGTCTGGAAGTGAGGCCAGTACCCATCTAACGATTGATTGGCCTAGACTTCGCCTTAGCGAAGGAAGGGTTAGTGCTTAATAACCTGGAGGACCACTTGTATTGTTAGAGGTTTCCGAAAGACTTTGTTACGGAACTCGCCTTTGTGGTGTTTGATCGTATCTTGTGGGTAAAGTGCATAACCTCTGCAGAGTTTAGAATCTATTCGAATAGCCGTGTCCGCGGTATTGGACATCGCTCGGGAATTACAGTCAAGGGTTAGATTTTCTCAAAAATAACTTGGATTTGGAAAGTTGGGTTGGTTTAATAATGAGGATGATGGAAATGTGGTTTAGGATGGGGAAAAATGTTTATTAAACTTCTTGAAAAGTTATTTACGCTTTACTTATTTCTCTTTGCTTTGAATGCTTATATTACTTGTCAAAAGCTGTTTCTTTGCAAATATACCTTGAGCTATTCCTTTGTACCAAGCCATGCATATAGTATATTAGCTTGCATTCTGTGCATGACTTGCTGAGTACCAAGTACTCACCCTTGCCTCAACACAACACCAGTTGAAGAGGAGACTACGCCAGCTTCGGAGGAGGAATTCCAAGAGGATCCGTCTACTTAGGGATGCGAGCCCAGTCGGTTACGTGGTATACTTGGATGGCGCCACTAAGCTATTTGATTTTCCTCTGCTATTATTTTTCTCTGAATAAGTTTTGCCTTGCGAGGCATACATTTGTAACTTGGCCATAAGGTCGAGTAACCACTTTGGTTATTTAAATAAAATACTTTGATAATATCGAATGGTATGATTGTGATATTTACCAATGTTAAGACTGTGTGCACTAGCGCGTTCCTGGACTAGTGCTGAATACATAGAGGGTCCGGATTTGCAAATTCGGGGTCCCGACATCCTGGTTGTTCTCTTATGATGACAAGTTGTGTAGTACGTGAGTACAAAAGTACTCAGCAAGTCGGGGAAAGTATGATTATGTGGGGCTTTCCAAAGGAAGCTTAATAGGGTTCTTTTGCACAAAACAAAATTTCATTAAACCATACTTAAGTAATAAGTTACACAAAGCATCTTTTTACAATTCTTTTTAACAATTGAATTATTCAGTAATGCAGTGAAGGTTCTATCCACCATCACTAATATAAAGGCTCTAACTGCCAACTTTTAAAGGATCCAGTTTAATCACACATGACTCTTTCCGTCAAAGTACAAAACAGGTTCTATCCACCTTGTTGGCTCAATCCGCCATGACACATCCGAGAGTTCTAACCACTCTTGAACCCCAAAATAAAACGCTGTTTAATTTTAAAACCAAAACCAAAGCTACCAATATGAAAGCATTCTTTGCATTGCCCTTGACCGTAGGCACGGCTATTCGAATAGTTTTAACTCTGCAGAGTTGCACAACTTTACCCACAAGACTTGATCGTCTCTTGATGCCAAGCTATTAACACACTTCCTTTGGTGTGCCGGCAGAGAGATCATGACAAGGCCTTTACAATGTATACGCCTAACCCGACCCACCCGCTGAAGTTTCAACGCTGTTAGGGTTCTAGCCACCCAGTACAGAAGCCCCCTCTTGCGCCGTGTGAGAAAAACAACATTGCCTCTATCTGGCACTCACATTCCACCATTTGGTGAGTCTAAGTTAGGTTTCTACAAATTAGTTAGCCAGGTCGTACCATTATAGACATGTGGTAGTACAGTTATGCTTCGAATGGACAATCATAAGCGTCGGTCCTTAATTGACTTGGGGCGGCACTTGCACAATGCAACTAGTGCTCCATCCGCACCGACCCGATATTCCATTCCGCCCAAGTCCAAACCGTTTTTCCTTTTCTTTTTATTTTAGAAAAACAGTACCAAAATTATATAACCATTTCCACATCATACTTTAAATCATCATTTTTGTATAATCCCACCCATGGGTTGTTTTCATCAATATTGGTCCTAAGCAATTCTACCGTACTAATGCACAAAGGGTACCATATGAGGGTAAACATGGCATAGCAAATGTTCTAGGGTTACAAGTAACATGGATGTCAATAACAAAGGAGGTATTCACAAATCGGATTAACTATTCACTTATATTTGACATACGATGATAAACATAGCATGCAAGTTTATAAAACATTTAAAACACTTTTGTAAATGTAGGGTCAATATGCGTCAAGGAGACTTGTGTTCGGTCGCGGTGAATTTGTCGAACGGTTGAAGTCCGGCGGCGGGGTTGGTGGTCTCGGCGGGGTCCTCGGCTACACGCAAAACGAGACAACAAATAAATACAAGAAAATAAATAAAATCTAAAAATTACAAAAGTAGTACTGGCAGGTAGATTTTGATTTTAGATGAATTTAGGAATTTCAACGGAGTCAATCGGAGTTCGGACGGAAAAGATATGAGCTTCCGAAGTTTGAAATTTGTAAAATTAAAAACGAGGGAATATTCTGCGGAATATTCCTTTTCCTTTTTTTTTCTGATTTTTGGTTGGATTTGGGTCTATGGCAAGTGGGCCCATGGTGTCATAGACCCATGGCTTCTTCATGCTTGAGCTCAAGCCATGGGAGGGAGAGGAGAGCTTGGAGGGCTTGGAGTAGGAGCATGGCCGCGAAGGCGGCGGCCGTCGGCGGCCGGCCGGCATGAAGCGAGCAATGGCGGCCAGCAGACAGCGGATGGCCAGGCTGGCAATGGTCGATTGGCGGCCACACACATGCACGGGCAGAGCCCAACATGAACAGAGAGCAAGCTTTTTTCCCAAAAACTCGAATTTTTGCCCAAATTTGCCTGAAACAAGGCCAAATAAATTCATGGATCATCTAGAGGACATCCTAAGGGACCTATAAGAGCAAGGAATTGGATCAAAACTCACCGGAGACGACGAATTTGGCGATGAACGGTGCTCCGGCCGAAATGACAAAATCGCGTAATTCGTCTGCAAATCTTGAAGGATCCTAAAATTGATTGAAAGATTAGATACTAGACTCCCTCACGGTCGCAAGGAATCAACCGGAGTTGAGAATGACCCACTGGAGAGGGAGGAATAAGGATGAACTTGAAGAACCCCAAAAATGGCGACCCGGCGCCGGTTTTCTCGATCTAGCGCGCAAACGAGTGGAAGAGACAACAAGAGGATGCCACCACCTGGAAGAGGACTTCTATACGGAGAGATGAGAGGTGGAAGTGCACGTTTTGATGAAGAAACGGCCGAGTTATGAGCAATCAAAGCCATTTCGGTTTTTGGCCGATGGTTCAAATTCCGGCGAGATCCCGGGCTATTGATGGCAGGGAATGGAAAGGTCGCACCGTTACGGATTCAACTCATCCGGCCGTGATTGATTTGGAGGTGTATTGAGGGAGATATGGTGGATTAAAGAGAGATGCCACCATTAGAGAGAGCTTGGAGCTCTTCTCTGTTCTTTCCATGGCAAGAGGTGGAAGAAGGTAATGTAGCGCCACGTGGCGAGCTCTGATTGGCCGGGAGTTACGTAAATGAACCGCCCTAGAGAAAAATTAGGAAAAATGGTCTAAAAATTTTGGAAAAATTCCTAGAACCATTTTGGAATATTTGGAACCCAATAAAATTGGTTTCAAGGAATTTGGATGAAATTTGTGGAATTAAATATTTAGGCGCGAATTGCGGGCATTAAACAAAAGCCGTGTGAGATAAAATAGGAGCGAAGGTCCAAAAATCCGGGGAATCATTCCAAAAGTCATTTTGGAATATTTGGGACCTAATTGAAGTGATTTTGGGATTTTTGGAGCATTTTTGGACTCGGGTGAAATTTCGGGTACCGGCGGGAATCTGGAAATTTGATTTTTCGACCGGAAGGGAATTGAATCCCGATTTTGGATGGGAAAAGATGCCAGGTTAACATAAACACCAAGGAAACTACAATTTTTGAATCTAATTAATTTAAATTAGATTTTTCCCGGAAAGCGAACTGAGGATGTTACATGTTCACTATGTGTGAACACAGAGGCCCGCATCAGAATGGGTCGCCTCTTCCATTATGAATTCACATATGTCAACAACATGTATAATCTTACATAATGTACTCAATATGACAATTGCATAACCCATATCAAATCATGCTCATCATATCTCAAGCAAGGAACAAGCATGGCAATTAACCACATCGTGAATTCATATTGCAAGAATAACTCATAGTAAAGCAACACATCATGAAATTGAATCACATCTACATCAATTCATATGGCCACCAAACAATAATCACCAGAATACACTTGCCTTCAACCGTGAGCGACGGAATGGCGAGAGGTTGAGGGCACTCTCGGGGTCACACATCCTGCACAAAGGTACATTACACTCAAAACAAGCCCCCCAAAACAGAACAAGAACGATCTTCTACACCGATCTCGCAACCCACTCCAAAAACCCGAAAACAGAGAATCTGTCCCATCGGGACAACGGGCTTCCAACTAGCATAACTTGAATTCTAAAACTCCAAATCAAGTAAATGAGTACATTTTCTCGAAACTTAGGAAATTTTCCAACTTTTTCTAAGTATTCGCAAAGACTGAATCGGCCTCTAAAATTGTCTAATCTACAGTTGAACATGATCTGTCCCAATCTCGTCACAGATTTGACAGTGCTCGGTAAAACAACCATAACTTTTAAACGGCTTAACGGAATTTAACGTTCTTGGTGTCCACTGAAATATAATTTAATTACCTACAACTTTTGTAACAATCGATCGATCAGAAAACGCCTCTAAAATTCCTAAAAGTTAAACCCTAGGTCGGGGTGCAAATCTGCCCGAGGACAAAACGTGGGACAGCATTGCATATCTCCTAATCTCTTCTTGGAACAGCTCCTAATCATGGATCTTAGGCATGGAATCTCCCTTCTAACCAGCACCTACACCCTAAAACCAAGATCCCCGGGGCTTACGTCTTCTTGGCAAGACACCCAACTGACGAACTTCGCCTTCTCGCGATCCGATCTCCCCGCCGATCGCCGGGGACGCCGAAATCGCCGGGAACGTCGGATCTCCTTGGACGAAGAGCTCCTGGACAGCGAGATCAGAGTGGCTACAAGGAGGAGGAGCTAGGCTGGCTAGGGGTGGGGAGGAGAGGGAGGGGCAAGGGGATGGGGCACCACGGGGAAGGGGGAGGAGGAGAGGGAGGTGGCGGCTAGGGTGGTGGGAGGAGGTGGGGCGCATTGGTGGAGGGCTTGGGGCGCCCTAGGGCAGGTTGGCTGCCCCCTCCTCCCCACATGGGCCCAGAAGCCTCCACCTAAGTCCCGAAAAGATCCCCCCAAGGTCCAAGTTTCCCCGAAAAGTCCCCAAACACCCGAAAATGGCCTGAAAACGCGATATAAAGTCGTACCGAAAGCCGGATTCTATATTGTCACATTTTATAACGTCACATTCTCTATTGTCACATCCTATGATGTCACACTTGGTTTGTTGTTGTTGCTATTGTTTAGATTTACTCTTCCATGTTATTTATGCTTGAATTGTGATCTCTTTTGTCTGCTGAGTGGATGTCTTTTTAGTAGGGGAGATCTTGCCTTTTTTTTCTCCAAAAATTAGGAGGTTTTTGTGACACTCTGGTCACGTTTGTTGCTGGGGTTATACAGTTGGTATGTATGAGAGGGTGCATATCGATGGGTGTGCACTCAGCGATAACGGTATTTTCTATTTGATGAGCATATGAGCATGTAGATATATTTGCATTGCATTGCTAATGATGAATGATTACTAATGAGATGAATATGATAAATGGTTTTGTTATTGAGTTGTGGACTCACCCAAATATATTTAATGAGATCAATGTGATAAATGGTTATGTTATTATTTTATTATGCACTTACTGAGTTGTGGACTTACACTTGCCTATATTAATGTTTTAGGTTATCATCGAAGTCAACATCACTACTACAGAATGACACATTACTATCGCTCTATCTGTGTCGGTTCTAAACGTTTGACTAAAAAACCGATTGTGATAAGTATATTTCATTTGGAAATCTTGGTAACAGGTTATCACAATCGGTTCTGAGAAGTAATCGATTGTGATACGATAATAATCCCAATCGGTTCTAGATAAGAACCAATTGTGATAATCATTTTGTTATCACAATCGGTTTTTATCTAGAACCGATTGTAATGAGTAGGTATTATCACAATCGGTTTTGGGAAGAAACCGATTGTGCTGAGAATAGGGGTTATCACAATCAGTTCTTTTCCAGAACTAATTGTGATGATGTAACGCGCGCAAAAAGAAAAGCCGCCGCCGCAAGAAAAAACAGAACATACTCACATATGGCTAGCTATCAGCACACACACATATATATATATAATGAAAGCACATATTGCTTTCAGCACACACATATTTGTTCACACAATCAGCACAGACATATACATATATCTATATCTATATTGTTCACACACATGCATGCATTTTACTTATAGAACGAAAGTCCATGGCTATCACCGCTAGGGCTATCGCTGCCGTCGAAGTCGAAGAAGGGCGGCTGATCATCGTCGCTGCATGGCAATGGCTCATCCTCCGATGATGACCCAGAAGAGACACCGGTGCCCCAACGGGTGAAGGGGGGCAAGGTGTCCTCCTCGTCGTCATCGTCCTCCTCCTTCCCCTCGTCGTCGTCGTCGTCGTTCTCCTCCGGGGGTGCCTCCTCCTCCTCCTCCTTAGGGGGCTCAGGTGCTGGCGTTGCCGGCGGCGGTGATGGCGGTAACTCCACAAACTTTGACTCGACAATACTGTTGGAGCTGCAGGGAGAAGGTGGACGAGGCGACGGCAATGCCATGAGAGCTAGCGCGTGAAGAAGAGAAGCTGAGATACTTTGCAGGGAGATACTTTAGCACAAGAAGCTGAGATTGCGCATGAGGTTGCAGCTGAGAGACGGCCGGCCGATTGGTTAAAAATGTGGCATCGAAACACGAAGAGTCGCATTCTTAATTATCGGTAGACGAAGGGGTTTGAATATTATCTGTGTTGGTTCTACATAGAAGCCGACTGTGATTATATTATCATAGTCGGGTTCTATATAGAACTGACACAGATAATATTCAAACTGTGTCGGTTCCAGATAAAATCGACGGTGATAAATAATATCAGAATCGGTTTTTATCTAGAACCGATTGTGATTAAGTAGCTAATATCACAATCGGTGTTTTCTAAGAACAGATTGTGATAAGCCTCGCTAGGTTTTATATATTCCCTCAGGATGAACTCTCCTCTGTTGTAGTTCTGTTGCCAAAAAAAAAACCGTCGCCACCCCAAAAAACAGAACATATTCTTATTTAAACTTAGACTTGGGGGAGAAAATCTGAAATCCTTGAGGTTGTGTGTTAAGAGGGTAAGATGAAGCCCTAGCTTGAAGAGATTTTCCCCTCTATTTTCCCTCGTTTGATGATTTCTTCAAATGGTGAGCATTCCTTCAAATTCTTTCAAATGCATGTGCTGTATGTCATTAATGCTATTATATATGGTTGAAATGTACCAATATTGTTGCAGAAATTATAAAGGAACTCCTCGAGGAGATCGGTTTGAGGCTAAAGTTGAAACCCTATATAGCTTGAGTTTATTTCCCCTCATTTGTGGTTAATTTCCTTCAAAAGGTGAGCATGTGAATGGGTTACATGTCATTATATTGTTGCTATAATATGATCAATGCTAGAGTTTAGGTTGCGTAACCTATGCGTCTCCCGTTCGAGGGTGCTTGTTTATAAGTATGCTAAAATGGCATATTTATAAATAAGCAGTCTCGAATTGTCCACGTTTTTTGGACAGTTCGAGGATATGTGGCTCGAGCAAGTTCTTAAGCTGTTGTACAAACTCTAGAGAAAGTTTCAGCAGCATCTCCCTAGCCGGTGTTCTCCGAATACACATCCTCTTGACATGTTATCGAGACGTGTATTTGGAGAACAGCGGGGAGATGCTGCCGAAATTTTCTCTATAGTTAGTACAACAGCTTAGGAATTTGCTCGAACCACATATCCTCGAATGGAATTAGGACCTGACCTAATTAGCAATTTGGAGTCATTGTTGGTACATACGTACTTAGTTGGTCAACAGATCATTCAATCTCTCAACTTTGGCAGTGCTTCAACCCTTCTTTTATTTCATTGATTAGGGCATTATTAATTTATTGTATGTGGTTTAATTGTAGATGGACCGTGAAGAATGGATGTATCAAAAAAGCCTTGTGAGTGCTGAATTTCAGAGAGGAGTTAAGGAGTTCATAAGAATTGCAGAAGTAGATATGGTTATGAGGGGTGTAAAGTTCATATATTGTCCTTGTATTGATTGCACCAATCTCAGGAGATTTAACAACTCAGCTCAAATTGAAGGCCATTTGATTCGACGTGGCTTCGTGAGGAATTACACGTGTTGGATCCATCATGGGGAGACAGGTAGTACCCCTTTGATATGCAACGAAGACATGCTGGAAGCCGATCACGAGTTAGAGCGTGATATGTTTGATGAGGATAATTTAGATCAAATGTTGCGGGATGTGGAGGGAAATTACACAGAAAGAGAGTTCGAAAAATTTAAAAGCTTGATGGATGACGATGCCAAACCATTATTTTCGGGTTGCAAAGGGGAATACACCAAGTTGGGTTCGGTCCTTGCATTGTTTGAACTGAAGGCAAAACACCGTTGGACAGATACAAGTTTCAATGCACTTTTAATACTTCTATCGGATATGCTTCCAGAGGCAAACGAGTTGCCAACAAGTATTTATGAAGCGAAGAAGCTATTATGTCCCATGGGAATGGAAATAGAAAGGATACATGCATGTCCAAATGATTGCATACTATACCGCAACGTCCATAAGGAACTGCTCATTTGTCTAGTTTATGGTGTACCTCGATACAAACAAAATGAGAAGCGTAATGACGAGAAGCGTAAGAACCGAACTGACGACGGTGAATATGTGAAAAAAGGGGCACTAGCCAAGGTGTTGTGGTATTTGTCCATCATTCCCCGTTTAGAGCAGTTCTTTGCAAATCCCAAAGAGGCAAAATTGTTGCGTTGGCATTATGAATCTCGAAAGGAAGATGGCAAGTTGAGACATCCCGCTGATTCGGCTCAATGGAGAAACATTGATTGGCAACATGAGGAGTTTGGTGCCGAGATGAGGAACATAAGATTTGGATTGAGTATAGATGGAATGAATCCGTTCGGTAATATGAGCAGTCGACACAGTACTTGGCCAGTTTTGTTGTGTATCTACAATTTGCCTCCTTGGTTATGCATGAAGCGGAAGTATATCATGATGTCGTTGCTAATCTCAGGACCCAAACAGCCGGGTAATGATATTGATGTGTACCTAGCACCACTAATTGAGGATTTGGTAAAATTGTGGAATGAGGGGGTCGAGGTGTGGGATGCATACAAAAGAGAGAACTTCACCCTACGGGCTATGATATTTTGCACCATAAATGATTTCCCAGCCCTTGGTAATTTGGCGGGCTACAGCACGAAGGGAGCCAAAGCTTGTCCAATTTGTGAAGAGGACACTGATAGCTTGTGGCTGCCGAATTCGAAGAAAACGGTGTACATGGGTCACCGTAGGTTTCTACCCCGAAGTCATCGATATAGTAAGATGGATGACAAATTTGATGGAAAGAGGGAAGTTTGTGCGGCCCCACAGCCTATGAGTGGAAGGAAAGCATATTCACGCGTAGAGGATATCGATCACGAGTACGGTAAGAGCCGTAAATCTGTTCATCCCAGGACCATTTGGAAAAAGAGGTCGATATTTTGGGACTTACCATATTGGAAGGAGTTAGATGTCCGTCAATGTATTGATGTCATGCACGTTGAGAAAAATGTTTGTGATAATTTGGTAGGCATCCTGTTGAACATACCTGGGAAGAACAAGGATGGTGTGAATGCTCGCCGCGATATGACCTACATGGGAATCAGGCCCAAGCTTGCAGTGATGGAGGAGGATGGAAAAGGGCCGTACATCCCCGCTGAATGCTACACCTTATCCAAGAAGGAGAAAGAAGACCTCTACAAGTGTCTCCACGATATTAAAGTTCCATCGGGCTACTCCGCAAACATTAAAAAGCTTATGTCTATGGATGATTTGAAGTTGTTTGGTATGAAGTCCCACGACTGTCATGTCTTGATGACCCAAATGCTCCCTGTTGCAATCAGAAATATTCTACCAGATGACGTCAGGTTGGCAATCACGAAGCTATCCTATTTCTTCAATGCGATTTCATGCAAGGTTATTGATCCCGATATACTGGACAACTTACAAAGTGAAGTGGTGCGGACTCTTTGTCAGCTTGAGATGCATTTCCCCCCGTCGTTCTTCGATGTCATGGCCCACCTCGTTGTTCACCTTGTTAGAGAGATTAAGATTTGTGGACCCGCATTCCTGCGTTACATGTATCCGTTCGAGAGGTACATGGGTATATTAAAGTCATACGTGAGGAATAGGTCGAAGCCTGAGGGTAGTATTATTGAAGGTTATGGGACTGAAGAGGTCATTGAGTTCTGCGTGGACTATCTAGGTAAAAGACAACCGATTGGTGTTCCTATATCTCGTCATGAGGGCAGACTTGGTGGCAAAGGAACCATTGGGTCAAATCTAATGAGTCCACAATTTGATATGTACTGTAAAGCGCATTTCACAGTCTTGCAACACAGCGCAGAAGTTCATCCATACGTCCAACCGCACAAGTTGATATTATGGGAAGAGAATCCACTTATGGATGAGCTTTCCATCACACGAGAACACAACGATCGATTCCTCACATGGTTCAAAGAAAAGGTGAAGGTCTCCATTAGTACTTGAAATTTGTCACAAATGGTTGGCTGACGGACCAAGATTTAATATACAAACATGGCAAGGTTATGATATTAATGGCTACACATTTTATACTGAAAGTCAAGATGCAAAGAGTACAGTGCAAAACAGTGGTGTGAGCATAGATGCTTTGTCCGATGATCACTCGAAAAGAGGATCCTCAACTGCAATGAACTATTACTACGAGATGATCGAAGAAATATGGGAGCTCGACTACGGAATATACCAAGTTCCATTGTTCCGATGTAAGTGGGTGAGACTTCCTCACGGAGTTAAGGTCGACAAGATAGGTTTTACTCTTGTTGATCTAAATAGACTGGCCTACAGAGATGAACCGTTCATCCTCGCAAAGCAAGCAACTCAAGTTTTCTACGTGCGTGATCTGGCCAATCCGAGGTTGCACGTCGTACTTCATGGAAAGAGGAGGATTGTTGGAGTTGAAAATATCGTAGATGAAGAAGAGTACAACCAATTTGATGAAACACCTCCGTTTGCAGATGGGGCATGTCTTAGCGGTGACGACAGCACACATGGAACACATTACATGCGTGTAGATCATCAAGAAGGGTTGTCTTGTAAATAAATTAAGTTGTAAGAATTCCCTGTCTAACGTAGCATTTTGTAGAATATATATGTCATATGGATCTTATAGTATAGCAAATTTGAAAAAGATTTGACTTTTCGACTCTTTTGAATGAAGACTCTGTTTTAAAAAAATTAGAAATTGGATCATAGTCATCACAATCGGTTCTTTTAGGAAACCGATACATATAGTATATATTGCGATCGGTTTTTGTATAGAACCGACACAGATAGTATATATTGCGATCGGTTTATTTAGAGAACCGATACAGTTAGTGTACATATTACGATCGGTTGTTTTAAAGAACCGACACAGATATTAAATATTGCGATCGGTCTCTTTGGTTAACCGACCGTGATAAAACCCCACATGGCGGGCATATACATTTCGGTGCGCACACTCTCATTTCGGCGCGCACTGATTTTGTTTCATCCTCATTTCCACAACCCTAGCTCGACCACCTCCCGCTCCGGCTCCTCCCCCTCCGGCGCCTCCCCCTCCGGCTCCTCCCCCCGGCACCTCCCCCATCGGCGGGTACCTCGTGGGCGCCTCCCCCTCCGACTCCTCCCCCCCGGCTCCTCCCCCTCCGGCGCCTCCCCATCGGCGGCTCCCCCGACCACCCCCATCGGCGCGTCCCCCTCCGGTCGGCTCCTCCCCCATCGGCGGCCCCCTCGGGCTCCTCCCCCATTGCCGATTGGGTTCGGCGCACTGTAAGAACGATATCGGACTGTGGGCTGTTATTGGTTGTAAATAGCTCGATGATGATTGCTTAAAATTGAGGCTTGATTAATCTGATCATTAAAGGAACTTGCTAGACCTAGATAAGTACTGCTCTTAGCTGACATTTTGGTGGCACTTGCTCTTAATGCATTGTTCTAGGGTTAGAGCAGTGTTGTGCTTATTCCTTTCTACTCTTAGCTGACAATTTGGTGGCACTTGCTCTTAATGCATTGTGGTAGGGTTAGAGCAGTGCTATATTCCTTTTGTGCTATGTTGTACTTATTCCTTCTGTGCTAGAGCAGTGCTGTCTAGGGTTGTAATCCTGAAATTTTCAGATGTAATAGCCTGTGATATATTGGGCATCTAGAAGTTGGACGGCTAATTAATTTAGCAACCCTTCTATAGCAATCTGAGAGCAATCCATGTCGGCTAATTAATTTAGCAACCCTTCTATAGTAATATGTGCAGATTATATTCTCATTGCAATTTGAAACTTGTAACATCATCTATATTATCGCACTTTAATATCGAGTTTAGTTGCGTAACCTATGCGTCTCCCGTTTGAGGGTGCTTGTTTATAAGTATGCTAAAATGGCATATTTATAAATAAGCAGACTCGAATTGTCCACGTTTTTTGGACAGTTCGAGGATATGTGGCTCGGGCAAGTTCTTAAGCTGTTGTACAAACTCTAGAGAAAGTTTCGACCGCATCTCCCTGGTGTTCTTCGAATACAGACCCTCTTGACTTGTTGTTGAGACGTGTATTTGGAGAACAGCGGGGAGATGCTACCGAAATTTTCTCTAGAGTTGTACAACAGCTTAGGAACTTGCCCGAGCCATATATCCTCCAATGGGATTAGGACCTAACCTAATTAGAGATAAGGAGTCATCGTTGGTACGTACGTACTTAGTTGGTCTACAGATAGACATTTGAATTGCTTTCTCTTATGTGAAATATAATCATGTCAGAAATTTGAATTGCTTTCTCTCATGAAGTTTAGGTTTGACCTATACGTACTTAGTTCGGAATGTTGCAAAGAGAGAGCACCGGCTCAACGCCAAGGAGAGAAGAAGGTGTTGCTACCCCATCGAGGAAGGTCAGAAAGGGTAGAGGACCGAATAAAGGAGCCACAGGGAGAACGCTGCAAGTTCTCCACTTCAATGCCACAGGGTTTGCACGGGTCCTAGCAAGTTTAAGGGGCGCTACTCCTCTTTTCTCAGCCAATTGGTGCGGGAGAGAGTGCCAATCACAGTTAAGGACTGGAGGAAGGAAGTAAGCGACGAGCAGAAGAACCGATTGTGGGACGAAGTTAAGTGGAAATGGATTATACCAGAGGAAGATGAAATCAATGCGAGACGGTACGCCTTGAAGAGAATGGGTGTGGCTTTGAGGCATTTCAGGGTTACCATGCATGCCGAGTTCGTGTTGAAAAACCGTACTCCCTTTGAAAGGTATCCATTTGTTACTCCCGAGGTTTGGGAGGAGTTCGCAAGGATGAGGAATACGCCCGAGGCGGAGGAGCTGAGAGAGAAGAATATCGCTATACAGAGGTGTAACACACACGCGCACCACCTCAGTTCCGGTGGGTATGTAGGGAAGAAGGCAGAGTGGGCGCGACTAGCCGAGGAGTGTGCAACCTTTGGGACAAAGATGCCTTACTCCCACATATGCGAGGAGCGGGCACGCAACTGGGTATTAGCAAGGACGAAGAAAACCTCTGACGGTCAGATTGTCGTTCCAAACCCCGTGACCGCACAGATCATCACGACCATCGTAAGATATCTAACATAGTACATTGCATCTGACCCTTCCCATTGTATTTTAGCAATAATTTATATTTGCGACCTGCAGGAAGAGGTAAGCCAGCAGAAAGAGCAAGGAGCATTTCAAAGCCAAGGGTCAAGGGACATCCTGTGTTCGGCAATCGGGAAGCCCGATCATAAGGGTCGGGTGCTTGCTGCAGGTGCGGGGCATACGAAGAGGTCCTTCTTTGTACAGGAGAGTGTTTCCAGTGCTAGGGCAAGATCATGGGAAGCACGTGAGGCGCGGATTAGGGCGCAGATGAAGGAGGAGTTGAAGGAGGAGTTAAAGGAGGAGTTAAAGGCTGAGATGATGGCGATGTTCTCCCAGAATCAGAGTCCTGAACCATCGCCTATGCTACTCCCTAGCAGCTGCGCTTCCAATAAGGAACTATGCATTCCACACCTCAAGGTAATAACTGTTTCGAACCGAATTGTACATGAGTAAGCTTAACAAAGATTATGATGAAGATACTGATCACTTCTTGCAGGGTCCTGCCAAGTGCCAGCTAGTCCTGATCGATGACGGAATACAAATTGAGGCTGCGCGCGGGGTTGCATTTCCCAGCAAGGAGGATGACACGGTGCATGGTATACCTTTGGGGAAGGGCTACATGAGGGTGTAGATGTGTAACACCCCAAAATTTTGCTTTTCTTAAATTCATGTGTGATTTGGCACTTTGGTGAATTTTTGGAATTTTCTGGAATTTATTTGGATTTATTTGGAATTTATTTGAATTTATTCCATTTTGAAATAATTAAAGAATTTAATTTTGCAAATAAAATTTTGTTGGAAATATTTTATTTGAGTCCAAAATGTTCCAAAATATTTTCCAGAATTTTTCTGGAATTTTTCTGAGTATTTTGCTATTTTTAATGAATTAAATGAATTACTGGGAATTATTTTAAATATTAAATCGCTGGAAAATGCGAGTGGGTTTGTATCGTTCATCCGATCGAGCCCGAGTCGACTCGAGTTCGAGTCCGACCGAACCGGACGGCGAGCCGTGGTTGAGTCGAACCCACTCGTAGAACCAAACTCGTCAGGCGGCCGTTGGATCAAGATCCAACGGCCCACGATTGAGCCACGCCACCGACCCGAGCCCGACCAAGGCCCAGGCTCGCCGAGTCCGACCCGAACCCAAACTCACGCACCGTTGGATCTCGATCCAACGGCTGTGCGCGTGCCACGTAGCCCAGTCCGAGTCCTCGCCGGACTCCGCCGCCGCAACGGAGCAGGTCTCGGTCTCCGTGCGTTTCACGGACGCCGAGGGCCCTATTTAATGCGCCGCCACCCGTGCCGTGACGCCGACTTCCGTGCGCACCCGTAGCCCTAGACAACGTCGCCTGAGCCGCCGCCGTCTAGCCGCAATCGCTCGCCGGAGTTGCCGTAGCGTTCCGCCGTAGTTTTTCGCCGATTGCCGCCATCTCCGTCGTCCTCCGCCGCCGTTGAGGTCAGATCTGGGCAACCGGAGGCCAAGCCGCGTCGGGAGGGACCTCTCACATCGCCGAGCACGCCCGAGCGCCGCTGCCGTGGTCGTCATCCCCAACTCCGGCAGCCCGCGCCGGCAAGTAGGCCATCGACGGACTTCAAGATCTCTCGGCCGTCGGATCTCCATCCAAGGGCCCAGATGCGCCCACGTCATCTCACGGTGAGATTTCGCCCAAAATCCCAGATCCAATCTTGACCGTCCGATCTAGATCCAGCGGTCCCGAGATCAACCGCGTTCACCCCAAACGCGTGAGTCCAGATTCAATCGGGCCGTTGATTTTCAAATCAATCGGCCGAGATCTCAGCCACGCAGCGTGAGATCGACTGTCATGCGCCAACAAGACCACGCCGCGCTGAGCGCTGTCTTCGACACGCGCGCCCGCGGTCGGCCGACAACCAAACCGCACCATGACGCCACGCCAAGCGCCATGGCGGCTCGCATGTCGCTGGTCGTCTACAAGCGCCGACGCCAAGAATGACGCCACCCATGGGACCCACTGCCGGGCCATTGTGGCCGAGCCCGCCGACGCCAAAGAATGACGCCACCCGAAAGTGGTCCCACATGTCGATCTCACGTGGAGCCGTGGACCGGTCCACGACTCCGAGCCGAGCGTGGGACCGAGTCCATGGATCTACCGACGCCTTCAGACCAATCCAAATCTGCCACGTGTCCTCGCCGACGCAATAAATGATTTTCCTAAAAGAAAATGATTTAATAAATCGGTTTAATAATTGATTTGAATTTCAAAACTTCAAACGCTTATAACTTTTTAAGTGCTTCAACTCCGATTTGAGTGATTCAAATTTATAAATTTGTATAAAATTGAGATCTACCTAAATATGAATTTTATTTAATTTTTGGATTAAAGTTTTTCTCTGCAAAATTATTTAATTGATTATTTAAACTTTAAATAATCATAACTTTTAAGCGTCTTAACTCCAAATTTGACGATTCTAGTTTCTAAAAACTCATAAAATTATGTTCTCTCTGTTTATGGATTTTATTTGGATGTTTGGACACTTTTTGCCTATTGTTTATTCGTGTATTTGCTATTTGCACGCTTTACGAGTAGACGTTGAAGTGCCTAAGGATTCAAGGAGAAGTATTGACTCAGATCCAACTCAAGACCAAGAACAAGTACTTTTTGAAGGCAAGTTGTGCTTTGACCATGTTGATCCTATTTGAAATCTATTTTGATTTAAACTATTGCATGCTAGTTCAATTAGAAAAATACTTTGTTTAAACATGGGGTTAGATAAATACCAATTTGTTGTATGACACCTTGATTATTTAAGTATGTGCCATGACCCCTTGTCACCCTAGTTGTGGATTACTAGTTGGACATTATTAAATCGCCAACATGGGTTTAGACCGTTGTAGTATCTTGCTTAGACACCTTTACGTGCTCATAACATGATTTTAGATAATCAAATGTTAATATTGACTTAATGATATATTGAACCTGTTTTGGAAAGGTATCATGTGATGTTGATGGCACGTGGTGCATGGTAATCAAGCGGGGTTTGTCATAAATTTCGGCCAGGGCATGTGGCAAGAGTAATCAGTGGGCCGGTTGTGGCATTGGGAGTGTTGATTTGGTTCTTGGGTAGTCTTGCCCTGGTCACCCTAAGGACTTAACCTTGCAAGCCTTTGAACTGGGTCTAACGTGCAACCACATGTCTCAGAATGGGACGGACCTAGTTGACTAAGTTGCTAATAACGCACTGTGGGACCTCGGGAGGTCAACTACACCCTTTGTGTAAGTTGTGCGGGGGGCGTCTGGGCCGAGGCCAGTACCCATCTAACGGTTGATTGGCCTAGACTTCGCCTTAGCTAAGGGAAGGGTTAGTGCGCAATAACCGGAGGACCACTTGTATTGTTAGAAGTTTCCGAAAGACTTTGTTACTGAACTCGCCTTTGTGGTGTTTGACTCAGATCTTGTGGGTAAAGTGCATAACCTCTGCAGAGTTTAGAATCTATTCGAATAGCCGTGTCCGCGGTATTGGACATCGCTAGGGAATTACAGTCAAGGGTTAGATTTTCTCAAAAATTACTTGGGTTTGAAAGGTTGGGTTGGATTAATAATGATGTTGATAGGAATATGGATTAGGATGGGAAAGATGTTTATTAAATTCCTTGAAAAGTTATCTATGCTATACGTGCTTCTACTGCTTTCGAATCTACTTATGCTACTTGTCAAATGCTGTTTACTGCAAATATACCTTGAGCTATTCCTTTGTACCAAGCCATGCATATAGTATATTAGCTTGCATTACGTGCATGACTTCTTGAGTACCAAGTACTCACCCTTGCCACAATACAACACCAGTTGAAGAGGAGACTGCACAAGCTTTGGAGGAGGAGCTCAAGAGGATCCGTCTACTTAGGAAGCGAGCCCGATCGGTTGCCTGTGGTATCTTTGGATGGCGCCACGGAGTTATTTGATTTTCCGCTGCTATTATTTTTCTCTGAATAAGTTTCGCCTTGCGAGGCATATATTTGTAACTTGACCATAAGGTCGAGTAACCAGTTTGACTATTTAAATAAAGTACTTATTTAGTATCGAGTGGTATGATTGTGATATTTACCGATGTTAAGACTGTGTGCACTAGCGTGTTCCTGGACTAGTGCTGAATACACAGAGGGTCCGGATTTGCAAATTCGGGGTCCCGACAGAGGTGGTATCAGAGCCATACTGACCGTAGGCTCAACCCTAAGATAGAATGGTCGTAGTGAGGATAAAATCTATTTTCTAAAGCTAAAAAGTTGTCAAGATAAGAAATGACATCTCGACTTATCCCATTCTTTCTTTTCTTGTCTCTTGCTGAATTTTCCTTACCTTGTCACGATTTAAAAATTCCGAGTTCTTACGTAAAGCACTCTTGTGACAGATGGAGGAAGAGTTCAACTACGTTGATCTGGGAGTTGGTCACGCCGCGGAACTTTGGCATATGCTACGAACTCTCGGAGATTTTGAGAAGCCGCAATACCAAGTGGAAGTGATCAGACAAGCGGGATTGATCAAGGCTTGTGACGTGAAGATTGAGGTACCTGCTAGGAAAAAGGGCCCAGGCAATCGCCGATACAACCAGACCGCCGGAGATCTACAATGCGGATGGGTATCCAAGAGGTATCACGACGAGCAATGCGGCACGTTACCGTATCACGCCAGAGAGTTGGAGAGCACGGTGTTCCGTTATCATCCGCGCAGCGATAACCTTCTTGACCCAAAGGCGATTCAGATGAGGATGCCACTTACCTACAGCTTGGCACGATTTGTTGTCGCCAGGAGGATGTACTAGATAATACAAGCAAGGAGCTACGAAGGCCCGCAAGGAGATCACGGCGAGAGAAGAACGAGATGGCGGGAAGCTCAAGAGTATGTGGCACACCTTCTGCGAAGGATTGACGAGTTGGAGATGACTTTGTACGGACCTGCACTCCGTGAGCCAAGATTTCGAGCTACGAGCCAGATCCGGAGGAGTCGGATCTCGATGAGGACATCGCTTCTTCGACTACCACAGAGGACACGATTCTTTGGACATGGCAATCATTTCGCGCCTATGCCGCAGCATCCGTACCCAGGCCGTGGAGGTTTTCTCGATGAGTGAGCATAGGTTCTATAGTGAGACTCCTTCGCCGAGTCGCGTCATAGAATAAAGAGTCACCCTTTAGGCGTTAGACTCCAGAGTTAGTTCGATTTGGATTTTCATTGTTTGCTGAGTGTGCAGTATGTGTTGCAAGGCCCTTAGGCATTGTAAGCAACCATACCAAGTTATTAATATCAATAATAAAGTTGGACCTTAAAGTTACACCTTTTGCCCGCATAAGTTCCATATTACTTGTCTATTCTTGTTTCCCTCTCATCTCTAAACCTAGAGCAAATCGACAGATGGTGAATACCCGTGGAAACTTTGGAGGCAATGGAAGCGGTTCTCGCCCAGTAGAAAACCCCAATGAGGGAGCACCAGCACCGCCACTGGATGTGCAGAATTTCGGAGCTTTTCTCGCCAGCACTCAGTTGATGCATGCTATGATGCAACAAATGCAACACGTCACCGCTCAGGCCACCGCTAATCAAGTTAATCAGGGACCACGCCAGAATACAAGACTGTCAGAGTTCATGAGAACTCACCCACCCACTTTCTCTGGGAATGCCAATCCATTGGAGGCCGATGATTGGTTAAGATCAATCGAGAGGAAGCTACACATAGCTCAATGCATAGGAAATGAGAAGGTACTCTACGCTTCTCATCAATTTGGAAGGAACAAATTACTTGAATGGTGGGAGAACCTGCGCCACGCAAGAGAACCCTCAAGATATCACTTAGGAAGAGTTCACAATTTGCATTCGACAAGCGGTATCATGTGCCTGAAGGAATCATGGACCTTAAGAAGGAGGAGTTCGTGAGCATCAAGCAAGGTAATCACCGGTGGTCGACTACGAACAAGTTCACACAGCTAGCACGCTACGCACTGAGGATGTAGCGACGGATAAATCAGGCATAGCCTCGTTTTATGAAGGGACTTAACTCGGGATTGCAAGTAGGATTGATCACCCACACCTTCCCGCATTTCCAAGAGTTGGTGAATAAGGCGCTTATTCTTGAGGACAAGCGCAAGGAACCGGATGAGAACAGAAGCGCAGGATGCAACGACAAGGATCACGCCAGGAACGCAATGGCGCTGAGAGTTGCACCAAATCAATTCTTCGATTCCAACCACGTAATGCAACAAGGACACCATCCCCAAAGACCAAGACACATCAATCGAACTACTGCACCCACCCGCTTAGAAACGCTTACTCCGAGCGATCGGCAAAGAAGGAAACAGTGAGACGCCGCTACAATCGCTGAACGAGCCAGGACACTTTGCCAACAGCTTGTCCAAAGAAGACAGCAGGAGTGACCCTGGGCCGCTTCAATCTAGGAACCACCCAGCTAGGACGCCAAAGACTGTGAGCCACACCCCCAGGCCGTGGTGAGAGGCCGAGTCAACCATGTCATCGCAGATGCACCGCGAATGCTACTGACGTCGTCTTGGGTAAGTTACTTGTTAACTCAAGACTGCAATGAGCTTTGTTTGACTCACGGAGCTTCGTGATTCGCTTGTTTCGCAAGGCTTTGCTACTAGAAATGATTTGAGGATTGCAAGACTTAAGTGCATGCTTTTAGTTCAAACCCACAGTTCCGAACTCCGAATGAAAGTAGGATGTTCGGTGAGAGTACTAATAGGTGGAATAGAGTTCCTAGCAAACCTTATAATTTTGGAGACCCGGACCTTAGACGTCATATTGGGAATGGATTGGTTATCCAAGCACAAGGCCGTATTGGATTGTGGGCGAAGGACTATCTCGATTGAGAGCCCGTGTGGAAAGAAAGTGGAATTTCAAGCCACTGCAGCTTAGAGATGGACAATTGATGGTTAATGATACCAAGGCAATCGGCATAGATGATGTCTCAAGAGTGAATGAGTACCCGAGATGTTTTTCCCGAAGATCTACCTGGTATGCCGCCAGACAGGGACATAGAGTTTGTGATAGAGCTTGTACAGTACAAGACCGATAGCAAAGAGACCCTATCGGATGTCCACCGAGGAGTTGGTAGAGATGAAGAAACAGCTAGAAGAGTTAATGGAGAAAGGATTTATCGCCGAGCTCGTCGTAGTGGGGAGCACCGATTTTGTTTGTCAAGAAGAAGGACGGAAGTTTCAGGATGTGCATCGACTACCGTGCACTCAATGAAGTCACCATGAAGAATAAGTATCCGCTACCTGTGATTGATGATTTGTTTGATCAGTGAGAGGAGCCGAGTTTTCTCCAAGATTGATCTGAGATCGGGATACCATCGATTGAAGATCCGATCGTAAGATATTCAAGATCGCATTCTCGTCAAGATATGGACATTACGAGTTTCTGATTATGTCCTTTGGATCGATTTAATGCGCCATTTATTTCATGAATATGATGAATAAGGTGTTCATGGAATATTTGGACAAGTTTGTCGTCGTGTTCATAGATGATATTCTAATCTACTCCAAAGCGGAGGATGAACATGCCGACACTTAAGGCGAGTTTTGGAAAAGGCGAGGAACAAGAACTTTTCGCCAAGTTCAGCAAGTGTGATTTTTGGAAGGACAAGGTGGAGTTTCTTGGACATGTAATGACCGCATGAAGGAGTCGCCGTAGATCCAAGCAAAGTAGAAGGCTGTGTTACATTGGGAGCAACCAAAGGCGTGACCAGGTCGGAGTTTCCTTGGAATGGCAGGATACTACCGCCGTTTCATCGAAGGCTTCTCGACAATTGCGAAACCTCTTACGCAATTGCTGAAGAAGGAAAAGAAGTTTGCATGGGCGCTTGAGAATGTGAGAAAGGATTTGAGGAGTGAAGAAGCGATTGACATCAGCACCGGTGTTAGTTCTACCGGATGTTGCTCAAAGCTTCGATATTTATTGTGACGCATCGCGCCAAGGACTTGGATGTGTCTTTGCAGAATGGAAAGGTCGTAAACTTATGCATCAAGGCGATTGAGGCCGCATGAGGAAAATTATCCGACACATGACCTAGAGTTAGTCAGCCGTAGTGCATGCCTTGAAGATATGGCGTCACTATCGATCGAGAGCAGATGTGAAGTGTATACGGATCATAAGAGCCTTAAGTACATATTCACCCAATCGGATCTGAATATGAGGCGAGGAGATGGTTAGAATTGCTCAAGGACTATAATGTTGGAATCCATTACCATCCGGGAAGGCCAACGTAGTAGCCGATGCTCGAGTCGGAAAAGCCATACCGTGAGTACGTTGCTAGCCACAAGTCGAGGATGAGTTATGTGAGGATTTTAAAATGAAGATTGAGGTGGTACCTAGCGGATTCTTGGCCACATTGGAAGTAAAGCCTACCCTAGAGGATCAGATCCGAGAAGGATGAAGGATGATGACAAGATCCGCAGGATTAAGTTCATCAAGGAGGAAGGCAAGGCAGAGGACTTCAAGTTGGATGAGCAAGGCACGTTGTGGATGAAGGATCGCATTTGTGTGCCTAACAAGAAGGAGTTAAAGCAACTGATTCTGGAAGAAGCCCATGATTCCAAGTACTCAATTCATCCTGGAAGCGCCAAGATGTATCAGGATCTGAAGGAGAGATTCTGGTGGCCGAGTATGAAACGTGAAGTTGCCGAGCATGTTGCATTGTGCGACGTATGCCAGAGAGTCAAGGCAATGCATCGAGAGACCACGGGATTGCTACAATTACCGCTGAAAATACCTAAGTGGAAGTGGGAGGAAATCGGAATGGATTTCATTACCGGTTTGCCGAAGACTCAAGGTGGTTATGACTCCATATGGGTTATAGTAGATCGCTTGACTAAAGTAGCCCATTTTATCCCCGTGAAGACCACTTACTCGGGAGATAAATTAGCGTAATTGTACATGATCGAGGATTGTCTGCTTGCACGAGTGCCAAAGAGGATTGTATCGGACAGAGGTACCCAATTTACCTCAAGGTTATGGAATAAGTTGCATGAAGCCATGGGAACCCGTTTGAACTTCAAGATGCCTTATCATCCACAGACGGATGGACAGGCCAGAAAGAGTCAACCAGTTACGGAGGATATGTTGAGAGCTTGTGCATTAGCTTATGCTACCTCTTGGGATAAGAGTTTGCCGTATGCCGAGTTCGATTACAACAATAGTTATCGAGGCTAGTTCTGAGATGTCACCTTTTGAGGCCTTTGTATGGTCGACCATGTCGGACGCCATTGAATTGGAATGAGACCGAGCGCCGTGTCTTTGGGCCTGATATTCTTCAAGAGGTCGAGGAAGCGGTCGCCATGATTAGGGAAAGGTTGAAGATAGCCCAATCACGACAAAAGAGTTATCTTGACAATCGTCGCGAGGATTTGAGTTTTGAACCGAGAAGACTTTGTTTACCTCGAGTTACGCCTCTCGGGGAGTTAAGAGGTTCCATGCCAAAGGGAAACTTCGCACCCGTTATGTTGGACCATTTAAGATTTTGAGCCGCAGAGGCGAAGTTGCTTATCACCGGAGTTGCCGCAATCGTTAGCGAGGAGTGCATGACGTATTCCATGTGTCCCGATTGAAGAAGTGTCTCCGAGTTCCCGAGAGCAGACACCGCTAGAGTCAATTGAGTTGCAAGAGGATTTGACTTATAAGGAGCATCCCGTGAGGATTCTAGACACAATGGATCGAGAAACTAGAAACAAGTCAACCTGCGTTCTCAGAGAGTTCGATTGGAGCAACCATGAAGAAAGCGAAGCGACTTGGGAGCGAAGAGGATTTGAAGAAAGAGTTTCCAAACCTATTCCTTTAGTAAGCCACGAATCTCGAGGACGAGATTCTATTAAGGGGAGGTTTGTAACACCCCAAAATTTTGCTTTTCTTAAATTCATGAGTGATTTGGCACTCTGGTGAATTTTTGGAATTTTTCTGGAATTTATTTGGATTTATTTGGAATTTATTTGAATTTATCCCATTTTGAAATAATTAAAGAATTTAATATTGCAAATAAAATTTTGTTAGAAATATTTTATTTGAGTCCAAAATGTTCCAAAATATTTTCCAGAATTTTTCGAATTTTTCTCGAGTATTTTGCTATTTTTAATGAATTAAATGAATTATTGGGAATTATTTTAAATATTAAATCGCTGGAAAATGCGAGTGGGTTTATCTTGTTCATCCGATCGAGCCCGAAGTCGGACTCGAAGTTCGAGTCCGACCGAACCGACTCGGAGCCGTGGTTGAGTCGAACCCACTCGTAGAACCCAAACTCGTCGGCCGTTGGATCAAGATCCAACGGCCACGATTGAGCCACGCCATCGACCCGAGCCTGGCCGAGCGGCCCGGCTCGCCGAAGTCCGACCCGAACCCAAACTCACGCACCGTTGGATCTCGATCCAACGGTGTCTTGGCGCTGCCACGTAGCCAGTCAGGAGTCCTCGCCGACTCATGCCGCCCTGGAGCGAGTGTCTCGGTCTCCGTCTGCGTTTACTGACGCCGAGGCCCTATTTAATGCGCCGCCACCCGTCGTGTGACGCCGACTTCCGTCGCACCAGTAGCCTAGACAACGTCGCTGAGCGCCGCCGCCTAGCCGCAATCGCCGCCGGTTGCCGTGGCGTTCGCCGTAGTTTTTCGCCGATTGCCGCCATCTCCGCTGCCTCCTCCGCCGTTGAGGTCAGATCTGGAACCGGGAGGCCAAGCCGCGTCGGGAGGGACCTCTCACATCGCCGGAGCACGCCCGAAGCGCCGTTGCCGTGGTCGTCGTCCCCAACTCCGGCAAGCCAGCGCCGCCGTGGGCCATCGACGGACTTCAAGATCTCTCAGCCGTCGGATCTCCATCCAAGGGCCCAGATTGCGCCACGTCATCTCACGGTGAGATTTCGTCCAAAATCCCCAGATCCAATCTTGACCGTCCGATCTAGATCCAACGGTCCAGATCAACTGCGTTCACCCCAAACGCGTGAGTCCAGATCAATCCGACCGCTGATTTTCAAATCAGCGGTCGAGATCTAAGCCACGCGTGCGCGGAGATCGACCGTCGCGGTCAGCGCCACGCCAGCTGAGCGTGCGCGTGTCTCGACACGCGGCCCGCGTGTCGGGCCGGACAACCAAACCGCACCATGACGTCACGGGCGCCATGGCGGCTCGCATGTCGCTGGTCGTCCCAGCGCCGACGCCAAGAATGACGTCACCCATGGGACCCACTGCCACGTGGTGGTCGAGCCCCCAGCGTCGTCAATGACGCTACCCGAGTGGTCCCACATGTCGGGCCTCACGTGGAAGCCGTGGGCCGGTCCACTGAGACCCGAGCCGAGCGTGGGCCGAGTCCATGGATCGCAGCCGACGCCGCAGACCAATCCAGGCTGCCACGTGTCCTCGCTGACGCAATAAATGATTTTCCGAAAAGAAAATGATTTAATAAATCGGTTTAATAATTGATTTGAATTTCAAAACTTCAAACGCTTATAACTTTTATGCGTTTCAACTCCGATTTGAGTGATTCAAATTTCTAAATTTGTATAAAATTGAGATCTACCTAAATATGAATTTTATTTAATTTTTGGATTAAAGTTTTTCTCTGCAAAATTATTTAATTGATTATTTAAACTTTAAATAATCATAACTTTTAAGGGCCTTAACTCCAAATTTGACGATTCTAGTTTCTAAAAACTCATAAAATTATGTTCTCTCTGTTTATGGATTTTATTTGGATGTTTGGACACTTTTTGCCTATTGTTTATTCGTGTATTTGCTATTTGCACGCTTTACGAGTAGACGTTGAAGTGGCGTAAGGATTCGAAGGAGAAGTATTGACTCGGGATCCAACTCAAGACCAAGAACAAGTACTTTTTGAAGGCAAGTTGTGCTTTGACCATGTTGATCCTATTTGAAATCTATTTTGATTTAAACTATTGCATGCTAGTTCAATTAGAAAATACTTTGTTTAAACATGGGGTTAGATAAATACCAATTTCTTTGTATGACACCTTGATTATTTAAGTATGTGCCATGACCCCTTGTCACCCTAGTTGTGGATTACTAGTTGGACATTATTAAATCGCCAACATGGGTTTAGACCGCTGTAGTATCTTTGCTTAGACTGCTACGTGCTCATAACATGATTTTTAGATAATCAAATGTTAATATTGACTTAATGATATATTGAACCTGTTTTGGAAAGGTATCATGTGATGTTGATGGCACGTGGTGCATGGTAATCAAGCGGGGTTTGATAAACATTTTCGGCCAGGGGCATGTGGCAAGAGTAATCAGTGGGCCGGTTGTGGCATTGGGAGTGTTGATTTGGTTCTTCTGTAGTCTTGCCCTGGTCACCCTAAGGACTTAACCTTGCAAGCCTTTGAATCGGGTCTAACGTGCAACCACATGTCTCAGTAATGGGACGGACCTAGTTGACTAAGTTGCTAATAACGCACTGTGGGACCTCGGAGGTCAACTACACCCTTTGTGTAAGTTGTGCGGGGAGCGTCTGGCCGAGGCCAGTACCCATCTAACGGTTGATTGGCCTAGACTTCGCCTTAGCTAAGGGAAGGGTTAGTGCGCAATAACCGGGGAGGACCACTTGTATTGTTAGAAGTTTCCGAAAGACTTTGTTACGGGAACTCGCCTTTGTGGTGTTTTGTAACATCCCAAAATTTTGCTTTTCTTAAAATCATGTGTGATTTGGCACTTTGGTGAATTTTTGGAATTTTCTGGAATTTATTTGGATTTATTTGGAATTTATTTGAATTTATTCCATTTTGAAATAATTAAAGAATTTAATTTTGCAAATAAATTTTTTGTTGGAAATATTTTATTTGAGTCCAAAATAATCCAAAATATTTTCCAGAATTTTTCTGGAATTTTTCTGAGTCATTTGCTATTTTTAATGAATTAAATGAATTACTGGGAATTATTTTAAATATTAAATCGCTGGAAAATCCAACTCGGGTCAAATCGTTCATCCGATCGAAAGTCGGACTCGAGTCCGACCGAGCCAGTTGACTCGACCGAACCACTCTAACCCTAATCGATCCCAACCGTTGGATCAAGATCCAACGGCCGAGATCCGCCCGACCGACCGAAAGCCGTGTTCGACCGGACCGATCGCGCCGTGCGATCGTGGCGCTGATCGCGACACGTGGGACGGCCCACGATTTCGTCGTCTTCCCAGAATCGAAGCCGGACTCCGCCAGCGCCTTGCGCCGTGACCGATTAGGGCTCCGCCCTGAGCACGCCTCCCGGGGCTATTTAATGCCCGGATCGTACCCCGAGGACCGCCGTGACCCCGCGCACTTCTTGCCCTAACCCGCCGAGCTCTAGCCGCCGTAGGTTCGCCGGAATCGCTCGCCGTAGTTGCGTGAAGCGCCACCACGGTCCTTGCCTCGCCTCACCGCCGTCCGCCGTCCTCCGCCGCCATTGACCCCAGATTCAAACCCCGGGCCAGCGCACCCAAGACACCCTCCATCTCGCCGAGCACGCCCCAACCGCCGTTTGGGTGGTCGCTGCCTCAGCCACGGCAGCGCAACTCCGCCGTGAAAGCCATCGCCGACCGAAGCTCCACCAACCGTCCGATCAAGATCCAAAGGCCCGGATCGTGCCCGTCGCCGGTGAGTTTCCCGTTGAAAATCCTAGATCTAATCCCAACCGTTGGATCTAGATCCAACGGCCCACGATCTGTCACGTCGCCCCAAGCACATGAGGCCAAACTCAATCCCGGTACCGCCGGATTTCAAACCAACGGCCACGCGATTGTGCCACGCAGCGTCGAAGCCGAACTGTCGCTTCAGCGCGTGCGTGGTCACCGACACGCGGGCCCGCGTGTCGGCCGGCGACTGCGTGGCGTCACCCATGACGTCATCGGTGGGACCCGCCTGTCGCACCGTGGTGAGCCCCGTGGACGTCAAGAATGACGTCACCCGAGTGAGGCCACATGTCGATCTCACGGGGCGTGGACCGAGTCCACGGTGGACCCAAGCCGAGTGTGGACCGAGCCCATGGACGGCTGACGTCGGCGAGGCCAATCGAGGAGCTGCCACGTGTCCATCTTGACGCAATAATTAATTTCCGAAAAGAAAATGATTTATTAATTCGAAATATTGATTCAAATTTAGATTCAAACTTCAAACGCTTATAACTTTTGCGTTTCAACTCCGATTTGAGTGGTTCAAATTTCTAAATTTGTATAAAATTGAGATCTACCTAAATATGAATTTTATTTAATTTTTGGACTAAAGTTTTTCTCTGAAATATTATTTAATTGATTATTTAAACTTTAAATAATCATAACTTTTATGCTTTTAACTCCAAATTTGACGATTCCAGTTTCTAAAAATCCAGAAAATTATGTTCTCTCTGTTTATGGATTTTATTTGGAGTTTTGGGATCTTTTGCATAGTGTTCATTTGTGTATTTGCTATTTGCACGCTTTACGAGTAGACGTTGAAGTGCCTAAGGATTCGAGGGAGAAGTGTTGACTCAGGATCCAACTCAAGACCAAGAGCAAGTGCTTTTGAAGGCAAGTTGTGCTTTGACCATATTGATCCCATTTGAAATCTATTTTGATTTAAACTATTGCATGCTAGTTCAATTAGAAAGATACTTTGTTTAAACACAGGGGTTAGATAAATACCAATTTGCTATATGACACCTTGATTACTTAAGTATGTGCCATGATCCCTTGTCACCCTAGTTGTGGTTTACTAGTTGGACATTATTAAATTGCCAACATGGGTTTAGATCGTTGTAGTATCTTTGCTTAGACACCTTTCGTGCTCATGACATGATTTTGGATAATCAAATGCTAATATTGACTTAATGATATATTGAACCTGTTTTGGAAAAGTATCATGTGATGTTGATGGCACGTGGTGCATGGTAATCAAGCGGGTTTGATAAACGATTTCGGCCAGGGCATGTGGCAAGAGTAATCAGGTGGGCCGGTGTGGCATTGGGAGTGTTGATTTGGTTTTTCGGGTAGTCTTGCCCTGGTCACTCTAAGGACTTAACCTTGCAAGCCTTTGAACTGGTCATACTTGCAACCACATGGTCGGAATGGGACGGCCCTAGTTGACTAAGTCGCTAAGGACTCACTTGTGGAGCCTCAGTGGTGTCGATTACACCGTTTGTGTGATTGCACGGGGAGGCGTATCGTGGTCGTGGCCAGGTACCCATCTAACGGTGTGTTGGTCCCATACTTCGCCTTGGCTAAGGGAAGGGATGGTGTAGAGCACGTCTGAGAGGACCACCTGTGTTGTTTGAGGCTTCCAAAGGCTTTGTTATGATCGCTCATTCGCATACTCTTGTATGGCGATTCACGGTGACGTGGTGAGTGGATTGTATCTTGTGGGTAAAGTGCATAACCTCTCTGCAGAGTGTAGAATCTATTTGAATAGCCGAGTCCACGGTGATCGACAATGCTCAAAATTACAATCAAGGGTTAGACTTTTCGAAAATAACTTGGATTTGAAAAATTTGGGTTGGTTTAACAAAGAAGATGATGGAAATGTGGTTTAGGATGGGGAAAAATGTTATTTAAACTTCTTGAAAAGTTATCTATGCTTTACTTGTTTCTACTGCTTTCGAATCTACTTATATTACTTGTCAAAAGTCACATTTCTTGCAAATATACCTCGAGCTACTCCTTTGTACTAAGCCATGCATATAGTATATTAGCTTGCATTCTGTCAGCATGACTTGTCGAGTACCAAGTACTCACCCTTGCCCCAACACAATATCGCTTGAAGAGGAGATTACGCCACTTTGGAGGAGGAACTCCAAGAGGACCCGACTACTTAGGGATCGAGCCGGTCATTGCCTGTGGTATACTGGATGGCGCCACGAAGTTTATTTGATTTTCCGCTGCTATTATTTTTCTCTGAATAAGTTTCGCCCTACGAGGCATATATTTGTAACTTGGCTATAAGGTCGAGTAACCAGTTTTATTACTTTAATAAAGTACTTTTATGGTATCGATTGGTATGATTGTGATATTTACCGATGTTAAAGACTGTGTGCACTAGCGCGTTCCTGGACTAGTGCTGAATACACAGAGGGTCCGGATTTGCAAATTCGGGGTCCCGACAGAGGTGGTATCAGAGCCAGGTTGACTGTAGGCTCAACCCTAAGCTAGAATGGTCGTAGTGAGGATAAAACCTATTTTCTAAAGCTAAAAATTTGTGAAGATAAGAAATGACATCTCGACTTATCCCCTTCTCCCTTTTCTTGTCTCTTGCTAAAATTTTTCCTTACCTTGTCACAATTCAAAAATTCCGAGTTCTTACGTAAAGCACTCTTGTGACAGATGGAGGTTTTCTTGATGAGTGAGCATAGGTTCTATAGTGAGACTCCTTCGCCGAGTCGAGTCATAGAATAAAGAGTCACCCTTTAGGCGATAGATTCCAGAGTTAGTTCGATTTGGATTTGCTTTGTTTGCTGAGTGTGCAGTATGTGTTGCAAGGCCCTTAGGCATTGTAAGCAGCCATACCAAGTTACTAATAATAAAGTTGGACCTTAAGGCTACACCTTTTTCGCCCGCATAAGTTCCATATTACTTGTCTATTCTCGTTTCCCTCTCATCTCTAAACCTAGAGCAAATCGACAGATGGTGAACACCCGTGGGAACTTTGGAAGCAATGGGAGTGGATCTCGCCAATGTAAAACCCCAATGATGGAGCACCAAAGACCGCCATCGGATGTGCAGAATTTTGGAGCATTTCTTGCTGCTCGCATCAGATTGATGCATGCTATGATGCAACAAATGCAGCACGTCACCGCTCAGGCCACCGCCAATCAAGTTAATCAGTGACCACGCCGTAATACAAGGTGTCGAGAGTTCATGAGGACTCACCCACCCACTTTCTCTGGAAATGCCAATCCATTGGAGGCCGATGATTGGTTAAGATCAATCGAGAGAAAGCTACACATAGCCCAATGCATAGGAAATGAGAAGGTACTTTACGCTTCTCATCGCTTGGAAGGAACAAATTACGAATGGTGGGAGAACTTCGGCCACGCAGGAGAACCCCCAAGATATCACTTGGGAAGAGTTCACAAATGTGCATTCGACAAAGATCACGTGCTGAAGGAATTGTGGACCTTAAGAAGGAGGAGTTCAGAGCATCAAGCAAGGAAATCAACCAGTGGCCGACTACGAACAAGTTCACACAGCCTAGCACGCCACGCACTGAGGATGTAGCGATGCATAAATCCGCAGTCTCGTTTTATGAAGGGACTTAACTCAGATTGCAAGTAGGGTTGATCACCCACACCTTTCCAGATTTCCAAGAGTTGGTGAATAAGGCGCTTATTCTTGAGGACAAGCGCAAGGAACTGGATGAGAACAGGAAGCGCAGGATGCAACAAAGAAGGATCACGCTGTGGAACGCAATGGCGCTTGAGAGTTGCACCAAATCAATTCTTCGATTCCAACCACGAGAATGCAACAAGGACACCATCCCGGCACCAAGACCCGCCAATCAACTACCAAACCCCAGCCCCGCTTAGAAACGCTACCCCAGGCAACAAATAGGAATGTGAGACGCTACAAGCGCAACGAGCCAGACACTTTGCCAACAGCTTGTCCGAAGAAGACAGCAGGAGCGACCCAGTTCGCTTCAATCTAAGAACCACCCCAGCTAGGACGCCAAGACCAGAGCCACACCCTGCATCGTGGTGAGAGGCCGAGTCAACCATGTCACCGCGGATGCATTGCAAAATGCTACGGACGTCGTACTGGGTAAGTTACTTGTTAACTCAGTACCTGCAGCAGTTTTGTTTGACTCTGGAGCTTCGCATTCGTTTGTTTCGCAAGAGCTTTGCTACTAGAAATGACTTAAGGATTGCAAGACTTAAGTGCATGCTTTTAGTTCAAACCCACAGTTCCGAACTCCGAGCGGAAGTAGGATGTTCGGTGTGAGAATACTAATAGATGGAATAGAGTTCCTAGCAAACCTTATAATTTTGGAGACCTGCACCTTAGATGTTATATTGGGAATGGATTGGTTATCCAAGCACAAGGTCAGTATTGGATTGTGGACGAAGGACTATCTCGATTGAGAGCCCGTGTGGGAAGAAAGTGGAATTTCAAGCCCACTTGCGATTAGAGATGGACAGCTGATGGTTAACATTACCAAGGCAATCAGCATAGAGGATGTCCCAAAGAGTGAATGAGTACCCGATGTTTTTCCCGAAGATCTACAGTATCTTTGCCAGACAGGACATAGAGTTTGTGATAGAGCTTGTAATGCACAAAGACCGATAGCAAAGAGACCCTATCGGATGTCAACCGAGGAGTTGGTAGAGATGAAGAAAGCTTGACTAGAAAGAGTTAATGGAGAAAGGATTTATCGGACCAAGTTCGCCGCCATGGGGAGCACCAGTTTTGTTTGTCAAGAAGAAGGACGGGAGTTTCGGGATGTGCATTGACTACCGTGCACTCAATGAAGTCACCGTGAAGAATAAGTATCCGCTACCCAGGATTGATGATTTGTTTGATCAGTTAAGAGGAGCCGAGTTTTCTCCAAGATTGATCTGAGATCGGGATATCATCGCTAAAGATCCGATCGTAAGATATTCAAGATCGCATTCTCGTCAAGATATGGACATTACGAGTTTACGCTATGTCCTTTGGGTCGATTTAATCGCGCCAAATTATTTCATGAATATGATGAATAAGGTGTTCATGGAATATTTGGACAAGTTTGTCGTCGTGTTCATAGACGATATCCTAATCTACTCCAAGACAGAGGATGAACATGCCGAACACTTAAGGCGAGTTTTGGAAAAGTGAGGAGCAGCAACTTTTCGCCAAGTTCAAGAAGTGTGATTTTTGGAAGGACAAGGTGGAGTTTCTTGGACATGTAATGACCGCATGAAGGAGTCGCCAGTAGATCCAAGCAAAGTAGAAGCTGTGCTACATTGGGAGCAAAGAAGGCTGTGACCCAGTCGAGTTTCCTTGGAATGGCGAGGATATTACCGCTGCTTCATCGAAGGTTTTTCGACAATTGCGAAACCTCTTACGCAATTGCTGAAGAAGGAAAAGAAGTTTGCATGGACGCCTTGAGAATGTGAGGAAGGATTTCAGAGTGAAGAAGCGATTGACATCAAGACCGGTGTTAGTTCTACCGGATGTTGCTCAAAGCTTCGATATTTATTGTGACGCATCGCGCCAAGGACTTGGATGTGTGTCGATGCAGAATGGAAAGGTAAATTAACTTATGCATCAAGGCGGTGAGGCCGCATGAGGAAAATTATCCGACACATGACCTAGAGTTAGCCGCCGTAGTGCATGCTTTGAAGATATGGCGCTACTATCTGATTGGAAACAGATGTGAAGTATATACGGATCATAAGAGCCTTAAGTACATATTCACACAGTCGGATCTGAATATGAGGCAAAGGAGATGGCTAGAATTGATCAATGACTATAATGTTGAAATTCATTACCATCCCGTGAAGTCCATCGTAGTAGCCGATGCTCTGATTCGGAAGAGCCATACCGTGAGTACGTTGCTAGCCACAAGTCAGGATGAGTTATGTGAGGATTTCCAGAAAATGAAGATTGAGGTTGTACCTAGCGGATTCTTGGCCGCCTTGGAAGTAAAGCCTACTTTAGAGGACCAGATCCGAGAAGGATGTAGGATGATGACAAGATCCGTAGGATTAAGTCCAAAATGGAGGAAGGCAAGGCAATTGATTTCAAGCTAGACAAGCAAGGCACGTTATGGATGAAGGATCGCATTTGTGTGCCTAACAAAAGGAGTTAAAGCAATCGATTCGAAGAAGCCCATGACTCTAAGTACTCGATTCATCCCGAAGCGCCAAGATGTATCAGATCTCAAGGAGAGATTCAGTGGCCGAGTATGAAACGTGAAGTTGCCGAGCATGTTGCATTGTGCGACGTATGCCGAGAGTCAAGGCAATGCATCGAGACCAGCAGGATTGCTACAACCGCCGAAAATACCTCGAGTGGAAGTGGGAGGAAATCGGAATGGATTTCATTACCGGTTTGTCAAGACTCAAGGAGGTTATGACTCCATATGGGTTATAGTGGATCGCTTGACTAAAGTAGCCCATTTTATCCCCGTAAAGACCACTTACTCGGGAGATAAATTAGCAGAGTTGTACATGATCAGGATTGTTTGTTTGCACGGAGTGCCAAAGAGGATTGTATCGGACAGAGGTACCCAATTTACCTCAAGGTTCTGGAATAAGTTGCATGAAGCCATGGGAACCCGTTTAAACTTCAAGATCTGCCTTATCATCCACGGACGGATGGACAGACCGAAAGAGTCAACCAGATTCTAGAGGATATGTTGAGAGCTTGTGCATTGGCTTATGCTACCTCTTGGGATAAAAGTTTGCCGTATGCCGAGTTTAGTTACAACAATAGTTATCAGGCTAGTTTACAGATGTCACCTTTTGAGGCACTCAGATGGTCGACCTGTCGGACACCATTGAATTGGAATGAGACCGCGAGCGCCGTGTCTTTGGGCCTGATATTCTTCAAGAGGCCGAGGAGCGGATCGCTATGATTAGGGAAAGGTTGAAGATAGCCCAATCTTGACAGAAGAGTTATGCCGACAATCGTCGCCGAGATTTGAGTTTTGAACCGTAAGACTTTGTATACCTCGAGTTACGCCTCTCGGGGAGTTAAGAGGTTCCATGCCAAAGGGAAACTTCGCACCCGTTATGTTGGACCATTTAAGATTTTGAGTCGCAGAGGTGAAGTTGCCTACCACCGGAGTTGCCACGATCGTTGGCGAGTGCATGACGTGTTCCATGTGTCCCGGTTGAAGAAGTGTCTCCGAGTTCCCGAGGAACAGGCACCGCTAGAGTCAATTGAGTTGCAAGAGGATTTGACTTATAAGGAGCACCTGTGAGGATTCTAGACACAATGGATCGAGAAACTAGAAACAAGTCAACCCGATTCTCAGAGAGTTCAAAGGAGCAACCATGAAGAAAGTGAAGCGACTTGGGAGCGAAGAGGATTTGAAGAAAGAATTTCCAAACCTATATCTTTAGTGAGACCTGAATCTCGGGGACGAGATTCTATTAAGGGGGGGAGGTTTGTAACATCCCAAAATTTTGCTTTTCTTAAAATCATGTGTGATTTGGCACTTTGGTGAATTTTTGGAATTTTCTGGAATTTATTTGGATTTATTTGGAATTTATTTGAATTTATTCCATTTTGAAATAATTAAAGAATTTAATTTTGCAAATAAATTTTTGTTGGAAATATTTTATTTGAGTCCAAAATAATCCAAAATATTTTCCAGAATTTTTCTGGAATTTTTCTGAGTCATTTGCTATTTTTAATGAATTAAATGAATTACTGGGAATTATTTTAAATATTAAATCGCTGGAAAATCCAACTCGGGTCAAGTACGGTTCATCCGACCGAGTCGGACTCGAGTCCGACCCGAGCCAGTTGACTCGACCGAACCCACTCCTAACCCTAATCGATCCCAACCGTTGGATCAAGATCCAACGGCTGAGATCCGCCCGACCCCGACCGAGCCGTGTTCGGACCGGACCCGATCGCGCCGTGCGATCGTGGCCGTTGATCGCGACACGTGGACGGCCACGATTTCGTCGTCTTCCCGTAACCGAGCCGGACTCGCCGCCCGAGTGCGCCAGTGATCGATTAGGGCTCCGCCCTGAGCACGCCTCCCGGGGCTATTTAATGCCCGGATCGCACCCCGAGGACCGCCGTGACCCCGCGCACTTCTTGCCCTAACCCGCCGAGCTCTAGCCGCCGTAGGTTCGCCGGAATCGCTCGCCGTAGTTGCGTGAAGCGCCACCACGGTCCTTGCCTCGCCTCACCGCCGTCCGCCGTCCTCCGCCGCCATTGACCCCGATTCAAACCCCGGCCAGCGCACCCAAGACACCCTCCATCTCGCCGAGCACGCCCCAACCGCCGTTTGGGTGGTCGCCGTCCTCGGCCACGGCGCGCCTTTCCGCCGTGAAAGCCATCGCCGACCCCGAGCTCCACCAACCGTCCGATCAAGATCCAAAGGCCCAGATCGTGCCACGTCACTTCGGTGAGTTTCCCCGTTGAAAATCCTAGATCTAATCCCAACCGTTGGATCTAGATCCAACGGCCCACGATCAGTCACGTGCGCCCCAAGCACATGAGGCCAAACTCAATCCCAGCCGTCGGATTTCAAACCAACGGCCACGATTGTGCCACGCGTCCAGGAAGCCGAACCGTCGCGCCCCCGCGCGCGTGCGTGGTCACTGACACGCGGGGCCCGCGTGTCAGCGACAGTACCGTGACGTCACCCATGACGTCATCGGTGGGACTCCGCTGTCGACACCGTGGTCGAGCCCCGCCGACGCCAAAGAATGACGTCACCCGAAAGTGGGCCCACATGTCGGGCCTCACGGGAGGCGTGGACCGAGTCCACGGTGGACCCAAGCCGAGTGTGGACCGAGCCCATGGACCGGTGGCGTCGAGGCCAATCAGGAGCTGCCACGTGTCCATGCTTTGACGCAATAATTAATTTCCAAAAGAAAATGATTTATTAATTCGAAATAGTGATTCAAATTTAGATTCAAACTTCCAACGCGTATAACTTGTGCGTTTCAACTCCGATTTGGGTGGTTCAAATTTCTAAATTTGTATAAAATTGAGATCTACCTAAATAGGAATTTTATTTAATTTTTGGACTAAAGTTTTTCTCTGAAATATTATTTAATTGATTATTTAAACTTTAAATAATCATAACTTTTATGCTTTTAACTCCAAATTTGATTTATTCCAGTTTCTAAAAATCCAGAAAATTATGTTCTCTCTGTTTATGGATTTTATTTGGAGTTTTGGGATCTTTTGCATAGTGTTCATTTGTGTATTTGCTATTTGCACGCTTTACGAGTAGACGTTGAAGTCTGGGAAGGATTCGAGGAGAAGTGTTGACTCGGGATCCAACTCAAGACCAAGAGCAAGTGCTTTTGAAGGCAAGTTGTGCTTTGACCATATTGATCCCATTTCAAATCTATTTTGATTTAAACTATTGCATGCTAGTTCAATTAGAAAGATACTTTGTTTAAACACAGGGGTTAGATAAATACCAATTTGCTATATGACACCTTGATTACTTAAGTATGTGCCATGATCCCTTGTCACCCTAGTTGTGGTTTACTAGTTGGACATTATTAAATTGCCAACATGGGTTTAGATCGTTGTAGTATGTCGCTTAGACTCAAGCTACGTGCTCATGACATGATTTTGGATAATCAAATGCTAATATTGACTTAATGATATATTGAACCTGTTTTGGAAAAGTATCATGTGATGTTGATGGCACGTGGTGCATGGTAATCAAGCGGGGTTTGATAAACGATTTCGGCCAGGGGCATGTGGCAAGAGTAATCGTGGGCCAGTGTGGCATTGGGAGTGTTGATTTGGTTTTTCGTAGTCTTGCCCTGGTCACTCTAAGGACTTAACCTTGCAAGCCTTTGAACTGGGTCATACTTGCAACCACATGGGTGGAATGGGACGGCCCTAGTTGACTAAGTCGCTAAGGACTCACTTGTGGAGCCTCAGTGGTGTCGATTACACCGTTTGTGTGATTGTATGGGAGCGTATCGTAGGTCGTGGCCGTGTACCCATCTAACGGTGTGTTGGTCCCATACTTCGCCTTGGCTAAGGGAAGGGATGGTGTAGAGCACGTACCGGAGAGGACCACCTGTGTTGTTTGAGGCTTCCGAAAGGCTTTGTTATGATCGCTCATTCGCATACTCTTGTATGGCGATTCACGGCTGACGTGGTGAGTGGATTGTATCTTGTGGGTAAAGTGCATAACCTCTGCAGAGTGTAGAATCTATTTGAATAGCCGAGTCCACGATCTTGGACAATGCTCTGAATTACAGTCAAGGGTTAGACTTTCTGAAAATAACTTGGATTTGAAAAGCTGGGTTGGTTTAACAAAGAAGATGATGGAAATGTGGTTTAGGATGGGGAAAAATGTTATTTAAACTTCTTGAAAAGTTATTTATGCTTTACTTGTTTCTACTGCTTTCGAATCTACTTATATTACTTGTCAAAAGCTGTTTACTGCAAATATACCCTGAGCTACTCCTTTGTACTAAGCCATGCATATAGTATATTAGCTTGCATTCTCAGGCATGACTTGTCGAGTACCAAGTACTCACCCTTGCCCCAACACAATATCAGCTGAAGAGGAGATTACGCCACTTTGGAGGAGGAACTCCAAGAGGACCCGACTACTTAGGGATGCGAGCCCAGCCATTGCCTGTGGTATACCGGATGGCGCCACGAAGTTTATTTGATTTTCCGCCGCTATTATTTTTCTCTGAATAAGTTTCACCTCACGAGGCATATATTTGTAACTTGGCTATAAGGTCGAGTAACCAGTTTTATTACTTTAATAAAGTACTTTTATGGTATCGATTGGTATGATTGTGATATTTACCGATGTTAAAGACTGTGTGTGCACTAAGCGCGTTCTGGACTAGTCTTTGAATACACAGAGGGTCCGGATTTGCAAATTCGGGTCTCGACATGTTGATCAGATCTTGTGGGTAAAGTGCATAACCTCTGCAGAGTTTAGAATCTATTCGAATAGCGTGTCAGCGGTATTGGACATCGCTAGAATTCTGATCAAGGGTTAGATTTTCTCAAAAATTACTTGGGTTTGAAAGGTTGGGTTGGATTAATAATGATGTTGATAGGAATATGGATTAGGATGGGAAAGATGTTTATTAAATTCCTTGAAAAGTTATCTATGCTATACGTGCTTCTCTTTGCTTCGAATCTACTTATGCTACTTGTCAAATGCTGTTATCGCAAATATACCTTGAGCTATTCCTTTGTACCAAGCCATGCATATAGTATATTAGCTTGCATTACGTGCATGACTTCTTTGAGTACCAAGTACTCACCCTTGCCACAATACAACACTGTTGAAGAGGAGATCGCACAAGCTTTGGAGGAGGAGCTCCAAGAGGATCCGTCTACTTAGGAAGCGAGCCCGGTCGATTGCACGTGGTATCTTGGATGGCGCCACGAAGTTATTTGATTTTCCATTGCTATTATTTTTCTCTGAATAAGTTTAGCCTTGCGAGGCATATATTTGTAACTTGACCATAAGGTCGAGTAACCAGCTTGACTATTTAAATAAAGTACTTATTTAGTATCGAAGTGGTATGATTGTGATATTTACCGATGTTAAGGCTGTGTGCACTAGCGTGTTCTGGACTAGTCTTTGAATACACAGAGGTCGGATTTGCAAATTCGGTTACGCTCGTGTAGCTCGAGTATCGCTCTGGGTCCGCCAAACCCCGCAGCCGGACCGAGCCGTAACCCCGAATTTGCAAATCCGACCTCTGTATTCAAAGACTAGTCCAGAACGCGCTAGTGCACATAGCCTTAACATTGGTAAATATCACAATCATACCAATCGATATTATCAAAGTACTTTATTTAAATAACTAAATCGTTACTCACCTTATGGTCAAGTTACAAATGTATGCTTCGCAAGGCTAAACTTATTAAAAGAGAAATAATAGCAGCGGAAAATCAAATAGCTTTCGTGGCGCCATTCAAGATACCACAGTACCGATCGGGCTCGCTTCCTAAGTAGACGGATCCTCTTGGAGTTCCTCCTCCAAAGTCGCGTAATCTCCTCTTCAACTGATATTGTGTTGAGGCAAGGGTGAGTACTTGGTACTCAAAGCAAGTCATGCATGTAATGCAAGCTAAGATACTATATGCATGGCTTGGTACAAAGGAATAGCTCAAGGTATATTTGCAAAGAAACAGATTTGACAAATAATATAAGTAGATTCGAAGCGAGAAATAAGTAAAGCATAAATAAATTTCAAGAAGTTTAATAAACATTTTCCCATCCTAAACCACATTTCCATCATCTTCATTATTAAACCATCCCAACTTTCCAAATCCAAGTTATTTTTGAGAAAATCTAACCCTTGACTGTAATTCCCGGCGATGTCCAATACCGCGACACGGCTATTCGAATAGATTCTAAACTCTGCAGAGGTTATGCACTTTACCCACAAGATACAAATCAAACACCACAAAGGCGAGTTCAGTAATAAAGTCTTTCTAAACCTCTAACAATACAAGTGGTCCTCCTGCTATTGGCACTAACCCTTCCCTTCGCTAAGGCGAAGTCTAGGCCAATCAACCGTTAGATGGGTACTGGCCTCAGCCTCAGACGCCCCCCGCACAACTTACACAAAGGGTGTAGTTGACCTCCCCGAGGTCCCACAGTGCGTTATTAGCAACTTAGTCAACTAGGTCCGTCCCATTACGTACATGTGGTTGCACGTTAGACCCAGTTCAAAGGCTTGCAAGGTTAAGTCCTTAGGGTGACCAGGCAAGACTACCCAAGAACCAAATCAACATTCCCAACGCCACAACCGGCCCACCTGATTACTCTTTCCACATGCCCTGGCCGAAATCATTTATCAAACCCCGCTTGATTACCATGCACCACGTGCCATCAACATCACATGATACTTTTCCAAAACAGGTTCAATATATCATTAAGTCAATATTAGCATTTGATTATCCAAAATCATGTTATGAGCACGTAGTGTGTCTAAGCAAGATACTACAACGGTCTATAACCCATGTTGGCAATTTAATAATGTCCAACTAGTAATCCACAACTAGGGTGACAAGGGTCATGGCACATACTTAAATAATCAAGGTGTCTTACAAAGAAATTGGTACTTATCTAACCCCATGTTTAAACCAAGTATTTTTCTAATTGAACTAGCATGCAATAGTTTAAATCAAAATAGATTTCAAATAGGATCAACATGGTCAAAGCACAACTTGCCTTCAAAAAGTACTTGTTCTTGGTCTTGAGTTGGATCCTGAGTTAATACTTCTCCTTCGAATCCTTCCCAGACTTCAACGCGTCTACTCGTAAAAGCGTGCAAATAGCAAATACACGAATAAACAATAGGCAAAAAGTGTCCAAACATCCAAATAAAATCCATAAACAGAAAGAACATAATTTTACAAATTTTTAGAAACTGGAATCGTCAAATTTGGAGTTAAGACGCTGAAAGTTATGATTATTTAAAGTTTAAATAATCAATTAAATAATTTTGCAGAGAAAACTTTAGTCCAAAATTAAATAAAATTTATATTTAGGTAGATCTCATTTTTATACAAATTTAGAAATTTGAATCACTCAAATCGGAGTTGAAACGCAAAAGTTATAAGCGTTTGAAGTTTGAATCCAAATTTGAATCAATATTTCGAATTAATAAATCATTTTCTTTTCGAAATTAATTATTGGCGCCAAAGCATGGACACGTGTCATCCTGTGATTGGTCCACGGTGACTGGCCGACGCCAAGACTGAACGGTCCCGTGATGACGTCAGCATGACGTCATCATGCCACGTGGCATGTCCCGGGTGCTGCCACGTGTCTCGGTCCATGGACTGAGTCCACGGTGACACCCGGCCCACGGCTTGGATGAGACTGACAGGTGGGACCACCTGTCAGTGCGGGGTCTCACGCAAACGTGGCTGACGCGTGGGCCCTCTGACTTGCGGGGCCCGCGTGTCAGGGACACGCGCCACACGCTGCGTGCTGCGGCACACGCGGTCGTAATCCGATCCGTCGGATTTCGATCTAACGGTCCTAAAGAATTTGGCTACGGTGCGGTGGAGCGGCCTCGTGGCTCAAGCAGAGACACACGATTAAGATCCGACGGCTGGCGACAGATCTACCCGATAACACTCGATCCAATCTAACCCGTACGATCTAAAACCAACGGCGGAGATTGAATCTAAAACCGCAACGTGGAATTACACGGGAGGTGACGTGGGCTAACCTGGACCGTTGATCGGGATCGAACGGCTGAGGACCTTCGCGGGGCTTGACGGCGTGCGGCGGTGCTAGCTCGGCCGGAGAGGAGGAAGACGATGCGTAGCGCGGCGCTCCCGTGGGTTTCCGGCGAGGAGAGAACGTCCCGCGGGTGCGTCTCGCTTCGGGGGTCTCGAATCCGATCTCCAATGCCCCGGGGAAGTGGCGGACAACGGTGGAGCGAGGCAAAGACCCAAGCAACCCTAGGTCCAATTCCGGCGAGCAATTGCGCGAGCGTGGTTGCGGCTTTCGGCGAAGCGGATCGAGGCAATCGGTGCGCAAGAAGGGCAAGGTGATTACGGCGGTGGGTCGTCTCCTTAAATAAGGCCTCGGCGTCCGCGATATGCGCGAACCCTAGCGAACTTCGGGCGGCGCGTGAGCTCTCCGGCTCGGACTCGGACGGGGAAGACGGCACGAGAACCGTCCACGTGTCCCGATCAGCGGCCCCGATCGGATCGGCGCGAACGGGTTCGGGTCGGACACGGCTCGACCGGTACGGGCGATTCTCGGCCGTTGGATCTTGATCCAACGGTCGGAGAATTAGGGTTCGGTTTGGGTTCGGTGACTTGGTTTGATCGAAACGGTTGGCTCGGTCGGGCTCGGTCGGGTTCGGGTCGGACTCGAGTCTGACTCGGACCCGAGGAACAGTACTAAACCCGAAGCGATTTTAATATTCAAAATAATTCCCAGTAATTCATTTAATTCATTAAAAATAGCAAATAACTCAGAAAAATTCCAGAAAAATTCTGGAAAATATTTTGGATCATTTTGGACTCAAGTAAAATATTTCCAACAAAATTTTATGTGCAAAATTAAATTCTTTAATTATTTCAAAATGGAATAAATTCAAATAAATTTCAAATAAATCCAAATAAATTCCAGAAAATTCCAAAAATCCACCAAAGTGCCAAATCACACATGAATTTAAGAAAAGCAAAATTTTGGGGTGTTACAAACCTCCCCCCCTTAATAGAATCTCGTCCCCGAGATTCAGGGCTCACTACAGAATAGGTTTGGAAACTCTTTCTTCAAATCCTCTTCGACTCCCAAGTCGCCCGCTTTCTTCATGGTTGCTCCACCGAACTCTACGTAAACTGGTCGACTTATTTCTCGGTCTCTCGATCCATTGTGTCTAGAATCCTCACGGGATGCTCCTTATAAGTCAAATCCTCTTGCAACTCAATTGACTCTAGCGGTGTCTGCTCCTCGTGAACTCGGAGACACTTCTTCAATTGGGACACATGGAATACATCATGCACTCCGCCAACGATCGTGGCAACTCCGGTGGTAAGCAACTTCGCCTCTGCGACTCAAAATCTTAAATGGTCCAACATATACAGGTGCGAGTTTCCCTTTGGCATGGAACCTCTTAACTCCCCGAGAGGCGTAACTCGAGGTAAACAAAGTCTTCTCGTTCAAAACTCAAGTCTCGGCGACGATTGTCGGCCATAACTCTTCGCCGAGATTGGGCTATCTTCAACCTTTCCCTAATCATAGCGATCCGCTCTTCACCTCTTGAAGAATATCGTGCCCAAAGACTCGGCGCTCGCCGGTCTCGTTCCAATTCAATGGCGTCAGATAGGTCGACCATACAAAGGCCTCAAAAGGTGACATCTCAGAACTAGCCTGATAACTATTGTTGTAATCGAACTCGGCATACGGTAAACTCTTATCCCAAGAAGTAGCATAAGCTAATGCACAAGCTCTCAACATATCCTCCAGAATCACCGTTGACTCTTTCGGTCTGTCCATCAGTCTGTGGATGATAATCTGTACTGAATTTCAAACGGTTTCCCATGGCTTCATTCAACTTATTCAATAACATTGAGGTAAATTGGGTACCTCTGTCCGATAAAATCCTCTTTGGCACTCGTGCAAAGCAGACAATCCCGATCATGTACAATTACGCTAATTTATCTCCGAGTAAGTGGTCTTCACGGGGATAAAATGGGCTACTTTAGTCAAGCGATCCACTATAACCCATATGGAGTCATAACCTCCTTGAGTCTTCTAAGAACCGGTAATGAAATCCATTCCGATTTCCTCCCACTTCCACTCGGTATTTTCAATGTTGTAGCAATCCTGCTGGTCTCTGATGCATTGCCTTGACTCTCTGGCATACGTCGCACAATGCAACATGCTCGGCAACTTCACGTTTCATACTCGGCCACCAGAATCTCTCCTTCAGATCCTGATACATCTTGGCGCTTCCAGGATGAATTGAGTACTTGGAGTCATGGGCTTCTTCCGAATCGATTGCTTTAACTCCTTCTTGTTAGGCACACAAATGCGATCCTTCATCCACAACGTGCCTTGCTCATCCAACTTGAAGTCCTCTGCCTTGCCTTCCTCCTTGATGGACTTAATCCTGCGGATCTTGTCATCATCCTTCTGTCCTTCTCGGATCTGATCCTCTAGGGTAGGCTTTACTTCTAATGCGGCCAAGAATCCGCTAGGTACTACCTCAATCTTCATTTTCTGAAAATCCTGGCGTAGCTCATCCTGACTTGTGGCTAGCAACATGCTCACAGTATGGCTTTTCCGACTCAGGGCATCGGCTACTACGTTGGCCTTCCCGGGATGGTAATGGATTCCAACATTATAGTCTTTGATCAACTCTAACCATCTCCTCTGCCTCATATTCAGATCCGACTGGGTGAATATGTACTTAAGGCTCTTATGATCCGTATACACTTCACATCTGTTCCCGATCAGATAGTGACGCCATATCTTCAAGGCATGCACTACGGCAGCTAACTCTAGGTCATGTGTCGGATAATTTTCCTCATGCGGCCTCAACTGCCTTGATGCATAAGCGACGACCTTTCCATTCTGCATCAGCACACATCCAAGTCCTTGGCGCGATGCGTCACAATAAATATCGAAGCTTTGAGCAACATCCGGTAGAACTAACACCGGTGCTGATGTCAATCGCTTCTTCAGTTCCTGAAATCCTTTCTCACATTCCGGCGTCCATGCAAACTTCCTTTCCTTCTTCAGCAATTGCGTAAGAGGTTTCGCAATTGTCGAGAAGCCTTCAATGAAACGGCGGTAGTATCCTGCCATTCCAAGGAAACTCCGAATCTGGGTCACAGTCTTCGGCTGCTCCCAATGTAACACAGCTTCTACTTTGCTTGGATCTACGGCGACTCCTTCTGCGGTCATTACATGTCCAAGAAACTCCACCTTGTCCTTCCAAAAATCACACTTGCTGAACTTGGCGAAAAGTTGCTGTTCCCTCAGCTTTTCCAAAACTCGCCTTAAGTGTTCGGCATGTTCATCCTCTGTCTTGGAGTAGATTAGGATATCATCTATGAACACGACGACAAACTTGTCCAAATATTCCATGAACACCTTATTCATCATATTCATGAAATAAGCTGGCGCATTCGTCAGCCCAAAGGACATAAATCAGTAAACTCGTAATGTCCATATCTTGACGAGAATGCAGTCTTGAATATCTTCGATCGGATCTTCAATCGATGGTATCCCGATCTCAGATCAATCTTGGAGAAAACTCCGGCTCCTCTCAACTGATCAAACAAATCATCAATCCTGGGTAGCGGATACTTATTCTTCACGGTGACTTCATTGAGTGCACGGTAGTCAATGCACATCCTGAAACTCCCGTCCTTCTTCTTGACAAACAAACCGGTGCTCCCCACGGCGACTAACTTGGTCTCGATAAATCCTTTCTCCATTAACTCTTCTAGCTGTTTCTTCATCTCTACCAACTCCTCGGTGGACATCCGATAGGGTCTCTTTGCTATCGGTCTTGTGCACGTACAAGCTCTATCACAAACTCTATGTCCTGTCTGGCGGCATACCGGGTAGATCTTCGGGAAAAACATCAGGTACTCATTCACTCTTTGGGACATCCTCTATGCTGATTGCCTTGGTGCTGTTAACCATCAACTGGTCCATCTCTAATCTGCAGTGGCTTGAAATTCTACTTTCTTCCCACACTGCTCTCAACTGAGATAGTCCTCCGTCCACAATCCAATACGGCCTTGTGCTTGGATAACCAATCCATTCCCAATATGACGTCTAAGGTCTGGGTCTCCAAAATTATAAGGTTTGCTAGGAACTCTATTCCACCTATCAGTATTCTCACCCCGGAACATCCTACTTTCGCTCGGAGTTCGGAACCGTGGGTTTGAACTAAAAGCATGCACTTAAGTCCTGCAATTCTCAAATCATTTCTAGTAGCAAAGCCTTGCGAAACAAACGAATGCGAAGCTCTAGAGTCAAACAAAATCAAGCATTGCAGTCTTGAGTTAACAAGTAACTTACCCGATTTACGTCTCGTAGCATTTTTGCAAAGGTGCATCTGCGGTGACATGGTTGACTCGGCCTCCCACCACGGCCTGGGTGTGGCTCTGATCTTTGGCGTCCTAGCTGGGTGGTTCCTAGATTGAAGCGAATCGGGGTCACTCCTGCTGTCTTCTTTGGACAAGCTGTTGGCAAAGTGTCTGGCTCGTTGCAATTGTAGCAGCGTCTCACTTTGTTCACTTCTTTGCTGCACGGAGTAGCGTTTCTAGCGAAGTGGGGGTTTGGTAGTTCTGATTGATGTGTCTTGGTGCCGAGGATGGTGTCCTTGTTGCATTCTCGTGGTTGGAATCAAGAATTGATTTGGTGCAACTCTCAAGCGCCGCTGCATTCCTGGCGTGATCCTTGCCGTTGCATCCTGCGCTTCTGTTCTCATCCAGTTCCTTGCGCTTGTCCTCAAGAATAAGTGCCTTATTCACCAACTCTTGGAAATCTGGAAAGGTGTGGGTGATCAATCCTACTTGCAATCCTGAGTTAAGTCCCTTCATAAAAGCGAGGTATGCGGATTTATCTGTCGCTACATCCTCAGTGCGTAGAGTGCTAGCCGTGTGAACTTGTTCGTAGCTCGGCCCTTTGGTGATTACCTTGTTTCGATGCTCTGAACTCCTCCTTCTTAAGGTCCATGATTCCTTCAGCACGTGATACTTGCTTGAATGCAAATTGTGAACTCTTCCCAAGTGATATCTTGAGGGTTCTCTTGCGTGGCACGAAGTTCTCCCACCATTCTGGCCATTGTCCCTTCCGGTGATGAGAAGCGTAGAGTACCTTCTCATTTCCTATGCATTGAGCTATGTGTAGCTTCCTCTCGATTGATCTTAACCAATCATCGGCCTCCAATGGATTGGCATTCCCGGAGAAAGTGGGTGGGTGAGTTCTCATGAACTCGACATCTTGTATTCTCGCGTGGTCCCCGATTAACTTGATTAGCGATGGCCTGAGCGGTGACGTGTTGCATTTGTTGCATCATAGCATGCATTAAGCGAGTGCAGGCAGCAAGAAAAGCTCCAAATTCTGCATATCCATTGGCGGTGCTGGTGCTCCATCATTGGGGTTTCTGTGGCGAGAACCACTCCCATTGCTTCCAAAGTTTCCACGGTGTTCACCATCTGTCGATTTGCTCTAGGTTTAGAGATGAGAAACAAGAATAGATAAGTAATATGGAACTTATGCGGGTGAAAGGGGTAACTTTAAGGTCCAACTTTATTATTTAATAACTTGGTATGGCTGCTTACAATGCCTAAGGGCCTTGCAACACATACTGCACACTCAGCAAACAAAGCAAATCCAAATCGAACTAACTCTGGAGTCTAACGCCTAAAGGGTGACTCTTTATTCTATGACGCCGACTCGGCGAAGGAGTCTCACTATAGAACCTATGCTCACTCATCGAAAACCTCCACGGCACAGATGCAGGTCTTTGTGGCATAAGCGTAACGATCGCCATGTCCAAATGATCGTGTCCTCTGTGGTAGTCGAAGAAGCGATGTCCTCATCGAGATCGACTCCTCTGGATCTGGCTCGTGTAGCTCGGAAATCTTGGCTCAGGTCTGGTCCGTACAAGGTCATCTCCAACTCGTCAATCCTTCGTAGAAGGTGTGCCACATACTCTTGAGCTTCCCGCCATCTGTTCTTCTCTGTCGTGATTTCCTTGCGGGCCTTCTGTAGCTCCTTGCTTGTATTATCTAGTACATCCTCCTGGGCGACGACAAATCGTGCCAACTGTGTAACCGTGGCATCCTCATCCTGAATCGCCGGTCAAGAAGGTTATCGCTGCGCGGATGATAACGGAACACCGTGCTCTCAATTCTCTGGCGTAGATCACGGGTAATGTGCCGCATTGCTCGTCGTGATACTTCTTGGATACCCATCTGCATTGTAGATCTCCTGGCGGTCAGTGTATCGGAGCGATTGCACAGGCCCTTCTTCCTAGCGGTACCTCAATCTTTACGTCACAAGCCTTGATCAATCCCGCTTGTCGATCACTTCTACTTGGTATTGGGGCTTCTCAAAACCTCAGAATTTGTAGCATATGCCAAAGTTCATGGCGTGACTAACTCCCGAGATCAACGTAGTTGAACTCTTCCTCCATCTGTCACAAGAGTGCTTTACGTAAGAACTCGGAATTTTTAAATTGTGACAAGGTAAGGGAAAATTTCAGCAAGAGACAAGAAAAGAGAGAAGGGGATAAGTCGAGATGTCATTTCTTGTCTTCACAAATTTTTAGCTTTTAGAAAATAGGTTTTATCCTCACTACGACCATTCTAGCTAGGGTTGAGCCTACAGTCAAGTATGGCTCACGATACCACCTCTGTCGGGACCCGAATTTGCAAATCCGGACCCTCTGTGTATTCAGCACTAGTCCAGAACGCAGCTAGTGCACCTGAGTCTTAACATTGGTAAATATCACAATCATACCAATCGATATTATCAAAGTACTTTATTTAAATAACCAAAGCGGTTACTCGACCTTATGGTCAAGTTACAAATGTATGCCTCATAAGGCGAAACTTATTAAAAGAGAAATAATAGCAGCGGAAAATCAAATAGCTTAGTGGCGCCATCCAAGATACCACAGGCAATGCCTGGGCTCGCTTCCCTAAGTAGACGGATCCTCTTGGAGTTCCTCCTCCAAAGTGGCGTAATCTCCTCTTCAAGCGATATTGTGTTGAGGCAAGGGTGAGTACTTGGTACTCGACAAGTCATGCACGTAATGCAAGCTAAGATACTATATGCATGGCTTGGTACAAAGGAATAGCTCAAGGTATATTTGCGATGTGACATTTGACAAATAATATAAGTAGATTCGAAAGCAGTAGAAATAAGTAAAGCATAAATAACTTTTCAAGAAGTTTAATAAACATTTTCCCATCCTAAACCACATTTCCATCATCTTCATTATTAAACCATCCCAACTTTCCAAATCCAAGTTATTTTTGAGAAAATCTAACCCTTATTGTAATTCCCGGCGATGTCCAATACAGAGGACACGGCTAATCGAATAGATTCTAAACTCAGCAGAGGTTATGCACTTTACCCACAAGATACAGTCAAACACCACAAAGGCGAGTTCCCGTAACAAAGTCTTTCGGAAACCTCTAACAATACAAGTGGTCCTCCCCGGTTATTGCGCACTAACCCTTCCCTTCGCTAAGGCGAAGTCTAGGCCAATCAACCGTTAGATGGGTACCTGGCCTCAGCCCCGGTACGCTCCCCCGTACAACTTACACAAAGGGTGTAGTTGACCTCCTGAGGTCCCACAGTGCGTTATTAGCAACTTAGTCAACTAGTTCCGTCCCATTCCGGACATGTGGTTGCACGTTAGACCCAGTTCAAAGGCTTGCAAGGTTAAGTCCTTAGGGTGACCAGGGCAATACTACCCGAAGAACCAAATCAACATTCCCAACGCCACAACCGCCCACTGATTACTCTTTCCACATGCCTTGGCCGAAATCAAGTATCAAACCCCGCTTGATTACCATGCACCACGTGACTTCAAGATCACATGATACTTTTCCAAAACAGGTTCAATATATCATTAAGTCAATATTAGCATTTGATTATCCAAAATCATGTTATGAGCACGTAGCAGGTCTAAGCAGTATACTACAACGGTCTATAACCCATGTTGGCAATTTAATAATGTCCAACTAGTAATCCACAACTAGGGTGACAAGGGTCATGGCACATACTTAAATAATCAAGGTGTCTTACAAAGAAATTGGTACTTATCTAACCCCCATGTTTAAACCAAGTATTTTTCTAATTGAACTAGCATGCAATAGTTTAAATCAAAATAGATTTCGAAATAGGATCAACATGGTCAAAGCACAACTTGCCTTCAAAAAGTACTTGTTCTTGGTCTTGAGTTGGATCCTGAGTTAATACTTCTCCTTGAATCCTTAAGCACTTCAACGTCTACTCGTAAAAGCGTGCAAATAGCAAATACAACAATGAATAAACAATAGGCAAAAAGTGTCCAAACATCCAAATAAAATCCATAAACAGAAAGAACATAATTTTACAAATTTTTAGAAACTGGAATCGTCAAATTTGGAGTTAAGACGCGAAAGTTATGATTATTTAAAGTTTAAATAATCAATTAAATAATTTTGCAGAGAAAAACTTTAGTCCAAAAATTAAATAAAATTTATATTTAGGTAGATCTCATTTTTATACAAATTTAGAAATTTGAATCACTCAAATCGGAGTTGAAACGCAAAAGTTATAAGCGTTTGAAGTTTGAATCAAATTTGAATCAATATTTCAATTAATAAATCATTTTCTTTTCGAAATTAATTATTGCGTCAGCATGGACCCGGGCCATCCTGTGATTGGTCCACAGTGACCTGCTGACGTCAGCACCGAACGGGTCCCGTGATGACGTCAGCATGACGTCATCATGCCACGTGGGTGCTGCCATGTGTCTCGGTCCATGGACTGAGTCCACGGTGACACCCGGCCCACGGCTTGGATGAGGCGGCGGGTGGGACCACCGCCGGTCGCGGGTCTCACGCAAAGCGTGGGCTGCGGCGTGGGCCCTCGACTTGTGGGCCCGCGTGTCAGGGACACGCGCCCACACGCGTGGGTGCGGCTAGGCACACGTGTCGTAATCCGATCCGTCGGATTTCGATCTAACGGTCCTAAAGAATTTGGCTACGGTGCAGTGGAGCGGCTACGTGGCTCAAGCGAGACACACGATTAAGATCCGACGGCTAAGGCGAGATCTACCCGATAACACTCGATCCAATCTAACCCGTGCGATCTAAAACCAACTACGGAGATTGAATCTAAAACCGCAACGTGGAATTACACGAGGTGACGTGGGCTAACCTGGACCGTTGATCGGGATCGAGCGGCCGAGGACCTTCAGCGGGGCTTGACGGCGTGCGGCGGTGCTAGCTCGGCCGAGAGGAGGAAGACGATGCGTGGCGGCGCTCCGTGGAGTTCCGGCGAGAGAGAACGTCCAGCGGGTGCGTCTCGCCGGGGTCTCGGATCCGATCTCAATGCCCGGGAAGTGGCGGACAACGGCGAGCGAGGCAAAGACCCAAGCAACCCTAGGTCCAAATCCGGCGAGCAATTGCGCGGCGTGGTTGCGGCTTGAGCGAAAGCGGATCGAGGCAATCGGTGCGCAAGGGCAAGGTGATTACGGCGGTGGGTCGTCTCCTTAAATAAGGCCTCGGCGTCCCAGCGATATGCGCGAACCCTAGCGAACTTCGAGGCGGCGGCGGAGCTCTCCTCGGACTCGGACGGGGAAGGCGGCACGAGAACCGTCCACGTGTCCCGATCAGCGGCCCCGATCGGATCGGCGCGAACGGATTCGGGTCGGACCACGGCTCGGCCGTCGCGAAGGCGATTCTCGTCGTTGTATCTTGATCCAACGGTCGGAGAATTAGGGTTCGGTTTGGGTTCGGTGACTTGGTTTGATCGAAACGGTTGGCTCTCGGTCGGGTTCGGTCGGACTCGAGTCCGACTTTCGGACCCGAGGAACAAGATTAAACCCGGCGATTTTAATATTCAAAATAATTCCCGATAATTCATTTAATTCATTAAAAATAGCAAATAACTTCGAAAAAATTCGAAAAATTCTGGAAAATATTTTGGGTCATTTTGGACTCAAGTAAAATATTTCCAACAAAATTTTATGTGCAAAATTAAATTCTTTAATTATTTCAAAATGGAATAAATTCAAATAAATTCCAAATAAATCCAAATAAATTCCAGAAAATTCCAAAAATCCACCAAAGTGCCAAATCACACATGAATTTAAGAAAAGCAAAATTTTGGGGTGTTACAACTATGTCCATGATGTTTACCTGTCTCATACCCTGGAGTTCTCTCCGAACGAAGATATCACCACTCTCGGGCAAGCACGGATGTCGTTCATCAAGTGGCCCGCGACGGGTGTCGTAGTGCAAGCACCTCCTCCTACTACTACTCAAGCATCGTACCGGGTACTACTGCATACTGGTACTATCAAGCTCTTCGCTACATCACTCTGCTCATCAAGCATCGCACTTTGCTCGCTTCTCCGCTCCTGCTGCTCAAGCTACACCCATCGCTTCCTTCTCAAGCTCATCGCGACTGCACTCGCTCACTCTCGCTAATGCACTGCTCCGCTTCTCCTCATCACTACTATTGGTGCACGCCTCACCATCGCTACTCTCCTCCTACTCACACTCTGCTGCGACTCGCTCCTACTACTACTGCTCCTGATCCTGCTACTACTACTGCACCTGCTCTTGCTGCACATGCTCCTGCCCTTGCTACACAACCTGCACCTAGGCCTGCAGCTGCACCTCCTGCACCTACGCCTGCAGCTACAAATGCTAGTGCGCAGGTGGTGCGCAAAAGGACTTCTACCACGCTGACTAAAGACACAAAACAGAGTTCAGAGAGTCCCTCCGTGAAGAAGGCAAAGTTGTCAAAGGACACAGAGCACCCTGATGATCACAAGCGGTACATACATGGAAAGCCCTTTATCGCAAGCCATGAATTGAATACTTTAGGCTTGTTCACTCGCCACCTACATGGATGGTACATCGATAAGTCACATGAGGCCGAGCCTCGCCACGATTTCATAGTGAAGTATCGAGGGGGACAATTCCACTGCAAAGAGGATGGGACCTGTGACACTACGGTATGGTGTGACATTATAAAAAGTGAAATTAGAGAATAAAACCTTACGGCTGGAGGTTTACTCGCGTTTTTGGGCCTTAGGGGGATGAAGTGATCTGACACCACGGAGTGTCGTAACCTTATTTAATGTGCATGATGAGGTCAAAAACATTATCAAATATGGTATTGGAGGATAAAACCATATGGAATGAGGTTTAATTGCGTTTCCGGGAGTTTGGGCCTTTCCGGGGGAGTTTGGGCCTAAAAGAAAGGGTTGTGGGCTTTGGTGGGATGGAGTATGAGTCCATTTAAGACTAGGATTCCTGTATGGGCTAGTTTAAGGGGCTCCCCCTGCCCCCTTGTTGCGCCCCACCCCCCCTTGGGCGCCCCCACTCCTCCAATTGAGCCCTAGCTGCCACCCCCCCTCTTCCCCCCCCATTGGCCGTGCGCCCCCTCCCCTTGCCCACTTTGCTCCCCACCTCTCCACCACCTCTCCTCCATCACCTTTCTGCCCTAGGGTAGCCTCCCCACCCCTGCACCTCGAAGATCCATCCGTTGGAGCGAGGAGCGAGGAGCGATCCGGGAGGAGATCTATTGGGTTTTCGTGCGTCGGGCGAAGGTATGGCCATGGGACTCCTTGAGGTTGGGCTAGATACTGTTCTAAGGATCATTATCATGTTTTTAAATCAATTGGTGGTGCTGGAATTGAGTAGATTAGATGAAATCTAGAAGTTGTCACGTTCTCTGTTTCGGACAGCATGAGCAGTCGACCTAGGGTTCAGTTTTTAGCAATTTTGATTCTCAATTTGGCTGTCCACCAGTTGAAGAACTTGTAGGTAATTTCAATACCTTTCAGTGGGTATAAAGAAAGTTAAATTCCGATCAGCCGTTTGAAAGTTATGACTATTTTACCGAGCGTGTTAAAATCTGTGACGTGATTGGAAAAGATCTCGGTATTTTGTAGATTAAACAACTTTAGAGTCCGAATCAGTCTTTCCATATACTTAGAAAAAGTTAGGAAATTTCCTAAGCTACGCGAGGATGTACTCGTTTAATTGATTCGGAGTTTTAGAACCCAAGTTATAGCTTTTGGAAGGCTGCTGTCCCGGCAGGACAGAACCTCTGTTTTTTGGGTATTGCGAGTAGTTGGCAATGTCGGGGTAGATGAGGGTTTGCGTACTGTTTTGTGGACATGATTTTGAGTGTGTGGTACCTATGTGCAGGTGGTGTGATCCCGGGAGTGCCTTCTACTTCTCGCCAATCCGTCGCCCGTGGTTGAGGCAAGTGTGTTGGAATGGTAGCGGGTTGTGGTTTGTTTGATTGATTGAGATTGAGATTTGAATATATGATATGTTCACATGCCATGCTTTAATGTGTGCCATTGATATGATGAATATGTTTATTATGTGAATGATGCCATGTGTTAATATACAAGTTATCTATGATGATGCCATGTGTTAATGTACAAGTTATTCATGATGTTGGCATATTTGCATACATGGCATGACACATGGCCTGGGCGATGAGAAAGTCATAATTAGTCCGGGGAAGGTCGGTGAGAAAGTTATGACTATTCCGGAGAGCCAATGAGTAAGTCCTACATCGTGATTCCATCGACCGCGGTGTGGGGAAGCGAGGAGTAGGCACCCTCCATCTTCGGGATGGAAGGGGGGAGAGGGTGCACACCGACGGGTGTGTACTCAACCATACCGGTATGAGTTTCCAAGGAGATATGAGCATCGCATCGCATTGCATACATAATGATGATGATAATGATTTGTGATCATGAATGAGATGATATACATGATGTGAGTTGTTGTAGCCATGCAATTGTTTATGTTTGTACCATTGCAATATACTTGCTGAGTGATGAACTCACGCTTGTGTTTTTGTTGTTTATTTTAGGTACCATGACACCGGCATGTGGGAAAGGGAATTAGCTACACATATTCATGTAGCTCCAGTCATATTTACCAACCTTGAGTCATGATCATAATAATAGTGCCCTGAACTAGGTGTATGGAATAATTTCTGTGTGTTTGTGATCCTTATTTGCTTAGCCATAGTTTATGGAGTAGTTGGCTTTAGTATTATTGATTTCTGTTGATGCTACATTCGTTTATATTGTTGTTTTAGATGCCTTATGTTTTGCTATGAACTGCCTTGTTATTGCTATTGCTTCAATTCATGTTAAAACAAAGGAGATGCTGCCGAAATTTCGGGTTTTAGCATGTGCGCCTTTGCTGTAATTTATGTTTAATTGTGGAATTTAGATGTTGTTTAGCTTATGTTTGGTAGCATTCAGGCATATTAAATGCCGGGGTGTTACAGTTGGTATCAGAGCAGGCTGTAGGTCCTTGGAATGTGTATTTTTAGTGTCATACCCTAGGTTACAACTAAAATATTGTAACACCCCGGCACCTCACGTGCCCAAAGTGCTACCAAAACCTATCAAATTTTCACTAAAAATTTTCGCAAGACCTCCCCTACTAAGTGGACATCCACTCAGCAGGCAAAAGAGATCACAATTATCAATATAGCAATAATAATTTCAACATGTCATGGAATCAATCAACCATCATGACATGTAGGCAATTAACACTACCAAAAAAATCCATTCATTAACAACTCAACTTAAATACCACATGATTACACAAATGGATTAACTAGTTACAAATTTACTAATTGATTCCAAAAGTCTGAAACATGTCGTGAGACACAGTGGAGGTGCAGCTACGCCCCAAACCCGGCAAGTCGCTCTTCCGAGTACCTAAAAATATTAACAAACAAGCGTGAGTTCGAAAACTCAGCAAAGTGCATCAAATCAATATGAATAATAAGTTAGCAATTCCAACCCATCATTAAGAATGTAACTCTTACAAGATTCAACCAATACATAAACAATTGTACCGCTACCACTTACCTCATTGCCCTTTTCATACACATACCTCATTGAATCTTTTTGGGTGAGTCCACGACTCGATCTCAACTCTTCACAACTCCATTTAACACACAAAACTCAATCGTTTGCGATGCAATGCACATGTATGCTCTTTTTAGATGCACGCATCGTGCTGCTGAGTGCACACCCGTCAGTGTGCACCCTCACATCCCTTCCATCCCGTGGAAGGTGCCTACTCTTCTTTGTCTCGCTCCCATTCACCTCGATGAATGGGACTACGAGGTAGGACTTTCGTGTTCACTACGTGTGAACACAGAGGCCCGCATCAGAATGGGTCGCCTCTTCTTTTATGAATGCACAAATGCAATTAACACAATTAAATTGCATAAACAAACATTTCTATCCTTCCACATGGACATAAGTGAATACACACATGGCGATCCATTCTCATATTCATCAATATAATCATCAAATCAACCAAAACACTAACAAATACTTAACCTTCATATGCCTCTAATCGATTCACACACACAAGGGACAAATGAATAAATTTATGAACTTAACATTTGCATCAACATAAATATCAACATAATGAAAATCACCAAGCAAAGCATGATTCATTCCTTTTTAGCATTTAATCGAAATGACACACTTGCCTTCTACCGAGAGGAATGGAGTGGTGGGAAGAAGAGGTCACTCTCGAAGCTACTCCATCTGGAAACATAATTACATACTCAATTCCACAAGTTCTAGAGTCAACAAACAACAACAAACCACAAAAAAATACTCCCTAAGTCAAACTTGCCCCAAATATGAAATTTCATCCAAAACTGGTTTGGGTAGCCCACTTTGCCAAAGCAAAACTATTGCTAAACAACTCCAAATTGAGCAACCAAAGACATTTTAAGCATCTACTCAGAAAGTTCTTGCTATCTCTAGGAAAAATTAAATTCAAATTCTGCCTCTATCTTGCTCAAAATCACAACTCAAAATTGAATCTACTAATAGTTGCAATTTGGACAGCAAAGAGGTAAAACTTGCATAACTTTCTAATGGTTCAACCAAAGTTCACGTTCTTGGACTCTAAATGAGCACAAAAGGATAACTACAGTTACCCCATAGCCATTTATTCAACCAATGATTTTAAAGTCCTCAAACTAAAGTCTGAACTTTAGTTTAAAGTCTGAACATTTCAGAAGTTCAAGTTTTAATATAGCAATTTTCAACAAAGCATAACTTTTGCTTCAATTGACCAAATTGAGTAAACTTAGACTCTAATTAACCACAAAAGGGTTACCTTTCATTATTACAAACCCATTTATGCTGGTTCTTCATCAAACAATCCCAGATTTCAAAAGAATACGTGTCGTGTCATTTGCATTGAGTTCAATTCCGGACAGCTTTCATTCAAATTATCATATCTTTTAATTGGCTAAACCAAAATTGGAGTTCTTGTGCTCTAATCGACCGCGAGACAACCATATATCCATACATAAAACCCATACAAGCTAGTTATTCTCCAATCACTACCAGATTTCAAAAGAGTGGCTTACCCGAAATAACTTCTTCTCTGAATTTCAAACAGAAAAACAGTTTCGGGTATCCCACTTCAACAATCCATAACTTTTGATTCCCAACTCCAAATCAATAAAACAAGTACATTTTCTGAAACTAGAGAAAATTTCCTACAACTCTCTAGGCAAACAGAAAAGCTCAATCGGTCTGCAGCTAGGTCTAAAACGCAGTTGAATATTTCAGCTCACAAAACAATCTACTCGGGACAGCAAACACTAAAAATGGCATAACTTTTATTTGGCTTCATGGATTTTCGACTTCTTGTACTCCATTTAAAGATAATTCGATTATCTACAACTTTCGCAACATACGGACATCCATAAAATGCCTCTAACTAGATGGAATCGCAGCTCAAAGAACAACACAAAATCTGCTCGAAAACTGCACAGATTTCCCTCCACTTCTAAAGCCATTTCCCTCCAAAATTTCACATCTAACAACCCTAAAACTCAACCAACCAGCCATGGGTCTCTAGATCTGAGCTCCAAGGCAAGAAATGGAGCACTCACCTAGAGGAGGAAGGGAGGAAGGAGAGGGGGGCTGCTGCCACCGGAGTTGGAGGAGGAGGAGGAGCTCCATGGGGCAGCCATGGCCGGAGGGGAGGCTTGGGCTGCTCTCCTTGGCTTGGGGAAGGAAGGAGGAGACCATGGGAGGGAGAGGGAGCTGCTGCCTTGGTGCATTGCTCTCCCTCCACACGAAAAGAAAGGGGAGGAAATGCTGCCAAGTGAGGGAGAGAGAGAGAGAGAGAGATGAGGGAGTGAGGGATTAGGTGAGGGAGAGGTTAGGTAAATAGGTGAGTGAGTGCACTAGCTCTCACCCTCCCCCACCAGATGAATTGACAGCCTACCAAACAACAGACTGGCCCTCCACAAACCCAGATAAGAGATGTTAACTCTGAGAATAAAAATTAAGCGATGTTACAAATATGATGTGGAATTACTTAGAAACATGGCTTAGGTTTTTACTAAAATTTTGTCATAGGATAGCAACATTAAAACTTGCAAAAGTGGTATAACTAATCTAAAATTTGACAAACATGGATGCACAGTAGGAAAAGGGTATGGGAATCGTTTCCTTACGCTTAAATGTTGTATTTAAGCTTTGATGTTGAATGCTTCATTTGATAATGCATGTTGCTATGTCTATGAGATAAATGATTGAATTGTTCCTGTTGTGGTGATAAAAGTGGGGTTTTGGTGCCAAAGGGCTTCGGTCACCTCTCTTATTTCAAAGTAAGGGTGAGGTTTGACGGTGTGGCCGGTTAGCACCATCACCGAAGAACTATTAACCCCTGTAGGAGAAGAGTGCTTATCCTTTCTGTCGTAGATCGGGTAGTTGACTGGAGTCAAATAGAAGAGTTTGGTGGTGGATTCCTGTGGATGTTCTTTACCGTTCTGACGGTCAGTTTTGGTTGGTTTTCTTTGTTTTAGTCGATCGAATTCAAAAGAAAAGTGTTTGGTATTGGATTTTCGCGGATCGTTCCATATGCGGTGTGTGGTTTTGTCTTCCTTGGTTGAAGACGAAGAAGAGGAGTCTAGTGTTGCGCTTCTTTTGGATGCCTTTCCAGTTTTGATGCTTAGTTTGTTGATTGCTTTATGGGGAAGAAGCATTCAATTTATTCCTGTGTTTGTCTTTCTCCGAGGTTAAAGGAGTTATTGCGGAGCTATGCCAGACCTGGCTGTCACGGCTGAAGTTCAGTGGCTTTGTAGGAGTACATGGTGTTTGATTTCGTTATTTTACTGGTTTAAGAAATCATCTTTGAAAAACCCTTCTTGTTTCGTGAAAGATTGGGGTTTGGTGTTGAGGTTTTATTTGCAAAGGTTTATTTGATCGCTTGGTTCCCTCCTGTGGGAGTCTTTGAGATTGAAAAGTGTTTTGGAAAATTCCTTTTGCATGACCAAGTTTGGGTTTGTCTCATTGCAATTTTGAGAGTCAAGTTTCCTTATGAATTTGGGATGAGCTTTAAAACTAAAATGCTGCAAACAAAGTAAGTAGTCTTTTGACTGAAATCGTTTGTCCCTAGTAAGAATTGCTGTTTAGCATGTTATGTAGCATGTACCAATGTGGTTTATGGGATGATGCATTGTTAATTTAATTTGTGAGTTGAAACAATTCAATGCGGTTGTTATCTCTAGCTTGAGAATAAATAGACTACTAGTGTTGTAGTTTACTCTTAGCGAGAATGAGTAAATGTGTTAATGTACATGCTTAGAATCTATTGCTTTGCTTTAAAAGTGCTTAGGACCCTCGATTATGTTTAAAGTTTTAAACCCTGATGCATAGTTAAAACATTAAGATGATGTAGACTGCCGTTAATGTTGAAGAAACTTTGCTGGTTGTTTAAAGATGTTCTAATCTAATGGATTAAAAGAGAAATTTAATCGTGTTGCTTAGTGACTTTAATTTAATGGTTGATTAGAGTTGCTATTTACGTTGTTGCAAACTACTAGTATATTTGGAAGTATGCAGTTGTGTCTCTACAATGTTAGTATTGATATCAATTGAGAAGACATAAGACTTATTGTTCATGATGTTGTTAAGAGCAGTGTTAATGCTAGTATTCAATCTATTTTAAATAGTTGGGGTATGTTGGGTGGTGGTAATTTTGTTATCACCTATGTATAGGGTAGCTAAAAGTAAGGTTGTTGGTTGATGATTATGCCCATTTGTTTTTATTGATGACTAAGTAGTGGTGGTAACTGTTTAGATTACTCGTTGGAAAACCATGGTTAAAATAGAGGAAAATTTTAACATATTGCGATGGAGTGAGCTTTGGATAATTAACCTGATGTAGAATTTTATCCTTAATGAATGTATGTCTTAGAATCATAGTTATGAATTTTATCGTGTAGAGATAATACTTATTTGTTGAAGTCATTTTATTTATTGAACGAGTTTTAATCGTCAAGATGTTGACGTATGGATGGTATAAAATTGATACATTGATCATGCTTAAGAATCTGTTGAAGTGCTATGTTTCAAATTTAGAATAAGATGTATTATGTTTTGGTGATCCGTGGGGATCATGTCAATGTAGTCTTGGTTGGGTGCCTTTTTGATAAGCATCATAAACCCTAATTAAAAGTGTTGGGAATGGTAACTAGAGGAAGAATTTGTTGTGAAGCTTTTGGTTGAATTGTGTTGGGGCTCCTCAGGGAGTAGATAGTGACTATTGAAGTCTTTTATGGAAAGCGTAGTGGAGTACTAGAGATGGTTCTTTTTATGCTGAGCTTGTGTTTAAAAGCTTTTGGACTGGTTTGGTTGTTTGCCATTTTGGTTGAAGGGTTTTCGGTCAAGGTGTTCCATATCTTTGTGTTTGAGTTCCCTAAAACTCGCAGAAATTGGTGCAAATATTTGGTTTTGGCTAATTTGTTTAGTTGGTGCTATGAGTATGGATTTACACCCCAAAAGTTTTTGAGTGGATTGAACCCTTTCGCGTTCGCCCTGAATTATCTTTTGGAATAAATTTTTAAAGGAAACAAATGGACATAAAGGGTTATGTTGGAAAACTCACGAGGTTTAATTTGTAATCTTTTCTTTGCTAGAGTTGGAGTTATTTGGGAAAAAAAATCTGTGTAGAGTTTGCAAGTGCTTCAAAAGGTGGTTTTGTGGATGTTTCATCGGCGATGCTGTTAGTGAAGTGTTCTCTTTTGAAAATGAGTTTCCCTTTGTCTTTGAGAAAATTTATGGTGGTTGTTTGTGCAGATGTTTGACTTTGGAGCCGATATTCTTTTCCAAAATGTTGATTTTGGTTAAAACGCGATGTTTTGCGAGTTTAGCTTCCTATCATTGGTGGGTTCTGAGACGATGTGATGCCTTACTGTTAACTGTTGCCGTCATAGTTTATATGAATTAGCGCAACTCTCGATGTTATTCGAGATTTATTCATGTGATACCGGGAAAGAAGTCGTTATGTGAATGACTTTTCGGTAGTGTAGTTACATGATGAAGAAATGGTGAAAAGTAAACAGGACATCGTTTTTAGATGTTAAATGATAAAAGAGTCATTGAGCCAAGTCGGTGAGAAAGTCATATATGGAGATATGACTAATCTGGAGTGCTCTTGAAGAATGTGCATTCGTGTCATGAAACGAGATTTCCCTTGCTTCCTAGTATGAAAGGAAAGAATGAATAATTTGTGGTATTATGGCTGTGGTGTTAGAAGTTTGAGTTTTCTTTGCGATTTGGCTTAGAAAAAGAAAATGAAATGTGTGCTCTTTGGATGTTGCCGGATCCTTTCCAAAGTGGTTTTAGCGCTTTGGGGTTTGAGTTGTTGTAGGTGGACCAATTGGGTTCATGATTATGGTTGAGCTCACTCAATGATTGTACTCTTTATCGTGGTCCATTGAGTGGAAGGTTGTGTATGACTCAATGCAAACCTTCTTGTAGAATTGTGTCGTTGAGATGTTCCTCGGTAGGGCTGATCAAATTGTTAGTGGACCACTTGGTGGTTGCTAGTGATCGCTTTTCCTTTTGAAGTATATTGGATCTTTTGTCGTTGGGCAAGAAGCGAGTTGTGTCAACCGCAGAGGAACGTTCGGTCATTTCTGTTGAGCGGGTCTTAAGGATCCTAGATGTAAAGTAGGCTTATCCTTTCGGTGGTAGTAATCTTAGAGTGTTGTGTCTCACCTGGTTTGCGTCGTCTCGAATACGACGAACCACAGTTGAGACGTTGGGACGTGATTCACTTTTGTGCGTGGGAGCGGAAGATGGATCTAGAAGTTGGTACCATGTCCTTCTGGAGAGTGTCTTTGGTTAAAGGGATCGGGCACTTTAGTGCCAAGGAATGCATGGAATGAGTGTGAGATCGTATTATTTCATGGTCTGTTTGGGATTTTATCCTATCGCTTGGGTCATGCCGAGGCCTTGTTTGAGTTCTTTGTGTTTCAATGTTGAGTAAAGTTCTCGCAAGTTTTGATTGCGAGTTATCATTAGAGCCGTTGGTCTTCGAACCTAGGCGTCCTGTCATCGAGTCTCGATCAGTGTAAATTCCAGTGGTTTTATTCAGAGAAGCAACCTGGGAGTTGAAGTCTCGCGGGGGCGAGCTTTACCCAAAGCTCTTTTCTTCAGGTTTGAACCGCGAAGTTTAGATCTCTATGTATTGTTGGTTTGGCGGAGTGGCATGTCTTCGATTCGGGGTCGAATCCTGTTGAAGGGGGGTAGAATGTGACACTACGGTATGGTGTGACATTATAAAAAGTGAAATTAGAGAATAAAACCTTACGGCTGGAGGTTTACTCGCGTTTTTGGGCCTTAGGGGGATGAAGTGATCTGACACCACGGAGTGTCGTAACCTTATTTAATGTGCATGATGAGGTCAAAAACATTATCAAATATGGTATTGGAGGTTAAAACCATATGGTATGAGGTTTAATTGCGTTTTCGGGCCGTTTTCGGGAGTTTGGGCCTAAAAGAAAGGGTTGTGGGCTTTGGTGGGATGGAGTATGGGTCCATTTAGGACTAGGATTCCTGTATGGGCTGGTTTAAGGGGCTCCCCCTGCCCCCTTGTTGCGACCCACCCCCCCTTGGGCGCCCCCACTCCTCCCCCTTGAGCCCTAGCCGACACCCCCCTCTTCCCCCCCTTTGGCCGTGCGCCCCCTCCCCTTGCCCCCTTTGCTCCCCACCTCTCCACCACCTCTCCTCCACCCCCTTGCTGCCTTAGGGTAGCCTCCCCACCCCTGCACCTCGAAGATCCATCCGTTGGAGCGAGGAGCGAGGAGCGAGGAGCAAGGAGCAATCCGGGAGGAGATCTATTGGGTTTTCGTGCGTCGGGCGAAGGTATGGCCATGGGACTCCTTGGGGTTGGGCTAGGTACTGTTCTAAGGATCATTATCATGTTTTTAGATCAATTGGTGGTGCTGTAATTGAGTAGATTAGATGAAATCTAGAAGTTGTCACGTTCTCTGTTTCGGACAGCATGAGCAGTCGACCTAGGGTTCGGTTTTTAGCCAATTTTGATTCCGAATTTTGACGTCCGCCTGTTGACGAAGTTGTAGGTAATTTTAATACATTTCAGTGGGTATAAAGAACGTTAAATTCTGATCATCCGTTTGAAAGTTATGTCTGTTTTACCGACCGTGTTAAAATCTGTGACGTGATTGGAACAGATCTCGGTATTTTATAGATTAAACAACTTTAGAGTCCGAATCAGTCTTTCCATATACTTAGAAAACGTTAGGAAATTTCCTAAGCTACGCGAGGATGTACTCGTTTAATTGATTCGGAGTTTTAGAACCCAAGTTATGCCTTTTGGAAGGCTGCTGTCCCGGCGGGACAGAACCTCTGTTTTTTGGGTATTGCGAGTAGTTGGCAATGCCGGGGTAGATGAGGGTTTGCGTACTGTTTTGTGGACATGATTGTGAGTGTGCAGTACCTATGTGCAGGTGGTGTGACCCCGGGAGTGCCTTCTACTTCTCGCCAATCCGTCGCCCGTGGTTGAGGCAAGTGTGTTGGAATGGTAGCGGGTTGTGGTTTGTTTGATAGATTGAGATTGAGATTTGAATATATGATATGTTCACATGCCATTCTTTAATGTGTGCTATTGATATGATGAATATGTTTATTATGTGAATGATGCCATGTGTTAATGTACAAGTTATCTATGTTGATGCCATGTGTTAATGTACAAGTTATTCATGATGTTGGCATATTTGCATACATGGCATGACACATGGCCCGGGCGGTGAGAAAGTCATAATTAGTCCGGGGAAGGTCGGTGAGAAAGTTATGACTATTTCGGAGAGCCAATGAGTAAGTTCTACATCGTGATTCCATCCACCGCGTTGTGGGGAAGCGAGGAGTAGGCATCCTCCATCTTCGGGATGAAAGGGGGGAGAGGGTGCACACCGACGGGTGTGTACTCATCCATACCGGTATGAGTTTCCAAGGAGATATGATCATCGCATCGCATTGCATACATAATGATGATGATAATTATTTGTGATCATGAATGAGATGATATACATGATGTGAGTTGTTGTAGCCATGCGATTGTTTATGTTTATACCATTGCAATATACTTGCTGAGTGATGAACTTACGCTTGTGTTTATGTTGTTTATTTTAGGTACCATGACACCGGCATGTGGGAAAGGGAATTAGCTACACATCTTCACGTAGCTCCAGTCATATTTACAAACATTGAGTCATGATCATAATAATAACGCCCTGAACTAGGTGTATGGAATAATTTCTGTGTGTTTGTGATCCTTATTTGCTTAGCCATAGTTTATGGAGTGGTTGGCTTTAGTATTATTGATTTCTGTTGATGCTACATTCGTTTATATTGCTGTTTTAGATGCCTTATGTTTTGCTATGAACTGCCTTGTTATTGCTATTGCTTCAATTCATGTTAAAACAAAGGAGATGCTGCCGAAATTTCGTGTTTTAGCATGTGCGCCTTTGCTGTAATTTATGTTTAATTGTGGAATTTAGATGTTGTTTAGCTTATGTTTGGTAGCATTCAGGCATATTAAATGCCGGGGTGTTACAGGACCTTTCCAGTCGGTTTTGAGAATCTGTACTTTATGTACAGCTTGAAAGTCGTCGATATTTCTACCATACGATCCTAGACGCTGTGAGTATCGCACCATACTCATTCATATGAATTTTTACTGATTTTGTATTATATTTTTTAACAATTGACATGAATTGCAGGATCATGAGGCAGCGAGCCGTGACGGGTCGACACCCTGTCGGGTTTGTCGACCCCGAGATGGTGTCTGCGACCATGGCTAGGCTTCAATCGGAGTTCCTTGCAGGATACATCAAGCAGTCATTGCATGACGAGGCGAAAAAGGACTTCATTCTCTTCCCGTACCACCAGGAGTATGTACTACTATACAATTCAATTACATGTACACACTTCAACCGTATATGAACTTATTCTCTTGCACAGTGTACCGTGTAATAAGCAACCATTGGGTTCTACTTGTGGTTGTTCCGAGTCAAAACAAGGTCTACACGTTGAACTCATTTGAAAATAGACCGATGGACTATGCGATCGAGCCTGTTTTGTAGAAGTAAGTACATTCCTCTAACCTAACACTTTACATATTGAACTACGTTAGATATTTTTTTACCTCAATGGCATCTCTCCAATGTATAGGGCTTTCTTGTCTTACGTTGCTGAACATGGCCGACACAATGATAAACAAGGCACCAAACTGGAGTGGAAGCGCTTCAAGGTACAAGTGTCTATCATAGGATTTATTTCTGACACCTATTTTTAATTCGTCTCCTAATTTAAGTTTCTTTGTTCACATTGTCATCAACAAGGGTGCGATGATCTGTGTGGCTTATACGTGATGCATCACATGCTCATTTTGGTTGGTCGCGCAGATCGTTTCCCTAAGGTGTAGAGCTGATTATTTGCACTACTGTCAATGTGATATTTGTTTACAAGAATAATACTATCAGCCTTTTACAATCAAAATTTAAAACTTAAATATATTAGTGCACTACTATCTATTTTGCAGGACCTTGATATCCTCCGGAAGAGCCTAACCAACACTGATCTCAAGAAATTACGAGACCATTTATGCAAGTGGTACTGGACAGAAGTTATAACGGAGGATGGTAGATATAGAGATCATTCAAGCAAATACTAGTCCATAAAGTGTAAATAAAATTTATGTGAATGTGATCTGTTACAGATTGTAAACAATATTAATGTGAATGTAATGTGTGTAGATTGTGATGTATATATGTTCTGTGATATTCTGGATTGTGATGAATGTGTCATATTGTGAATGCGAGGCTATTTGTGTCATATTGTGAATGCGAGGCTATTTTCGGACGGTGGATAGTAACATCATCACAATTGGTTCTTTCTTGGAACCGATTGGGATATTTTTAGTATCACAATCGGTTCGAATAAAGAACTGATTGTGATAATATACTTATCCCCATCGGTTCCAATAAAAAACTAATTGTGATAATGTAATCATTTGAATCGGTTCTGAAAAAGAAACGATTGTGATATTATACTTATCACAATCGGTTCTACGAGAAAACCGATTGTGATAAGTTTATTATCACAGTAAGTTCCTAAAAAGAACCGACAGTGACAAGATATTATTAGTGTCAGTTAAAAACCGACTGTGATATATCTACCTTATCACTGTCGTTGGACATTCTATCACCACCAAAACCGACTGTGATGACCAAAAAGAACCGATTGTGATGTACGAATCTATAGTAGTGCATGCATAGGATGGGAATACGGCCATTGTGTCACTTGCGATATTACCTTTTGCAAATACCTAGTTTTAGTGTTCGATCATGAATAATATAGTGCTTAGCCAATTTAGTTGATAAACTCTATATTAATAATAAAGCTCTTTATAGATGTGTCTAGATGGAAGTACAAGAATCTAAAATAAAATATCTATTTAAGAATGGAGGAAGTAAATGTTCACTTTTGGCTATCAATTGATACCTCCATTGTCCACGGCATTAGGGGTGGATATCGAGCTGACTCGGCTCGGCTCGACTCGACTCGGTAAAACTCATTAAGATAACGAGTCAGCTCGACTCGACTCGTTAACTTAACGAGCTCAAACCTCAGCTCGGCTCGACTCGTTAAACTCGTGAGTTGACTCGAGTTGGCTCGTTAAGCTCGTTAAGATTTTTACATATTTCTCTTGCAAATTTCAATTCAACTGACACCATGCACATGCTCTCAGTTGACAAGTTATCAATCATGAATACTAGTAAACAAGCACATGCTCTCAGTTGAGAAGTTATCAATCATGAATACGTACATGAGATTTTGTTGACAATATGACAACACAAATTCAAGTGATCACTAGGTGTAGTAAGCACTAATTGCAGTTGCTTAAAATGGACTTGTTCCTAATTCAGGTGATCAACACATTCAGACTGGACATATGTTTTACAAGCTCTTAGATTCAGTCATAGCATTTCAGTCTCATCGAATTATCCCAGCATGCATCTGTATCATCAAAACCTAAATACTCCATACTCTATACTATACTCACCGATGTGGGTACAGATGAGGGAGCAGGGGGAAGCGATGGAGGACCGGTTCTTTGAGTTTTTCCACGGTTCGAAACCGTCGCCGCTGTGGATGCCGATTGTGAACCAGAACCAGAGCCGCAAGATAGCCTCACCTCTTTGTTCTTTGACTCCATGCTCCTCGGTTGATTTTCCATGCACCGGTGGAGAGTTGGATTTGGTGGCGGTGGGTGGATCTGGCGAGTGCGAGGCCGGCGAGCTCGAAGCGGCCCGGCGGCCAGGCGGGTGGAGCCGTGGAGGACCAGAGCCTGGAGGGGAGGAGCTCGACGTGGAGCGGCGAAGGCAAGCGAAGTGGAGAACGCTGGTCGGCAGCGTCGCGGGCAAGGGGAGTGGAAGAGGCGGTGAGAGCAAGGGGAGTGGAGGTGGCGCAGTGGGAGCAACCGAGCAAGGGGAGGAGCTCGGAGCAGCGGTGGCCAGGCGGGTGGAGCCGTGGAGAACCGGAGCCGGAGGGGAGGAGCTCGACGCGGAGCCAACCAAGGTGGAGAACGCTAGTCGGCAGCATCGCGGGCAAGGGGAGGGGAGGCAACGGTGGGAGTAAGGGGAAGGGAGGTGGCGTGGCGGGAGCAACCGAGCAAGGGGAGGGGCGACAGCCTGTAACACCCCAAAATTTTACTTGTCCTAAATTCATGTGTGATTTGGCACTTTGGTGAATTTTTGGAATTTTCTGGAATTTATTTGGATTTATTTGGAATTTATTTGAATTTATTCCATTTTGAAATAATTAAAGAATTTAATTTTGCAAATAAAATTTTGTTGGAAATATTTTATTTGAGTCCAAAATGATCCAAAGTATTTTCCAGAATTTTTCCGAATTTTTTCTCGAGTCTTTTGCTATTTTTAATGAATTAAATGAATTATCGGGAATTATTTTAAATATTAAATCGCTGGAAAATCAACTCGGGTCAAGTCTTGTTCATCCGATCCAGTCGGAACCCGAGTCGGACTCGAGTCCGACCGAGCCATGTGACTCGGCCGAACCCATCCCTAACCTAATCAATCCCAACCGTTGGATCAAGATCCAACGGCCGAGATCCGCGTCTGCAGTTCGAGCCGTATCCGGCCCGGATCCGATCGCGCCGTGCGATCGTGGCCGTTGATCGCGCCACGTGGGCCGGTGAGTCGCCGTCTTCGCCGAGACAGCCGGACTCCGCCCGCCGCGCTTGCGCCGTCGTAAGAACTAGGTTTCCGTCTAGGCACGAACGCCGAGGCTATTTAAAGCGTGAGACGTCCCGAGGTTGCCCTCATCCTTGCGCACCGTTCCCCGAGCCATCTCGCCTGAGCCGCCGTCGTTTGCCGTGCGAGCTCGCCAGAAGTTGGAGGAAGTGACCGCGCGGTTTTGCTCGATTCCCGCGCCGTCAGTCGTCTTCCGCCGAGAAGGAGCCCAGATCCGAGTCCTCGCGTCGAGGCGCGCCGAAGGACCCTTCATCTCGCCGGAGCAACCCCGGACGCCGTCGGGCTCGTCGTCGTTCGTCTCCGGTGCCCAAGCTTCGCGTGCCATCGCCGGACTCAGCGAGCTCGGAGGGACCGTCAGATCGGATCGGACGGTTGAGGTGAGTTCACGTGTTCCAAACCCGATTAGATCTGGACCGTTGGATCAAGATCCAGCGGTTCACAATCGCCACGCGTCTTTGTAGCGATGCGATTATAGGATTAGATCCGACCGTCCGATCTAAATCGAGCGGCCCGCGATCAACGAGTAGTTTCAACGCGTGTTAACCCTGGATCTAATCCGCGCCGTTGAATTTCAAATCAGCGGTCGTGATTGCGCCACGCGTGTCGGGAAGTTGGACCGACGCGGTGGCGCCGTCAGCGCCAGCGTGCAGTGTGACGCCGACACGCCGCCCGCGTGTCGAGGCCCGATGTCGCTGGTCGACCGCCAAGCGCCGACGCCACCCATGGCGTCACGCAGTGGGTCCCACCTGCCGCCGTGGTGAGCCCGGACGTCGGCCGATGACGCGTCACCCGAGAGGGCCCACATGTCGATCTCACGTGGAGTCGTGGGACTGAGTCCACGGTGGACCCGAGCCGAAGCGTGGACCAAGTCCATGGACCGGTGGCGTCGCCGCCCAATCGAGAGGCTGCCACGTGTCCTTCTTGTACGCAATAATTAATTTCGAAAAAAGAAAATGATTTATTAATTCGAAATATTGATTCAAATTTAGATTCAAACTTCAAACGCTTATAACTTTTGCGTTTCAACTCCGATTTGAGTGATTCAAATTTCTAAATTTGTATAAAATTCAGATCTACTCAAATATGAATTTTATTTAATTTTTGGACTAAAGTTTTTCTCTGTAATATTATTTAATTGATTATTTAAACTTTAATAAATCATAACTTTATGCTTTAACTCCAAATTTGATTTATTCAGTTTCTAAAAATCCAGAAAATTATGTTCTCTCTGTTTATGGATTTTATTTGGAGTTTTGGGATGTTTTTGCCTACTGTTTATTTGTGTATTTGCTATTTGCACGCTACGAGTAGGACGTTGAAGTGCCTGGGAAGGATTCGAGGAGAAGTGTTGACTCAGGATCCAACAAAAGACCAAGAGCAAGTAATTTTTGATGGAAAGTTGTGCTTTGACCATATTGAACCTATTTCGAAATCTAGTTTGATTTAAACTATTGCATGCTAGTTCAATTAGAAAGATACTTTGTTTAAAAATGGGGTTAGATAAATACCATTTTGCTATATGACACCTTGATTACTTAAGTATGTGCCATGACCCTTTGTCACCATAGTTGTGGTTTACTAGTTGGACATTATTAAATTGCCAACATGGGTTTAGATCGTTGTAGTATCTTTGCTTAGCCACCACTTTCGTGCTCATGACATGATTTTGGATAATCAAATGCTAATATTGACTTAATGATATATTGAACCTGTTTTGGAAAAGTATCATGTGATGTTGATGGCACGTGGTGCATGGTAATCAAGCGGGGTTTGATAAACTTGATTTCGGCCAGGGCATGTGGCAAGAGTAATCAAGTGGGCAGTTGTGGCATTGGGGATGTTGATTTGGTTCTTGGGTAGTCTTGCCCTGGTCACTCTAAGGACTTAACCTTGCAAGCCTTTGAACTGGTCATACTTGCAACCACATGGCTGGAATGGGACGGCCCTAGTTGACTAAGTCGCTAAAGACTCACTTGTGGAGCCTCAGGTGTCAATTACACCGTTTGTGTGATTGTGCGGGAGGCGTGTCGTGGCTGTGGCCGATACCCATCTAACGGTGTGTTGGTCCCATACTTCGCCTTGGCTAAGGGAAGGGATGGTGTAGAGCACGAACCGGAGAGGACCACTGTGTTGTTTGAGGCTTCGAAAGGCTTTATTACTGAACTCGCCTTTGTGGTGTTTGGTTGTATCTTGTGGGTAAAGTGCATAACCTCTGCAGAGTGTAGAATCTATTTGAATAGCCGAGTCCACTGGATCGACAATGCTCGGGGATTACAGTCAAGGGTTAGACTTTCTGAAAATAACTTGGATTTGAAAAGTTGGGTTGGTTTAATAATGAAGATGATGGAAATGTGGTTTAGGATGGGGAAAAATGTTTATTAAATTTCTTGAGAAGTTATTTATGCTTTACTTATTTCTCACGCTTTGAATCTACTTTTATTACTTGTCAAAAGTCATTTCTTTGCAAATATACCTTGAGCTATTCCTTTGTACCAAGCCATGCATATAGTATATTAGCTTGCATTCTGTGCATGACTTGCTGAGTACCAAGTACTCACCCTTGCCTCAACACAATACCAGTTGAAGAGGAGATTACGCCAGTTTCGGAGGAGGATTCCCAAGAAGACCCGTCTACTTAGGGGTGCGAGCCCGATCGGTTACTGTGGTATCTTTGGATGGCGCCCACGGTTATTTGATTTTTCTTTGTTATTTCTCTTTTAATAAGTTTCGCCTTGCGAGGCATATATTTGTAACTTGGCCATAAGGTCGAGTAACCCTTTGATTATTTAAATAAAGTACTTTGATAGTATCGTTTGGTATGATTGTGATATATACCGATGTTAAGACTGTGTGCACTAGCGCGTTCCTGGACTAGTGCTGAATACACAGAGGGTCCGGATTTGCAAATTCGGGGTCCCGACAGAGGTGGTATCAGAGCCATACTTGACTGTAGACTCAACCCTAAGTTAGAATGGTCGTAGCGAGGATAAAACCTATTTTCTAAAGCTAAAAATTTGTGAAGACAAGAAATGACATCTCGACTTACCCCTTCTCTCTTTTCTTGTCTCTTGCTGAAATTTTCCCTTACCTTGTCACAATTAAAAAATTCCGAGTTCTTACGTAAAGCACGCTTGTGACAGATGGCAGGAAGCTCAAGAGTATGTGGCACACCTTCTACGAAGGATTGACGAGTTGGAGATGACTTTGTACGGACCAGACCCAGAGCCGATTTTCGAGCTACGAGCCGATCCGGAGGAGTCGGATCTCGATGAGGACACCGCTTCTTCGACTACCACGGATGACACGATTCTTTGGACATGGCAATCGTTTCGCGCCTATGCCGCAGCACCGCACTCCAGGCCGTGGAGGTTTTCTCGATGAGTGAGCATAGGTTCTATAGTGAGACTCCTTCGCCGAGTCGAGTCATAGAATAAAGAGTCACCCTTTAGGCGTTAGACTCCAGAGTTAGTTCGATTTGGATTTGCTTTGTTTGCTGAGTGTGCAGTATGTGTTGCAAGGCCCTTAGGCATTGTAAGCAGCCATACCAAGTTATTAATAATAAAGTTGGACCTTAAGGTTACACCTTTCGCCCCGCATAAGTTCCATATTGTCGGGACCCCGAATTTGCAAATTCGGACCCTCTGTGTATTCAGCACTAGTCCAGGAACGCGCTAGTGCACACAGTCTTAACATTGGTATATATCACAATCATACCAAACGATACTATCAAAGTACTTTATTTAAATAATCAAAGGGTTACTCGACCTTATGGCCAAGTTACAAATATATGCCTCGCAAGGCGAAACTTAAAAAGAGAAATAACAGCAGCGGAAAATCAAATAAACTTCGTGGCGCCATCCAGTATACCACAGGCAACTGACTGGGCTCGCATCCCTAAGTAGACGGATCTTCTTGGAAATCTTCCTCCGAAACTGGCGTAATCTCCTCTTCAACTGGTATTGTGTTGAGGCAAGGGTGAGTACTTGGTACTCAGCAAGTCATGCACAGAATGCAAGCTAATATACTATATGCATGGCTTGGTACAAAGGAATAGCTCAGGGTATATTTGCAAGAAATGACTTTTGACAAGTAATAAAAGTAGATTCAAAGCAAGAGAAATAAGTAAAGCATAAATAACTTTTCAAGAAGTTTAACAAACATTTTTCCCATCCTAAACCATATTTCCATCATCTTCTTTGTTAAACCAACCCAACTTTTCAAATCCAAGTTATTTTCGTAAAGTCTAACCCTTGACTGTAATTCCCGAGCATTGTCCAAGATCGTGGACTCGGCTATTTAAATAGATTCTACACTCTGCAGAGGTTATGCACTTTACCCACAAGATACTGATCAAACACCACAAAGGCGAAGTTCCCGTAACAAAGCCTTTCTAAGCCTCAAACAACACAGTGGTCCTCTCCAGACGTGCTCTACACCATCCCTTCCCTTAGCCAAGGCGAAGTATGGGACCAACACACCGTTAGATGGGTACCTGCCACACCCACGATACGCTCCCCGCACAATCACACAAACTGTAATCGACACCTGAGGCTCCACAAGTGAGTCCTTAGCGACTTAGTCAACTAGGGCCGTCCCATTCCAGCCATGTGGTTGCAAGTATGACCCAGTTCAAAGGCTTGCAAGGTTAAGTCCTTAGAGTGACCAGGGCAAGACTACCCGAAAAACCAAATCAACATTCCCAATGCCACAACTGGCCCACCCGATTACTCTTGCCACATGCCCCGGTCGAAAACTGTTTATCAAACCCCAGTTGATTACCATTCACCACATGCCATCAACATCACATGATACTTTTCCAAAACAGGTTCAATATATCATTAAGTCCATATTAGCATTTGATTGTCCAAAATCATGTCATGAGCACGAAGTGTGCTCTAAGCAGCATACTACAACGGTCTAAACCCATGTTGGCAATTTAATAATATCCAACTAGTAAACCACAACTAGGGTGACAAAGGGTCATGGCACATACTTAAATAATCAAGGTGTCATATAGCAAATTGGTATTTATCTAACCCCCATGTTTAAACAAAGTATCTTTCTAATTGAACTAGCATGCAATAGTTTAAATCAAAATAGATTTCGAAATGGGATCAACATGGTCAAAGCACAACTTGCCTTCAAAAAGCACTTGCTCTTGGTCTTGAGTTGGATCCTGAGTCAACACTTCTCCTTCGAATCCTTCCCAGACTTCAACGTCTACTCGTAAAGCGTGCAAATAGCAAATACACAAATAAACACTATGCAAAAGATCCCTAAACTCCAAATAAAATCCATAAACAGAGAGAACATAATTTTCTGGATTTTAGAAAGCTGGAATCACAAATTTGGAGTTAAAGCATAAAAGTTATGATTATTTAAAGTTTAAATAATCAATTAAATAATTTTGCAGAGAAAAACTTTAGTCAAAAATTAAATAAAATTCATATTTAGGTAGATCTTAATTTTATACAAATTTAGAAATTTGAATCACTCAAATCGGAGTTGAAACGCAAAAGTTATAAGCGTTTGAAGTTTGAATCTAAATTTGAATCAATATTTCGAATTAATAAATCATTTTTCTTTTGAAATTAATTATTCGTCAGCATGGACACGTGTCGACCTCGATTGGCTGGTGGCGTCGGCGGTCCATGGACTCGGCCCACGCTTGGCTCGGGTCCACGGTGGACTCGCCCACGGCTCACGCGATCGCCGACAAGTGGGTCCTCGGGTGGCGTCATTCTTGGCGCCAAGACACTGCTGGGGATGGCGACAAGCGGGCCCCACCGTGGCGTCGGCGATGACGTCATGGTGCGGTTTATTTGTCCGACGCCAGCGGGCCCGCCGTGGTCGGCGTCTCACGCCTTCAGTGGACCGCGCGGCGGTCAAGCTTCCGACGCGCGTGCGCAATCCCGGCCGTCGATTTGAAATCCGGCGGTATGGATTGGGTCTCGGTTTAACGTGTTGGATTAACGCGCGGATCTCGAGCCGCTGGATCTTGATCCAGCGGTTGAAATTAACCCTAACCCGTAACGTTACCCATGTTTCAAGCAGCGTGGCGATTATGGGCCGTTGGATCTTGATCCAACGGTCCCGATCTATCTGGGATCTTAGGGTTGGGATAGAACGTGGGCTCACCTCAACCGTCCGATTTGGATCGGCGGTTCACCGAGCTTCAGGACGGCGATGGCCAGCGGCGTGAGCTCACCGTGGCCGAGGATGACGACCACGGCAGCGGCGCCTCAGGCGTCTCCGGCCAAGTGAGTGCACTCACCAGTGCGCTGGCCGGGTTCCGGATCCGGTCTTGGTTTGCGGCGAAAGCTTGGCTTGCCGGCCAGGCGGAATCGTCGAGGAACGCGGTGGAAGAGAGAGGCAACTTCTGGCGAGCTTTTTGCGGCTAGGCGGCGGCTAGGGCTCAAACTTGAGGGAAAAGGTGCGCACGGTGACAGGCTTCAACGGGCGGCCTTGGGGCTTTAAATAGTGCCTCGGCGTCGCGGCGCAACACGAAACCCTAACGCACCACGGCCGCAGCGGAGCAATCCGTCTCCGGTCGGATCGGGAGCGATGGCCTTGGCCGTTGGATCTCGATCCAACGGCTCGCGTCTTGAAGCAGGCTTCGGCCGAGCCGGTAACGACGAGGTCGGGTCGGACTCGAACTTCGAGTCTGACTCGGGCTCGATCGGATGAAACGATACTTGACCCGAGTTTGATTTTCCAGCGATTTAATAATTAAAATAATTCCCGATAATTCATTTAATTCATTAAAAATAGCAAATGACTCGAGAAAAATTCGAGAAAAATTCGAAAATACTTTGGATCATTTTGGACTCAAATAAAATATTTCCAACAAAAATTTATTTGCAAAATTAAATTCTTTAATTATTTCAAAATGGAATAAATTCAAATAAATTCCAAATAAATCCAAATAAATTCCAGAAAATTCCAAAAATTCACCAAAGTGCCAAATCACACATGAATTTAGGAAAAGTAAAATTTTGGGGTGTTACACATATTACTTGTCTATTCTTGTTTCCCTCTCATCTCTAAACCTAGAGCAAATCGACAGATGGTGAACACCCGTGGGAACTTTGGAAGCAATGGGAGTGGTTCTCGCCCAGCAGAAAACCCCAATGATAGAGCACCAGCACCGCCAGTTGATATGCAGAATTTTGGAGCCTTTCTTGCTGCTCAGACTCAGTTGATGCATGCTATGATGCAACAAATGCAGCACGTCCTTTGCTCAGGCCATCGCTAATCAAGTTAATCGTGACCACGCTAATACAAGGTCGTCGAGTTCATGAGGACTCACCCACCCACTTTCTCTCTGGGAATGCCAATCCATTGGAGGCCGATGATTGGTTAAGATCAATCGAGAGGAAGCTACACATAGCTCAATGCATAGGGAATGAGAAGGTACTCTCGCTTCTCATCGCTTGGAAGGGACAATGCCAGAATGGTGGGAGAATTTCTGTGCCACGCAGAGAGAACCCTCAAGATATCACTTGGGAAGAGTTCACGGTGCATTAAAGCGATATCACGTGCCTGAAGGAATCATGGACCTTAAGAAGGAGGAGTTCAGAGCACTGAAACAAGGTAATCACCGGTGGCCGACTACTGAACAAGTTCACACAGCTAGCACGCCACGCACCGAGGATGTAGCGACGGATAAATCCAGGCAGTCGTCGTTTATGAAGGGACTTAACTCGGGATTGCAAGTAGGGTTGATCACCCACACCTTTCAGATTTCCAAGAGTTGGTGAATAAGGCACTTATTCTTGAGGACAAGCGCAAGGAACTGGATGAGAACAGGAAGCGCAGGATGCAACAGCCAAGGATCACGCCAGGAACGCATAAGCGCTTGAGAGTTGCACCAAATCAATTCTTGATTCCAACCACGCAATGCAACGAGGACACCATCCCCAGCACCAAGACCTGCCAATCAGAACTACCAAACCCCACTTCGCTAGAAACGCTTACTCCAGGCAACAAAGAAGTGAACAAAGTGAGGCGCCGTTACAACCGCAACGAGCCAGGACACTTTGCCAACAGCTTGTCCGAAGAAGACAGCGAGGAGCGACCCGCCGCTTCAATCTAGGAACCACCCAGCTAGGACGCCAAAGCACTGAGAGCCACACCCTGCATGGTGAGAGGCCGAGTCAACCATGTCACCGCAGATGCACTTTGCAAAATGCTACGGACGTCGTCTTGGGTAAGTTACTTGTTAACTCAAGCACTGCAACAGTTTTGTTTGACTCGAGCTTCAGATTCGCTTGTTTCGCAAGGTTTTGCTACTAGAAATGATTTGAGGATTGCAAGACTTAAGTGCATGCTTTTAGTTCAAACCCACTGGTTCGAACTCCGAGCGGAAGTAGGATGTTCCGGTGAGAATACTAATAGATGGAATAGAGTTCCTAGCAAACCTTATAATTTTGGAGACCCAGACCTTAGATGTTATATTGGGAATGGATTGGTTATCCAAGCACAAGGCCGTATTGGAATTGTGGACGAAGGACTATCTCGATCGAGAGCAGTGTGGGAAGAAAGTGGAATTTCAAGCCCACTGCAGCTTAGAGATGGTCGATTGATGGTTAACAGTACCAAGGCAATCAGCATAGAAGATGTCCCAAGAGTGAATGAGTACCCGATGTTTTCCCGAGGATCTACCCAGTATGCCGCCAGACAGGGACATAGAGTTTGTGATAGAGCTTGTACCTGGTACAACACCGATAGCAAAGAGACCCTATCGGATGTCTACCGAGGAGTTGGTAGAGATGAAGACACAGCTGGAAGAGTTAATGGAGAAAGGATTTATCGAGGCCGAGTTAAATGCGCCGTGGGGAGCACCAGTTTTGTTTGTCAAGAAGAAGGGCGGGAGTTTCGGGATGTGCATTGACTACCGTGCACTCAATGAAGTCACCGTGAAGAATAAGTATCCGCTACCAGTGATTGATGATTTGTTTGATCAGTTAAGAGGAGCCGGAGTTTTCTCCAAGATTGATCTGAGATCGGGATACCATCGATTGAAGATCCGATCGTAAGATATTCAAGACTGCATTCTCGTCAAGATATGGACATTACGAGTTCACAGTTATGTCCTTTGAAATTTAACGAATCGCCAACCTATTTCATGAATATGATGAATAAGGTGTTCATGGAATATTTGGACAAGTTTGTAAATGCGTGTTCATAGACGATATCCTAATCTACTCCAAGGCAGAGGATGAACATGCCGAACACTTAAGGCGAGTTTTGGAAAAGTGAGGGGACGACAACTTTTCGCCAAGTTCAGCAAGTGTGATTTTTGGAAGGACAAGGTGGAGTTTCTTGGACATGTAATGACTGCAGAAGGAGTCGCCGTAGATCCAAGCAAAGTAGAAGCGGTGTTACATTGGGAGCACCAAGATCGTGACCCGGTTCGAGTTTCCTTGGAATGGCAGGATACTACCGCCCGTTTCATTGAAGGCTTCTCGACAATTGCGAAACCTCTTACGCAATTGTCAAGAAGGAAAAGAAGTTTGCATGGACGCTTGAGAATGTGAGAAAGGATTTGAGGAGTGAAGAAGCGATTGACGTCGGCACCAGTGTTAGTTCTACCTGATGTTGCTCAAAGCTTCGATATTTATTGTGACGATCGCGCCAAGGACTTGGATGTGTGCTGATGCAGAATGGAAAGGTCGCCGCTTATGCATCAAGGCGCTTGAGGCCGCATGAGGAAAATTATCCGACACATGACTTGGAGTTAGGCCGTAGTGCATGCTTTGAAGATATGGCGTCACTATCGATTGGAAAGCAGATGTGAAGTGTATACGGATCATAAGAGCCTTAAGTACATATTCACCCGATCGGATCTGAATATGAGGCGAGGAGATGGTTAGAGTTGATCAAGGACTACAATGTTGGAATCCATTACCATCCGGGAAGGCCAACGTAGTAGCCGATGCTCGAGTCGGAAAAGCCATACCGTGAGTACGTTGCTAGCCACAAGCCAGGATGAGTTATGTAAGGATTTTGAGAAAATGAAGATTGAGGTTGTACCTAGCGGATTCTTGGCCGCATTGGAAGTAAAGCCTACCTTAGAGGACCAGATCCGAGAAGGATGTAGGATGATGACAAGATCCGCAGGATTAAGTCCATCAAGTAGTAAGGCAAGGCGTCGGACTTCATGTTGGATGAGCAAGGCACGTTGTGGATGAATGATCGCATTTGTGTGCCTAACAAAAAGGAGTTAAAGCAAGCGGATTCTCGAAGAAGCCCATGACTCAAGTACTCAATTCACCCTGGAAGCGCCAGGATGTATCAGATCTGAAGGAGAGATTCTCGTGGCCGAGTATGAAACGTGAAGTTGCCGAGCATGTTGCATTGTGCGACGTATGCCGTAGAGTCAAGGCAATGCATCGAGACCAGCAGGATTGCTACAACCGCTGAAAATACCGAGTGGAAGTGGGAGGAAATCGGAATGGATTTCATTACGGTTTCTTGAAGACTCAAGGAGGTTATGACTCCATATGGGTTATAGTGGATCGCCTAACTAAAGTAGCCCATTTTATCCCCGTGAAGACCACTTACTCGGGAGATAAATTAGCAGAATTATACATGATCAGGATTGTCTGTTTGCACGGAGTGCCAAAGAGGATTGTATCGGACAGAGGTACCCAATTTACCTCAAGGTTCTGGAATAAGTTGCATGAAGCCATGGGAACCCGTTTGAACTTCAAGATCTGACTTATCATCCACAGACGGATGGACAGACCGAAAGGGTCAATCGGTCTCGAGGATATGTTGAGAGCTTGTGCATTGGCTTATGCTACCTCTTGGGATAAAAGTTTGCCGTATGCCGAGTTCGATTACAACAATAGTTATCGAGGCTAGTTCTACGATGTCACCTTTTGAGGCCTCAGATGGTCGACCACTTCGGACGCCATTGAATTGGAATGAGACCGTGGCCGTATCCTTGGGCCGATATTCTTCAAGAAGTCAAGAACAGTCGCCATGATTAGGGAAAGGTTGAAGATAGCCCAATCTCGACAGAAGAGTTATCTTGACAATCGTCGCCGAGATTTGAGTTTTGAACCGTAAGACTTTGTATACCTCAGAGTTACGCCTCTCGGGAGTTAAGAGGTTCCATGCCAAAGGGAAACTCGCACCCGTTATGTTGGACCATTTAAGATTGTGAGCCGCAGAGGCGAGGTTGCTTATCACCGGAGTTGCCACAATCGTTAGCAGGAGTGCATGATGTATTCCATGTGTCCCGATTGAAGAAGTGTCTTCGAAGTTCCCGAGGAGCAGACACCGCTTAGAGTCAATTGAGTTGCAAGAGGATTTGACCTATAAGGAGTATTCCGTGAGGATTCTAGACACAATGGATCGAGAAACTAGAAACAAGTCAACCCGTTTTCAGAGAGTTCAATGGAGCAACCATGAAGAAAGCGAAGCGACTTGGGAGCGCGAAGAGGATTTGAAGAAAGAGTTTCCAAACCTATTCCTTTAGTAAGCCCTGAATCTCGGGGACGAGATTCTATTAAGGGGGGGAGGTTTGTAACACCCCAAAATTTTACTTGTCCTAAATTCATGTGTGATTTGGCACTTTGGTGAATTTTTGGAATTTTCTGGAATTTATTTGGATTTATTTGGAATTTATTTGAATTTATTCCATTTTGAAATAATTAAAGAATTTAATTTTGCAAATAAAATTTTGTTGGAAATATTTTATTTGAGTCCAAAATGATCCAAAGTATTTTCCAGAATTTTTCTGGAATTTTTCTGAGTCTTTTGCTATTTTTAATGAATTAAATGAATTACTGGGAATTATTTTAAATATTAAATCGCTGGAAAATCAACTCGGGTCAAGTACTGTTCATCCGACCGAGTCGGAACCCGAGTCGGACTCGAGTCCGACCCGAGCCACGTGACTCGACCGAACCCACTCCTAACCCTAATCAATCCCAACCGTTGGATCAAGATCCAACGGCTGAGATCCGCCGTCTGGTTCGAGCCGTGTCCGGCCGGATCCGATCGCCGTCGCGATCGTGGCCGTTGATCGCGCCACGTGATCGGCCGAGTCGTCGTCTTCGCCGAGACCGAAGCCGGACTCCGCCGCCGCGCCCGCCAGAAAGAACTAGGTTTCCGTCTAGGGCACGAACGCCGAGGCTATTTAAAGCGTGAGACGTCCCCAGGTTGCCCTCATCCTTGCGCACTGCGTTCCCGAGCCATCTCGCCTCGAGCCGCTCGCTTATTCGCGGCGAGCTCGGGCCAGAAGTTGGAGGAAGTGACCGCCGCGGTTTTGCTCGATTCGCCGTCCGTCGTCTTCCGCCGAGAAGGAGCCCAGATCCGAGTCCTCGCCGAGACGCACCCGAAGGACCCTTCATCTCGCCGAGCAACCCCGAACGCCGTCGGGCTCGTCGTCGTTCTCGCCTCCGGTGCCCAAGCTTCGCCGTGCCATCGCCGGACTCCATGAAGCTCGGAGGACCGTCCGATCCAGATCGGACGGTTGAGGTGAGTTCACGTGTTCCAAACCCGATTAGATCTGGACCGCTGGATCAAGATCCAGCGGTTCACAATCGCCACGCGGCCTTTAGCAAAGGCGATTATAGGATTAGATCTGGACCGTCAATCTAAATCGAACGCCCACGATCAACGAGTAGTTTCAACGTGTTAACCCTGGATCTAATCCGCGACGTTGAATTTCAACTCAACGGTCGTGATTGCGCCACGTGTCGGGAAGTTGGGCCAAGCGGTCGGCGGCAAATCCGCAGCGTGCGTGTGTATTGACCCGACACGCGAGGCCCGCGTGTCGAGGGCCCGCATGTCGATGGTCGACCCGCCCAGCGCCGACGTCACCCATGACGTCACGATGGGTCCCACTGTCAAGCACTGCGTGGTGAGCCCCGACGTCGGCGATGACGTCACCCGAGAGGGCCACATGTCGATCTCACGTGGAGTCGTGGGCCGAGTCCACGGTGGACCCGAGCCGAGCGTGGACCAAGTCCATGGACTAGCCGACGCCACCGCCCAATCGAGAGGCTGCCACGTGTCCTTGCTGACGCAATAATTAATTTCCGAAAAAAGAAAATGATTCATTAATTCGAATATTGATTCAAATTTAGATTCAAACTTCAAACGCTTATAACTTTTGCGTTTCAACTCCGATTTGGGTGATTCAAATTTCTAAATTTGTATAAAATTCAGATCTACTCAAATATGAATTTTATTTAATTTTTGGACTAAAGTTTTTCTCTGTAATATTATTTAATTGATTATTTAAACTTTAATAAATCATAACTTTTGCGTTTTAACTCCAAATTTGATTTATTCCAGTTTCTAAAAATCCAGAAAATTATGTTCTCTCTGTTTATGGATTTTATTTGGAGTTTTGGGATGTTTTTGCCTAGTGTTTATTTGTGTATTTGCTATTTGCACGCTTTACGAGTAGACGTTGAAGTCTTAGGAAGGATTCGAGGAGAAGTGTTGACTCAGGATCCAACTCAAGACCAAGAGCAAGTAATTTTTGAAGGCAAGTTGTGCTTTGACCATATTGATCCTATTTGAAATCTATTTTGATTTAAACTATTGCATGCTAGTTCAATTAGAAAGATACTTTGTTTAAACATGGGGTTAGATATATACCAATTTGCTATATGACACCTTGATTACTTAAGTATGTGCCATGACCCTTTGTCACCCTAGTTGTGGTTTACTAGTTGGACATTATTAAATTGCCAACATGGGTTTAGATCGTTGTAGTATCTTTGCTTAGCCTGCTCGTGCTCATGACATGATTTTGGATAATCAAATGCTAATATTGACTTAATGATATATTGAACCTGTTTTGGAAAAGTATCATGTGATGTTGATGGCACGTGGTGCATGGTAATCAAGCGGGGTTTGATAAACAGATTTCGGCCAGGGCATGTGGCAAGAGTAATCAAAGTGGGCCGATTGTGGCATTGGGGATGTTGATTTGGTTCTTGGGTAGTCTTGCCTGGTCACTCTAAGGACTTAACCTTGCAAGCCTTTGAACTGGTCATACTTGCAACCACATGGTCGGGAATGGGACGGCCCTAGTTGACTAAGTCGCTAAAGACTCACTTGTGGAGCCTCAGGGTGTCAATTACACCGTTTGTGTGATTATGCGGGGAGCGTATCGTGGCTGTGGCCGATACCCATCTAACGGTGTGTTGGTCCCATACTTCGCCTTGGCTAAGGGAAGGGATGGTGTAGAGCACGAACCGAGAGGACCACTGTGTTGTTTGAGGCTTCCGAAAGGCTTTTGTTACTGAACTCGCCTTTGTGGTGTTTGATCAGTATCTTGTGGGTAAAGTGCATAACCTCTGCAGAGTGTAGAATCTATTTGAATAGCCGAGTCCACGATCTTGGACAATGCTCAAGGATTACAAAAGGGTTAGACTTTACGAAAATAACTTGGATTTGAAAAGTTGGGTTGGTTTAATAATGAAGATGATGGAAATGTGGTTTAGGATGGGGAAAAATGTTTATTAAATTTCTTGAGAAGTTATTTATGCTTTACTTATTTCTCTTGCTTTGAATCTACTTTTATTACTTGTCAAAAGTCATTTCGCAAATATACCTTGAGCTATTCCTTTGTACCAAGCCATGCATATAGTATATTAGCTTGCATTCTCAGGTATGACTTGCCGAGTACCAAGTACTCACCCTTGCCTCAACACAATACCAGTTGAAGAGGAGATTACGCCGGTTCGGAGGAGGATTCCCAAGAAGACCCGTCTACTTAGGGTGCGAGCCCGATCGGTTGCTGTGGTATCTTTGGATGGCGCCACGAAGTTATTTGATTTTTCCGCTGCTGTTATTTCTCTTTTAATAAGTTTCGCCTTGCGAGGCATATATTTGTAACTTGGCCATAAGGTCGAGTAACCCTTTGATTATTTAAATAAAGTACTTTGATAGTATCGTTTGGTATGATTGTGATATATACCGATGTTAAGACTGTGTGCACTAGCGCGTTCCTGGACTAGTGCTGAATACACAGAGGGTCCGGATTTGCAAATTCGGGGTCCCGACACAGCCGACCGGCGATCGCCGTCGGGCGCTTGGAGGTGGATGGGGATTTCGCTGAGCCTGGAGGAGTCGGGAGTCGCTGTCAAGGCCCCAAGTTCAAAAATTTTGGGACATCCAGAGTATCCGGATTAACATCCGGAATGTCCGGACACAACCCGGAATGTCCGGATATATTATCCGGAGTATCCGGATTGTCCTGACCGAAGGCCTCAACCCAGAGTGTCTGGGTTGAAGATCCGGAGTGTCCGGGTTGATTCCACCGAAGACCCCAACCCGGAGTCTCCGGGTTAGAGTCCGGAGTGTCCGGTATTTGCGGGGGTTTAGTATAAAAATCCCATTTCATGGCTCCCCTCCATTCTTTCTCTTCCATGTTGTTTCCCCACTCCTTGGTGCTACTCCCCTCCACCCCGAGCTCCACTCCGGCGAGCCCCACCGGCCGGCGACCTCCCGTGGCTCCTCCCCGGTGGCTCCTCCATCCCATCGAACTCCTCCGCGCGCCGGTGTCCTCCTTCCTCTACCCGGCATTGTTCTCCTCCATCATCCTTGGAGGTAGGTCTTTCTCTTGGGGGTTGATTCGTGGGTTTCTTGGGTTCTAAGGCCATCCATGGTGGGTTTAGGGTTTAGGTTTGGATTTGGGGGTTTGGAGTTGAATCTTGAGCTTTAGGGTTTTGGGTGTGGTGATTCTAGGGTTGGTTTGGGGCTTGGTTTGATGAATGTGGGTACTAGTGAGGTAGATCGGGTAGTGGTAATGCCGATCCAAGGGTCGTTTGGAGTTGGCTAGTGGTTTCATGGATTAGTGTCGTTCCTCGTGGAGTTGGGTTAGCTATAAGCTTCTCTGGCCTTGCCGCGTGTAGAAAAGTCATAGATCGGGTCCCCGCGGTGCCGTGGGACTTGGCGGCACCTCGGTCCGTTGAGTAGTTAGGCCAAATGCTCCAGGTTCGGACTGTCCGGACCCCCAGTCCGGAGTGTCCGCCCAGGCCGGAGTGTCCGGACAAAATGGTCCGGAGTATCCGGGTTAGCCGGAGAGTCCGGATAATAAACCCGGACTGTCCGGGTTGGGCTGGTCTGTTCCGTTGTGGGTTTTTGTTGGGGTTTGCGTTGTAGTCATTTCTTTCGCATTGCATGCATCTCATTGTGCATTGTATCCGTGTAGAGAACGATCCCGGCCGTGGTTGAGGGAAGTGCCGAGGGGCAAGTCGCTGTTGATCCGCAAGCAGAAGAGCAAGGCAAGCACCTAAGCATTTTGAACCATAATTATAATCTATTTTTGCGAATTAACTTCTTATTGGTTGATTAAGTATTGTATTAGGAATTGAAATGTGGGATAGGCTAGATCCTAATTGCTGCATGTACCCTTCCTATTGTTGCTTGTTGAACTCTTCCTTTGGAGCTAGATTATGGGTACTAATTGTGTCGTGCTTAGTATGCTTAGGAGTCGGGTTTGGGCCAAGTGGTGGAGGGTTCCACCGCTTGAGTTTGATGTACTTTACAAGTATTGGGTTGCAATGGGTTGTTTATGAGAAATGAAGTGATGAAAATTTAGACCGGGCGAGAGAGTTGGATCACAGTTGGATCACTTGGGTAAGGAGACCCGAGTGTGGTAGTCTCGTCCATGTCGATTAAGGACCGATCGGGTGTAACATGGCTAAAGCACCTTTTTGGTTGATCGCATGCCTGATTATGGTACGGTAAGCCGCTCTTTCATCGCATGCCGTTCGATGGGCCATGCCCTCATGTGGTTGGACGTGGTTGAGGGCGGGGCCTAGGCTGGCTCTCGGGCGCCAAGCCGGGCTTGGGGCTGCTCGAGGGGGTGCTAGGTTTCCGGACCGCATGAAGATGCCCCAACGAATTGGTATGGATGGGAGGGGGTTGACATGAGGCTCCTTCGTGACACATGTCGTGTGATCGATGCTTCCCTGTAGGGTTAATTAAGCGATTTGAATTGCCGTGCTCTCGGATATGAGCAAGCTTGGTTAGATGTTACTCAACGTAGTAATAACTTGAACCGAAGTTCGCCGTTGGGCTTGAGCTCAATTTGATTGTGATTAATGGCTGCATATTGTTTAATGTCAACTTCACTTAGTGGTAGGTGCTGTTACAACCGCATTGAAGCTTTGAACTGAATAGTTTAAGTAACTAAACAACAAACGATAAGCATTTTGCGACTGTTTTACCTTGAGCCTATTCTTTGCTACATCCAAATGCATATCTTTTGGAGTCGGTCGTATATGGACCACGGGTAAGACTTGCGAGTACCTTTTGTACTCAGGCTTCTGCTTTGTGGTTTTGCAGGTGAGGATCAGGTAGTGCGAGTTTTGCCCCTACTGCCTATCGGTGACCGGGCGGGGCACCGAGTAGAGGCTGTCGGCACTCGCGCGCCCGGAAGTGTTAAGGCATGACACTTCCGGGGTGTTTTACTTTTGTTGTATAGAATAGTAGGAGATACTTTTGCGAACAGCTGTACTTTTATTTCTGCAATGGAACCCGTCTGCCTTTCGTTTGGTCGTCTTTGTTGGTTGTCTTTGTTGGGCCTCTTTGTGCCGTGTGGTGTGTTTGGTTGCTTCCGCGTTTTTGCGTCTCTGGTAGTGAGCTTGGGGCTCGATGCCCCTTTGTGCGAATTGAATTTGATATGGCATTGGGAACCGGTATGTGGGGGATCCTGGGCGAGTTTTGGATCGCATACCGGGGGAATACCGGGGTTGTTGTCGATTCGTTTGGATGCTTGTAGAGTTGTCTCGGTTGGGCTTGGGTGCTAGCATCGGGATCACCCCCGGTGGTTTGTTGCTAGGATCCAAATCCGACGGGAGCAACTGTTCATCCAACAACTCGAGGACGATCTGGGCGGCTCCTCTCAGTCGCCCGATGGGCGATGGGGGATTTGGGCGGCAGGCTAGGCAGCGGAGGCGCAGAAATGGGGATAAGATTTAGGGATTTAGGGTCATTACTCATTGGATTCAATAACTCGATTAACTCGTTAGCTTGCTCATTAAACTCGTTAACTCGCTCATATAACTCGTTAGTTTAACGAGTTCAAAACCCGACTCGACTCGACTCGTTAAGGAACGAGTTCGAGCTGAGTCGAGCCGAGTTTTCGAGTGCTCATTTAACTCACGAGTTTCGAGTTTTTTTTCCACCCCTACACGGCATGCTATGAGATGCTTTCTTTCTTTATCTTTTTTTTTCTTCTCCAAAATGGATTCGTGTCGTCATCTATCATTGCCGGACCGTGCCCAAATGGCGAGTCACTTATCTCCTTCTTTTTATTAATTGGAATTGATGTGATTCCGGCGTTCTATTTTTCAGTCTAAGGTTGAAGAAAGGACTCAAAGAAGTAATATGACTTCCTGATTAGCACACCTTTGACCTTTTTATTATACGACATTTTCTTATTCATTGCTACGTAGAGTACAATCATAATCAAAATTAATTTGGATCTGGTTGCAACATATATCGGAATTCCCCCAAATTCTTACGGGGATGGTCTTTTCCTGATATCGATTATTTCGAGAAGACGAGCCGAACAACCAGTGCTATTTAAGTTAGACTTTCAACTTGAACATAAATTTATTAAATGCCAGTACATTATAAAGTTACTTGTTGCAGCCACCAGGTCCACCGAAGTAGACCTCCAAGCCGCCATTACCGCGACTAAAATAATCAACAGTGTAGCATTGTTGCCTTGAAGAAGCAGCAACGGATTTGTGCTCGTCTGGAGTGATGAGATGGTTGGGCGCATTCATAGTCTGAACATTCTTGACAAACGCAGCTTTTCCATACCCTTCGTTTGCGAAATGCTCACTGCCCATTGGTGACGGGTTTGATTTGTATGTCGGGCCGTCAACAAATCCACCTGAAAATGAAGCTAATGCTTTGTGGCTCATGGCTCCGAAAATGGAACTCGGGAAATATCCGATTGAAGTTATGTTTGAACCGACCACCAGCCACCAATCTCTAGTTTTCGGGTCCTAGAAATAAACCAAAATCGAATGTAAACAATTTGATGAAACCATATAATGAAGTCATTATTGGATAAATACCAGAAATAGCTGTTGATGGCCGACATAGTTAAAACATTCGGTAATGCTACAGTTCGGACGTCTGATTTCTACCGCAACATTTTTTTCTACGCATGCAACATTTTTTTTCTACACATGCAACATTTTTCTCCTACGCATGCAACATTTTCATTCGACAAACAGTAAATGTTTCAAAAGTGAAAAAAATGTTGCGAACGTTGAAAATAAATGTTGCAAACAGTAAAAAAAATGTTCTTGTAACGTCGAAATTTTAAAAATCAGGACGTCCTTCTTTAGTACGCTCTAAAACATTACATGCACCTAATAAATGGCAGTCACTTTCATTAGAAGTACTCCCTTATTTTTGGATCTTGCGCAACGACTAAGCCATATCAAGACCATATTACATTTATTCAAGGCTCGCATTAGAGTTAACAGTTCCTCAACATATGGATGGAGAAAGTTATTTCTTATTCCAATAAACAGTAGTAACTTACCTTGGAAATAATTACTGATAATAAAGGGGAGGGGTATGTAATTAAGAAAAATGGTAATGTGTCATTTCAAAATCGTAGAATGACTTATATTTGAAACAAAATTTGGAATAGCGTGTATTTGCGAATGGATGTAGTATGTAGAATGAACATGTTATTCATAACAATGACTTGTATCCAATTTACTTTCGTTTTACCTCGAGGAACATAGAACAAGGAAGGAGTTAATGCGTTATGTTTTACTTCCTCCGTCTAAGTTTACAGGATGTATTCTTTTTAAATAATCTAGTTCATAGATACACAAGTCGTATTTCATATTTCAATACAAAATTAGTGTGATGTTCCTTCTATACTCCTAATAAATATTTAGCTTTACTTTATATTTTCTACATGCATGCGTTAAATACAGTGCTTAGTGATAATAATTAAGAATAATCTAGTTATTTTCTATATCTTCTTGGCCTATGCGCTAAGAAAAAATGCACTTTATAAATTTGGACGGAGGGAGTAACTTGGTATAACTCTAATACCACTACTAATAAACAATCAAAAGGGAAATTTGATAGAAAATGCTGCTCAAAAACCCAAAATGACACTATTTGCAAATCAAAATTAACTTTCTAAAACATCGTCTGTTTTTAACTTGAGATAGTGTAATACAGTTGAGAACCTCAAACTATTTCCTTTCGAAACTGCACGCTTAAGACCAATCAAGCATCCAAAAACAGCAAAAAATTTACACTGTGTAATATACAGTTAATTTTGTACACAATATATTGTAGGCTTGAACAAAAACAAGTTTAATGTTTAAAAATATGCCTACTTGAGAAACTATAATAATGTCCACATCCTCTCTCACCAAGCTAGTTTCCTGTATTTAGTATAAATTAACAATAAAATTTTAATACCAACAGCAGTTCCTCGTATTTAATATGTACTCCCTCCATTTCCATTTACATGGTATTTTTTTTATCAATGCACACATAACTAGGCAATCAATTTATGAATAGAATATGGCCATAATACCCTTCAATAATATATAGGCAATCAAAAGTACCAATTATTCAGAAACATAGGGAATATAAAACATGAAAAAATTACCAGGGGTATAAGGTGAGATCTATTATTTTGGTGACTCATTTCTATTAAAACATAAGATTTAATACGTTATCTTATTGTAATTGATAACATAAACAGTAAGTTCTAATGATGTTCTTTTTTATATAAAAAGCATGAGAGGTGAAATTTCATTTGACATACAAGAGCGTACGGAGACAAACAAAAAGAAAATCAGAATAACCCACAGGCCAAAGTAAGACTAGATGCATAGTGTAAGCTATCAACACTACTACAGATCTGGTCTTCCATATCGGCCCATCAATACCGGTTATGCATGAATTAGTCCTGGTTCAACGGTCTACAGGTCCGGGGGATCATCAGTACCGGTTTTAACTACCAACCGGTGCTGATGTTCTCACATCAGTACTGGTTGGTTACACCAACCCGTACTAAGTAGCACAGGAGCCGTGGAGGGTTCTTAGCACCGGTTGATGTAACCAACCGGTACTGATGTTCGTGTTATCAGTACCGGTTGGTTTAACCAACCGGTACTAAGCAGCCTCCTCGGCTCCTGTGCTGCTTAGTACGGGTTGGTGTAACCAAACGATATTGATGTGAGCACATCAGCACCGGTTGTTGTGTTTGACCGGTACTAATGCGCTTCGTCTCCCGTGCCCGATCAATCCCGTGCGCCTTTACGATGAAACTCTTAATTCGTGTTCATCCGAATTCTTGTTTTCCGATCCAGCCTCCTATAAAACCATCAGATCGAGTGAGGAGGTAGACGTACTGATGATCGGTAGTTAGCCCATTTTTTAACTATGGCAGCTTCTCCTTCTTCTCCCTCTGGCGCGCCATCATCACCACCTCGGGAGAAGGACGAGGAGGAGCGGGAGGAGGAGGAGGAGGAGGATGAGGATGAGGAGGAGGACAATGAGGAGGAGGAGGAGGAGGAGCGGGAGGAGGAGGAGGAGGGTTGGGTCCGCTCGGGGAGCGCAACGTCATCAGACGAGGATGACGATGATGAAGACGTCATTCACCACGACGACAACGACGACGACCGCCCCCTGCCTGACAACGAGTCCGGCGACGACAGCCCCCCGGCAGCGACGACGAGTGGTGGTATGGGTGATCGCGCCACCCACCACCCGTGCGCCGCTATGTATATTATATATATTGTAATTAATTAATATAATATGTAATGTTTTATATTATGAATTATTAATATGATATGTAATGTTTCATATAATGAATTATTAATATAATATATAATGTTTTACCTCCCCCTTCTTGAAGCTCTGCCGCCTCTACCGTTAAATTGAAATATTCAAAAAAAATTATAAAACATAAAAAAAAACGTTGAAAAAAATTACACTACAATGAGCAAATCGTTCAAAAAAAAATAGCTTCGAGAAACATTCGATTGGACAGTGAAAATCAGGAAAAAATCAGAAGAAAAATTATGAAAGTATGATTCGAGATGAATGTACACATATAATTTTCACGTATCCAATTTAAATATTTAAAAATATATCGATAGTTAAAGTTTTGAATTTTGGCCATCACTATGTCCAAAACGTCGGCATTTTTGAAGACCGAAGGGAGTAGTAACTTTAGATTGAATTTTTGAATTTAAAAAAAGTGTAATAGAAAACAACTTAGATACCTCACTTAACAACATTGAAAGACAAGAGATGATGCTCTCTCCAGCTCGCAAAAACTTGTCGGTTTGAGATATGTGTAGTCAAAATTTTGAAACTTTAGCTATGAATATCTTTATAAATATTTATATTAGATGCATGAAAATCATATGTGTACATTCATCTCGAATCGTACTTTCGTAATAGTATAATTTTAAGAAATTTTTTCTGTCAAAATCGGTCAAAATGGGAAGAAAAATTATCAATGAGAAAATAATTCAAAAATTATGTCAAACGGTTACAACACACATCAGTACCGGTTGATAAGACCAATCAGTACTGATCTCTACCATCAGTACCGGCTGGTTAAATCAACTGGTACTGAATCATCCACTAAGCAGCCTGCTTTGCTCCGAGGCTGCTTAGTACGGGTTGGTGTAACCAACCGGTACTGATGATCTCACATCAGCACCGGTTGGTGTAACCAACTGGTACTGATGAGCACCGTTTGGTATTCAACTGACAGAGTCTCCCGCGCGTCGCCTTGATTCCGCGCGATGGCTCTTCGTGTTCATCCTGTTCTCTTCGTGTTCCGATCCTGGCGATCTATAAAAAGAGACAGGGTGAGATCGAGAAACTGCATTGACAGACACCGGTGAGACTGTCTTCGCAATCTCAATCCTTCATGGCAGAGCCTGTGTCTCCCGCCAGCAGACCTGCCGACTCCTCCTCCGACTCTGAACCATTGTCCCCGGTGCCGCTTCAACCCCAGGCGCCTCCCGCCGCCACCAACAAAAGAAAGCTCGCCGACACTGATGACGACGATAATAAGGAGGAGGAGGAGGACGACGAGCAGGAGGAGGAGGAGGAGGAGGAGGAGGAGGAGGAGAAGGAGGAGGAGGAGGAGGAGGAGGAGGAGGAGAACGTCACCGTCATCCGCTGGGGGAGCACATCCTCCTCCTCCGAGGACGACATTCACCCCGCCGCTGCCGCCGCCGACGATGATAGCGGTGACAGTGATGATAGCCGACGACGAGTACTTTAGGCTGTGAATCGCGAAATAAACTTTTTAATTATGTAATGTTATCCATCAACTATGTAATGTCATTATATATTTGAGCATTTTAACGGTGGACAATATTAAATATTAGCTATTCATTCTATTTGATGAACATATGCATGGCTGTTGTTCTAATTATTTCATTTGATCGATGGGCTCGGGGGTGGTCAGTACCGGTTAAAGGTACCAACCGGTACTGATAGTTTCACATCAGTACCGGTTTGTATGCCAAATCGGTACTATCTAGTAGCACAATGGCTATAGCTGCAGCTGCTGGGCTGTGGGGATACCAGTACCGGTTCAAGTAACCAACCGTCACTAATGGTCTAACATCAGTGACGGTTGGTACTTTGAACCGGTACTGATGTCAGAACAATTTAAACTTCTTTGTCCTCCCGCTTACTGCCAGAGCAAGAATAGTTCATCGCGCGAGAAGAATAGGAGCTTCGGCCAAGAGCTTCAAGGGAGGGGAGGTGCTGCCAAAATTTTAAATTTTTGGTCATTTTACTCGCAACCAAGGTAACTAAGGTTAGTAGCATCATTCCTCACTACATTTGGTCTTAAATGGAGAGCCTCTTCTTTGTTTGAATCATGCATGAAGAAATTTTGATTATTTTTCCCCATAATCGATGAAAGATTATGAATGTAAAGATCTAGCTCGATCTTTTCAAGTAGGATACAAAAACTTGTTGTGTAAGCTTAGAATTTGCTTGTATTATAATATAGCTCGCATTTAAGGTGTGGATCTGGCTCAAATTTACGTTTTAGTTTCATCAATCGATGAAGGATGGGGTTTGGTTGCACGTAGTTGGGGAAATTAAGAATGGTGCATGAAAACCATGGAGTTTGGGATCTTCAAATGGCAATAGTTATGTGAAAAAGAAGAAAATTAATTTCATTTGCAAATTAAAATAATATCAAAAATATAAATGGCTTTATAGAAAATAACCGCTAAGTCCTACATAATGTAGATGGACCTGCGATGGATGTACATTGACCGACGCTCCCCGGAGTTCTTGCAAGGTTTGCAAGTTTTTCTTCGTGCGACCGATGCTCACATGAAGTCAGGCTACATATGTTGTCCATGCATATACTGCAAGAATGAGAAGGAGTGGCCAAAATTCAGCCACCTTCACTTCCATTTGCTCTCAAGAGGTTTCATGCCAAACTATACCTGTTGGACCAAGCACGGTTAAGAAGAGACTATACGGGAAGATGGTGAAAAAGAAGAAGAGGGGGATAATAATATACCAGATGCTGTCCAACACCGTTCATTCGAAGATACATTGGGGGAGTTTGGCGATGATGAACTAGACCAGATGCTGCTTGATGGAGAGGGAGAATACACCGATGAAAGACATTACAAAAAGTTCCAACGCCTGCGAGAGGACCACGAAACTCTACTGTACCCAAACTGCTGACAAGGCCACAAAAAATTGCGTACCACACTAGAACTGATGCAATGGAAGGCAACCAATGGATTGTCTGGTAAGGGATTCAATGAGTTGTTATGCCTCATAAAGAAGTTGCTTCTAGATGGTAACACGCTGCCTGAAACTACGTACGACGCCAAGCAAGTTGTCTGCCCTTTGGGGTTGGAGGTACAGAAGATACATGCATGCCGTAATGATTGTATCCTTTATCGCAATGAGTATGAGGATTTGGAAGCTTGTCCGGTGTGCAAAGCTTCGCAGTATAAGACCAGGCGTGATGACCCAGGCGTGGAAGATGGGCAGCGTAAGAAGAAGAGACCCCCGGCTAAGGTGGTGTGGTATTTCCCTATAATCCCCTGGTTGAAGTGTTTATTTGTGAACAAAGCGCATGCTCAGATGATGTGCTGGCACAAAGAAGATGGTAAGGACGATGGAAGGCTAAGGCACCCCGCTGATGGCTCTCAGTGGAGGAAAGTCGATAGAAAGTACCCGGACTTTGCTGAGGATGCGAGGAACATAAGGTTTGGGTTGAGTACGGATGGGATGAACCCGTTCGGCGAGATGAGCAGCAGTCACAGCACTTGGCCCGTGACTCTATGTATCTACAACCTTCCTACTTGGCTGTGTATGAAGCGGAAGAACATTATGATGCCATTGCTTATCCAAGGGCCGAAGCAACCTGGAAACGACATCGACGTGTACCTCAAACCACTGGTTGAAGATCTGCTAACGTTGTGGAACGATGGTGTACGTGTGTGGGATGAGTACAAAAGAGAGTATTTCACCTTACGTGCATTGCTATTCGTAACCATCAACGACTGGCCTGCACTTGGTAACCTGTCTGGCCTATCTATCAAAGGATATAAAGCCTGCATCCAGTGCTTAAAGGATACGGACAGCAAGTATCTGAAAAACTCATAAAAGGTTGTGTACATGGGCCACCGTAGGTTCCTCCATGAAGCACCCGTTACGAAAGAACGGTGAGAATTTCGATGGGACAGAAGAGAAACGTAAGAAGCCCATGCATCGTAGTGGGACACTTGTATTTTCTATGGTAAAGGATCTGAAAGTAGTATTTGGAAAGGGTCATGGTAGCAAATCTGTCCTGACTGGACAAGATCATACGAAGCCTATTTGGAAGAAGAAATCAATATTTTGGGACTTACCGTACTGGAAAGACTTAGAGGTCCGCCACTCATTGGACTTCATGCATATCACGAAGAATGTCTACGTGAACCTGCTAGGCTTTCTAGATATGTACGGCAAAACAAAAGATACACTTCAAGCACGAAAGGACCTGCTTCTACTGGGACTCAGGAACGACCTACATCCGGAAAAGAGAGCGAAAGGACAACATTAACTCCACCCCGCGAGCTACACTCTGAGCAAGGAAGAGAAAAAAACATGATTAAGTTCTTGAGCAGCGTGAAGGTCCCTTCTGGATACTCCTCAAACATAAAGAGACTTATAAACACGAAAGAGAATAAAATTGTACACCTGAAATCCCATGATTGTCACATGTTGATGACACAGCTGCTCCCAGTGGCGGTGAGAGGTATTTTGCCGGACTGGGTACGAGGGACAATCATAAAGTTGTGCTCGTTCTTCAACGCGGTGTCGCAGAAGATCATCGAGCCGAATAATGTATCTCAGTTGCAGCATGATGTGGTCGATAGTATGGTCAGCCTTGAGATGATCTTCCCTCCATCCTTCTTTGATATTATGGTCCATCTCATGGTCCACGTTATCAAAGAGATAGAAATTCTCGGACCCATTTTCCTGCATAGTATGTTCCCATTCGAGAGGTACATGGGGGTCCTAAAGAAGTATGTTCGCAACCGGTCTCGTCCAGAAGGCTGCATTGCACAGGGTGTTGGCACAGAGGAGGTGGTTGAATTTTGTGTCGATTACATTGATGATCTGAATCCGATTGGCGTCCCCGTATCACGCCATGAGGGGAGGCTACGGGGAAAAGGGACTCTAGGGAGAAAAGAATTCTTTAGTGACGATCTACTTTCATTTAAACAAGCACATTTCATAGTCTTGAAACAAGCAACTGTAGTGGCTCAGTATATCCATGATCATGAGATTATTCTATGCGACCAATACCCAGAGAAGTCAGAAAAGTGGATCGCACTAGAGCAAATGGACCGTTTCGGCGGTTAGTTACAAAATCAGCTGATAGGCAACCAGACAGACAATGAACAGTTCAGACTCTTGGCTCGAGGACTATCCACTACAATCTATCATTCCATGGGTATGAGATAAATGGGTACATATTTTACACGACTGCCCAGGATAGCAAGAGCACCAACCAAGACAACGGTGTTCGTATAGATGCCTTCGACAAAAATGGAAAGATGGACACCTACTATGGTTGCATAGAGGAGATCTGGGAGCTCGAGTATGGACCTTTGAAAGTCCCTCTGTTTCGGTGCCAATGGGTCAAATTGACAGATGTTGAGATCGACGAGTACGGTATGACAACCGTCGACCTCAAGCAAGTGGCCTATAGGGACAAACCGTTCGTGCTCGCCAATGGTGTGGCACAGGTATTCTATGTGATGGACATGAACAGCAAGCTAAAAAAGCAGAAGGACAAGCATCCTAAAAGCAAGAAGCAGAAGGTGGAGACTATCAGCAGCGAACAACCAAGGCGCCATGTGGTTCTTCCAGGAAAAAGAAGGATTGTCGGAGTTGAGGGCGTCACAGATGAAGAATAGTACAATCAATTTGATGAGCTACCTCCTTTTATGGTGGACATAGACATAAGTGTCTTGAATGATATAGAAGAATCTCCATATGTACGACACGATCATGACGAAGGATCACTTGTAAAAACAAAGTATGTTAGCAAATAAGTCCAACCGTGTTGTATAAACCCGTATATGAATTATGAATATGGTTATTACAGTAATCTCTCTCTCTCTAGCTGATATAAACTCGTGTATGGCCTGATTAATGCAATTTGTAGGGTTTGTCAATAATCTGAAGCTACTAATTACGAAGAAAACAGAAAGCATTCCAAAATTAACATGGTAAGATATGACCCGGTACTAGATAACTTTTACTAGATATAAAAAATTAATTACAAACAAAGAAAATACACAAAAAGAAGTAAAATAATTATTAAGAATTAAACACGAGGCCAACAAATCTGAAATTTTTATTCAAGGTATAGTATATTTTAAAAAACCCATCATAAATCAAATTATGTCCTCAAATTAATTAATTAGTGTAATGGAAATTATAAAAAATCCCAGTTGTACTGGGTCTTAACACCAACCTGCAGATCGACAAAATTTCCTAAGGCAACAAGTACAGAGGGGCATCAGTACCGGTCATAACACCAACCGGTACTAATAGTATCTAGCAGTACCGGTTGGGAATACGACCTGGTACTATTTCCCCCTAGGGCAACCAGCATTTGGCGGGGTATTTTGGCGAGGAGGGAATCAGTACCGGTTGGTAATATGACTCGGTACTAATTCCTGTCGTATAAAAAGTGGAGAGGTCCAAACTCTTGTCTTTCTCGCCACTACCGCCTCCAAGTCTCCAACTCCACCATCCCCGCCGTCTGCGCCGTCCTCACCCCCGCCATCTGCGCCGTCCTCACCCCCGCCATCCGTGCCTCCGATGACTCCACTGCTCTCACTTCGCTGGCAGTCGGCGCGCACTTCGTTGTCCGCGTTAGCCTCTGCGACAATTGGACCACGTCGTCCTCCGACAACCCCGGCCGGTGTCCTCCGACAACCCTGGCCACCGTCCGCGTCGTCCTCCGACAACCCCGTCCTCACCCCCGTCGTCAACGCCGTGCGCACCCTCGCCGTCCGCGTCGTCCGCCGTCCGCACCCTCCACTCCAGCGCCGCATCCTCCTCTCCGGCGCCGCATCCTCCTCGGCCAGCTTCCTCCACACCGGCGCCGCATCCTCCTCTCCGGCGCCGCGTGTCCTCCTTGAGCCCTCTCTGGCGTCTACTTACACTTACTGTTTAGTGGATTATGTGGATGCATGTTTACTGTGGATGTTTACTTTGGATTATGTGAAATGTTGATTATGCTGATTATATATGTAAATTTGAAATGTGTAAGTATATGTGAAATGTGTATAAGTATATGTGAAATGTGGCTTATGAAATGAGCAAGTATATGTGAAATTTGAAATGTGTAAGTATATGTGAAATGTGTATAAGTATATGTGAAATGTGTCTTATGAAATGAGTAAGTATATGTGAAATTTGAAATGTGTAAGTATATGTGAAATGTGTATAAGTATATGTGAAATGTGGCTTATGAAATGAGTAAGCATATGTGAAATTTGAAATGTGTAAGTATATGTAAATTTGAATTGTGTAAATTTAAAATGTGTAAGTATATGTGAAATGTGGCTCATGTAAATTTGAATTCTGAGATATATATGTATATGTGAAATGTGTAAGTATGTTGATAGTATACTCGTCTTTGCCGCCTGTCTTCCTCTATCCACTCTTTCCCACCACCCTCCGAGTCGTTGCCACGCGTGACCTGTCCTCCCCTTTCCCCAGCACCCTCTCTGTTTCCCCCCTCTCTCGATCCCTCTGTGTCCCCCCTCTTGTTCCCTCTCTGTCTCCCCCCTCTCTCCCCCCTCTCTGTCTCCCTCCTCTCGCTCCCTCTGTGTCTCCCCCCTCTTGCTCCCTCTCTGTCTCCCCCCTCTCTCCCCCCTCTCTGTCTCCCCTCTCTCGATCCCTCTCTGTCTCCCCTCTCTCTGTCATCTATTAGAATCAATGGACGCTTGTGTGGCTTGTTGCTTGTGGGTTATGGTCCGAGAATTTTGTTTGTCACCAAATTTCGTATGTAAAATCAAAAATTGAATTCTAAAATGTGTAAGTACATGTTATCTATGTAATTATATGTTAAATGTGTAAGTATACTTTTGTTGATATTTTTCGTTAATTTTTAGTGCACTTTTCTAGCCTAAGAAAAAACGATGGCGGACGAAGGATATGTTGGAGAGGAGTTCATGAGGAATTTGATTGCAGGAGATGATCTTGTAGAGGTGGAGGGTCGTGAACCCGCCGAGGCAGCAGGGCTCGTCGAGTCCGTTGAGGCCACCATGGTAATTAGTACAAATGCGTATATGCTGGTTCCACTATCATGCTAAGTCAACATTCTAACTCATTCATCATTGTACCATATTTTCAGACTAGTCAATCGAGTAGGCCATCACGTCACCGAGGTCCAAGCAAGAAGTCGAAGGCCAGACATATTATTACTGTAGTCGGCGATAACAGCCAACCTATTGAACCCGAGGGGGTGATTCCACCGTTCAATTCGGCATGCGGCTTCCACGTCAGGGACCACGTGCCAATTAGTATCGCGAAATGGGATAATGTCCCTGAATATACAAAGAATATGATCTGGACCGATTTGAAGGAGACATTCACCTTCCCCGAAGGGACCGAAGAGAAGATGAAGAGTTACGCGTTCAAGAAGATGGCCATCGCATTCGAGACATATAAAAAGAAGTTGACCACGGAATATATTAAGAAGGACCTAACACCCGACTTCAACAAGCACCCAAAGTTGCAGGATCACTGGGATGCGTTTGTCAACTATAAGAATTCGGAAGAAGGTTGAAGTTTGACCGAAAAGAACATTCGGAATGCACAGAAGAAGCAATATCACCACCGCATCGGCCCTGGTGGTTACCGTCGAGCGATGCCCAAATGGGAGCAGAGGGAACAGGGATTGCTTGTGAAGGGTTTCACGCCCACGACTTTGGAATGGCCAGACAGAGCGAAGAGTTGGTTTTATGCTCACGGCGGTGCACTTGACGATGATGGAAACCCGGTGTTTGGGAATGTGATGACAGATGTCGCTAGTAGACTTGTACAGTCAATCGAGGACTCTTCCCAGGGCACCTTTGTGCCAAACAGGGAGAACGATGAGCTAACAAGGGCCCTACCAAACCTGGAGCACCCTGGACGCACACGAGGCGTTGGCGTTGTTCCGTGGAAGATTGGTTTTGCTAAGGACGCCGAGACCTACAGGAGTCAGGCGAGAAGCAAGTCCCGACAGGCACAACGGATGCAAATGCTGGAAGAACGCATGAATCAAATGGTTCAATAACATATGAATCAAACACAAGAAAGCATAAAGGAAGAGGTCCAAAGACAAGTGCAGTTAGCCTTGAGCCAACGGGTGGATGCGAGCCAGGAACCTCCTACTAATGCAGACATCATTAGCCCCACGGGGCGACGGAGCAGTTGCGCTTCTGGTGGGCTGCCCGAAGAGGACTTGGGCCACTGGCCGGTGGATGACATCACGCAACGGACACCTTGTGAGTTGCACGCCCAAGCGAAGAACATCTCCTTCATGGCGGCTCACGCATGGATCACCAAATGGAGCCGGGGCAGTCATCCATGGCCAACAGATACCGGCGGGCTATTCCAAGGTCTTGGTGGAGGAGGTATGCCCAGGGTGAGAGGACCTTGACCTCGACATGCCCAGAGGTGATGGAACTACAACGTTAGGAGAGGCAGTGCATACTTTCATTCTGTGGCGTAAGAAGTACATCATTTTTAGAGACACACATAAGCGGTCCTCTCTGACACCTCCGTCACCAAAATCGCTGCCCATCAGAAGAAGCCCGTCTCCTACACCAACCCCTGCATGCGAAACTATAACTCCAACATCGTCGCCCAATAGAAGCCAGCCAGCTCATCCAACAGCTCACAAGAAGACGGGATCCACCCAAAGCAATAAGCTGGCTGCACCTTCAAAGCGGGCGTACAATATGACGAAGGAGGAGACCACCAAGGTAGTCAGGGCCGCGGTCACTGATTTTTTAAAACCCAGGTCACTAGAGAAGAAGATTCAACCTGGTACAGAGGAATTTCTAAAAGGCCTGAGGAAAATAAAAAGTTTGAAAGATTTAAAGGAAAAATCTCATGTATCTGACTACAAGCGCACACTGGTCAAGGCAAGCAAGAAGAAGATGTCATCAGCTGAGCAGAAGGCCAATGAGATGGCCAAATTCCACAAAGAAACTGCTCTTGCCCCAGATCAAGTATTAGGCAACCAGGAGATTGAATCTGCTCAAGTCAAATGGTCATTTATACTGGGCGCACCATTGGTCAGGCGTGACAAGGTTGCCCAGCTGCCAACTAGGATGCGCCAATTCCATGAATGGTACCTGGATGCGTTCAGGCATGGCATAGAGCTATTCGCCGTCAAGTACAAGGACCGAGATTTTTTTCACGACGATGGAGAATTTTATATCGAATGGCGCATAATGTACGATCTATACCAGACAGACGCTCTTGATGTGGCCATGTTGAGTTGCTGGACTCTGTAAGTTCTTATTTAATTGCAAAAATCTACTGTGTGGGCCCTTTAACTATACTAACTTGCAATCCTAACTAATTTCTTCTTATGTAGAATGGAGATACAAAGATGCAGAAAGGAGGCCATTTACGACATAGGCTTCCTTGACCCTTCGGTCATTAACAACACATTTGTTACTAGCTGCCTTATCGATACAGAGGACACCATATTCAATGGGCTAATGGGTCAGAGATATAAAGCAAAGATACTTCTACCCTACAACTTTGAGTACGCGTTTTCGTGCCGCCTCGTTCTAACCCTTTTCCATATCACGATGTTAGAATAATCAGTTACCTACATTGACATATGTATGTACAGCTTTCACTGGATTCTTCTCATTATCGAGCTAGATCGTGGCATAATCACAGTTATGAACTCGAGGAGGAAACCAGTTGGGTGTTATCAATACCTGATCGACATGCTCGACCGGTATTCTTGTTCCTTTCATTATCGTGTTGATTCTACTTCATTTAAAATAAATTCTAATCATGTTCAATTTGCAATCATATGTGTAGTGCATTCGCACGGTTCCGTGCCAAAATCGTCGGTGAATTCAAACAGAAATTCACTGTTACAGTTGCCTCTCGAGTACGTATGCCATCATGCTATCTTTTTAGTTAGTTAACTAAATTTTCATGCATCCATTTCACGCTCTTAGCCTTTTCCAACACAGATCTTGCTTCTGCAGCCGGGAAACAATTTATGCGGCAAGTATGTGTGCCAATTTATGGACATACAGACCGGAGGTCTTTGCTGCTTGCAAGATTGTAAGAAATTGACGCCGGCGCATGTGACAACAATCCAAGAACAACTCGTTGGCTGGATTTACGATGAGGTCGTAAATCCTAAAGGGGAGTTTCATGTTTCGACGAATAGGTGGGGCCCTTCGATAAAGGCTGGTGAACTGTCGGAGTCGACTTCTACGGCTACCGAGAGCGACGCACGTAAACGAAGGGCCCCATAAACATTCTGTAATTAAAGCTCTAATGAATGTTAGTGATACATATTGGTTCTAATTGGAGTTGTTAATATAAGTTTTGCGATTTAATTATCATTTAATTGCGCATGATTGATAATATGTGCTTTCAATTAATAGATAGATATATGTAGACTTAACATATATTACATTGCCTTATTGTAAGATAGCACTATTTCTGCAGTTTTCCAAAACTATGAACTATTTGTGTAGAATTATCATTATTAGAATACTGATCAACCGTTCGTGTTCTGACCAGGTACAAGTGGGATTTTTAAAAAATTTTCATTACAGTAATTAATTAATTTGAGGACATAAATTGATTTATAAATTTCTCATAAATTTATAGCGGCTTTTATGAAATATAGTATACCTTGAATGAAAATTTCAGATTTGTTGGATGAGTATTCTTAATATTTCTTTTACTTCTTTTTTGCAGATTTTCTTTGTTTCTAAATAAATTTTTATATCAAGTAAATTTAAGTATTATTTTAAATTTTTATGTCAACCAAGAACGGGCATCCTGCATGCTCGAAACTATTGTATGAGTGCAAGTTTTGTGACACCACGGAGTGTCGGATCCTTATTTATTGAGCATGATGAGGTTAAAAACATTATGAGATGTGGAATTAAGATTAAAACCATAGGGTATGAAGGTTATTAGCGTTTCTGGGCCGTTTCCGGGAGTTTGGGCCTTTCCGGGGGAGTTTGGGCCTTTCCTGGGGAGTTTGGGCCTAGGGGAAAGGGTCGTGGGCATTGGTGGGGAGGAGTTTGAGTACTTTTGGGGGAAGGAGACCTGGTTGGAGGCCAACCCCAGCCCCTTGTGCGCCCCCCTGCTGTTTGGGCACCCCACCCCCATACCCTAGCCGCCACAACTTGTCGGGACCCCGAATTTGCAAATCCGGACCCTCTGTGTATTCAGCACTAGTCCAGGAACGCGCTAGTGCACACAGTCTTAACATCGGTATATATCACAATCATACCAAACGATACTATCAAAGTACTTTATTTAAATAATCAAAAGGTTACTCGACCTTATGGCCAAGTTACAAATATATGCCTCGCAAGGCGAAACTTATTAAAAGAGAAATAACAAAGCATGAAAATCAAATAACCGTGGCGCCATCCAAAGATACCACAGTAAATCGGGCTCGCATCCCTAAGTAGACGGGTCTTCTTGGAAATCCTCCTCAGCGCGTAATCTCCTCTTCAACTGGTATTGTGTTGAGGCAAGGGTGAGTACTTGGTACTCGACAAGTCATATGCATGAATGCAAGCTAATATACTATATGCATGGCTTGGTACAAAGGAATAGCTCAAGGCATATTTGCAGTAAACGGTTTTTGACAAGTAATAAAAGTAGATTCGAAAGCAGTAGAAATAAGTAAAGCATAAATAACTTCTCAAGAAATTTAATAAACATTTTTCCCCATCCTAAACCACATTTCCATCAACTTCATTACTAAACCAACCCAACTTTTCAAATCCAAGTTATTTTAAAGTCTAACCCTTGACTGTAATTCCGAGCATTGTCGATCTGCGTGGACTCGGCTATTTAAATAGATTCTACACTCTGCAGAGGTTATGCACTTTACCCACAAGATACAATCAAACACCACAAAGGCGAGTTCCCGTAACAAAGCCTTTCTAAGCCTCAAACAACACAGTGGTCCTCTCCTGTTCGTGCTCTACACCATCCCTTCCCTTAGCCAAGGCGAAGTATGGGACCAACACACCGTTAGATGGGTATCTGGCCACAGCCACGATACGCTCCCCGCATAATCACACAAACGGTGTAATTGACACCCTGAGGCTCCACAAGTGAGTCCTTAGCGACTTAATCAACTAGGGCCGTCCCATTCCAGCCATGTGGTTGCAAGTTTGACCAGTTCAAAGGCTTGCAAGGTTAAGTCCTTAGAGTGACCAGGGCAAGACTACCCAAGAACCAAATCAACATTCCTAACGCCACAATCGCCCACCGATTACTCTTGCCACATGCCCTGGCCGAAATCGTTTATCAAACCCCGCTTGATTACCATGCACCACGTGCCATCAACATCACATGATACTTTTCCAAAACAGGTTCAATATATCATTAAGTCAATATTAGCATTTGATTATCCAAAATCATGTCATGAGCACGTGGCGTGTCTAAGCAGCATACTACAACGATCTAAACCCATGTTGGCAATTTAATAATGTCCAACTAGTAAACCACAACTAGGGTGACAAAGGGTCATGGCACATACTTAAGTAATCAAGGTGTCATACAGCAAATTGGTATTTATCTAACCCCCATGTTTAAACAAAGTATCTTTCTAATTGAACTAGCATGCAATAGTTTAAATCAAAATAGATTTCGAAATAGGATCAATATGGTCAAAGCACAACTTGCCTTCAAAAATTACTTGCTCTTGGTCTTGAGTTGGATCCTGAGTCAACACTTCTCCCTCGAATCCTTCCGGCACTTCAACGTCTACTCGTAAAGCGTGCAAATAGCAAATACACAAATAAACACTAGGAAAAAACATCCCAAAACTCCAAATAAAATCCATAAACAGAGAGAACATAATTTTCTAGATTTTTAGAAACTGGAATCGTCAAATTTGGAGTTAAAACGCAAAAGTTATGATTTATTAAAGTTTAAATAATCAATTAAATAATATTACAGAGAAAAACTTTAGTCCAAAAATTAAATAAAATTCATATTTGAGTAGACCTGAATTTTATACAAATTTAGAAATTTGAATCACTCAAATCGGAGTTGAAGCATAAAGTTATAAGCGTTTGAAGTTTGAATCTAAATTTGAATCAATATTTCAATTAATAAATCATTTTCTTTTTTCTGAAATTAATTATTGCGCCAGCAGGACACGTGGCAGCCTCTGATTGGGTGACGCCACCGTCCATGGACTTGGTCCACGCTCGGCTCGGGTCCACCGTGGACTCGGTCCCACGACTCCACGTGAGATCGACATGTGGGCCCTCTCGGGTAGACGTCATCGCCGGCGTCGGGCTCGACCACGGTCTTGGCGGTGGGACCCACCGTGACGTCATGGATGACGTCGGCGCTTGGCGGGTCAGCCAGCGACATGCGGGCCCTCGACACGCGGGCCCGCGTGTCGGCGTCCTACACACGCACGCCAGCGTGGGCGGCGCCGACCGCGTCGGTCCAACTTCGACACGCGTGGCGCAATCACGGCCGTTGATTTGAAATTCAACGGCGCGGATTAGATCCAGTGGTTAACACGCTGAAACTACTGCGTTGATCGGTAGGCCGTTCGATTTAGATCGGACGGTCGGATCTAATCCTATAATCGCCTTTGCTACGACGCGTGGCGACATTGTGAACCGCTGGATCTTGATCCAACTGGTCGCATCTAATCGGGTTTAGAACACGTGAACTCACCTCAACCGTCCGATCTGGATCCGGCGGTCCACGAGCTCGCGAGTCCGGCGATGGCGCGGCGAGGCCTGGGCACCGAGACGGAACGATGACCAAGGCGCGGCGCTCACGGGCTTCTCGGCGAGATGAATCCTTCCTCAAGTGCGTCTCGTCGCGGGGATCCCAGATCCGAGCTCCTTCTCGGAAGAAGGCGGACGGCGACGACGGAAAACGGCGCAAACCTCGGCGGAGGGAAGAGACAACTCCGGCGAGCGATTGCGGCTCAACGGGCGGCTCGGCGAGATGGCTCGAGGAACGGAGTGCGCAAGGATGAGGGCAACCTCGGGGGGCGTCTCACGCTCTAAATAGCCTCGGCGTTCGTGCTCTAGACGGAAACCTAATCCACTCTGCGGCGCGCGGCGAGTCCGGCTTCGGTCTCGGCGAAGACGACGACTCTCGGCCGCCCACGTGGCGCGATCAACGCCACGATCGCCGGGCGATCGGATCCGGCCGATACGGCTCGAACCGTGCTGGCGGATCTCACCGTTGGATCTTGATCCAACGGTTGGGATTGATTAGGGTTAGGAGTGGGTTCGGTCGAGTCACGTGGCTCGGTCGGACTCGAGTCCGACTCGGGTTCGACTTCGGCCGGATGAACGATACTTGACCCGAGTTGATTTTCCAGCGATTTAATATTTAAAATAATTCCCAGAATTCATTTAATTCATTAAAAATAGCAAAGACTTTAAAATTCCAGAAAAATTCTGGAAAATATTTTGGATCATTTTGGACTCAAATAAAATATTTCCAACAAAATTTTATTTGCAAAATTAAATTCTTTAATTATTTCAAAATGGAATAAATTCAAATAAATTCCAAATAAATCCAAATAAATTCCAGAAAATTCCAAAAATTCACCAAAGTGCCAAATCACACATGAATTTAGGACAAGTAAAATTTTGGGGTGTTACACAACTCCATCTGCACCTCCCTTGCTTGCGTGCGCCCCTCCCCATGGCTCCCCATAGCTCCTCCACCCCTCCACCACCTCTCCACCACCCTTGCTGACCCTAGGGGAGTTCTCCACCTCACCAACTTGAAGATCCATCCATTGGAGCGCTCCGCGACGAGGAGATCCGGCGGGATTGGAGCGAGGAAGGAGATCGCGCGAACCGGGAGGAGATCTATTGGATTTTCGTGCGTCGGGCGAAGGTATGGCCATGGGACTCCTTGGGGTTGGTCTAGGTACTGTTCTAAGGGTGATTATCAAATTTTAGATCAATTGGTGGTGCTGGAATTGAGTAGATTAGACGAAATCTAGAAGTTGCCACGTTCTCTGTTTCGGGCAGCATGAGCAGTCGACCTAGGGTTAGAGTTTTCGTCAATTTAGAGTCCGAATTTGGTCGGCTGCCTTTTGAATAAGTTGTAGGTAATTTCAATACCTTTCAGTGGGTATAAATAACGCGAAATTCCGATCGGCCGTTTGAAAGTTATGGCTGTTTTACCGAGCGTGTTACAATCTATGACGTGATTGGAACAGATCACGGTATTTTGTAGATTAAACAACTTTAGAGTCCGAATCAGTCTTTCCGTATACCTAGAGAAAGTTAGGAAATTTCCTAAGCTACGCGAGGATGTACTCATTTAATTGATTCGGAGTTTTAGAACCCGAGTTATGCCTTTTGGAAGGCTGCTGTCCCGACGGGACAGAACCTCTGTTTTTAGGTTTTGCGATTAGTTGGCAATGTCAGGGTAGATGAGGGTTTGCGTACTGTTTTATGGACATGATTGTGAGTGTGTGGTACCTATGTGCAGGTGGTGCGACCCCGGGAGTGCCTTCTTCTTCTCGCCAATCCGTCGCCCGTGGTTGAGGCAAGTGTATTGGAATGGGTAGCAAATTGTGGGTTGTTTGATTGATAGAGATTGAAATTTGAATATATAATATGTTCACATGCCATGCTTTAATGCTTGCCATTGATATGATGAATATGTTTATTATGTGATGATGACATGTGTTAATGTACAAGTTATCCATGATGATGCCATATGTTAATGTACAAGTTATTCATGATGTTGGCATATTTGCATACATGGCATGATACATGGGCCGGGCGGTGAGAAAGTCATAACTAGTCCGGGGAAGGTCGGTGAGAAAGTTATGACTATTCCGGAGAGCCAATGAGTAAGTCCTACATCGTGATTCCATTCACCGCGGTGAACGAAAGCGAGGAGTAGGCACCCTCCATCTTCGGGATGGAAGGGGGGAGAGGGTGCACACCGACGGGTGTGTACTCAACCATACCGGTATGAGTTTCCAAGGAGATATGAGCATCGCATTGCATACATAATGATGATGATAATGATTTGTGAACATGGATGAGATGATATACATGATGTGAGTTGTTGTAGCCATGTAATTGTTTATGTTTGTACCATTGCAATATACTTGCTGGGTGATGAACTCACGCTTGTGTTTATGTTGTTTATTTTTAGGTACCATGACACCGGCATATGGGAAGGGGAAATAGCTACACAACTTCACGTAGTCCAGCCACATTTACTATTGTTTAGTCAAGTTCATAATAAGTGCCATGAACTAGGTGTTTGGAATAATTTTTGTGTGCTTATGATCCTTATTTGCTTAGCCATAGTTTATGGAGTGGTTGGCTTTAGTATTATTGTCTTATGTTGATGTTATATTCGTTTATATTGCTGTTTTAGATGCCTTATGTTTTGCTATGAACTGCCTTGTTATTGCTATCGCTTCAATTCATGTTAAAACAAAGGAGATGCTGCCGAAATTTCGGTTTTTAGCATGTGCGCCTTTGCTGTAATTTATGTTTAATTGTGGTATTTAGATGTTGTTTAGTCTATGTTTGGTAGCATTCGGGCATATTAAATGCCGGGGTGTTACAGTTGGTATCGTGAGCGGTCAGAGGTCCTTGGAATGTGTATTTTTAGTGTCATGCTATAGGATACAACTAAAATGTGATGTGGAATAACTTTGAAACATGGCTTAGATTTTAACTAAAATTTTGTCATAGGATAGCAACATTAAAACTTGCAAAAGTGGTAACTAATCTAAATTTTGTCATAGGGTATGGGTATCGTTTCTTTATGCTTAAATGTTGTAATTAAGCTTCGATGTTGAATGCTTCATTTGATAATGAGATAAATGATTGAATTGTGCTTGTTGTGGTGATAAAGTGGGGTTGTGGTGCCAAAGGGTTTTGGTCACCCCTTTTGTTAATAGTAAGGGTGTGGTTTGACGGTATGGTCGGATAAAGCCATCACCGAAGAACTATGAATTCCTTGTGGGAAAAGAGTGCTTACCTTTTCTATCGTAGATCGGGTAGTTGGCTGGAGACAAATAGAAGAGTTGATGGTGGTATCCTTCGGATGCTTTTCACCGTTCCGACGGTCGGTTTTGGTTGGTCTTCTTGTTTTTTTTTAGTTGATTGAAATCAAAAGAAAAGTGTTTGGTCTTGGATTCTCGCGGATTGTTCCATATGCGGTATGTGGTTTTGTCTTCCTTGGTTGAAGATGAAGAAGAAGAGTCTAGTGTTGCGCTTCTGTTAGTCACCTTTTGGCTTTGACACCGGTTTTGTTGGTTGCCTTGCAAAGAAAAGTATAGTTTTGGTTCTTGTGTGTGTTTTACTCTGAGTTTAAAAGAAGTTATTGAAGCGTGTGCAAAAAGATAAGTTGTGTCGATTTATGTTTTGTGCTTTGTCCGCAAAGGTTTATTTGATCGCTTGGTTCCCTCCTGTGGGAGTCTTTGAGATTTAAAAGTGTTTTGGAGAATTCCTTTGCATGACCAAGTTTGGGTTTGTCTCATTGCAATTTTGAGAGTCATGTTTCCTTATGAATTTGGGATAAGTTTTAAAACTAAAATGCTGCAAACAAAGCAAGTAGTCTTTGACTGAAATCATTGGTCCCTAGTAAGAATTGTTGTTTAGCATGTTATGTAGCATGTACCAATGCGGTTTATGGGATGACGTATTGTTAAGTTAATTTGTGAGTTGAAACAATTCAATGCGGTTGTCATCTCTAGCTTGAAAATAAATAGACTACTAGTGTTGTAGTTTACTCTTAGCGAGAATGAGTAAATGTGTTAATGTACATGCTTATAATCTGTTGCTCTGATTTGAAAGTGCTTATGACCCTTGATTATGTTTAAAATTTTAAACCCTGATACATAGTTAAACATTAAGATGATGTAGACTACTGTTATTGTTAAAGAAACTTTGCTGGTTGTTTAAAGATGTTCTAATCTAATGAATTAATAGAGAAACTTAATCGTGTTGACTAGTGGCTTTAATTTGGAAGTTGATTAGAGTTGCTATTTACGTTGTTGCAAACTACTAGTATATTTGGAAGTATGCAGTTTTGTCTCTACAATGTTAGTATTGATATCAATTGAGAAGACATAAGACTTATTGTTAATGATGTTGTTAAGAACATTGTGCTGATCTAACTTATTAAATCTAATTTAATAGTTGGAGTATGTTGTGTAGTGACAATTTTGTCGCAACCTATGTGTAAGGTAGCTAAAAGCAATGTTGTTGATTGATGATTATGCAAGGAATTGATATTGATGCTTTGGTAGTGTTGTTAATTGTTGGAAACCATTGATCCAATAGAAGAAAAGTGTAAAACTGTGGTATTATGTCGAGTACATGTTGTGATGGGATGAACAATGGATAATAATCATGATGCAAGATTTTAATCTTAATGAATGCATATCTTAGAATCCTATTTACGAATTTTATCTTGTAGAGATAATACTTTTTTGTTGAAATCATTTTATTGATTGAACAAGTTTTAATTGTCAAGATGTTGAGGTATGGATGATATAAAATTGATAGGATGACCATGCTCAAGTAGCTGTTGAAGTACTATGTTTGAAATATAGAATACGTTGTTATATGATTTGGTGATCCGTGGGGATCATGTCAATGTAGTCTTGGTTGGGTGCCTTTGTGATAAGCATCATAAACTTTAATTAAAAGTGTTGGGAATGGTAACTAGAGAAAGAAATTGTTATGTGAATTTTGTTAAAACTGGTTGGACTCTCTTGATGACTAAATAGTGATTATTGAATGCTTAAATGGTAAGTGTAGTGGAATACAAGTTATGGTGGGATTCATGCTGAGCTGGTGTTTAAAACCTTTTGAACTGGTGTGGTTGTTTGCCATTTTGGTTGAATGCCTTCGGTCAAGGTATTCCTTGTGTCGTGTTTCCGAATTTCCCTAAAACCCGTAGCTATTGATGCCAATCTTTGGTTTTGGCTATTTTGTTTAATTTGTGTTATGAGTATGGTTGTACACCCAAAAGATTTTGAGTGGATCGCGCTCCTTCGCGTTCACCCTGAATTATCTTTGGAATAAATTTTAACGGAAGCAGATGGACATAGTGGGTTGTGTTGGAAACTCTTGAGATTTAATTTGTAACTCTTTTTAACTGGAGTTGGATTTATTTGCATAATGTGTGTGATGTGTGTGAGTGCTTCAAAAAGGTGGATTTTATGAATGTTTTATAAAGTGACTTTGTTAGTGAGGTGTTCCCTTTTGGAAATGAGTTTACCTCTCCTTGAGAAAATTTGTGACGGTTGTGTGAGCAGAGGCTCGACTTGAAACTTTGATGTTATCTTCCAAAATGTTGACTTTGGATCAAATGCAATGTTTTGCAAGTTCAGTTTTCAATTGTTGTGGGTTCTTTTACAACGTGGTGTTTTGCTGTTATCGGTGTTGCCATCATAGTTATATGATTTAGCGCAACCGTCAATGTTATGTGTGTTTCAAACCTGTGATACCGAGGAATTAGTCGTTTGGTGAATGATTTCTCGGTGTTGTTGCTACATGGTGAATGAATGGTGAAAAGGAAGCATGACATCGTTTATGTTTATTCAATCATAAAAGAGTCGATGAGCCAGGACGGTGAGAAAGTCATATATGGAGATATGACTAATCCGGAGTGCTCTTGAAGAGTGTGCATTTATATCATGAAACGAGATTTCCCTTGCTTTCTAGTATGAAAAGAAACAATGAAGAATTTCTGGTATGTTGGCTGTGTTGTAGGGGATTTGCGTTTCCTTTGTGTCTTGGCATAGGAAATTAAAATGTGTGCTCTTTGGATGTTGTCGGATCCTTTCCAAAGTGGTTTTAGCGCTTTGGGGTTTGAGTTGTTGTAGGTGGACCATTTGGGGTTCATGGTTTATGGTTGAGTTCACCCAATGCAAACCTTCTTGGAAAATCGGGTCATTGATGTGTTCCACGGTAGGGTTGATTAAACTATTAGTGGACCACTTGGTGGTTGCAAGTAATTGCTTTATCCTTTCGAAGTGTATTGGATCTTTTGTCGCCGATCTCTGAGCAAGTTGTGTCGACCGATGTGGATTGCTCGGTTGATAGTGTTTTTGCGAATTTTAAGGACCCTGGTTATAATGTAGGTTTTTCCTTTAGTGGTAACTGTGGGTGTTGGCCTAGTTGTAAAAGATCAATCTTTTGCAAGGTTTTAACCTCGTTTGTTCCAGCAGTTGGTAGTCTTGGAGTGTTGTGTCCCGCTTGGTTCGCGTCGTCTTGCTTACGACGAACCACAGTAGGAGTTCGAGGTGTGAAAACACTTTTGCTTGCGAGAGCTGAAGGAGGATCAAGAGTCGGAGTTAGAGGTTGGTACCGTGTTTCTTCTGGAGAGTAACGTTGGTCTAAGGGATCGGGCACTCTAGTGCCAAGGAATGTATGAAATGGAGAGTATGAGACCGTTTCTTTTGTGGTCTGTTTGAGGATTTATCCTATCGCTTGGGTCGTGCTGAGACCATGTGTGAGTGCTTTGTGTTTCAGTGTCTAGTAAAGTTCTTGCAAGAGGTTGATCGTGGGTTATCGTTAGAGCTGTTGGTCTTCGAACCTAGGTGTCCTGTCATCGAGTCTCGATCAGTGTAAATTCCAGTGGTTTTATTTAGAGAAGCGACCTGGCAGTTGAAGTCTCGCGGAGGCGAGCTTTACCCAAAGCTCTTTTCTTCAGGTTTGAACCGCGAAGATTAGATCTCTGTGTGTTGTTGGTTTGGCGTAGTGGCATGTCTTGGATTCGAGGTCGAATCCTGTTGAAGGGGAAAAAATTGCCAAGATGCCACTCTCAACAAGTGGCTTTGCTAAAATGCCACTACTCTCTCACTGACATGTGGGACCATTTGTGTCTATGACAGTGGGCCATAGTGGCATTTTAGTGAGGCCACTTGTTGAGAGTGGCAGAATGACAATTCTCCTGTTGAAGGGGGGGGAGAATGTGACACCACGGAGTGTCGGATCCTTATTTATTGAGCATGATGAGGTCAAAAACATTATGAGATGTGGAATTAAGGTTAAAACCATAGGGTATGGAGGTTATTAGCGTTTCCGGGAGTTTGGGCCTTTCCGGGGGAGTTTGAGCCTTGGGGAAAGGGTCGTGGGCCTTGGTGGGGAGGAGTTTGAGTCCTTTTGGGGGAAGGAGACCTAGTTGGAGGCCAACCCCAGCCCCTTGTGCGCCCCCCTGCTGTTTGTGCGCCCCACCCCCATACCCTAGCCGCCACAACTCCATCTCCACCTCCCTTGCTTGTGTGCGCCCCTCCCCATGGCTCCCCATTGCTCCTCCACCCCTCCACCACCTCTCCACCTCCCTTTCTGCCTCTAGGGGAGTTCTCCACCTCGCCAACTCGAAGATCCATCCATTGGAGCGCTCCGCGACGAGGAGATCCGGCGGGACTGGAGCGAGGAAGGAGATCGCGCGAACCGGGAGGAGATCTATTGGGTTTTCGTGCGTCGGGCGAAGGTATGGCCATGGGACTCCTTGGGGTTGGTCTAGGTACTGTTCTAAGGGTGATTATCAAGTTTTTAGATCAATTTTTGGTTCTGGAATTGAGTAGATTAGACGAAATCTAGAAGTTGCCACGTTCTCTGTTTCGGGCAGCATGAGCAATCGACCTAGGGTTAGAGTTTTCGTCAATTTAGAGTCCGAATTTGGTCGGCTGCCTTTTGAAGAAGTTGTAGGTAATTTCAATACCTTTCAGTGGGTATAAAGAATGCGAAATTCCAATCAGCCGTTTGAAAGTTATGGCTGTTTTGCCGAGTGTGTTACAATATGTGACGTGATTGGAACAGATCACTGTATTTTGTAGATTAAACAACTTTAGAGTCCGAATCAGTCTTTCCGTATACCTAGAGAAAGTTAGGAAATTTCCTAATCTACGCGTGGATGTACTCGTTTAATTGATTCGGAGTCTTAGAACCTGAGTTATGCCTTTTGGAAGGCTGCTGTCCCGACGGGACAGAACCTCTGTTTTTAGGTTTTGCGAGTAGTTGGCAATGTCGGGGTAGATGAGGGTTTGCGTACTGTTTTGTGGACATGATTGTGAGTGTGTGGTACCTATGTGCAGGTGGTGCGACCCCGGGAGTGCCTTCTTCTTCTCGCCAATCCGTCGCCCGTGGTTGAGGCAAGTGTATTGGAATGGGTAGCAAATTGTGGGTTGTTTGATTGATTGAGATTGAAATTTGAATATATGATATGTTTACATGCCATGCTTTAATGTTTGCCATTGATATGATGAATATGTTTATTATGTGATGATGCCATGTGTTGATGTACAAGTTATCCATGATGATGCCATATGTTAATGTACAAGTTATTCATGATGTTGGCATATTTGCATACATGGCATGATACATGGCTCGGGCGGTGAGAAAGTCATAACTAGTCCGGGGAAGGTCGGTGAGAAAGTTATGACTATTCCGGAGAGCCAATGAGTAAGTCCTACATCGTGATTCCATTCACCGCGGTGAACGGAAGCGAGGAGTAGGCACCCTCCATCTTCGGGATGGAAGGGGGGAGAGGGTGCACACCGACGGGTGTGTACTCAACCATACCGGTATGAGTTTCCAAGGAGATATGAGCATCGCATCGCATCGCATTGCATACATAATGATGATGATAATGATTTGTGAACATGGATGAGATGATATACATGATGTGAGTTGTTGTAGCCATGTAATTGTTTATGTTTGTACCATTGCAATATACTTGCTGAGTGATGAACTCACGCTTGTGTTTATGTTGTTTATTTTGAGGTACCATGACACCGGCATATGGGAAGGGGAAATAGCTACACAACTTCACGTAGTCCAGCCACATTTACTATTGTTTAGTCAAGTTCATAATAAGTGCCATGAACTAGGTGTTTGGAATAATTTTTGTGTGCTTATGATCCTTATTTGCTTAGCCATAGTTTATGGAGTGGTTGGTGTGGGATGCCTGAGATGGGGGTCCCGCAAGTGGAGCCTACACTCGACTGGGCCGACGATGGTGCGGTAGGCCCAGAGCCTAGAAGCGCCACGAGGGGCCCATAGCACGGCCCGACTTCTTCCCCAAGGCAGCTGGCTGACCCCTCGGCGAAGCTTCGTGCCGCGTCCAGACAACCCCGTCAAAAGCAAAGCCTGCGGCCTGGCATCGGCAGAGCCTGCTGCAGGTACCAGAACCTGGAGGAGTGGCAGGCGTGGGTCAGGAAAGGAACGACCACACCCCCTTGGACGTATTGGGGCTCAGCCGATAGAGACAAATTACATACTCATGAAGCCACCAGGTTCAGGGCCAGGTGGCGCCCATTTGTGGTGTATCCTTCCCCTACTATATAAGGGGGAGGGAACAACCCTAAAAGAGGGGAGGAGAAAAAAGGAGAACACATCCGAATATCCAAGAACACAGGACTAGGGTATTATCTCCTCCGCAAGAGCCCGAACCTGTCTAAAAAGATTGCCCTCGCATCATGTGTTACCATCTAGCTCCGATCTCGCACGAATCCCCTAGAATCACAAATCTCATTGCCGGCGAAACCAATCGTCGACAGTTGGCGCGCCAGGTAGGGGCCGTGTCAAGATCTTCGTCGAGCTTGATGGCTGCGACGAGCGGAGTCTCCGAAGTTTTCTCCCCGGGTCAGGTTCTCCGCTTCGGAAGCCTGACCTTCATCTCCAACAGCCTCGCGAACTTTCCCTCTCAGAGGAGGCCGCGTGCCAGCACGACAAGGTCTCCGGTGAGCCATCGTCATGACTTCCGCGCAGATCGGGAGGTCCCCCTTTCTCGTGCTCTAAAGCACTGAGTAGGGGACTGAAGGCCCGGTCCCGCCAGGGAGTCGGACCCACGGGCGCCGAGACACGAATGGTGGGGGTCCTCATTGCCAAACCACTCGGCACCTCCGAGCGCCTGGAGCTATCCTCTTTAGGCTCGCCCAGCTCACTGGCCGAGTCAGAAGAGAGCCTGGAGAGTTGATGGAATTTCCGTAGAGTCTGCGTAATCGAGGGCTCGCGGACGGATTCGCAGCAACGCCTCGACACATCGGCCGCCGCCGACTTGGAAGGTGGCCGAATAACGGAGCCGGACGCGCGGGCGCGTCCCCTACGGGACCGCGCCTGCGGCGTCAATGAAGACATTCTGTGTAACACCCCAAAATTTTGCTTTTCTTAAATTTATGTGTGATTTGGCACTTTGGTGAATTTTTGGAATTTTCTGGAATTTATTTGGATTTATTTGAAATTTATTTGAATTTATTCCATATTGAAATAATTAAAGAATTTAACTTTGCAAATAAAATTTTGTTGGAAATATTTTATTTGAGTCCAAAATGCCCCAAAGTATTTTCCAGAATTTTTTTGGAATTTTTATGAGTATTTTGCTATTTTTCTTGAATTAAATGAATTACTGGAAATTATTTTAAATATTAAATCGCTGGAAAATCGAACCAGGTCGGTTACTGTTCCTCCGACCGAGCCCGAGTCAGACTCGAGTCCGAGTCCGACTCGAGTCCGACCCGAGCCACGTGACTTGACCGAACCCCATTCGATCCGAACCGTTGGATCAGAATCCAACGGTCCAGATTGGACCGCACCGGTTGAGCTGAGTCCGGGCCGGATCCGACCGCGCCCGCGCGATCGTGACCGTCGATCGTGCCACGTGGACGGCCGTGCGTCGTCGTCTCCGTCGAATCCGAGCCGGACTCCGCCGCCGCGTAGATCTAGGGTTCCGCCTCGGGCACGAACGCCGAGGCTATTTAAAGCCCGAGTCACGCCCCGAGGTCGGTCCTGACTTTGCGCACCCATAGCCCCTACTCACCAAGGCAGAGCCGCCGTCGTTTAGCCGCGATAGCTCGCCGTAGTTGCGCACCGCTCCGCCACGGTTTTTGCTTCATTCCGCCATCAACCACCGTCCCCAGCCGCCGTTGAGCCCGGATCTAGAACCCCCAGACCGAGACGCGCCCGTGGAGCCAACTCACCTCGTCGGAGTCCCTCGGAAACGCCGCGCGAGTCGCTGCCTCATCCCCTACCTAGCCTCGCTGCGCCATCGCCGGACCTCGCGAGCTCGGACAGCCGTCCGATCCCGATCGAACGGCAGCGGTGAGTCACGTGCTTCCAAACCCGATTAGATCTGGACCGTTGGATCAAGATCCAACGGCCCACGATCACCACGTGCCGTAGCAGTATTTACGTAGGGTTAGATCTGGACCGTCCGATCTAGATCGAACGGCCCACGATCACCGTGTAGTTTTCAACGTGTTAACCCTGGATCTAATCGCGGCCGTTGATTTTCAAATCAACGGACACGATCGTGCCACGTGTCCGGGGAGCCGAGCCGCCGCGCCCACGCGGCAGTGTGGGTCATCGACACGCCGCCCACGTGTCGGTCACGCTTAGCCGCAACCGCACCGCGGACGCCAAGACGGGCCCACCTGTCGGGCCGCCACCCCACCATGCGGTGACGCCACCCATGACATCACCGGTGGGTCCCACCCGCCGCCACTGGTGAGCCTCGCCGACGCCAAGAATGACGTCGCAGGGGACCCACCGGCGACATCGCGGAGCCGTGGGCCGAGTCCACGGTGGGACCGAGTCCACTGGGCCGAGTCCACGGTGGGCGAGCCAAACCATGGACCACGCCCATGAATCGTCCGACGCCACCGCCCAATCGAGGTCGACACGTGTCCTCGCTGACGCAATAATTAATTTCCGAAAAAGAAAATGATTTATTAATTCGAAATAATGATTTCAGATTTTGATTCAAACTTCAAACTCTTATAACTTTTGCGTTTCAACTCCGATTTGAGTGATTCAAATTTCTAAATTTGTATAAAATTGAGATCTACCTAATTATGAATTTTATTTAATTTTTGGACTAAAGTTTTTCTCTATAATATTATTTAATTAATTATTTAAACTTTAAATAATTATAACTTTTGCATTTTAACTCCGATTTGAACGATTCCAGTTTCTAAAAATTCATAAAATTTTGTTCTCTCTGTTTATGGATTTTATTTGGATGTTTGAACACTTTTTGCCTATTGTTTTTTCGTGTATTGCTATTTGCACGCTTTACGAGTAGACGTTGAAGTGCCCGAAGGCTTCGAAAGAGAAGTGTTGACCCAGGAGCCAACTCAAGACCAAGAACAAGTACTTTTTGAAGGCAAGTTATGCTTTGACCATGTTGATCCTATTTCGAAACCTATTTTGATTTAACTTATTGCATGCTAGTTCAATTAGAAAATACTTTATTTAAATATGGGAAATTAGATAAATGCCTAATTGCTGTATGACACCTTGATTACTTAAATATGTGCCATGACCCCTTGTCACCCTAGTTGTGGATTATTAGTTGGACATTACTAAATTGCCAACATGGGTTTGTAGATCGTTGTAGTATATGGCTTAGACCTGCTACGTACTCATGACATAAATTTGGACAATCAAATATTAATATTGACTTAATGATATATTGAACCTATTTTGGAAAGGTATCATGTGTTGTTGATGGCACGTGGTGCATGGTAATCAACTGGGGTTTGATAAATAGCTTTTGACCGGGGCATGTGGCAAGAACGATCGAGTGAGCCAGTTGTGGCACCGGGAATGTTGTTTTGGTTCTTCGGGTAGTCTTGCCCTGGTCACCCTAAGGACTTCACCTTGCAAGCCTTTGAACTGAGTCAATCTTGCAACCACATGTCCAGAATGGGACGGACCTAGTTGATTAAGTTGCTAATAACGCACTGCGGACCTCAGAGGTCAACTACACCCTTTGTGTAAGTTGTATGGGGAGCGTCACGGGCTGTGGCCAGGTACCCATCTAACGGTTGGTTGGCCTAAACTTCGCCTTAGCTAAGGGAAGGGTTAGTGTGCAACAACCGGGGAGGACCACTTGTATTGTTAGAAGTTTCCAAAAGACTTTGTTACGGGAACTCGCCTTTGTGGTGTTTGACTGTATCTTGTGGGTAAAGTGCATAACCTCTGCAGAGTATAAAATCTATTCGAATAGCCGTGTCCGCAGTATTGGACATCGCTCGGGAATTACAGTCAAGGGTTAGACTTTCTTGAAAATAACTTGGACTTGATGGTTGGGTTGGATTAGTAATGATGTTGATAGAAATGTGGATTAGGATGGGAAAGATGTTTACTAAACCTTTGAAAAGTTATTTATGCTTTACTTATTACTACTGCTTTCGAATCTACTTATGATACTTGCTAAATGCTCTTACTGCAAAAATACCTTGAGCTATTCCTTTGTATCAAGCCGTGCATATAGAATATTAGCTTGCATTCTGTGCATGACTTGCTGAGTACCAAGTACTCACCCTTGCCACAATACAACACCAGTTGAAGAGGAGACTACACCAGCTTTGGAGGAGGAGCTCCAAGAGGAACCGTCTACTTAGGGAGCGAGCCCAGTCAGTTGCCTGTGGTATACTGGATGGCGCCACGAAGTTATCTTATTTTTCCGCTGCTATTATTTCTCGCTTAATAAGTTTTGCCCTGCGTGGCGTATATTTGTAACTTGACCATAAGGTTGAGTAACCAGTTTGGCTATTTAATTAAAGTACTTTATTAGTATCGAGTGGTATGATTGTGATATTTACCGATGTTAAGACTGTGTGCACTAGCGCGTTCCTGGACTAGTGCTGAATACACAGAGGGTCTGGGTTTGCAAATTCGGGTCCCGACAGAGGTGGTATCAGAGCCATATTGACCGTAGGCTCAACCCTAGCTAGAAAGGTCGTAGAGAGGATAAAACCTATTTTCTAAAGCTAAAAGTTTGTTAAGACAAGAAATGACATCTCGACTTATCCCATTTTTTCTTTTCTTGTCTCTTGCCGAATTTTTCCTTACCTTGTCACGAATTAAAAATTTCGAGTTCTTACGTGAGCACTCTTGTGACAGATGGAGGGAGAGTTCAACTACGTCGATCTGGAGGTTGGTCACGCCGTAGAACTTTGGCGTATGCTACAGACTCTCGGAGATTTTGAGAAGCCACAATACCAAGTGGAAGTGATCAGACAAGCAGGATTGATCAAGGCTTGTGACGTGAAGATTGTGGTACCTGCTAGGAAAAAGGGCCCAGGCAATCGCCCGATACACTGCACTGCCAGGAGGTCTACAATGCAGATGGGTATCCAAGAAGTGTCACGACGAGCGATGCGACACATTACCCGCATCTACGCCAGAGAATTGGAGAGCACGGTGTTCCGATACCATCCGCGCAGCAATAACCTTCTTGTGAAATCATGTGCTGAAAAATTGGCTTTGAACTGAAAAATTAACTTAGATTTGAATTTGCAAAATGTGTTTGTTCATGTGTTTTGACAATTGACAAGAAACAGTAAGTTTTGCCTTGGCGCCGGATCAATCCTAAAGAAAACAGTAAGTTTCCCATCTACGACGGACAAACTTTCTTGGTCCTTTGTAAACATGCTTTTTGACAACCTCTTTCTCCTATGTACAACGGACAAAGTTTTTGTGTCCGTCGTGAACATGTTTTTGAGCGCATGAGCCAAACCCTATTTTCCAAGAATCCAGTAAGTTTCGCATGTACGACGGACAAAGTTTTTGGGTCTGTCGTGAACGGCTTTTTGAGGATTGATTTCGCATGTACAACGGACAAAGTTTTTGGGTCCGTTGTGAACGTGTTTTCACCGGAATGTTTTCTTCTTGGAACTGAGAGTTTCACATGTACGCCGGACAGAGATTTCTTATCCGTCGTGAATAGACTTTTTCTAGGGTTTTTATTTCTTGTCCGTTGTGAACGTGTTTTGCTCAGTTTGGATGTTTTGCAAGAATTGAAATGGTTTGACCTTGAGATTATGAAATTTGTGATGATTTCATGATGTGTGTTTTGAAGTGGACTTTTTGCAATGCTCATGTGAGTAGTTGCATGGATTGATGTGAGTCAAGTCGTGGACTTGTGCTCGGAATTGTTTTGTGATTTGTTCATGTGCAGGTATTGCTCGAAGACGAATGTGGTCAATGACGGGACCGGAACTAGGTTCATGGAGGAACTAAGGTTCGGGACTAGGTTCAGGAGGAACTGAGGTCTTGGTGGTCAAGGATGTCATGCGGGACGTTCGGGCTAAGAGAATGGTGCACATGAAGAATGGTTAGTCACGTGAGAATGGCAGGAGGTCATTCGCGTGCAAAGTGTTAGTCACGTGAGTATGGCAGGTGGCCATACGCGTGCAAAGTGTTAGTCACGTGAGTATGGAAGGGTTACCATACGCGTGCAAGAGTTGTACTCGGCCTTGTTGGGCCAAGTAGAGTTGTGTTGGATACGGATTCCTTCTAGGGAATAGGAATCGTATTCAACTCCTTGTGGGTTGGTGCTTTAAATAGGTGGGGGTCTCTGTTGAAAGGCATCAAGTAGAGCTGAGCGCATCAAGCTTTGAGCTTGGTTTTAGGGTTTGTACTCTTTTGATGAGAGTATTTTAGACAAGAAATAAAGATCAATTCTTCCAAGATTTTTGCGTACAAAGAACCACGCCGCTACAAAGATTTTCTCGTTTTGGTTCTTGTTTGCATGCTTGTTCTAATTCTAGATTGGTTTTTGATCGTTGAGTTTTATCTTGATTTGATCCATCAAAAACCTCTCTAGGGTATTGATCTAGTGTTTCTCAAAGTCTAGTTGATCAATCTTTTGTCGTTCTTGTTTAATCTTGAAGTTTTGATTAGATTGATTCTCGTCAAGTTCTGGATCAGCAAGCTTGCGAAGCTCATAACTTTTGATCCGTAAGTCCGATCGAGCTGATTCTTTTTGGGTTCGATTCGTATTGGAATATAGTTTCTTGTGTCCAAATTTCAGATCGTTTTGACGGTTGGATCGCCGGGAATTCTCGTTTTACCAAACCTTTATCATTCTGTTTTTGTCGAAAACGAGGCAATTATTTGGTTTTGTTTTGGGGTGAACTTTTAATAGGTCAAGAATTTGGTTTTAGCTTCCGCACAATCATTCACCCCCCCTCTGATTGCTATATTCGTATACTTCGATCCTACAAGTGGTATCAGAGCAAGGTTTCTCTAATCTATCTTAACCGGTGATTAGATCAATGGATCGTTATTCGACAAAACCATGTGTGTTCGATGGTGTTGATTTTCAGTTTTGGAAGGCCAAGATGGAGGCGTTCATCCAAGCACAGGGCTTCACAATTTGGGAGAAGGTCTACAAGCCATATGAAGTCCCTGCAAACGACACCGTCAACGACACCAATCGCACACATGTTGAAGCAAATAGCAAGGCGCAACTTGATCATCCAAGGCTTGGGACGCAGCGACTTTGATCGTGTGGTTCATCTTCGATCCAAGATATGAGGTATGGAAATCTCTTTGTGATTACCATGAGGGTTCTAACATCACAAAGAGGTTCGCCAAGATATTTACAAAAAGAATACATGCGTTTGAGATGAAACCTAGTGAATCTGTAGATGACTTCTTTGCACGCTTCAATAAAATTCTTAGCAATCTACGTGTTGTTGGAGTTAGCTACACCGATGCTGAAAATGCTCGACAATTGCTTAGTGCTTTGGACATGTCGGTGGGAGATGAAAGTAACATCTATACAAGAATCTACTACCATGAGCACACTCACATTAGATGTTCTTTACTCTAAGTTGAAAACTCATGAGTTGGATGTTCTTGCCAGAAGGGTAACATTAAATCAATTGCTTTGATCTCTAACCCTAACATGTCAAATGCAAATTCTTCTTCTAGCTTTGCCTTGTCTTCCATGTCTTCTTTAATGTATGAGCAACTTGAAGAGTTTCTGAAGAAGATCTCTGCACTACTCTCTTCTCGCTTTAACAAAGCTTTGCACGTGAGAATGAGAAAGAGAGGTGGTCCTCCAAGATGCTATGAGTGTGGTGACCTCAACCATATTCGCACAAATTGTCCTAAGCTTGCAGGAAAAACATCAAAGGAGGAGAAGGACAACGATGTAAGGAATGAGAAGAAAAGGTTCTCGCCAAATGATAGGAAGAAGAAGAGCTTCATCAACCGCAAGGTGGTTCACTGAGTTCTTTCCGCTCTTGAACAAGTCAATTTGAGCGATGTGGACTCGGAGCAGCGAAGATGATGCAACTCCAAGCAAGCATGATTTGATAGGATTATGTCTCATGGCAAGCAAGGATAGCTTCACCGAGGACGACCACGATAAATGACTTCAATGAGGTAGATCCTCTTATGATGAATTAGCTATTGCTGTTGCTCGTCTTGGAAAATTGCTTGACAAACGTGATAAGAAAATTAAGAAACATGATTTCATTATTGAATCATTGAATGCTGAAATTGCTAGACTTAAGACTTTGATTCCTAGTGATGATACTTGCAAATCATGTGACTTAATTTACAATGAGCTCACCTTGCTTAGGAAAGAACATGCTCTTTTGTTGCATCTAAATGAGAAAATGAGAAACATGTTGTACATGCTAGCTGTTCCATCGATGATTTGCATAGTTCAACTTCTTGTTCTAAATGCTCAACTCTTGAATTAAAATTGAAAGATGCAAATACTAGGGTTTCTCAATTAATCGATAATTTGCTTTCACATGAAATTCTCTCATGCTCAACTTGTCGCATAGCAAAAAGGAAAAGTAGATGTTCCTGCAATAATTGTTTAACTCTTGCTAAGAAAGTTGATTACTTGCAAAATTCTTTGGAACGTTTCACTAATGGCAAGAAGAAGTTGAACATGATTTTGGATCAATCTAAGGTTAGCACAAACAAGAGAGGTTTAGGTTTTGATCCTTATGGCACATATGAAACTAAACCTCAGACCGTTGTTCGTGCTCCTTGCAAAATTGAGTTATCTAATGAGCCTAAGAAAATTGCTTTTCAATCTGCTGGTTTTTTATCTTCTACTATGATGAATGCAAAATGTGCTTTTACTGTTAAAGCTAAACATCATGTCAAGTACACTTGCACTCATTGTGGTAGAGATGGACACTTAGTAGATTTTTGCTTTAGACTAGCCAAACAGCAAAAGAAGGAAAGAACTAAGGCTAGGTCAAATTTCAGCAAAGCACATTTTTATGCGCCTAGAGTGATGAAAACACCTTCTGTTCCTAGAAACATGGGAAAAGGCAAATCTGATTTTGTGCATAAAAATTATCGTGTTGTACCTACTGTTGTGCGTCATGTGTCTCAGTACTGGATTCCCAAAAATCTCATTCCTAACCCCAGTACTGAGACCTCGACATGTTTTGCTATGTAGGCTTCTCGCGTAAGGAAGGAGAACATATGGCTAGTAGATTCCGGATGCTCACGCCACATGTCCGGTGATAAGAATTGGTTCTCCTCCTCACTGCATCTCGTCTTTGAAAGTGTTACTTTTGGAGATGCTTCTTCCTCTTCTGTTGTGGCAAAAGGTACAATAAAGGTAAGTGACAAGTTTATGTTCAAAGATGTGGCTCTTGTTGAAAATTTGAAATATAACTTGCTTTCTGTCTCACAAATGCTTGATGAAGATCTTGAGATAAGCTTTAAGAAAAATGAATGCAAAGTGCTAGATGCTTCAGGTGATCTTGTGTTCAAAATTTCTCGTTTTGGAAGAGTCTTTAAAGCTGATTTTGATGCATCACCTTCTTTTAAACATAGGTGTCTAATTGCCAATAGTTCTAAAGATTTATTCTTTTGGCATCGTAGGCTTGGTCATGTTGGTTTTGATCATCTTACTCGTGTAAGTGGTTTAGATCTCATACGTGGCTTGCCTAAGCTTAAGGGTGATAGCAATCTAGTCTGTTCTTCTTGTAGACATGGTAAGATGATTGCAGATTCACATCCACCTCTTACCATGGTGATGACAAACGCTCCAGGACAGCTTCTACATCTTGATACAGTTGGACCATCTCGAGTCCAATCCTTTGGAGGCAAATGGTATGTGCTTGTGATTGTTGATGATTTTTCTAGATACTCTTGGGTATACTTTATGGCATCTAAGGATGAGGCTTTTAGTCATTTTAGAAGTCTTGTTCTTAGGCTTTCTATTGATCATCCAGGAGCTCTCAAAGCTATTAGAAGTGATAATGGAACTGAATTCAAAATGCTTCCTTTGATCTCTTTTGTGCTGAAAAAGGAATTGATCATCAATTTTCATCTCCTAGAGTGCCTCAACAAAATGGTGTAGTTGAAAGGAAAATAGAACGTTGGTTGATATGGCTAGAACCATGTTAGATGAACATCACACTCCTAGAAACTTTTGGGCTGAAGCGATTTCAACTGCATGTTATGTTTCAAACCGTGTGTTTTTGAGATCAAAATTGGGTAAGACTCCATATGAGCTTCGGTTTGGACACAGGCCTACTGTTTCTCACTTTAGGGTTTTTGGATGCAAATGCTTTGTCTTGAAATCTGGAAATCTTGATAAATTTGAAGCTAGATCAATGGATGGCTTTTTCCTTGGATATCCTGCTCATACTGTGGCTATCGTGTGCTTGTTTTGGAGACTAACAAAATTGTGGAAACTTGTGAAGTTACTTTTGATGAGGCTAGTCCAGGCACTAGTCCAAGTGATGCAGTCTGCATTTATACATTCAGGGGGAGAAAATCTTTGAAGATAATGATGATGTTGAAGATGAGGTCTTGACTATTTCTAATGCACAACAAGTCAGAGCACCTTTGGCACCTACTACTACATCACCTACAGCTAACCATCCTCAAGCTACAACATCATCTGTACATGCTGAAAATGAAGAAGGAGAAGGAGAAGTCTCAAAAGCCAATGCTCCCTTGCACATTCGTAAAATGCATCCATCTGAACAAATGATTGGAGACCTAAATGAGAGAGTCACTCGATCCAGGTTTATTCATTCGACACTCATGCTCATTCTCGCTTTAGTTGCTTCCTTTGAACCCAAAGATATATCTCATGCATTATCTCGACGAATCTTGGATCAATGCCATGCATGAAGAATTAGAGAATTTTGAACGAAATAAAGTTTGGAAACTTGTCTCACCACCTCCTGATTTTAATGTTATTGGAACTAGATGGGTTTTCAAAAATAAACAAAGTGAGGATGGTGTTGTTGTTAGAAACAAGGCTAGATTGGTTGCTCAAGGTTACACTCAAATTGAAGGCCTAGATTTTGATGAAACCTTTGCTCCTGTTGCTAGAATTGAAGCCATTAGAATCCTTTTAGCTTTTGCTGCATCCAAAGGTTTCAAATTGTATCAAATGGATGTGAAAAGTGCTTTTCTGAATGGCTACATAAATGAGGAGGTTTTGTCAAGCAACCACCTGGTTTTGAAAATCCAAAGTTTCCAAATCATGTGTTCAAACTATCAAAAGCTTTGTATGGTTTGAAACAAGCTCCTAGAGCATGGTATGATAGGCTAAAAACCTTTTACTTGAAAAGGGCTTTTTAATGGGAAAGGTTGACAAAACTCTCTTTTACTCAAGCAAGGCAATGATCAACTATTCGCTCAGATTTATGTTGATGATATTATCTTTGGTGGTTCATCTCATGTTTTAGTGTCCGAGTTTTGAAACAATGAGGAAGGAGTTTGAGATGAGTATGATGGGTGAGTTGACATACTTTTGGGATTTCAAATCAAGCAAACAAAGGATGGTACTTTTGTGCATCAAAGCAAATATACAAGAGACTTGCTACATCGTTTTGGGATGGAAAACAGCAAGCCGATCATGACACCCATGGAGAGCACTTGCACTTGACCTCGATGAAGATGGTGAGCCGATTGATCAAAAGGAATATAGAAGTATGATAGGTTCACTTTGTACCTCAACGCATCAAGGCCGGATATACAATTTGTCTGTATGCTTGTGTGCTCGCTTTCAAGCTTCCCCACGTGCTTCACATCGACAAGTCACAAAAGGATTTTCTGTATCTTCATGGAACTCAAGATTTTGGCATTTGGCTTTTCGCTTCCTCATGCATTAGTTTGAGATCTTTTTCTGATGCTGATTTTGGAGGATGTAGAATTGATAGGAAGAGCACTTCTGGTTCATGTCACTTCTGGGAAATTCTCTCATTGCATGGTCATCTAGAAAGAAATCTTCTGTTGCACAATCAACACGAATCTGAATATGTGGTCAAGCTAGTTGTTGTTCTCAAATTCTTTGGATAGTAGCTACACTTAAAGATTATGGGGTTAATTTGGATAGTGTTCATCTTTTGTGTGATAACACTAGTGCAATTTGCATTGCTAAGAACCCCGTGCAACACTCTAGAACAAAACACATTGACATCAGATTTCACTTTCTTAGAGATCATGTTGAAAAAGGCAACATTGTGCTTCATCATGTGGATACTGAACATCAATTGGCAGACATTTTCACAAAACCTTTGTCTTCTTCTCGTTTTGCTTTTATTCGGGGAGAACTTGGAATTGTTCATCCAATGGGATTGTTTTGAGGGGGAGTTTCTTTGCCAAGTTCTTTCACTTGATGAGCTCACTTTATCATATTTCTTTATATGTTATGTAATTGAGCTAATATATGATAATCTAATTGTCTCACTTGAACTAAAAATGACATTGTGGAATTCCCCGGATCGATTACCTATAGCTAAATACTCTGTGATATCTTACTCTTCTAGGCTTGATATTGAATCCTCTTGACAAATTTGGGCTATGAAGCAAGTGTGGTTTCAACTTTATTCTTTCATAAGACCTCTTAATCACTCTTGCATGTTTTACAATAAAAAAAAAGAAAAGGGAATAAAAAAGGGCTAAAGCTTCAAGTTATTTGCTTCAAGCATGCTTTCCTTAAAATGGTTAAGATGTATGCTTCAAGCATGCCATTCCCTCAAAGATAAGATGTATGCTTCAAGCATGCCACTCCTAGAAAATAAAAGAAGTATGCTTCAAGCATGCCACATGCGATTTATTGTTTAAAGATTAAATTGGTCCACTAGATTGGAGTTGAAACTACTTGCTCGCCCTGATTTGTTATTTGCTTCAACTTTGAGCCTTTGTTTTTCTACTAAAGGTTTTACTTAGTACTTGGCTATAGTTGACTGAATTGAGGTTGAGATACATGTCATTCCCTAACATGCTAAAATCACATCAAGATCATGTATTTTGCATATTATGTGATATATAAGGTTATATGATCGAATGAGCTCATCTTTTCCTATCTTGGCACTCCTTGTTTCTCTTTGTGAAATCATTGTTTCAGAAAAATTTTGAACCTGTTCTCTCTTTTACTCTTGATGAATCCATTGTCAAAGGGGAGAAATTTGGAAATCTTTGAAAAGTTTAAAGAAAAAGGGAGAGTTGTTAAATTTGAGAATTTTGGGAGAAGTTTGGAGATTTTTGAAATTTTTGGGCGCATTGCACATTCACACACATTTTCATTCTCAGGAGATTTTGTTTTGCATTTTGGTCAAAGGGGGATTTCTGTGTTTTCTTACTTTGGTCTTTGATCCTTTGGATTTCAAAATCTTTTGTAAAGTGAATGCCAAATGTTCAATTCTAAGTGGTGTTGCCAATGTTTTCATCAAGGGGGAGATTGTGAAATCATGTCAAAATTGGCTTTGAACTGAAAAATTAACTTAGATTTGAATTTGCAAAATGTGTTTGTTCATGTGTTTTGACAATTGACAAGAAACAGTAAGTTTTGCCTTGGCGCCGGATCAATCCTAAAGAAAACAGTAAGTTTCCCATCTACGACGGACAAACTTTCTTGGTCCTTTGTAAACATGCTTTTTGACAACCTCTTTCTCCTATGTACAACGGACAAAGTTTTTGTGTCCGTCGTGAACATGTTTTTGAGCGCATGAACCAAACCCTATTTTCCAAGAATCCAGTAAGTTTCGCATGTACGACGGACAAAGTTTTTGGGTCTGTCGTGAACGGCTTTTTGAGGATTGATTTCGCATGTACAACGGACAAAGTTTTTGGGTCCGTTGTGAACGTGTTTTCACCGGAATGTTTTCTTCTTGGAACTGAGAGTTTCACACGTCTGACTGAGATTTCTTGTCCGTCGTGAATGGACTTTTTCTAGGGTTTTTATTTCTTGTCCGTTGTGAACGTGTTTTGCTCAGTTTGGATGTTTTGCAAGAATTGAAATGGTTTGACCTTGAGATTATGAAATTTGTGATGATTTCATGATGTGTGTTTTGAAGTGGACTTTTTGCAATGCTCATGTGAGTAGTTGCATGGATTGATGTGAGTCAAGTCGTGGACTTGTGCTCGGAATTGTTTTGTGATTTGTTCATGTGCAGGTATTGCTCGAAGACGAATGTGGTCGATGACTGTACCGGAACTAGGTTCATGGAGGAACTAAGGTTCGACTAGGTTCAGGAGGAACTGAGGTCTTGGTGGTCAAGGATGTCATGCGGGACGTTCGGGCTAAGAGAATGGTGCACATGAAGAATGGTTAGTCACGTGAGAATGGCAGGAGGTCATTCGCGTGCAAAGTGTTAGTCACGTGAGTATGGCAGGTGGCCATACGCGTGCAAAGTGTTAGTCACGTGAGTATGGAAGGGTTACCATACGCGTGCAAGAGTTGTACTCGGCCTGGTTGGGCCAAGTAGAGTTGTGTTGGATACGGATTCCTTCTAGGGAATAGGAATCGTATTCAGAACTCCTTGTGGGTTGGTGCTTTAAATAGGTGGGGGGTCTCCTGTTGAAAGGCATCAAGCAGAGCTGAGCGCATCAAGCCTTGAGCTTGGTTTTAGGGTTTGTACTCTTTTGATGAGAGTATTTTAGACAAGAAATAAAGATCAATTCTTCCAAGATTTTTATGCTACAAGAACCACGTCGCTACAAGATTTTCTGCTTTGGTTATTGTTTGCATGCTTGTTCTAATTCTAGATTGGTTTTTGATCGTTGAGTTTTATCTTGATTTGATCCATCAAAAACCTCTCTAGGGTATTGATCTAGTGTTTCTCAAAGTCTAGTTGATCAATCTTTTGTCGTTCTTGTTTAATCTTGAAGTTTTGATTAGATTGATTCTCGTCAAGTTCTGGATCAGCAAGCTTGCGAAGCTCATAACTTTTGATCCGTAAGTCCGATCGAGCTGATTCTTTTTGGGTTCGATTCGTATTGGAATATAGTTTCTTGTGTCCAAATTTCAGATCGTTTCGACGGTTGGATCACCGGGAATTCTCGTTTTACCAAACCTCTGTCATTCTGTTTTTGTCGAAAACGAGGCAATTATTTGGTTTTGTTTTGGGGTGAACTTTTAATAGGTCAAGAATTTGGTTTTAGCTTCCGCACAATCATTCACCCCCCCTCTGATTGCTATATTCGTATACTTCGATCCTACACTTCTTGACCCAAAGGCGATTCAGGATGAGAATGCCATGGTTACACAGTTGGCACGACTTGTTGTCGCCCAGGAGGATGTACTCAATGATACAAGCAAGGAGCTACAGAAGGCCTGCAACGAGATCACGACAGAGAAGAACAGATGGCGGGAAGCTCAAGAGTATGTGTCACACCTTCTGCAAAGGATTGGAGAGTTAGAGACGGCATTGTACGCACCAGAGCCGGAGCCAATGCTCGAGCTGCACGAGCCAGACCCGGAGGAACCGGAGCTTGAGGAGGACACTGCTTCTTCGACTACCACAGATGACACAGTTGCTGGACATGGCGATCGTTTCGCGCCTATGCCGCAGCGTCCGTATCCAGGCCGTGGAGGCTTTCTCGATGAGTGAGCGTAGGTTCTATAGTGAGACTCCTTCGCCGAGTCGCGTCATAGAATAAAGAGTCACCCTTAGGCGTTAGACTCCAGTGTTAGTTCGATTTGGATTTTCATTGCTTGCTGAGTGTGCAGTATGTGTTGCAAGGCCCCTAGGCATTGTAAGCAACCATACCAAGTTACTATTGATTAGAATAATAAAGTTGGATTTTGAGTTACACCTTTCGCCCCGCATAAGTTCCATACTACTTGTCTATTCTTGTTTCCCTCTCATCTCTAAAACCTAGAGCAAACCACAGATGGTGAACACTCGTGGAAACCTTGGAGGCAGTGGAAGTGGTTCTCGCCCAACAGAAAACCCCAATGATGGAGCACCAGCACCGCCAGTTGATATGCAGAATTTCGAAGCTTTTCTTGCTCCTCAGACTCAGTTGATGCATGCCATGATGCAACAGATGCAACACGTCACTGCTCAGGCCACTGCTAATCAAGTCAATCAGGGACAACGCCAGAACACAAGACTGTCAGAGTTTATGAGAACTCATCCACCCACTTTCTCCGGGAATGCGAATCCGTTGGAAGCCGATGACTGGTTAAGGTCAATTGAGAGGAAGCTACACATAGCTCAATGCATAGGAAATGAGAAGGTACTCTACGCTTCTCATCAGTTGGAAGGAACAGCCGCCGAATGGTGGGAGAACTTCTGTGCCACGCAAGTGAACCCTCAGGACATCACTTGGGAGGAGTTCACAGCCGCATTCCGTCGAGATCACGTGCCTGGTAATCATGGACCTCAAGAAGGAGGAGTTCAGAGCATCAAGCAAGGTAATCACCGGTGGCCGAATACTGAACAGTTCACACAGCTTGCACGCTACGCACTGAGGATGTAGCGACAGATAAAGCCGCATACCTCGCTTCATGAAGGGACGTAACTCAGGATGACAGGTGGGACTGATCACCCACACCTTTCCAGATTTCCAAGAATTGGTGAATAAGGCGCTTATTCTTGAGGACAAGCGCAAGGAACTGGATGAGAACAGGAAGCGCAGGATGCGGCATCGTGATCGCGTCGAGGAGCACAAAGAACGCTTGAGGGTTGCGCCAAATCAGCTTTTCGTATTCCAACGCAGAATCGACAAGGACACCATCACCAAGCACCAAGACCCATCAATCGTAACTATCAGACCCCGGCCGAAACGCCGCTTGAGCAATCAACAGGGGATAGTGAGAAGTCGCTACAATTGTAACGAGCCCGACACTTTGCCAACAGCTTGTCCTAAGAAGACAGCAGGAGTGACCCCGTCGCTTCAACTGGGATCCACACCAGCTAGGATGCCAAGACACAGAGCCACACCCTGCATCGTGGTGAGAGGCCGAGTCAACCATGTCACCGCAGATGCATTGCAGAATGCCACGGACGTCGTACTGGGTAAGTTACTAGTCAACTCAGTACCAGCAACAGTTTTGTTTGATTCCGGAGCTTCGCATTCGTTTGTTTCTCAAGGCTTTGCTGCTAAAAATGATTTGGAGATTGCAAGACTTAAATGCATGCTTTTAGTTCAAACCCCTGGTTCCGAACTCCGAACAAAAGTAGGATGTTCTGGGGTGAGAATACTAATAGATGGGATAGAGTTCCTAGCGAACCTTATTATTTTGGAGACCCAGACCTTAGATGTTATCTTGGGGATGGATTGGTTATCCAAGCACAAGGCCGTATTGGATTGTGGACAAAGGACTATCTCAGTCGAGAGCCCTTGTGGAAAGAAAGTGGAATTTCAAGCTACTGCCATCAGAGATGGACAGTTGATAGTTAACAGTACCAAGGCAACCAGCATAGAGGATGTCTCAGTAGTGAATGAGTACCCAGATGTTTTTCCTGAAGATCTACCTAGTATGCCGCCAGACAGGGACATAGAGTTTGTGATAGAGCTTGTACCTGGTACAGCACCGATAGCAAAGAGACCCTATCGGATGTCCACCGAGGAATTGGTAGAAATGAAGAAACAACTTGAAGAGTTAATGGAGAAAGGATTTATCAGACCGAGTTCGTCGCCGTGGGGAGCACCAGTTTTGTTCGTCAAGAAGAAGGACGGGAGTTTCAGGATGTGCATTGACTACCATGCACTCAATGAAGTCACCGTGAAGAATAAGTATCCGCTACCCAGGATCGATGATCTGTTTGATCAGCTGAGAGGAGCCGGAGTTTTCTCCAAGATTGATCTGAGATCGGGATACCATCAGTTGAAGATCCGATCGTAGGACATTCCGAAGACCGCATTTTCGTCGAGATATGGACATTACGAGTTTACTGTTATGTCCTTTGGTCTCGATTTAATGCACCGGCATATTTCATGAATATGATGAATAAGGTGTTCATGGAATATTTGGACAAGTTTGTTGTTGTGTTCATAGATAATATTCTAATCTACTCCAAGACAGAGGATGAACATGCCGAACACTTGAGGCGAGTTTTGGAAAAGCTGAGGGAACAGCAACTCTTCGCCAAGTTCAGTAAGTGTGATTTTTGGAAGGACAAGGTGGAATTCCTCGGACATGTAATGACCGCAGAAGGAGTCACCGTTGATCCAAGTAAAGTAGAAGCTGTGTTACATTGGGAGCAGTCGAAGACTGTGACCCAGATCCGGAGTTTCCTTGGAATGGCAGGTTACTACCGCCGCTTCATTGAAGGCTTTTCAACAATTGCGAGACCTCTTACGCAATTGCTGAAAAAGGAGAAGAAGTTTACATGGACGCCAGAGTGCGAGAAAGGATTCCAAGAATCAAGACGAGATTGACATCAAGACCGGTGTTGGTTCTCACGGACGTCAATCAAAGCTTTGATATCTATTGTGATGCATCGCGCCAAGGACTTGGATGTGTGTTGATGCAGAACGGAAAGGTTGTTGCCTATGCATCAAGGCAGTTGAGGCCGCATGAGGAGAATTACCCGACACATGACCTAGAGTTAGCTGCCGTAGTGCATGCCTTGAAGATATGGCGTCACTATCTGATCGGGAACAGATGTGAAGTGTACACGGATCATAAGAGCCTTAAGTACATATTCACCAAGTCGGATCTGAATATGAGGCAAAGGAGATGGTTAGAGTTGATTAAGGATTACAATGTCGGAATCCATTATCATCCCGAAAAGGCTAACGTGGTGGGCGATGCCTTGAGTCGGAAAAGCCATACCGTGAATATGTTGACAGCCACGAACCAGGATGAGCTATGCCAGGAATTTCAGAGAATGAAGATTGAGGTGGTACCTAGTGGATTCTTGGCCGCACTGGAGGTAAAGCCTACCCTAGAAGATCAGATACAGGAAGGACAGAAAGATGATGACAAGATCCGCAGGATTAAATCCAAAATGGGGGAAGGCAAGGCAAAGGACTTCAAGCTAGATGAGCAGGGCACGTTATGGATGAAGGATCGGATTTATGTGCCCAACAAGAAGGAATTAAAGCAACTGATTTTGGAGGAAGCCCATGACTCCAAGTACTCGATTCATCCTGGAAGTGCCAAGATGTATCAAGACTTGAAGGAGAGATTCTGGTGGCCGAGTATGAAGCGTGAAGTTGCCGAACATGTTGCATTGTGCGACGTATGCCAGAGAGTCAAGGCAATGCATCAGAGACCAGCAGGATTGTTGCAGCCGCTGAAGATACCTGAGTGGAAGTGGGAGGAAATCGGAATGGATTTCATTACCGGTTTGCCTAAGACTCAAGGAGGTTATGACTCCATATGGGTTATAGTGGATCGCTTGACCAAAGTAGCCCATTTTATCCCCGTAAAGACCACTTACTCGGGGGATAAGTTAGCAGAATTGTATATGATCAGATCGCCTGCTTGCGTACCTGAGTGCCAAAGAGGATTGTATCTTAGAGGTACTCGGCCACCTCAAGGTTCCGGAGTAAGCCGCATGAAGCCATGGGAACCCGTTTGAACTTCAAGATGACCTATCATCCACGCACGGATGGACAGACCGAAAGAGTCAACCAGATTCTGGAAGATATGCTAAGAGCGTGTGCATTGGCTTATGCTACCTCTTGGGATAAGAGTTTGCCGTATGCCGAGTTCAGTTACAATAATAGTTACCAGGCTAGTTTACAGATGTCACCTTTTGAGGCCTTTGTATGGTCGACCTGTCGGACGCCATTAAAGCTGGAATGAGACCGTGGCGAGCCGTGTCTTCGGCCTGATATTCTTCAAGAAGTCAAGAGCAGATTGCCATGATTAGGGAAAGGTTGAAGATAGCCCAATCACGACAGAAGAGTTATGCTGACAATCGTCGCCGGGATTTGAGTTTTGAACCAGAAGACTTTGTATACCTCAGAGTTACGCCGCTCAGAGGAGTTAAGAGATTCCATGCTAAAGGAAAACTCGCGCCGAGATATGTTGGACCATTCAAGATTTTGAGTCAGCAGAGGCGGTTGCTTACCACCGGAGTTGCCGCAGTCACTAGCAGGAGTGCATGACGTGTTCCACGTGTCCCAACTGAAGAAGTGTCTCCGAGTACCTGAGGAACAGACACCGCTAGAGTCAATTGAGTTGCAAGAAGATTTGACTTACAAGGAGCACCCCGTGAAAATTCTAGACACAATGGATCGAGAGACGAGGAACAAGTCAACCCGTTTCTGTAGAGTTCAGTGGAGCAACCATGCAGAGAGCGAAGCAACTTGGGAGCGCGAAGAGGATTTGAAGAAAGAGTTTCCAAACCTATTCTGTAGTAAGCCCTGAATCTCGGGGACGAGATTCTATTAAGGGGGGAGGTTTGTAACACCCCAAAATTTTGCTTTTCTTAAATTTATGTGTGATTTGGCACTTTGGTGAATTTTTGGAATTTTCTGGAATTTATTTGGATTTATTTGGAATTTATTTGAATTTATTCCATTTTGAAATAATTAAAGAATTTAACTTTGCAAATAAAATTTTGTTGGAAATATTTTATTTGAGTCCAAAATGCCCCAAAGTATTTTCCAGAATTTTTCTGGAATTTTTCTGAGTATTTTGCTATTTTTCTTGAATGAAATGAATTACTGGAAATTATTTTAAATATTAAATCGATGGAAAATCGAACCGGGTCGGTTACTGTTCCTTCGACCGAGCCCGAGTCAGACTCGAGTCCGAGTCCGACTCGAGTCCGACCCGAGCCACGTGACTTGACCGAACCCCGTTCGATCCGAACCGTTGGATCAGAATCCAACGGTCCAGATTGGACCGCACCGGTTGAGCTGAGTCCGGGCCGGATCCGACCGCGCCCGCACGATCGTGACCATCGATCGTGCCACGTGGACGGTTGTGCGTCGTCGTCTCCGTCGAATCCGAGCCGGACTCCGCCGCCGCGTAGATCTAGGGTTCCGCCTCGGGCACGAACGCCGAGGCTATTTAAAGCCCGAGTCACGCCCCGAGGTCGGTCCTGACTTTGCGCACCCATAGCCCCTACTCACCAAGGCAGAGCCGCCGTCGTTTAGCCGCGATAGCTCGCCGTAGTTGCGCGCCGCTCCGCCACGGTTTTTGCTTCATTCCGCCATCAACCGCCGTCCCCAGCCGCCGTTGAGCCCGGATCTAGAACCCCCAGACCGAGACGCGCCCGTGGAGCCAACTCACCTCGCCGGAGTCCCTCGGAAACGCCGCGCGGGGAGTCGTCGTCTTCATCCCCGGTACCCTAGCCTCGCCGCGCCATCGCCGGACCTCGCGAGCTCGGACAGCCGTCCGATCCCGATCGAACGGCAGCGGTGAGTCACGTGCTTCCAAACCCGATTAGATCTGGACCGTTGGATCAAGATCCAACGGCCCACGATCACCACGTGCCGTAGCAGTATTTACGTAGGGTTAGATCTGGACCGTCCGATCTAGATCGAACGGCCCACGATCACCGTGTAGTTTTCAACGTGTTAACCCCTGGATCTAATCGCGGCCGTTGATTTTCAAATCAACGGACACGATCGTGCCACGTGTCCGGGGAGCCGAGCCGCCGCGCCACGCTGCGTGTGGGTCAGCGACACGCCGCCCGCTGGCGTGTCGGGCTTAGCCGCAACCGCACCGCGTGACGCCAACACGGGCCCACCGCTGTCGGCGACCCACCCATGCGGTGACGTCACCCATGACGTCACCGGTGGTCCCACCTCGCAACCGTGGTGAGCCCGCCGACGCCAAAGAATGACGCCACCGAGGGGACCACCCGCTGGCGACACATGGAGCCGTGGACCGAGTCCACGGTGGACCGAGCCAAACCATGGACCACGTCCATGAACCGGCTGACGTCAGCCGCCCAATCAGAGGCTGACACGTGTCCTCGCTGACGCAATAATTAATTTCCGAAAAAGAAAATGATTTATTAATTCGAAATAATGATTTCAGATTTTGATTCAAACTTCAAACGCTTATAACTTTTGCGTTTCAACTCCGATTTGAGTGATTCAAATTTCTAAATTTGTATAAAATTGAGATCTACCTAATTATGAATTTTATTTAATTTTTGGACTAAAGTTTTTCACTGTAATATTATTTAATTAATTATTTAAACTTTAAATAATTATAACTTTTGCATTTTAACTCCGATTTGAACGATTCCAGTTTCTAAAAATTCATAAAATTATGTTCTCTCTGTTTATGGATTTTATTTGGATGTTTGAACACTTTTTGCCTGTTGTTTTTTCGTGTATTGCTATTTGCACGCTTTACAAGTAGACGTTGAAGTGCCCGAAGGCTTCGAAGGAGAAGTGTTGACCCAGGAGCCAACTCAAGACCAAGAACAAGTACTTTTTGAAGGCAAGTTATGCTTTGACCATTTTGATCCTATTTCGAAACCTATTTTGATTTAACTTATTGCATGCTAGTTCAATTAGAAAATACTTTATTTAAATATGGGAAATTAGATAAATGCCTAATTGCTGTATGACACCTTGATTACTTAAATATGTGCCATGACCCCTTGTCACCCTAGTTGTGGATTATTAGTTGGACATTACTAAATTGCCAACATGGGTTTGTAGATCGTTGTAGTATATGGCTTAGACCTGCTACGTACTCATGACATAAATATGGACAATCAAATGTTAATATTGACTTAATGATATATTGAACCTGTTTTGGAAAGGTATCATGTGATGTTGATGGCACGTGGTGCATGGTAATCAACTGGGGTTTGATAAATAGCTTTTGACCGGGGCATGTGGCAAGAACGATCGGGTGGGCCAGTTGTGGCACCGGGAATGTTGTTTTGGTTCTTCGGGTAGTCTTGCCCTGGTCACCCTAAGGACTTCACCTTGCAAGCCTTTGAACTGAGTCAATCTTGCAACCACATGTCTGTAATGGGACGGACCTAGTTTATTAAGTTGCTAATAACGTACCTATGGGACCTCAGGAGGTCAACTACACCCTTTGTGTAAGTTGTACGGGGGAGCGTACTGGGGCTGAGGCCAGGTACCCATCTAACGGTTGGTTGGCCTAAACTTCGCCTTAGCTAAGGGAAGGGTTAGTGTGCAACAACCGGGGAGGACCACTTGTACTGTTAGAAGTTTCCGAAAGACTTTGTTACGGGAACTCGCCTTTGTGGTGTTTGACTGTATCTTGTGGGTAAAGTGCATAACCTCTGCAGAGTATAAAATCTATTCGAATAGCCGTGTCCGCGGTATTGGACGTCGCTCGGGAATTACAGTCAAGGGTTAGACTTTCTTGAAAATAACTTGGACTTGATGGTTGGGTTGGATTAGTAATGATGTTTGTAGAAATGTGGATTAGGATGGGAAAGATGTTTACTAAACCTTTGAAAAGTTATTTATGCTTTACTTATTACTACTGCTTTCGAATCTACTTATGATACTTGCTAAATGCTCTTACTACAAAAATACCTTGAGCTATTCCTTTGTATCAAGCCGTGCATATAGAATATTAGCTTGCATTCTGTGCATGACTTGCTGAGTACCAAGTACTCACCCTTGCCACAATACAACACCAGTTGAAGAGGAGACTACACCAGCTTTGTAGGAGGAGCTCCAAGAGGAACCATCTACTTAGGGAGCGAGCCCACGATTTACTGTGGTATCTGGATGGCGCCACGAGTTATCTTATTTTTCCGCCGCTATTATTTCTCTCTTAATAAGTTTCGCCTGCGTATGATATTTGTAACTTGACCATAAGGTCGAGTAACCGCTTGGCTATTTAATTCAAGTACTTTATTAGTATCGAGTGGTATGATTGTGATATTTACCGATGTTAAGACTGTGTGCACTAGCGCGTTCCTGGACTAGTGCTGAATACACAGAGGGTCCGGATTTGCAAATTCGGGTCCCGACATTCTGCAAGCCAAGATGGGGGACCAAGCGGTTTTCTGTACTCCACAGCAGAATATCGTCGCCTCCAAGACACTCCTGGATACCTTGAGCCCTATGCTGGGGGCTGGCGATCCAGCCGCCCCGATCGTGGCCCAAGTAAAGGTCATGGTGACGGCGGCAGCGATCCAGCAGGCCCAGATCGACCAGCCAGCAAAGGAGCGGTCACGCGGTCCGGCGTGGACCCAGACGGCCAGCAACCGACCAGGGACGTTATGCTCCTCCCCGCGGAGACGACTTGCGACACAGCCTCAACCGCGACCTCCGTTCCGACCTCGACTCCAGGCGCCGCGACCGAGAAAGGGAGGAGCAACTTCGCCATGCCGACGAGTATGAACGTTATGGCATCCTTCCACGAGATCACGAAGCACGCCAAGCGCGATCCCCTCCACGTCGGTCACCGCCCGGGGGTTGCCGCGGGGTCATTGAAGGGGTTCGCGCGTTTACCCCTCACCTACGCCCAGTGGTTTGGCCTGATGGGTTTAATCCCAAGGGCATCACTAGGTTTGACGGTGAGAGGGACCCGGAAGCTTGGTTACAGGTGTACGCTCTGGCGGTCAGGGCTGCCGGGGGGAATCAGAAAGTAATGGCAAATTACTTACCGGTTACCCTCTCGCCCCTGGGCCAAGCTTGGCTCACTGGACTCCCAGCGAACTCTATAGATTCCTGGGGAGATCTGTGTGAGCAATTTATTTCAAACTTCCAAGGCACTTATGAGCGCCCTGGCACCCCCTGGGACCTGTATCAGCTGCACCAAAAGAGGAACGAATCCCTGCGGGAGTTCGTCAAACGCTTCATGCACAGGAAAAGCACTGTTCGGGATGTCACGGATGCGGTTGTGATAGCTGCCTTCCAGAAGGGAGTCAGCGACCCTGATCTCATCAAGAAGATGTCTCGGAAGCCACCAATGTCGGTTCGTGAATTGTTCGCCCTAGCGGACAGCTACGCTTCCGCCTCCGAGGCCTTGGCGGAATGGCATGACGAGAAGAAGGATCAGGCCGAGTCCTCCAGACGGAAGGAGAAGAAGCGCAAAGGCGAGGAGCTAGTGGCAGTCGCTGAACATGCCCACCCTCGTCCCCTCAAAGAGGACGGGTATGACAAGGTGATGAACTCGCTTTGCCCCTTCCATCCGAAGGGGAGACATGCCGCCAAGGACTGCTTCACTTTGAAAAGATTTGCCCGGGAGAGCAAGAAGCAGGTTGGACAAGGTCCGAGTGGACACGCTGCCAAGCCACCTCCCCCCGAAGCTGAGGAAGACTATCAGGAAGTCGACCTCGAGCTTAATTACATATTCGGGGGGTTCGGCCGCGTACGAGTCCAAGCGGAAGCAAAAGCTTACCGCCCGAGACATCAACGCAATAGAGCCGGAGGCCCCCCAGTATGTAGGGTGGTCCGAGGTCGCGATAACTAACGACTGCTCGGATCACCCAGATCGAGTCCCATTCCCCGGTAAATATCCGCTTGTCTTGGCGTCGGTTGTTCGTGGCATCAAGCTCAAGAGGGTATAGATTGATGGTGGAAGTGGGCTCAATGTCCTCTTCGTGAAAACTCTTGACGACATGGGAATTCCGTGGTCGGAGCTTAAACGTGGGTCGTCGCCTTTTCACGGCGTCATACCCGGAACGTCCGCGACACCACTCGGACAAATCACTCTGCCGGTCACTTTCGGAGCAAGAGAAAATTACCGGACAGAGAACGTTGGCTTCGAGGTGGCTGATTTCGCGACAGCGTATCATGCCATCTTGGGGAGACCAGCGCTAGCCATGTTCATGGCAGTGCCCCACTATGCGCATCTGACGCTAAAAATGCCAGGGTCGAGTGGTATTATCGCTTTACGCGGTGATATCAGGCAGTCTTTTTCTTGTGACAGGGAGAGCTGCGAGATGGCCGAATCGCTGGAGGCACGAGCGGGTCGGGAGAGGATTCGGCAAGAGGCGGATTCTGACAAGCCGGAAGGTAGCGTCCCCACCCGCAAAGCGCCGAACCCCGGAATTGGTCCTGAAGAAGGTACCAAGAAAATTATCCTCGACCTGTTCGATTCGGCTCGGACGGCCATGATCGGGATAGGGCTCAGAGAGAAATAGGAGGATGCGCTCGTCACCTTTCTGCGGGCAAACAAAGACGTCTTTGCCTGGAAGCCGTCGGACATGCCCGGAGTCCCCAGGGAGGTGATCGAGCATACGCTGAACGTAAATGAATCGGCCAGGCCGGTCAAGCAAAGGTTACAACGGTTCGCCCAAGACCGCCGAGAAGCCATCAGGGAGGAGATCACAAAGCTGTTAGCCGTAGGTTTTATCAAAGAAGTGTATCATCCCGACTGGTTGGCAAACCCTGTACTTGTTCAAAAGAAGAATAAAAGTTGGCGCATGTGTGTTGACTATATCGACCTCAACAAGGCTTGCCCGAAAGATCCCTTTGGCCTACCCCGCATCGATCAAGTGGTGGACTCCACATGGGTGTCGCTCCTCGGATTTTACGGGCGCCTACTCAGGCTATCACCAAATCCAGCTTCGAGAGGAGGATTGCGAGAAGACTTCGTTTATCACCCCATTTGGAGCATACTGCTACGTCACGATGCCGTTCGGGCTGAAAAACGCTGGCACAACTTATCAGCGCGCGATACAGCGGTGCTTCCACCATCAGCTCGGACGCAACGTGGAGGCATATGTGGATGATGTGGTGGTTAAAACGCAAGCTAAGGACAGCCTCACCTCCGATCTGGCCGAGACGTTTGAAAGTCTAAGGGCGTTCCAGATGAGGTTGAACCCTGAGAAGTGTGTTTTCGGAGTCTCTTCTGGGAAACTGCTCGGATTCATAGTCTCTCATTGCGGGATCGAGCCAAATCCGGAAAAAATCGGGGCCATCATGAGAATGGCGCCACCTACCAGCCAAAAGGATGTCCAAAAACTTACTGGTTACATGGTAGCGATTGGCAGGTTTATCTCCAGGTTGGGGGTTCGGGGGATGCCTTTCTTTAAGCTCCTGAAGAAGCAGGACCGTTTTGAATGGACGGCTGAGGCACAACAAGCCTTCAAAGAACTCAAGGTGTTCCTTTCCACCCCCTCCAATCCTAGTCTCGCCGGTGCCAGGTGAACTTCTCCTGCTTTACATAGCGGCAACAACTCATGTAGTCAGTGCCGCGATAGTCGTGGAGCGGGAGGAGTCTGGACACCGTTACAGTGTACAACGCCCGGTCTACTTTGTTAGCGAAGTACTGGGCGAATCCAAGACGCGATATCCTCAAGTTCAGAAGCTGTTGTATGCAATTCTGATCTCGTCGCGGAAGCTGAAGCATTATTTCCAAGGACACTCGATTTCAGTAGTGACTTCTTTCCCCGTGGGAGAGGTCCTCCATAATCGAGAAGCTACTCGGAGAATCTCTAAATGGGCGGCTGAGCTTGGAGCCTTCGACATCTCGTTCAAGCCACGCACCGCAATCAAGTCCCAGCCCTTGGCCGACTTTACGGCCGAGTGGACTGAATCCCAAACTCCCCGCCTCAAAGAAGAGCCGGAATATTGGACCATGCACTTCGATGGATCTCTCATGCTCGGCGGGGCTGGGGCGGGAATTCTCCTCATCTCACCGAGAGGTGATAAACTCAAGTACGTCCTTCGGATTCAGTTCCCGGCCTCGAACAATGCCGCAGAGTACGAGGCGCTCATCCATGGGCTTCGCATCGCCATATCGCTCGGAATCCGACGACTGGCGATCCGCGGTGACTCCCAGCTGGTGGTGAGCCAAGTACAAAAGGACTGGTCGTGCGTCGATCAGACTATGACGGCGTATTGCCAGCAAGTCCGGGAATTGGAAGGCAAGTTTGACGGTCTGGAGCTGGTCCATGTCCTCCGCCGCAACAACGAAGCAGCCGACGAGTTGGCTAAGATGGGAGCCACTCGGGCAGAGGTCCCGAGTGGTATCTTCGTCCAGGATCTTTACGAGCCAACAGTTGCAAAACGACGGGAGCCAGGTAAGGATCCTGAGACCGGAGTCCTGGTCATTAACCCTGACTGGACTGCCCCATATCTAGATTATCTCCTGAAGGACAAGCTTCCAGAGGCAACCACTCTGGCTGAGCGCATCTCCCGACAAGCCAAATCCTACGTGGTGATTGGGGAGGAGCTCTTTCGGAAGAGCACCTCCGGTGTCCTCAGGCGGTGCATTTCGGAACAAGTGGGAAGAGACCTGCTCAAGGAAATCCACTCGGGGATGTGCGGCCATCACGCGGCGTCAAGCGCCTTGGTTGGGAAAGCCTACCGCCAGGGGTTCTTTTGGCCTACGGCGGTGACGGATGCTAAGGAGATCGTTTGAACTTGTGAGGGCTGCAAGTTCTATGCAAGGCAGACACATTTGCCAGCACAGGAGCTGCAAACTATCCCCATCTCTTGGCCCTTTGCGGTCTGGGGGCTCGACTTAGTTGGCCCCCTCAAGAAGGTGCAAGGCGGTTTCGCCTACCTTTTCGTAGCCATTGACAAGTTCACCAAGTGGATCGAAGCTAAACCAGTCGCCACGATTACTGCGGTCAAGGCCAAGGAGTTCTTCCAGGATATCGTCGTCAAATTCGGAGTTCCCAACCGGATCATTACAGACAACGGTACCCAATTCAAGAGCGAAGAATTTCAAGAGTGGTGCGAGGGCGTCGGAATCAAGATTTGCTTCGCCTCGGTAGCTCATCCACGAAGCAATGGCCAGGTCGAGCGGGCTAATGGCTTGGTCCTCCAGGGCCTCAAGGCCAGGATTTTCGATCGCCTCAAACCATATGCTGCCCGATGGGTGAAAGAGTTACCGTCAGTACTCTGGGGACTCAGAACCACTCCCAGCCGGGCGACTGGGCAAACCCCCTTTTTTCTAGTTTACGGTGCAGAGGCGGTTCTGCCGACCGAACTAGAATTCGAATCCTCGAGGGTTCGGAATTACAAGGAAGCCGATTCCGAGGAAAGCCGAAAGGAAGAGCTTGATCAACTCGAGGAGGCTCGAAATGTTGCAGCCATCCAGTCGGCCAAGTACCTCCAGGGACTTCGGCGCTACCATTCTCGCAATGTCAGAAGTAGAGCCTTTTCAAAAGGAGACCTGGTCCTCAGAAGGAACCAGAAAAGTGAGCACAAGCTCTCTCCAATTTGGGAAGGTCCGTACATTGTAGAGGAGACGGTTCGACCGGGTGCCTATCGACTCAGGCGCGAAGATGGCGCGGTTTTGGCGAATACTTGGAACGCCGAATAGCTATGTCGCTTCTACGCATTAGTTATGTATCTTGCTCCCCTGCATTAAATAAAGCTCCCGACGATCTGGTTCTTTGATCAGTTTTGACTAAAGTGACCCGATCAATCCCGAGTGGTCACCACCCTACTAGCGTATCGTCTGATCCGAGCCGTGCCGATGCAGAATATGCGAAAATGCACATTCGCGATGAGATCGCTTCAACGGCAACATCCGAACGTCTGCACCAGCGCACGAGTTAGAAAAGACTAAGCTAGAAGTAGGTACTAACCACTCGAGAATAATGATCGGTAGTTCAGGAATTGTACTGAACAGAGATCGGGGTCACTAGACTGTAGTCGATAAAAATTCGGCCCTCCAACACCTCGCTGCGGGGGCTGGGGCTATCGACTAGTGTAAACTACTCAAAGAAAAACGATCAAACTCAGAAGAGTAAAAGGGCACCGATTTATATTCCATAATAACAGTAATTTACATTGCTGATCTTCTTTTTTCATTTTCTCTCAAAAAAAAAGAAGAGGGGGAGACGATGGAGCTGCTGCTGCCGGTGTTGCTGCTACTGCTGCTGATGCTGCTACGGGTGCTGCCGCTGGGAGGGCCGTAGGCGGGATCGCCGGGGTCAGACGCGGCGCGTGCGACCCAGAGCCGCCAGGATCTCGTCCTCAACCACCCAAAGGGGTAGTATAAGGCGGACGAGGGTCGTGACGGCTAGGTTGTCACGGCGTTCGCTCCCGAAGAGCCCCAGCGCCACCTCCAGCAAGGCGGCCACGGCGGCGGCGTCCCTGGCGGCCCCGTCCTCCTCCTCCGCCTCCAGGACGGCGAAGTCGTGCTCCTCCCAGAACTCTGCTTCCTCCCAGCTGAAGAGCAGTCCGAAGCACCGCTGGCGAAAAAACGCCGCGTAGGGGCCAACGAATCTCCTCATGTTAGACATGGAGGAAAGCTGGGAGGAAGAAGGGGAAGAAGACTCGAAGAAAGGGGCGATCGCTCAAGAGCGGTAACGCCCCATTTATAGGCCATGCATGGCCCCGTAGCCGAGACGACACCATTTAAAGACACAGAAGACGAAGTGACGTTACGACGCTGCTGATATCCTCGAAGCACAAAGAAGGTCGATGCGTGTCAGGCGCTGTTCCGATGTAATCTGAACAGAGTAAAGGGATATATCGCCGAACACGTGTCAGGCGCGGTTCAAATTAACTTGGCCTTCCCGCTAAGTCGGCCCAATTAAGCGGGAGGCAACGAAGTAAACTTGGGGGCTGAACCACTCAGCCAAGAAGCCACAACGTGAGTCCCGACGCTCGAGGGCGAGAAGGACATTTTGGACATCAGCCACTCGGAAAAGCGTGTCTGGGGCGAGAAGGTTACAAACTAAGTCCCGACGCTCGAGGGCTGAACCACTCGGCCAGGAGGGCAACATGCGCTATCCCGAGTGCTACTCAAAGTCCCGACGCTTGAGGGCTGAACCACTCAGCCAGGAGAGCGACAAACGCTATTCAACCCAACAAAGTGCAAATGAGACAAGTCATATGAAAACTTCGAACAACGCCTCAGACAAGGGTTAGCGTTCGATACGAAGGGGGTACATCAAACTCAAAATTCAAAATTCTCCAGTAAGGACTGTGATGTACTGGAAACCTCTTCGAGCAGCGCGTTAGCCTTGTCTTCGTCGCAAGCAAAACCCTCTTTGACAGCTTCAAGGTCAACTCTCGGATAGTGAGATTTGACCACTGCCAACGCCTGGTTCGCGCTCATGGTCGCCGACTCCTTCGCGTCAGCCTTGATCCTGTCAGCTCCTCCCGAGAGAAGCGGAACGGCGTCATCTCCCTGGCTTGGTTTGGCTCCTTCGATACACAGAAGGTGCAGAACTGGCTCGCAGGCCACGCGGAGCTCGGTGCGGCTTCGTTCGGCAGCAGTTATCTTCTCCTTGCATTCTGCACCGAAGCCAAGCTGCCGTCAGAAAACACACCCAGCGTCAAGTACGTTCAATTCAGGTCAAAGAAGCTTACCCTCCAGCTCATGCTGTGTCTTCTCCAAGCTAGCTCGAGTTTCGAGATTAGAACTTTCTGAAGCCTCCAGTCGTGCCCTCAGCTTAGCGATGGTTGAGTCGCGCTCTGAAACGCGAGGGCGCTGTCACTCTTCCCAGTTATTTAAGAAAGTGTCCATGCCAAACCCAGGGGAGAATCTCACCTTCGAGCGTATGCTCAAGCTCCGCTTTTGCCTCTCGGAGTGTCATACACTAGGCCTCCAGCCCATGGACCTCTCTCCATCTTTCGTCGCCGATCTCGTTGATCTTGTCTTGATATTTTTGGTGCTCTTGGAGCTTGGGGAGCACCTTCCTAAAAAACTGCGACCTCTTCTCCGAGCGCTCCCCCATGTCCTAGGCGACATGGCAGAGTCTCAGGTGAGGGCCAGCACTTCGCGATGTTAACAGACTAAAGACAGGTAGAAGACTTACCCTGACAAGCTTGCTGCACCTGACGGTGAGCTCGTAGAGATCCATTCGAGCCGCAACCTCCGTTTCCTCGTCCTCTTCCATCCCTTTCCAGTCGGAACCCCCCTCACACCACACGGTCCGATTCGGGGGCTTCGGGAGAGGGCCAAGCGGCGGTGGCTCTCGATGGACCTCCTCCGCTTTGGGAGTCGAAGCCGGATCAAGCCCGTCGGCCGCTGGATCACTCGACGGCTCGGCGGTCGACCCTGCAGCAGGAGGGGGCAGCGCCCCAGCCGCCAAAGGAGACGGCAACCTAGCCGGCGAGGGGGGGTCACCCTCGGAGAAGCCGGCTCCGGGGGCTCCTTTTCAGGAGACCCCTCCACTGGGACATCCATAGTAGGAGTCCTGAGTTGACAAAAAGGAAACATCTCAGCACAGGTAAGAACAAAAAGACAAGGATTACCCGAAAGAATACCTCCTGGATTTCTTAAACTTCATCCCAGGCCTCATCCGAGTCCCGGCACCGCTCAGAGGGGAGCCCGACCTGACACCGGCAGTCGGGGCAGCTCCTGAGTCGGAGGGCCGGGGCTTTGCGCCTAGTGGCCCGGGGACACTGGAGGTCGAAGCCCTGGCCGGTGAGGGATTAACAGCCTCCTCCACCGATTGCTGGCGCAGCTCATCGGCCAAAATGTCAGCTGCTCTCTTGGCCTGAACATTCCTCAGCCGAGAGAGGCCGACGACCGGAGCGTCAGAAAAGAAGGATTCACGCTCCTGAAAGGTGAACGATCGCACATTGTCAGAATCACAAATCAGGCAAAAATTATGGAACGACTTCTCGAGAGAGAGGGATACTCACAGGAGGGGGAGGGCTCGCTGCCGAAAACTTGTGAGGGCAGCCCCTATTGGTAATCTCGGTGCTAGGCGCAAAGAAGTCAACCACACGCGCCGCCAATGCATCTCTCGAAAGGGACGCACTCGTCTCCCAGGTGGGATCCTGAGTCCCGCTATACTGGAACCCCAAATGGATTCTTTCTTTTAAGGGTTGCACCCGGCGCTTGACAAAGCTGATCGTGATCCCGGGGCCAGACAGCCCCCCGCTTTTTAGATCATTAATCAACGCCAGAAGCTCGGCGACCTGGTTCAACCCGCCGCCATCTGGGGCATCACTCCAGCATCGAGAAGCTTTAGGGGCGCGGCTAGTGAAAGGGGCGAGAAAAGGATCAACATTGGCACAATAGAACCACTCCCGCCTCCAACCTTTGAGGGAAGTCTTGAGGGGGATGGCGAAGTAATGTTTCTTCAAGCCCTCTCGCAGCTGAAGTCTGGCACCCCCAATAACACTGGGAGCAGCCCGGTTCGGATGAGGCTTGAGCAGGAAGAGGGAGCGGAACAAGTCAAAATGAGGACGTATCCCAAGATACGCCTCGCAAAGTTGAACGAAGAGAGCAATGTGAAGAATGGAGTTGTGATTCAAATTGATCAGCTCGATCTCGTAAAAGTGAAGGAGCCCTCGGAAAAAGGCGCTCCCAGGAACGCTAAACCCCCGCCAAAAGAAGGACTCGAAGACCACGATCTCATTATCCAGGGGTAGGGGGTAAGGTTCACCTGCGGCGGGACGGGCGGAGATCAACTCCAGCGGAGGAAGAACACCGGCCGCGACCAGCTCCTCCAGGCGGGACTCCGTAGTAATGGAGGTCTCCCACCCCGTGCTCGTCGGGCCAGCGCCATCCTCCTCCGACGACGACGAAGAAGAATTCTCGAAGAAGAAGACCCTGTGGGAGGAACCGTCGCGAGTCTTGGGCGCGAAACCAGAAACCCTATGTCGCCAAGATCGCCAAAGGAGATTCGAAGATTTCTCAGCCGTGGTGGGGGAGGGGCCAAGATGTCTTTACCCCAACAAGGGTTTCCTCATTTATAAGAAATGAGTCTCAATTTTCGCCTTACGGCGGGAAAAAGCAAGGGCCTCCCTGCTAAATTCTGGGCCAGATCTAGGGCACGCCCCACGTTGGGCCGAAAGCTGCGTCGCGCAAGACGCGACCAGGTGTCAAGTCTGGTTCGAGGTTTGGGATAAAGTGCGCCCCATGATGGGCCACAACGCCGGCCGCCATGGAAGATTGGGGCCGGGCACTTTCCGAACATCCTCCAGCGGTACACTCCATAATTTGGGGTCAATTGCTGGTCACCGCTGCTTAGCGTGATTGGGTACCGTGGGAGGATTTTTACCAACACGGTCTTGAGAATGTGCTCCATGAGAGTCTGAAGCTGTGCGCCGTAAGCGGGCACGAGCATTACTCTGAATAACCAAGGTATGCCCCATGAGGGTCAATTGAGCTCAACGAGCCAGTTGTCGCACACCGTAAACGGGTGCAGGTACCGCTCGGCCACGAGCCAGCCAACTATGGTACGCGCCATGAAGGTCGATTGAGCTTTACAAGTCGATCGCCGCACACCGTAAACGGGCGCGGGTACCACTCGGCCACGAGCCACTCGGCCACGAGCCGACCTATTTCAGGTATGCCCCATGAGGGTCGATTGAGCTTCACAAGTCGATCGCCGCACACCGTAAACAGGTGTGGGTACCACTCGGCCACGAGCCACTAGGCCACCAGCCGACCTATTTCAGGTATGCCCCATGAGGGTCAATTGAGTTTCACAAGTCGATCGCCGCACACCGTAAACGGGTGCAGGTACCACTCGGCCACGAGCCACTCGGCGACGAGCCAGGTGCCGCGCATCGTAAACGGGCGCGGGTACCACTCGGCCACGAGCCGACTCATTCAAGGTATGCCCCATGAGGGTCGATCGAGCTTTGCAAGCCGATTGCCGCACACTGTAAACGGGCACGGGTACCACTCGGCCACGAGCCAAACGACTATGGTACGCCCCATGAGGGTCAATTGAGCTCGACGAGCCAGTTGCCGCGCACCGTAAACGGGCGCGGGTACCACTCGGCCACGAGCCGACTCATTCAAGGTACGCCCCATGAGGGTCAATTGAGCTCTACGAGCCGATTGCCACACATCGTAAACAGGTGCGGGTACCACTCGGCCCCGAGCCAACCAACCACGGTGGCCTTACTTAACAAGTTCTTTACGATCTTTTTTTCCACAAAATCTTTATGACAGGATAAGAGGAGGAAATCCGATCCTAAAGCACTTGGGGGCTGTTGTGGGATGCCTGAGATGGGGGTCTGTCGGGACCCCGAATTTGCAAATCCGGACCCTCTGTGTATTCAGCACTAGTCCAGGAACACGCTAGTGCACACAGTCTTAACATCGGAAAATATCACAATCATACCACTCGATACTAAATAAGTACTTTATTTAAATAGTCAAACTGGTTACTCGACCTTATGGTCAAGTTACAAATATATGCCTCGCAAGGCGAAACTTATTCAGAGAAAAATAATAGCAGCGGAAAATCAAATAACTTCGTGGCGCCATCCAGTATACCACAGTGCAACCGATCGGGCTCGCTTCCCTAAGTAGACGGATCCTCTTGAGCTCCTCCTCCAAAGCTTGTGCAGTCTCCTCTTCAATCGTGTTGTATTGTGGCAAGGGTGAGTACTTGGTACTCGGCAAGTCATGCACGTAATGCAAGCTAATATACTATATGCATGGCTTGGTACAAAGGAATAGCTCAAGGTATATTTGCAAGAAACAAAGATTTGACAAGTAGCATAAGTAGATTCAAAGCAAAGAGAAGCAAGTATAGCATAGATAACTTTTCAAGGAATTTAATAAACATCTTTCCCATCCTAATCCATAGTCCTATCAACATCATTATTAATCCAACCCAACCTTTCAAACCCAAGTTATTTTTGAGAAAATCTAACCCTTGATCAGTAATTTCCCGAGCGATGTCCAATACCGCGGACACGGCTATTCGAATAGATTCTAAACTCTGCAGAGGTTATGCACTTTACCCACAAGATACAAATAAACACCACAAAGGCGAAGTTCCCGTAATAAAGTCTTTCTGGAAACTTCTAACAATACAAGTGGTCCTCCCTGCTATTGGCACTAACCCTTCCCTTAGCTAAGGCGAAGTCTAGGCCAATCAACTGTTAGATGGGTACTGCCTCACCCCGACGCTCCCCGCACAACTTACACAAAGTGTGTAGTTGACCTCCGAGGTCCCACAGTGCGTTATTAGCAACTTAGTCAACTAGGTCCGTCCCATTACAGACATGTGGTTGCACGTTAGACCCAGTTCAAAGGCTTGCAAGGTTAAGTCCTTAGGGTGACCAAGGCAAGACTACCCGAAGAACCAAATCAACACTCCCAATGCCACAACTGGCCCACCTGATTACTCTTGCCACATGCCCCGGTCGAAAATCGCTTATCAAACCCCAGTTGATTACCATGCACCACGTGCCATCAACATCACATGATACCTTTCCAAAACAGGTTCAATATATCATTAAGTCAATATTAACATTTGATTATCTAAAATCATGTTATGAGCACGTAGTAGGTCTAAGCAAAGATACTACAAATCTGCCTAAACCCATGTTGGCGATTTAATAATGTCCAACTAGTAATCCACAACTAGGGTGACAAGGGGTCATGGCACATACTTAAATAATCAAGGTGTCATACAAAGAAATTGGTATTTATCTAACCCCATGTTTAAACAAAGTATTTTTCTAATTGAACTAGCATGCAATAGTTTAAATCAAAATAGATTTCGAAATAGGATCAACATGGTCAAAGCACAACTTGCCTTCAAAAAGTACTTGTTCTTGGTCTTGAGTTGGATCCTGAGTCAATACTTCTCATTCGAATCCTTCCGGCACTTCAACGCCTCACTCGTAAAGCCGCAAATAGCAAATACACGAATAAACAATAGGCAAAAAGTGTCCAAACATCCAAATAAAATCCATAAACAGAGAGAACATAATTTTATGAGTTTTTAGAAACTAGAATCGTCAAATTTGGAGTTAAGACGCAAAAGTTATGATTATTTAAAGTTTAAATAATCAATTAAATAATTTTGCAGAGAAAAACTTTAATCCAAAAATTAAATAAAATTCATATTTAGGTAGATCTCAATTTTATACAAATTTAGAAATTTGAATCACTCAAATCGGAGTTGAAACGCAAAAGTTATAAGCGTTTGAAGTTTTGAAATTCAAATCAATTGTTAAACCGATTTATTAAATCATTTTCTTTTTCTAAAATCATTTATTGCGCCAAGAGGACACGTGGCAAAGACCGATTGGTTCTGCCGACGTCACCGGCCCATGGACTCGGCCCACGCCGGGTCTACCGTGGACCCGGCCCACGGCTCCACGTGAGACCGACATGTGGGACCACTCGTGACGCTATCGCCGACGGGCTCACCACGCCGATAGGTGGGTCCCATGGGTGACGTCATTGCCGACGCGCCGCTGGGACAACATCGACATGCGGGCCCGCCATGACGCCAACGTGGACGTCATCGCGGCGGTTTGGTTGTCCCGCCGACACGCGGGCCCCGCGTGTCGAGACACGCTGGCCACGCTGGCGGATCGCCGACCGCGACGGCCGCCTCCGCACACGTGGTTAGATCTCACCGCTGATTTGAAAATCAACGGCCCGTATTGATCTGGACTCACGCCGTTTGGGGTGAACGCGGTTGATCCGACCGTTGGATCTAGATCGGACGGCCAAGATTGGATCTCGATTTTGGGACTAAATCTCACCATGAGATGACGTGGCGCACCTGGGCCCTTGGATGGAGATCCGACTACCGAGAGATCTTGAAGTCCATCGATGGCCCACTGCGCGCCGCTTGCCGGAGTTGGGGACGACGACCACGGCACGCGCCGCGTGTTCGCGATGTGAGAGGTCCTCCCGACGCGCGCTTGGCCTCCTGTTCAGATTCGACCTCAACCGGCGGAGGACGACGGAGATAGCGGCATCGCGAAAAATCACGGCGAACGCTACGGCTCCGGCGAGCGATTGCGGCTAGACGGCGGCGCCAGCGACGTTGTTCTAGGCTACGGGTGCGACGGAAGTCGGGCGACGGCACGGGTGGCGGCATTAAATAGGGCCCTCGGCGTCATGGAACGCACGGAGACCGAGACTCGCCTGCTCCGTTGCGAGTCCGGCGAGGACTGATCGGGCTACGTGGCACGCAGACGCTGGATCGAGATCCAACGGTGCGTGAGTTTGGGTTCGGTCGACTCGCGAGCCGGGCTGCCTTGGCCGGGCTCGGTCCGGGACGTGGCTCAATCGTGGCCGCTGGATCTTGATCCAACTGGCCGCCGACGTTTGTTCCGAGCTGGTTCGACTCAACCACGGCCGAGTCCGTTCGTCGGACTCGAACTCGAGTCCGACTCGGGCTCGGTCGGATGAACAAGATACAAACCCACTCGCATTTTCCATGATTTAATATTTAAAATAATTCCTAAGAATTCATTTAATTCATTAAAAATAGCAAAATACTCGTAAAATTCCGTAAAAATTCGAAAATATTTTGGAACATTTTGGACTCAAATAAAATATTTCCAACAAAATTTTATTTGCAAAATTAAATTCTTTAATTATTTCAAAATGGAATAAATTCAAATAAATTCCAAATAAATCCAAATAAATTCCAGAAAATTCCAAAATTCAACAAAGTGACAAATCACACATGAATTTAAGAAAAGCAAAATTTTGGGGTGTTACAAACCTCCTCTTTAATAGAATCTCGTCCCCGAGATTCAGGCTTACTAAAGGAATAGGTTTGGAAACTCTTTCTTCGAATCCTCTTCGCGCTCCCAAGTCGCTTCGCTTTCTTCATGGTTGCTCCACTGAACTCTACAGAAACGGGTTGACTTGTTTCTAGTTTCTCGATCCATTGTGTCTAGAATCCTCACGGGATGCTCCTTATAAGTCAAATCCTCTTGCAACTCAATTGACTCTAGCGGTGTCTGCTCAGAACTCGGAGACACTTCTTCAATCGGGACACATGGAATACGCCATGCACTCCTCGCTAACGATCAAGCAACTCCAAATGATAAGCAACTTCGCCTCGCGCTCAAAATCTTAAATGGTCCAACATAACGGGTGCGAGTTTCCTTTGGCATGGAACCTCTTAACTCCCCCGAGAGGCGAACTCGAGGTAAACAAAGTCTTCTCGTTCAAAACTCAAATCCTCGCGACGATTGTCAAGATAACTCTTTGTCGTGATTGGGCTATCTTCAACCTTTCCCTAATCATGGCGATCCGCTTCTTCACCTCTTGAAGAATATTAGGCCCAAAGACACACTGCCGCCGCCTCATTCCAATTCAATGGCGTCCGACATGGTCGACCATACAAAGGCCTCAAAAGGTGACATCTCGTAAACTAGCCTGATAACTATTGTTGTAATCGAACTCGGCATACGGCAAACTCTTATCCCAAGAGGTAGCATAAGCTAATGCACAAGCTCTCAACATATCCTCCGTGACTCTTTCGGCCTGGCTCCATCCGCCTGTGGATGATAAGTCAGATCAAGTTCAAACGGGTTCCCATGGCTTCATGCAACTTATTCCGTAACCTTGAGGTAAATTGGGTACTTCGTCCGATACAATCCTCTTTACACTCCGCAAACAGACAATCCGATCATGTACAATTCGCTAATTTATCTCCGAGTAAGTGGTCTTCACGGGGATAAAATGGGCTACTTTAGTCAAGCGATCTACTATAACCCATATGGAGTCATAACCTCCTTGAGTCTTCTAAGAACCGTAATGAAATCCATTCCGATTTCCTCCCACTTCCACTCGTATTTTCACGCAGTAGCAATCCGCTAGTCTCTCGATGCATTGCCTTGACTCTCCGGCATACGCCGCACAATGCAACATGCTCGGCAACTTCACGCTTCATACTCGCCACCAATCTCTCCTTCGTATCCTCGATACATCTTGGCGCCTCCAGATGAATTGAGTACTTGGAATCATGGGCTTCTTCCGTAATCAGCTTGCTTTAACTCCTTCTTGTTAGGCACACAAATGCGATCCTTCATCCACAACGTGCCTTGCTCATCCAACTTGAAGTCCTCTCGCCTTGCCTTCCTCCTTGATGAACTTAATCCCGCGGATCTTGTCATCATCCTTCGTCCTTCTCGGATCCGATCCTCTAGGGTAGGCTTTACTTCCAATGTGGCCAAGAATCCGCTAGGTACCACCTCAATCTTCATTTTCTGAAATCCTCACATAACTCATCCTCGACTTGTGGCTAGCAACGCACTCACTGTATGGCTTTTCCGACTCAGAGCATCGGCTACTACGCTGGCCTTCCCGGATGGTAATGGATTCCAACATTATAGTCCTTGATCAATTCTAACCATCTCTCTCGCCTCATATTCAGATCCGATCGGGTGAATATGTACTTAAGGCTCTTATGATCCGTGATACACTTCACATCTGCTCCCGATCGATAGTGACGCCATATCTTCAAGGCATGCACTACTAGCCTAACTCTAGGTCATGTGTCTGATAATTTTCCTCATGCGGCCTCAATCGCTTTGATGCATAAGCGACGACCTTTCCATTCTCAGACAAGACACATCCAAGTCCTTGGCGCGATGCGCCACAATAAATATCGGCTTTGAGCAACATCCTAGAGAACTAACACCTGCCGATGTCAATCGCTTCTTCAGCCTCAAATCCTTTCTCACATTCTCAAGCGCCCATGCAAACTTCTTTTCCTTCTTCAAAGAATTATGCGTAAGAGGTTTCGCAATTGTCGAGAAGCCTTCGATGAAACGGCGGTAGTATCCTCGCCATTCCAAGGAAACTCCGACCTGGTCACGCCTTTGGTCGCTCCCAATGTAACACGCCTTCTACTTTGCTTGGATCTACTACGACTCCTTCAAGGTCATTACATGTCCAAGAAACTCCACCTTGTCCTTCCAAAAATCACACTTGCTGAACTTGGCGAAAAGTTGTCGCTCCTCGCCTTTTCCAAAACTCGCTTTAAGTGTCCTAAGATGTTCATCCTCCTTTTGGAGTAGATTAGAATATCATCTATGAACACGACGACAAACTTGTCCAAATATTCCATGAACACCTTATTCATCATATTCATGAAATAAGTCGGCGATTCGTCACCCAAAGGACATAATCAGAACTCAGAATGTCCATATCTTGACGAGAATGCAGTCTTCTGAATATCTTCCTCGATCGGATCTTCAATCGATGGTATCCCGATCTCAGATCAATCTTGGAGAAAACTCCGCCTCCTCTCACCGATCAAACAAATCATCAATCCTGGTAGCGGATACTTATTCTTCATGGTGACTTCATTGAGTGCACGGTAGTCGATGCACATCCCGAAACTTCCGCCCTTCTTCTTGACAAACAAAACCGGTGCTCCCCACTACGAGCCTCGGCCTCGATAAATCCTTTCTCCATTAACTCTTCTAGTCGCTTTCTTCATCTCTACCAACTCCTCGGTGGACATCCGATAGGGTCTCTTTGCTATCGGTGTTGTACTGTGTACAAGCTCTATCACAAACTCTATGTCCCCTCGTCTCAAGGCATACCGTAGATCTTCTGAAAAACATCCGGGTACTCATTCACCATCGAGACATCATCTATGCCGATTGCCTTGGTACTGTTAACCATCAATCGCCCATCTCTAATCGCAGTGGCTTGAAATTCCACTTTCTTTCCACACTGCTCTCAATCGAGATAGTCCTTCGCCCACAATCCAATACGGCCTTGTGCTTGGATAACCAATCCATTCCCAATATGACGCCTAAGGTCCGGTCTCCAAAATTATAAGGTTTGCTAGGAACTCTATTCCACCTATTAGTACTCTCACCCCGAACATCCTACTTTCGCTCGGAGTTCTAACCAGTGGGTTTGAACTAAAAGCATGCACTTAAGTCTTGCAATCCTCAAATCATTTCTAGTAGCAAAGCCTTGCGAAACAAACGAATGCGAAGCTCCAGAGTCAAACAAAATCAAGCAGGTGTATCGAGTTAACAAGTAACTTACCCAAGACGACGTCTGTAGCATTCTCGCAGTGCATCTCATGCGGTGACATGGTTGACTCGGCCTCTCACCACGGCCTGGTGTGGCTCGGTGTCGGGCGCCCTAGCTGGGTGGTTCCTAGATTGAAGCGAACTAGGGTCACTCTCGCTGTCTTCTTTGGACAATCTTGGCAAAGTGTCTGCTCGTTGCGCTTGTAGCGCCTCACTGTTCGCCGATCGCTCGAGTAAGCGTTTCTAGCGGGGTCGGGTCCGTAGTTCGATTGATGTGTCTTGGTGCCGGGATGGTGTCCTTGTTGCATTCGTGGTTGGAATCAAGAATTGATTTGGTGCAACTCTCAGCGCCGCTATGCGTTCCTAGCGTGATCCTTGCCGTTGCATCCTCGCGCTTCCGTTCTCATCCGGGCTCCTTGCGCTTGTCCTCAAGAATAAGCGCCTTATTCACCAACTCTTGGAAATCTGGGAAGGTGTGGGTGATCAATCCTACTTGCAATCCCGAGTTAAGTCCCTTCATAAAACGACTGCCTGGATTTATCCTGTCGCTACATCCTCAAAAAGCGTAGCGTGCTAGCCGTGTGAACTTGTTCGTAGCTCGGCCATCGGGCCGATTACCTTGCTTCGCTGCTCGAACTCCTCCTTCTTAAGGTCCATGATTCCTTCAGCACGTGATACCGCTTCTAATGCAAATGAACTCTTCCCAAGTGATATCTTGAGGGTTCTCTTGCGTGGCACGGGTTCTCCCACCATTCAAGCGTTCCTTCCAAACCGATGAGAAGCGTAGAGTACCTTCTCATTTCCTATGCATTGAGCTATGTGTAGCTTCCTCTCGATTGATCTTAACCAATCATCGGCCTCCAATGGATTGGCATTCCCGAGAAAGTGGGTGGGTGAGTTCTCATGAACTCGATAGCCTTGTATTCTCGTGGTCCCCGATTAACTTGATTAGCAAAGGGCCTCGAAAGCGGTGACGTGTTGCATTTGTTGCATCATAGCATGCATCAACTGAAGTCCGGGCAACGAAAAGCTCCAAATTTCTGCACATCCAAGTGGCGGCCTGGTGCTCCTCATTGGGGTTTTCATTGGCGAACCGCCTCCATTGCCTCCAAAGTTTCCACGGGTGTTCACCATCCGCCGATTTGCTCTAGGTTTAGAGATGAGAGGGAAACAAGAATAGACAAGTAATATGGAACTTATGCGGGCGAAAGGTGTAACTTTAAGGTCCAACTTTATTATTGATATTAATAACTTGGTATGGTTGCTTACAATGCCTAAGGGCCTTGCAACACATACCGCACACTCAAAGAAACAATGAAAATCCAAATCGAACTAACTCGAGTCTAACGCCTAAAGGGTGACTCTTTATTCTATGACGCGACTGCCAAGGAGTCTCACTATAGAACCTATGCTCACTCATCGAAAACCTCCACGGCCTGGTACGGTGCCGCGCATAGGCGCGAAATGATTGCCATGTCCAAAGAATCGTGTCCTCGTGGTAGTCGAAGAAGCAAGGTCCTCATCGAGATCCGACTCCTCCGGATCCGCTCGTAGCTCGAGTACCGCTCGGGTCCGGTCCGCATAAAGTCATCTCCAACTCGCCAATCCTTCGCAGAAGGTGTGCCACATACTCTTGAGCTTCCCGCCATCTGCTCTTCTCTCGCCGTGATCTCCTTGGCGGGCCTTCGAGCTCCTTGCTTGTATTATCTAGTACATCCTCCTGGCGACAACAAATCGTGCCAATCGTAACCGTGGCATCCTCATCCGAATCGCTTTGGGTCAAGAAGGTTATCGCCGCGATGATAACGGAACACCGTGTTTCCAACTCTCTGGCGAGATACGGTAACGTGCCGCATTGCTCGTCGTGATACCTCTTGGATACCCATCTCGCATTGTAGATCTCTCGCAGGCAGTTGTATCGCGATTGCCTGGCCCTTTTCCTAGCAGTACCTCAATCTTCACGCCACAAGCCTTGATCAATCCCGCTTGTCCGATCACTTCCACTTGGTATTGCGGCTTCTCAAAATCTCCGAGTTTGTAGCATATGCCAAAGTTCCGCAGGACTAACTCCCAGATCAACGTAGTTGAACTCTTCCTCTATCTCACAAGAGTGCTTTACGTAAGAACTCTAATTTTTAAATCGTGACAAGGTAAGGAAAATTCAGCAAGAGACAAGAAAAGAAAGAATGGGATAAGTCGAGATGTCATTTCTTATCTTGACAACTTTTTAGCTTTAGAAAATAGATTTTATCCTCACTACGACCATTCTATCTTAGGGTTGAGCCTACGGTCAACCTGGCTCTGATACCACCTCTGTCGGGACCCCGAATTTGCAAATCCGGACCCTCTGTGTATTCAACACTAGTCCAGGAACACGCTAGTGCATACAGTCTTAACATCGGTAAATATCATAATCATACCACTCGATACTAAATAAGTACTTTATTTAAATAGTCAAACTGGTTACTCGACCTTATGGTCAAGTTACAAATATATGCGCTAAACTTATTCGTAGAAAATAATAGCAAATGAAAATCAAATAACTTCGTGGCGCCATCCAGTATACCACAGGCAACTGACTGGGCTCGCTTCCCTAAGTAGACGGATCCTCTTGGAGCTCCTCCTCCAAAGCTTGTGCAGTCTCCTCTTCAACTGGTGTTGTATTGTGGCAAGGGTGAGTACTTGGTACTCAAAGAAGTCATGCACAATGCAAGCTAATATACTATATGCATGGCTTGGTACAAAGGAATAGCTCAAGGTATATTTGCAGAAACAAGATTTGACAAGTAGCATAAGTAGATTCAAAGCAAGAGAAGCAAGTATAGCATAGATAACTTTTCAAGGAATTTAATAAACATCTTTCCCATCCTAATCCATATTCCTATCAACATCATTATTAATCCAACCCAACCTTTCAAACCAAAGTTATTTTTGAGAAAATCTAACCCTTGATCAGTAATTCCCGAGCGATGTCCAATACCGCTGACACGGCTATTCGAATAGATTCTAAACTCGCAGAGGTTATGCACTTTACCCACAAGATACAACAAACACCACAAAGGCGAAGTTCCCGTGAACAAAGTCTTTCGTAAACTTCTAACAATACAAGTGGTCCTCCCGGTTATTAAGACTAACCCTTCCCTTAGCTAAGGCGAAGTCTAGGCCAATCAACCGTTAGATGGGTACTGCCTCACTTCCAGACGCTCCCCGCATAACTTACACAAAGGGTGTAGTTGACCTCCGAGGTCCCACAGTGCGTTATTAGCAACTTAGTCAACTAGGTCCGTCCCATTACGTATATGTGGTTGCACGTTAGACCCGCTCAAAGGCTTGCAAGGTTAAGTCCTTAGGGTGACCAGGCAAGACTACCCGAAGAACCAAATCAACACTCCCAATGCCACAATCGCCCACTGATTACTCTTGCCACATGCCCCTGGCCGAAAATCAAGTTTATCAAACCCCGCTTGATTACCATGCACCACGTGCCATCAACATCACATGATACCTTTCCAAAACAGGTTCAATATATCATTAAGTCAATATTAACATTTGATTATCTAAAATCATGTTATGAGCACGTAGTGTGTCTAGAAAGATACTACAACGGCCTAAACCCATGTTGGCGATTTAATAATGTCCAACTAGTAATCCACAACTAGGGTGACAAGGGTCATGGCACATACTTAAATAATCAAGGTGTCATACAAAGAAATTGGTATTTATCTAACCCCATGTTTAAACAAAGTATTTTTCTAATTGAACTAGCATGCAATAGTTTAAATCAAAATAGATTTCAAATAGGATCAACATGGTCAAAGCACAACTTGCCTTCAAAAAGTACTTGTTCTTGGTCTTGAGTTGGATCCCGAGTCAATACTTCTCCTTCGAATCCTTCCCAGACTTCAACGCCTACTGTAAAGCGTGCAAATAGCAAATACACGAATAAACAATTGGCAAAAAGTGTCCAAACATCCAAATAAAATCCATAAACAGAGAGAATATAATTTTATGAGTTTTTAGAAACTAGAATCACAAATTTGGAGTTAAGATTTAAAGTTATGATTATTTAAAGTTTAAATAATCAATTAAATAATTTTGCAGAGAAAACTTTAATCCAAAAATTAAATAAAATTCATATTTAGGTAGATCTCAATTTTATACAAATTTAGAAATTTGAATCACTCAAATCGGAGTTGAAACGCAAAAGTTATAAGCGCTGAAGTTTTGAAATTCAAATCAATTATTAAACCGATTTATTAAATCATTTTCTTTTCTAAAATCATTTATTGCGCCAAGAGGACACGTGGCAGACCGATTGGTTCTGCCGACGCCACCGGCCCATGGACTCGGCCCACGCCGCCAGTTCTACTGCGTGGACCCGGCCCACGGCTCCACGTGAGACTCGACATGTGGGACCACTCGGTGACGCTATTGCCGACGCCGGGCTCACCACGCAGTGGGTCCCATGGGTGACGCCATTGCCGACGCCGCCGCTTGGTCGACGCCATCGACATGCGGCCCGCCATGACGCCAGCGACGTCATCGCGGCGCTTGGTTGTCCGCTTAACACGCGCCTCGTGTCGAGACAGACACGCTGCCACGCTGGATCATACCGACCGTGACGGCCGGGCCTCCCGCGACACGTGGTTAGATCTCACCGCTGATTTGAAAATCAACCCGCCTAGATTGATCTCGACTCACGCGTTTGGGGTGAACGCGGTTGATCTGGACCGTTGGATCTAGATCGGACGGCCAAGATTGATCTCGGGATTTTGGGACTAAATCTCACCGTGAGATGACGTGGCGCAATCTGGGCCCTTGGATGGAGATCCGACTACCGAGAGATCTTGAAGTCCGCCGATGGCCTACCGCGGCGCCGGCTTGCCGGAGTTGGGGACGACCACTGCACTGGCGCCGCGTGCTCCGGCGATGTGAGAGGTCCTCCCGACGCGCTTGGCCTCCGGTTCAGATCTGACCTCAACGGCGCGGAGGACGACGGAGATGGCGTAATCGGCGAAAACTACGGCGAACGCTACGGCAACTCCGGCGAGCGATTGCGGACGGCGGCGGCTCAGCGACGTTGTTCAGGCTACTGCGCACGGAAGTCGGCGTCTACGGCACGGTGGCGGCGACAAATAGGGCCTCTCGCCTGCGGAACGCACGGAGACCGAGACTCGCTCACAGGCGCGCGAGTCCTCGGCGAGGACTCGGGATCACGGGCTACGTGGCAGACGCCCGTTGGATCGAGATCCAACGGTGCGTGAGTTTGGGTTCGGTCGGACGCGAGCCGGCTCGCTCTTGGCCGGCCTGGTCCGGTGTGGCTCAATCGTGGCCGCTGGATCTTGATCCAACGGCCGACGGGGTTTGGGTTCGCCGAGCGGGTTCGACTCAACCACGGCTCGTCCGGTTCGGTCGGACTAACTCGAGTCCGACTTCGGGCTCACGGATGAACAAGATACAAACCCACTTGCATTTTCCAACGATTTAATATTTAAAATAATTCCCAGAATTCATTTAATTCATTAAAAATAGCAAAATACTAAAAATTCCGTAAAATTCTGGAAAATATTTTGGAACATTTTGGACTCAAATAAAATATTTCCAACAAAATTTTATTTGCAAAATTAAATTCTTTAATTATTTCAAAATGGAATAAATTCAAATAAATTCCAAATAAATCCAAATAAATTCCAGAAAATTCCAAAAATTCACCAAAGTGCCAAATCACACATGAATTTAAGAAAAGCAAAATTTTGGGGTGTTACAGGGTCCCGCAAGTGGAGCCTACACTCGACTGGGCCGACGATGGTGCAGTAGGCCCAGAGCCTAGAAGCGCCACGAGGGGCCCATAGCATGGCCAGACTTCTTCCCCAAGGCAGCTGGCTGACCCCTCGGCGAAGCTTCGTGCCGCGTCCAGACAACCCCGTCAAAAGCAAAGCCTGCGGCCTGGCATCGGCAGAGCCTGCAGGTACCAGAACCTGGCGGAGTGGCAGGCGTGGGTCGGGAAAGGAACGACCACACCCCCTGGACGTAGTGGGGCTCAGCCGATAGAGACAAATTACATACTCATGAAGCCACCATGTTCAGGGCCAGGTGGCGCCCATTTGTAGTGTATCCTTCCCCTAGTATATAAGGGGGAGGGAACAACCCTAAAAGAGGGGAGGAGAAAAAAGGAGAACACATCCGAATATCCAAGAACACAGGACTAGGGTATTATCTCCTCCGCGAGAGCCCGAACCTGCCTAGAAAGATTGCCCTCACATCCTGTGTTACCATCTAGCTTCGATCTCGCACGAATCCCCTAGAATCACAAATCTCATTGCCGGCGGAACCAATCGTCGACAGTTGGCTTTAGTATTATTGTCTTATGTTGATGTTATATTCGTTTATATTGCTGTTTTAGATGCCTTATGTTTTGCTATGAACTGCCTTGTTATTGCTATCGCTTCAATTCATGTTAAAACAAAGGAGATGCTGCTGAAATTTCGGTTTTTAGCATGTGCGCCTTTGTTGTAATTTATGTTTAATTATGGTATTTAGATGTTGTTTAGTCTATGTTTGGTAGCATTCGGGCATATTAAATGCCGGGGTGTTACAAGTTTACTATGGTTTGCTGCTCTACAACCACATCAAAGATGAGCACGCGGCGGTCGACGCCGAGCGCGGCGGGATCATGAAGCTAGGTATTTCGCGACTTCGCCGCCATGCCCTACAAGACCGAGCCCCGCACCGTGAGCTTCACTATTTAGTACCGGTTCGTGTTACCAACCCAGATCGATGCTCAGGCCTTGATCGGTTCGTGTCACGAACCAAGATTTAATATGATATGAGGGCATCAAGATGCTTCAGATTACCAACCAGTACTAAAAGCCCACTTCAGCCCTGTAGCCAATGAACCGGTACTGATGTCACTATTAGTACCGATTCAAATCCAATTGGTAGTGATGTACCGATAGTAAAACCTAGTTTTCTGGTAGTGTTTATTACCCTCTCATGCCACTTCTGTCCTTAGCCGTCGAGTGAACTGCAAAAGACCAAACTTCCCTTCTTATTTCTCTTCACCCTCTTCCTTTCCTTCCTCTTCCTTTACAGTGGTTTGTGGGCCCACCAGCTATGGTTGACAGCGAAAGGAGCCTTAGAGGGCAAAATGGCCATTTGTGCAAACAAACTAACAAGGTTCACATCTCGAATGGCACCTCTCTCATATTGGGTGACAAAAGTGGCATAAGGGTAATGAAATTTCATCCAGTGACATGGAAGGAAATTTATTTATTTATTTTTCAATGGCATATCAGGAAAGATGGTAATTTTTCATGGCAAATAAGGAATTCTCTTGTATTAATGCCAAGTGATATTATGCTAGGCCAAACTTTTCATACATTGAATTTGCTTTTGAGATATAGTAACCCGTTTTATATGCAATGTGATTCAAATGCATCAGCTCTTTTTCTTTCGTATTTGTTAGATTTCATAGTTATCTGCTGTATAATTTACTCATGCATATCAAAAAAACTTAAATAAATTGTAGTCAGTATGCTAATGCATAAACTAACACAGTGAATGTAAAATAGACATAATTAACCATGCATTTTTTTCCTTCAAGTTTGTACACAATACCTTGTACAAAAAAAGATCTAATTGATATTGAGTTCCGTTGTAGACAGAAGGTGGTTCTAATCTTGCTCCAATTCCAACCTGGCTAACTTGCACAAAACCTGGGCAAAGATGATCATAGCATGCCTTGTAATTCTGAGTAGCAGCGGCCTGTCACAAGAAAAAAAGTACCAAGGACTAAGGATTATGTATTTTTAGAAGCAAACATTTGTTGTGCAAGTGTGTTTACAGCGTGCCTTAGCATTACCCAAGTAATATGAAACCTAGCAAATCTGTCACCAGTAAAGCTTGGCCATACCTGAAAAAACATCATGTTAAATTTGTCATGACTGTCTATAGTTTATATGTGTCCAAATTTCCTTAAAGATGCTTCTACTATTAACAAATATTCAGTGAAATTTGATTACTACATTTTTGTTCTCAAACATTTTCACAAATTTTAAATTTAGTGAAGTTTCATTAACCAACTTGTTGAATGCTCACAATTTGAAAGTTTGTAAATCAACACTTAATAAATAGTTACAGATGCCAACTTTTGGCTATAATTCTAACATTTTCAGATTATTTCATTTATTTTCACCGTAGAATAGTTTCTTTCCATATCTGCTTTAAAGGGATTTATCATCATATCTTTTTAGGCCTAGTTTGTCCTTGTTGTATCGAATATAAGCTGGAAACTATTAAAAACATCGTAAGTATAAAAATAGATGTAAAGCAACTGTCATGATAAGTATAATGCTAGTTATATTTTTTTGAGATACAAGATAGGTATATATCTGTTGTACTTACAATAGAACCTGCACCAATTGCTTCGGCGCGATCTACTCGGGGACCATTTGCCACCGTCATCCATGACCCACTGCGATCATCATTTCCTTTCACCTCTGTATCATAAATGCTAATCGATGCTTGTATTCCATATACATCGTCTCTTGTTCTGATCCCCGCAAACTACAGATAAAACAAACAGATCCACACCAAAATTAGAGACTCAATAACATATACTGTTTTATTTATGTTTCAAGGTCGTTATTGACCAATCAGGATCGTACAAATATAAGATCGGAACAAAGACACAAGATGTTGATCTGTAGTTCTCTCTTCTTTATAGATATTTTTTGGTGTATATACAATATGTCCCGTACCCCCGCTTATATAGTGAGAGAGAAGAGTAATTTTCTTGCAAACCAAGTATTGATCTAAAGTAATCTATTAGGACTTTTAGTTCTTGCTAAGAAACTCTCATGTGCTCCTTTAGGAAATTCCCAGGAGCCCGTTTAGTAAAATATCCACACATATAAAATAGAATATTCTATAACACTTTATGTATTTTTGAACTTGTCATTAATTTATATCAGTAGATGCACTCATGTTCTTGAAGAGCATCAACATATACAATAATGCAACACTCAAAAGAGTGCCACAAAATTAAACATGTCGATCAAATTTCAGCTGATAATTGCAAGCCTAATGATATTGTCCAAAATATATAACATATTTCATATCCTAGTGTAAAATTATTGTGATGTTCCGTCTATATCCATAATAAATATCCATCTTTATTTTATATTCTCCGTATGTATGTATGTATGAGATATAGACGCAAGGCCTTATTTGGAAGGGCGAGATAAGATCACGGACCTATCAAAATCCATATAGAGCCTGTGTCTATGCGTGGGACTTTGCTACCCCCATAGGCCATTACTTGAACATTTCACAAGTTTGAGAGGTGCTTCTATGCTCTTCCTTCTAGTACAAGTTGCACAAATCTTGAAGCAAGCAAAGGGGTAAGTAATCACCATCCACCCTTCATTCATGCTTTAATAGTTGTGCAACTTTTAAAAGGAAGAGCATAGAAGCACCTCTCCACAAGTTTTACGTTGGCCTGGGGTGTAACAACCAGCTGGGCTTGGATGGGCTCAGTAACCCTCCACCTAGCTAGTGTTTCTAGTTATAATTCTAATCTCTTGTATGATAGTGAATAAGAGAGAGAGAGAGAGTTATATGTTAATTTGAGATAATGATATTATGAAATTTTGCATGTCAACTTCATTGTGAAATGACATCTCTATATACCAAATTTGATTATTTGAGGTTGAATGTCTGAATTAATGGGAGGACTATCTGACATAGAAACTGACAGTGAGTGGAATTGAGAGAATGAATTGGTTTTCTTTTCTTATCTAATTTCTAGATTGATTTTTAGAGTAAAGCTACTGTGATTGTGAACTTGGCATACACGATACAAAAATCGAATTGTTTGCGACGAATTAGTCATATTTAGATTTGTCCTAGATAAAAGCTTGTGCGTGAGGCCGACAGTGCCAGCGCACACTACGGCGAGGGTTCACCTTACCGTTCAACACAAGAATTTCGGTACTGCGTCGGCACCGAAAATCACTAAAAATCGCATAAACTCAAAATTCAATTTTTTTGAAAAAAATCAAAAATCGTGGAAAATCGACCGATTATCGTGGAAAATCGACAAACTTGTTGAACTTTTTTTGCGGTCGATTTTTTGGAGAGATTTTCATCGATTTTTAATTAAAATCGAGCGATTTCCACCGATTTTTTACCGGTTTGTGACACGTAATTTTTTTTGAATTTTTGAATTTTTTTGAATTTGACCGGTTTATCGATCGGTATTTGATACCGGACCGCGGCGATATGGGCGAAAATCACAAAAATCGCTCGATTTTCGTCAAAATTGTGAACCCTGACCACGGCAACGCTGGCCATGTATATGCTGATCTACAGTGTCTGTAATATCGCGAGTGGTTGTCCTATTTGTGAGTTGAGGAAGTCTAGGAGTAGGTGTGGAGTGTGGTCTTTTATTCTTTTTCTTCTTCCTTCCCCACCTAATCTCTCTCTCTCTCCACTCCCTCATCTCAGCCGGCTCCCCCCCATAGCCCAAGTGGCGGCTCCTCCCCCAAACCCGATCAACCACCTCCCTACCCGGCCGATGCGCCGCCGCCCTCCCCTCCCGGCCAGTGCGCCGCCGCCCTCCCTTCCGGCCAGTGCCCCGCCGCTTCCCGGCCTCCCCCAACCCGGCGCCGCTCCTCCCTAGCCGGCGCGCCCTAGCCCTAGCAGAGCGCCTCCCCGGCCATGTGGCCTACGTCTCCCCCGAGCGGCGCTACTCCTCCCCGACCGGCCGACGGCACCGTCACCCCTCTCATCCCCTTCCCCGAGCTGGTGCCGCCCTTGGCCTGGCCCATCCCGAACCGACGCCGCCTTGGTCATCCTCCTAGCTGACGAGCTCCTCTATTGCTCCCCCCACGGCCGGCACTCCTCCTCCTTCCTCTCCCCTTGTGGTGTTAAGTGGAGGTGAGATCCTAGCTCTTGGATGAATTTTGTGGTCTAGGAGGAAGTATTGTCCATGGTGAGTGGTTGTTTAGCGATTGGACGAGTGATTGCCGACTTCGTTCACAAGGTGTTTGAGGAAATGTCGGAGAGGGATGTGGTTGCATGTTAGTCAATTTTTTCCTTGTGATCTTGGTGTACTGTTGGATGGTTGTGTTTGTGGTTGCGTGCGGGCTGGTGTTTTAACCGCCCTTGTAACTGCAATTTGGGTGAGTTAAAGTCCTCTCCCGACTGCACTGTTTGGTGTGGACATAGCGAGCGGTGCCCATTGTTCACCACAGGTGCGAAGATCGTTGAGGCATCCCCTAAGCGTATGGACGTATAATAGGTGTAAATTTCTCTCTTACGATCGTTTAGAGCTCAAAAACACTAAAATCCGTGCAACTGATCTAAAGTTATGCTATTTGGATGTCGCTATTCGAATTCAGGAGTCTGTAGTGTGTTCAGGGTTCTGTTAAGTTTTAGTTTCATTTGGGGTTGCTTTGAGAGTTGGGATTGAGGATGTTGTCGTTGTTGCTGTTGTGAATCTTATATGTGGAAGAAGTGAGTGTGCTTGTCTTTTCAGGTGGAGTAGCGTCGGGAGAAGCGTCAACTTCCCGCCATCCCACTCCATGTGGTTGAAGGCAAGTGTAATGCAAATGTGGAGTTTTGGTTGTGATTTACTCATCGATAGAAATGACATACTTATTATTATCTTTCTTTCTTGAATTTGATTAGACCATTGTGATTATACATGAATAAGAAGCTTTGTTGTTGTTCGTACAGTCGGTTATGACTCAGCGGAATGCTAGAGATGATGGTAATTGCATTTTAATTATGTCAATTGGATTGTTCATTCATAATAGACGAGGCGTCCCATGTTGATATGGGCCTTGGTGCTCACTCGTAGTGAGCATGAAAGTCTTACCTCGTAGTCCTAAACACACGGGTGTATGGGAGCGAGTCAGTAAGAGTAGGCACCCTCCACGGGGTGGGGAGGAATGAGAGGGTACACACCGACGGGTGTGCACTCAGCTATACCGGTATAGGCTTTGAAAGGTGCATATGAGCATGAAAGCATAAATGTATTGCATAACATTGCAAAGTGAGTGATGGTCAACATGTTAGTTGTGATAAATTGTGTGTATTATGATTATGTCTGATGCATTGCATGGTACTGCTGATGATGAATGACAATTGATGATCCTTGAGTTGAGGGAAATTTTCAGGTTAAGAATGGATTGAGTCGTGGACCCATCCAATGTTGCCTAATGAGGTATGTGAAATAAATGAGTAATGTAGTTGATGAGGTAACCGGCGGCGATTTCTTTGTTTTATGTACTTGTTAATTTGGTTTAAGAGGTATGAGCATGTTATTGATTTAAATGTGTTAATTGATATTGTCATTGCTATTTGCTGTACTTGACTGAGTCTTCGACTCACGCTTGTTTGTTTATTGCTTGTAGGTACCTTGAAGCTGACATGCATGGATGGGAGTAGTAGCACGAACACGTTTTGCATCACCACAATTTCATTTTAACTTATTGCTTCTAATCTTAATGAGTTCATGTCTTGTAATTAATTTGTGGCAGTTGTATGCGCTTAGTTGGGTCATGATGGTTAGCTGATACTATGAACCATGTTTGTGCTTGGTTGGTTATCTTAAGTTTCTTTATGTTATTGTTATATTAAATGTTGTTTTTTGTCTGCTGAGTGAATGTTCTAGTTTTAGGGGAGGTGCTGCCGAAATTTTTAGTGATTTTGACAACATGCTAGTTTGTTAAGTAGTCTGCCTGTTGCTCGCTCGCATCTTCTACCGTGTTTTCGGTTGTGGGTGTAACATTTAGGGCACGTGAGGTGTCGGGATGTTACAGTGTCGATGAGGACAGCTGATGAATCTTTAACATACAAGTTCCTCTATTTTTATGCTACCTTCATCGCTGCCTGTGGCCCATTGCCTCTTCGTCCAACCATCATTATTTGGAATGGCATCGTCAAGTACGACACTTACATCGCTGGTTGAGTGGAGGATTTTGGAATATACTACTCCCTCAGTTTCTTTTTATAAGGCGTATTTGGTTTCGTTAGGACAAGACTTTGACCAACAATTACTCTATTAGCATATAATTTTTATGACACAAAATTGATATTAGCATATTTGTATTCAAAAGTATTTATATATAATTATGATTTTGTATTGCATAAATGATATATTAATGAAGTAATCGTTGGTCAAAGTCTTGTCCTAACGAAACCAAATACGCCTTATAAAAAGAAACGGAGGGAGTATCTATTAAGCGTGGAAGAATTGGCGAGCAACCAGACCTCCACGTCGCCTTTTTTCTGAAAAAACCCCTACTGTTTAGTGGAATCGCGATACGCTCGCGCCTGAACAGCCAACAGCCTGTTGCGAGGCAATTTTTCGTTTAGCCCCTCGCACTCCTATGGAATCGGTTTCATGTCCTGTGGTCTTCGGGCCGTCCGATCGCGAAGAAATGACGATCTGGCCGTAGACGCGCGCGCTAGGGTCGGCGCCCTAGCCCTTCCGGTTCCGCTCGCAGACTCCGCCGTCTCACTACCCGGCGTTGCCTCACGCCTTCGCCTCCATTTCCTCTCTTCCTCCCCTCCATTCCTCTTCACTCCCTTCTCTCCCCAACCGCCTGACCTGCTGTCCCCCGGCGCTCGAGATTGGGCCTCAGCCGCCCTGTGGAACCCGCAGGCTTGCCGCGCATGAGCTCAAGCCCCAACTGCCTCATGAAGACCTGGAGTTCCCTACGTGCTTTGCTCTGTCCAACGACCACGGCAGGCCAGATCCGGTGACAACACAGCAGCAAGCGGCTACCAAAGGATGGATCAGCCGGCTGTGCTGCGGTCGACGGCTAGATCTGCCATCTCCCTTGCCTCCGACGCCGTCCTCCCCCGCTGATGGCTACCCCTCCCGCACGCCGCAACCCACCCAGTCACCGTCGTCTGGATGCACTTTCACCATCGTCCGCTCCGGGAATTTCTTTGTCAGATCTAACATCACAGGTATCCTTGCTTTGCTTGAGCTATCTTTTTATCCTTGGTTATACACTGCCGGCCTATACTTGCCTCACGTATTTATCCATCACCCTCCTTTCACCGTATAGGATCTGTCATCAACTGCGCTAAGCTCTTACAGTATTCAGAGATCGGCTCAATCTCTCCTTCCTCACTATGGAAAAGCGCAGAACAACAAAGAAAACATTCATTCCGAACAGGAATTGGAATTTGAGCGCCGTATACACAAAGCAAATCAACTTCCTTCCACCAATACCAACAATGAGCCTATCCAATCAGAGTCATGTTATTGTGCCTGGTGTAAGTTCTAATATTGTTCAGATTACTATCTATATATCTACCTTATTTACACAGCATATACACTACAGATCAACCTATATAAAATCTTCCATGCTAAAATACAGCTTTTGTTTTATATATCTTTCCGATTGCCTGCTGTATACATGTTATCCCTTCGCATTTTCTTCCTGTCTACGGCATAATTTAATTTGGTTTTTTTACGAAATCTATATGCCATATTACACACGTCTGTTATACTGCTCTACGATTCTAACAAAATATTTATTACCTGCATCAGTACCAACCAAATTAAAGCTTGGATAAAAATGGATATGCCACTTACATTTACACACTGTCATAAGCTAGAAGAAACATTATGTGGAGAACTAACCGATGCAGCCTACAATGCAATGGAAAGTGCAGCTCATACATCCATCCTGCATCTTCAGACCAAAAGTAATGTGCAGATTGAAGATGCCAATTACGAAACGCTCAACACCACACGTAAAAGACTCAAGAGCGAACAATCTTGGACATATCTATTCTGTGAAAACATTATAGCTTCCAATGACCCTACCCATGTTGCTAGACAAAAACACAACAATTTGCTTTATGAAATAAAGCATCTCTGTGCCAAGAATGCTGATTTCTTGCCACTTAAGATCACAGGTTGGGAAAATCGCCATAACCAACCACATAAAGTATTGGTTACTTACACAGGAAAAAAAACAAAATATCTACTCCGCAGGAGTCCTTAGCTCAGAATCTGGTCGACCTCCTCCGATACAATCATATCGCTGAAGATTTCATTCTGACAACATCTAAGCAAACGTTTTCCGATATATGACGTGATACGAACTGGTAATTTCTTTGACACATACTTTAGATTATGTTACCCTATCTACTGCCAGCATCTACTCGCTCTAACTCACACTGCTTTGATACATGCAGGACAAAGACTTGACACAGTGTTACTCTTTGCTCAAAAAACATCCTGCTTACTAGCCATATATCAGATCAGCCAAAGCAGCTGATCCTTCGAAGCATCCTCAGGAACATACGTATCTTCTCTATATTGTCTTATATATAGATGTTTCAACGTTGTGTTAGTATCCCAGCCTAATCCTATTGTTCCTTCCTCTATAACCATGTTAGAATACTTATGCACAGATGATGTGCGTTGCTATTGTTGAGCATGAACAGGGCACACTATATATCTATTGTATACAAATATGTCTATGCTATTCCAGAATATTATATTCACTCATGTTTCTTTGCTCAGAATATATATACCCCTTTTCATTATTCCCATCGCGCTACAACCTAACATACGCAGTGGTAACGTCATCCCTAATTTCAATCTAATCTCGACCTGTTTCCGCATTGCCCTATACTCCCTGTAAACACTCACCTTACCAATCACCTATCATTAACGTACTGATCAGGACGGCGCAGCGGAGCGCGCGGTATTGCCTAGTTAATATGGTAAGCCATTCTTGGCATGGCGCAGGAAAGAATGGTAGTGAAGAATTGTGTCAAAACAAAGCAAGTTAAAATGGTGGTGGTCATGAAAAACTAACGCCCAAGGCACACAATGAGTGTGTGTGTTCGAAGTGCGCCTCGCTAAAACTAACGCCTAAGTGCGTCTCGCTAAAACGGTCATAACTTTTAACTTGTAATTTCGATCGGGACGTTCTTTGGCTCGTTGGAAAGCTAATGAGAAGCTTCATCCAAAAACGCTTAAGTCGAAAATTCATCAGGTCTTTCAATGATTTTTGTGCTAGTGCGAGCGCGGTGACAATTCTAAAAAAGCGTCATTTAAGACCTCAAAACGGCCTCTGAAGTTTTGGAGTATATGATAACACTAAAATATAGCTCAAATTATATTCGGAGTATGAAAACATTAAAATCGGTGTTCGGGTGCTCTGCGAGGTTAAAGAGAGAGGGACGCTTTACATGTCACATGAGATCATACTAGCACTAAAGCACTGGATCATATAAGAACTTTGAAGTTACGCGTGCTTGTGTGAGTGTAGTAGTTAAATCTGCTGGATCCTGCTAGAACTTTAAAGTTAAGCATGTTTGGGCGAGAGTAGTACTAGGATGGGTCATGTGAGGTTGATGTGTGGCACGGAGTTGCCAGATCTAAGACAATTACAAATAATAACAAATACATTTTTTATCATATTATTTGTGTCGGTTTTAGCAAAAAATCGACACTGATAATCCCCGATTATTAGTGTCACTATATCTTTGTCGGTTTAAAAACCGACACAAATGTGTGTTCCGAACTGATATAAATGTAGGTTTTTAAAGTAGCGTGAGTGTAGCAACATACCTCCAATCCAAGGTCGACATTGCCCATTGTGTCAAAACTTAATGGCTTCATGAGATCAGCTTTGTTATTCTGCATTATTGGGATTGTTCCAGCTGGACATGCTATGGTAGGCAGCTGTAGACTTGTGACTTGAGCTTCTGACGAAAATTCGAGATGGCTCCTTGCCGGATAAGAGCTTGGCTCCATCTGTTTGACATGTCAAGCTAAATTAATTACGGCAAAATAAAATAAAGTTATTATGAAGCACTGTCAATTATTGTTTATAACACACTCATATCAATATATTAGGAACAAGCACAAACCTCCCTTTGATGCTATTACAAAGCTAGTCAATTGACTTATGTACTTAATTTACGTCTAGATTTTTTTATCATTAGAAAATTTTATGATAAATATTTCAATGAACTATACAGTTACTTAATAATGAATTAATAAATGTGCTGCGATAATTGGTCGTTGAAATATAAGCAAATGTGGTTTTCTAGTTCTATAATATGTTTTGTTAGTATGGATTCAATAAGTTAGGTTTGGTTATCATCGATTGAGTACAACATGAGTATAATTAAGTTATTATTGCCAAATGTTTTTTGAATTACATGAATGGATTAAATCTTAGTCAAATTCTAATGTGTTTATACATAATTATAAACAGGAATTCCTTCACACCTAAATATGAGATGGCATCTTGTTAACTATAAAACAGAAGATAATTACTGAAAAATAATAACTATTACAATAATAATGGAAATTCATGTTTATGTAAATTAAAGAGGAGCAACAAAGGAATTTTACTAAATGATTAGATAAATCTATATTAAGGTGATCTTTTTACCCTATATTAAGCATATAATAGTATGTATATACTATGTATAACATAACAGAGTGGTCAATAAGTTAAACAACGATATATATCCCTCCATTAGGGGAAGTGACTTACTTGAATCTGGTGATCTTTCAGCAACGGATGATCAAAAGCAGGCTGTCGATTTATGTCGATGCAATCAAATACATCACCATCTTTTGTCTAGTTGGAATTTGGAGTGCTCGTTAACCACCATTATGGCGTTAAGATCTCAAAAGGGAATGATTTGTAGAACATACCTGAATGGTTCTCCTGACATGTCGATTACTGATACGACGTTGGCTATCATTTTGCCCTTGCTTTGTTGTCGTTTTTTGTTCTTGTACACCTGCAACTAGAACAAGATATGATAGAAAAATAGCCACTCTGATCCCTATTTGTTGTTCCATACTGTAGAAATTTCAAGTGACCAATATTTTTTCAGCTAGATTTACCCCTGTTTTATAGGCCATGGAGGGCGCTGCTGCGGACTTATTTGATACGGCTATATCTACCCTATTTAGGAGGCAATAAATTTTCATGCTAATGATACAGCTAATTTGTTGAAAGCAATGAATGATTCAACGAATATGAAATGTTTTTCCCTGTATTAACTGGGATACCAAGTATGAGTTGCTTGCATATATGCATAAATTTGAAAACACTCCAACTGTACCTGCAAGTAAAGATCTTTTATATTAAATATATTAGTTGGGAGAACAGCTAATAAAAGTTACTCCCTCTGTCCAAATCCATAAGACGTATTTTTTCTTTGCACATAGATAAAAAAGGTATTGAAAATAACTAGATTACCCCTAATTATATCACTAAGCATTATATTCAATGCATGCATGTAAAAAATATAAATTAAAGATCAATATTTATTAGGGGTATAGCGGGAACATCACATTAATTTTGCATTATAACATGAAATACATCCTATATTTGTGGACAAGACCATTAAAAAATACGCTTTATAAACCTAGACGAAAGGAGTAATTCCTAATGAGGAAGGGGCAGAGAGTGGCATGTTGATAAATTTACCGTCATATACTCCATCCAAGTTTATAGGGCGTATTTTCTCTTGATATATAGACCAAGTAGATATTAAAAATGAATAGACTACCTCTAATTATTATCTCTAAGCACTATACTCAATGCATGCATGTAGAGAATATTAAGTAAATCTGGATATTTATTAGGGGTATAAAGGAAACATCACACTAATTTTTGCATTAAAACATGAAATACACTCTATATTTACGAACAAAACTATTTAAAAAATATGTACTATAAACCTAAACAAAGGGAGTAGCATACATATTCATAATTTGCTACCAATATTAATTGTTTCCCACCATATCCACCTAGGAGATATACAGCTGTCCAGACATCCCTACCACAAGCATGTCCTTTACTTCCCCAAGTTCACATGATGCTGTTCATGAAAATCCTAGGAATTTTTTAAATAATAAAATTTTTACAAAAATAATACCTTGAAAAAATAACAGGAAGAGAAACTCTATGTTGAGGAACGCGGTATGCTACACTAGCACAAATTAAAATTTCTACCGCAAACCAGAAAAGCTACTCGCAAGAAAGGGATCATAGATCTATTACCACTAGAGGCGCAGTTGCGGAATCCTTCGCAGGTCGTTGTAGTGGATTGTTCTCGGCGTGGATCGTCCTCGCCGCAGATCGTCCTCTCCACGCCGTAGTAGCAGCAGCGTCACCACGGTAGTCCACACGTTCGGGGATGGAACGTCGTGTGTCGGTGTGCAAGCACCGGGTCGCTCGGCAGGGGCAACGAGAGGAGGTGGCTAGGGTTTCTGGCGAAACACCTCTAAACCGCACGAAAGTGTATTATGCGTCTAGCCTCCTCCCCTCCTTATATAGCCACGAGGTGAAACCCTAGGAAGTGAGGGCCCATCTATGCGCTAAGCCCACGAGGTCCATTAATTACGGATCCAATCCGAATTAGTGCGTCCCAGCCCGTTAAGTGTGTGACCCTGTAGGTTCATGCGCATTTCGACATGGATTTGGAAAACCCTTTTCTAATCCAATAGTCGGTAACGGCTCCTTGCAGAGCATGCCAACTCCCAAACGTATATGATTAAAGTACTGATGTAATAATCCCTTTGCCAAACTATATGAAGATCGAACTCAAGGCGAGAAGCATGTCATCCTTTGACAGTTCAATCCATCTCTCGTATCCGTGATATATTAATAAGTTGTGATTGACTTCTCAATCATAGCATGGCCATGCACTTCCTTAATCATATCACACGAGTGGCCTAGACATATATCTCCGTTACATTGGAGTGGCAAATTCCATCTTGACTGCTCACTTCCCTTTGCATGTTTCATAGTAAATAGGAAAGCTACCTTTATAACTATCCGGTTAGGAAATAGTGTTTGGTAACCCCAAGGTAAACTATTACACATATAGGGAATATGACAATCTCAGGTCTAAGGATCATACATCTACTATGTATGAGATACACTGATGACACATAAGAATGTAACATTCTCGCAATGTCCCATTGTGGGTCTATCTAACCCATGTTCTTCAACATGCGTCCACAATGTATTGATGATATCTCCATATCCCATGATCTATGAAACATGATCATCGGACAATACATGTGCTGATCTATTCATAGTTGTCCTATACGATGATATCCGATCAGAGATATTTATCGAATTATATCAATAAGTAAAGAGCTTCATAAACAAGTCACACACTTGTTGATCAAAACAATGATATACATTCATTGGACCAATAATCATATTATTATTCATAAACATAGTCATGTTACAATCATCCATATGATTGCCTCAAGGGCATAACACTAACAATCTCTCACTTGCACTTGAGTCAATCAATTAAGTATCTAATACCAATAGACCTCATGTGCACCTCATGCTTAGGTTGTGGCAGTGGCTTTATCAACGGATCTGTAACACCCTGGCATCTAGTATGCCCTGAAGGCCACCAAACATGAAGAAGCAACATCTAAATACCATAAATAAAGATAAATTACAGCAAGTGCACAAAAGCTAAAACCAAAAAATTCGGCAGCATCTCCTTTGTTTTTCCATGAATCGAAGCAAGAGCAATATCATGGCAAGATATATCATAACATGAGACATCTAAAACAGCAATAACAATTGATTTAGCAACGAAGCAAATGATGAACTTAAGCACCCATCCAAGCCATACTCCAAGTTTCATTGCACTATTCTTATTATCATGACTCCAAATGAGTAAACTGTCTAAATGTGTGAAGCTACGTGTAGAAGTGTAGCTAAACCCCGTTCCCGCATGCCGGTTTCATGGTACCTAAACACAACATGAAACAAGCACGAGTTCATCACTCAGCGAAGTGTATTGCAATGGAATAGAACAACAACGTTATTCAATAGCATCAACATCACATACCACAACACATCATCATAAGCATCTCATAGTTCATCTTCATGAACATCTCATAATCATCCTCATTCATGCAATGCCATGCAATGCAATGCACATGTCTCCTTGAAGCACATACCGGTATTGCCGAGTGCACACCCGTCGGCGTTCACCCTCTTTCCCCTTCCATCCCATAGATGGAGGGTGCCTACTCCTCGCTTCCATTCACAACTGTGGATGGAATCACGAGGTAAGTCTTATTCAATGGCGCTCCGGATTAGTCATAACTTTCTCACCGACCTTACCGGACTAGTTATGACTTTCTCACCGACCTAGCCAGTTCTCATGCCATGTATGCAAATATGTCATAAACATAAACAACTTGCATATAAACTCAACTAATCATTGCATAGCCTCATAATAAACCATTTTCATCATGTCGCAAGTAATATATCATAAAACATGTGTAAACCATCTCATTATCAAACATTACGGCTCCCTAAGCCGCAACCACTACAATACACTTGCCTTCAACCGCGCGCGACGGATTGGCGAGAGGATGAGGGCACTCCCGGGGTTACACCACCTGCACATACATGTTTTCCACTCAATATCATACCACCCAAGCAAGTACAAAACTCAGAACACAACGGTTCTACCCGAAACCCCGAAAACCTGAAAGATAGACCAATCTGTCTGTTAGGACAGCAGACTTCCAACAATCATAACTTGAGTTCTAAGACTCCAAATTAAGTAAACGAGTACATTTTCTATAATCTTAGGAAATTTCCTACCTTTTTCTAAGTATTCGCGAAGACTAATTCGGCCTCTAAAATTGTCTAATCTACAAAACAATACATTCTGTCCCAATCACGTCACAGTTTTGAACACGTTCGGTAAAACAGCCATAATTTCAACCTGTTTTCAATATTTATTAGGAGATCGCGCGAACCGAGAGGAGATCTATTGGGTTTTCGTGCGTCGGGCGAAGGTATGGCCATGGGACTCCTTAGGGTTGGCCTAGGTACTGTTCTTAGGGTCATTATCCTGTTTTCAGATCAATTGGTGGTGCTGGAATTGAGTAGATTAGATGAAATCTAGAAGCTGCCACGTTCTCTGTTTCGAGCAGCATGAGCAGTCGACCTAGGGTTTGGGTTTTCGTCAATTTAGAGTCAGAATTTGGTCGTACGGCTGTTGAAGAAGTTGTAGGTAATTTCCTTATCTTTCAGTGGGTATAAAGAACGTCCAATTCCGCCCAGCCGTTTGAAAGTTATGATCGTTTTACCGAACGTATTAAATCTGTGACGTGATTGGAACAGATCACGGTATTTTGTAGATTAAACAACTTTAGAGTCAGAATCAGTCTTTCTGTATACTTAGAAAAAGTTAGGAAATTTCCTAAGCTACGCGGTGATGTACTCATTTAATTGATTCGGAGTCTTAGAACCCGAGTTATGCCTTTTGGAAGGCTGCTGTCCCGACGGGACAGAACCTCTGTTTTTGGGTTTAGTAAGTAATTTGCAATGTCGGGGTAGAAGAGGGATTGCTTACTGTTTTGTGGACATGATTGTGAGTGTGTCGTACTCATGTGCAGGTGGTGTGACCTCGGGAGTGCCTTCTACTTCTCGCCAATCCGTTGCCCGTGGTTGAGGCAAGTGTATTGTAATGGATAGCGGTTTTTAGGTTGCTAGTTGAGACTAGATGAAATTGATTATATGATATGATCACTTGCCATGCTTTAATGATTGCCAATGATATGATGAGTATGCTTATTATGTTATGATGCCATGTGTTAATGTACAAGTTAATTATGATGTTGGCAAATTTGCATACATGGCATGTTACATGGCCCGGGCGGTGAGAAAGTCATAACTAGTCCAGGGAAGGTCGGTGAGAAAGTTATGACTATTCCGGAGAGCCAATGAGTAAGTCCTACATCGTGATTCCATTCACCGCGGTGAACGAAAGCGAGGAGTAGGCATCCTCCATCTTCGGGATGGAAGGGGGGAGAGGGTGCATACCGACGGGTGTGTACTCAACCATACCGGTATGAGTTTCCAAGGAGACATGAGCATCGCATTGCATACATAATGATGATGTTATTGATATGTGATCATGAATGAGAAGATAAACATGATATGAGTTGTTGTAGCCATGTGTTTGTTCTTGTGTACCATTGCATATGCTTGCTGAGTGTTGAACTCACGCTTGTGTTTTCTTGTTGTTTTAGGTACCATGAGATCGGCATGCGGGGAAGGGAATTAGTCACACTTCTACACGTAGCTTCACTCAATTGTCCCACAAGACATTCAATTAGGCTTTGACAATAAATTAAGTGTGATGCTTATTGCTTTATGATTTAGCTTTGCAATATGAGAGTCTTATTGTTTGTGTGGCTCATGGAGACATTGAATGCTTGGAATTAGACTTATATTGTTGTCATGCATTTAATTATTGCTATTTTAGATGTCTCTCATATTGCCTTATATTGCTATGCTATTGTGTTTCCTTCAATTCATGTTAAAACAAAGGAGATGCTGCCGAAATTTCGGTTTGTAGCATTAGTGCCTTTGCTATAATTTACTTGTAATTGTGGTATTTAGAGGTTGCTTAGTCTATGTTTGGTAGCATTCGGGCATATTAAATGCCGGGGTGTTACACCCAATTCTAGTTTTCGTCGATTCTAACAATTTGCAACACAACCTTTTGATCTAATGACACTAAAAACTCCTCTAGCACAGCACCTAATCCACCCCGAACAAAACCCCAAATCCTTACCTCTTCTTGACGGATCACCTGATCGACGAACGTCTCCTCCTCGCGACCCGATCTCTCCTCCAATCGCCGGTAACACCGGATCCTCTTGGACGGAGAGCTCCCAGACAGCGAGATCGCATGGAGGGAGAGGCTCTAGGGCCGGCTAGTGGAGGGGAGGGAGGGGAGGCGTGTGGGTGGGGGAGGAGGCACCACAAAGGGGAGGGGGCTAGCGGCTAAGGCACATGGGGGGTGGCGGTGTAACACCCCGGCATCTAGTTTGCCTAAATGTTACCAAACATAGATTAAACAGCATCTAAAAACCTCAAATAAAGATAAATTGCAGCAAAGGAGCGAATGCTAGAACCAAAATTTTTGGTAGCATCGCCTTTGTTTATCCATAATTCGGAGCAACAACAAAATATCACATGATATATCATAATGGAAAAACATCCAAAGCAGCAATAACAGGTAATATAGCGGCAATTTAAGTCTAACATAATGAATTTAACCACTTCATGAACCAAATCGAATTAAAGGATGTAAACAGGCACATGAACAAATCATAATCCTAGTTTCATCACCCTAGATTCATGATCACATCCGAAAGGTAAATATTGTATAATTGTGTGGAAATTATGTGATGTCGTGCCGCTAAGCCCCTTTCCCACATGTCGGTGTCAAGGTACCTAAGAAAAAAACAACATAAACACAAGCGTGAGTTCATCACTCAGCAAGTATATTGCAATGGATCATAAAGAATAGATCAACGCCAACAGCAATACATACCATACTTTAACATCATGATCAAACCATAACCTCATCTACAACATCACAGCCATGACAAAGCACATTGTACACAACTCATATTCATCATCATGTATGCAATGCAATGCAATGCACATGTCTCCTGGAAGCATATACCAGTATTGCTGAGTGCACACCCGTCGGCGTGCACCCTCTTCCCCCTTCCATCCTGTAGATGGAGGGTGCCTACTCCTCGCTTCCATTCACCACGGTGGATGGAATCATGAGGTAGGACTTACTCATTGGCTCTCCGGATTAGTCATAACTTTCTCACTGACCTTGCCGGACTAGTTATGAATTTCTCACCGACCGGGCCAGATCACATGCCATGTATGCGATTATGCCATAAACATAAACAACTTGTACCAAACTGAACTAAACATGGCATAACATCATAAGAATCTTTTTTCATCATAACATGGCAAGCACTAATCATGGCAAGATATCACAACATGTAATCATGACAAGATAGCACATCATGTAAACAAAGTTGCACCTAGTCACAATTAACAACATACAACGCTACACATTACAATACACTTACCTTAACCTCAGGCGACGGATTGGCGAGAGGATGAGGGCACTCCCGAGGTTACACCACCTGCACATACATACCACACACTCAAAACGTGTCCCCAAAATAGTACGCAAAAGCTCATCTACCCCAACTTCACAAACTACTCCCAAAATCGAAAAACAGAGAATCTGTCCTCCCGGGACAGCAGACTTCAATCTAGCATAACTTTAGTTCTAGGACTCCGAATCGATTAAACGAGTACATCCTCGCGTAGCTTATGAAATTTCCTAACTTTTTATAAGTATTGGGAAAAGCTAATTCGGCAATACGTCATTCCATAAACCACATTGGTACATACTACATAACATGCTAAACAACAATTCTCGCTATTGACAAACGATTTCAGTCAAAACACTACTTACTTTGTTTGCAGCATTTTTTTAAAAACTCAACCCAAAATCACACGGAAACTTGACTCTCAAATTTGCAATGAGACAAACCCAAACTTGGTCATGCAAAAGGAATTCTCCAAAACACTTTTCAATCTCAAGGACTCCCATATAGGAAAATGGTTGAAAGACAATTTTCTCAAAAGGGAACCAAGCGATCAAGTAATCCTTTTCAAATAAAACCTTAACACCAAACCCCAACCTTCCACGAAACAAGAAGGGTTTTCAAAGATGATTTCTCAAACCAGTAAAATGATAAAATCACACACCACTTACACCTACAAAGCCACAGAACTTCAGCCCTGACAACCAGGTCTAACATAACGCCACAATAACTCTTTTGACCTTGGAGAAAGACAAACACAGGAATAAATTGAATGCTTCTCCCCATAAAGCAATCAACAAACTGAGCATCAAAGCTAGAAAGGTGACCAAAAGAAGCGCAACACTAGACTCTTCTTCTTCATCTTCAACCAAGGAAGACAAAACCACACACCGCATACGGAACAATTCACGAAAATCCAATACCAAACACTTTTTTTTTCTTTTGGATTCAATCAATTAAAACCAAGAAAACCAACCAAGACCGACCGTTAGAACGGTAAAGAGCAATTGAAAGAATCGACCACGAACTCTTCTATTCGACTCCAGCCAACTACCCGGTCTACGACAGAAAGGATAAGCACTCTTCTCCCACAGGGGTTAATAGTTCTTCAGTGATGGCGCTAACCGGCCACACCGTCAAACCACACCCTTGCTATGAACAAAAAGTGGTGACCGAAACCCTTCGGCACCACAACCTCCCTTAATCATTATCACAAGAACAACTCAATCAATTATCACATAAACATAGTGTCAGCGTATTAAACGCTGGGGTACCCACGCAGCCGCCTTAAGTACTCTCGCCCAGAGGATGTGGCGTCGTGCCATTCTCCTCAGTATGCGACTAAAGAAAGGTGCTCGCCAAGAGGACAGTGGCGTTCAGCCACTGTCCTCAGGGCGACCAAATAAGGTGCTCGCTCAGTGGGATGTGGCGCTCAAAGACTGTGCCACTCGCACTACCAAAGAAGGTGCTCGCCTCAGGACAGTGGCGCTCAGGCCACTGCATGCGACAAACAAAGGTGCTCGCTCAGGACATGCCTGTGCCACTGGCGACTCAAAGAAGGTGCTCGCCAAGGATGTATGCTTCAGCCACTCCTGGCGAGTTCCAAGAATCAACCCCAGAATCCAGTGCTACAGGCGATGGGTCAAGGATATTTAATGCGAGACGGCGCGATTAAATGCAGGATATGTAGGCAAATGTATGGTGGCGTGTCTTCCTCAGCGCCAGACACGATGGTGGCCCAATCGACATCCCTCTCTTCAAGTGAGCTCATAGGGTGACAGACAGCGGGACTCAAGGCGAAGTCTAAGTCGGCTAGGACAGGCATTAAACGTGATGTAAGAGAGGACTTGTGCATTAAATGCACTGTAGTTGGCGGTCGACGCTTGCTTTACTTAAGCTTGTAAGCCCATGCGCCACCACCAATCAGTATAAAAGGGAGTTAGGGGCATGGGAGAAAGGTTGTTGTTGCTTGGTTGGCGGAACCTTAGAAGGTCGCTCTTCCCTCACTTTGTAAGAACCTTGACTTGAGAAGAATCCCCTGCCAGACTAGGGTCATTACTCCTTTTGAGGGCCCGAACCTGGGTAAACTCGACTGCCTTCTTGCTTGCTCCCAACATCCTGCTTCTTCCCCTGCCTCCGAGCGGTTACCACAAAAGCCCCCAGTCCGATCTCTCAAGCACTCCAATCTTAGGGTGCTCAAGGCTTGTTTGACAAAGGGCGCCGCTGCAGGGGCTTAGTGGTTAGATCGCCTGCTTCTTCCATTCCTTGAGGAGTTAGCAAGAATCAAGATCATCCTCATGGCGGAATTTCACGCTACAGAGCCCTCCCGAGGAAAGCAAATACCGGCCGATCTCGGCTCCTGTGAAGTCGGGTCAGCGGTCCTTCTACTACGAGGCGCGAAGTCACATCCAAGCCCTGAGTTCAACCGGTCCAACGGCCGCTGTCGTTGGGGGGAAGATACCCCAATGCAAAGCCTTCATGCAGCCCGCTGTTCTCGGATCATCCTCCGGCCCAACTGACGGCGACACCTCACCCACCCTTGGCTGGGACATTGCCCGCCTAGTGGACTCAGCCCAAAGAAACAGTTGCCGTGGCAATTCAGCCGGGGCTTCCGCGCCCTCCGCCAAGGAGTTCGTATGGTGGATGACAGCTTCCAGCCGCTTCTTTGGCGACCTCTCCCTACCGCAGAGCCGGATAAAGGGAAGGGAGTGTTATCGAGCCTCTCCGCAAATGGGACGTGCACAAGCTTCAGATCTTCCCGCGCAGATTCCCATGCCGGAGGAGAACCGCGATTTAAGGGCACGCCACAGGGGCTGGCTCCAATGGGGGAGATGATCTGCGCAAGTTCTTCGGAGGCGCTATCCGCAGCCGACGGCCGAACTCCCCGCGTTTGGCCACCGAAGGAGCTCTTCCGACTGGGAGAGTGTAGACTGCACTCTCTAATTTATCTCAGTGGTCGGGGCCGGGTGGGCGACACCACTCCCCATATAATGTTGGGTGCCAGCGCTTCCTCCGTTTACGCCAATCGGCTGGCCAGAGATTTCGCCCCGCCGCCATCGAAGCATGACGCACCACCAACCTCAAGAATTCCTGCAGATTTATACGACGGCAGGCGTGGTCGCCGGGGTAGAGTTATGGCCAACTACTTCCCGATGTCGCCGACAGTTCGCCCCGCCTCGTCAGCTGAACCTTCTCGAGGTTCTGGTACACTCGTGGGAGGAACTGCAGGCGACATTTTGTAGCTAACTTTCAGGGCTCCTACGCCAACCGGTGTGGAGGACGACTTCCACGCTTTGGAGCAGATGAGGGGGAGTCCCCGAGGGGCTTATTCGGCGCGGTTTAGCCATTGCCGCAATACGATCCCCTCGGATCTCTCGGGAAAGGCACGGTCATCATTATGCTCCTGAGAGGGGTTAGGATCGAAGATGCGGAGAAGATGGCTACCCGCGATCGTCGCTACCACTTCGAAGCTTTTCTCCCTGGCTCACAAGTGTGCCCGGCAATGAGGCTCTAAGGGTGCAGCAGGCCTCAAACTCCCGAACGGCCGAGTGTCAAGTCCTCCGACCGCAAAAGAAGAAGCGCAAGAAGGCCGCTGCCCGAGAGGTTTTGGTGGCCGATCCGTGGCCAAGCCTCGCCGGCTAATTTATCAGAGCGAAGGAGAGATCGCCGACCGGCCGAGACAATCGCAGGGACCGCCGCTTCTCCTCTCGCCCGAAGACAATAGGCAAGCTTATACCGCCCCATCCACCGCACAAATGGGCAATGACTTGGAAGATTGCCAAAGCAGTTGTGTCAAGTTGGTGGAAAAGCGGCTCAAGAAGCGCCGCTAAAAGGATCGCCAAGATGATGACGAAAGATGACGCCCACCGGGCTTTCCAACAAGCCGAGCACACTGGCGCATTCATGGGGCTCGCCACCTACTTTCCAACTCGCAGCATAAGCGAGTCGAGACAGTGTGTGCCACCATGCCGAGCCCGACGAAGCCGGCCGCTGGCCTGATCAATCGATCACTTTCACCGGGCCGACCACCACCCGGGCGAACACTTCAGGCCCAAACCATCTCCGATCGTGGGTCGCCTTACGGTCGGGAATGCGGTTTGGCGAGTACTGCTGATGGAGGAAGTGCCATCAACTCGGCTTTGGGCGATCAAGCACTCCAAATACCTTATGAAGAATCGCGCTCGCACCGCTTTTTATGGAATTGCCTGGATGGGCCTAATGCCCTGGACAAGTCCAGCTGTTCACGTCGGAGCAACGAAACTTCCGGACGGAACTCATCAACTTCGAGGTCGCGACTTCGACCTCCCTTACAATGCCCTCGCTTGGCCGCCAAGTCAAATTTATGGCGCATGCATCATGCTTATTTGCCGATGAAGATCTCGGCCGAGGGCTCATTGTGGTAAAGGTGACAAGCTCAAGCCTTGCGCCCAGCAAGTGCGTAAGACTGGCTGAGCCGCTGCTCGGGCGCGGTGGCATGTAAGACCTAGCGCTTCTCGCTAAGGCCCGCTTCACTCCCTCGGGTGAGGTGAAGGTGGTCCCGGGTGAGGAAGGCTCTCGGCAAGGTGAGAATCGGGCGCTGATCTCGGCCAAATAGAAGACGCTGGTCACCTTCCTCCGGCTCCATCTAGATGTGTTCGAACCATCTGAAATGACCGGTCCTTAGGAGGATCGAGCACCGATTACGCACGCCCTCGAGCGCACTACCCGCGTTAAGGTCCGGGCAGCAAAGGCCAGAGCGACAAGAGGCCATTCGGGAAGAAGTGGAGAAGCTGGCTGCAAGCCGGAGTTGTGCGGGAAGCCGCCACCCGAGTGGTCAAGCTAACTCCTGCACTGGAAGAAGTCCAATGGGAAGTGGCGAATGTGTATAGACTTCACCGACTCAATAAAGCCTCGCCCTAAGGACCCTTACCTCCGCCAAGGATTGACCTCTGTCGATTCTACGCAGGATGTGAAGCTCTATGTTTCCTAGACGCCTCACTCGTATATCATCGATTAGAATGGCGCAGGAAGACAAGAAAAGACGGCCTTTGTAACCCCTTTTGGTGTATCAAGATGTTCAATGCCCTTTGGGTTGAAGAATGCCGGATCCACATACCAAATGAGCCATGCATATTGTATTCAAGTCACAAATTGGGAAGAACCTGGAGGTATATGTTGATGACTTGGTGATAAAAGCCTAAGGTCGCGATGGGTTGGTTGAAGATCTGGAGGAAACTTTCTCCCCACCTCCGGACTATCGCCAAAGTCGAATCCCGAAGTGCGTGTTCGGGTGTCATCCTGAAAGCCGCTGGCTTCCTGGTCTCACCAATGGATCAAGCCAACCTGCATAAGATTGAAGCAATAGACCTAATGAAGCCACCGTCCGCTTTTAAGCGACTTCATGCTTAGCTGGTCGCTCGTTTCCTCGGCCGGTTCATAGCCCGGGGAGAAAAGTCTCCCATTGTTCAAGCCGATGAAGAAGACTAATTCCTTCAGTGGACTCCTAAGCCCAAAGCAGCATTTGAAGATCTCAAGAAATATCTCTTCGCCTCGCTGGTCGCCTGTCAGCCCTGGTGAGCCGCTTCTCCTTTATGTAGCGGCAAGCCCTCGGCGGTGAGTGCAAAGACTAGTAGCGAGAGCGAGAGGATGGCAGCTGGCCGGGTCTATTATGTGAGCAAGGTGCCGCATGATGCCGAAACTAGGTATCCTCAGCCTAAATGGTGTATGTCGTGGCTGTGGCATCAAGCGAAGCCGCGACATTATTTCCAAGGAAGGGAGATCACCGTGGTCTCCTCGCATCCTCTCATGGAGATCCTTCACAACCGGAAGCTGAAGGTCGCATCGCTAAGTGGAACTGTCGAGCCGGGGGAATTTGGCTTCAAATTTGCCCTCAAGACCGCTATCAAGAGTCAAAGGTCGGCGGACTTCATTGTTGAATGGACTCCCAGACGGGGAAGATAAGGAAGTCCTCCGCCCACGCCTTGGACGCTTCTTTGATGGATCCTTCAGCTCGGCTACGCGGGCTGGGTTCCTCCTGTCTCCCGGACCGGACCCTCAAATATATAGTCGCCCTGACTTTAAAGCTACCAACAATGTTATGGAATACGAAGGATTGCTGGCTTGGCCTCGAGTCGCCGCACTACTTCCGGCAGATACGACGCCACAGATTAAAGGCGATTCTTTGTCGGGTCATCAACCAGGCAAGGAAGGACTTCACCGGCTCGATCCCGCATGGCGGCTTACCTCAAGTGAGGTTAGAAAGATGAGACACTTCAAGGGCTAGGTATACGCACATACCCCGGGCGACAATTATTTAGCTGACGAAGCTCGCCACCGCCGACAAGAGCCCCTGCTCCGGTCGGAGTCTTTGAAGAAAGGCTTCCGCGATCAGCCCATCTCACCCGCCTCAAAGTGGGGAGGATGGTGATGCCGCCACCACTGATGGGAAGGCGACGCCGTTTCGCAACCCCGCTTCGTGGGGACGATGGTGGCGCCGCCACCCCACGCTGCGAGGAAAAGTGGCACGTGGAAACGCTGGCCTGCCGGAGTACCCGACGATCACTCGGTCGCGTAGCTTGACCGGGAAGGCACATGGATGGATCCGATCCCTGGCCTACCGCTGGATCAAGTATGCCCCGACGATGATGCGCCACCGAGAAGATAGCGCGAAGGCCAGCGCTTACACCCTGGTAGATGGGGACCTGTACCGGGTGGAAATGGAGTTCTTCAAGTGCATCACCGGGAAGAGGGAAGCATTTTGCTTTCGACATCCATGGAGGCGCAAAGTGAGCCATTTTTCCAAATAACCTGGTGGGAAAAGCTTCGCCACGGGTTCTATTGGCCAACCGCCTCCAGTGATGCTTGCGAAGTAGGTGAGGAGGTGCGAGGCGTGCCGCTTCCACGCCAAGTTAATCCACCAACCAGCCCAAGCTCGCAAACCATCCCGCCTCATGGCCCTTCGCGGCCTGGGCCGGATATCCCGGTCCGCTCTCACACAAAGAGGCTGGCACTCATCTGCTCGTCGCCATTGACAAGTTCACCAAGTGGGTGTTGAAGCCGTGGAGAACCATTACCGCCGCACCACAAGTTAAGTTCATGCGAGAATCTTCGCCCCGCTTCGGGTCGCGCAACCAGATTATCACCGATAATGGCGCCTACCACAAATGCAGGGCCGCTCTGGACTTTTGCAAGAAATGGGCACGGTCTGCTTGGCTCGCTGTTCATCCAAGAAGCAACGGCTGTTGAGCGAGCCAATGCACTGCGTCAAGGGCCTCAAGACTCGGGGCGCTTGATCGGCTTCACCAACGCCGCTCACTGGTGGGTTGAAGAACTCCAGTTGGCTGCGGTCACTCCCGACCACCTCCCCTGCCTACCGGAGAGACTCCATTCTTTCTGCTTACGAGCAGGCTGTCCTCCCTTCGCACTGACATTTGGGTCGCCAGCGCTGCGTTCGGGAAGAAGATCGTGAAGAGATGCGCCAAGACGACGCCAATCTCCTGGAAGAAGCCCGATCGCTGCCCCAAGGCCGCCGCTTTCAGCAAAGCCTCGTGAGGTACCACGCCACCTCGGCCGAGAGAACACCGCAGCTGGGCGACTGGTCTTGCGAAGATTCGGCCAGCAGCCGGGTTGGGCACAAATCGCTCTCAAAGGGGAGGGCCCCTTTAAGGTGGTCTCGCCTTCGACCCGGGCGGTCGGGTTGGCCACTGAGGGCGGGAGGAACTAGCTAACTCATTGCAATATAGAACTGCCAAGTTCTACCCTTGAACGCCAGGTTTCAGGTTTTGTTCGTGTCACTTGGCCGAATCATGCCTGCCGCTCACTAGCCGGGGAATGGGAAACCTGTTCGTAAATTAAGTATTAAGTTCATATTTCAGCAATTACTTCATGCCTTCCTGGTTCGTTTTGTGGCAAAGTGTTCCATCACTTAGTCCGCTCGCCTCGCGAGCGCCAAAGGGCAAAGGCGGACCACTATGTAAGGCAAGCGGCACAGATTGGGCAATTGGGCGGGCCGGTTTGAACTCAGCTCGACACTCATGACACTGTCCTCGTGGTGGGGCGGCGATTAAACATCGCTATCAAAAGCCTACGCCCTGTCGCCTTACATCAGTCCGCTCGCCGAGGCCACAAGGGTACGTGTTGTTTGCAGGATCAGAAGGCAACGAAAAGAATCGCCGACACAAGGGATACTTTACTCCTTCTTTTTCCTTCTAAGCCTTGCCGCGAGCACCTGCCAAGTTATCGGCCGTCAGGTGGGAAGGCTAAGAAGACAAGTTAAACATTGCTGAATTAAGTCTAAAAAGTGTCATGTCTATTCCATGAAAAGTGCTTTACAAAAGTTGTTGCAGGCCAGCAAGTTAAAAGGGCAAAAAGGGGAGAAGGGTCTAGGTTGTCCTATCCTTCTTCCTCCTCCTCGCCCGCCATCACAGCCGCCGTCGGTCTTCCGCGAGGGGCCCGACGCCCAGCCGCGCTGCCACCTTTCTTCGCCGGCCTCCAACGCAGGTTGGCCATCTCCACCGAAAGCAGCGTGGTCGCAGCCGCTCGCACCCGCGCCCGCCCGCCTCCAGCTTCTTCAATCTCGACGGCTGTGAGGATCAAAGTTGGCGCTCTTGGACGCGCAAAGACGCTGTGTTAAACGAACTCGCAGAGCGGCAGCCATCGCGCTGCGCCCTCCTCGGTGGACCGGGCCGGCCAGGGCGCGGGAAGCCGGCGGTGAAGTCCGCAATCCGATCGAGGCAAAAGGCGAGCGACGGCTTCGCCTGCGGGCGCTTTGCTGCATCAACCCGGGCCGAGCGAGGCTGCCCTCCATCCGGTCAAAGGCGTACTCAAGATTCGCAGAGGTCTCGCCGACCGATGCGCGGTGGTCGGCCGCGCCGAGTTTTCCATGAGCTCGGCAGGCGAAGCGCCTCGCCTCGCTTCCTACCAGCTCCCGCTTCCGCTTTCCATCCGGTCAGTAAATTAGCCACTTCGCCGAGGCGCCGATCTCGATGGCGCGGCCGCCACCGTTGCTTGCTCGGACGTAAGGCGGTGGCCGTGTGGGAGTAGAGCTGTCCAAGGGGCTGGCCATAGCAGATCCGCGTCCGCTGAACGGAGTCCGCTGGAGGATCCGGAGTGGTGCCGGTGGCCCAAAGAAACCGGGTCGGGTCATGTGTTGATCGCCGCTTTCTTGTCCTCGGGCGGATCACTGTCGCTCTGGCTCCGCTACCTCAAATTTCTGGCCATCACCACAGGAGCGGCCGTCGTGCAGCGGTGCCTCGAACAAGCAAAAGCAAGCAAAGGTAAGGCTCATTCGAAGATTAAAAAGTTTTACCGCTTTCTTTTGTGTGTATCAAGAATTCAGTGTACTGGCCGAGGCCTCGGAAACCGAGGCACTCGGAGTGAGAACCAGCTCTCGAGGCACCTGGCGCCTGGTGGCGCGGAGATGCCGGCCGCGGTCGCCATCGCGTGGCTGGCGGTCGTGCCGCTAGCGGTGCCGGTGGCGCGGCGATGCTGCGCCGATGGGTCCGGCCATCGGCGCGGGCGGTCGCCACTAGCGTGCACGGGTGGCGGCGAGACGCCAGCGCCGGCGGTCCGCCATCGCGTTGGCCGGGCGGGTCGGCTACCAGCGGTGCCGGTGGCGCGGAGGATGGGCGGCGGGTCCGCCATCGCGTTGCCGCGTGGTCGGCCACTAGCGGTGCCGGTGGCGGCGGAGGACGCTGGCGCCGGTGGTTCCGCCACCGCAGTGCTGGCGGTCGGGTTACTAGCGGTGCGGTGGCGGCGAGGGCGCCATGCTGTCGGTCCGCCGCCGTAGCGCCGTGGTCAGCCGCCGGCGGTGGCGTGTGGCGATGGAGAAGGCGCGCCGCGGCCGGGCTGCAAGCGGGCGCCAAATCCGGGCTTGCAGGAAGTGATGGCGGAGGCGGAAGCGCCGCGCCGCTGATGAAGAGCCTCGCAGCCAAGAGGAAGTCCCCGCAGGGCGGGGCCGCCAGGAAGGTCCGGGGCCGTCACGACGGCCGCCCCGGAGAAGCCGTGGGTCGGGCCGGACGCTCGCTGGGGCAAAGTGTCGCGCCATAGGACGCTTTGTTCCTCCCTCGTCGCCACCGAGGAGTGCCGCGATTATCAGGCCCTTGATGGACGGCGATGGGCGCCCCATGGCGCCCATCTTAGGTATCGCTGACAATCTCCGCCCGATCTGCAGGGCCGCATGTCGCAGAGTGGGAAGCGCAGCCTCGGGAAGGTGGAACGCCGCCGATCGCCCGCCGCTCTATCCAGAAGCGATCTCGCGCATGGCCCAGCCTTTCTACGCTACCGCACAAAGAAAAGAAGAAGAAGGCGATGTAAAAAAAAAAAAAAAAGAAGGGGAATGATGATGAAGAAGGAAGGCGAAAGAGATTACATCCTTGAACCGAACCGAGTCCCGCTGCCTCACGCCGTAGTGCCAAGCTGGCAGCCATACAAGAAAGGGCATAATCCTCCGACACGAAGTCCCGAGAACCATGCCTCCCGGCCAGCCTCATATCCGCTGATCAACCCGAGCCAACATTGCAAGTAGCTCGGTGTGTCGGGCACGAGATACCAATAGATTTGCTGCCCACTGGCCTCGGTGGAAGCCCTGTGGCTTCAATGCGCTGCCGTCTTCAACGTACAACCATTCGTGGCGCCCACATTTTCCACCGATCTAAGCTCCATTGAATGTAGCGCGCAAATTTCGCCTCTAAGTCGCAGATGGCAGCACCCGAGATGCCGAGCTCGCCGACGCGAGCGAGAAGAAGTAGCGGAAAAGGAGAAGATTGGGCATTACCCCTATAAACATTTCGCTGAAGTGGGCGAAGACTGAGAGGAGCACAATGGAGTTAGGGGCGGAAGGTGGATGTTGTGAATTTCGTGAGAAGTTGAGGACGGCGATGTAGAAGTCCGAGATGGGCGGGACTAAGCCCGCCATCATCGCCAGACGCATTTAAGAAGATGACTTCCCCGGCCGGGCGTGGGGAGCGACAGCTGCCGGATGCGAGAGCGTCCGCGCGATCACCTTGGAGCATCTAGCGCGGCGTTCTTTCCACAATAAGGAGGAGGACAGAGCCTGAGAGGCCATCGACCGCCTAAGGAAGAAGGGAAGCTAAGGTGAAGGAGCAGAGGCGGTGCTTAAAAGGGAACATCCCCGTCGCCGCTTATTTATAAGAATTCAAGGAAGAGCCTGGCGGAAAAAGTCGAAGAGACGCGGTACCTGATGCGGAAAATCAAAGCATTTTTCGGGGAAGTGGGCACGCCACCACGGTTCTAAACGGGCCGCAGATTCACCTCGGGCCGAAAGAGGCAAGTTTTAAAGACTGCGGGCGTGCGTATGTGGCATTTATGGGCCTCACCCGAGATTGAACCGCTCGACGAAGAAAAGAATAAAGACACTCCTGGGTGGGGCCCGCTACCGTCACAGATAAACGCTGGGGTACCCACGCAGCCGCCTTGCACTCTCGCCCAGAGGACAGTGGCGTCAGGCCACCTCGCATGACCAGCAAAGGTGCTCGCCAAGAGGATGTGGCTCAGGAGCCTCTCAGGCGACCAGCCAAGGTGCTCGCCAGGACAGTGGCTCGTGCCACTCGTATGACCAAAGAAGGTGCTCGCCAGGGACAATGCTCAGGCCACTCCTCAGTGGCGACTAAAGAAAGGTGCTCGCTCGCCAAGGGGACAGGTGGCGCTCAAAGGCCACTCCTGGGCGAGTTCCCAAGAATCAACCCTGCACTTTGAAGCACAGGCTAAGGGTCAAGGATATTTAATGCGAGACGTGCGATTAAATGCAGGATATGTAGGCAGCGGTATGGTGGCGTGTCTTCCCAGCGCCGACACGATGGGTGGCCTCAATCGACATCCCCTCTCAAGTGAGCAGGGGTGACAGACAAAGTGACCCAAGGCGAAGTCTAAGTCGGCTAGGGACAGCATTAAACGTGATGTAAGAGAGTGTGACGGTGCATTAAATGCACCGTAGTAAGTTGTCGACGCTTGCTTTACGCAAGCTTGTAAGCCCCATGCGCCACCACCGAGTATAAAAGGGAGTTAGGTGCATGGGAGAAAGGTTGTTGTTGCTTGGTTGGCGGAACCTTAGAAGGTCAGTTCTTCCCAGACCTTGTAAGAACCTTGACTTGAGAAGAATCCCCAAGCAGACTAGGGTCATTACTCCTTTTGGAGGGCCCGAACCTGGGTAAACTCGACTGCCTTCTTTTGCTTGCTCCCAACATCCCGTTCTTCCTGCCTCTCGAGCGTTACCACAAAAGCCCCCATCGACCTCTCAAGCACCCAATCTTAGGGTGCTCATGGCCGTGTCGACACATAGCACTACATTATCAAATATAGCATTCAACAACAAGGCTTAAATACAACATTTAAGCGTAAGTAACGATACCCATTCCCCTTTCCTACTGTGCATCAGAGTGTGTCAAGTTTTAAATTAGTTAAACAAACTATTTCAGATTTTAAGGTTATTGCCCTAAGGTCAAATTTTAACAAGTAATCCTATGCCATGTTTCTACTTTTCCAAGTCAATATTTTAGTTTACTCTAGAGTAAATTACTACATTCACATTCCACGGACCTGAAGCCCGCTTTGATACCAACTGTAACACCCCGGCATCTAGTGTGCCTGAATGTTACCAAACATAGATTAAACAACATCTAAAAACCACAAATAAAGATAAATTACAGCAAAGGAGTAAATGCTAAAAACCGAAAATTTTGGCAACATCTCCTTTGTTTTTCCATGAACCGGAGCAATAACAAAATACCACATGATATATCATAAAGGAAATCATCCAAACTAGCAATAATAGGTAATAATATGGCAACTTAGTCTAGCAAAAAGAATTTAACCACTCCATGAACCAATACGAAGTAAAGGATGTAAGCAAGCACATGAACAAATCATAATCCTAGTTTCATCACACTAGATTCATGATCACAAATCCGAAAGGTAAATATTGTCTAATTGTGTGGAAATTATGTGAGGTAGTGCCGCTAAGCCTTTTTCCCGCATGCCGGTGTCAAAGTACCTAAGAAAAACAACATAAACACAAGAGTGAGTTCATCACTCAGCAAGTATATTGCAATGGGTCATACAGAACAATTCAATATCATCATCACAACATAACAAACTTAACATCATGATTAAGTCATACTTCTTATGCAACATCATATTCATATCTCAACCTCATTGAAATCATTTCATCATCATCATCATCATCATGTATGCAATGCAATGCACATGTCTCCTCGACGCAAATACCGGTATTGCCGAGTGCACACCCGTCGGCGTGCACCCACGTCCCCCTTCCATCCCGTAGATGGAGGGTGCCTACTCCTCGCTTCCACTCACCGCGTGGGTGGAATCACAAGGTAGGTCTTACATCCATGGCGCTCCGGATTAGTCATAACTTTCTCACCGACCTTACCAGAATAGTTATGACGTTCTCACCGACCGGGCCAAGTTTCATGCCATGTATGCAACATATGCCATAATCATTAACCATAAACCATTGCATAGCATCTTAACATCCCTTTTTATCATATCATGGCAAACACTAAGCATGGCAAGATAGAATAACATGGAAACAATTGCATCTAGTCAAGATAAGCAAATAAACCACATGCTACCCATCCCAATACACTTGCCTTAACCTCGGGCGACGGATTGGCGGGATGAGGAGGGCAGTCCCGGGGCTACACCACCTGCACATAGATGCCACACAATCACAACGTGCCCACAAAACAGTACGCCATTGCCCATCTACCCCGATATCGCAAACTACTCCTGAAAACGAAAAACAGAGAATCTGTCCCCCCAGGACAGCAGACTTCAAACTATCATAACTTTAGATCTAGGACTCCGAATCGATTAAATGAGTACATCCTCGCGTAGCTTAGGAAATTTCCTCACTTTTTATAAGTATATGGAAAAGCTGATTATGAATCTAAAGTTGTCTAATCTACAAAACTCTATGTTCTGTCCCAGCTACGTCACAGATTTGAACACGTTCGGTAAATCAAGCATAACTTTCAAATGGCTGGGCGGAATTATACGTTCTTTATGTACGCTGAAAGGTATTGAACTTACCTACAACTTGCTCAACAGGCGGCCGACCAAATTCCGAATCTAAGTTCGCGAAAACTAAAACCCTAGATCCACTTCACAATCTGCCCGAAGCAGAGAACGTGGCAAACTCTAGTTTTCATCTAATCTACCCAATCACAGCACCACCACTTGATCTAAAAGCATCAAAATACCCTATAGCACAGCACCTAGACCAACCCCAAGGATTCCCCTAGCCATACCTTCGCCCGACGAACGATGAACCGACGAATCTCCTCCCGGTTCACGCGATCTCCTTCCTCGCTCCTAATCCACCAGATCTCCTTATCACGGGGCTTCCCGAAAGATGGATCAACGGGATGGCGAGGTGGGGATCTCCTCTAGGGCAGCAAGGGGGATTGGAGAGGGGAGGGGAGATGTGACACCACGGGATGTCCAAAAATATTTTAAAATGTGAAATTGAACTTTCAAACTTTACGGTATGAGTTTTGGTCGCGTTATGGGCTGTTTTCGGGAGTTTGGGCCTCTCCGGGGCGATTTGGGCCTTAGGGGGGAACCCCACTTGGGCCGAGGGACGGTTGACTTGGCCCATGAGGGGGTGGAGGGCAGCAAAAGGCCCCCACTACGCCTGCCCCCCTCCCCTCCTGGTTTTGGTGTGCCTCCCCCCTTTGTGTTGCCCTAGCCGCCACCCCCACTCCCCATGCGCCTCCACCTCCCTCCCTCCTTTCCCCTTTGAGCCACCACCTCTGCACCTCCCTTATTGACCCTAGGGGAGTTCTCCACCTCTCTACCTCGAGGATCCATCCATTGGAGCGAGGAGCGAGGAGCGTGGAGCGAGGAGCGATCCGGGAGGAGTTTCGTTGGGATTTCGGTCGTCGGGCGAAGGTATGGCCATGGGACTCCTTGGGGTTGGGCTAGGTACTGTTATAAGGGTGTTTATCATGATTTTATATCAATTGGTGGTGCTGGACTTGAGTAGATTGGATTAGATCTAGATGTTGCCATGTTTCTATTTTGGGACAGCATGAGCAGTCGACCTAGGGTTCGGTTTTTTGCCAATTTAGATTCCGAATTTGGTCATACGGATGTTGAAGAAGTTGTAGATAATTTCATTATCTTTCCGTGGATATAAAGAACTTTACATTCCGCCCAGCCGTTTGAAAGTTATGGCTATTTTACCGAGCGTGTTAAAATCTGTGATGTGATTGGAACAGATCACGGTATTTTGTAGATTAAACAACTTTAGAATCCGAATAAATCTTTCCATATACCTAGAAAAAGTTGGGAAATTTCCTAAGCTATGCGAGGATGTACTCGTTTAATTGATTTGGAGTCTTAGAACTCAAGTTATGGCCGTTGGAAGTCTGCTGTCCCAGCGGGACAGAGCCTCTGTTTTTGGGTTTTGCAAGTAGGGTGCGAAGTCGGGTTAGATGAATGTTGTGTAATGTTTTGTGGGCATGTTTGTGACTGTGTGATGCCTATGTGCAGGTGGTGTGACCCCGGGAGTGCCCACTACTTCTCATCAATCCGTCACCGGAGGTTAAGGCAAGTGTATTGGAGTGGGTAGCGAGTGGTAGATCGCTAGTTTTGATGAGTTGAAATTGAATTTATGATACGATAACATGCCATGCTTTAATGCTTGCTATTGGTATGATGAAAATGATCCATTATGATTCTATGCCATGATTGGTTTAAGTAAATGTGCAAATTATTTTATGATGTTGGCATCTTTGCATTCATGGCATGAGGCATGGCGAGGGCGGTGAGAAAGTCATAACTAGTCCGGTAAGGTCGGTGAGAAAGTTATGACTAGTCCGGAACGCCATTGAATAAGACCTACATCATGATTCCATCCACGTGGTGAATGGAAGCGAGGAGTAGGCACCCTCCATCTACGGGATGGAAGGGGGGAGAGGGTGTACGCCGACGGGTGTGCACTCAGCTATACCGGTATAAGCTTCCAGGAGATATGAGCATTGCATTGCATCGCATTGCATACATGATGATGATGATATGTGAACAATGATTTTGAGACATGAATATGATATTGAATATGAGATTATGACTTGACCATGAAGTTGAGCATGGTATGTAGTGATGTTACATTGAATTGTTCTTTTTGGCCCATTGCAATATACTTGCTGAGTGATGAACTCACGCTTGTGTTTTATGTTGTTTTTTTAGGTACTTTGAGACCGGCATGCGGGAAAGGGGTTTCGCTACACTTCTACACGTAACTCCACATTCATAGTCTATGTTTAATCACTTGGAGACATGATAATAAGAGTTGTGCCATGAAACTTGGTGCTCGGTTTAGTTTTGAGCTTAAGTTCATCTTTTGCGTCACTATAATTGGTGAAATGGTTGAATTCGCTGTTTGTAGATATAAGTGTTGCCATATCAATTGTTATTGCTGTTTTAGTTGTCATATACCAAGCTATATCTTGTCTTACTATTGTTGTTGCTTCGAAGCATGAGAAACAAAGGAGATGCTGCCGAAATTTTCGGTTTTAGCATTTGCTTCTTTGCTGTAATTTATGTTAATTTGTGGTATTTAGATGTTGTTTAGTCTATGTTTGGTAGCATTCAGGCATATTAAATGCCGGGGTGTTAAAGTTGGTATCAGAGCGGGCTGTAGGTCCTTGGAATGTGTGTTTTTAGTGTCATACCTTAGGTTCAACTAAAATGTGATGTGGTATAACCTAGAAACATGGCTTAGGTTATAACTAAAATTTTGCTATAGGATAGCAAACCTAAAACTTGTGTATGTGGAATAACTAATTTAAAATTTGACACACATGGATGCACAGTAGGAAAGGGTATGGGAATCATTGCGTTACGCTTAAATGTTATATTCAAGCCTTGATGATGAATGCTTTATGTTATAATGTAAGTTGCTATGCTATTGAGAGAATTGATTGAATTGCTCATGTTATCGTGATAAAGTGGGGTTGTGGTGCCGAAGGGTTTCGGTCACCTTTTTCTTTATAGTAAGGGTGTGGTTTGACGGTGTGGCCGGTTAGCGCCATCACTGAAGAACTGTTAACCCCTGTGGGAGAAGAGTGCTTACCCTTTTCTGCCGTAGATCGGGTAATTGACTAGAGTTAAATAGAAGAGTTTGGTGGTGGTTTTCCTTCGGTTGTTCTTTTCCGATCTAACGGTCAGTTTTGGTTGGTTTTCTTGGTATTTTGTTGGGTACGAACCAAAGAAAGGTGTTTGGTTTTGAGTACTTGATGACTGTCCTTTTGGTGATTTGTGGTTTGTTTGTCTTCTTTGGGCGAAGACAAAGAAGAAGAATTTGTGTTGCGCGTCTTTTGGTTGCCTTTTGGCTTTGACACCGGTTTTGTTGGTTGCCTTGCAAAGAAAAGTTTAGTTTTGGCTCATGTGTGTATTATTCTGAGTTTAAAAGAAGTTATTGAAGCGTGTGCAAAAAGTTAAGTTGTGTCCATTTATGACTTGTGCCTTGTCAGAAAAGGATTTCTTGATCGCTTGGTTCCCTCCTATGAGAGTCTTTAAGATCGAAATGTGTTTTGGAGATCGTGTGCATGGTCAAGTGTGAGTCATGTCCCATTGCAATTTATGTGAGTCAAGTTTCTTTGTGAATCTTGGTTGTGTTTTAAAAGAAAATGCTGTAAATATAGTAAGCAGTCATTTGACTGAGATTATTTGTCAATAGCGAGAATTGTTGTTTGGCATGTTATGAAGTATGTAACAATGTGATTGTTATCTTTAACCTGAGAATAAATAGATTACTAGTGGTGAAGAGTAGTCTATGGCGAGAATGATTGAATGTGTTAATGTACATGCTTAGAATATGTTGCTTTGCTTTAAAATTGCTTATGACCCTTGATAATGTTTAAAGTTTTAAACCGTGATACGTAGTGAGAACATTAAGATGATGTAAACTACCATTATTATTAAAGAAACTTGTCGGTTATTTAAAGATGATCTAACTTAATGTGTTAGTAGAGAAATTTAATCATGCTGTCTTATGACCTTAACTTGAAAGTTGATTAGAGTTGCCATTTCTATTGTTGCAAACCATTAGTATATCTGGAAGTACGCAGATGTGTTCCTATAATGCTAGCACCTATGTCAATTGGGAAGATATAGGTTCTGTTGTTGTTTCAAGAGCGTTGTGCTAGTCTAACTTATTAAATTTATTTTTTTATAGTTGGAGTATGTTGTGCAGTGACAATTTGCTATGATACATGGAAAGGGTAACTAAACAATGTGTTGTTTGTATGCTAACGCAAATTAATGATATTGATGAATTAGTAGTGTTGTTAATTGTTGGAAACCATTGATCCAATAGAAGAAAAGTGTAAAACTGTGGTATTATGTCGAGTACATGTTGTGATGGGATGAACAATGGATAATAATCATGATGCAAGATTTTAATCTTAATGAATGCATATCTTAGAACCCTATTTACGAATTTTATCTTGTAGAGATGATACTTATTTGTTGAAGTCATTTTATTGATTGAACAAGTTTCAATTGTCAAGATTTTGATGTATGGATAGTATAAAATTGATAGGTTGATCATGCTTAAGTATCTGTTGAAGTACTATGTTTGAAACATAGAACACGTTGTTATATGATGTGTTGGTCCGTGGGGATCTTGATGAGGTAGTACCGGTTGGATGTCTTTTTTATAATCATCATAAACTTTATTTATAAATGTTGGGAAAGGTAACTAGAGAAACAATTGGTTATGTAGCTCTTGGTTGAATTATGATGAGGCTTCTCGATGAGTAAATAGTGTATATTGAATGCTTAAATTGTAAGTATAGCGGAACGCTATATATGGTGGGTTTCAGGCTGAGCTTGTGTCTAAAACCTTTTGGACTAGTTTGGTTGGTTGCTATTTTGGTTGAATGCTTTCGGTCAAGGTGATCCTTCCGATTGTGTTTCAGAGTTTCCCTAAACTTGTAGTGATTGGTGCCAATATGTGGTTTTGGCTAATTTGCTTAGTTTATGCTATGAGTATGGTTTTACACCCAAAGGTTTTGAGTGGATCGTGCTCCTTCGTGTTAACACTGAATTATCCTTGCATTAAGTTTTAAAGGAAGCAGATGGACATCATGGGTTATGTTGGAAATTCTGGAGATTTAATTTGTAACTCTATTTGGCTAGAGTCGGACTTATTTGGGAGGTTTGTGTGGTGTTTGCAAAGTGCTTCAAAAAAAAAGGGTGGATCCTATGAACGTTCCATGAGTGATTTCGTTGGGGAAGTGTTTTCTTTTGGGAATGAGTCTCTTTTATTGTCTTTGTGAGAATTTGTAGCGGTTGTGGGTGCTGACGTTTGACTTGAGAACTGATGTTCTCTTCCAAAATTTTGCTTTTGGTTAAAAAGCTTTATTTATCATAAAAGAGAAGATGAGCCGGGTCGGTGAGAAAGTCATATATGGATATATGACTAATCCGGAGTGCTCTTGAAAAGATTGCATTCATGTCAAGCATCAAGTTTTCCTGCGCTTCCTAGCATGAAAATAAAGAATGGATAAATGTTGCAACTTTGGCTATGTTACAGATTTGAGTTTCCCTCTCTCTTTGAGAGATACTGTGATGGTTGTGGATTCTTGTGTTTGATTTGAGAAACGGTTCCCTTCCAAAATGTTGATTTTGGTGAAAATGAGAAGTTTGGGTTTGGTAAAGGTGAGTTGATGTGCCTTGGTTGTTGAGAACTTCTGTCAATGAATTGTGTGGGGTCTCTCTTTTGTTGAATGCTTCCTGATGCGAAATGTATCGCATTGATTTGAGATTTGAGATAGGTTTTTTTTTAAAAAAAAAGGGTTGAGTGCTCCTTGGATGTTGCCGAATTCTTTCCAAAGTGGTTGTTAACGTTTGGGGTTCGAGTTGTTGTATGTAGACCACTTGGGTTCCAAAGGATTGTACTTCTTTTGCTCTATAGATGGGAGTGAGAATATGAATGTTCCTGGTTTATGGTTGAGTATGCGATATATGGGTACACTTGGGCTTGTTTACTAAATGTTTTTGTGTGAAGGGCGAGACCCTCTTGGGAAAGGAGCTAATTGTGGTTTGGTAAGGTTTTACGGTCCTAGCTAGGGGCTAGGTGCGGGACATTTGTGGTATAAGGATGGATTGACAGAAGTTGATGATGTATGTGTTCAACTTTTATTAAGAGTATCGACGGGTGGTAGTGAAGATGATAGTAACTCGGTGACAACTGTCCTGTCGCGAGCAATTGTCTTAGTTAGTGGTCTATATGTATGAGGTTTACTTGGGAGAGGATGGAATGAAATGTTAGCGTGATTGTGTATCGACAAGGCAAATGTGCCTTAACGAGCTATCTCTTTCGATGGCATTTCTCGGGAATGTAGAGGGGTTGTTAAACGAAAAGTGACTCGCTTTGATTGTGTCATGTTGAGTTCAATGAAGTGTGGTAGTCAGGTTGGTTGTGATAGTAGTGTGAAGTGTTTGTCGTAAGGATTCGGGCGTATTAGGTTGATGGAGCCCTTTGTGGTTGAATCGTGGATTCTGGTTGGGAATTGGAAGGAAAGGTGGAACCGTGAGAGGCTGCACTTAGTTGAGCTAAGTAATTCTTTCTCGCTAAGTGTAGGTTTTGGGAAAACTGTTTTCGTGTGTTCCGGTTTGAGTTTTTATGTGGTTGCCTGGTGTTGCCCAGAAGCTTTTGTCCTGTAAGGACTTTGTATTGTTCTTGCCATCGAGTCTCCATCGGTGTAGTTCCAGTGGCTTTAGTCAGAGGGAGAAGCGACCCGGGAGTTTGAGTCTCGCATGCACGAGAATTACCAGAGCTATTCTCGACAGTTTTGAACCGGGAAGTTTAGTTCTCTTTGTGTTGGTTGTTTTGCATACTGGCGTGTCTCGGATTCGAGGTCGAATCCTGTTGAAGGGGGGGAGAATGTGACACCACGGGATGTCCAAAAACATTTTAAAATGTGAAATTGAACTTTCAAACTTTACGGTATGAGTTTTGGTCGCGTTCCGGGCTGTTTTCGGGAGTTTGGGCCTCTGGGGCGATTTGGGCCTTAGGGGGGAACCCCACTTGGGCCGAGGGAGGGTTGACTTGGCCCATGAGGGGGTGGAGGGCAGCAAAAGGCCCCCACTGCGCCTGCCCCCCTCCCTTCCTGGTTTTGGTGTGCCTCCCCCCTTGGTGTTGCCCTAGCCGTCACCCCCACTCCCCATGCGCCTCCACCTCCCTCCCTCCTTTCCCCTTTTAGCCACCACCTCTCCACCTCCCTTGCTGACCCTAGGGGAGTTCTCCACCTCTCTACCTCGAGGATCCATCCATTGGAGCGAGGAGCGTGGAGTGAGGAGCGATCCGGGAGGAGTTTCGTTGGGATTTCGGTCGTTGGGCGAAGGTATGGCCATGGGACTCCTTGGGATTGGGCTAGGTACTGTTATAAGGGTGTTTATCATGATTTTATATCAATTGGTGGTGGTGGACTTGAGTAGATTGGATTAGATCTAGATGTTGCCACGTTTCTGTTTTGGGACAGCATGAGCAGTCGACCTAGGGTTCGGTTTTTCGCAAATTTAGATTCTGAATTTGGTCGTACAGATGTTGAAGAAGTTGTAGATAATTTCATTATATTTCCGTGGATATAAAGAACGTTAAATTCCGTCCAGCCGTTTGAATGTTATGGCTGTTTTACCGAGCGTGTTAAAATCTGTGACGTGATTGGAACAGATCACTGTATTTTGTAGATTAAGCAACTGTAGAGTCCGAATCAGTCTTTCCATATACCTAGAAAAAGTTGGAAAATTTCCTAAGCTATGCGAGGTTGTACTCATTTAATTGATTTGGAGTCTTAGAACTCAAGTTTTGGCCGTTGGAAGTCTGCTGTCCCGGCGGGACAGAGCCTCTGTTTTTGGGTTTTGCAAGTAGGGTGCGAAGTCGGGTTAGATGAATGTTGTGTAATGTTTTGTGGGCATGTTTGTGACTGTGTGATGCCTATGTGCAGGTGGTGTGACCCCGGGAGTGCTCACTACTTCTCATCAATCCGTCGCCGGAGGTTAAGGCAAGTGTATTGGAGTGGGTAGCGAGTGGTAGATCGCTAGTTTTGATGAGTTGAAATTGAATTTATGATGTGATAACATGCCATGCTTTAATGCTTGCTATTGGTATGATGAAAATGATCCATTATGATTCTATGCCATGATTGGTTTAAGTAAATGTGCAAATTATTTTATGATGTTGGCATCTTTGCATTCATGGCATGAGGCATGGCGAGGGCAGTGAGAAAGTCGTAACTAGTCCGGTAAGGTCGGTGAGAAAGTTATGACTAGTCCGGAACGCCATTGAGTAAGACCTACATCGTGATTCCATCCACGTGGTGAATGGAAGCGAGGAGTAGGCACCCTCCATCTACGGGATGGAAGGGGGGAGAGGGTGTACGCCGACGGGTGTGCACTCAGCTATACCGGTATAAGCTTCCAGGAGATATGAGCATTGCATTGCATTGCATCGCATTGCATACATGATGATGATGATATGTGAACAATGATTTTGAGACATGAATATGATATTGAATATGAGATTATGACTTGACCATGAAGTTGAGCATGGTATGTAGTGATGTTACATTGAATTGTTCTTTTTGGCCCATTGCAATATACTTGCTTAGTGATGAACTCACGCTTGTGTTTTATGTTGTTTTTTTAGGTACTTTGAGACCGGCATGCGGGAAAGGGGTTTAGCTACACTTCTACACGTAGCTCCACATTCATAATCTATGTTTAATCACTTGGAGACATGATAATAAGAGTTGTGCCATGAAACTTGTTGCTCGGCTTGGTTTTGAGCTTAAGTTCATCTTTTGCGTCACTATAATTGGTGAAATGGTTGAATTCGCTGTTTGTAGATATAAGTGTTGCCATATCAATTGTTATTACTGTTTTAGTTGTCATATACCAAGCTATATCTTGTCTTACTATTGTTGTTGCTTCGAAGCATGAGAAACAAAGGAGATGCTGCCGAAATTTTCAGTTTTAGCATTTCCTCTTTTGCTGTAATTTATGTTAATTTGTGGTATTTAGACGTTGTTTAGTCTATGTTTGGTAGCATTCAGGCATATTAAATGCCGGGGTGTTACAGGAGAGGTGGTGGCGCCATGGGGGAAGATGGCGAGGAAGGAGAAGGGTGGAGGCGCATGGGGGGCTAGGGGGTGGCGGCTAGGTTTGGGAAACGGAGTGGGGGGCGCAGCAAGGGGTGGGGCCAGATTTGGCTGCCCAAAAGTCCCCCCCTTGGGCCCAAACGCTTCCACCGGAGGCCCAACTCAACCCCCAAGGCCCAAAGTCCCCCAAAGAGGCCCAAACACCCGAAAACGGCCCCAAAAACACGCTATAAAGTCGGACCAAAATGCCGAATTCTAAAATGTCATATTCTGGGGTGTCACATTCTCTCCCCCTTCATAGGATTCGACCCCGAATCCGAGACACACCACTTCGTAACCAACCAAATCGAAGGGAGCTAAGGTTCACTTCTCAGAACCCGCTCAGAAACCCCTACGATTTGCACTAGCCCGGACTCAAAAGCAAGGAGCTAAAGCTCGAATATTGATGGCTCTAACGATAACTCACAATCAAAACTTGCCAGAATCTTACTCAACATTGAAACACAAAGCACTCACATACGGCCTCAGCACGACCCAAGCGGTAGGATAAATCCTCAAACATACCACAAAAGAAAATGATCTCACACTCCTCATTTCATACATTCCTTGGCACTAGAGTGCCCGATTGTAACACCCTAGTTTTCGCTTTCTGGAGAAAAACCTAATTTAAATAAATTAAATTCAAAATTTGGAGTTTACTTGGTGTTTATATTAACCTGGCATCCATTCGCCTCCAAAATCGGGAATTAATTCCCCTCCGATCGAAAAATCGGATTTTCCAGTCCCGCTGGTACCCGAAATTTCACCCGAGTCCAAAAATGCTCCAAAAATCCCCAAATCACTTTTAAAATGTTCCAAATATTCCTAAATGATTTTAGGAATCATTCCCCGGATTTTTGGACCTACGTTCCTATTTTATCTCGCGCGGCTTTTGTTTAATGCCTGCGATCTGCGCCCGAATATTCCATTCCACAAAAATCATCTAAATTCCGCGGAACCAATTTTATTGGGTCCCAAATAATCTAAAATGGTTCTACGAATTTTTCCGGAATTTTTAGACCATTTTTCCTAATTTTTCTCTAGGGCGGATCATTCGCGTAAAAGAGAACCAACCGGAGCTTGCCACGTGGCGGGTACTGTAGCATGGGGGTACTGTAGCGTCGTGCTACAGTAGCACATAGTACTGTTCATCTTCCCGATCGATCTTTTTCCCAGGGAAAGAACATAACACCTCTATTCTTGCTTCCATGGATTCAAACCTCCATAACTTCCTCATTAATCACCCAAATTGCGAACGGCCGGATCCGTTGAGTCCGTAGCGACGATACCTTTCCATCCCCAGTGGTCTCCCGCCCTAACTCTCGCCGGAATGTGCGCAGTTCGCCCAAAACCGAAAGCATCATTAATGGCTTTAATCCTCATTATCTCGGCCGTTTCTCGTCCAAACGCCGCACCACCACCTCCATTCACTTCGTATAAGTACCCCCGTTCCGGTGGTGTATCCCTTTTTCCCTCTACTCCACTCGTGCGCCCGTGAGATCGAGAAAACCGAAGCCGTGTCACACTTTTTCGGTGTTCTTCAAGTTCATGCTTGTAGATTCTTCTCCGGTGAGCCATTCTTCATGCCACTTGGTTCTTTGTGACCGTGGATGAGTCTAGCTTCTAACCCAATCATCAATTTTAGGATTTCTCAACTGTGGGCGACGAATTTGGAGCTTTTGTGCATTCGGCCGAACCTCCGTTCTTCGTCGATTTCTCCGATTCCGGTGAGTTTTAGTTCAATCCCTTCCTCCTAGATGTTCCTAAGGATGTTATCTAGAGGTTCTAGGCTTTTGTTTGATCCAAATCCGTGCGAAAATGGGGCAAAAATCCGTTCTTTTGGAAGCAAAAGGGGGCTCTGTAACTTTGGTTCAGTTATGGAACAAATTCTCGCGAGTTACTGTAGCAAACAGTAACTTTTTCTTTTTCCTTGATTTTCCATCATTTTCCAACTTCGAACGCTTATATCTTTTGCGTCCGAACTCCGATTGACTCCGTTCAAGTTTCTAAATTCATCTAAAATCAAGATCTACCTGCCAGGACTAATTTTGTAATTTTTGGATTTTATTTATTTTTTTTATTTATTTATTGCCTCGTTTTGCGCGTAGTCAACGATTCCGCCGAGTCCGCCGACCCCGCCGCCGGACTTCAAAGAGTGCAACCTTCTCGCTGTGACCGAGGCAAGTCTCCTTGACGCATGTTGATCCCATGTTTTATCAATGTCTTACCATGTTTTACAAATTGCATTGCTATTTATATAAAATGATGATGTCAAACGTTAGGTTATTAGTTATACCTATTGTTTATACCTCCTTGAAATTGCTATCCGTAACCCTTTGTCGCCCTAGAACAGTGATCCACCATAATAAATATTTTTAATAACATACCCTTCGATTAGGAAAATGACTATTTGGAGGATAGTTTGAATAGAACCCATAGTATGGAATGTAATTGGAGATGGGTGAATAGTAGTGATAATGTGGGGGTTGTTAATATGAAATTGATCTTTGAATGATGATCGTTGAATTACTAAGGAGATGGACAGTGATAGTAGTTCTCAATTCAAACAATATAGTCGTGGGAGATTTTGGAAGATGTATGGGATTGTAAAGTATTCGGGGTGGATTAAACAGATCATTGCAAGTAAATAATATGTCGACTTGGATTCTTGGGTTGATAAACTAGTAGGAGGTGAGAATCAGAGTTAGTTGGATTATTAGTGTTTGTTGGGGTTTATTCTTAACAGATTGATTAAGAAACAGATGATTATGAAGATATAGATATGTACTAATCATTTATGGAGAATAGTGAATGATTCAGAATATTTGGTGGTTTAGTAAATGATAATATTCCGTATTCTTGATGGATTATCTAGGTGATGATGTGAAGGATTAGTCATATGCTATTATGAAGTATTATCGGTGGATTGTATTCTAGATGATTAGAGATAGTATTGTGAAGTATTCTCGGTGGTTTAGTAGACGATTTTGTGGAATCTTCCTAGTGAATGATAAGGTGGATCGTCGTATGAATGATGGATAAATCAATAATACAAAGTATAGTTCAAGGGAAATATTTCATATATGAACATGATTGTGGTTCCATAAGATTTTGGAGTTATGATAGTACCATGATGTACTTCCTACTTGTTGGATACTATATCGAATTGGACTATTCTTGTGATTGTAAAGTTATGGCAATAGAGGTATTATTGGAGAATATGCAGTTGATTATAAGGATTATAATCAAACCTAGGGATTTGTATTTTATAAAAATAAACTATTGGTGGAATAGAATAGTACGGTAGAAATGCTTAGACTCGCAAACGGTCAATATTCACCTATGGGTGGGACTTTCAATTATCTCTTGAAAACTTGTATTGGAAGTTATAGGCAAGGAGTATTGCCAATGGTTTATAAAATTAAAAATAAAATGAAAAATGATTTTGACTTGGGCGGCATGGAATGTCGGGTGGAAGCGGACCAAGCCTTGGTTCTTTTGTGCAAGTACCGCCCCAAGTCAATTAAGGACCGACGCTTATGATTGCCATTTTAAGCATAACCGTACTACCACATGTCAAAGTGGGCACGACCTGGCTAACTAATTTGTAGAAGCCTAGTTTAGACACACCACTCGGTTGTTGTGTGAGAGCCGGAAGGAGGCATTGTTGTTGTTGTTGTTTTTCTCACACGGCGCAAGAGGGGCTTCATCTTTGGGTGGAGAGAACCCTAACAGCGGTGAAACCTCAGCGGGTGGGTCTAGCTAGGTAGATACATTGTAACGGCCTTGTCACGATCTCTCTGCCGGCACACCATAGGAAGTGTGCTAATAGCTTGGCATTAGGAGATGATCGTGTCTTGTGGGTAAAGTTGTACACCTCTGCAGAGTTAAAACTATTCGAATAGCCGTGCCTACGGTCAAAGCCAAAGCGAAGAATGCTTTCATCTTTGGTAGACTTTGGTTTTTGGTTTCAAACTAAACAATGTTTCGTTTTGGGATCCGGGAGCGGTTAGAACTCTCGGGTGTGCTTCTGGCGGCTAAAGCCAGGTAGGTGGAAGGAACCTGATTTTTGTGAACCATGGCGGACAGAGCCATGTGATTGGATGGAACCCTGATTTTGTTGAGATGTGGCGGATAGAACCTGTATATTAGTGAGTGGTGGTTAGAACCTTCACTACAATATTACATAATTCAATTATTAAAAAGAATTGCTCAATGATGCTTTGTGAAAATTATTAACAAGTATGTTTTGTTGAAACTTGGCTTTGTGCAAATAAACCATATCAAGCCATCTTTGGATAGCCTACATTGTGCATATTTTTCCCAGACTTGCTGAGTACTTTATGTACTCACGTGCTACATTCTAATCCTCTCTCAGAAGTGAAAGAAGCTGTCAAGGAATTCCAACGACTAGAATGCGTTCTCCACTCGATTGCCTGTGGGCATTTGGATGGGTCGCATTGGCGTTTTCTTCTTCCGCTGCAGTTGTTCAAGTTGTTCCGCCTGTTCAGGCCGTAATGGTAAACCTTGACCATAAGGTCTTGGCTTTTGTTTGGTATTATTTTTATTTAATTATATGTATTCGTGATATGGTTGTTGATTCATCACTTTTGACTGTGTGTACTAGCTACTGATCTGGGACTAGTACAGAAATACACAGGGGATTCCGAATAGCCGATCCGGGGGCCCACACCGATCGCTTTAACCAACACTACTCTCCAGAAGAACACGGTACCAACCTCTAAACCCAACTCTAGATCCCCTTCAGCTCTCACGTGCAAAAATGCTTTCACACCTCAATCTCTCTACTGTGGTTCGTCATAAACAAGACGACGCGAACCAAGCGGGACACATCATTCCAAGACTACCAATTGCTTGAACAAACGGGGTTAAAACCTTGCAAAAGATTGATCTTTTACAACTAGACCAACACCCACCGTTACCACTGAAGGAAAAACCTACTTTATAACTAGGGTCCTTAAAACCCGCAAAAACACTGTCAACCGAGCAATCCCCATCGGTTGACACAGCTCGCTCAAAGATCGGCGACAAAAAGATCCAATACACTTCCAAAAGGAAAAGCAATTACTAGCAACCACCAAGTGGTCCACTAATAATTTAAACAACCCCACCGAGGAACACATCGATGCCACAATTCTCCAAGAAGGTTTGAATTGGGTCATACAAAACCTTCCTGTACTCTTCACTTTTAAACCATTTATGATCAACTACTAGCCACACCAGATTTCTCTTACTAAGAAAGTCTCACCCTCACATCCTTCCACTCAAAGGACCAAGACAAAGAGTACCACCATTGGGTAAGCTCAACCACCAACCATTAACCCAATTGATCCCCGTGCATAACTTTGAATCCAATGCACTACAATCACTTTGGAAAGGATTCGATAACAACCAAAGAGTATTCATTTTAATTTCCTAAGACAAGACGCAAAGGAAACACAAATCTCCTACACCACCACCAACATACAAGAAATTCTTCATTGTTTCTTTTCATACCCGAAAGAAATAGAAATCTCGATTTGTGACATGAATGCACACTTTTCGAGAGCACTCCGGATTAGTCATATATCTATATATGACTTTCTCACCGACCTGGCTCATCGACTCTCTCATCATTAAACATCTATAAACAATGTCATGCTTCCTTTTCACCATTCATTCTTCATGTAACAACAATACCAAGTAGTCATTCACAAAAAGACTTCTTCCTCGGTACACATGATTGAAACACAATTAACATCGATGGCTGCGAAATTCTTATAAACTATGACGGCATCACTATTAACAGGAAAACACCACATCGTAAAAGAACCCACGTCAATTTGAAAAACTAAACTTGCAAAACCTCGCATTTTTAACCACAATCAACATTTGGAAAAGAACATCGGCTCCAACGTTGAACATCTTCACATACAACCGCCATAACTTTTCTCAAAGACAAAGGGAAACTCATTTCCAAAAGAGAACACTTCACCAACAGCATCACCGATGAACAATCCACAAAAACCACCTTTTGAAGCACTTGATCACCAGGTGCAAAGCTTAATTCCCGTCGACGATTATTCGCATAACTTTTCTGTCTCGACTGGGCTGTCTTCAAATTCTCCCGAATCTGTCTAACCTGCTCTTCGGCTTCTTTCAGAATATCAGGCCCAACTATCTATAACTCAGCGAGCTTGTCACCGGAATAAGTCGTCTTCACAGGAATGAAATGAGCTACTTTGGTTAACCTATCCACAATGACCCAAATGGAATCATATCCGGACTTGGTTTTGGGTAGTCCAGTTATAAAATCCATTCCAATTTCTTCTTCCCATTTCCAGACAGGAACTTGTAACGGCTGCAACAATCCGGCGGGTCTCTGATGCTCTGCTTTCACCAACTAGCAAATATCACATTGAGCTACAAATTCTGCCACTTCTTTCTTCATATTGGACCGCCAATATTTTTCTTTTAAATCCGCATATATCTTGGTACCTCCTGGATGAATGGAATATACTGAATCATGAGCCTCCTTCAACACTATATCTTTGATTTCTGCTTGGTTGGGGACTACTATTCTTTTCCTGAACCAAACCGTACCTTTTTCATCCTCCGAAAATCCTGGGTGTTTCCCTTTCTTCAAGCCATCTTTTAGGTCTGCAATACCCTTATCATTCTTCTGAGCCTTTTTGATCTGCTCTTCCAAGGTCGATTTTACTTCAATATTGAAAATGCAGCCTTCATTCACCAATTCCAAGTTAAGGTGTTGGAATTCTTCATGAAGCGCTGGCTGGCTTTCCTGTACCATAACGTTGTTGCAATAAGCTTTCCTGCTCAATGCATCCGCAACAACATTAGCTTTCCCAGGGTGATAATGGATTCCGATATTATAATCTTTTACCAGTTCCAACCATCTTCTTTGCCTCAGGTTGAGATCTGATTGGGTGAAGATATACTTCAAACTCTTATGATCCGTATAGATCTCACATCTATTGCCGATCAGGTAATGCCTCCAAATCTTGAGTGCATGCACAACTGCGGCTAACTCCAAGTCATGAGTGGGATAGCTTTCTTCATGTGGTCGCAGTTGCCTTGAAGCATAAGCTATTACTTTTCCTTCTTGCATCAAAACACATCCAAGACCATGTTTTGAAGCATCACAGTAAACCTCAAAATCCTTATGGATATCAGGCAGAACAAGCACTGGGGCTGAAGTTAATCGCTTCTTCAATTCCTGAAAACTCTACCCACAAGATTTAGTCCATTCAAACTTCTTCTCTTTCTTCAGCAGTTGGGTAAGAGGTCTGGCTATCTTCGAGAAACCTTTAATGAATCTTCGATAGTAACCAGCTAATCCAAGAAAACTCCTAATGTCCAGGACTGACTTGGGTTGCTTCCAATCTAAAACATCCCTCACTTTAGCAGGATCCACTACTACTCCTTCAGCGGAAATGATATGACCCAGGAAAGAATCTTCTTTCAACCAAAAGTCACACTTACTGAACTTAGCATACAACTGATGCTACCTTAACTTTTCCAAAACTATCCTCAGATGGTCTTCATGCTCCTTTCTGCTCTTGGAATAAACAAGAATGTCGTCAATAAAGACTACAACAAACTTGTCTAAATACTCCATGAACACCTTATTCATCAGATTCATGAAATAGGAAGGAGCATTGGTTAATCCAAAAGACATTACAATAAACTCATACAGTCCATATCTGGTAGTGAAGGCTGTTTTCGGAATATCTTCTTTCCTTATTTTCAGCTGATGATACCCGGACCTTAAATCTATTTTGGAGAAAACATGGGCTCCTTTTAACTGATCAAACAAGTCATCTATCCGAGGTAGCGGATACTTGTTCTTGATGGTGACCTCATTCAAAGATCTGTAGTCTATGTACATCCTCAAACTACCATCCTTTTTTGTGACGAATATTACGGGTGATCCCCAAGGCGACGAACTGGGCCTAATGAATCCTTTTTCTTGTAGTTCTTCAATCTGTTTCTTCATCTCGACTAACTCGTTGGAAGGTAGCCGGTAAGGTCTCTTTGAAATTGGAGCCGTACCAGGTACAAGTTCAATCACAAACTCGACATTCCGGTCTTGTGGCATACTTGGCAACTCTTCTGAAAATACATCCGGGTAATCATTGACTATCGGTACATTCTCCAATGATGTACATTTCAGACGGTTCAGGGTACTACCCCCCTTAGAGGAAAGATTAGACAAGAACTCCACTCTAATCCCCTCAGGGCTGGTAAGAGAGATAGCTCTACTAGCACAGTCTATCTGACCCTTGTACTTGGTTAACCAATCCATTCCAAGGATTACTTCTATACCCTTAGTATCCAATAGTATTACGTTCGCTAGGAACTTTACCCCTTTTATTACTATATCCATTTTCGGACAAACAACAGTTGTTCTTAGTTCTTTACCAGGGGATTGAACTAACAAAGGGTTTCTTAACTGTACGGTATCCCAATCATGCTTTTTAACCAAGTATTCTGATATGAAGGAATGGGTGGAACCAGAATCAAATAGAACTGAAGCAGGTACTGAGTTGACAAAGAACTTACCATAGACCACCTCTAGCGCATCTTGAGCCTCCTCAGCAGTGATGTGATTCACGCGCCCTCTTCCAGCAGTCCTTGGCATGCGCGGGGTCTGCGGGGTACCTCTCCCTTGAGCCGGCGCTGGAGCACTGGCTGGTGTTGATCCAAGGTTAAACCTCACTTGGGTGATGGGCTGACGCTTCTGCGGGCAATTGTTGGCATAGTGTCCCATCTCCCTGCAGTTGAAGCACTGAACGCCTGCCATTGCAGTTCCACTCTTCTGAGCTTGGGCTCCTGCATTGCCGGCAGGGGCTTGACCAATTGGGCGAGGGGTGGACATTGGGGTTCTTGGTGCGTTGGAGGCTGCTGGCCTACTGGGCTGCTGCTGGAACGTGCGGGGCCTAGAGCTACTGGCACCTCGCTGGCTCTGGAACATCATCTTCTGCTTCCATGATTCAAATAGCTGGTGCTGAGCATCCTCTTGGATCAGAGCCTTGTTCACCATATGTTGGAACGACGGAAAGTCGTTCGAGACCAGCTGGATCTTCAGGTTAGGGTCAAGGCCCTCCATAAAACGCCAGATCTTAGCTTCATCAGTTGCGACATCAGCAGCCGCATAGCGTGAAAGCTGGGTAAACCGGTTCAGATACTCTGACACCGACAAATTCCCCTGTTTCAGCTTGTGAAACTCCCGTCGCTTCATCTCCATGATGCCCTTCGGAATATGGGTGGCTCGGAAGGCTTCCACAAACTCATCCCAACCAATGTTTTGCGGTTCTGCATGGGCGGCACAATAATTTTCCCACCAATTTGCTGCTGTGCCCTTCAGCCGGTGCGAAGCAAACCTGACGCTCTCCAGGTCAACACATTGAGCCAGGTGGAGCTTCCTTTCCACCTCTTTCAGCCAATCATCCGCTTCTAGTGGATCCACTGCTCCCGTAAAAGTGGGAGGTCTCGTCCTCATAAACTCCCCAAACTTGGATTGGGGCGGCTCTACTGCGGCCTGAGCTGGTGCAGCCTGGGCTGGTTCAGGACATGCTGGGCTAGGGATTGCAGAAGCTGAATCTGCATTGCCATCATTTGTTCGAGGTTGGGCGGTTGAACTGGAGGTGGGGGCGGCGGCGGATCATGTTGAGGGGCAGGTGGCGGTCGTTGTGGAGCGGGTGGCGGTAACTGTCCGACGGCGGCCTGCTGCTGCTGCGGCTCCTCATACTCCTCATCTTGGAAGTGCACGGGTCCGCGAGCACGTCCACGGCCTCTACCGCGGCCTCTTGCTCTCCCGCGGCCACGACCACGGCCAGGGTTCTCCATCTGCAACAAGGGCAGTCAATCACAAGGAAAGAGGGAAAAGCCCAGGTAAGAGTCAGGGGACTAAACAACATCCACAGAAGCAAAACACACAATAGAAGGGAAAACCAACTAAACTCCAATTAAAACAAAATAGTTTGAGGGATGGCTGTATCACAAATGCCTAAAGGCACAATACAATCCAACAAGCACTTATTCAACGTTCTCCTCGAAACAAAATCAAGGCCCTCCAGACTAGAACAACTAGACGCTCGCGTCACTCTCGTAGACATGCGGGGACGGGTCCTCCTCCTCCTCCTCGCTCCTGCAGCGGGAAGGTGAAGCTGAAGAAGAAGGTCCTGCACCTCCAGGGGCGGCCAAGAAGCTCAGAGACACTCCAAAAAAGTGACTGACTCTGAACTGACTTACGCGCGGCTGGCGGAGCGTCAATCGGCACGTCGCAGGTAGGCGGGTCCTCTGGAATAGGCACTGGTGGTGGGGGTGCTACTGGCTATGCCACCTGCACAGGAGCCGGTGGTGGAAGTGAACAGGCGGCTCTCCTCTCCTACAGGAGCCGACGGTTCTCCTCTCTCGCTGAAGTCAATGCCCGGCGCAAATCCTGGAGCTCGCTGGTGATCCGCACATAGGCCTCATCCTGAGCCTGGATGAGAGACCCCATGTGCACCACTGTCGGGTCGGCCTCCTGCTCCAAACTCCTGAACTGGCTGCAAATCATCCCGACCTGGAAGCGGGGAAAAAGGCGGTACGGGGAGTCCTCGAGCCAATCGCGGTAGCTTTCCCCCAACTGAAGGATAGCCTTTCTGGCTGCATCCTGAAGCGCATGTGCCAGATTCCACATCTCGGCCGTAAAGTAGAACGGTCGGTCTTCTGTGCGGACTCGGCTCCTCGCGAAGACCAGCAACCGGACCTACCACAAGTCCTAGCTAAGGCCAGAAATGAACGAGTAGCGATACTCAGGACGATGGGAAACCCCAACTCCTGCAGCATCAGCGACAGCTCCTCATAGAAACCTCTAGCCTGTGCGGCAAAAGTGGTGATAGTCGGCATCTACAAATTTTGAAATAAGTTGGGATTAGTCAACAAGTTTTAAATAAAGGATAGGATAAGCACAAGACACTAAGAGAGGGGAGATAGAAGCAAAGGAACTTAAACTTTTGTAAGTACATTTTTATAAAAATATTAGTCCTTAAGGCTTTGCCATTCTAACTAGGTCACGTCCTACAGTCGTCCAGGCTCTGATACCACCGCTGTGGGACCCCGGATCAGCTATCCGAAATCTCCTGTGTATTTCTGTACTAGTCCCAGATCAGTAGCTAGTACACATAGTCAATAGTGATACGTCATTGCCGAACATAGAGAAATTGTAACATAAATCATAAAGTATGGGCCACATGGCCACTTATTACAATACTCGGTCACGAGACCGGAGACACGACAGCGGAAGCAAAAGCGACAAAAAGCTAACACCAAAAACACCACAGGCGACGACAAGAAGCGCGACTAGCTATCCTGGCAATCTTCCTCGAAGTCTTCAGTATAGAACTCACCGTCCTCAGCTACGTCCTGGTAGTTCTCTGATGATGACAAGATGTGTAGCACGTGAGTACAAAAGTACTCAGCAAGTCGGGGAAAGCATGTGTATGTGGGGCTTTCCAAAGGAAGCTTAATAGGGTTCTTTTGCACAAAGCTGAATTTTATTAAACCATACTTAAGTATAATTGTCATAAAGCACATTTTCACAATTATTTTAGCAATTGAATTATTTAATAATCCAGTGACGGTTCTATCCACCATCATCAATATAAAGGCTCTAACCGCCAACTTTTAAAAGATCAAGTTTAATCACATAAGACTCCTTCCGTCAAGGCATAAAACAGGTGCTTTCCACCTTGTTGGCTCAATCCGCCATTACACATCCGAGAGTTCTAACCACTCCCAAATCCCAAAACCAACACCATTTAGTTTTAAAACCAAAACCAAAGTCTACCAATATGAAAGCATTCTTTGCTTTGCCCTTGACCGTAGGCACGGCTATTCGAATAGTTTTAACTCTGCAGAGGTGTACAACTTTACCCACAAGACATGATCGTCTCTTGATGTCAAGCTATTAACACACTTCCTTTGGTGTGTCGGCAGAGAGATAATGACAAGGCCTTTACAATGTATACGTCTAACCCGACCCACCCACTGAGGTTTCACCGCTGTTAGGGTTCTAGCCACCCAGTACAGAAGCCTCCTCTTGCACCGTGTGAGAAAAACAACCTTGCCTCTATCCAGCACTCACATTCCACCATGTGGTGAGTCTAAGTTAGGTTTCTACAAATTAATTAGCCAGGTCGTACCATTATAGACATGTGGTAGTATGGTTATGCTTAGAATGGACAATCACAAGCGTCGGTCCTTAATTGACTTGGGGCGGCACTCGCACAATGCAAACTAGTGCTCAATCCGCACCCACCCGACATTCCATTCCGCCCAAGTCCAAATCATTTTTCCTCTTTTTATTTTAGAAAAACAGTACCAAAATCATTATACTCATTTCCAATTCACAGTTTAAATCATAATTTTTGAATAATCCCACCCATGGGTCATTTTCAACAATATTGGTCCTAAGCAATTCTACCGAACTATTCAACAAAGGGCACCATATAAGTGTAAACATGGCATAGCAAATGTCCTAGGGTCACAAGTAACATGGATGTCAATAATAAAGGAGGTATTCACAATTCGGATTAACTATTCCCTTATATTTGACATACGATGATAAACATAGCATGCAGGTTTATAAAACACTTTAAAACACATTTGTAAACATAGGTTCAATATGCGTCAAGGAGACTTGCCTTCAGTCGCGGCGAGGTCGGCGAACGCTTGAAGTCCGGTGGCGGGGTCAGCGGACTCAGACGGCTCCTCGGCTACGCGCAAAACGAGACAACAAATAAATACAAGAAAATAAATAAAATCCAAAAATTACAAAAGTAGTTTAAACCTTGATGCCTAGTTAGAACATTAAGATGATGTAAATTAATGATACTGTTAAAAAAAACCTTGCCGGTTGTTTAAAGATGTTCTAATCTAACGGGTTAATAGAGAAATTTAATCATGTTGACTAGTGGCTTAAATTTTGAAGTTGATTAGAGTTGCTATTTATGTTGTTGCAAACTACTAGTATATTTGGAAGTATGCAGTGTGTCTCTACAATGCTAGTATTGATATCAATTGAGAAGACATAAGACTTATTGTTAATGATGTTGTTAAGAACATTGTGCTGATCTAACTTATTAAATCTAATTTAATAGTTGGAGTATGTTGTGTAGTGACAATTTTGTTGCAACCTATGTGTAAGGTAGCTAAAAGCAATGTTGTTGATTGATGAGTATGCAAAGAATCGATATTGATGCTTTGGTAGTGTTGTTAATTGTTGGAAACCATTGATCCAATAGAAGAAAAGTGTAAAACTGTGGTATTATGTCGAATACATGTTGTGATGGGATGAACAATGGATAATAATCATGATGCAAGATTTTAACCTTAATGAATGCATACCTTAGAATCCTATTTACAAATTTTATCTTGTAGAGATATTACTTATTTGTTGAAGTCATTTTATTGATTGAACAAGTTTCAATTGTCAAGATTTTGACATACGGATAGTATAAAATTGATAGGTTGACCATGCACAAGTAGCTGTTGAAGTACTACGTTTGAAATATAGAATTCGTTGTTATATGATTTGGTGATCCGTGGGGATCATGTTAATGTAGTCTTGGTTGGGTGCCTTTGTGATAACCATCTTAAACCTTAATTAAAAGTGTTGGGAATGGTAACTAGAGAAAGAAATTGTTATGTAAATTTTGTTAAATCCGGTTGGACTCTCTTGATGAATAAATAGTGATTATTGAATGCTTAAATGGTAAGTGTAGTGGAATACAAGTTATGGTGGGTTTCATGCTGAGCTGTTGTTTAAAACCTTTTGAACTGGTGTGGTTGTTTGCCATTTTGGCTGAATGCCTTCGGTCAAGGTATCCCTTGTGTTGTGTTTCCGAGTTTCCCAAAACCCGTAGCTATTGGTGCCAATCTTTGGTTTTGGCTATTTTGTTTAATTTCTGTTATGAGTATGGATTTACACCCAAAAGTTTTTGAGTGGATCGCGCTCCTTCGCGTTCACCCTGAATTATCTTTGGAATAAATTTTAAGGGAAGCAGATGGACATAGTGGGTTGTACTGGAAACTCTTGAGATTTAATTTGTAATTCTTTTTGACTGGAGTTAGATTTATTTGCATAATGTGTGTGATGGTTGCGAGTGCTTCAAAAAGGTGGGTTTTATGAATGTTTTATAATGTGATTTGGTTAGTGAGGTGTTCCCTTTTGGAAATGAGTTTCGCTCTCCTTGAGAAAAATTTGTGACGGTTGTGGAAAAAGATGCTCGACTTGAAATTTTAATGTTCTCTTCCAAAATGTTGAATTTGGATGAAATGTAATGTTTTGCAAGTTCAGTTTTCAATTGATGTGGGATGTGATGCGACGTGGTGTTTTACTGTCAACTATGCTGCCGTCATAGTCTATATGAATTTCCGCAACCTTCGATGTTAATTATGTTTCCATTATTTGATACCGAGGAAGAAGTCATTTGGTGAATGACTATTCGGTACCGTTGTTACACGATGAATGAATGGTGAAAAGGAAAACGAGACTTTGTTTATGCATAATTAATCATAAAGGAGTCGATGAGCCAGGTCGGTGAGAAAGTCATATAAGGATATATGACTAATCCGGAGAGCTCTTGAAAAGTGTGCATGCATGTCATGAATCGAGATGTCCATTTCTTTCTAGTATGAAAAAAAAGAATGAAGAATTTCTGGTATTTTGGTTGTGGTGTAGGGGATTTATGCTTCCTTTGTGATTTGGCTTGGATGTTGCCGAGTTCTTTCCAAAATGGTTGTTAATGCTTTGGGTTTGAGTTGTCGTGTGTGGTCCACTTGGGTTCAAAAGAACTGTACTTCTCTTGCTCTATAGATGGGAGTGAGGATATAAATGTTCTTGGTTTATGGTTGAATATGCGAAATATGTGTACACTTGGGCTTGATAACTAAGTGTTTTTGTGTGAGGGTGAGACCCTCTTAAGAAAGGAACCAATTGTGGTTTGGTAAGGTTTTACGATCCTAGCTTGGGGCTAGGTGTCGAACCTTAGTGGTATAAGGGTGGTTTGTGATGGAGGTTGAAAACGTATGGGTTTAACCTTTATTAAGAGTAGCGATGGGTGGAAGTGAAGTTGAGGGTAGTTCGGTGATAATTGTCCTGCCATGAGCAATTGTCTTAACTAGTTGTTTTTGGGTTTGAGTCTTGCCTGGGAGAGGATGGAATGAAATGTTAGCATGATCGTGTATCGGAAGGGCAAGTTTGCCTTAATGAGTTATTCCCCTCAATGGAAATTTTCGAGAATGTAGAGAGGTTGTTAAAGGAATTGTGACTCGCTTTGATTGTGTTATGTTGAGTTTAATGAAGTGTGGTAGTCAGGTTGGTTGTGATAGTAATGTGAAATGTTTGTCGTGAGGTTTCAGGCGTTTTGGGTTGACGGAGCCCTTTGTGGTTGAAACGCAGTTTCTGTTTGGGAATTGAAGTGAAGATGGAACCGTGAGAGGTTGCACTTTGTTGAGCTAAATCAACATTTTCTCGCTAGTGTTGGTTTTGAGAACTCGCTTGTCGTTTGTTCCGGTTTTAGTCTTTGTGTGAATGTTTTGGTGCTGCAAAGAAGTCTTTTGTCCCTTGGGGACTTTGTTGTTGATTTTGGCGTTCTTCGGATTCGAGGTCGAATCCTCTTTAAGGGGGGAGAATGTGACACGACGGAGTGTCGTAACCATATATAATGTGAATGTTGAGGTCAAACACATTATGAAATATGAAATTAAAGGTTGAAACCATATGGTATAGGGTTTATTTGCGTTTTCAGGCCATTTCCGGGGATTTGGGCCTTTCCGGGGGAGTTTGGGCCTAGGGGAAAGGGTCGTGGGCCTTGGTGGGGAAGAGTTTGAGTCCTTTTGGGAGTAGGAGACCAGGTTGGGGGCCTTCCCCAGCCCCTATTGCGCCCCCCTGCTGGTTGCGCCCCCTTCCCCCCCCTCAATGCCCTAGCCGCCACCTCCCTCTCTCTCCCTTGCTTGCGCCTCCTCCATTGCTCCCCATTGCGCCACCACCTCTCCACCACCTCTCCACCTCCCTTGCTGCCTCTAGGTGAGTTATCCACCTCATCAACCCAAAGATCCATCTGTTGGAGCGCTCCGCGACGAGGAGATCAGGTGGATTTGGAGCGAGGAAGGAGATCGCGCGAACCGGGAGGAGATCCGTTGGGTTTTCGGTCGTCGGGCGAAGGTATGACCATGGGAATCCTTGAGGTTGGTCTAGGTACTGTTCTAAGGGTTATTATCATGTTTTTAGATCAATTGGTGGTGCTGTAGTTGGGTAGATTAGATGGAATCTTGAGTTTGCCATGTTCTCTGTTTCAGGCAGCATGAGCAGTCGACCTAGGGTTTGGGTTTTCGCCAATTTAGATTCGGAATTTGGTCGTACGGATGTAGAAGAAGTTGTAGGTAATTTCAATACCTTTCATTGGGTATAAAGAACGTCCAATTCCGCCTAGCCGTTTGAAAGTTATGGCTGTTTTACCAAACGTATTAAAATCTGTGACGTTTTTGGAGCAGATCACGGTATTTTGTAGATTAAACAACTTTAGATTCCGAATCAGCTTTTCAATATACTTAGAAAAAGTCAGAAAATTTCCTAAGCTATGCGAGGATGTACTCGTTTAATTGATTCGGAGTCTTAGAACCCGAGTTATGCCTTTTGGAAGGCTGCTGTCCCGACGGGACAGAACCTCTGTTTTTGGGTTTTGCAAGTAGTTTACGATGTTGGGGTAGAAGAGTGTTTGCGTACTGTTTTGTGGACATGATTGTGAGTGTGTGGTACCTATGTGCAGGTGGTGTGACCCCGGGAGTGCCTTCTACTTCTCGCCAATCCGTCGCCCATGGTTGAGGCAAGTGTATTGGAATGTGTAGCGAGTTGATGTTTGCTTGATTGGTTGAGATTAAAATTGAATATATGATATGTTCACATGCCATGTTTTAATGATTGCCATTGACATGATGAATATGCTTATTATGCTATGATGCCATGTGTTAATGTACAAGTTATTTATGATGTTGGCATGTTTGCATACATGGCATGATACATGGCCCGGGCTGTGAGAAAGTCATAACTAGTCCGGGGAAGGTCGGTGAGAAAGTTATGACTATTCCGGAGAGCCAATGGGTAAGTCCTACATCGTGATTCCATCCACCGCGGTGTATGGAAGTGCGGAGTAGGCACCTTCCATCTTCGGGATGGAAGGGGGGAGAGGGTGCACACCGACGGGTGTGTACTCAACCATACCGGTATGAGTTTCCAGGAGATAAGTGCATCGCATTGCATTGCATTGCATAGCATTATATGAGGATGTTATATGATGATGAAATATGATGATGTCAATGATATGTTTACGCTATGAATATGAGATGTGTATGATGTCGTATGTGAAAAGTGGTGATGAAGGTATTAGAATGTATTTTCTTGTTCCATTGCAATATATTTGCTGAGTGATGAACTCACACTTGTGTTTATGTTGTTTTTCTTAGGTACCATGAAACCGACATGCGGGAAAGGGAGCTAGTCACACGTCATCACTTAGCATCACACATATAAACAATGACATGTTCCTTCCTTTAAATTGTGATGGTTAATTTGTGTGCTTGGTTTCCTCATTTACTTCGTTTGGCTCATGAGATGGTTGGAATTTTTATTCTAGTCTTATACTGCCGCTAGAACCTTTATTATTGATGATTTAGATGTCATTCTTTATACTATACCCTGTGATCATATTGTTGTTGCTTCAATTCATGGAAAAACAAAGGAGATGCTGCCGAAATTTTCGGTATTAGCATTTACTCCTTTGCTGTAATTTACCTTGGTTTATGGTATTTAGATGTTGTTTAGCCTATGTTTGGTAGCATTCGGGAATATTAAATGCTGGGGTGCTAAAGCTTGAGCTCGGTGAGTTAGAGCTACGGGTGCGCAAGGAAACGGAGAACACGATGGCGGCGGCGGCGCATTAAATAGGGGCCTCATCTTCCGTGTATTGCGCGGAGACCGAGGTCCACCCGGTTGCGGCAGCGGAATCCGAATCCAATTCGGATTCGGTGACGTGGCTCAACGTGGACCGTTGGATCAAAATCCAACGGTCGGGGGTTTGGGCTCGGGTCCGGCTCGGTGGTCCGGTTGGCTCGGTCGGAGCCTGGCTCGGGCGGCGTTGGCGTGATCGTGGCTGTTGGATCTCGATCCAACGGTCACGCACGTTAGGGTTTGGTGACGTGGTTCGACCGAGACGGCTGGCGCGGTCGAGTCCGGGTCGGACTTGAGTCTGACTCAGACTCGGATCCGGTCGGATGAACAGTAAAACCCGTTCGGCATTTTCCAGCGATTAAATATTCAAAATAATTTCCAGAAATTCATTTAATTCAAGAAAAATAGCAAAATACTCTGAAAAAATCCAAAAAAATTCTAGAAAATATTTTGGAACATTTTGGACTCAAATAAAATATTTCTAACAAAATTTTACTTGCAAAATTAAATTCTTTAATTATTTCAAAAGGGAATAAATTCAAATAAATTCCAAATAAATTTCAGAAAATTCCCAAAATTCACAAAAGTGCCAAATTTCATTTAAACTCATGAAAAGCAAAAATTGGGGTGTTACAAACCTCCCCCTTAACAAAATCTCATCCCCGAGATTCAGGGCCTACTAAAGAATAGGTTTAGAAACTCTTTCTTCAAATCCTCCTCGCGCTCCCAAGTTGCTTCACTCTCTGCATGGTTGCTTCATTGAACTCTGCAGAAACGGGTTGACTTGCTTCTCGTTTCTCGATCCATAGTGTCCAAAATCTTGATGGGGTGTTCCTTGTAAGTTAGATCCTCTTGCAGTTCTATCGACTCTAACGGTGTCTACTCATCTGGTATTCGAAGACACTTCTTCAGCTGGGACACGTGGAACACGTCATGTACTTCCGCTAGTGATTGCGGTAATTCCAGCTGGTACGCAACTTCACCTCTACGGCTCAAGATTTTAAATGGCCCAACATATCTTGGTGCAAGTTTTCCCTTGGCGTGGAACCTCTTAACACCCTTGAGCGGCGTAACTCTGAGATACACGAAATCTTCTGGCTCAAAACTCAGGTCTCGACGACGGTTATCGGCATAGCTTTTCTATCTTGACAGTGCTATTTTCAGTCTTTCCCGGATCATGGCAATCTGCTCTTCAGCTTCTTGAAGAATGTGCGGCCCAAAGACACGGCGTTCACCTGTCTCATTCCAGTTCAACGGTGTTCGACAAGGTTGACCGTATAGTGTCTCAAATGGTGACAAGAACTCAGCATACGGCAGACTTTTATCCCAAGAGGTAGCATAAGCCAATGCACACGCTCTTAACATATCCTCCAGTATCTGATTAACTCTCTCAGTCTGTCCATCCGTCTGCGGATGATAGGCAGTGCTGAAGTTCAAACGGGTCCCCATGGCTTCATGCAGCTTAGTCCAAAATCTCGAGGTAAACTAGGTACCTCTGTCCGATACAATCTTCTTCAGCACTCCGTGCAAACAAACGATCCTGGTCATATACAGTTTCGCTAACTTATCTCCCGAGTAAGTGGTCTTTACTGGAATAAAATGGGCGACCTTAGTCAAGCGGTCCACTATAACCCATATGGAGTCATATCCTCCTTGAGTCTTGGGTAAACCGGTAATGAAGTCCATTCCGATTTCCTCCCACTTCCACTCGAGTATCATACTTAGCTGCAGCTGATCCGGCCTCGATGCATTGCCTTGACTCTCGGCATATGTCGCCGCAATCAGCATGCTCGGCAACTTCACGCTTCATGCTCGGCCACCAGAATCTTTCCTTTAAATCCTGGTACATCTTGGCACTTCCCGGATGAATTGAATACTTGGAGTCATGGGCTTCTTCTAGGATCAGCTGCTTCAGCTCCTTCTCATTCGGCACACAGATTCGATCCTTCATCCATAATGTGCCTTGCTCGTCCAGTTTGAAGTCTTTTGCCTTGCCTTCATCCATCTTGGACTTAATCCTGCGGATCTTGTCATCATCCTTCTGTCCTTCTCGAATCTGATCCTCCAAGGTAGGCCTCACTTCTAATGCGGCCAAGAATCCTTCTGGTACTACTTCAATCTGCATTCTCTGGAAATCCTTACATAGCTCATTCTGACTCGTGGCTATCAACATGTTCACGGTATGACTTTTCCGACTCAGAGCATCGGCCACCACGTTGGCCTTTCCGGGATGGTAATGGATTCCAACATTATAATCCTTAATCAACTCTAACCATCTCCTCTGCCTCATATTCAAGTCCGATTGGGTGAAGATGTACTTAAGTCTCTTATGGTCCGTGTATACTTCACATCTGTTTCCAATCAAATAGTGACACCACAACTTCAAAGCATGCACTACGACAACTAGCTCTAGGTCACGCGTTGGATAATTCTCCTCATGCGGCCTCAACTGCCTCGATGCATAATCGACGACCTTTCCGTTTTGCATCAGCACACACCCAAGTCCTTGGCGCGATGCATCACAATAAATATCGAAGCTCTGATTAACATCCGATAGAACTAACACCGGGGCTGATGTCAATCGCTTCTTCAGCTCTTGAAAACCTTTCTCACATTCCAGCGTCCATGCAAACTTCTTCTCCTTTTTCAACAATTGCGTGAGAGGTCTCGCAATTGTCGAAAAGCCTTCAATGAAACGGCGGTAGTAACCTGCCATTCCCAGGAAACTCCGGATCTGGGTCACGATCTTCGGCTGCTCCCAGTGTAACACAGCTTCCACCTTGCTCGGGTCGACGCCGACTCCTTCTGCGGTCATTACATGTCCGAGGAACTCCACCTTGTCCTTCCAAAAGTCGCACTTGCTGAACTTAGCAAAGAGTTGCTGTTCCCTCAGCTTTTCCAAAACACGCCTCAAGTGCTCTGCATGTTCATCCTTTGTCTTGGAGTAGATTAAGATATCATCTATGAACACAACAACAAACTTATCCAAATATTCCATGAATACTTTATTCATCATATTCATGAAATATGCTGGCGCATTCGTCAGACCGAAAGACATAACTGTAAACTCGTAATGTCCGTATCTGGACGAAAATGCGGTCTTTGGAATATCCTCTGATCGGATCTTCAACTGGTAGTATCCCGATCTCAGATAAATCTTGGAGAAGACTCCGGCTCCTCTCAGCTGGTCAAACAAATCATCGATCCTGGGTAGCGGGTACTTATTCTTCACGGTGACTTCATTGAGTGCACGGTAGTCAATGCACATCCTGAAGCTCCCGTCCTTCTTCTTGATGAACAGAACTGGCGCTCCCCACGGCGACGAACTCGGTCTGATGAATCCTTTCTCCATCAGCTCTTCAAGCTGCTTCTTCATCTCTACCAATTCTTCGGTGGACATCCGATAGGGTCTCTTTGCTATCGGCGCTGTACCAAGTACAAGCTCTATCACAAGCTCTATGTCTTTGTCTGGCGGCATACCAGGTAGATCTTCAGGAAAGACATCTGGATACTCATTCACTACTGAGACATCTTCTATGCTGATCGCCTTTGCGCTATTAACCATCAACTGTCCATCTCTAACGGCGGTGGCTTGAAATTCCACTTTCCTTCCACACGGGCTCTCAACTGAAATAATCCTTCGTCAACAATCCAGCACAGCCTTGTGCTTGGATAACCAATCCATTCCCAAAATAGCATCTAAGGTCTGGGTTTCCAATATAATAAGGTTCGCTAGGAATTCTACCCCATCTATTAATATTCTCACCCCAGAACATCCTACTTTAGTTCGGAGTTCGGAACCAGGGGTTTGAACTAAAAGCATACATTTAAGTCTTGCAATCTCCAAATCATTTTTAATAGCAAAGCCTTGAGAAACAAACGAATGCGAAGCTCCAGAATCAAACAAAACTGTTGCAGGTACTGAGTTGACAAGTAACTTACCCAGCACGACGTCTGTGGCATTCTGGAGTGCCTCTGCGGTGACATGGTTGACTCGGCCTCTCACCACGGTTTGGGGCGTGGCTCCCGGCTGTGCTGTTCCGCGGCTTGCTCCGGGTGCAGGCGTCCTGGCTGGTGTGGATCCCAGATTGAAGCGGACTGGGGTCACTCCTGCTGTCTTCTTTGGGCAACTGTTGGAGAAGTGCCCTGGCTCGTTGCATGTGTAGCAACGTCTCACTGTCCCCTGTTGACTGCCTGAAGCGGCGTTTCTGGCTGGAGCTGGGGTCTGATAACTTTGGTTGACGGGTCTTGACGCTGGTGACGGTGTCCTTGTTGCATTCTGTGGCTGGAATCTGAAAAACTGATTTGGCGCAACACTCAAACGTTGTTGCGCTCCCTGACGCGATCCCTGCTGTTGCATCCTTCGCTTCCGGTTCTCATCCAGTTCCTTGCGCTTATCTTCAAGAATGAGCGCCTTGTTCACAAGCTCTTGGAAATCTGGGAAGGTGTGGGTGATCAGTCCCACCTGTAGTCCCGAATTAAGTTCCTTCATAAAGCGAGACTGTCTGGCCTTATCTGTCGCTACGTCTTCAGGTGCGTAACGTGCAAGCTGTGTGAACTTATTCAGATAATCTGACACCGGTTGATTACCTTGCTTCAGTGCCCTGAATTCTTCCTTCTTTAAGTCCATTATTCCTTCAGGCACGTGATACTGACGAAATGCAGCTGTAAACTCCTCCCAAGTGATGTCCTGAGGGTTCTCCCGCGTGGCGCAGAAGTTCTCCCACCATTCTGCGGCGGTCCCTTCCAACTGATGAGAAGCGTAGAGTACCTTCTCATTTCCCATGCATTGGGCAATGTGTAGCTTCCTTTCTATTGACCTTAGCCAATCATCGGCCTCCAACGGATTGGCATTCCCGGAGAAAGTGGGTGGATGAGTCCTCATGAACTCCGACAGTCTTGAATTCTGGCGTTGTCCCTGGTTGACCTGATTATTCTGATTAGCAGTGGCGTGGGCAATAATCTGTTGCATCTGCTGCATCATTGCATGCATCAACTGGGTCTGTGCGGCAAGAAAAGCCCCAAAATTCTGCATGTCAACTGGCGGTGCTGGCTGTGGTGTAGGTGCTCCATCATTGGGGTTACCAGCTGGGCAAGAACCACTTCCATTGCCTCCAAGGTTTCCGCGGGTGTTCACCATCTGTTGATTGCTCCACGGTTTCAGAGATGAGAGGGAACAAGAATAGACAAGTAGTAGGGAAACTTATGCGGGGAAAAGTGTAACTCAAAAATCCAACTTTATTATTATTAATAATAACTTGGTATGGTTGCTCACAATGCCTAAGGGCCTTCCAACAAATACTGCACACTCAACAAGCAATGAAAATCCAAATCGACTCTTACTGGAGTCTAACGTCTAAAGGGGTGACTCTTATACTATAACGCGACTCGACGAAGGAGTCTCAACCTCAACGCCTACCTCACTCGTCGAGAAATCCTCCACTGCCTCCTCAGGGTGGGTGCGGCGGCATAGGCGCGAAACAATCGCCATGCCCTGCAACTGCAGTTGTGGTTGACGACGCGGTGTCCTCCTCTGGCTCAGGATCTGGCTGGTGCTATGGCTGTGGCGCGGGTGCAGGTGGCACCTCTTCTGGGTCCTCCTCTGGCTCTGGGGCGTCCAACTCCAACACTAGATCGGGGCCCTGTCCATACAGTGCGGTCTCCAGCTCTGCGATCCTTTCCGCAGCATAGGCGACGTACTCACGAGCATTCTCTAAATGCTTATTCTCTTCCTCAACCTGCTCGCGAGCCTTCTTCAACTCCTGAACTGTGTCATCGATAAGCTCCTCCTGGGCGGCGACGAATCTGGCTAAGTGAGTGACGGTAGCATCCTCATCTTCTATCGGCTTCCGCTGAGCTCTGCTGTCTCGGCATGGGTGGTGACGGAACACTGTGCCTTCCAGCTCCCTGGAGTAGGTGCGAGCGATCTGCTGCATTGCTCGACGCGACACCTCTTGGATTCCCATCTCAAAGGTAGACCTCCTGGCGGTGAAGTGGAAAGGGCGGCTGAACTTCGTCTTCTCTCGAGCATACACCGTGATCCTGACGTCCCATCCTAGGACCAGTCCTGCCTGCACGAGTGTAGTCCCTCAGTAGAGCGGTCTCTCAAAACCTCCAAGAAACTGAAGCATACGCCACAACTCGGCAGCGTAGCCACCTTCACGCTCGGCGTAGTTGTTCTTCATCATCATCTGTCAAAAGACGATTGCGTAAGAACGCAACATTTTTTTTAAAATCGAAGTGGAAGACAAAAAGAACTCAGCAAGGGGTATGAACAAGAAAGAAAGGGGTAAGTCGAGAATTCATTCATTATCTTGACAAATTTTATCTTTAGAAAATAGGTTTTATCCTTACTATGACCAATCTAACTATGGGTGAGCCTACAGTCAGTATGGCTCTGATACCACCTCTGTCGGGACCCGAATTTGCAAATCCGGTCCCTCTGTGTATTCAGCACTAGTCCAGGAACACGCTAGTGCACACAGTCTCAACATTGGTAAATATCACAATCATACTCCACGAAATAATACGGTACTTTAATTAGTTAACCAAGCTGGTTGCTCGACCTTAAGGTCAAGTTACAAATATACGCCACGCAGGGCGAAAACTTAATAAAAGAGAAATAACAGCAGCAGAAAATAAGATAACTTCGTGGCGCCATCCAGTATACCACAGGCAACTAACTGGGCTCGCTCCCTAGATAGACGGTTCCTCTTGGAGCTCCTCCTCCAAAGCTGGTATAGACTCTTCTTCAACTGGTGTTGTATTGTGGCAAGGGTGAGTACTTGGTACTCAGCAAGTCATGCACAGAATGCAAACTAATATACTACATGCTTGGCTTAGTACAAAGGAGCAGCTTATGGTATAATTGCAGTAAACAGCATTTGACAAGTAGCATAAGTAGATTCGAAAGCAGTAAAAACAAGTATAAGATCAATAACTTTTTCAGGAGTTAAATAAACTTCTTTCCCATTCCTAATCCACATTTCCATCAACGTCATTATTAAACCTGTGAAATCATGTGCTGAAAAATTGGCTTTGAACTGAAAAATTAACTTAGAATTGGTTTTGCAAAATGTGCTTGTGCATGTGTTTGACAATTTGACAAGAAATAGTAAGTTTCGTTTTTACGCGCGGGACCAAGTTCTTAAAAGACAGTAAGTTTTACATGTACGCCAGACCAAATTTTTTGGTCCGTCGTGAATGGCTTTTTAATCGATTAGGGTTTGTGCAAATTTGGACTTTGAATTTTGATTTGTTTTTGAGATTATGAAATTTGTGAGAATTTCATGATGCTTGAAGTGGACTTTATGCAATGCTCATGTGAGTAGTTGCATGGATTGACATTGAGTCAAGTCGTGGACTTGTGCTCGGATTTGTTTATGGTTTGTTCATGTGCGTGTATTGCTCGAAGACGAATGTGGTCGATGACGGGACCGGAACTAGGTTCATGGAGGAACTGAGGTTCGGGACTAGGTTCAGGAGGAACTGAGGTCTTGGTGGTCAAGGATGTCATGCGGGACGTTCGGGCTAAGAGAATGGTGCACATGAAGAATGGTTAGTCACGTGAGAATGGCAGGAGGTCATTCGCGTGCAAAGTGTTAGTCACGTGAGTATGGCAGGTGGCCATACGCGTGCAAAGTGTTAGTCACGTGAGTATGGTAGGGTTGCCATACGCGTGCAAGAGTTGTATCTTGGCCAGGTTGGGCCAAGTAGAGTTGTGTTGATATCTGATTCCTTCTAGGGAATAGGAATCGTATTCGAACTCCTTGTGGGTTGGTGCTTTAAATAGGAGGGGTTGTCTCTGTTGAAGAGCATCGAATTGAGAGAGCTAGGCGCATAGAGCCTTGGGCTCAAAGTTTAGGGTTTGTACTCTTTTGATGGGAGTACTTTAGACAAAAGAAATAAAGATCAATTCTTCTAGTTCCCGCATTGCTTCAACGTTCTCTTTTTGGTTCTTGTTTGCATGCTTGTTCTAGTTCTAGATTGGTTTTTGTTCTTTAAGTTTTATCTTGATTTGATCCATCAAAAACCTCTCTAGGGTATTGATCTAGTGTTTCTCAAAGTCTAGTTGATCAATCTTTTGTCGTTCTTGTTTAATCTTGAAGTTTTGATTAGATTGATTCTCGTCAAGTTCTGGATCAGCAATCTTGCGAAGCTCATAACTTTTGATCCGTAAGTCCAATCGAGCTGATTCTTTTTGGGTTCGATTCGTATTGGAATCTAGTTTCTCGTGTCCAAATTTCAGATCAATCTAACGGTTGGATCTCCGGGAATTCGCGTTTTACCAAACCTCTGTCATTCTGTTTTTGTCGAAAACGAGGCAATTATTTGGTTCTGTTTTGGGGTGAACTTTTAATAGATCAAGAATTTGGTTTTAGCTTCCGCACAATCATTCACCCCCCCTCTGATTGCTATATTCGTATACTTCGATCCTACAAAACCAAACCAAACCTTTCAAGTCCAAGTTATTTTCAAGAAAGTCTAACCCTTGACTGTAATTCCCTAGCGATGTCCAATGCCGCGGACATGGCTATTCGAATAGATTTTACACTCTGCAGAGGTTTTTACACTTTACCCATAAGATACAACCAAACACCACGAAGGCGAGTGTCCGTAACAAAGTCTTTCGGAAACTTCTAACAGCACAAGTGGGCCTCCCCGGTTATTGCACACTAACCCTTCCCTTAGCGAAGGCAAAGTTTAGGCCAATCAACCGTTAGATGGGTACCTGGCCGCAGCCCCGGTACGCTCCCCCGTACAACTACACAAAAGGTATAGTTGACACCCCGAGGTCCCACAGGTACGTTATTAGCAACTTAATCAACTAGGTCCGTCCCATTACAGACATGTGGTTGCACGCTTGACTCAGTTCAAAGGCTTGCAAGGTTAAGTCCTTAGGATGACCAGGGTAAGACTATCCAAAGAACCAAAACAACGTTCCCGGTGCCACAACTGGCCCGCCCGATCGTTCTTGCCACATGCCCCGGTCGAAATCTATTTATCAAACCCCAGTTGATTACCACGCACCACGTGCCATCAACAATCATAATACATGATACTCCTTGAAAATAGGTTCAATATCTGATTAAGTCAATATTAGCATTTGATTATCCAAAGTCATTTCACGTGGCAAGGCTAAGCATACTACGTCGGTCTAACTACCCATGTTGGCAATTTAATAATGTCCAACTAATAATCCACACTAGGGTGACAAGGGGTCATGGCACATATTTAATTAAGCAAGGTGTCATACAACAATATGGCATTTATCTAATTTCCCATAATTAAATAAAGCATTTTCTAATTAAACTAGCATGCAATAATTTAAACCAAATTAATTTGAAAATGGGATCAACATGGTTAAAGCACAACTTGCCATCAAAGAGTACTTGTTCTTGGTCTTGAGCCGGCTCCTGGGTCAACACTTCACCTTCGAAGCCTTCGGGCACTTCAACGTCTACTTGTAAAGCGTGCAAATAGCAATAAATGAATAAACAGTAAACAAAAAGTGTCCAAACATCCAAATGAAGTCCATAAACAAAGAGAGCATAATTTTATAAATTTTTAGAAACTGGAATCGTCCAAATCGGAGTTAAAAGGCAAAAGTTATAATCGTTTGAAGTTAAAAGAAAATATTAATTAAATATAAACAGAGAAATATTCATAATCAAAAATTAATTAAAATTCATATTTGAGTAGGTCTCATTTTTATGAAAATTTAGAAATTTGAACCACCCAAATCGGAGTTGAAACGCAAAAGTTATAAGCGTTTGAAGTTTGAATCTATATTTAAAATCAATAAACCGAATTAAATAAATAATTTCATTTTCGGAAAATGATTTATTGCGTCAGCATGACACGTGGACCAATCAGAGGCCGCCACGTCGCCTCGGGTCCATGGACCCAGCGCACGGTTCGGCTCGATCCACCGTGGACCCGATCCTTGGCACGTGTGCCTCTGACAGGTGGGCCCCTCGGGTGACGTCAGCAGTGACGTCATCACGCACGGCTGAGGACGGCTGACAGCTGGACCCCACCGTGACGTCACGGTGACATCATGGTGCGGTTCGGCTAAGCCGCTGATATGCAGGCCCCACGCTGACATCACATGTGACGTCAGCGGTGACCGAGCGGCGACCACGCTGACCGCATCAGTCACGCTTCCGGCCACGTGGCTCGATCCGGACCGTTGATTTGAAAATCAACAGTCTAGATTGGATCTGGCTTTACGCGTTATGGAAACTATACGGTCGATCTGGACCGTTCGATCTTGATCGGGCGGTCAAGATCCGATCTAATGCTATAACGTGGATTAACGCTAGCCGTACGATCTAGATCTAACAGCTGAGATCTATCCAAGCACGGTGCAGTTACGGCTACGTGGTGCGATCTAAACCATTGGATCTAGATCCAACGGTTGGAAATAAATCCAAAAACTAAAACGTGAGATTTTTACCATGGTGACGTGGACGAATCTGGGCCCTCAGATCTGGATCGGACGGTGGAGAGAGCTCGAGCGACGGCGATGGCGTGCGGCGGAGCTGGTTCACCAGAGACGGTGACGACGACGCGCCCGACGGCGTTTGGGTGCGATTTTGGCGAGGTGAAAGGTACCCTCCGACGCGGCTTGTCCTTGCGGTTCCGGATCTGGACTCAACGGCGGCGGAAGACGGCGGAGACGGCGGCAAACAACGGAAAACCACGGCGGAACGCACGATCAACTACGGCGAGCGATTGCGGCGCAACCACGGCGGCTTAAGCTCAGTGAGTTAGGGCTACCGGTGCGCAAGGAAACAGAGAAAACGATGGCGGCGGCGACGCATTAAATAGGGGCCTCGGCTTCCGTGTATTGCACGGAGACCGAGGTAAACCCGGTTGCGGCGGCGGAATCCGAATCCAATTCGGATTCGGTGACGTGGCTCAACGTGGACCGTTGGGTCAAAATCCAACGGTCGGGGGTTTGGGCTCAGGTCCGGCCCGGTGGTCCGGTTGGCTCGGTCGGAGCCTGGCTCGGGCGGCGTTGGCGCGATCGTGGCCGTTGGATCTCGATCCAACGGTCACGCGCGTTAGGGTTTGGTGACGTGGTTCGACCGACACGGCTGGCGCAGTCGGGTCCGGGTCGGACTCGAGTCTGACTTGGACTCGGATCCGGTCGGATGAACAGTAAAACCCGTTCGACATTTTCCAGCGATTAAATATTCAAAATAATTTCCAGAAATTCATTTAATTCAAGAAAAATAGCAAAATACTCAGAAAAATCCAGAAAAATTCTAGAAAATATTTTGGAACATGTTGGACTCAAATAAAATATTTCTAACAAAATTTTATTTGCAAAATTAAATTCTTTAATTATTTCAAAAGGGAATAAATTCAAAAAAATTCCAAATAATTCCAAATAAATTCCAGAAAATTCCAAAAATTCAGAAAATTGCCAAATTTCATTTAAACTTGTGAATCATGTGATGAAAAATTGGCTTGATCTTGTGCTGAAAAATTGGTTAGGATTAATCTTGCAAAATTGCTTGCATGAAGGACCAAACATTCAAACATCCAAAAACAGAGACTTTGCATTTGCGCCAGACCAAACATCCAAAAACAGTGAGTTTCGCATGTATGATGGACCAAACTTTTTGGTCTGTCATAAACGTGATTTTGATGCATTTACGCTTGTTCAAGAAATCGCGTTTTTCGCATGTATGACAAACCAAATTTTTTGGTCTGTCATACACATGTTTTTGGCGACCTCGTTTTTCCCATGTATGACACACCAAATTCTTTGGTCTGTCATAAACGTGTTTTTGGCGACCTTGTTTTTCCCATGTATGACAAACCAAATTTTTTGGACTTTCATACACATGTTTTTGGCGATCTTGTTTTTCCCATGTATGACAAACTAAATTCTTTGGTCTGTCATAAACGTGTTTTTGGCAACCTCGCTTTTTCCATGTACGACAGACCAAATTTTTTTGGTCCATCGCAAACGGGATTTTTGATGCTTGTTTTCGCCATGTATGCCGGACCAAATTTTTTGGTTCGCCATGAACTGATTCTTCTGGGGTTTTGAGACATGTGTGCGCTGGACTGGATTTTGGTCCGTGATGAATGTCTTTTTGCTCAGTTAGGGTTTTGAGCAAATTTGGAATTGAATCTTGGTTTGAATTTGAGATTATGAAATTAGTGTGAATTTCATGATGCATGTTTTGAAGTGGACTTTATGCAATGCTCGTGTAAGTATTTGCAGGGACTAATGTTGAGTCAAGTCGCGGACTTGTGCTCGGATCATTTTTGTGGTTGATCAAGTGCAGGTGTTGCTCGAGGACGAACGTGGTCGATGATGGGACCGGAACTAGGTTCATGGAGGAACTGAGGTTCGGGACTAGGTTCAGAGAGGAACTGAGGTCTTGGTGGTGAAGGATGTCATGCGGGACGTTCGGGCTAAGAGAATGGTGCACATGAAGAATGGTTAGTCACGTGAGTATGGCAGGTGGCCATGCGCGTGCAAAATGTTAGTCACGTGAGTATGGTAGGGTTGCCATACGCGTGCAAGAGTTGTACTTGGCCAGGTTGGGCTAAGTGGAGTTATGTTGGATACATACTCCTTCTAGGATTAGGAGTGGGAATCCTTCTAGGAGTAGGAATTGTATCCAGGACTCTCTGTGTTTTGCTCCTTTAAATAGGAGGGGTTGTCTCCTGTTGAAGGGCATCAAACAGAGCTGAGCGCATTGAAAGCTTAGAGTTTTTGTTTTAGGGCTTGTACTCTTGTGTTTGGAGTATTTTAGACAAGAGAGAAATAAAGATCAAATTCTTCAGATCCTTTGCGTTCTACAGTTACCTCGTGCTACAATACCCACGAGGTCCTGTTTATCCAAGTTTTTGGGTTTCGTTTTCTCTCTGGTTTTTAGGTTTAGTAGATGGATGTTTCGTCTACTTTGTTTCTTGGAGTTCCTTCGTGATTTGATCAATCCAAAACCTCTCTAGGGATATGTTTTACAGTTCTTCAAAGTTCTGTAGGTTGATCTTTTCTCGTTTCTGTTAAATCTTCAAGTTTACGTTAGATCAATTCTCGTCATCTTTTGTTACAGCAAGCTTGCGAGGTTCATAACTTTTGATCTGTAAGTACGATCGAGCTAATTCTTTTTGAGTTCATTTCATATTGGAATCTAGTTTCTTGTGTCCAAATTGCAGATCGTTCCGACGGTTGGATCTTCGGAAATTCATGTTTTACCGAACCTTTGTCATTCTGTTTTTGTCGAATACGAGGCAATTATTTGGTTCTGTTTTGGGGTGAACTTTTATTAGATCAAAGATTTGGTTTTAGCTTCCGCACAATCATTCACCCCCCTCTGATTGCTATATTCGTGTCTTTCGATCCTACAAGTGGTATCAGAGCAAGGTTTTTCTAATCTATCTTAACCGGTGATTAGATTAATGGATCGTTATTAGACAAAACCATGTGTGCTCGATGGTGTTGATTTTCAGTTTTGGAAGGCCAAGATGGAGGCGTTCATCCAAGCACAAGGCTTCACAATTTGGGAGAAGGTCTACAAGCCATATGAAGTCCCTGCAAACGACAACGTCAACGACACCAATCGCACACATGTTGAAGCAAACAACAAGGCGCGCAACTTGATCATCCAAGGTTTGGGACGCAGCGACTTTGACCGTGTGATCCATCTCAAAGCCGCATATGAGGTATGGAAATCTCTTTGTGATTACCATGAGGGTTCTAACACTATTAAAGAGGTTCGTCAAGATCTTTACAAAAAAGAATACATGTGATTTGAGATGAAACCCGGTGAGTCGCTAGATGACTTCTTGCACGTTTCAATAAAATTCTTAGTAATCTTCGTGCTGTTGGAGTTAGCTTTGATGATGCTGCTAATGCTAGACAATTGCTTGGTGCTTTAGACATGTCTATTTGGGAGATGAAAGTTACATCCATCAGAGAATCTACTGTCATGAGTACACTTACATTAGATGTTTTGTATTCTAAGTTGAAAACTCATGAGTTGGATGTTTTTGCCAGAAAGGGTAATGTTAAATCAATTGCTTTGATCTCTAACCCTAACATGTCAAATGCAAATTCTTCTTCTAGTTTTGCCTTGTCCTCCTTGTCTTCTTTAACAGATGAGCAAATAGAAGAATTTCCTGAAGAAGACTTGGCACTACTCTCTTCTCGCTTTAACAAAGCTTTGCAGAATGTGAGAATGAGAAAGAGAGGTGGTCCTCCAAGGTGCTATGAGTGTGGTGATCCCAACCACATGAGATCAAATTGTCCAAAGCTTGCAGGTAAAGCATCATGGGAGGAGAAGGACAAAGACAGAAGAAAAGAGAAGAAGAAGTTCCCTTCAAGTGATAGAAAGAAGAAGAGCTTCATCAATCGCAAAGTGGTCCACCGAGTTCTTTCCGCTCTTGAACAAGTCAATTTGGGCTATGTGGATTCGGAGAGCAGCGAGGACGATGCAACTCCAAGCAAGCGTGACTTGACGGGGTTGTGTCTCATGGCAAGCAGCAAGGATAGCTTCACCGAGGACGATCACGACAGCGACTTCAATGAGGTAGACCCTTCCTATGATGAATTAGCTATTGCTGTTGCTCGTCTTGGAAAATTGCTTGACAAACGTGACAAGAAAATTAAGAAACATGATTTCATTGTTGAATCATTGAAAGCTGAAATTGCTAGACTTAAGACTTTTATCCCTAGTGATGATACTTGCAAATCATGTGACTTAATTTACAATGAGCTCACATTGCTTAGGAAAGAACATGCTCTTCTGTTGCATCTAAATGAGAAAAATGAGAAACATGTTAAACATGCTAGCTGTTCCACTGATGATTTGCATAGTTCAGATTCTTGTTCTAAATGCTCAACTCTTGAATTAAAATTGAAAGATGCAAATACTAGGGTTTCTCAATTGATTGATAATCTGCTTTCTCATGAGGTTCTTTCATGCTCAACTTGTCGCAAGCAAAAAGTAAAAGTGGATGCTTCCTGCAATAATTGTTTAACTCTTGCTAAGAAAGTTGATTACTTGCAAAATTCTTTGGAACGGTTCACTAATGGCAAGAAAAATTTGAACATGATTTTGGATAAATCAAAGGTTAGCTCAAATAAGGAGGGTTTAGGTTTTGATCTTCATTCTTCATTTGGAACTAAACCTTGCACTGTTGTTCATGCTCCTTGCAATGACAAAATTGAAATTCTTAATGAGCCTAAAAAGATTGCTTTTAAATCTGCTGGTTTTCTTTCTTCTACTATGATGAATGCAAAATATGTTTCTACTGTTAAAGCAAAACCTCATGCTAAGTACACTTGCACTCATTGTGGTAGAGATGGACATCTAGTAGATTTTTGCTTTAGACTAGCCAGACAGCAAAGGAAAGAAATGACTAAGGCTAGGTCTAACTTCAGAAAAGCACACTTTGCTTCTCACTATGCGCCTAGAGTGTTGAAAACACCTTCTGTTCCTATAAACATGGGAAAAGGAAAATCTGATTTTGTGCATAAAAATTCTCGTGTTGTGCCTACTGTTGTGCGTCGTGTGTCTCAAGATCGATACCCAAAAATCTCATTCCTAACCCGATCGAGACCTCGACAAGTTTTGTTTCTATGTAGGCTTCTCGCGCGAGGAAGGAGAACATATGGATAGTGGATTCCGGATGCTCACGCCACATGTCCGGTGATAAGATTTGGTTCTCCCTCACTCGTGCATCTCGTGCTGAAAGTGTTACTTTTGGAGATGCTTCTTCCTCTTCTGTTGTGGCAAAAGGTACAATAAAGGTAAGTGACAAGTTTATGTTCAAAGATGTGGCTCTTGTTGAAAATTTGAAATATAACTTGCTTTCTGTCTCACAAATGCTTGATGAAGATCTTGAGATAAGCTTTAAGAAAAATGAATGCAAAGTGCTAGATGCTTCAGGTGATCTTGTGTTCAAAATTTCTCGTTTTGGAAGAATATTTAAAGCTGATTTTGATGCATCACCTTCTTCTAAGCATAGGTGTCTAATTGCAAATGTTTCTAAAGATTTATTCTTTTGGCATCGTAGACTTGGTCATGTTGGTTTTGATCATCTTACTCGTGTAAGTGGTTTAGATCTCATACGTGGCTTGCCTAAGCTTAAGGGTGATAGCAATCTAGTATGTTCTTCTTGTAGACATGGTAAGATGATTGCAGGTTCACATCCACCTCTTACCATGGTGATGACAAACGCTCCAGGACAGCTTCTACATCTTGATACAGTTGGACCATCTCGAGTTCAATCCTTTGGAGGCAAATGGTATGTGCTTGTGATTGTTGATGATTTTTCTAGATACTCTTGGGTATACTTTATGGCATCTAAGGATGAGACTTTTAGTCATTTTAGAAGTCTTGTTCTTAGGCTTTCTGTTGATCATCCAGGAGCTCTTAGAGCGATTAGAAGTTATAATGGAACTGAGTTTAAAAATTCTTCTTTTGATCTCTTTTGTGCTGAAAAAGGAATTGATCATCAATTTTCATCTCCTAGAGTACCTCAACAAAATGGTGTAGTCAAAAGGAAAAATAGAACGTTAGTTGAAATGGCTAGAACTATGCTAGATGAGCATCACACTCCTAGAAATTTTTGGGCTGAAGCGATTTCAACTGCTTGTTATGTTTCAAACCGTGTGTTTTTTAGATCAAATTTGGGTAAGACTCCATATGAGCTTTGGTTTGGACATAGACCTTCTGTTTCTCACTTTCGAGTTTTTGGATGCAAATGCTTTGTCTTGAAAGCTGGAAATCTTGATAAATTTGAAGCTAGATCAATGGATAGCCTTTTTCTTGGATATCCTGCTCATACTCGTGGCTATCGTGTGCTTGTTTTGGAGACTAACAAAATTGTGGAAACTTGTGAAGTTACTTTTGATGAGTCTAGTCCAGGTACTAGTCTAAGTGATGCAAGTACAGGTGCACATGTTCAGGGGGAGAAAATCTTTGAAGATAATGTTGATGTTGAAGATGAGGTCTTGACTCTTCCTAATGCACAACAAGCTGTAGCACCTTTGGCACCTACTACTACATCACCTACAGCTAACCATCCTCAAGCTACAAAATCATCTGTACATGCTGAAAATGAAGAAGGAGAAGGAGAAGTCTCAAAAGCCAATGCTCCCTTGCACATTCAGAAAATGCATCCATCTGAACAAATGATTGGAGACCTAAATGAGAGAGTCACTCGATCCAGGTTTATTCATTCTGACACTCATGCTCATTCTGCTTTAGTTGCTTCTTTTGAACCCAAAGATATATCTCATGCATTATCTGACGAATCTTGGATCAATGCCATGCATGAAGAATTAGAGAATTTTGAACGAAATAAAGTTTGGAAACTTGTCTCACCACCTCCAGATTTTAATGTTATTGGAACTAGATGGGTTTTCAAAATAAACAAAGTGAGGATGGTGTTGTTGTTAGAAACAAGGCTAGATTGGTTGCTCAAGGTTACACTCAAATTGAAGGCTTAGATTTTGATGAAACTTTTGCTCCTGTTGCTAGAATTGAAGCCATTAGAATCCTTTTAGCATTTGCTGCATCCAAAGGTTTCAAATTGTATCAAATGGATGTGAAAAGTGCTTTTCTTAATGGCTACATAAATGAGGAGGTTTATGTCAAGCAACCACCTGGTTTTGAAAATCCAAAATTTCCAAACCATGTGTTCAAACTATCAAAAGCTTTGTATGGTTTGAAACAAGCCCCTAGAGCATGGTATGATAGGCTAAAAACCTTTTTACTTGAAAGGGGGTTTTCAATGGGAAAGGTTGACAAAACTCTCTTTTTACTCAAGCAAGGAAATGATCAACTATTCGTTCAGATTTATGTTGATGATATTATCTTTGGTGGTTCCTCTCATGTTTTAGTGTTTGAGTTTTCAGAAACAATGATGAAGGAGTTTGAGATGAGTATGATGGGTGAGTTGACATACTTTTTGGGATTTCAAATCAAGCAAACAAAGGATGGTACTTTTGTGCATCAAAGCAAATACACAAAAGACTTGTTGCATAGATTTGGGATGGAAAACAGCAAACCGATTGTCGGGACCCGAATTTGCAAATCCGGACCCTCTGTGTATTCAGCACTAGTCCAGGAACGCGCTAGTGCACACAGTCTTAACATCGGTAAATATCACAATCATACCACTCGATACTAATAAAGTACTTTAATTAAATAGTCAAACTGGTTACTCGACCTTATGGTCAAGTTACAAATATACGCCACGCAGGGCGAAACTTATTAAGAGAGAAATAATAGCAGCGGAAAAATAAGATAACTTCGTGGCGCCATCCAGTATACCACAGGCAACTGACTGGGCTCGCTCCCTAAGTAGACGGTTCCTCTTGGAGCTCCTCCTCCAAAGCTGGTGTAGTCTCCTCTTCAACTGGTGTTGTATTGTGGCAAGGGTGAGTACTTGGTACTCAGCAAGTCATGCACAGAATGCAAGCTAATATACTATATGCATGGCTTGATACAAAGGAATAGCTCAGGGTATATTTGCGATGCTTGACATTTGACAAGTAGCATAAGTAGATTCGAAAGCAGTAGAAACAAGTATAGCATAATTAACTTTTCAAGGAGTTTAATAAACATCTTTCCCATCCTAATCCACGTTTCCATCAACATCATTATTAATCCAACCCAACCTTTCAAGTCCAAGTTATTTTCAAGAAAGCCTAACCCTTGACTGTAATTCCCGAGCGATGTCCAATACCGCGGACACGGCTATTCGAATAGATTCTACACTCTGCAGAGGTTATGCACTTTACCCACAAGATACAGTCAAACACCACAAAGGCGAGTTCCCGTAACAAAGTCTTTCGGAAACTTCTAACAGCACAAGTGGTCCTCCCCGGTTGTTGCACACTAACCCTTCCCTTAGCTAAGGTGAAGTTTAGGCCAACCAACCGTTAGATGGGTACCTGGCTGCAGCCCCGGTACGCTCCCCCGTACAACTTACACAAAGGGTGTAGTTGACCTCCTGAGGTCCCACAGGTACGTTATTAGCAACTTAATCAACTAGGTCCGTCCCATTACAGACATGTGGTTGCACGCTTGACTTAGTTCAAAGGCTTGCAAGGTTAAGTCCTTAGGGTGACCAGGGCAAGACTACCCGAAGAACCAAACTAACATTCCCAATGCCACAACTGGCCCACCTGATTATTCTTGCCACATGCCCCGGTCGAAAAACTATTTATCAAACCCCAGTTGATTACCATGCACCACGTGCCATCAACATCACATGATACCTTTCCAAAACAGGTTCAATATATCATTAAGTCAATATTAACATTTGATTGTCCAAAATCATGTCATGAGCACGTAGCAGGTCTAAGCAACATACTACAACGATCTAAATTCCCATGTTGGCAATTTTAGTAATGTCCAACTAGTAAACCTCAACTAGGGTGACAAGGGGTCATGGCACATATTTAAGTAATCAAGGTGTCATACAGCAATTTGGCATTTATCTAATTTCCCATAATTAAGTAAAGCATTTTCTAATTTAAACTAGCATGCAATAATTTGAACCAAAATAGGTTTCAAAAATGGGATCAACATGGTCAAAGCATAACTTGCCTTCAAAAAGTACTTGTTCTTGGTCTTGAGTTGGATCCTGAGTCAACACTTCTCCTTCGAATCCTTCCGGCACTTCAACGTCTACTCGTAAAGCGTGCAAATAGCAATACACGAATAAACAATAGGCAAAAAGTGTCCAAACATCCAAATAAAATCCATAAACAGAGAGAACATAATTTTATGAATTTTTAGAAACTGGAATCGTCAAATTTGGAGTTTAAATGCAAAAGTTATGATTATTTAAAGTTTAAATAATCAATTAAATAATATTACAGAGAAAAAATTTAGTCTAAAAATTAAATAAAATTCATAATTAGGTAGATCTCAATTTTATACAAATTTAGAAATTTGAATCACTCAAATCGGAGTTGAAACGCAAAAGTTATAAGCGTTTGAAGTTTGAATCAAAATCTGAAATCATTACTTGAATTAATAAATCATTTTCTTTTGAAATTAATTATTGCGTCGGCTGGACACGTGGCAGCCTCGATTGGGCCGGTGGCGTCGGCGATCCATGGGCTCAGCCCACGGTTTGGCTCGGTCCACGGTGGACTCGGTCCACGGTGGACTCGGTCCACGGTGGACTCGGTCCACGGCTCCATGTCGGCGACAGTGGGACCCCTCGGGTGGCGTCCGCTGGCGTCGGCGGGGCTCGAGCCACAGTCTTTGGCAGTGGGACCCAGTGTCGTCATTGTCGACATCGGCCTCTGGTAGGGACGGCCGTGACATCTTGAGCCCACCATGGCGTCGGCGTGATGTCATGGTGCGGTTTAGCCAAATCGGCCCGACACGCGGGCCGGCGTGTCGGGCGTCCTGCTGCGCGGTGCGCTGGCTGCGGCGCGTCATCGGCCTTCCCGGACGCGTGGTGCAATCTCGGCCGTTGATTTGAAATTCAACGGCCCAGATTAGATCTGGGTCTCACGCGTTTGGGTTAACGCGTTTGATCTGGACCGTTGGATCTAGATCCAACGGTTGAGATTGGATTTGGGATTTGGAATGGGATCTCACCGGCGGGTGACGTGGCGACATCTGGGGCGTCGGATGTTGATCGGACGGCTGGCGGTGCTCGCGGGGACGGTGATAGCGTCTTGGCCAGCCGGTGGCCGTCTTGAGGCAACGACCTAGGAGCACGGCGTTGCGGGGCTCCTCCGGCGAGGTGAGTTGGACGCCCGGACGCTGGCCGTGGCCTCCCGGTTCGGATCTACAACTGCACGGCGGAGGACGACGGAGATGGCGGCAATCGGCAAAGAACCACGGCGGAGGAAGAGGCAACTCCGGCGAGCTCTAAGCGGGCGCTTCTGGCTTTCGGGCGGCGAGAGTTGGGGCTATGGGTGCGCACGGAAGTCTAGGTCACGACACGGAAGACGGCGCATTAAATAGGCCCTCGACGTCCGTGCTACGTGCGGAAAACCGAGGCCCACCCACGGGCGACGGCGGAGTCCGGCGAGGACTCGGACTGGGCTACGCGGCTCATCGTGAGCCGTTGGATCCAGATCCAACGGTCACGTGAATTGGGTTCGGGTCCGGTTCGGCCGAGTGGGTTCGGCTTAACTACGTGGCTCGGGTCGGACTCGAACTCGAATCTGACTCGGGCTCGGTCGGATGAACAGTGCAAACCCGGTTTGGATTTTCCAGCGATTTAATATTTAAAATAATTCCCAGTAATTCATTTAATTCATTAAAAATAGCAAAAGACTCAGAAAAATTCAAGAAAAATTATGGAAAATACTTTGGGGCATTTTGGACTCAAATAAAATATTTCCAACAAAATTTTATTTGCAAAGTTAAATTCTTTAATTATTTCAATATGGAATAAATTCAAATAAATTTAAAATAAATCCAAATAAATTCCAGAAAATTCCAAAAATTCACCAAAGTGCCAATTCACACAAGAATTTAAGAAAAGCAAAATTTTGGGGTGTTACAAACCTCCCCCTTACTTGAGAATCTCGTCCCCGAGATTTAGGGCTTACTAAAGGAATAGGTTCGGAAACTCTTTCTTCAAATCCTCTTCGCGTTCCCAAGTCGCCTCGCTTTCTTCATGGTTGCTCCACTGAACTTTACAGAAACGGGTTGACTTGTTCCTCGTCTCTCGATCCATCGTGTCCAGAATCTTCACGGGGTGCTCCTTGTACGTCAAATCTTCTTGCAACTCAATTGACTCTAGCGGTGTCTGTTCCTCAGGTATTCGGAGACACTTCTTCAACTGGGACACATGGAATACGTCATGTACTCCTGCTAATGACTGCGGTAGCTCTAGCTGGTAAGCAACTTCGCCTCTGCGGCTCAAAATCTTAAATGGTCCAACATAACGAGGTGCGAGTTTCCCTTTGGCATGAAACCTCTTAACTCCTCTGAGCGGTGTGACTCTGAGATATACAAGGTCTTCTGGTTCAAAACTCAAATCCCGGCGACGATTGTCAGCATAACTCTTTGTCGTGATTGGGCTATCTTCAACCTTTCCCTAATCACGGCAATCTGCTCTTCAGCTTCCTGAAGAATATCAGGCCCAAAGACACGGCGCTCGCCGGTCTCATTCCAGTTCAATGGCGTCCGGCAGGGTCGACCATACAGTGCCTCAAAAGGTGACATCTGTAAACTAGCCTGGTAACTATTGTTGTAACTGAACTCGGCATACGACAAACTCTTATCCCAAGAGGTAGCATAAGCCAATGCACACGCTCTTAACATATCTTCCAGAATCTGGTTGACTCTTTCGGTCTGTCCATCCGTCTGTGGATGATAGGCTGTACTGAAGTTCAAACGGGTTCCCATGGCTTCATGCAACTTATTCCAGAACCTTGAGGTAAATTGGGTACCTCTGTCCGATACAATCCTCTTTGGCACTCCGTGCAAACAGACGATCCTGGTCATGTACAACTCTGCTAACTTATCCCCCGAGTAAGTGGTCTTCACGGGGATAAAATGGGCTACTTTGGTCAAGCGATCCACTATAACCCATATGGAGTCATAACCTCTCAGAGTCTTGGGTAAACCGGAGATGAAATCCATCCCGATTTCCTCCCACTTCCACTCAGGTATCTTCAACGGCTGTAGCAATCCTGCTGGTCTCTGATGCATTGCCTTGACTCTCTGGCATATGTCGCACAATGCAACATGCTCGGCAACTTCACGCTTCATACTCGGCCACCAGAATCTTCCCTTCAAATCCTGATACATCTTGGCGCTTCCAGGATGAATTGAATACTTGGAGTCATGGGCTTCTTCTAGAATCAACTGCTTCAGCTCCTTTTTGTTCGGCACACAAATGCGATCCTTCATCCATAACGTGCCTTGCTCATCCAACTTGAAGTCCTCTGCCTTGCCTTCCTCCTTGATGGACCTGATCCTGCGGATCTTGTCATCATCCTTCTATCCTTCTCGGATCTGATCCTCTAGGGTAGGCTTTACTTCTAATGCGGCCAAGAATCCGCTAGGTACCACCTCAATCTTCATTCTCTGGAAATCCTCACATAACTCATCCTGACTTGTGGCTAGCAACATACTCACGATATGGCTTTTCCGACTCAGAGCATCGGCTACTACGTTGGCCTTCCCGGGATGGTGATATGTCTGGAGTGCCCGATCTTTCGGCGGAGTGATAACTATCGATTGGTGTTGGAGAAGACTCTCACGATCCGACTACGCACGAACAAGTCGATGGCGCCTTAGCAATCGCTGAACCTACTCCGCGTGGTTATTGATCTAGGTAGTCGAGATCAACCTGAACACGAAGTTCAATTCTTGTTGGTAATTGTCGGGACCCCGAATTTGCAAATCCGGACCCTCTGTGTATTCAGCACTAGTCCAGGAACGCGCTAGTGCACACAGTCTTAACATCGGTAAATATCACAATCATACCAATCGATATTATCAAAGTACTTTATTTAAATAACCAAAGGGTTACTCGACCTTATGGCCAAGTTACAAATATATGCCTTGCAAGGCGAAACTTATTAAAAGAGAGATAACAGCAGCGGAAAATCAAATAAACTTCGTGGCGCCATCCAGTATACCACAACCGACCGCTCGTGCATCCTAAGTAGACGGGTCCTCTTGGAACTCCTCCTCAAACTGGTGTAGTCTCCTCTTCAACTGGTATTGTGTTGAGGCAAGGGTGAGTACTTGGTACTCAGCAAGTCATGCACAGAATGCAAGCTAATATACTACATGCATGGCTTGATACAAAGGAATAGCTCAGGGTATATTTGCAGTAAACAGCATTTGAAAAGTAGTATAAGTAGATTCGAAAACAGTAGGAATAAGTAAAGCATAAATAACTTTTCAAGAAGTTTAACAAACATTTTTCCCATCCTAAACCATATTTCCATCATCTTCTTTGTTAAACCAACCCAACTTTTCAAATCCAAGTTATTTTCGTAAAATCTAACCCTTGACCTGTAATTCCCAGGCATTGTCAGATCGTGGACTCTGGCTATTCAAATAGATTCTACACTCTGAGGTTATGCACTTTACCCACAAGATACAATCAAACACCACAAAGCGAGTTCCCGTAACAAAGCCTTCTGGAAGCCTCAAACAACACAGTGGTCCTCTCCTGGTTCAGTGCTCTACACCATCCCTTCCTTAGCCAAGGCGGGTATGGGACCAACACACCGTTAGATGGGTATCTCGGCCCACACCACGATACGCTCCCCGTCACAATCACACAAAGGTGTAACTGACACCTCGAGGCTCCACAAGTGAGTCCTTAGCGACTTAGTCAACTAGGGCCGTCCCATTCCCACCATGTGGTTGCAAGTATGACCCAGCTTCAAAGGCTTGCAAGGTTAAGTCCTTAGAGTGACCAGGCAAGACTACCCTAAAACCAAATCATCATCCCCAGTGCCACACAGCCCACCGATTACTCTTGCCACATGCCCCGCCTAAAATCACATCAAACCCCGCTTGATTACCATGCACCACGTGCCATCATCATCACATGATACTTTTTTCCAAACAGGTTCAATATATCATTAAGTCAATATTAGCATTTGATTATCCAAAATCATGTTATGAGCACGAAAGGTGTCTAAGCAAAGATACTACAACGATCTAAACCCATGTTGGCAATTTAATAATGTCCAACTAGTAAACCACAACTAGGTGACAAAGGGTCATGGCACATACTTAAGTAATCAAGGTGTCATATATAAATTGGTATTTATCTAACCCCATGTTTAAACAAAGTATCTTTCTAATTAAACTAGCATGCAATAGTTTAAATCAAAATAGATTTCAAATAGGATCAACATGGTCAAAGCACAACTTGCCTTCAAAAAGTACTTGTTCTTGGTCTTGAGTTGTATCCTGAAATCAACACTTCTCCTTCGAATCCTTCCCACTTCAACGCTACTCGTAAAGCGTGCAAATAGCAAATACACAAATAAACACTATGCAAAAGATCCCAAACTCCAAATAAAATCCATAAAACAGAGAGAACATAATTTTCCTGGATTTTTAGAAACTGGAATCGTCAAATTTGAGTTAAACGCAAAAAGTTATGATTATTTAAAGTTTAAATAATCAATTAAATAATTTTGCAGAGAAAAACTTTAGTCCAAAAATTAAATAAAATTTATATTTAGGTAGATCTCAATTTTATACAAATTTAGAAATTTGAATCGCTTCAATCAGTTGAAACGCAAAAGTTATAAGCGTTTGAAGTTTGAATCTAAATTTGAAATCATTATTTGAATTAATAAATCATTTTCTTTTTTCGGAAATTAATTATTAAGGCCAGTAATGACACGTGGCAGCTCTGATTGGCTGGTGGCCGACGCCAACGGTCCATGGACTTGGTCCACGCCGCTCGGGTCCACAGTGGACTCGGTTCACGCTCACGTGGTGACATGTGGACCCACCGCCGATCTGGTCTCATGCCAACGCTGGCGACGGTGGGCCTCTCGACATGCGGGCCCGCGTGTCGGTGACATCGCCACACGCTGCACGCGCGTCGGCGACCGCGTCGGTCCACCTTCCCAACACGTGGGCGCAATCTCGCTGGTTTGAAAATCAGCGACGCGGATTAGATCCAGTGGTTAACACGTTAAACTACTCGATGATCGTGGGCCGTTAAGATCTAGATCGGACGGTCAGATCTAATCCTATAATCGCCAAGCTCTGACGTGGCGATTGTGAACCGCTGATCTTGATCCAACGGTCCGATCTAATCGGTTTCTAGGGTTTGGGAAAACACGTGAACTCACTGCCGGTCCGATTCGATCCAACGCACGGCTTGGGGACGGCGATGGCACGGCGGCGCTGGGCTTGACCGGAGAGCGAAGACGACGACCTCCCGTGCGTTCCGCAACTCCGGGCGTGAAGGCTGGCACTTCAGCGCTAGCGGCGACACGGCGATCTCCTCCGGGGCTTGATGGCGTCGGAGAACGGCGGGCGGCGGAATCAACGAAACACCGCTGGCGGAAGACTCCCTCCACTCGGCGAAAGCAATAACGGCGAGACGGTGGGGATCCTAGCGGCGCGAGCTGAAGGTTTCCGGAACCGGCGTGGGATGGCGATCCTCGGGTATGCCTCGGGCTTTAAATAACCTCGGCGTCCGTGCGTAAAAACGGAGACCTAGTTCTCACGGCCATGGCGCGCGGCGGAGTCCAACTTCGGACTCGAAGACGACGAATCGTGGCCGTCCACGTGCGATCAACGGCCACGATCGCGCACGGGCGATCGGGTCGGTTCCGACACGTCGGGTGGTCGCGGATCTCACCGTTGGATCTTGATCCAACTGGTTGGGATCAATTAGGTTTTCAAGTTGGTTCGGTCGAGTCAAGTGGCTTCGGTCGGACTCGAGTCCGACTGGTTCCACTCGGATGAACAAGATTTGACCCACGTTGGATTTTCCAGCCGATTTAATAATTAAAATAATTCCCAAGAATTCATTTAATTCATTAAAAATAGCAAAATGACTTGCAAATTCGGAAAAATTCGAAAATACTTTGGATCATTTTGGACTCAAATAAAATATTTCCAACAAAAATTTATTTGCAAAATTAAATTCTTTAATTATTTCAAAATGGAATAAATTCAAATAAATTCCAAATAAATCCAAATAAATTCCAGAAAATTCCAAAAATTCACCAAAGAGCCAAACCACATGAATTTAAGAAAAGTAAAATTTTGGGGTGTTACAACCTCCCCCCCTTAATAGAATCTCGTCCCCGAGATTCAGGGCTTACTAAAGGAATAGGTTTGGAAACTCTTTCTTCAAATCCTCTTCGCGCTCCCAAGTCGCTTCACTTTCTTCATGGTTGCTCCACTGAACTCTCTGAACGGGTTGACTTGTTTCTAGTTTCTCGATCCATTGTGTCTAGAATCCTCACGGATGCTCCTTATAAGTCAAATCCTCTTGCAACTCAATTAACTCTAGCGGTGTCTGTTCCTCAGAACTCGGAGACATTTTTTCAGCCGACACATGGAATACGTGGTGCACTCCTCGCTAGCTTAATCGTGGCAACTCCGGTGGTAAGCAACCTTAGCCTCTGCGGCTCAAAACCTTAAATGGTCCAACATAGCAGGGTGCAAGTTTCCCTTGGCATGGAACCTCTGCTCACGAGAGGCGTAACTCGAGGTATACAAAGTCTTCTCGTTCAAAACTCAAATCTAAGACGATTGTCGGATAACTCTTTGTCGTGATTGGGCTATCTTCAACCTTTCCTAATCATAGCGACCGCTTCTTCAGCCTCTTGAAGAATATCGCCCAAAGACACGGCCCGCCGGTCTCATTCCAATTCAATGGCGTCCGACAGTCGACCATACGATGCCTCAAGGTGACATCAGTAAACTAGCTCGATAACTATTGTTGTAACTAAACTCGGCATACGGCAAACTCTTATCCCAAGAGGTAGCATAAGCCAATGCACAAGCTCTTAACATATCCTCCAAAATCTGGTTGACTCTTTCGGCCTGGCCCATCCGTCTGTGGATGATAAGTCGTATCGAAGTTTAAACGGGTTCCCATGGCTTCATGCAACTTATTCTAACCTTGAGGTAAATTGGGTACCTTCCGTCCGATACAATCCTCTTTGGCACTCGTGCAAACAAACAACTGATCATGTACAACTCGCTAACTTATCTCCCGAGTAAGTGGTCTTCACGGGATAAAATGGGCTACTTTAGTCAAGCGATCCACTATAACCCATATGGAGTCATAACCTCCTTGAGTCTTCGGCAAACCGGTAATGAAATCCATTCCGATTTCCTCCCACTTCCACTCAGGTATTTTCAGCGGTTGTAGCAATCCTGCCGGTCTCGATGCATTGCCTTGACTCTTCCGCATCGTCGCTGACAATGCAACATGCTCGCAACTTCACGTTTCATACTCGCCACCGTAATCTCTCCTTCGAGATCCTGATACATCTTGGCGCTTCCAGGATGAATCGAGTACTTGAGTCATGGGCTTCTTCCAAAATCGAGTTGCTTTAACTCCTTTTTGTTAGGCACACAAATGCGATCCTTCATCCACAACGTGCCTTGCTCATCCAACTTGAAGTCCTCTGCCTTGCCTTCCTCCTTTTTGGACTTAATCCTACGGATCCTGTCATCATCCTTCCTGGCCCTTCTCGGATCGATCCTCTAAGGTAGGCTTTACTTCCAATCGGCCAAGAATCCGCTGGTACAACCTCAATCTTCATCTTCGAAAATCCTCACACAACTCATCCCGACTCGTGGCTAGCAACGACTACTCACGGTATGGCTTTTCCGGGCCGGCTTACTACGTTGGCCTTCCCGGATGGTAATGGATTCCAACATTATAGTCCTTGATCAACTCTAGCCATCTCCTTTGCCTCATATTCAGATCCGATTGGTGAATATGTACTTAAGGCTCTTATGATCAGATATACTTCTACATCTGTTTCCAATCGATAGTGACGCCATATCTTCAAAGCATGCACTACGGCAATAACTCTAGGTCATGTCGGATAATTTTCCCTCATGCCTCAATCTTGATGCATAGCGACCCTTCCCATTCTCATCGACACATCCAAGTCCTCACGCGATGCGTAACAATAAATATCAAGCTTTGAGCAACATCCGGTAGAATCCTAACACCGGTGCTGATGTCAATCGCTTCTTCAGCTCTGAAATCCCTTCTCACATTCTCCTCAAGCGTCATGCAAACTTCTTTTCCTTCTTCAAAGAATTGCGTAAGAGGTTTTGCAATTGTCGGTAAGCTCTTCGATGAGCAGCGGTAGTATCCTGCCATTCCAAGGAAACTCCGAATCGGGTCACCGTCTTTGGTTGTTCCCAATGTAACACAGCTTCTACTTTGCTTGGATCCACAGACTCCCTCTCAAGGGTCATTACATGTCCAAGAAACTCCACCTTGTCCTTCCAAAAATCACACTTGCCGTAACTTGGCGAAAAGTTGTCTGTTCCCTCGCCTTTCCAAAACTCGCCTTAAGTGTTCGGCATGCTCATCCTCTCGTCTTGGAGTAGATTAGGATATCGTCTATGAACACGATTTACAAACTTGTCCAAATATTCCATGAACACCTTATTCATCATATTCATGAAATAAGTGGCGATTCGTCAAATTCAAAGGACATAATCAGAACTCGTAATGTCCATATCTTGACGAGAATGCGCCTTCGGAATATCTTCCGATCGGATCTTCAATCGATGGTATCCCGATCTCGGATCAATCTTGGAGAAAACTCGCTCCTCTTAATCGATCAAACAAATCATCAATCCCTGGTAGCGGATACTTATTCTTCACGGTGACTTCATTGAGTGCACGTAGTCAATGCACATCCTGAAACTCCCGCCCTTCTTCTTAACAAACAAAACTGGTGCTCCCACGCGCACTAACTTCGGTCTGATAAATCCTTTCTCCATTAACTCTTCTAGCTCAAGTTTCTTCATCTCTACCAACTCCTCAGTGGACATCCGATAGGGTCTCTTTGCTATCAGTGGTGCTGCATACAAGCTCTATCACAAACTCTATGTCCCCGTCGGCGCAAGATACTGTAGATCCTCGGAAAAACGTCTGGGTACTCATTCACTACCGGGACATCCTCTATGCTGATTGCCTTGGTACTGTTAACCATCAACCAGCCCATCTCTAATCGCGGTGGCTTGAAATTCACTTTCTTCCACACAGTGCTCTCAAGCTGAGATAGTCCTTCGTCCACAATCCAATACGGCCTTGTGCTTGGATAACCAATCCATTCCCAATATAACATCTAAGGTCTGGTTCTCAAAATTATAAGGTTTGCTAGGAACTCTATTCCATCTATTAGTATTCTCACCCCGGAACATCCTACTTCCGCTTGAGTTCGGAACTGCAGGTTTGAACTAAAAGCATGCACTTAAGTCTTGCAATCCTTAAATCATTTCTAGTAGCAAAGCCTTGCATAAACAAACGAATGCTAAGCTCAGTCAAACAAAATCACAGTGCGATCGAGTTAACAAGTAACTTACGACGACGTCAGTAGCATTCGCAGTTGCATCTGCGGTGACATGGTTGACTTGGCCTCTCACCACGGTCCCGTGTGGCTCGTGGCTTTGGCGTCTAGCTGGGGTGGTTCCTAGATTGAAGCGAAGCCCGGGGTCGCTTCCTGCTGTCTTCCTTGGACAATCAGCATGGCCCGAAGTGTCACGGCTCGTTGCGCTTGTAGCGTCTCACGTTCCTGACGCTTTGAGAAGCGTTTAGCGAAGTACGGTCCGTAGTTCGATTGGCGGAGTCTTGGTGCTGGGATGGTGTCCTTGTTGCATTACGTGGTTGGAATCAAGAATTGATTTGGTGCAACTCAAACGCCATTATTGCGTTCCTCGACGTGATCCTTGCTGTTGCATCCTGCGCTTCCCTGTTCTCATCCAGTTCCTTGCGCTTGTCCTCAGAATAAGTGCCTTATTCACCAACTCTTGCGAAATCGGGAAAGGTGTGGGTGATCAACCCAACTTGCAATCCCTGAGTTAAGTCCCTTCATAAACGAGGCTCTGGATTTATCTGTCGCTACATCCTCAATTAAAGTGCGTAGCTGCTGTGTGAACTTGTTCGTAGTCGGCCACTTTGGTGATTACCTTGCTTCGCTCTGAACTCCTCCTTCTTAAGGTCCATGATTCCTTCAGCACGTGATAATCGGAATGCAGCCGTGAACTCCTCCCAAGTGATATCTTGAGGGTTCTCTCGCGTAGCACGTGAGGTTCTCCACCATTCGCCGTTTGTTCCTTCAGGATGAGAAGCGTAGAGTACCTTCTCATTTCCTATGCATTGTGCTATGTGTAGCTTCCTCTCGATTGATCTTAACCAATCATCGGCCTCCAATGGATTGGCATTCCCGGAGAAAGTGGGTGGGTGAGTCCTCATGAACTCGACGACCTTGTATTACAAGCGTGGTCCCCGATTAACTTGATTAGCGTGGCTGGCAGTTGATGTGTATTTGTTGCATCATAGCATGCATCAATCGAGTCCGCAGCAAGAAACGCTCGAAATTCTGCATATCCAGTGGCGGCTGGTGCTCCATCATTGGGGTTTCTCAATGAGATCCACTTACCCCATTGCTTCCAAAGTTTCCACGTGTGTTCACCATTCGCCGATTTGCTCTAGGTTTAGAGATGAGAGGAAACAAGAATAGACAAGTAATATGGAACTTATGCGGGGCGAAAAGGTGTAGCCTTAAGGTCCAACTTTATTATTAATAATTGGTATGGCTGCTTACAATGCCTAAGGGCCTTGCAACACATACTCGCACACTCAAAGAAACAAAGCAAATCCAAATCAGAACTAACTCGAGTCTAACGCCTAAAGGGTGACTCTTTATTCTATGACTCGACTCGTGAAGGAGTCTCACTATAGAACCTATGCTCACTCATCGAGAAAACCTCCACGGCCTGAGTGCACGTGGCATAAGGCGCAAACGATCGCCATGTCCAGCAACTATGTCCTCTATGGTAGTCGAAGCCAGTCACTCATCGAGATCCGACTCCTCTGGATCTCGCTCAGTGTAGCTCTTGCATCGCTGGGTCCGGTCCGCACAAAGTCATCTCCAACTCGCCAATCCTTCGTAGAAGGTGTGCCATACTCTGAGCTTCCCGCCATCTGTTCTTCTCTGCCGTGATTTCCTTGGGCCTTCTGTAGCTCCTTGCTTGTATTATCTAGTACATCCTCCTGGCGATTTACTTAATCGTACCAATCAGGTAACAGGGCATCCTCATCCTGAATCTCCTTCGGTCAAGAAGGTTATCGCTAACGCCGGGATGGTAACGGAACACCGCATTTCCAACTCTCTGGCGTGATACGGGTAATGTGCCGCATTGCTCGTCGTGATACTTCTTGGATACCCATCTCGCATTGTAGATCTCCGGCGGTCACGCATGTATCGGCCGATTGCACTCTGGCCCTTTTCCCAGCGGTACCTCAATCCTCACGCGTCACAAGCCTTGATCAATCCCGCATCCCCACTTCCACTTGGTATTGGGGCTTCTCAAATTCTCCGAGAGTTTGTAGCATGTGCCAAAGCTCTGTGACGTGACCAACTCCTAGATCAACGTAGTTGAACTCTTCCTCCATCTGTCACCAAGAGTGCTTTACGTGAAGAACTTGGAATTTTTAAATTGTGACAAGGTAAGGGAAAATTTCAGCAGAGACAAGAAAGAGAGAAGGGATAAGTCGAGATGTCATTTCTTGTCTTCACAAATTTTTAGCTTTAGAAAATAGGTTTTATCCTCACTACGACCATTCTATCTTGTGGTTGAGCTTCACGGTCAAGTATGGCTCGATACCACCTTCTGTCGGGACCCAAATTTGCAAATCCGACCTCTGTCCGTATTCAAAGACTAGTCCAGAACGCGCTAGTGCACACAGTCTTAACATCGGTAAATATCACAATCATACCAATCGATATTATCAAAGTACTTTATTTAAATAACTAAAGGGTTACTCGACCTTATGGCCAGAGTTACAAATATATGCCTTGCAAGGCGAAACTTATTAAAAGAGAGATAACGTGGAAAATCAAATAAACTGCGGGCGCCATCCAAGATACCACAGGCAAAATCGATCGGGCTCGCATCCCTAAGTAGACGGGTCCTCTTGGAACTCCTCCTCCGAAATCGTGTAGTCTCCTCTTCAACTGGTATTGTGTTGAGGCAAGGGTGAGTACTTGGTACTCAAATAGTCATGCAAATGCACAAGCTAATATACTACATGCATGGCTTGATACAAAGGAATAGCTCAGGGTATATTTGCGATGCTTGACAAAGATTTGAAAAGTAGTATAAGTAGATTCGAACAAAGAGGAATAAGTAAAGCATAAATAACTTTTCAAGAAGTTTAACAAACATTTTTCCCATCCTAAACCATATTTCCATCATCTTCTTTGTTAAACCAACCCAACTTTTCAAATCCAAGTTATTTTTAGAAAGTCTAACCCTTGACTGTAATTCCCGAGCATTGTCCAGTACCGTGGACTCGGCTATTCAAATAGATTCTACACTCTGCAGAGGTTATGCACTTTACCCACAAGATACAGTCAAACACCACAAAGGCGAGTTCCTCGAAGCCTTTAAGCCTCAAACAACACGGTGGTCCTCTCCTCCAGGTTAGTGCTCACCATCCTTCCCTTAGCCAAGGCGAAGTATGGGACCAACACACCGTTAGATGGGCATTCCGCCACAAAGCCACGGCCAATCGCTCCCCGATACAATCACACAAAAGGTGTAATCGACACTCTCGAGGCTCCACAAGTGAGTCATAGCGACTTAGTCAACTAGGGCCGTCCCATTCCATGTACATGTGGTTACAAGTATTGATTCAAGGCTTGCAAGGTTAAGTCCTTAGAGTGACCAGCAAGACTACCCGAAAACCAAATCATCATCCCCATGCCACATCGCCCACCTGATTACTCTTGCCACATGCCCCGCTAAAATCGCTATCAAACCCCGCTTGATTACCATGCACCACGTGCCATCATCATCACATGATACTTTTTCCAAAACAGTTCAATATATCATTAAGTCAATATTAGCATTTGATTATCCAAAATCATGTTATGAGCACGTATGCTCCAAGCAAAGATACTAAGCAACCATCTAAACCCATGTTGGCAATTTAATAATGTCCAACTAGTAAACTACAACTAGGGTGACAAAGGGTCATGGCACATACTTAAGTAATCAAGGTGTCATATAGCAAATTGGTATTTATCTAACCCCCATGTTTAAACAAAGTATCTTTCTAATTAAACTAGCATGCAATAGTTTAAATCAAAATAGATTTCAATAGGATCAACATGGTCAAAGCACAACTTGCCTTCAAAAAGTACTTGTTCTTGGTCTTGAGTTGTATCCTGAGTCAACACTTCTCCTTCGAATCCTTCCCAGACTTCAACGCGATCTCACTCGTAAAGCGTGCAAATAGCAAATACACAAATAAACACTATGCAAAAGATCCCAAAACTCCAAATAAAATCCATAAACAGAGAGAACATAATTTTCTGGATTTTTAGAAACTGGAATCACAAATTTGAGTTAAAAGCAAAAGTTATGATTATTTAAAGTTTAAATAATCAATTAAATAATTTTGCAGAGAAAACTTTAGTCCAAAATTAAATAAAATTTATATTTAGGTAGATCTCAATTTTATACAAATTTAGAAATTTGAATCGCCAAATCGGAGTTGAAACGCAAAAGTTATAAGCGTTTGAAGTTTGAATCTAAATTTGAAATCATTATTTGAATTAATAAATCATTTTCTTTTCGAAATTAATTATTGCGTCAAGAATGACACGTGGGCAGCCTCTCGATTGCGTTTGGCTGGACGCCACCGTCCATGGACTTGGTCCACGCCGCTCGGGTCCACTGGTGGACTCGGTTCACGGCTCACGCGTGGATCGATACATGGGACCCACCGCCGATGGTCTCATGCCAGCGGCGGCGTGTGGGCCTCGACATGCGGGGCCCGCAGTATGAGGACACGCGCTCACACGCAGCGCCGACGCTGACCGCGTGTCCACCTTCCCAACACGCGGCGCCAATCTCGGCGCTGGTTTGAAAATCAGCAGCGCGGATTAGATCCAGGGTTAACACGTTAAACTCGATGATCGTGGGCCGCTCGATCTAGAGATCGACGGTCCAGATCTAATCCTATAATCGCACTGCTACAGCACGTGGCGATTGTGAACCGTTGGATCTTGATCCAACGGTCCAGATCTACTCGGGTTTCTAGGGTTTGGGAAAACACGTGAACTCACCGTTGCCGTCCGATCTGGATCCAACGGTACTGAAGCTTGGGGACGCGATGGCACGCGCGGCGGCGCCGGCTTGACCGGAGACAGCGGCGACCTCCCGTCGGCGCTTCCGTGCAACTCCGGCGCGAAGGCTGGCACTCGGTAGCCGCGCGACCACTGCCGATCTCCGCTTCGGGCTTGATGGCGTCGGAGAACGGGCGGAGGCGGCGAATCAACGAAACACCGCGGCGAAGACTCCCTCCACTCGTGAGCAATAACGGCGACGGTAGGGATCTAAGCGGCGCGAAGCTAGGGTTTCGGAACCGGCGTGGATGGCGATCTCGGGTATGCCTCGGGCTTTAAATAGCCTCGGCGTCAAAGTGCGGCAGAACGGAGACCTTCTCTCACGCGGCGGCGCGGCGGCGGAGTCCAGCTCGGACTCGGCGAGACGAAAATATTGGCCGTCCACGCGATGCGATCAACGCCACGACCGCACGGCGCGATCGGTCCGGGTCCGACACTGGCTTCGGTCGGGTCGAGCGGATCTCGGCCGGTTGGATCTTGATCCAACGGGATCAATTAGGTTTTCAAGTTGGTTCGGTCGAGTCAACTGCCTGGTCTGACGAGTCCGACGAGTTCCGACTCGTCGGATGAACAGTATTTGACCGAGTTGGATTTTTCCAGCGATTTAATAATTAAAATAATTCCCAGAATTCATTTAATTCATTAAAAATAGCAAATGACTCAGAAAAAATTCCAGAAAATTCGAAAATACTTTGGATCATTTTGGACTCAAATAAAATATTTCCAACAAAAATTTATTTGCAAAATTAAATTCTTTAATTATTTCAAAATGGAATAAATTCAAATAAATTCCAAATAAATCCAAATAAATTCCAGAAAATTCCAAAAATTCACCAAAGTGCCAAACCACACATGAATTTAAGAAAAGTAAAATTTTGGGGTGTTACAGTAATCGAAGAACAAACAAGAATAAGTAAAACAATCTGAAGGTGGAGACGAATTGAGATTCTATTAAAGTCTTCACAAGGTGGCTATCTAGCACAACTTGAAGAAGAAAGTTTGCACACGGCTAAACTTAATCAACAAAATCTGCGTTCTAAGGGAGGGACGGCAGGAGTATATAAAGGGAGAAGTGGAGGGTTGAGGGGAGGCGCCCATATGGCAGCCAAGGGAGAGGGCGCACATGCAGCCCAACACAGGAGGAAAATCCGTCCCTCCTTTCCTTCTTAACAAAGCTTCCTAAAATACAAAAGGAAAGAAATAAACGAGATTTCTTCATGGCGCCTTGATCTGATTTCGTGCTTCCAAAAAGGAAGGAAGCTCCTTCCTCCTTTCCTTCTTGGTAGTATTTCTCATGTGCTCGTTTTCCTCTTTGACTTTGTCTTCTGGATCCTGCGCATATGATGACCGAGCTTGATCTTCTCCTTGGTTCCTAAGAACAATGAAATCATCACAAGAATTAAATAGCAATCCATTCTCGTGAATTAATCGTATACAAACTTAGAAACGAGTTGACCTGATAATTGAGCTGACGTGCTTTGGCACGAGTAATTGGTCCTTGCACAGATGGCTCATTTGTGTTCATGGAAGAGATGTCCTCATCATCCTCCCCTTCTTGCATTTGAGTCGTCCTCGACTCGAACTCATCCTCATCGCCCAAGTATGGTTTCAAATCTGCAATGTTAAAAGTGGGGTGACCCCAAACTCTGAGGCAAGTCAAGCTTATAAGCATTATCATTGATCTTTTTCAATACTCGGAACGGACCATCAAAGATGAGGCATCAACTTTGATTTTCGTAATTCAGAAATCTATCTTTTCTCAAATGTAGCCAAACTAACTCGCCGGGTTCAAAAGTAACATGTTTTCTTCCCTTACTACCAGCAAGTTTGTATTTAGCATTCATGAGTTCTATATTTTCTTTAGTTGTCTCATGCATTTTGAGGATCAAGTCAGCACGTTGTTTTGCATCAAAATTCAATTTTTGAACATGGAAGAGGTAATAAATCAATAGGAGCACGAGGACAAAACCATATACAATCTCAAAAGGGCTCATCTTAGTAGTAGAATGCAATGAACGATTATAAGCAAATTCAATATGAGGTAAGCATTCTTCCCACAACTTTATGTTCTTTTTCAAAATAGCCCTAAGCATGGTAGATAAAGATCGATTGACAACTTCAGTTTGTCCATCAGTTTGGGGATGACAAGTAGTAGAAAATAACAGCTTAGTCCCCAATTTAGCCCACAATGTTCGCCAAAAATGACTCAGAATTTAGTATCGCGATCTGAAACTATTGTGTTTGGCATACCATGTAAGCGCACAATTTCACGAAAGAATAAATCAGCAACTTTGGTAGCATCATCACTTTTATGACATGGTATGAAGTGTGCCATCTTAGAAAATCTATCCACAACAACAAAGACGCTATCCCTCCCTTCTTTGTTCTAGGAAGACCTAAAACAAAGTCCATCGAAATATCCTCCCAAGGCATGGTAGGGACAGAAGAGGCATGTATAAACCATGTGGATTAAGACGTGACTTAGCTTTTTGGCATGTAGTGCATCGAGCGACAAAGCGTTCCACGTCCCGTCTCATCTTTGGCCAAAAGAAATGGCTAGCAAGTATGTCCTCCGTCTTCTTCACACCAAAGTGTCCCATGAGGCCACCTCCATGCGCCTCCTGCAGTAACAACAAGCGAACGGAACTAATTTGGAATGCATAGCTTGTTAGCTCTAAACACGAAACCATTCTGGAGGACAAACTTATTCCACGCTTTTCCATCTTTACAATTGAGCAACACATCCTGAAACGCAATATCATGTTCATATTGATCCTTAATTGTCTCTAACCCAAAGATTTTGAAATCAAGTTGTGTAAGCATGGTATATCGTCTAGACAAAGCATCAGCAATAACATTGTCCTTGCCCTTCTTGTGTTTGATAACATAAGGAAAAGACTCAATGAATTCAACCCATTTTGCATGTCTACGATTTAATGTTGCTTGACTTCGAATATGCTTTAACGATTCGTGATCGTAATGTATGGCCGAATTCTTTGGGCCACAAATAATGCTGCCATGTTTCTAAAGTTCGAACTAAAGCATATAATTCCTTATCATAAGTAGAATAGTTCAAACTAGGCCCACTCAACTTCTCACTGAAATATGCAACCGGTTTTCTATCTTGCAACAACACACCACCCAACCCAATTCCACTAGCATCACATTCGAGTTCAAAAGTCTTAGAAAAATCAGGGAGTTGAAGAAGTGGTGCATGTGTCAACTTATCTTTTAATGTGTAGAAAGCGTTGTCCTGTGCATCTCCCCAAACAAAAGGTACGCCCTTCTTCGTAAGCTCATTCAATGGTGCGGCAATGGTGCTGAAATCCTTTACGAAACGACGATAGAATCCAACAAGTCCTAGAAAACTTCGCACTTGTGTGACCGTGGTAGGAGTCGGCCAACTCTGTATTGCCACAACCTTGGCTTGATCAACTTCAATGCCCTAGGGAGTAACAACATAACCAAGAAAAGAGACTCGATCCGTGCAAAAGGTGCACTTCTCAAGGTTACCAAATAAACGTGCATTTCGTAAAACATCAAAAACAGCACGTAAATGGTTAAGGTGTTCCTCCAAAGATATGTTGTAGATCAAAATATCATCAAAATAAACCACCACAAATTTGCCAATGAAAGCTCGCAAAACTTCGTTCATCAATCTCATGAAAGTGCTAGGTGCATTAGTTAACCCAAAAGGCATTACTAACCACTCATATAGACCGAACTTAGTTTTAAAAGCCGTTTTCCATTCATCTCCTAGCTTCATGCGAATCTGGTGGTACCCACTACGCAAATCAAATTTAGAGAAAACTTTAGAACCACTTAACTCATCAAGCATATCATCTAATCGAGGAATAGGATGACGATACCTAATGGTGATATTATTGATTGCTCGACAGTCAACACACATGCGCCATGATCCATCTTTCTTTGGAACTAAAATGACCGGAACAGCACAAGGGCTAAGAGACTCACGTACATACCCTTTGTCAAGCATGTCTTGAACTTGGCGGTGTATTTCCTTAGTCTCTTCCGGATTTGTTCGGTATGGCGCACGATTGGGCAACGATGCTCCGGGGATGAGGTCAATTTGGTGCTCAATTCCTCGAATCGGTGGCAGCCCCGGTGGTACCTCTTTGGGAAACACGTCAATGTACTCCTGCAAAAGGTTAGTGACAGCAGGAGGCAAAAGAGAAGGCAGATCTTCAAATGAAAATAAGGCCTCTTTGCAAACAAGAGCATAACAAACAGTATCACTAACATGTAACTCGTGCAAATCAGATTTGGTAGCAAGAAAGCACGCACCCTTCAATTGAATCTCAGTCTTTTTGTCGAGCCGCAGGTGTAGATTGTTTTTAAGGTGTGGTTTAAGGTCCTGCGCTACAAGTTGATTTTCGCTTTTGGTGTGGTCTAGATTTTTCTCTTTATTAGCCCTATCAATCTCATCTTTGAAAATAGCATCAGAGACATTGGATGTAACACAATTTTCTTTGTCTTTATGCACAAAGGAATATTGATTTGTTCTACCATGATGTAAACAATTTTTATCATATTGCCATGGTCTACCTAACAACATGGAACAAGCTTGCATAGGTGCGACATCGCAATCAACATAATCATGATAAGAACCTAAAACAAAATGAACTCTTACCAGGCACGGGTTACCTTGATCTTGCATTTGTTGGTGAACCATTGGATGTGGTAGGGTTGAGGATGCGGTCTAGTGGAGAGTGCGAGTTTTTCTACCATGTCCTGGTGGCGAGATTATTGCAACTTCCACCATCAATGATGATTCGAATTGCGCGTTCCTTGACGACGCCTTTAATATGAAACAAGTTGTGGCGCTGATTCTGTTCACCACCGCAATCTGGGCACTAAGTACTCATTGGGAAATGATACTCAGAATTGGTCGGCGTCACCCGCTACCGATGTGCTCTTCTTGAAGTTCGAATTGGTATCATCCTCTGCATTGTCGTGAGCAAAGCATATGTATCCTCATCAAGATCGCTTGCTGAATCGTACTCACCGTCTTCGCGAACTATGAGCACACGTGTGTTTGGACAATCCTTCATGACATGACCAAAGCCCTTGCAGCGATGGCATCAATATCTTTGGTTCACCCTGTTGAAGCAAGCGGCGGCGATGAACTCTTTTGAGTGGTTCGTGTCGTCGGAAAGGATGTGCGTGGTGCGAATTGGGTGTTGTCTTGTCGTTGGAGGGACTTGGTGAAATGGTACGACCGACGGGCAGCAGGGTGTGTGGCGTCCATGAGGTAGTACGACCTGCGAAAAATTAGTTTTGGCCCTCGCTTGTCGCCCCGCACTTCACGTTCAGCTTTGCAAGCAAGATGGAATAAACGAGTCATCGAATTGTAATCCTTATAATCTAGAATGTCTTGGATTTCGCGATTTAAACCACCTAAGAAATGGGCCATAGATGCGTCCTCATTTTCAATTAAACCACAACGCAACATGCCAATTTGTAATTCTTGATAATATTCTTGTACTGAACTTTTACCTTGGCGTAAGCGTTGTAATTTATTAAGTAAATCTCTAGCATAATAGGAGGGAACAAATCTATGTCGCATGACCAACTTTAGGGCTTCCCAAGTGGTGGGTATGTTATTTGGATGAACACGGCAATGCTCTCTCCACCAAACAGAAGCAAAATCCGTAAACTCACTAGTAGCAGCCCTAACTCACTTATCCTCAGGAAATTCATGGCATGCATACTTTTGATCAAGTAATAATTCCCAACTAAGGTAAGCATCTGAATCATATTTACCGTCAAATGTAGGTATAGTGACTTTCACCTTTGAAAACATGTCATCACGATCACGTACCTCACGTCGTATGGGATCACGACGCATACCTTGTTGATTGAATCGTAGTCGACGATGGTCACGGTCGTGGTCGAAGAAGTCATCCTCTGACTCCGTGGTGTGGTGTGCGTCGTTGTCAACATCTTGGTCGTCCATCTCAACGCCCGGGGCTAAGGGAGCCCTAGATGTGCTAGCGTGGTGTATTGAAGCGGTAGACGCAACGGGCCCATGCTGCATGGGTGGAACAGTCCTGGGCGCCCGTAAAGCGCCGGTGTTGTTGCGAGGTGGATGACCGGGAACACCAGGGGCAGCAGCTGCAAGCACATCAAGTCTAGACAAAATATTAGCTAAAGCAGTGTTAGTAACTCCTTGCGCGGTCTCAATGGATTGGAGCCGATCTTCTTGGAGTGACATGCGCTCATTAGTGAGTCGTACATCCTCACTAAGTCCCTCGGTAGTGGTCTTTGTTATCCGCGCAAAGTGTGCAACAATGCCCTTCGTGCGGGGAGATTGATGCAGAGAACTTTCGTCACCTGACATGGTTAGTATAAGAACAGCAAAATACCAGCAAGTATGAGGTTCCTATCGACTAGGGAGGTGGCTATGAATTACTCAATACTCACTGTTTTACCAAAAGCTCTTGTAAGTTCTTACCAAACCAACAGTGATGACGTGCTACCTAGAGTGTGAAACCGAAGAGGTGAAGTTGAGCGATTGCCAGGTGTCTAACGCTGTTCGTGGTAGTAATATGTGTAGCTTGGAAGGTTGAAAATATGTAGCACGGATTAGCTTTTTCCCCACCGAATCAAGTAAGTCTGAAAAGTCGTTCAAAATCGATGCTGATCTTTGGTCCTAGGCTAGACCGTACTAGAGACGCGAGCCTAAACACCAACGATGCCACCGAACAAAAACAAGTGGCCGCAGAGGAGCGATGGAGTCTGAACAGCAGATGAAAAACAGCACGAAAAATTCGCGTAAGATGGGGATTGTCTTAAAAGAGCATAAACCACCTAAAAATAGGTTTGGGACAAGAAAATTTCCGGAGCGGTTCCAGACTCAATCTTCATTCTCTGGAAATCCTCACATAACTCATCCTGACTTGTGGCTAGCAACATACTCACGATATGGCTTTTCCGACTCAGAGCATCGGCTACTACGTTGGCCTTCCCGGGATGGTGATATGTCTGGAGTGCCCGATCTTTCGGCGGAGTGATAACTATCGATTGGTGTTGGAGAAGACTCTCACGATCCGACTACGCACGAACAAGTCGATGGCGCCTTAGCAATCGCTGAACCTACTCCGCGTGGTTATTGATCTAGGTAGTCGAGATCAACCTGAACACGAAGTTCAATTCTTGTTGGTAATCGAAGAACAAACAAGAACAAGTAAAACAATCTGAAGGTGGAGACGAATTGAGATTCTATTAAAGTCTTCACAAGGTGGCTATCTAGCACAACTTGAAGAAGAAAGTTTGCACACGGCTAAACTTAATCAACAAAATCTGCGTTCTAAGGGAGGGACGGCAGGAGTATATAAAGGGAGAAGTGGAGGGTTGAGGGGAGGCGCCCATATGGCAGCCAAGGGAGAGGGCGCACATGCAGCCCAACACAGGAGGAAAATCCGTCCCTCCTTTCCTTCTTAACAAAGCTTCCTAAAATACAAAAGGAAAGAAATAAACGAGATTTCTTCATGGCGCCTTGATCTGATTTCGTGCTTCCAAAAAGGAAGGAAACTCCTTCCTCCTTTCCTTCTTGGTAGTATTTCTCATGTGCTTGTTTTCCTCTTTGACTTTGTCTTCTGGATCCTGCGCATATGATGACCGAGCTTGATCTTCTCCTTGGTTCCTAAGAACAATGAAATCATCACAAGAATTAAATAGCAATCCATTCTGTGAATTAATCGTATACAAACTTAGAAACGAGTTGACCTGATAATTGAGCTGACGTGCTTTGGCATGAGTAATTGGACCTTGCACAGATGGCTCATTTGTGTTCATGGAAGAGATGTCCTCATCAGATGGTAATGGATTCCAACATTGTAGTCCTTGATCAACTCTAACCATCTCCTCTGCCTCATATTCAGATCCGACTGGGTGAATATGTATTTAAGGCTCTTATGATCCGTATACACTTCACATCTGTTCCTGATCAGATAGTGACGCCATATCTTCAAGGCATGCACTACGGCAGCTAGCTCTAGGTCATGCGTCGGATAATTTTCCTCATGCGGCCTCAACTGCCTTGATGCATAAGCGACGACCTTTCCATTCTGCATCAGCACACATCCAAGTCCTTGGTGCGATGCGTCACAATAAATATCAAAGCTTTGATTAACATCCGGTAGAACTAACACCGCGCCGATGTCAATCGTTTCTTCGATTCTTGAAAACCTTTCTCGCACTCGGCGTCCATGCAAACTTCTTCTCCTTTTTCAGCAATTGCGTGAGAGGTTTCGCAATTGTCGAAAAGCCTTCAATGAAAGCAGCGATAGTATCCTGCCATTCCAAGGAAACTCCGGATCTGCAGGTCACGATCTTGGTGCTCCCAATGTAACACAGCTTCTACCTTGCTTGGATCTACGGCAACTCCTTCTGCGGTCATCACATGTCCAAGAAACTCCACCTTGTCCTTCCAAAAATCACACTTACTGAACTTGGCGAAGAGTTGCTATTCCCTCAGCTTTTCCAATACTCGCCTCAAGTGTTCGGCATGTTCATCCTCTGTCTTGGAGTAGATTAGGATATCATCTATGAACACAACAACAAACTTGTCCAAATATTCCATGAACACCTTATTCATCATATTCATGAAATATCTTTGGCGCATTCGTCAGACCAAAGGACATAATCAGAAACTCGTAATGTCCATATCTTGACGAGAATGCGGTCTTCGGGATATCTTCTGATCGGATCTTCAACTGATGGTATCCCGATCTTAGATCAATCTTGGAGAAAACTCCGGCTCCTCTCAGCTGGTCAAACAAATCATCAATCCTGGGTAGCGGATACTTATTCTTCACGGTGACTTCATTGAGTGCACGGTAGTCGATGCACATCCTGAAACTCCCATCCTTCTTCTTGACAAACAATACTGGTGCTCCCCACGGTGACGAACTCGGTCTGATAAATCCTTTCTCCATTAACTCTTCAAGTTGTTTCTTCATCTCTACCAATTCCTCGGTGGACATCCGATAAGGTCTCTTTGCTATCGGTCTTGTGCAGTACAAGCTCTATCACAAACTCTATGTCCTGTGCGGCGGCATACCAGGTAGATCTTCAGGAAAAACATCTGGGTACTCATTCACTACTGAGACATTCTCTATGCTGATTGCCTTGGTGCTGTTAACCATCAACTGTCCATCTCTAACGGTGGTAGCTTGAAATTCCACTTTCTTCCCACACGGGCTCTCAACTGAGATAGTCCTTCGTCCACAATCCAATACGGCCTTGTGCTTGGATAACCAATCCATTCCCAAAATAACATCTAAAGTCTGGGTCTCCAAAATAATAAGGTTCGCTAGGAACTCTATCCCATCTATTAGTATTCTCACCCCGGAACATCCTACTTTCGTTCGGAGTTCGGAACCAGGGGTTTGAACTAAAAGCATGCATTCAAGTCTTGCAATCTCCAAATCATTTCTAGCAGCAAAGCCTTGTGAAACAAACGAATGCGAAGCTCCAGAATCAAACAAAATCACAGCTGTGCAGTGAAGTTAACAAGTAACTTACCCAAGACGACGTCGTCAGTAGCATTCTGCGGGCATCTGTGGTGACATGGTTGAGTCGGCCTCTCACCACGATGCAGGGTGTGGCTCCTGATCTTTGGCGTCTGGTGGTGTGGATCCCAGTTAAAGCGGCCGGGTCACTCCTGCTGTCTTCTTTGGGCAATGTTGGCAAAGTGTCCTGGCTCGTTGCGATTGTAGCGGCGTCTCACTGTTCCTTCTTGTTGCCTGGAGCGGCGTTTCTAGCGGGGGCTGGGGTCTGATAGTTCTGATTGACGGGTCTTGGTGCTGGTGACGGTGTCCTTGTTGCATTCTGTGGCTGGAATCTAAAAAATTGATTTGGTGCAACTCTCAGGCGCTGTTGCGTTCCCTGGCGTGATCCCTGCTGTTGCATCCTGCGCTTCCTATTCTCATCCAGTTCCTTGCGCTTGTCCTCAAGAATGAGCGCCTTATTCACAAGCTCCTGGAAATCTGGAAAGGTGTGGGTGATCATGTGTTCAAACTATCAAAAGCTTTGTATGGTTTGAAACAAGCCCCTAGAGCATGGTATGATAGGCTAAAAACCTTTTTACTTGAAAGGGGGTTTTCAATGGGAAAGGTTGACAAAACTCTCTTTTTACTCAAGCAAGGAAATGATCAACTATTCGTTCAGATTTATGTTGATGATATTATCTTTGGTGGTTCCTCTCATGTTTTAGTGTTTGAGTTTTCAGAAACAATGATGAAGGAGTTTGAGATGAGTATGATGGGTGAGTTGACATACTTTTTGGGATTTCAAATCAAGCAAACAAAGGATGGTACTTTTGTGCATCAAAGCAAATACACAAAAGACTTGTTGCATAGATTTGGGATGGAAAACAGCAAACCGATTGTCGGGACCCGAATTTGCAAATCCGAACCCTCTGTGTATTCAGCACTAGTCCAGGAACGCGCTAGTGCACACAGTCTTAACATCGGTAAATATCACAATCATACCACTCGATACTAATAAAGTACTTTAATTAAATAGTCAAACTGGTTACTCGACCTTATGGTCAAGTTACAAATATACGCCACGCAGGGCGAGACTTATTAAGAGAGAAATAATAGCAGCGGAAAAATAAGATAACTTCGTGGCGCCATCCAGTATACCACAGGCAACTGACTGGGCTCGCTCCCTAAGTAGACGGTTCCTCTTGGAGCTCCTCCTCCAAAGCTGGTGTAGTCTCCTCTTCAACTGGTGTTGTCTTGTGGCAAGGGTGAGTACTTGGTACTCAGCAAGTCATGCACAGAATGCAAGCTAATATACTATATGCATGGCTTGATACAAAGGAATAGCTCAGGGTATATTTGCAGTAAACAGCATTTGACAAGTAGCATAAGTAGATTCGAAAGCAGTAGAAACAAGTATAGCATAATTAACTTTTCAAGGAGTTTAATAAACATCTTTCCCATCCTAATCCACGTTTCCATCAACATCATTATTAATCCAACCCAACCTTTCAAGTCCAAGTTATTTTCAAGAAAGCCTAACCCTTGACTGTAATTCCCGAGCGATGTCCAATACCGCGGACACGGCTATTCGAATAGATTCTACACTCTGCAGAGGTTATGCACTTTACCCACAAGATACAGTCAAACACCACAAAGGCGAGTTCCCGTAACAAAGTCTTTCGGAAACTTCTAACAGCACAAGTGGTCCTCCCCGGTTGTTGCACACTAACCCTTCCCTTAGCTAAGGCGAAGTTTAGGCCAACCAACCGTTAGATGGGTACCTGGCCGCAGCCCCGGTACGCTCCCCCGTACAACTTACACAAAGGGTGTAGTTGACCTCCTGAGGTCCCACAGGTACGTTATTAGCAACTTAATCAACTAGGTCCGTCCCATTACAGACATGTGGTTGCACGCTTGACTCAGTTCAAAGGCTTGCAAGGTTAAGTCCTTAGGGTGACCAGGGCAAGACTACCCGAAGAACCAAACCAACATTCCCCATGCCACAACTGGCCCACCTGATTATTCTTGCCACATGCCCCGGTCGAAAAACTATTTATCAAACCCCAGTTGATTACCATGCACCACGTGCCATCAACATCACATGATACCTTTCCAAAACAGGTTCAATATATCATTAAGTCAATATTAACATTTGATTGTCCAAAATCATGTCATGAGCACGTAGCAGGTCTAAGCAACATACTACAACGATCTAAATTCCCATGTTGGCAATTTTAGTAATGTCCAACTAGTAAACCTCAACTAGGGTGACAAGGGGTCATGGCACATATTTAAGTAATCAAGGTGTCATTCAGCAATTTGGCATTTATCTAATTTCCCATAATTAAGTAAAGCATTTTCTAATTTAAACTAGCATGCAATAATTTGAACCAAAATAGGTTTCAAAAATGGGATCAACATGGTCAAAGCATAACTTGCCTTCAAAAAGTACTTGTTCTTGGTCTTGAGTTGGATCCTGAGTCAACACTTCTCCTTCGAATCCTTCCGGCACTTCAACGTCTACTCGTAAAGCGTGCAAATAGCAATACACGAATAAACAATAGGCAAAAAGTGTCCAAACATCCAAATAAAATCCATAAACAGAGAGAACATAATTTTATGAATTTTTAGAAACTGGAATCGTCAAATTTGGGGTTTAAATGCAAAAGTTATGATTATTTAAAGTTTAAATAATCAATTAAATAATATTACAGAGAAAAAATTTAGTCTAAAAATTAAATAAAATTCATAATTAGGTAGATCTCAATTTTATACAAATTTAGAAATTTGAATCACTCAAATCGGAGTTGAAACGCAAAAGTTATAAGCGTTTGAAGTTTGAATCAAAATCTGAAATCATTACTTCGAATTAATAAATCATTTTCTTTTTCGGAAATTAATTATTGCGTCAGCCTGGACACGTGGCAGCCTGCGATTGGACGGTGGCGTCGGCCGTCCATGGGCTCACCATGGCTTCGATCCACGATGGACTCGGTCCACGGCTCCATGTGTCGCTGACAGGTGGGACCCCTCGGGTGACGTCGCTGGCGTCGTCGGCGGGCTCGACCACGATCTTTGGCGGTGGGACCCATCGTGACGTCGTCTGGCTGGGACGGCCCGACATGACATGAGCCCGCCATGGCGTCGGTGTGGCGTCATGGTGCGGTTAAACCAAGCGCCGACACGCCCGGCGTGTCGACATCAAGATCACGCCAGTCGCGGCCACGTGACCGCGATCGGCCTTCCGACGCGTGGCGCAATCTCGGCCGTTGATTTGAAATTCAACGGCCCAGATTAGTTCTGGGTCTCACGCGTTTGGGTTAACGCGTTTGATCTGGACCGTTGGATCTAGATCCAACGGTTGAGATTGGATCTGGGATTTGGAACGGGATCTCACCGGCGGGTGACGTGGCGAGATCTGGGGCGTCGGATGTTGATCGGACGGCTGGCGGTGCTCGCGGGGACGGTGATGGCGTGCGGCGGCGCAGCTGACCGGTGCTGGGGACACGACCTAGGGCACGACGTTGCGGGGCTCCTCCGGCGAGGTGAGTCGACGCCCGGACGCGTCGTGGCCTCCCGGTTCCGGATCTGGGCACAACGGCGGCGGAGGACGACGGAGATGGCGGCAATCGGCAAAGAACCACGGCGGTGGGAAGAGGCAACTCCGGCGAGCTCTAGCGGGCGCGCTACGGCGGCTCGGGCGGCGAGAGTTGGGGCTATGGGTGCGCACGGAAGTCTAGGTCACGACACGGAAGACGGCGCATTAAATAGGCCCTCGACGTCCGTGCTACGCGCGGAAAACCGAGGCCCACCCACGGGCGACGGTGGAGTCCGGCGAGGACTCGGACTGGGCTACGTGGCTCATCGTGAGCCGTTGGATCCAGATCCAACGGTCACGTGAGTTGGGTTCGGGTCCGGTTCGGCCGAGTGGGTTCGGCTTAACTACGTGGCTCGGGTCGGACTCTGTCGGGACCCCGAATTTGCAAATCCGGACCCTCTGTGTATTCAGCACTAGTCCAGGAACGCGCTAGTGCACACAGTCTTAACATTGGTAAATATCACAATCATACCATTCGATATTATCAAAGTACTTTATTTAAATAACCAAAGTGGTTACTCGACCTTATGGCCAAGTTACAAATGTATGCCTCGCAAGGCGAAACTTATTCAGAGAAAAATAATAGCAATGAAAATCAAATAACCGTGGCGCCATCCAAAGATACCACGAGTAACCTGACCGGGCTCGCATCCCTAAGTAGACGGATCCTCTTGGAATTCCTCCTCCGGTGGCGTAGTCTCCTCTTCAACTCGTGTTGTGTTGAGGCAAGGGTGAGTACTTGGTACTCAGCAAGTCATGCAAATGCAAGCTAATATACTATATGCATGGCTTGGTACAAAGGAATAGCTCAAGGTATATTTGCGATGTGACTTTTGACAAGTAATATAATTAGATTCGAAAGCAGTAGAAATAAGTAAAGCGTAAATAACTTTTCAAGAAGTTTAATAAACATTTTTCCCCATCCTAAACCACATTTCCATCATCTTCATTATTAAACCAACCCAATTTTTCAAACCAAAGTTACTTTTGAGAAAATCTAACCCTTGACTGTAATTCCCGAGCGATGTCCAATACCGCGGACACGGCTATTCGAATAGATTCTAAACTCTGCAGAGGTTATGCACTTTACCCACAAGATACAGTCAAACACCACAAAGGCGAGTTCCGTAACAAAGTCTTTGGAAACCTCTAACAATACAAGTGGTCCTCCGGTTATTGCGCACTAACCCTTCCCTTCGCTAAGGCGAAGTCTAGGCCAATCAACCGTTAGATGGGTACCTGGCCTCGGCCCAGACGCTCCCGCACAACTTACACAAAGGGTGTAGTTGACCTCCGAGGTCCCACAGTGCGTTATTAGCAACTTAGTCAACTAGGTCCGTCCCATTACAGACATGTGGTTGCCACGTTAGACCCAGTTCAAAGGCTTGCAAGGTTAAGTCCTTAGGGTGACCAGGGCAAGACTACCCAAGAACCAAATCAACATCCCCAATGCCACAACTGGCCCACCTGATTACTCTTGCCACATGCCCTGGCCGAAATCTGTTTATCAAACCCCGCTTGATTACCATGCACCACGTGCCATCAACATCACATGATACTTTTCCAAAACAGGTTCAATATATCATTAAGTCAATATTAGCATTTGATTGTCCAAAATCATGTTATGAGCACGAAAGTGTGCTCTAAGCGGTATACTACAACGGTCTAAACCCATGTTGGCAATTTAATAATGTCCAACTAGTAAACCACAACTAGGGTGACAAAGGGTCATGGCACATACTTAGATAATCAAGGTGTCATACAGAGAAATTGGTACTTATCTAACCCCCATGTTTAAACAAAGTATTTTTCTAATTGAACTAGCATGCAATAGTTTAAATCAAAATAGATTTCGAAATAGGATCAACATGGTCAAAGCACAACTTGCCTTCAAAAAGTACTTGCTCTTGGTCTTGAGTTGGATCCTGAGTCAATACTTCTCCTTCGAATCCTTCCGGCACTTCAACGTCTACTCGTAAAGCGTGCAAATAGCAAATACCCAAATAAACAATAGGCAAAAAGTGTCCAAACATCCAAATAAAATCCATAAACAGAAAGAACATAATTTTATGGATTTTTAGAAACTGGAATCGTCAAATTTGGAGTTAAGACGCAAAAGTTATGATTATTTAAAGTTTAAATAATCAATTAAATAATTTTACAGAGGAAAACTTTAGTCCAAAAATTAAATAAAATTCATATTTAGGTAGATCTCAATTTTATACAAATTTAGAAATTTGAATCACTCAAATCGGAGTTGAAACGCATAAAAGTTATAAGCGTTTGAAGTTTTGAAATTCAAATCAATTATTAAACCGATTTATTAAATCATTTTCTTTTCGAAAATCATTTATTGCGTCGCGAGGACACGTGGCAGCCTCTGATTGGTCCACGGTGACTCCGCGACATCACCACCGAGCAGGTTAGTGATGACGTCATGTCGACGTCGGCGATGACACGTGGCACCACCCGGTGCTACCACGCGTGTCCTGGCCCATGGATCGGGTCTACGGGCGGCACGGGTCCACGGTGGATCCGGTACACGGCGTACGGTCGCTGACATGCGGGCCCGCCCTGTCAGCGGCACGCCTCCACGCGCGGTGCGGTGGCCTGGCTACGTGGCACGATCCGAGCCGTTCGATTCGGATCGAGCGGTTGAGATTGGATCAATCCACCGCAACGTGGATTTCGTTGCGGTGGCGTGGGACGAGCGAGGGCCGTTGGATTTTGATCCAACGGTTGAGATCTAACCTGGAGTTCTACAGGTTGGGGCGCACGTGGCTAACCTGGACCGTTGGATGAAGATCCGACGGCTATCCGAGCTTCAAGCGGCGATGGCGGTACGGCGCGCCGGGTTTTGGCCGAGAGGAAGGAGACGACCTTCGCAGCGTTTCTTCGCGATTCCGGTGAGATGAAGTGTGCGCCCAGGTTCGTCCTGCTCCTGGGAGTCCAAATCCGTCTTCGGTTTCGACGGAGCGGCGCTGGTTTGCGGCGGAGAACGAAGAACACATGGCGGCTGTTCTTGACTTCGGCGAGCAATAGCGGCTAGACGGTGGGGATCCTAGCGGCGCGAGCTAGGGTTTCAGGACCGGCGTGGGAAGGCGATCCTCGGGCACCGATCCACTCTTTAAATAGGCTAGGTTTCCGAATCCAACACGGCGGCGGAGATGAACAGTCTCGCCGGGGAAATTGGAACGAGCACGATGCACGAGCCGTGACACGTGTCATGATCCACGGTTCCGATTCGATCTGGCGCTACGCATCTACTCGGTCACCCACGGCGACGCTGACCCACGCGGGCCGTTGGATCTTGATCCAACGGTCGCAGAGCTAGGGTTTCGGCCGACTCGGTTGGGTTCAACCGTGGTTCGAGTTGGGTTCGGGTCGGACTCGAGCTCGGGTTCGACTCGGGCTCGGTCGGATGAACAGTACAAACCCACTCGCATTTTCCAGCGATTTAATATTTAAAATAATTCCCAATAATTCATTTAATTCATTAAAAATAGCAAAAGACTCAGAAAAATTCCAGAAAAATTCTGGAAAATACTTTGGATCATTTTGGACTCAAATAAAATATTTCCAACAAAATTTTATTTGCAAAATTAAATTCTTTAATTATTTCAAAATGGAATAAATTCAAATAAATTCCAAATAAATCCAAATAAATTCCAGAAAATTCCAAAAATTCACCAAAGTGCCAAATCACACATGAATTTAAGAAAAGCAAAATTTTGGGGTGTTACAAACCTCCCCCCCTTAATAGAATCTCGTCCCCGAGATTCAGGGCTTACTAAAGGAATAGGTTCGGAAACTCTTTCTTCAAATCCTCTTCGCTCCCAAGTCGCCGCTTTCTTCATGGTTGCTCCATCGAACCCTCTGAAACGGGTTGACTTGTTTCTAGTTTCTCGATCCATTGTGTCCGTAATCCTCACGGGATGCTCCTTATAAGTCAAGTCCTCTTGCAACTCAATTAACTCTAGCGGTGTCTGTTCCTCAGGAACTCGGAGGCACTTCTTCAACTGGGACACATGGAATACATCTTGCACTCCTGCCAACGATCGCTGGCAACTCCGGTGATAAGCAACTTAGCCTCTGCGACTCAAAATCTTAAATGGTCCAACATAACGAGTGCGAGTTTCCCTTTGGCATGGAACCTCTTAACTCCCACGAGGCGTAACTCTGAGGTATCACGAAGTCTTACAGTTTCAAAACTCAAATCTCGCGACGATTGTCGGCCATAACTCTTCTGTCGAGATTGGGCTATCTTCAACCTTTCCTAATCATGGCGATCTGCTCTTGACCTCTTGAAGAATATCAGGCCCAAAGACACGGCGCTCACGGTCTCATTCCAATTCAATGGCGTCCGACAGTGGTCGACCAAACAGTGCCTCAAAGGTGACATCTCAGAACTAGCCTGATAACTATTGTTGTAATCGAACTCGGCATACGGTAAACTCTTATCCCAAGAAGTAGCATAAGCTAATGCACAAGCTCTCAACATATCCTCCAGAATCTGGTTGACTCTTTCTGATGTCCGTCCGTCTGTGGATGATAAGCTATCTTGAAGTTCAAGCGGGTTCCCATGGCTTCATGCAACTTATTCCGTAACCTTGAGGTAAATTGGGTACCTCTGTCCGATCTGATCCTCTTGGGCACTCCGTGCAAGCAGACAATCCTGATCATGTATAATTACGCTAATTTATCTCCCGAGTAAGTGGTCTTCACGAGGATAAAATGGGCTACTTTAGTCAAGCGATCCACTATAACCCATATGGAGTCATAACCTCCTTGAGTCTTGACAAACCGATAATGAAATCCATTCCGATTTCCTCCCACTTCCACTCGGTATTTTCAGCGGTTGTAGCAATCCTGCTGGTCTCTCGATGCATTGCCTTGACTCTTCCGGCATACGTCGCAAAATGCAACATGCTCGGCAACTTCACGCGTTTCATACTCGGCCACGAATCTTTCCTTGAGATCCTGATACATCTTGGCGCTTCGGGATGAATTGAGTACTTAGAGTCATGGGCTTCTTCCAGAATCAGTTGCTTTAACTCCTTTTTGTTAGGCACACAAATGCGATCCTTCATCCACAACGTGCCTTGCTCATCCAACTTGAAGTCCTCTGCCTTGCCTTCCTCCTTGATGGACTTAATCCCGCGGATCTTGTCATCATCCTTCTGTCCTTCTCGGATCTGATCCCCTAGGGTAGGCTTTACTTCTAATGCGGCCAAGAATCCCCTAGGTACTACCTCAATCTTCATTTTCTGAAAATCCTCACATAACTCATCCTGACTTGTGGCTAGCAACGTACTCACGGTATGGCTTTTCCGACTCAGGGCATCGGCTACTACGTTGGCCTTCCCGGGGTGGTAATGGATCCCAACATTATAGTCTTTGATCAACTCTAACCATCTCCTCTGCCTCATATTCAGATCCAACTGGGTGAATATGTACTTAAGGCTCTTATGATCCGTATACACTTCACATCTGTTCCCGATCAGATAGTGACGCCATATCTTCAAGGCATGCACTACGGCAGCTAACTCTAGGTCATGTGTCGGATAATTTTCCTCATGCGGCCTCAACTGCCTTGATGCATAAGCGACGACCTTCCCATTCTGCATCAGCAAATATCCAAGTCCTTGGCGCGATGCGTCACAATAAATATCGAAGCTTTGAGCAACATCCGGTAGAACTAACACCGGTGCTGATGTCAATCGCTTCTTCAGCTCCTGAAATCCTTTCTCACATTCTGGCGTCCATGCAAACTTCTTTTCCTTCTTCAGCAATTGCGTAAGAGGTTTCGCAATTGTCGAGAAGCCTTCGATGAAACGGCGGTAGTATCCTGCCATTCCAAGGAAACTCCGAATGCTGGTCACGATCTTGGCTGCTCCCAATGTAACACGGCTTCTACTTTGCTTGGATCTACTACGACTCCTTCTGCGGTCATTACATGTCCAAGAAACTCCACCTTGTCCTTCCAAAAATCACACTTGCTGAACTTGGCGAAAAGTTGCTGTTCCTCGGCTTTTCCAAAACTCGCCTTAAGTGTTCGGCATGTTCATCTTCTGTCTTGGAAGTAGATTAGGATATCGTCTATGAACACGACGACAAACTTGTCCAAATATTCCATGAACACCTTATTCATCATATTCATGAAATAAATTTGGCGCATTCGTCGGCCCAAAGGACATAATCAGAACTCGTAATGTCCATATCTTGACGAGAATGCGATCTTGAATATCTTCTCGATCGGATCTTCAATCGATGGTATCCCGATCTCAGATCAATCTTGGAGAAAACTCCGGCTCCTCTCAATCGATCAAACAAATCATCAATCCTGGGTAGCGGATACTTATTCTTCACGGTGACTTCATTGAGTGCACGGTAGTCAATGCACATCCTGAAACTCCCGTCCTTCTTCTTGACAAACAAAGCGGTGCTCCCCACGGCGAACTCGGCCTCGATAAATCTTTTCTCCATTAACTCTTCTAGCTGTTTCTTCATTTCTACCAACTCCTCGGTGGACATCCGATAGGGTCTCTTTGCTATCGGTCTTGTGCAGTACAAGCTCTATCACAAACTCTATGTCCCTGTCAGCGGCATACCAGGTAGATCTTCGGGAAAAACATCTGGTACTCATTCCCTACCGGACATCCTCTATCTTTGATTGCCTTGATGCTGTTAACCATCAAGCTGTCCATCTCTAACTGCAGTGGCTTGAAATTCTACTTTCTTCCCACACGGGCTCTCAATCGAGATAGTCCTCCGTCCACAATCCAATACGGCCTTGTGCTTGGATAACCAATCCATTCCCAATATGACGTCTAAGGTGCAGGTCTCCAAAATTATAAGGTTTGCTAGGAACTCTATTCCACCTATCAAGATTCTCACCCCGGAACATCCTACTTTCGTTCGGAGTTCGGAACCAGGAGTTTGAACTAAAAGCATGCACTTAAGTCTTGCAATCCTCAAATCATTTCTAGTAGCAAAGCCTTGCGAAACAAGCGAATGCGAAGCTCCGTGAGTCAAACAAAATCAAGCAGTCTTGAGTTAACAAGTAACTTACCCGATCTGACGTCAGTAGCATTCTGCAGTGCATCTGCGGTGACATGGTTGACTCGGCCTCTCACCACGGTGCAGGGTGTGGCTCACTGTCTTTGGCGTCCTAGCTGGGGTGGTTCCTAGGTTGAAGCGAATCCGGGTCGCCTCTGCTATCTTCTTTGGACAAGCTGTTGGCAAAGTGTCACGGCTCGTTGCGATTGTAGCGTCTCACTGCTCCTTGCCGATTGCCTGGAGTAGTGTTTCTAGCGGGGCTGGGGTTTGGTAGTTACGATTGGCAGGTCTTGGTGCTTTGAGGATGGTGTCCTTGTGGCATTCTGTGGCTGGAATCTGAAAAATTGATTTGGTGCAACTCTCAGACGCTGTTGCGTTCCCTGGCGTGATCCTTGTGTTGCATCCTGCGCTTTCTGTTCTCATCCAGTTCCTTGCGCTTGTCCTCAAGAATAAACGCCTTATTTACCAACTCTTGGAAATCTGGAAAGGTGTGGGTGATCAATCCTACTTGTAGTCCTGAGTTAAGTCCCTTCATAAAACGAGGTATGCTGGATTTATCTGTCGCTACATCCTCAGTGCGTAGCGTGCTAGCCGTGTGAACTTGTTCGTAGTCGGCCACCGGCCGATTACCTTGCTTCGATGCTCTGAACTCCTCCTTCTTAAGGTCCATGATTCCTTCAGGCCACGTGATCTTGTCGGAATGCATTGTGAACTCTTCCCAAGTGATATCTTGAGGGTTCTCTTGCGTGGCACGTAAGTTCTCCCACCATTCGGCCTGTCCTTCCAGCTGATGAGAAGCGTAGAGTACCTTCTCATTTCCTATGCATTGAGCTATGTGTAGCTTCCTCTCGATTGATCTTAACCAATCATCGGCCTCCAATGGATTGGCATTCCCAGAGAAAGTGGGTGGGTGAGTTCTCATGAACTCTGACAGTCTTGTATTCTGGCGTGGTCCCTGATTAACTTGATTAGCAGTGGCCTGAGCGGTGACGTGTTGCATTTGTTGCATCATAGCATGCATTAACTGAGTCTGGGCAGCAAGAAAAGCTCCGAAATTCTGCATATCCAGTGGCGGTGCTGGTGCTCCATCATTGGGGTTTTCTGCTGGGCGAGAACCACTCCCATTGCTTCCAAAGTTTCCACGGGTGTTCACCATCTGTCGATTTGCTCTAGGTTTAGAGATGAGAGGGAAACAAGAATAGACAAGTAATATGGAACTTATGCGGGGCGAAAGGGGTAACTTTAAGGTCCAACTTTATTATTTAATAACTTGGTATGGCTGCTTACAATGCCTAAGGGCCTTGCAACACATACTGCACACTCAGCAAACAAAGCAAATCCAAATCGAACTAACTCTGGAGTCTAACGCCTAAAGGGTGACTCTTTATTCTATGACGCGACTCGGCGAAGGAGTCTCACTATAGAACCTATGCTCACTCATCGAGAAAACCTCCACGGCACAGATGCAGGTCTTTGTGGCATAGGCGCCGTAACTTGATCGCCATGTCCAAATGATCGTGTCCTCTGTGGTAGTCGAAGAAGCGATGTCCTCATCGAGATCGGACTCCTCTGGATCGCTCGTGTAGCTCAATCGGCTCTGGTGCAGTCCGTACAAGGTCATCTCCAACTCGTCAATCCTTCGTAGAAGGTGTGCCACATACTCTTGAGCTTCCCGCCATCTGTTCTTCTTTGTCGTGATCTCCTTGCGGGCCTTACGTAGCTCCTGGCTTGTATTATCTAGTACATCCTCCTGGCGACGACAAACCGTGCCAAGCGTGTAACCGTGGCATCCTCATCCTGAATCGCCTTGGTCAAGAAGGTTATCGCTTGTGGATGGTAGCGGAACACCGTACTCTCAATTCTCTGGCGTAGATACGGGTAATGTGCCGCATTGCTCGTCGTGATACTTCTTGGATACCCATCTGCATTGTAGATCTCTGGCGGTCTGTTGTATCGGGCGATTGCACAGGCCCTTTTCCTAGCAGTACCTCAATCCTCACGTCACAAGCCTTGATCAATCCCGCTTGTCCGATCACTTCCACTTGGTATTGGGGCTTCTCAAAATCTCCCGAGTCCTGTAGCATATGCCAAAGTTCTGCAGCGTGACCAACTCCCGGATCAACGTGGTTGAACTCTTCCTCCATCTGTCACAAGAGTGCTTTACGTAAGAACTCGGAATTTTTAAATTGTGACAAGGTAAGGGAAAATTTCAGCAAGAGACAAGAAAAGAGAGAAGGGGATAAGTCGAGATGTCATTTCTTATCTTGACAATTTTTCTTTAGCTTTTAGAAAATAGGTTTTATCCTCACTACGACCATTCTAGCTAGGGTTGAGCCTACAGTCAAGTATGGCTCGATACCACCTCTGTCGGGACCCGAATTTGCAAATCCGACCCTCTGTGTATTCAGCACTAGTCGAGAACGCAGCTAGTGCACACAGTCTTAACATTAGTAAATATCACAATCATACCATTCGATATTATCAAAGTACTTTATTTAAATAACCAAAGTGGTTACTCAACCTTATGGCCAAGTTACAAATGTATTACTCGCAAGGCGAAACTTATTCAGATAAAAATAATAGCAGCGGAAAATCAAATAACTTCGTGGCGCCATCCAAGATACCACAGGCAATCGGTAGGCTCGCATCCCTAAGTAGACGGATCCTCTTGGAATTCCTCCTCCGGCCGGGCGTAGTCTCCTCTTCAACTGGTGTTGTGTTGAGGCAAGGGTGAGTACTTGGTACTCAGCAAGTCATGCACAGAATGCAAGCTAATATACTATATGCATGGCTTGGTACAAAGGAATAGCTCAAGGTATATTTGCAGAAATGTGACTTTTGACAAGTAATATAAGTAGATTCGAAAGCAGTAGAAATAAGTAAAGCGTAAATAACTTTTCAAGAAGTTTAATAAACATTTTTCCCCATCCTAAACCACATTTCCATCATCTTCATTATTAAACCAACCCAATTTTTCAAACCAAAGTTACTTTTGAGAAAATCTAACCCTTGACTGTAATTCCCGAGCGATGTCCAATACATGGACACGGCTTATTCGAATAGATTCTAAACTCTGCAGAGGTTATGCACTTTACCCACAAGATACTGATCAAACACCACAAAGGCGAGTTCAGTAACAAAGTCTTTCGGAAACCTCTAACAATACAAGTGGTCCTCCCGGTTATTGCGCACTAACCCTTCCTTCGCTAAGGCGAAGTCTAGGCCAATCAACCGTTAGATGGGTACTGGCCTCACCCCGATGCGCTCCCGCACAACTTACACAAAGGGTGTAGTTGACCTCCTGAGGTCCCACAGTGCGTTATTAGCAACTTAGTCAACTAGGTCCGTCCCATTACAGACATGTGGTTGCCACGTTAGACCCAGTTCAAAGGCTTGCAAGGTTAAGTCCTTAGGGTGACCAGGGCAAGACTACCCAAGAACCAAATCAACATCCCCAATGCCACAACTGCCCACCTGATTACTCTTGCCACATGCCCGGCCGAAAATCGTTTATCAAACCCCGCTTGATTACCATGCACCACGTGCCATCAACATCACATGATACTTTTCCAAAACAGGTTCAATATATCATTAAGTCAATATTAGCATTTGATTGTCCAAAATCATGTTATGAGCACGTGTGTCTAAGCAAAGATACTACAACGGTCTAAACCCATGTTGGCAATTTAATAATGTCCAACTAGTAAACCACAACTAGGGTGACAAAGGGTCATGGCACATACTTAGATAATCAAGGTGTCATACAAAGAAATTGGTACTTATCTAACCCCATGTTTAAACAAAGTATTTTTCTAATTGAACTAGCATGCAATAGTTTAAATCAAAATAGATTTCAAATAGGATCAACATGGTCAAAGCACAACTTGCCTTCAAAAAGTACTTGCTCTTGGTCTTGAGTTGGATCCTGAGTCAATACTTCTCCTTCGAATCCTTAGGCACTTCAACGTCTACTCGTAAAGCGTGCAAATAGCAAATACCCAAATAAACAATAGGCAAAAGTGTCCAAACATCCAAATAAAATCCATAAACAGAAAGAACATAATTTTATGGATTTTTAGAAACTGGAGATCGTCAAATTTGGAGTTAAGGCCTTAAAAGTTATGATTATTTAAAGTTTAAATAATCAATTAAATAATTTTACAGAGGAAAACTTTAGTCCAAAAATTAAATAAAATTCATATTTAGGTAGATCTCAATTTTATACAAATTTAGAAATTTGAATCACTCAAATCGGAGTTGAAACGCAAAAGTTATAAGCGTTTGAAGTTTTGAAATTCAAATCAATTATTAAACCGATTTATTAAATCATTTTCTTTTCGGAAAATCATTTATTGCGTCGCCGAGGACACGTGGCAGCCTCTCGATTGGTCCACGGTGACTACCGACATCACCACCGAACGGTTCGTGATGACGTCATCTTGGCGTCGGCGCGATACGTGACACGGCACCACCCGGTGCTACCACGCGTGTCCGGCCCATGGACTGGTCTACGGCGACGGGTCCACGGTGGATCCGGTACCGCGGCGTCTGATCGCCGACATGCGGGCCCGCCGGCTGCGCCTCACGCAGCGATGCGGTGGCCTGGCTACGCGGGCACGATCCGAGCCGCTCGATTCGGATCGAGCGGTTGAGATTGGATCAATCCACCGCAACGTGGATTTCGTTGCGATGGCGTGGGCGACGAGGGCCGTTGGATTTTGATCCAGCGGTTGAGATCTAACCTGGTTCTCTGAGGTTGGCGCGACGTGGCTAACCTGGACCGTTGGATGAAGATCCGACGGCTATCCGAGCTTCGGCGGCGATGGCGTCTGGCGGCGCCGGTTTGGCCGAGAGGAAGGAGACGACCTTATAGCGGCGTTTCTTCGCGATTCGGTGAGATGAAGTGTGCGCCAGGTTCGTCTGCTCTGGGAGTCCAAATCCGTCTTCGGTTTCGACGGGCTGGCCGGTTTCTGGCGGAGAACGAAGAACACACCAGTCGTTCTTGACTTCTGGCGAGCAATAGCGGCTAGGCGGTGGGGATCCTAGCGGCGCGAGCTAGGGTTCCGGGACCGGCGTGGGAAGGCGATCCTCGGGCACCGATCCACTCTTTAAATAGGCTAGGTTTTAGAATCCAACACGTGGCGGAGATGAGCAGTCTCGCCGGGAAATTGGAGCGAGCACGATGCACATGAGCCTTACACTTGTCATTATCCACGGTTCCGATTAGCTCTGGCGCTACGCATCTTCTCGGTCACCCACGGCTACGCTGACCCACGCGGGCCGTTGGATCTTGATCCAACGGTCGCAGAGCTAGGGTTTCTACGACTTCGGTTGAGTTCAAGCGTGGTTCGAGTTGGGTCTGGTCGGACTCGAGCTCGGGTTCGACTCGGGCTCGGTCGGATGAACAAGATACAAACCCACTCGCATTTTCCAGCGATTTAATATTTAAAATAATTCCCGATAATTCATTTAATCCATTAAAAATAGCAAAAGACTGAAAAATTCGAAAAATTTGGAAAATACTTTGGATCATTTTGGACTCAAATAAAATATTTCCAACAAAATTTTATTTGCAAAATTAAATTCTTTAATTATTTCAAAATGGAATAAATTCAAATAAATTCCAAATAAATCCAAATAAATTCCAGAAAATTCCAAAAATTCACCAAAGTGCCAAATCACACATGAATTTAAGAAAAGCAAAATTTTGGGGTGTTATTCTGGACTCGAACTCGAGTCGACTCGAACTTCGATCGGATGAACGATTGCAACCCGGTTTGGATTTTCCAGCGATTTAATATTTAAAATAATTCCCAGTAATTCATTTAATTCATTAAAAATAGCAAAAGACTCAGAAAAATTCCAGAAAAATTATGGAAAATACTTTGGGGCATTTTGGACTCAAATAAAATATTTCCAACAAAATTTTATTTGCAAAGTTAAATTCTTTAATTATTTCAATATGGAATAAATTCAAATAAATTCCAAATAAATCCAAATAAATTCCAGAAAATTCCAAAAATTCACCAAAGTGCCAATTCACACAAGAATTTAAGAAAAGCAAAATTTTGGGGTGTTACACCGATCATGACACCCTTGGAGAGCGCTTGCACACTTGATCCGGATGAAGATGGTGCGCCGGTTGATCAAAAGGAATATAGAAGCATGATAGGTTCAGTTTTGTACCTCACTGCATCAAGGCCGGATATACAATTTGTTGTGTGCTTGTGTGCTCGTTTTCAAGCTTCCCCACGTGCTTCACATCGACAAGCTATCAAGCGAATTTTCAGGTATCTTCATGGAACTCAAGATTTTGGCATTTGGCTTTCTGCTTCCTCATGCATTAGTTTAAGAGCCTTTTCTAATGCTGATTTTGGAGGATGTAGAATTGATAGAAAAAGTACATCTGGTACATGTCATTTCTTAGGCAATTCTCTTATTGCATGGTCATCTAGAAAACAATCTTACATTTGCACAATCAAGCTGCTGAATCTGAATATGTGGCTGCTTTGCTAGTTGTTTTTCTCAAATTCTTTGGATAGTAGCTACACTTAAAGATTATGGGGTTAATTTGGATAGTGTTCCTCTTTTGTGTGATAACACTAGTGCAATTTGCATTGCTAAGAACCCCGTGCAACACTCTAGAACAAAACACATTGACATCAGATTTCACTTTCTTAGAGATCATGTTGAAAAAGGCAACATTGTGCTTCATCATGTGGATACTGAACATCAATTGGCAGACATTTTCACAAAACCTTTGTCTTCTTCTCGTTTTGCTTTTATTCGGGGAGAACTTGGGATTGTTCATCCAATGGGTTTGTTTTGAAGGGGAGTTTCCTTGCCAAGTTCTTTCACTTAATGAGCTCACTTTATCATATTTCTTTATATATTATGTAATTGTGCTAATATATGATAATCTAAATTGTTCCACTTGAACTAAAAATGACATTGCGAATTCCACTGGACTGATTGCCTATAGCTAAATACTCTGTGATATCTTACTCTTCTAGGCTTGTTATTGAATTTTCTTGACAAATTTGGGCTATGGAGCAAGTGTGTTTTCAGCTTTACTGTTTCATAAGACCTTTTAATCATTTTTGCATGTTTACAATCAAAGAAAAAGAAAAGAAAAAGGGAATCAATAAAAAAAGGGTTGTTAAAAGCAAAAGCTTCAAGTTGTATGCTTCAGGCATGCTTTCCCTAAAAAGATAAGATGTATGCTTCAAGCATGCCATTCCCTCAAAGATAAGATGTATGCTTCAAGCATGCCACTCCTAGAAAATAAAAGAAGTATGCTTCAAGCATGCCACATGCAATTTATTGTTTAAAGATTAAATTGGTCTACTTGATTGGAGTTGAAACTACTTGCTCGCCCTAAGTTGTTAGTTGCTTCAATTTTAAAGCTTTGCTTTTTCTGCTAAGATCTTGCTTAGTACTTGGCTATAGTTGACTAAATTGAGGTTGAGATGCATGTCATTCCCTAACTTGTTAAAATCACATCAAGATCATGTATTTTGCATATTATGTGATATATAAGGTTATATGATCGAATGAGCTCATCTTTTCCTCTTGGCACTTCCTTGTTTCTCCTTGTGAAATCATTGTTTCAGAAAAATTTTGAACATGTTCTCTCTTTTGTACTCTTGATGAATCCATTGTCAAAGGGGGAGAAATTTGGGAATCGTTGAAAAGTTTAAGAAAAAAAAGGGGATTTGTTTCTGAAATTTTGGGAGAAGTTTGGAGATTTTTTTGGAATTTTTGGGCACATTGCGCATTCACACACATTTTTCTTCTCAGGGGGAGATTTTGTTTTGAATTTTGGTCAAAGGGGGAATTATGTGTTTTCTCTTTTTGGTTCTTGAACCTTTGGATTTCAAAATCTTTTGTAAAGTAAATGCGAAATGTTCAATTCTATTTGGTGTTGCCAATGTTTTCATCAAGGGGGAGATTGTGAATCATGTGATGAAAAATTGGCTTGATCTTGTGCTGAAAAATTGGTTAGGATTAATCTTGCAAAATTGCTTGCATGAAGGACCAAACATTCAAACATCCAAAAACAGAGACTTTGCATTTGCGCCAGACTAAACATCCAAAAACAGTGAGTTTCGCATGTATGACGGACCAAACTTTTTGGTCTGTCATAAACGTGATTTTGATGCATTTACGCTTGTTCAAGAAATCGTGTTTTTCGCATGTATGACAAACCAAATTTTTTGGTCTGTCATACACATGCTTTTGGCGACCTCATTTTTCCCATGTATGACAAACCAAATTTTTTGGTCTGTCATACACATGTTTTTGGCGACCTCGTTTTTCCCATGTATGACAAACCAAATTCTTTGGTCTGTCATAAACGTGTTTTTGGCGACCTTGTTTTTCCCATGTATGACAAACCAAATTTTTTGGTCTGTCATACACATGTTTTTGGCGACCTTGTTTTTCCCATGTATGACAAACCAAATTCTTTGGTCTGTCATAAATGTGTTTTTGGCAACCTCGCTTTTTCCATGTACGACAGACCAAATTTTTTGGTCCATCGCAAACGGAATTTTTGATGCTTGTTTTCGCCATGTGTGCCGGACCAAATTTTTTGGTTCGCCATGAACTGATTCTTCTGGGATTTTGAGACATGTGTGCGCTGGACTGGATTTTGGTCCGTGATGAATGTCTTTTTGCTCAGTTAGGGTTTTGAGCAAATTTGGAATTGAATCTTGGTTTGAATTTGAGATTATGAAATTAGTGTGAATTTCATGATGCATGTTTTGAAGTGGACTTTATGCAATGCTCGTGTGAGTATTTGCATGGACTAATGTTGAGTCAAGTCGCGGACTTGTGCTCGGATCGTTTTTGTGGTTGATCAAGTGCAGGTGTTGCTCGAGGACGAACGTGGTCGATGATGGGACCGGAACTAGGTTCATGGAGGAATTGAGGTTCGGGACTAGGTTCAGAGAGGAACTGAGGTCTTGGTGGTCAAGGATGTTATGCGGGACGTTCGAGCTAAGAGAATGGTGCACATGAAGAATGGTTAGTCACGTGAGTATGGCAGGTGGCCATGCGCGTGCAAAGTGTTAGTCACGTGAGTATGGCAGGTGGCCATGCGCGTGCAAAGTGTTAGTCACGTGAGTATGGTAGGGTTGCCATACGTGTGCAAGAGTTGTACTTGGTCAGGTTGGGCCAAGTGGAGTTATGTTGGATACATACTCCTTCTAGGATTAGGAGTGGGAATCCTTCTAGGAGTAGGAATTGTATACAGGACTCTCTGTGTTTTGCTCCTTTAAATAGGAGGGGTTGTCTCCTGTTGAAGGGCATCAAACAGAGCTGAGCGCATTGAAAGCTTAGAGTTTTTGTTTTAGGGCTTGTACTCTTGTGTTTGGAGTATTTTAGACAAGAGAGAAATAAAGATCAAATTCTTCAGATCCTTTGCGTTCTACAATACCCACGAGGTCCTGTTTATCCAAGTTTTTGGGTTTCGTTTTCTCTCGGGTTTTTAGGTTTAGTAGATGGATGTTTCGTCTACTTTGTTTCTTTGAGTTCCTTCGTGATTTGATCAATCCAAAACCTCTCTAGGGATTTGTTTTACAGTTCTTCAAAGTTCTGTAGGTTGATCTTTTCTCGTTTCTGTTAAATCTTCAAGTTTACGTTAGATCAATTCTTGTCATCTTCTGTTACAGCAAGCTTGCGAGGTTCATAACTTTTGATCCGTAAGTCCGATCGAGCTGATTCTTTTTGAGTTCGTTTCGTATTGGAATCTAGTTTCTTGTATCCAAATTGCAGATCGTTCCGACAGTTGGATCTCTGGGAATTCATGTTTTACCGAACCTCTATCATTCTGTTTTTGTCGAATACGAGGCAATTATTTGGTTCTGTTTTGGGGTGAACTTTTATTAGATCAAAGATTTGGTTTTAGCTTTCGCACAATCATTCACCCCCCCTCTGATTGCTATATTCGTGTCTTTCGATCCTACAAAACTCATGAAAAGCAAAAATTGGGGTGTTACAACATGATTGTCTAGTTTTTGATAACCCATGTCTTCATCACCGTCAGTATCTTTTACACTTCTTCCTTTTGGTAAGGTCAGCATTGGACCCTTTCCAGAGTAAAATTTATCCATGCGCCTTTGCCATGTGCGACAATTGCATAGGTCATATCCCAGTGAGTTGTGCAGAGGACACCATCATTTGTTTCTACTATTTGAAGTGGAACTCCTGGGAATAAATTGGTCATTTGTCTGACCAGGTTTCTTCCAAGGTGTCTTGTTCTTGGAGAATGCAGGTCATTCAGAGACGGCCGTGACCTCTCTTTGAGGGGCCTTTTTAGTCTATCTCTTGTTTTTACCTTTGTGATATTCAGGTACAAAAGATTTTTTAGGTTTGCCACCTTTAGAAATCTTCAAACCTGGTTGGGGTGGTGTATGGATCTTGTTGACCATACGATTCCATTCAACTGCCTCATGTGCATCTAAGTACCGATCTGCCATATCAAAAAGTTTTGATATAGTTGATGGCGGGTGAATGTTGAGGTCCTCCGTAAAATGCTTGTAGCTTACAGTCTACTTAAATGCACGAATCACGGAATCATCACATATATTTGGAATTGTGTTACGAACCTCCATAAATCTTTTAATAAACTAACATAAATTCTCGTAAGAGATTTGGCAAAGATGATGCAGGTCATCCTCTTTACCCGACTTTGCATAACAATTTTTAAAGTTATTTAGAATGGCATGGCATATGTTTTCCCAACTATATATGGATCCTTCTGGTTGATTAAACAACCAAGTTCTTGTATATCCTTCGAGAATAGTAGGGTGATAGTGCAGCATTACCTTCTCATCGCCTCCAGTTGCTTGGATAGCTGTGACACTACGGAGTGTCGTAACCTTATATAATGTGAATGTTGAGGTCAAACACATTATAAAATATGGAATTAGAGGTTGAAACCATACGGTATGGGGTTTATTCGCGTTTTCGGGTGTCTTGGGCCTTTCCGGGGAAACTTGGGCCATGGGGGGTCTTTTCGGGCCTTAAGTGGAGGCTTCTAGGCCCGTGAGGGGAGGAGGGGGTAGCCAACCAGCCCTAGGGTGCCCCAAACCCTCCCCCATGCGCCCCACCTCCTCCTCTCCCTCCCATAGCCGCCACCCTCCCCCTTGTGCGCCACCCTCCTCCTCCCTCCTCCCCATTGCACCACCACCCCTATCCTCTCCTCTCCACCACCCTTTCTGCCCCTAGGGGAGTTCTCCACCTCACTAATCCGAAGATCCATCCGTTGGACCGCTCCGCGACGAGGAGATCCGGTGGATTTGGAGCGAGGAAGGAGATCGCGCGAACCGGGAGGAGATCCGTTGGGTTTTCGGTCGTCGGGCGAAGGTATGGCCACGGGGATCCTTGGGGTTGGTCGAGGATCTGTTCTAAGGGTTATTATCATGTTTTTAGATCAATTGGTGGTGTTGGAATTGAGTAGATTAGATGAAATCTAGAAGTTGCCACGTTCTCTGTTTCGGGCAGCATGAGCAGTCGACCTAGGGTTTGGGTTTTCGCCAATTTAGAGTCGGAATTTGGTCGTACGGATTTTGAAGAAGTTGTAGGTAGTTTCAATACCTTTCAGTGGGTATAAAGAACGTTTAATTCCGCCCAGCCGTTTGAAAGTTATGCTTGTTTTACCGAACGTATTAAAATCTATGATGTGATTGGAACAGATCACGGTATTCTGTAGATTAAACCACTTTAGAGTCCGAATCTGTGAAATCATGTGCTGAAAAATTGGTTTTGAACTGAAAAATTAACTTAGATTTGAATTTGCAAAATGTGTTTGTTCATGTGTTTTGACAATTGACAAGAAACAGTAAGTTTTGCCTTGGCGCCGGACCAATCCTAAAGAAAACAGTAAGTTTCCCATCTACGACGGACAAACTTTCTTGGTCCTTTGTAAACATGCTTTTTGACAACCTCTTTCTCCTATGTACAACGGACAAAGTTTTTGTGTCCGTCGTGAACATGTTTTTGAGCGCATGAGCCAAACCCTATTTTCCAAGAATCCAAGAGTTTCGCATGTACGACGGACAAAGTTTTTGGGTCTGTCGTGAACGGCTTTTTGAGGATTGATTTCGCATGTACAACGGACAAAGTTTTTGGGTTCGTTGTGAACGTGTTTTCACCGGAATGTTTTCTTCTTGGAACTGAGAGTTTCACATGTACGCCGGACAGAGATTTCTTGTCCGTCGTGAATGGACTTTTTCTAGGGTTTTTATTTCTTGTCCGTTGTAAACGTGTTTTGCTCAGTTTGGATGTTTTGCAAGAATTGAAATGGTTTGACCTTGAGATTATGAAATTTGTGATGATTTCATGATGTGTGTTTTGAAGTGGACTTTTGTAACACCCCAAAATTTTGCTTTCCTTAAATTCATGTGTGATTTGGCACTTTGGTGAATTTTTGGAATTTTCTGGAATTTATTTGGATTTATTTGAATTTATTCCATTTTGAAATAATTAAAGAATTTAAATTTGCAAATAAATTTTTGTTGGAAATATTTTATTTGAGTCCAAAATGATCCAAAATATTTTCCAGAATTTTTCTGGAATTTTTCTGAGTCATTTGCTATTTTTAATGAATTAAATGAATTACTGGGAATTATTTTAAATATTAAATCGCTGGAAAATCCAACTCGGGTCAAGTACTGTTCATCCGACCGAGTCGGACTCGAGTCCGACCCGAGCCAGTTGACTCGACCGAACCCACTCCTAACCCTAATCAATCCCAACCGTTGGATCAAGATCCAACGGCTGAGATCCGTCCGACCCAGACCCGAGCCGTGTCCGGACCGGACCCGGTCGCGCCGCGCGATCGTGGCCGTTGGTTGTGCCACGTGGACGGCCACGATTTCGTCGTCTTCACCGAGTCTGTAATATCCCGAGTATTTCTATACTCAAGCCACTGTACATTTGTACTCAAACGCTGTTCAATAATACACTGTGCTTGTGTATTTCCGTATCTTGAGTGAACATACTTGCTTGGGATCAGAAAGAACCCTTCAACTTAAGTAATTTCGCTCATAAGTAAATTCGAATTAGGTTGGGCAAGTGCTTGTGACCCTATTAACTTCCAAAATACCGGGACAATTAGTAATCAACCACAGGCGTTAGCCGTCAAGGCCCAAGTTCAAAAGTTAGGATGTCCGGAGATCGGATCCAACTTAATGTCCGGACAAAGTCCGAGTGTCCGGATTGGGCTGGCCGAAGCGTCCAACTCCGGAGTGTCCGGACCAATGTCCGGAGTGTCCGAGTTAGTGTTACGAAGACCCCAACCCGAGTCTCGGGTTGAGTCCGAGAGTCCGTATTAGCGTGGGGTTTTGTATAAAAGTCCCATTTCGTGGCTCCCTTCCATTCTTTCTTCTTCTACTTTGGTTTCCCCATTTCCTTGGTGTTCTCTCCACCACCCCGAGCTCCTCTCCAGTGAGCCACCGGCAGTGACCCTCCCGGTGACTCCTCCATCTCGGTGTGCTCCTCCCAAGCCGTCATTCCCCATCCTCCACCGGCGTTGCTCCTCCTCCATCTTCCTTGGAGGTAAGCTTTTCTCTTAGGGTTTGATTCGCGGGATTCTTGGGTTCTAGAGTCGTTCATGGTGGGATTAGGACTTAGGTTTGGATTTGGGAGGCTAGGGTTGAACTTGGATTCTAGGGTTTTGGGTGTAGTGGTTCTAGGGTTGAAAATGGGATTGGGATTAGTGAATGTGGTATGCTAGAGTGGTAGATCGGGTAGTAGTAATGTTGATTTAAGAAGTTGTTGGTGTGAGTTAGAGATTTGGCGGGTTAGCGACGTTTTCTCGTAGAATCGGCTAGCTCGGAGCTCCTTCCGGTTCGCTAGGTGTACGAAAGTCGTAGATCGGGTCGCGGTGAGGTTGTAGGAAGTGGTAAGGTCTCCGTCTCCTCGTCGAGTTGGACCAAATGCCCTAGGACCGGAGTATCCGGGCATATGGTCCGGAGTGTCCGGATTGTCCGGAGTATCCGGACGAAACGGTCCGGAGTGTCAGGCCTATCCGGAATGTCAGGATGCAAACCCGATTGTCCGGGTTAGGCTATTCTGTCCGGTCGTGTCGTGTTGTCCGGGTGCGTTGTTTCTTCAGGGTTTCTCGGTTGTACTTCATTCTTGTGTATTGCATGCACTTCATGGTGCATTTTAAACTTTCTTTTTCTTAGTTGTATTTCTTTCGCTGCTTTGTTGCTTTGACCGATTAGAGGCTAGCGAGTCGGGCTTAAGCCTCGAACAACCCGAGCATCATCCCGGACATCACCGAAGTGCAACAACAAGGCAAGCACCTCCTTTGACCATCTTGAAACCTATATTTCACGATGTCTACTTTGATTTCTCAAACCATATGCATTGTTTATATTCAAGAAATTGCTAGTTTGTGGGAATGGTAGATATACCTGATTTGGTGGTTTCCCTCAATTTAATTCCTGAGATCATTGATAACCTTAGTAGGGTTAGACAATTTAATAAAATGTCACTTGGGTATAAACGATTTAGTAATTGCATACGCTTAGACACTGCAATAGAGGTGAGCAAAGTCAGTCCTTACCAAATGCTCAAAATTATGATAAATGTAATTGGTTTTGGAAAAGTTTTGGAAATGTGAATCGTAAAGGTATATTGATAAAAATGTGAAGTGTCTAGTTGGTAATTAGACTTGGCGGGAGGTATAATATGTGCTAGTTAAACATGGTGGCGATTGGTTGGCGAGTTAAGTGGAGTTCCCCGCTTGAGTCACTAGGCAAAAATATAAGGACCGAACTTGTGACGGATTTGAATTGAACACCGTGCAACCGCGCAATGCTGGGATGGGGCAGCCTATTCTAGTACTTGAAGTGTGAGGGGATAGCCATGCCTGTTGGTAGGCCGAAGAGTGGACCTTTTCACTGTGTTGGCTTGATCAAAGCGCGGTGTGTGTGTCCTCACGACCCGCCGTATGCGCCTTCGTGTGTGCGCTTGTACTTTTGCAGCAGGGAATCGCTCCAGTTCATGTTTGTTGATACAACGGTGTACGCCTTGCTATGGGGTAATGCCGCGGCCAACAATTCGTCGTCGTCACGATGAGTATTCCGTGGCCGCCTGAGTGGTGGTTGGCCTCTTATCGCCATAGTAGTGGATTTGTCGTCACCGGTCTTTGAGGTGTGGCTATAACCTCAACGATGGGAAAGAATAGATCATTCTTGTATATCGGATACCTCGTGTATCGCGTGTACCCTGGATGACAGGGATGCAAGTCTGAGTTGTGTTTGGGTAAAGTGCGCAAACTCTGCAGAGTATCAAATAATTCTAATCGATTAGCCGTGCTCACGGTTATGAGCAATCTTCTCTAATCATATCAAGTATAGAGATTTGGTTTGGTTTTGAAAATAAAAAAATCTATTTCGGAGTCGGTATAAAGTATGTGGTGGAATGGTACTTGATGGAATTGTGGATATGTGTATATGATTCTCGATGGGATTATGAGTATGTATGGATGTCGATTCGTATCCCAGTTGCGACCATGGATGGTGGCAATTTGTGGAGCTCGATTATTACGTATCTTTGTAAATATGTTTTATTCAAACTGCTTTGTCTTTCAAATTAAGTATTACTTTTCGATGAACTATTTTAAATCCAGCTTTTCTGCAATTAACCTTGATGTAGAAGCTTTATCCTGTTGAATCAGCCTGCATTTATTTATATTTCCATACACTAAAGTCTTGCGAGTACATCGTGTACTCACCGTTGTCGCTAACCCTTTTCCACGGAGGAAGGTAATGATGATGTCCGGATGATGGCGAGCCCCTTTTCTCGCGAGTGTTGCGGCCGTAGTCCCTCCCTCCGGTCGAGCACTGTGGGGTGGTCGGGCCACCGCGCTGGTTGTCTTTCTTTTGTTTCCATTGCCGCTTTACTTCTTTTGGTTTACGTAATACTCTTGTTCAAGGTTTACACCCGATTATGTAAATTATCGTAGTTTATCCTTCCGTGCCTTGGTACTCGTGTTGTTGGTACGCGATCTTGAGCTCTTGATCCAGGGATCCGATGCTCGAGATGCGTCTGACCGGTCCGGTCGAAGCTAAGGGTTCGATCCGTCGATCGAATTTTTAGGTTCAGATCTTCGGTGTCGAGGCTTCCTGTTGCTATACGGTGCTATACGCCACTGATGAAGCGGCGTCTGATGCGGTATAGGAAGAGGGGTCCTCACAGCGTTGGTATCGAGCCATTGACTGCAGGAGGACTTAGTTAGCACAGACGTTAGACTTAGGGATGATTTTTCTTCTCAAAATTTATTTTGAAGTACAAAACTCTATTTTCAAAGTGTAGAATGCTATTCTTGTCCATTCTATAGCTTTTAAACTTATCTACTCTTCAAAATGAATCGATCTTAATCCAAATTTCAAAAATTTGTTTCCTTCTTCTATCTTGTTCAAAAGGATTAAGAGGAATGCGGTTTTAGCTAAGAATGGAGTTAAGGATAGATGTTTGTGGTTGTAATTAGGGTTATTTGTCGTTTCCACGAGTTGGTTTTTGAATTGGTTCTTATGCTTCTTTGAATGAATGCTTGTAGTGTGTTTGTGTTTATGAGTGCATCCTTTGGGATCAATCATTACGCACTTGATTTGCACAGATTAGTTGACTCAAGCTGTGCATTTCAGATGCCTCCCGAAGAGAATAGTCAGGCGCTTCGGTGATGATCTTTGAGGAGCGTGGCGATCTCTGATGGGAGCGGGGCCCAACGATCAGCGAGTCCCTACTGGTGGGTCGGTAGGGTTCGATCTCGGCTACATGCCCAGAGTGAGAGCTCCTCCACCTCCTCCTGCTCCCGATATGGCTGCACTCATGTTGCGGCAGACTCGGCTCATGGAGCTGATGGTCCAGCTGTCGAGTGGGCAAGAATAAACGCGGCGGAATAGCCTCGGTTGTCGGAGTTCCAGTGAACTCGACGCCGAGCTTTTCTTCAGCTACAGTCCGATGGAGGCGGAGGATTGGCTTAGCGACATGGAGGGGAAGTTAGAGTTAGTCGGTTGCACCGATGCGGAGAAGGTTCGACACCGCCTACTACCTCCAGGGACCGGCCTTCGTGGTGGAGCAGCCAGGGTTGTTCGCCTGCGATCAGTCACCACATGGGCAGAGTTCAAGGCGCCGCCGCTCCTTCCATGTTCCAGCCGGGCTTGATCGAGATCAAGAAGCGGGAGTTCTACGACCTTCGCCAGGGTCTATGGCGGTGATGGACTACCTCCACCGCTTCAACCATTTGTCACGCTATGTTCTTGATGAGGTGACCACCGAGGCTAGGAGAGTGACATTGTTCAAGGAGCACCTCACCGAGGAGATCCGTTTCCATTCGCCGGCCATGACATTCCTAGCCTGCAGGTCTTGGTGGGCAAGGCCATTAGCATTGAGGATGGCGCCAAGGCGCTTATGGAGAGCCGCAGCGCAGTGGGCGGCTCGGCGGCCGGCGCGGACCTTCCAGACCCGCACCTTCACTCGATCGGCTTCCACTTCGGGCCAGCCTTGATTCAGAGGTCTCGTGGCTTACCTCCTCGCCCTGCCCGAGTTCAGTGCGATCACCTAGCCGCCAAGATCTGGCAGCTTGGGGTCCCGAGAATCCATTTGGCCATATCACTTGCTTCTCCTGCGGCGGAAGGGCCACTTCGCCCGATGCTGTCGGCGAGCAGCAGCGTGACAGCTCGAGGTGCACCGGCCCGTCCCGAGGTCGATGCGGTGGGCGTGGGAGTAAGCGATCAGGGCGCCGGTTCCGTGCAGCTTCAGCTCGGGCCATGGCACGCTGAATGTAGCCACCGCAGAGGAGGCAGCAGCAGCTCCAGATGTGGTGTTGGGTACGTTATCTGTTCATTCCGTACCCGCCTTAGTATTATTTGACTCTGGAGCGTCGCATTCCTTTATTTCTTCACAGTTTGTTGTTCAGCATGAGGTCTGTTCTTTGTACCTCGAGAAGTACTTGTTGATCCGTTCGCCTGGATCCGTTTTGACTGCCGAGCTTGTGAGTCCAGGGGTTAGAATTGAGATCAACGGGGTAAATTTTCGGGGTGATCTTATCAACATTGAGACATCAGGTCTTGATGTGATTCTGGGTATGGACTGGTTGTCCAAGCATCAAGGGCATATTGATTGTGCCAGGAGATCCATTTCATTAGTCAACCACGATGGCATTCTTTGTTACCTTTTCTTCGCTCCAGCAGGCGCGACCTTTGCTCGGTGCTCTTTACATTCCGGGACCCAAAAAGGTGGTGTGTGAGTACCTGATGTGTTCCTCGATGAGCTGCCAGTTTGCCACCGATCGTGATTTGGAGTTCATCATCGATCTCTTACCTGGCACTTCTCCAATTTCTAAGCGTCCAGACAGGATGCCTGCCGATGAGCTGATCGAGTTGAAGATTCAGCTCAAGGAAGCGATTAGAGAAGGGTTCATTCGTCCCGATTCTTCTCCACCTGGGGCAGCCCGATTCTGTTTGTGAAGAAGAAAGACGGCACTCTTCGCATGTGCGTTGATTACCGGCCGTTGAATGAGGTCATCATCAAGAACAAGTATCCTCTCCCTCGGATCGATGATTTGTTTGACCAATTAGGCGGAGCTCGAGTTTTCTCCAAAATAGACTTGAGATCCGGCTATTTTCAGCTCAAGATCCGTCCGGAGGATATCGTGAAGACCGCATTCACCACTCGCTCACGATGCCTGCAGTACACGATTGTTTCGTTTGGCCTCACCAATGCACCAGCCACCTTCATGAATCTGATGAACAAAGTCTTCATGGAGTTCCTTGATAGATTTGTGGTGGTGTTCATTGATGACATCCTCATATACTCTAAGGATGATGATGAGCACGCACTTCACTTGCATATGGTGCTTAGCAAGCTTCGCGAGCATCAGTTGTATGCCAAATTCAGTAAGTGTGAGTTCTGGCTCAAGCAAGTGGAGTTTCTGGGGCATGTCCTGTCAGAAGGTGGGGTAGCAGTTGATCCACGTAAGATACAAGACGTACTCAATTGGGAGCAGCCCCGCAATGTCCCTGAGATTCGGAGTTTTCTCGGTCTTGCCGGATACTATCGCCGGTTTATCGAGAATTTCTCCAAAATTGCTAAACCATTGTCAGCGCTACTCAAGAAGGAGAAGAAATATGAGTGGTCACCTGGTTGTGAGTCCAGTTTTCAGGAGCTGAAGAATAGACTCACCACTGCACCAGTGTTGGTCCTTCCTGACATTCACAAGAACTTCGATGTCTATTGTGATGCATCCCGTCTTGGACTTGGTTGTGTGTTGATGCAGGAGGGAAAAGTGGTTGCTTATGCTTCTCGACACTAAAGCCTCATGAAGCCAATTACCCGACGCATGATTTGGAGCTTGCAGCTGTTGTTCATGCTCTCAAGCTGTGGCGACATTATCTCCTAGGACACAGATGCGAGATCTACACCGACCACAAAAGCTTAAAGTACTTCTTTTCGCAGCCAGATCTAAATTTGAGACAGCGTCGATGGCTAGAGCTGATCAAAGACTATGATCTGGGTATTCATTACCATCCTGGCAAGGCAAATGTGGTTGCAGATGCCCTCGATGCATAAGCTGCACCTGATGAATGCCTTGGGTGTCATTGGCTTGATCTCAATTTGGTTGAAGAGTTTGAAGCTCAATCTAGAAGTGGTTGAGTATGGTTACGTTCTGCTTTAGCCGTACAACCCACTCTAGAGTCTCGGATTCGAGCAGCTCAACTACAAGATGATGCTGTGATTGAGATTAGACGCCGCTTGATTGGTGAAAATGGCGCATCTCGAGGTTTTTAGTGAAGTCAATGGGCTGATCTTGCATGGGCAGCAGTGTATGTCCACGATAATGTTGAGATCAAGGGGTTGATCCTGTCGAGAAGCTCATGATACTCCTCTCTCTGTCCATCCTGGCAGCACCAAGATGTACCAGACCTTCGCGGAGCAATTACGGTGGCGGTATGAAGAAGGAGATTGCGGCTCATGTGGCGACATTGTGATGTGTGCCGGCGTGTCAAGGCCGAACATCAAAGGCCGGTAGGATTACTTCAGCCATTGCAGATCCACGAGTGGAAGTGGGAAGAGATTGGGATGGATTTCATTACCCGGTCTACCAAGGTCCTCCACCGGTAACGACTCTATTTGGGTGATCATTGACCGTCTGACCAAGGTAGCTCATTTCATTCCAGTTCATACCACCTATTCTGGAGCCAAGCTAGCGGAACTCTATTTGCAGAATCTTGTTCGGCTCCATGGAGTTCCAAAAGTCATAATCTCTGACCGTGGTTCGCAGTTCACCTCCGCATTTTGGGAGAGTTTGCAGTCCATTCTTGGCACTAAGCTATCCTTCAAGACGGCTTACCATCCCCAAGCGACGGACAGACGGAAAGGGCAAACCAAATCCTTGAAGACATGCTAAGGGCTTGTGTCTTTGTGCTCTGACAAGTCGTGGGAGAAATGCTTGCCATTTGCTGAGTTCTCCTACAACAACAGTCATCAAGTCAGTCTTCAGATGTCGCCTTTCGAGGCTCTTTATGGCAAGAAGTGCAGAACACCACTTTGTTTTGGTCAGAGGTTGGTGAGAGGAAATTCTTGGGCCAACCATGATTGAAGAGGCTGAAAGGCAAGTTAGCTTGATTCGAGACCACTGAGAGAAGCTCAGTCTCGTCGGAAGAGCTATCTTGTCGTCGACGCCAGCGAGTTGAGCTTTGAGGTGGGTGACTTTGTCTACCTCAAGGTCTCACCACTCCAGCGGTACTCGCAGATTTCAAGTCAGCGGGAAGCTAGCCCCGCGATACATCGGTCCGTTCGGATTTTTGAGAAGGTTGGTGTTGTGGCTTATCGGCGAGCTATCGCCACATCTTTCGGACATTCACGATGTGTTCCACGTGTCCCAATTGAAGAAGAGTCTTCGGTTCCATCGGAAGTTACCCAATTGGACCATCTTGATTTGCGGCTGATCTTCGTATCGAGTATCCAGTCAGTATTCTCGAGGCAGTGGCGTCACACTCGCGATCAGTTATCAAGATGCTCAAGGTCGATGGAGCAACCATTCGTAAGATGAAGCCACGTGGGAGCGTGAAGACCATATTCAGCGAGAATACCCGACTTTCTTCGAGAGGATTAGCAATCTCGAGGGCGAGATTTTTGTAAGGGGGTAGATCGTAATATCCCGAGTATTTCTATACTCAAGCCACTGTACATTTGTACTCAAGCGCTGTTCAATAATACACTTTGTGCTTGTGTATTTCCGTATCTTGAGTGAACATACTTGCTTGGGATCAGAAAGAACCCTTCAACTTAAGTAATTTCGCTCATAAGTAAATTCGAATTAGGTTGGGCAAGTGCTTGTGACCCTATTAACTTCCAAAATACTTCGGGACAATTAGTAATCAACCCTGGAAGCGTTAGCCGTCAAGGCCCAAGTTCAAAAGTTCTGGGATGTCCGGAGTATCCGGATCCAACCCGGAATGTCCGGACAAAGTCCGGAGTGTCCGGATTAGGCTGGCGAAGCGGTCCAACCGGAGTGTCCGGACCAATGTCCGGAGTGTCCGGAGTTAGTGTTACGAAGACCCCAACCCGAGTCTCGGGTTGAGTCGAGAGAGTCCGTATTAGCGTGGGGTTTTGTATAAAAGTCCCATTTCGTGGCTCCCTTCCATTCTTTCTTCTTCTACTTTGGTTTCCCCATTTCCTTGGTGTTCTCTCCACCACCCCGAGCTCCTCTCCAGCGAGCCACCGGCCGGTGACCCTCCCCGGTGACTCCTCCATCTCGGTGTGCTCCTCCCCAAGCCGTCATTCCCCATCCTCCACCCGGCGTTGCTCCTCCTCCATCTTCCTTGGAGGTAAGCTTTTCTCTTAGGGTTTGATTCGCGGGATTCTTGGGTTCTAGAGTCGTTCATGGTGGGATTAGGACTTAGGTTTGGATTTGGGAGGCTAGGGTTGAACTTGGATTCTAGGGTTTTGGGTGTAGTGGTTCTAGGGTTGAAAATGGGATTGGGATTAGTGAATGTGGTATGCTAGAGTGGTAGATCGGGTAGTAGTAATGTTGATTTAAGAAGTTGTTGGTGTGAGTTAGAGATTTGGCGGGTTAGCGACGTTTTCTCGTAGAATCGGCTAGCTCGGAGCTCCTTCCGGTTCGCTAGGTGTACGAAAGTCGTAGATCGGGTCGCGGTGAAGTTGTAGGAAGTGGTAAGGTCTCCGTCTCCTCGTCGAGTTGGACCAAATGCCCTAGGACCGGAGTATCCGGGCATATGGTCCGGAGTGTCCGGATTGTCCGGAGTATCCGGACGAAACGGTCCGGAGTGTCCGGCCTATCCGGACTGTCCGGATGCAAAACCGGTTTGTCGGGTTAAATTTGTCTGTCCGGTCGTGTTGTGTTGTCCGAGTGCGTTGTTTCTTCAGGGTTTCTTGGTTGTACTTCATTCTTGTGTATTGCATGCACTTCATGGTGCATTTAAAACTTTCTTTTGCTAAGTTGTATTTCTTTCTGTCGTTTTGTTGCTTTGACCGATTAGAGGCTAGCGAGTCGGGCTTCGCCTCGAACAACCCGAGCATCATCCCGGACATCACCGAAGTGCAACAACAAGGCAAGCACCTCCTTTGACCATCTTGAAACCTATATTTCACGATGTCTACTTTGATTTCTCAAACCATATGCATTGTTTATATTCAGTAAATTGCTAGTTTGTGGGAATGGTAGATATACCCTGATTTGGTGGTTTCCCTCAATTTAATTCCCTGAGATCATTGATAACCTTAGTAGGGTTAGACAATTTAATAAAATGTCACTTGGGTATAATCGATTTAGTAATTGCATACGCTTAGACAACTGCAATAGAGGTGAGCAAAGTCAGTCCTTACCAAATGCTCAAAATTATGATAAATGTAATTGGTTTTGGAAAAGTTTTGGAAATGTGAATCGTAAAGGTATATTGATAAAAATGTGAAGTGTCTAGTTGGTAATTAGACTTGGCGGGAGGTATAATATGTGCTAGTTAAACATGGTGGCGATTGGTTGGCGAGTTAAGTGGAGTTCCCCGCTTGAGTCACTAGGCAAAAATATAAGGACCGAACTTGTGACGGTTTTTGAATTGAACACCGTGCAACCGCGCAATGCTTTGGGATGGGGCAGCCTATTCTAGTACTTGAAGTGTGAGGATAGCCATGCCTGTTGGTAGGTCGAAGAGTGGACCTTTTCCCTGTGTTGAAGCGATCAAAGCGCGGTGTGTGTCCTCCACGACCCGCCGTATGCGCCTTCCGTGTGTGCGCTTGTACTTTTGCAGCGAGGAATCGCTCCGATTCATGTTTGTTGATACAACGGTGTACGCCTTGCTATGGGGTAATGCCGCGGCCAACAATTCGCCGTCGTCCACGATGAGTATTCCGTGGCGCCTGAGTGGTGGTTGGCCTCTTATCGCCATAGTAGTGGATTTGTCGTCACCGGTCTTTGAGGTGTGGCTATAACCTCAACGATGGGAAAGAATAGATCATTCTTGTATATCGGATACCTCGTGTATCGCGTGTACCCTGGATAGCGAGGATGCAAGTCTGAGTTGTGTTTGGGTAAAGTCGCAAACTCTGCGAGTATCAAATAATTCTAATCGATTAGCCGTGCTCACGGTTATGAGCAATCTTCTCTAATCATATCAAGTATAGAGATTTGGTTTGGTTTTGAAAATAAAAATCTATTTGAATTCGGTATAAAGTATGTGGTGGAATGGTACTTGATGGAATTGTGGATATGTGTATATGATTCTCGATGGGATTATGAGTATGTATGGATGTCGATTCGTATCGATTGCGACCATGGATGGTGGCGGATTGTGGAGCTCGATTATTCATTATCTTTGTAAATATGTTTTATTCAAGCTGCTGTCTTTCAAATTAAGTATTACTTTTCGATGAACTATTTTAAATCCAGCTTTCGCAATTAACCCGGTGTAGAAGCTTTATCCTGTTGAATCAGCCTGCATTTATTTATATTTCCATACACTAAAGTCTTGCGAGTACATACGTGTACTCACCGCTTCGCTAACCCTTTTTCCACAGAGGAAGGTAATGATGATGTCCGGATGATGGCGAGCCCCTTTTACTGCGAGTGTTGCGGCCGTAGTCCCTCCCTCGATCGAGCTTTGTGGGTGGTCGAGGCCGGTGCTGGTTGTCTTTCTTTGTTTCATTTGTCGCTTTACTTCTTTTGGTTTACGTAATACTCTTGTTCAAGGTTTACACCAGTTATGTAAATTATCGTAGTTTATCCTTCCGTGCCTTGGTACTCGTGTTGTTGGTACGCGATATCGGGCTCTGATCCAGGGATCCGATGCTCCAGATGCGTCTGACACCGGTCCGAAGTTAAGGGTTCGATCCCGTCGATCGAATTTTTGGTTCAGATCTTCGGTGTCGAGGCTTCCTGTTGCTATACGGTGCTATACGCTCTGATGAGCGGCGTCTGATGCGGTATAGGAAGAGGGGTCCTCACAGAGTCCGGTGGACTCCGCCGCCGCGCTTGCCGCCAGTAGCAAGTTAGGTTTCCGTTTTACTTGCAGACGCCGAGGTTATTTAATGCCCGGCATACCGAGGACCGCCGTGATCCCGCTCTCCCTTCTCTACTTCACCGAGGCTAAGTCGCGCGCCCGTTTAGCCCGTCTTGAGCTTCGCGCCGTAATTCTTGTTGCTCATACGGTCTTTGCTTGTTCATGCCGTCCGCCGTCCCTGCCGCCCGTTGACCTCAGATCCGGACTCACCGCGACGAGACGCAACCGAAGGACCCTTCATCTCGCCGGAGCAACCGGACGCCCGTTGGGCTCGTCGTCGTCTTCAACTCCGGCGGCCGTGCGCCACCACGGCCATCAGCCCTCGCGAGCCTCGTGCACCGTCGGATCAGATCGGACGGCAGCGGTGAGTTCACGTGTTTTCCCAAACCCTAGAAACCCGATTAGATGCGGGACCGTTGGATCAAGATCCAGCGGTTCACAATCGCCACGCGTCGTAGCGATGCGATTATAGGATTAGATGCGGACCGTCCGATCTGATCGAGCGGCCCACGAGCATCGAGTAGTTTCAACGTGTTAAACCCTGGATCCAATCGGCGCCGTTGATTTTCAAACCAGCGGACGAGATTGCGCCACGTGTCGGGAAGGTGGACCGACGCGGCAGTGGCCATCGCAGCGTGCGTGCGTGTAGACGCCGACCGCAGCGGGCCCGCGTGTCGAAGAGGCCCGCATGTGTCGGTGGCTAACCCACAGCGCCGACGTCACCCATGACGTCCACGGTGGGTCCCACACTGCTGGCCGTGGGCTGAGCCCGCCACGTCGGCGATGAGCGTCACCGAGCGGGCCCACATGTCGATCCACGTGGCCGTGGACCGAGTCCACCGTGGACCCGGCCGAGCGTGGACCGAGCCCATGGACGGTGGCGTCGGCCAGGCCAATCGAGCTGCCACGCGTGTCCATGCTTTGACGCAATAATTAATTTCCGAAAAGAAAATGATTTATTAATTCGAATAATGATTTCAAATTTGGATTCAAACTTCAAACGCTTATAACTTTTGCGTTTCAACTCGATTTGAGTGATTCAAATTTCTAAATTTGTATAAAATTAAGATCTACCTAAATATAAATTTTATTTAATTTTTGGACTAAAGTTTTCTCTGCAAAATTATTTAATTGATTATTTAAACTTTAAATAATCATAACTTTTGCGTTTAACTCCAAATTTGATTTATTCAGTTTCTAAAAATCCAGAAAATTATGTTCTCTCTGTTTATGGATTTTATTTGGAGTTTTAGGATCTTTTTGCATAGTGTTTATTTGTGTATTTGCTATTTGCACGCTTTACGAGTAGACGTTGAAGTCTGGGAAGGATTCGAAGGAGAAGTGTTGACTCAGATCCAACTCAAGACCAAGAACAAGTACTTTTTGAAGGCAAGTTGTGCTTTGACCATATTGATCCTATTTCGAAATCTATTTTGATTTAAACTATTGCATGCTAGTTCAATTAGAAAGATACTTTGTTTAAACATGGGGGTTAGATAAATACCAATTTGCTATATGACACCTTGATTACTTAAGTATGTGCCATGACCCTTTGTCACCCTAGTTGTGGTTTACTAGTTGGACATTACTAAATTGCCAACATGGGTTTAGATCGTTGTAGTATCTTTGCTTAGACACACTTTCGTGCTCATGACATGAATTTGGATAATCAAATGCTAATATTGACTTAATGATATATTGAACCTGTTTTGGAAAAGTATCATGTGATGTTGATGGCACGTGGTGCATGGTAATCAACTGGGGTTTGATAAACAGTTTTCGGCCAGGGGCATGTGGCAAGAGTAATCAGGTGGGCCGATTGTGGCATTGGGAGTGTTGATTTGGTTTTTCGGGTAGTCTTGCCTGGTCACTCTAAGGACTTAACCTTGCAAGCCTTTGAACTGGGTCATACTTGCAACCACATGGTCGGAATGGGACGGCCCTAGTTGACTAAGTCGCTAAGGACTCACTTGTGGAGCCTCAGGTGTCGATTACACCTTTTGTGTGATTGTGCGGGGAGGCGTATCGTGGGCGTGGCCGATACCCATCTAACGGTGTGTTGGTCCCATACTTCGCCTTGGCTAAGGGAAGGGATGGTGTAGAGCACGAACCGGAGAGGACCACTGTGTTGTTTGAGGCTTCCAAAGGCTTTGTTACTGAACTTCGCCTTTGTGGTGTTTGATCAGTATCTTGTGGGTAAAGTGCATAACCTCTGCCAGTGTAGAATCTATTTGAATAGCCGAGTCCACTGTGATCGACAATGCTCGGGAATTACAAATAAGGGTTAGATTTTCTCAAAATAACTTGGATTTGAAAAGTTGGGTTGGTTTAACAATGAAGATGATGGAAATGAGGTTTAGGATGGGAAAAATGTTTGTTAAACTTCTTGAAAAGTTATTTATGCTTTACTTATTCCTCTTGCTTTGAATCTACTTATATTACTTTTCAAATCTTTGTTTCTTTGCAAATATACCCTGAGCTATTCCTTTGTACCAAGCCATGCATATAGTATATTAGCTTGCATTCATGCATGACTTGCTGAGTACCAAGTACTCACCCTTGCCTCAACACAATATCAGTTGAAGAGGAGACTACGCCAGTTTCGGAGGAGGAGTTCCAAGAGGACCCGTCTACTTAGGGATGCGAGCCCAGTCAGTTGCCTGTGGTATACTGGATGGCGCCACGAAGTTTATTTGGTTTTCCGCTGCTGTTATCTCTCTTTTAATAAGTTTCGCCTTGCAAGGCATATATTTGTAACTTGGCCATAAGGTCAAGTAACCAGTTTGGTTATTTAAATAAAGTACTTGGATAGTATCGTTTGGTATGATTGTGATATTTACCAATGTTAAGACTGTGTGCACTAGCGCGTTCCTGGACTAGTGCTGAATACACAGAGGGTCCGGATTTGCAAATTCGGGGTCCCGACAGAGGTGGTATCAGAGCCATACTTGACTGTAGGCTCAACCCTAAGCTAGAATGGTCGTAGTGAGGATAAAACCTATTTTCTAAAGCTAAAAAGTTGTCAAGAAAGGAAATGACATCTCGACTTATCCCCTTCTCTCTTTCTTGTCTCTTGCTGGAATTTTCCCTTACCTTGTCACAATTTAAAAATTCCGAGTTCTTACGTAAAGCACTCTTGTGACAGATGGAGGAAGAGTTCAACTACGTTGATCTGGGAGTTGGTCACGCCCTTGTGAGCTTTGGCACATGCTACAAACTCTCGGAGATTTTGAGAAGCCCCAATATCAAGTGGAAGTGATCGGACAAGCGGGATTGATCAAGGCTTGTGACGTGAGGATTGAGGTACCGCTAGGAAAAGGGCCAGGCAATCGCTCGATACAACTGCCTTTGCTAGAAGATCTACAATGCGAGATGGGTATCCAAGAAGTTTCACGACGAGCAATGCGGCACATTACCGATATCCACGCCCGAGAGAGTTGGAAAGCACGGTGTTCCGTTATCATCCACAAGAGCGATAACCTTCTTGACCGAAGACGATTCGGGATGAGAATGCCACGGCTACCACGGTTGGCACGATTCGTAAATGCGTCGCCTAGGAAGATGTACTAGATAATACAAGCAAGGAGCTACAGAAGGCCCGCAAGGAAATCACGACAAAGAAGAACAGATGGCGGGAAGCTCAAGAGTATGTGGCACACCTTCTACGAAGGATTGACGAGTTGGAGATGACTTTGTACGGACTGCACCGAGCCAAGATTGAGCTACACGAGCCAGATCCAGAGGAGTCGGATCTCGATGAGGACACCGCTTCTTCGACTACCACAGAGGACACGATTCTTTGGACATGGCAATCGTTTCGGCGCCTATGCCACAAAGACCCGTACCAGGCCGTGGAGGTTTTCGATGAGTGAGCATAGGTTCTATAGTGAGACTCCTTCGCCGAGTTGAGTCATAGAATAAAGAGTCACCCTTTAGGCGTTTGACTCCGGAGTTAGTTCGATTTGGATTTGCTTTGTTTCTTTGAGTGTGCAGTATGTGTTGCAAGGCCCTTAGGCATTGTAAGCAGCCATACCAAGTTACTAATAATAAAGTTGGACCTTAAGGCTACACCTTTTCGCCTGCATAAGTTCCATATTACTTGTCTATTCTTGTTTCCCTCTCATCTCTAAACCTAGAGCAAATCGGCGAGATGGTGAACACCCGTGGAAACTTTGGAAGCAATGGGAGTGGATCTCGCCAACAGAAAACCCCAATGATGGAGCACCAGCACCGCCACTGGATATGCAGAATTTCGAGCGTTTCTTGCTGCTCAGACTCGATTGATGCATGCTATGATGCAACAAATGCAGCACGTCATCGCTCAGGCCACTTTGCTAATCAAGTTAATCGTGACCACGCTTGAGAATACAAGGTCAGTCGAGTTCATGAGGACTCACCCACCCCCCTGCTCTGCGCATGCCACTCCATGGGAGGCCGATGATTGGTTAAGATCAATTGTGAGGAAGCTACACCACTCTCAATGCATAGGGAATGAGACGGTACTCTACGCGTCTCATCGGTTGGAAGGACAGCCGCCCGAATGGTGGGAGAACTTCGTGCCACGCAGAGAACCCTCAAGATATCACTTGGGAAGAGTTCACGGTGCATTCCGGCAAGATCACGTGCTGAAGGAATCATGGACCTTAAGAAGGAGGAGTTCAGAGCACCGAAGCAAGGTAATCGACCGATGGCCGACTACTGAACAAGTTCACACACAGCTAGCACGCTTCGCACTGAGGATGTAGCGACGAGATAAATCCAGATAGCCTCGCTTTATGAAGGGACTTAACTCAGATTGCAAGTTGGGTTGATCACCCACACCTTTCCGGACTTCCAAGAGTTGGTGAATAAGGCGCTTATTACGGAGGACAAAGCGCAAGGAACTGGATGAGAACGAGAAGCGCAGGATGCAACAGCAAGGATCACGCCAGGAACGCATAGCGGCGCTTGAGAGTTGCACCAAATCAATTCTTGATTCCAACCACGAGAATGCAACAAGGACACCATCCCCAAAGACCAAGACCTGCCAATCGAACTACTGCACCCGGCCCCGCTAGAAACGCTACTGTAGTCGAGGAACAGTGAGACGCCGCTACAATCGCAACGAGCCAGGACACTTTGCCATGATTGTCCAAAGAAGACAGCAGAGGCGACCCAGTTCGCTTCAACCTAGGAACCACCCAGCTAGGGCGCCCGACACGAGGAGCCACACCCAGGCCGTGGTGAGAGGTCGAGTCAACCATGTCACCGCAGATGCACTGCGAGAATGCTACGGACGTCGTCTTGGGTAAGTTACTTGTTAACTCGATACACCTGTGATTTTGTTTGACTCACGGAGCTTCGCATTCGTTTGTTTCGCAAGGCTTTGCTACTAGAAATGATTTAAGGATTGCAAGACTTAAGTGCATGCTTTTAGTTCAAACCCACAGTTCCGAACTCCGAGCGGAAGTAGGATGTTCCGGTGAGAATACTAATAGATGGAATAGAGTTCCTAGCAAACCTTATAATTTTGGAGACCCGGACCTTAGGCGTCATATTGGGAATGGATTGGTTATCCAAGCACAAGGTCAGTATTGGATTGTGGACGAAGGACTATCTCGATTGAGAGCCCGTGTGGGAAGAAGGTGGAATTTCAAGCCACTGCAGCTTAGAGATGGACAGTTGATGGTTAATGATACCAAGGCAATCGGCATAGAGGATGTCCCAATGGTGAATGAGTACCCGGATGTTTTTCCGAGGATCTACCTGGTATGCCGCTGCACGAGGACATAGAGTTTGTGATAGAGCTTGTACGGGTACAAGACCGATAGCAAAGAGACCCTATCGGATGTCTACCGAGGAGTTGGTAGAAATGAAGAAAGCAGTGGAGGAGTTAATGGAGAAAGGATTTATCGAGACCAAGTTAGTCGCCGTAGGGAGCACCAGTTTTGTTTGTCAAGAAGAAGGACGGGAGTTTCGGGATGTGCATTGACTACCGTGCACTCAACGAAGTCACCGTGAAGAATAAGTATCCGCTACCAGGATTGATGATTTGTTTGATCGATTAAGAGGAGCCGGAGTTTTCTCCAAAATTGACCTGAGATCGGGATACCATCGATTGAAGATCCGATCGAGAAGATATTCAAGACCGCATTCTCGTCAAGATATGGACATTCTGAGTTTCTGATTATGTCCTTTGGTGCAGAATCGCGCCACTATTTCATGAATATGATGAATAAGGTGTTCATGGAATATTTGGACAAGTTTGTCGTCGTGTTCGTAGAGCGATATCCTAATCTACTCCAAGACAGGAGGATGAACATGCCGAACACTTAAGGTGAGTTTTGGAAAAGGCGAGGGAGCGACAACTTTTCGCCAAGTTCAGCAAGTGTGATTTTTGGAAGGACAAGGTGGAGTTTCTTGGACATGTAATGACCGCAGAGGGAGTCGCCGTGGATCCAAGCAAAGTAGAAGGCTGTGTTACATTGGGAACAACCAAAGGCGGTGACCCAGTTCGGAGTTTCCTTGGAATGGCAGGATACTACCGCCCGTTCATCGAAGGCTTTTCGACAATTGCGAAACCTCTTACGCAATTGGTGAAGAAGGAAAAGAAGTTTGCATGGGCGCTTGAGAATGTGAGAAAGGATTTCAGAGCTGAAGAAGCAATTGACATCGGCACGGTGTTAGTTCTACCGATGTTGCTCAAAGCTTCGATATTTATTGTGACGCATCGCGCCAAGGACTTGGATGTGTCTTGATGCAGAATGGAAAGGTCGTCGCCTATGCATCAAAGCGATTGAGGCCGCATAAGGAAAATTATCCGACACATGACCTAGAGTTAGCTGCCGTAGTGCATGCTTTGAAGATATGGCGTCACTATCGATTGGAAAGCAGATGTGAAGTATATCACGGATCATAAGAGCCTTAAGTACATATTCACCCAGTCGGATCTGAATATGAGGCGAGAGGAGATGGTTAGAGTTAATCAAGGACTACAATGTTGGAATCCATTACCATCCGGGAAGGCCAACGTAGTAGCCGATGCTCTGAGTCGGAAAAGCCATCACCGTGAGTGCGTTGCTAGCCACAAGTCGAGGATGAGTTATGTGAGGATTTTCGAAAGATGAAGATTGAGGTTGTACCTAAGCGGATTCTTTGCCGCATTGGAAGTAAGGCCTACTTTAGAGGACCAGATCCGAGAAGGGCGGAAGGATGATGACAGGATCCGTAGGATTAAGTCCAAAAGGAGGAAGGCAAGCGAGAGGACTTCAAGTTGGATGAGCAAGGCACGTTGTGGATGAAGGATCGCATTTGTGTGCCTAACAAAAGGAGTTAAAGCAGGTGATTTTGGAAGAAGCCCATGACTCCAAGTACTCGATTCATCCTGGAGCGCCAAGATGTATCAGATCTCAAGGAGAGATTCGTGGCGAGTATGAAGCGTGAAGTTGCCGAGCATGTTGCATTGTGCGGCGTATGCCAGGAGAGTCAAGGCAATGCATCGAGAGACCACAGGATTGCTACAACTGAAAATACCGAGTGGAAGTGGGAGGAAATCGGAATGGATTTCATTACCGGTTTGCTTAGAAGACTCAAGGAGGTTATGACTCCATATGGGTTATAGTGGATCGCTTGACTAAAGTAGCCCATTTTATCCCCGTGAAGACCACTTACTCGGAGATAAATTAGCGTAATTGTACATGATCGGGATTGTTTGTTTGCACGGAGTGCCAAAGAGGATTGTATCGGACAGAGGTACCCAATTTACCTCAAGGTTACGGAATAAGTTGCATGAAGCCATGGGGACCCGTTTGAACTTCAAGATGACTTATCATCCATGCATTTGATGGACAGGCCGAAAGAGTCAACCAGATTCTGGAGGATATGCTAAGAGCTTGTGCATTAGCTTATGCTACCTCTTGGGATAAGAGTTTGCCGTATGCCGAGTTTAGTTACAACAATAGTTATCAGGCTAGTTCTGAGATGTCACCTTTTGAGGCCTTTGTATGGTCGACCTGTCAGACGCCATTGAATTGGAATGAGACCGGCGGCGCCGTGTCTTTGGGCCTGATATTCGTCAAGAGGCTGAGGAACAGCTCGCTATGATTAGGGAAAGGTGGAAGGTAGCCCAATCACGACAAAAGAGGTATGCTGACAATCGTCGCCGAGATTTGAGTTTTGAACCAGACGACTTTGTATACCTCGAGTTACGCCTCTCGGGGAGTTAAGAGGTTCCATGCCAAAGGGAAACTTGCACCCGTTATGTTGGACCATTTAAGATTTTGAGCCGCATGAGGCGAAGTTGCTTATCACCGGAGTTGCCACGCTCGTTGGCGAGGAGTACACGACGTATTCCATGTGTCCCGATTGAAGAAATGTCTCCGAGTTCCCGAGAGCAGAGACATCGCTAGAGTCAATTGAGTTGCAAGAGGACTTGACTTATAAGGAGTATCCCGTGAGGATTCTAGACACAATGGATCGAGAAACTAGAAACAAGTCAACCCGTTTCTGTAGAGTTCAGTGGAGCAACCACGAAGAAAGTGAAGCGACTTGGGAGCGCGAAGAGGATTTGAAGAAAGAGTTTCCAAACCTATTCCTTTAGTAAGCCACTGAATCTCGGGACGAGATTCTATTAAGAGGAGGTTTGTAACACCCCAAAATTTTGCTTTCCTTAAATTCATGTGTGATTTGGCACTTTGGTGAATTTTTGGAATTTTCTCGAATTTATTTGGATTTATTTGGAATTTATTTGAATTTATTCCATTTTGAAATAATTAAAGAATTTAAATTTGCAAATAAATTTTTGTTGGAAATATTTTATTTGAGTCCAAAATGATCCAAAATATTTTCCAGAATTTTTCTGGAATTTTTCTGAGTCATTTGCTATTTTTAATGAATTAAATGAATTATCGGGAATTATTTTAAATATTAAATCGCTGGAAAATCCAACTCGGGTCAAATGCATCGTTCATCCGACCGAAGTCGGACTCGAGTCCGACCGAGCCGATTGACTCGGCCGAACCCACTCCTAACCCTAATCAATCCCAACCGTTGGATCAAGATCCAGCAGCCGATCCGCTTCGACCCGAGCGGCCGTGTGGGGCCGGACGGTCGCGCCCGCGATCGTGGCCGTTGGTTGTGCCACGTGGGCGGCCACGATTTCGTCGTCTTCACCGAGTCCGAGCTGGACTCCGCCGCGCGCCAGCCGCCGTAGCAAGTTAGGTTTCCGTTTTACGCGCAGGGCGAGGCTATTTAATGCCCGGCATACCGGGAGGCCGCCGTGATCCCGCGCTCTCCCTTCTCTACTTCACCGAGGCTAAATCGCCGTCGTTTAGCCGTCGCGAGCTCGCCGTGAATTCTTGTATTTGCTCATACGGTCTTTGCCCGTTCCGCCGCCGTCGCCGTCCCTGCCCGTTGACCTCAGATCCAGGACTCACGACGACGAGACGCCAGCGAAGGACCCTTCATCTCGCCGAGCAACCCGGAGCAGCCGTTGGGCTCGTCGTCGTCTTCAACTCCCGGCGGCCGTGCGCCACCACGGCCATCGGCCCTCGCGAAGCTCTACATGCGCGTCGGATCGGATCGGGCGGCAGCGGTGAAGTTCACGTGTTTTCCCAAACCCTAGAAACCCGACAGATGCGGACCGTTGGATCAAGATCCAGCGGTTCACAATCGCCACGCGCCGTAGCGATGCGATTATAGGATTAGATCCGACCGTCCGATCTAGATCGAGCGCCCACGAGCATCGAGTAGTTTCAACGTGTTAAACCCTGGATTCAATCCGCGCCGTAGATTTTCAAACCAACGGCTGAGATTGCGCCACGAGTCGGGAAGGTGGACCGACGCGGACAGCGCCGTCCACGCGGGCGTGCGTGTGACGCTGAAACGCGGGGCCCGCGTGTCAGAGGGCCCGCATGTCAGTGGCTAATCCAGCCTAGCGCTGACGTCACCCATGACGTCACGGTGGAGTCCCACTCGTCGGTAGGCCGAGCCCTTGACGTCGGCCGATGACGCGTCACCCGAGTGGGCCCACATGTCGATCCACGTGGCCGTGGACCGAGTCCACCGTGGACCCGAGCCGAGCGTGGACCGAGCCCATGGACCGGCTGACGTCAGCAGGCCAATCAGGAGCTGCCACGTGTCCATGCTGACGCAATAATTAATTTCCGAAAAAGAAAATGATTTATTAATTCGAATAATGATTTCAAATTTGGATTCAAACTTCAAACGCTTATAACTTTTGCGTTTCAACTCCGATTTGAGTGATTCAAATTTCTAAATTTGTATAAAATTAAGATCTACCTAAATATAAATTTTATTTAATTTTTGGACTAAAGTTTTTCTCTGCAAAATTATTTAATTGATTATTTAAACTTTAAATAATCATAACTTTTGCGTTTTAACTCCAAATTTGATTTATTCCAGTTTCTAAAAATCCAGAAAATTATGTTCTCTCTGTTTATGGATTTTATTTGGAGTTTTGGGATCTTTTTGCATAGTGTTTATTTGTGTATTTGCTATTTGCACGCTTTACGAGTAGACGTTGAAGTGCCGGAAGGATTCGAAGGAGAAGTGTTGACTCAGGATCCAACTCAAGACCAAGAACAAGTACTTTTTGAAGGCAAGTTGTGCTTTGACCATATTGATCCTATTTCGAAATCTATTTTGATTTAAACTATTGCATGCTAGTTCAATTAGAAAGATACTTTGTTTAAACATGGGGGTTAGATAAATACCAATTTGCTATATGACACCTTGATTACTTAAGTATGTGCCATGACCCTTTGTCACCCTAGTTGTGGTTTACTAGTTGGACATTACTAAATTGCCAACATGGGTTTAGATCGTTGTAGTATACTGCTTAGACACACTACGTGCTCATGACATGAATTTGGATAATCAAATGCTAATATTGACTTAATGATATATTGAACCTGTTTTGGAAAAGTATCATGTGATGTTGATGGCACGTGGTGCATGGTAATCAACTGGGGTTTGATAAACAGTTTTCGACCGGGGCATGTGGCAAGAGTAATCAGTGGGCCGATTGTGGCATTGGGAGTGTTGATTTGGTTTCGGGTAGTCTTGCCCTGGTCACTCTAAGGACTTAACCTTGCAAGCCTTTGAACTGGGTCATACTTGCAACCACATGGCTGGAATGGGACGGCCCTAGTTGACTAAGTCGCTAAGGACTCACTTGTGGAGCCTCGTGGTGTCGATTACACCTTTTGTGTGATTATGCGGGGAGCGTATCGTGGTCGTGGCCGATACCCATCTAACGGTGTGTTGGTCCCATACTTCGCCTTGGCTAAGGGAAGGGATGGTGTAGAGCACGAACCTGAGAGGACCACCTGTGTTGTTTGAGGCTTCCGGAAGGCTTTATTCTGAGGAACTTCGCCTTTGTGGTGTTTGACAGTATCTTGTGGGTAAAGTGCATAACCTCTGCCAGAGTGTAGAATCTATTTGAATAGCCGAGTCCACTGTGATCGACAATGCTCGGGAATTACAATCAAGGGTTAGATTTTCTCAAAATAACTTGGATTTGAAAAGTTGGGTTGGTTTAACAATGAAGATGATGGAAATGAGGTTTAGGATGGGAAAAATGTTTGTTAAACTTCTTGAAAAGTTATTTATGCTTTACTTATTCCCTCGCTTTCGAATCTACTTATATTACTTTTCAAATGTCAAGCATCGCAAATATACCTGAGCTATTCCTTTGTACCAAGCCATGCATATAGTATATTAGCTTGCATTCTGTGCATGACTTGTCGAGTACCAAGTACTCACCCTTGCCTCAACACAATATCGCTTGAAGAGGAGACTACGCCGATTTCGGAGGAGGAGTTCCAAGAGGACCCGTCTACTTAGGGATGCGAGCCCGATCGGTTGCTGTGGTATCTTTGGATGGCGCCACGAAGTTTATTTGGTTTTCATTTTGTTATCTCTCTTTTAATAAGTTTCGCCTTGCAAGGCATATATTTGTAACTTGGCCATAAGGTCAAGTAACCAGTTTGGTTATTTAAATAAAGTACTTGGATAGTATCGTTTGGTATGATTGTGATATTTACCAATGTTAAGACTGTGTGCACTAGCGCGTTCCTGGACTAGTGCTGAATACACAGAGGGTCCGGATTTGCAAATTCGGGGTCCCGACAACTTTATGCAATGCTCATGTGAGTAGTTGCATGGATTGACATTGAGTCAAGTCGTGGACTTGTGCTCGGAATCGTTTTGTGGTTTGTTCATGTGCAGGTATTGCTCGAAGACGAATGTGGTCAATGACGGGATCGGAACTAGGTTCATGGAGGAACTGAGGTTCGGGACTAGGTTCAGGAGGAACTGAGGTCTTGGTGGTCAAGGATGTCATGCGGGACGTTCGGGCTAAGAGAATGGTGCACATGAAGAATGGTTAGTCACGTGAGAATGGCAGGAGGTCATTCGCGTGCAAAGTGTTAGTCACGTGAGTATGGCAGGTGGCCATACGCGTGCAAAGTGTTAGTCACGTGAGTATGGTAGGGTTGCCATACGCGTGCAAGAGTTGTACTCGGCCAGGTTGGGCCAAGTAGAGTTGTGTTGGATACAGATTCCTTCTAGGGAATAGGAATCGTATTGAACTCCTTGTGGGTTGGTGCTTTAAATAGGAGGGTTGTCTCCTGTTGAAGCGCATCGAATTGAGGAGAGCTAGGCGCATAGAGCCTTGGGTTCAAATTTTAGGAGTTTGTACTCTTTTGATGGGAGTACTTTAGACAAAAGAAATAAAGATCAATTCTTCTAGTTCCCGCATTGCTTCAACGTTCTCTTTTTGTTCTTGTTTGCATGCGTGTTCTCGTTCTAGATTGGTTTTTGTTCTTTAAGTTTTATCTTGATTTGATCCATCAAAACCTCTCTAGGGTATTGATCTAGTGTTTCTCAAAGTCTAGTTGATCAATCTTTTGTCGTTCTTGTTTAATCTTGAAGTTTTGATTAGATTGATTTTCGTCAAGTTCTGGAACAGCAAGCTTGCGAAGCTCATAACTTTTGATCCGTATGTCCGATCGAGCTGATTCTTTTTGGGTTTGATTCGTATTGGAATCTAGTTTCTTGTGTCCAAATTTCAGATCGTTCCGATGGTTGCATCTCCGGGAATTCGCGTTTTACCAAACCTCTGTCATTCTGTTTTTGTCGAAAACGAGGCAATTATTTGGTTCTGTTTTGGGGTGAACTTTTAATAGATCAAGAATTTGGTTTTAGCTTCCGCACAATCATTCACCCCCCCTCTGATTGCTATATTCGTGTACTTCGATCCTACAAGTGGTATCAGAGCAAGGTTTCTCTAATCTATCTTAACCGGTGATTAGATCAATGGATCGTTATTCGACAAAACCATGTGTGTTCGATGGTGTTGATTTTCAATTTTGGAAGGCCAAGATGGAGGCGTTCATCCAAGCACAGGGCTTCACAATTTGAGAGAAGGTCTACAAGCCATATGAAGTCCCTGCAAACGACAACGTCAACGACACGAATCGCACACATGTTGAAGCAAATAGCAAGGCGCGCAACTTGATCATCCAAGGCTTAGGACGCAGCGACTTTGATCGTGTGGTTCATCTTCGATCCGCATATGAGGTATGGAAATCTCTTTGTGATTACCATGAGGGTTCTAACACCACAAAGAGGTTCGCCAAGATATTTACAAAAAGAATACATGCGTTTTGAGATGAAACCTAGTGAATCTGTAGATGACTTCTTTGCACGTTTCAATAAAATCCTTAGCAATCTACGTGTCGTTGGAGTTAGCTACACCGATGCTGAAAATGCTCGACAATTGCTTAGTGCTTTGGACATGTCAAGATGGGAGATGAAAGTAACATCTATACAAGAATCTACTACCATGAGCACACTCACATTAGATGTTCTTTACTCTAAGTTGAAAACTCATGAGTTGGATGTTCTTGCCAGAAGGGTAACATTAAATCAATTGCTTTGATCTCTAACCCTAACATGTCAAATGCAAATTCTTCTTCTAGCTTTGCCTTGTCTTCCATGTCTTCTTTAACGAGGATGAGCAACTTGAAGAGTTTCCTGAAGAAGATCTGGCACTACTCTCTTCTCGCTTTAACAAAGCTTTGCATAATGTGAGAATGAGAAAGAGAGGTGGTCCTCCAAGATGCTATGAGTGTGGTGACCTCAACCATATTCGCACAAATTGTCCTAAGCTTGCAGGAAAAACATCAAAGGAGGAGAAGGACAACGACAGAAGGAATGAGAAGAAAAGGTTCTCGTCAAATGATAGGAAGAAGAAGAGCTTCATCAACCGCAAGGTGGTTCACCGAGTTCTTTCCGCTCTTGAACAAGTCAATTTGAGCGATGTGGACTCGGAGAGCAGCGAAGATGATGCAACTCCAAGCAAGCATGATTTGATAGGATTGTGTCTCATGGCAAGCAGCAAGGATAGCTTCACCGAGGACGACCACGACAGCGACTTCAATGAGGTAGATCCCTCTTATGATGAATTAGCTATTGCTGTTGCTCGTCTTGGAAAATTGCTTGACAAACGTGATAAGAAGATTAAGAAACATGATTTCATTGTTGAAACATTGAATGCTGAAATTGCTAGACTTAAGACTTTGATTCCTAGTGATGATACTTGCAAATCATGTGACTTAATTTACAATGAGCTCACCTTGCTTAGGAAAGAACACGCTCTTCTGTTACATCTAAATGAGAAAAATGAGAAACATGTTAAACATGCTAGCTGTTCCACTGATGATTTGCATAGTTTAACTTCTTGTTCTAAATGCTCAACTCTTGAATTAAAATTGAAAGATGCAAATGCTAGGATTTCTCAATTGACTGATAATCTGCTTACACATGAGGTTCTTGCATGCTCTACTTGTCGTAAACAGAAAGAGAAGGTTGATAATCTTTGCAATAATTGTTTAACTCTTACCAAGAAAGTTGATTACCTGCAAAACTCTTTGGAACGATTCACTAATGGCAAGAAAAAATTGAACATGATTTTGGATCAATCTAAGGTTAGCTCAAACAAGAGAGGTTTAGGCTTTGATCTTCATGCTTCATTTGAAACTAAACCTCGCACTGTTGTTAATGCTCCTTGCAAAATTGAGATTCTTAATGAGCCTAAAAAGATTGCTTTTAAATCTGCTGGTTTTCTCTCTTCTACTATGATGAATGCAAAATGTGCTTCTCTTTGTTAAAGACAAACTTCATGCTAAGTACACTTGCACTCATTGTGGTAGAGATGGACATCTAGTAGATTTTTGCTTTAGACTAGCCAGATAAAGAAAGGAAAGAAATGACTAAGGCTAGGTCTAACTTCGTAAAAGCACACTTTGCTTCTCACTATGCGCCTAGAGTGTTGAAAACACCTTCTGCTCCTATAAACATGAGAAAAGGAAAAGCTGATTTTGTGCATAAAAATTCTCGTGTTGTGCCTCTTGTTGTGCGTCGTGTGTCTCGATCGATTCCCAAAAATCTCATTCCTAACCCCAAGATCGAGACCTCGACATGTTTTGTTGCTATGTAGGCTTCTCGCGCGAGGAAGGAGAACATATGGCTAGTGGATTCTGGATGCTCACGCCACATGTCCGGTGATAAGAATTGGTTCTCCTCCCTCACTCGTGCATCTCGTGCTGAAAGTGTTACTTTTGGAGATGCTTCTTCCTCTTTCGTTCTGGCAAAAGGTACAGTAAAGGTAAGTGACAAGTTTATGTTCAAGGATGTGGCTCTTGTTGAAAACTTGAAATATAACTTGCTTTCTGTCTCTCAAATGCTTGATGAAGATCTTGAGATAAGCTTTAAGAAAAATGAATGCAAAGTGCTAGATGCTTCAGGTGATCTTGTGTTCAAGATTTCTCGTTTTGGAAGAGTTTTTAAAGCTGATTTTGATGCATCACCTTCTTATAAACATAGGTGTCTAATTGCCAATATTTCTAAAGATTTATTATTTTGGCATCGTAGACTTGGTCATGTTGGTTTTGATCATCTTACTCGTGTAAGTGGTTTAGATCTCATACGTGGCTTGCCTAAGCTTAAGGGTGATAGCAATCTAGTCTGTTCTTCTTGTAGACATGGTAAGATGATTGCAGGTCCACATCCACCTCTTACCATGATGATGACAAACGCTCCAGGACAGCTTCTACATCTTGATACAGTTGGACCATCTCGAGTTCAATCCTTTGGAGGCAAACGTTACTTTTGATGAGGCTAGTCCAGGCACTAGTCCAAGTGATGCAGGTACAGGCGCATACATTCAGGGGGAGAAAATCTTTGAAGATGATGATGATGTTGAAGATGAGGTCTTGACTCTTCCTAATGCATAACAAGATGTAGCACCTTTGGCACCTACTACTACATCACCTACAGCTAACCATCCTCAAGCTACAACATCATCTGTACATGCTGAAAATGAAGAAGGAGAAGGAGAAGTCTCAAAAGCCAATGCTCCCTTGTACATTCAAAAAATGCATCCATCTGAACAAATTATTGGAGACCTAAATGAGAGAGTCACTCGATCCAGGTTTATTCATTCTGACACTCATGCTCATTCTGCTTTAGTTGCCTCTTTTGAACCCAAAGATATATCTCATGCATTATCTGACGAATCTTGGATCAATGCCATGCATGAAGAAATAGAGAATTTTGAACGAAATAAAGTTTGGAAACTTGTCTCACCTCCTCCAGATTTTAATGTTATTGGAACTAGATGGGTTTTCAAAATAAACAAAGTGAGGATGGTGTTGTTGTTAGAAACAAGGCTAGATTGGTTGCTCAAGGTTACACTCAAATTGAAGGCTTAGATTTTGATGAAACCTTTGCTCCTGTTGCTAGAATTGAAGCCATTAGAATCCTTTTAGCTTTTGCTGCATCCAAAGGTTTCAAATTGTATCAAATGGATGTGAAAAGTGCTTTTCTTAATGGCTACATAAATGAGGAGGTTTATGTCAAGCAACCACATGGTTTTGAAAATCCAAAGTTTCCAAATCATGTGTTCAAACTATCAAAAGCTTTGTATGGTTTGAAACAAGCCCCTAGAGCATGGTATGATAGGCTAAAAACCTTTTTACTTGAAAAGGCTTTTAATGGGAAAGGTTGACAAAACTCTCTTTTACTCAAGCAAGGCAATGATCAACTATTCGTTCAGATTTATGTTGATGATATTATCTTTGGTGGTTCATCTCATGTTTTAGTGTCTGAGTTTTCTAAACAATGAGGAAGGAGTTTGAGATGAGTATGATGGGTGAGTTGACATACTTTTTGGGATTTCAAATCAAGCAAACGAAGGATGGTACTTTTGTACATCAAAGCAAATACACGAAAGACTTGCTACATCGCTTTGGAATGGAAAACAAACAAGCCGATCATGACACCTATGGAAAGCAATTGCACACTTGATCCTGATGAAGATGGTGAGCCGGTTGATCAAAAGGAATATAGAAGTATGATAGGTTCACTTTTGTACCTCACTGCATCAAGGCCGGATATACAATTTGGTCTGTATGCTTGTGTGCTCGTTTTCAAGCTTCCCCACGTGCTTCACATCGACAAAATTTGTCAAGAGGATTTTCGTGTATCTTCATGGAACTCAAGATTTTGGCATTTGGCTTTACCTTCCTCATGCATTAGTTTGAGATCTTTTTCGATGCTGATTTTGGAGGATGTAGAATTGATAGGAAAAGTACTTCTGGTTCATGTCACTTCTTGGGAAATTCTCTCATTGCATGGTCATCTAGAAAGCAATCTTCCATTGCACAATCAATCATGAATCAATATGTGGTCAGCTGCTAGTTGTTGTTCTCAAATTCTTTGGATAGTAGCTACACTTAAAGATTATGGGGTTATTTTGGATAGTGTTCCTCTTACGTGTGATAACACTAGTGCAATTTGCATTGCTAAGAACCCTGTGCAACATTCAAGAACAAAACACATTGACATCGATTTCACTTTCTTAGAGATCATGTTGAAAAAGGCAACATTGTGCTTCATCATGTGGATACTGAACATCAATTGGCAGACATTTTCACAAAACCTTTGTCTTCTTCTCGTTTTGCTTTTATTCGGGGAGAACTTGGGATTGTTCATCCAATGGGTTTGTTTTGAGGGGGAGTTTCCTTGCCAAGTTCTTTCACTTAATGAGCTCACTTTATCATATTTCTTTATATGTTATGTAATTGAGCTAATATATGATAATCTAATTATCTCACTTGAACTAAAAATGACATTGCGGAATTCCACTGGATCGATTACCTATAGCTAAATACTCTGTGATATCTCACTCTTCTAGGCTTGATATTGAATCTTCTTGACAAATTTGGGCTATGAAGCAAGTGTGTTTTCAACTTTACTCTTTCATAAGACCATTTAATCATTTTTTGCATGTTTATAATCAAAGAAAAAGAAAAAAAGGGAATAAAAAAAGGGGTGTTAAAAGCAAAAGCTTCAAGTTGTATGCTTCAGGCATGCTTTCCTTAAAAAATAAGATGTATGCTTCAAGCATGCCATTCCCTCAAAGATAAGATGTATGTTTCAAGCATGCCACCCCTAGAAAATAAAAGAAGTATGCTTCAAGCATGCCACATGCGATTTATTGTTTAAAGATTAAATTGGTCTACTAGATTGGAGTTGAAACTACTTGCTCGCCCTAAGTTGTTAGTTGCTTCAATTTTTTAAAGCCTTGCTTTTTCTGCTAAGATCTTGCTTAGTACTTGGCTATAGTTGACTAAATTGAGGTTGAGATGCATGTCATTCCCTAACTTGTTAAAATCACTTCAAGATCATGTATTTTGCATATTATGTGATATATAAGGTTATATGATCGAATGAGCTCATCTTTTCCTATCTTGGCACTCCCTTGTTTCTCCTTGTGAAATCTTTGCTACAGGAAAAATTTTGAACCTGTTCTCTCTTTTATTATTGATGAATCCATTGTCAAAGGGGGAGAAATTTGAGAATCATTGAAAAGTTTAATAAAAAGGGGGAGAAGAAAAAGGGGGAGTTGTTTTTGGAAATTTGAGTATTTTGGGAGAAGTTTGGAGAATTTTGAAATTTTTGGGCACATTGCACATTCACACACATTTTCCTTCTCGTGGGAGATTTTGTTTTGCATTTTGGTCAAAAGGGGAATTCTATGTTTTCTCTTTTGGTCCTTGATCCTTTGGATTTCAAAATCTTTTGTAAAGTGAATGCCAAATGTTCAATTCTAAGTGGTGTTGCCAATGTTTTCATCAAGGGGGAGATTGTGAAATCATGTGCTGAAAAATTGGTTTTGAACTGAAAAATTAACTTAGATTTGAATTTGCAAAATGTGTTTGTTCATGTGTTTTGACAATTGACAAGAAACAGTAAGTTTTGCCTTGGCGCCGGACCAATCCTAAAGAAAACAGTAAGTTTCCCATCTACGACGGACAAACTTTCTTGGTCCTTTGTAAACATGCTTTTTGACAACCTCTTTCTCCTATGTACAACGGACAAAGTTTTTGTGTCCGTCGTGAACATGTTTTTGAGCGCATGAGCCAAACCCTATTTTCCAAGAATCCAGTAAGTTTCGCATGTACGACGGACAAAGTTTTTGGAGTGCATCGTGAACGGCTTTTTGAGGATTGATTTCGCATGTACAACGGACAAAGTTTTTGGGTCCGTTGTGAACGTGTTTTCACCGGAATGTTTTCTTCTTGGAACTGAGAGTTTCACATGTACGCCGGACAGAGATTTCTTGTCCGTCGTGAATGGACTTTTTCTAGGGTTTTATTTCTTGTCCGTTGTGAACGTGTTTTGCTCAGTTTGGATGTTTTGCAAGAATTGAAATGGTTTGACCTTGAGATTATGAAATTTGTGATGATTTCATGATGTGTGTTTTGAAGTGGACTTTATGCAATGCTCATGTGAGTAGTTGCATGGATTGACATTGAGTCAAGTCGTGGACTTGTGCTCGGAATCGTTTTGTGATTTGTTCATGTGCAGGTATTGCTCGAAGACGAATGTGGTCGATGACGGGATCGGAACTAGGTTCATGGAGGAACTGAGGTTCGGGACTAGGTTCAGGAGGAACTGAGGTCTTGGTGGTCAAGGATGTCATGCGGGACGTTCGGGCTAAGAGAATGGTGCACATGAAGAATGGTTAGTCACGTGAGAATGGCAGGAGGTCATTCGCGTGCAAAGTGTTAGTCACGTGAGTATGGCAGGTGGCCATACGCGTGCAAAGTGTTAGTCACGTGAGTATGGTAGGGTTGCCATACGCGTGCAAGAGTTGTACTCGGCCAGGTTGGGCCAAGTAGAGTTGTGTTGGATACAGATTCCTTCTAGGGAATAGGAATCGTATTCAGAACTCCTTATGGGTTGGTGCTTTAAATAGGAGGGGTTGTCTCCTGTTGAAGCGCATCGAATTGAGGAGAGCTAGGCACATAGAGCCTTGGGTTCAAATTTTAGGGTTTGTACTCTTTTGATGGGAGTACTTTAGACAAAAGAAATAAAGATCAATTCTTCTAGTTCCCGCATTGCTTCAACGTTCTCTTTTTGGTTCTTGTTTGCATGCTTGTTCTAGTTCTAGATTGGTTTTTGTTCTTTAAGTTTTATCTTCATTTGATCCATCAAAAACCTCTCTAGGGTATTGATCTAGTGTTTCTCAAAGTCTAGTTGATCAATCTTTTGTCGTTCTTGTTTAATCTTGAAGTTTTGATTAGATTGATTTTCGTCAAGTTCTGGAACAGCAAGCTTGCGAAGCTCATAACTTTTGATCCGTATGTCCGATCGAGCTGATTCTTTTTGGGTTTGATTCGTATTGGAATCTAGTTTCTTGTGTCCAAATTTCAGATCGTTCCGATGGTTGCATCTCCGGGAATTCGCGTTTTACCAAACCTCTGTCATTCTGTTTTTGTCGAAAACGAGGCAATTATTTGGTTCTGTTTTGGGGTGAACTTTTAATAGATCAAGAATTTGGTTTTAGCTTCCGCACAATCATTCACCCCCCCTCTGATTGCTATATTCGTGTACTTCGATCCTACAGAATCAGTCTTTCCATATACTTAGAAAAAGTTAGGAAATTTCCTAAGCTATGCGAGGATGTATTCGTTTAATTGATTCGGAGTCTTAGAACCCGAGTTATGCCTTTTGGAAGGCTGCTGTCCCAACGGGACAGAACCTCTGTTTTTGGGTTCAGCGAGTAGTTTGCGATGTCGGGGTAGAAGTGGGATTGCTTACTGTTTTGTGGACATGATTGTGAGTGTGTGGTACCTATGTGAATGTGGTGTGACCCCGGGAGTGCCTTCTACTTCTCGCCAATCCGTCGCCCGTGGTTGAGGCAAGTGTATTGGAATGGGTATCGGTTTGTAGTTGCTAGATTGGTTGGGATTGAATTTGAATACATGATATGTTCACATGCCATGCCTTAATGATTGCCAATGATGTGATGAATATGTTTATTATGTTATAATGCCATGTGTTAGTGTACAAGTTATTTATGATGTTGGCATGTTTGCATACATGGCATGTTACATGATCTGGGCGGTGAGAAAGTCATAACTAGTCCGGGGAAGGTCGGTGAGAAAGTTATGACTATTCCGGAGAGCCAATGAGTAAGTCCTACATCGTGATTCCATCCACCGCGGTGTATGGAAGTGAGGAGTAGGCACCCTCCATCTTCGGGATGGAAGGGGGGAGAGGGTGCACACCGACGGGTGTGTACTCAACCATACCGGTATGAGTTTCCAAGGAGACATGAGCATCGCATCGCATTGCATACATAATGATGATGTTATTGATATGTGATCATGAATGAGATGATAGACATGATATGAGTTGTTGTAGCCATGTAATTGTTCTTGTGTACCATTGCAATATACTTGCTGAGTGATGAACTCACGCTTATGTTTATGTTGTTTTTCTTAGGTACCATGAAACCGGCGTGTGGAAAGGGGAAATAGCTACACATCTTCACGTAGTTCCAGTCACATTTACCAATTTGTGTCATGATCATAATAATAGTGCCATGAATCTTGGTGAATGGATTAAATTGTGTGGTCGTGTCCCTTACTTGCTTCGTTATAGTTTATGGAGTGGTTGGACTTGATATTACTGCCTTATGTTGTTGTTATATCCATTTTCATTGCTTCTTTAGCTGTCTTATGATATGATATTACTTGCCTGTCATTGCTATTGTCTCAAATCATGTTAAAACAAAGGAGATGCTGCCGAAATTTTCAGTTTTAGCATTTACTCCATTGCTGTAATTTATCTTAATTTATGGTATTTAGAGGTTGATTAGTCTATGTTTGGTAGCATTCGGGCATATTAAATGCCGGTGTTTTACAATTGCATTAGTATATATTTGGAGGAATTCTGATAGATCTTGAGTTCCATCATAGCTTTCCAAAGGACCTGACTTGAATATTTCAGGTCAAGTGATGTTCTTGAGCCCTGTAGAGAAGGCTTTGCATCCTGGGCCAAACCTGTCAAAATCACTTCTCCTTTGTTGATCTATTGATGGTCGATGCTCTATTGACGCGATTAGACAAGGATTGATCCATGCAGGAATCAATCAAAAATCTCATGCTTAGATAGGCTCTGTACTTCTCTAGCAACTTCTTGCAAGTTAGTAGCTAAAGATCTTATGATCGATACATTATCTCCATCCATGGGTTTGTTTAAAATTGCACTTGTTAAAATGCAGAGTTTTTCCACAGGAGTTTTTTCTTGTGAACTATTAGGAACCAAGTTTAAGTTCCTCAATGCCAACCTCAGAACCTGCGGCGTGGTCAGAAGGGTAGGTCGAAGTCGACTTCCTGAGGATTCTAGCCTCCGAAAGGTTCCTAGCTGACTGTTGTGGCAAAGGCATCTCTCCTCCACAACCTTCTGTTTGGCAACTGCGAGGCTTTCGTGTTGCTCTTGGACGGCCATTTCCTGAGCTTCACGCTGTTCGTGTTTTACTCTTTGTGCCTCTGTCTCTTCTGTAACCGCGTAGACACGAAATCCAAAATTGATGGAAAGGGTTATTACTCCCTCATCAGATGACGATGATAGGGTATAAGCAAGTTCAAGACTTCGGAGAAAATATTCTAAAGATGAACTCTCATCGTCGATCTAGTGAACTCGAACATCGTCGACTTCCATAGGGCTTGTGCCCTGATCCTCTGCCTCTGGGATAGGGGTAGGTACGAAGTCGATCTGTCTTCCTAGTTTTGTCATAGGAAGTGGCGCTCCCGGTGCAACCTTATCTAGTTTGGATGAAGTTGCTGATGCTGACAGTTCCGCCTTAGTAACGTATTCGGAGTAGAAGTCACATTTACCTTCCTCTTCCTCAATGTAGTCATCAGCGGTGCGATGCAATAGTCGGCGAGATCGAATGAATTTTCTTCATTCATGACTTGCAGCGACTACACATTACCTTTCTCAAACTTAATTTCTGACGGAGTCCCTCCTTCTAGCGTCAAATGTTGATGTTCAAGACCTGGGAGATCCCTAAATCGAACTTATGAATGTAATTTTGGTTGTATTTGTTAAGAACACTAGATATTGGAAAGTTAGGACATGGGGATAGCTCTTTCTATTGAATCACGAATGTTTACAAAGTACAGACTTGAGTGGAGAATTGAAAGACTAATCTAATCGAGCATTAAACATGGAATTTTGAATATGATTTGAATCCTTACTGAAGCCTCCTATTTATAACAGATGAAGGGATTGCAGTTGTCATCTTCTGAGAGGTGTCTTCTCGCAAAAAATGTGTCTTCTTGTCAATAGGCATCTTTTCAGCGAAGAGGTGTCTTTTCGTCAAAGAGGCATCTCTTCGAATAGAGTAACTTTCAAACGGTTATTTGTACCCGTCAGAGAGAGTGTCTTATGCATGCTAGTACTGCGTGGAGTTAACTTCCTTGCCGACCTGAACTAGGTCGGGGCAAAGGCTATCCCGTATTCAACCTGAGCGCTGATCAGGGGATGGAATAAATTGATTCCGACCTAGGTATAAACATCAGGTCGAGAATATTTCCATGTCTTAATTTTAACTAGGCTCTTTTTATTAAAATCGCATAGGCTTATATAATTAATTAAGGACATATTAATCGTTGTCATCACTGGTGATCCGATTGCTTTGGAGAAGCCCACAAAAAAGAATAGAGACGGAGTAATCTTTGAATCTGGCAACCATATGGAGTTGAAAAGCAATCTTTACTTGAAAGAAAAGCTACAATAACTGTTTGAGCTCATGGGCCCAAAAAAGATGACCTTAAAAAGAAATAAGTTGAGTTTTTGGGCCGCTAAAAACTGTTTCAATCAAAACTAAAATACCTACGCTATATATAGTGTCGGGACCCCGAATTTGCAAATCCGGACCCTCTGTGTATTCAACACTAGTCCAGGAACGCGCTAGTGCACACAGTCTTAACATCGGTAAATATCACAATCATACCACTCGATACTAATAAAGTACTTTTATTTAAATAACCAAACTGGTTACTCAACCTTATGGTCAAGTTACAATATACGCCTCACAGGGCGAATCTTATTAAGAGAGAAATAGTAGCAATGAAAATAAGATAACCCGTGGCACCATCCAAGATACCACAGGCAATTGACCGGGCTCGCTCCTAAGTGAGACGGATCCTCTTGGAGCTCCTCCTCCAAAGCGGGTGTAGTCTCCTCTTCAACTGTGTTGTAGGGTGGCAAGGGTGAGTACTTGGTACTCAGCAAGTCATGCACGAGAATGCAAAGCTAATATACTATATGCATGGCTTGGTACAAAGGAATAGCTCAAGGTATATTTGCAAGAAACAGCATTTGACAAGTAGTATAAGTAGATTCAAAGCGGTAGAAACAAGTAAAGCATAAATAACTTTTCAAGAAGTTTAGTAAACATTTTTCCCATCCTAAACCACATTTCTAACATCATTGTCAATCCAACCCAACCTTTCAAGTCCAAGTTATTTTTTGAGAAAATCTAACCCTTGACTGTAATTCCCGGCGATGTCCAATACCGCGGACACGGCTATTCGAATAGATTCTACACTCTGCAGAGGTTATGCACTTTACGCACAAGATACGATCAAACACCACAAAGGCGAAGTTCCGTAACAAAGTCTTTCGGAAACTTCTAACAATACAAGTGGTCCTCCCGGTTATTGCACACTAACCCTTCCCTTAGCTAAGGCGAAGTCTAGGCCAATCAACTGTTAGATGGGTACCTGGCCTCGGCCAGACGCCTCCCGCACAACTTACACAAAGGGTGTAGTTGACCTCCTGAGGTCCCACATGTACGTTATTAGCAACTTAGTCAACTAGGTCCGTCCCATTACAGACATGTGGTTGCACGTTAGACCCAGTTCAAAGGCTTGCAAGGTTAAGTCCTTAGGGTGACCAGGGCAAGACTACCCGAAGAACCAAATCAACATCCCCAATGCCACAACTGGCCCACCTGATTACTCTAGCCACATGCCCCGGTCGAAAACTATTTATCAAACCCCAGTTGATTACCATGCACCACGTGCCATCAACATCACATGATACCTTTCCAAAACCGGTTCAATATATCATTAAGTCAATATTAGCATTTGATTGTCCAAAATCATGTCATGAGCACGTAGCAGGTCTAAGCAGTATACTACAACGGTCTAAAACCCATGTTGGCAATCTAATAATGTCCAACTAGTAATCCACAACTAGGGTGACAAGGGGTTATGGCACATACTTAAATAATCAAGGTGTCATACAGCAAATTGGTATTTATCTAATCCCCCATATTTGAATAAAGTATTTTCTAATTGAACTAGCATGCAATAGGTTAAATCAAAATAGATTTCAAAATAGGATCAACATGGTCAAAGCACAACTTGCCTTCAAAAAGTACTTGTTCTTGGTCTTGAGTTGGATCCTGAGTCAATACTTCTCCTTCGAATCCTTCCGGGACTTCAACGTCTACTCGTAAAGCGTGCAAATAGCAAATACACAAATAAACAATATGCAAAAAGTGTCCAAACATCCAAATAAAATCCATAAACAGAGAGAACATAATTTTATGAATTTTTAGAAACTGGAATCGTCAAATTCGAGTTAAAGCATAAAAGTTATGATTATTTAAAGTTTAAATAATCAATTAAATAATTTTACAGAGAAAAACTTTAGTCCAAAAATTAAATAAAATTCATATTTAAGTAGATATCAATTTTATACGAATTTAGAAATTTGAATCACTCAAATCGGAGTTGAAACGCAAAAGTTATAAGCGTTTGAAGTTTTGAAATTCAAATCAATTATTAAACCGAATTATTAAATCATTTTCTTTTTAGAAAATCATTTATTGCGTCAGCAGGGACACGTGGACCAATCGGGTGACGACTCGTGGCCTCGGGTCCACGGACGGCGCCAAGACGGTCTCGGCTCGGTCCAGTGGGCTCGGCCACGGCTCACGCGATCGGCCCGACAGGTGGGCCCTCTGACACGCGGGCCCCGCGTGTCAGCGTCACACGCACGCGCGCGTGGACGGCGCTGACCGCGACGGTCAGGCTTCCCGACACGTGGTGCAATCTCGGCCGTTGATTTGAAAATCAACGGCCCAGATTAGATCTGGCTAACGCGCTTGGAAAACAACTCCACTGATCTGGACCGTTCGATCTTGATCGGACGGTCAAGATCCAATCTATTGCTATGAACGTGGTTCAATCTAAGCCGTTGGATCTAGATCTAACGGTTGAGATTAGATCTGGAGATTAACACGTGATTCTTTACCGTGGGTGACGTGGACGAAACTGGACCGTGCGATGAAGATCCGACGGTCGAGAAGCTTCGCGGGTCTGCGATGTCCACGGCGGAGCTCCGGCGGCCGGCGTTGAGAACGAAGACCACACCGACGGCGTTTCGGGCACGCTCCGGCGAAGTGGGTGGTCTCTTCGGGTGCGTCTCGAAGCGGGGACTCCGGATCTGGGCTCCTCAGCGGAAGACGACGGACGGCGCGAAAGGCGAAACCGCGGCGGACACCTCCTCCAACTACGGCGAGCTCGTGCGGGCAAGCAGCGACGGCTCGGCCGAGATAGCTCGAGGACACGAGTGCGCCGCGGAGGAGGGCAACCTCGGGCGTGACCGGGCTTTAAATAGCCTCGGCGTTCGTGCGAGGCGAAACCTAATTCTCCACGGCGGCGGCGCGGCGGCGAGTCCGGCTGACTCGGCGGAGACGACGGCCGATCGGCCGTCCACGTGGCGCGATCAACGGCCACGATCGCGCGGGCGCGATCGGTCCGGTCGTCTCGGCTCGAACCGATGCGATCCAATCCGGGCCGTTGGATCTCGATCCGACGGTCGGAATCAACAGGTTAGGGTTGGGTTCGGCCAGGCTCGTTTTCGGGTCGGACTCGAGTCGACTTCGGGTGCGGCTCGATCGGATGAACAGTGCAAACCCATTCGCATTTTCCAGCGATTTAATAATTAAAATAATTCCTAAATTCATTTAATTCATTAAAAATAGCAAAATACTCGAGAAAAATTCGAAAAATTCTGGAAAATATTTTGGAACATTTTGGACTCAAATAAAATATTTCCAACAAAATTTTATTTGCAAAATTAAATTCTTTAATTATTTCAAAATGGAATAAATTCAAATAAATTCCAAATAAATCCAAATAAATTCCAGAAAATTCCAAAAATTCACCAAAGTGCCAAATCACACATGAATTTAAGAAAAGCAAAATTTTGGGGTGTTACATATAGGTATATACTTTTTATTTTTGGTGGAGTGGTAATCCATAAAGCGGATATTCCAGTAATTGTCACGATTATGTGGTGCATTTGGTCATCAAGAAAACAGATGGACACAAGATAAAAATGGCTATTCCAATAGGAAGTCTATGGATTATATCCGGGATTCATTGGACATGTTAGAATTGACTAAAAGAAATCCATCAAGCTAACTCGGATAAACAGAAAATCTGCCAGACAGCATCGCCGGAGCTGATAGTGAAGGTTAATGTTAAGAGATTTTGACCATCTTGGAGACATAAAAAAATTTACATTGACATATTGTAATCAATGTAAATTTTGGTATTTCTGCTGGATGATAAAAAGACTCTAATATTTTTGCTACTACATCAATATAAATTTTTGTTACTTCTTGATACTACATCAATATAAATTTTGGTACCTCACGATAATGGCAAAAAAAAGTCTAATGTTGATATTGCAATATCCTCTTTCTTAGTTGTTGTGGGTGCATTAATCCATGTAGGTGGACCAAAACTTGGAAGTAAAATCCCTATATATCCACGGGGATGAATCGGGATTGTGGTCCAGCCAAACAAGACCTTATAGCCAAAAGGAAGAAGTTCATGTAACACTCTGAGCTTTAGTCAAAAGTCCATGTAGGTGGACCAAAACTTGGAAGTAAAATCCCGATATATCCACGGGGATGAATCAGGATTGTGGTCCAGCCAAACAAGACCTTATAGCCAAAAGGAAGAAGTTCATACAACACTCTGAACTTTAGTCAAAAGTCCATCCATCATTTCAAACTATGAAACTAGATATTTGACCCATAAACTTTGCAATCTTGTTTAAATAACACTTTAACCTAGTTTTGCATATTGATATTGCCCGTATGCGGTTTTACTATGGCCCTGTTTGTTTCGGTTTAAGTTTTTTGGCTTATAGCTTAAAGGCAGCATTTTTGGCTTAAATAGCTTATGTGCACTTAGCTTTTAAGCCAAGTTAGGGTGTTTCGTAACCTGGCTATTTTGGTGTTTGAGTGATGGCTTATTGTTGAATTGTCTGAAATACCCATAATTCAAATGATATTTTGGTTTAATCATCAACAACAACAAAAATTTGTGTGCTTCAGAGATTGAACATCATATATACAAGGACTATCTATGAGCATCACTATACAATCCAATGCAAGAGTTTCAAGAGTTTTCTGGAACAACTCATTCAATGAACCTTTTTCTCAAATAAATTTTCACAGTCTTCTTGTGAGCCCTTCATTCAGTGAATTCTCAAGCAAATTTTTAGACTGCTAGCATTCTTTTCCTGTAACTCATTTAGTGAGCAGGTTGTAGCTACCTTGCTCAAACATCCAGTATTCACATCTCTGAAACATAGCCAAAATGAACCATACCTAATTTTTTCATGGAACATAGCAACAACTCATTTCTGGAACATAGCAACAACTAGCAATTCAACTATGAAAATACACATCCATAATTCATACCGATGAACTAGCCATCGTTGAGCTTGGGCGCCGCTAAGGAGGGAGGGTCTCGTGTGTTGCTGGGAGGGAGAGGATGAAGATGTGCACGCTACGACCAGAGAGGAGGAGGAGGCCAGTGGTCACCACGGGGACTGTCATCGTTGCTACGTGGTCTCCGCAGTGAAGGATGTCACCATTGCCAGGGGAGAAAGAGGGTGAGCAGCGTGCGAGAGCTCGCCGAGCTTTCCATGCTCAAATACAACCAACTCCAGCCGCGCTAAGCTAGATCCGATCACCTCCTATCGCGATACGGCCGGATCTGTTCGCCTCCACCTGTGCCACGCCTGGATCGTGTCGCCTCCAGCCGCTCGAAGCTCGGGCCCGGCCGCCTCCGCTAGTGCCACACCAGATCCGATCGCTTCCCACCGAGCTACAGCATAACCCATTTGCCTCCACCCACGCCACGCCTGGATGTGTCACCTCCCACTGCTCCAAGCTCGGGTCCAACTGCCTCCACCCGTGCCACATTGGATCCGGGTTGGCTCTCCGTCGGGGAGGCCAGGGACGACGGAGGAGGGAGGATGCCAGGGACAGCGGAGACAGGAGGGGCGGGGGAGGAGAATGTCGCACCGGAGAGAGAGAGGAAGGAGGAGGAGGAGGAGAAAAGAGAAGATGGGGGATTTTTTTAGTTTATGTATGATGGTATTTGATGGGTAATTTTGGAGACTCTCACTGGCAAAGAGTTATTTCATCCCAGAAAACCCACAAAGCACCTTTTGTCTGGCTTTTGGCTTATAGTTATATGTATGTCTTAGGCTTTTTTTAAGCCCGACTAAAAAGTTAGCCGTTTGTTTCGGCTTTAGCTTTTTTGCTTTTAAATCGGCGGAAAAGCCGAAACAAACAGGGCCTATGTAGGATGACACGTTAACCAAGTAAGATCAATTATAATTGAGGTCTACATGGGCTTATCCTCCACTGAGCTCCCAATCATGTTTATGTGGTTATCAGCCTTTGTAGCTCCCTATCTCTTTATTTCAATTTGGAAGAAAAACACCTGTTATTCATCTAAACTCGTACTTGCCCAGTATGTCATCATACATTGTAAAATCGCTTATGTCATCATACATTGTAAAATCACTTACTCATCATACTATATGAGTAATATCACTATGTAAAATTTAATCAAAGTATTACGAATTGTATAGGTTAGAGGGTTAAAAGTCGGGATCGTAGGTCGAAATGCCGAAGAGACTTTTCAGTAAAACTATGTTATATATATATATATATCTAGGAGAATTGATGATTTATCCTTTTTTTTCATGGTGCAATTGATCATTTGTCCTATACATCTCACTAACATGTAGTCCTAAAGCCTATATGTCAGTAAGACATCATACGATAAATGATCAATGGTATATATAAGTAAGGGCAAATCATCTATTGTTTTTTCCCCTGCTGAGATTCTTCCCGGAAGAGCTCTTTTATGGTGGATTAAAATCAATAGAAGCCGTCCATTCCTTTAAATCTAATGGTTGGAATTAATTTAGATCTAGTTATACTACCACATGTAGTATTTGTAGTAAAATTCAGAAAGGGGTAGAAGGGTAAAAAAATCTATCATATTATTTGTCCTCTACAGTAAAACACATCCTACGATCCTTATGAATGGCGGATGAATGGATAAGAAGTAGGGGTGAAAACAGGATAGGAAATATCCGCCCGATCTGGTCCCGAATCCGTTTAAAATCCGTACCGATGTTATCCGTATCCGTATCCGAAAAATCCGATGTAATATGGGTTAGGATATGGGAAGAGCAATATCCGATCCGTATCCGAAAAATCTCATCTAATATGGGTTAGGATATGGGAAGAGCAATATCCGACCCGATATCCGGATAAAATCAGTTATTCTTCCATTAATTTGGTTCATTATTGGATAGATAGATTAGTTGTTTGATACTGGCACTAAAAATACTACTTTGTTATTAAGCGTGAACTTCAACAAATCTATCAACAAACAAATAGAGTGATGACATAATGCTTTTACCTAAATTGATTTATTCAACTTATTTGACAAACTTCTTTTCTATTCACATTACTAGAATTAGTTGAGTCACTAAATTGAAGCATAGCAAACAAATCCAAGTAGTCCTCATTATGAGAGAAGTCTATTTTCAGTTTGTCAGAATGTGACAATTCAACACTATTTAATATCTCCAGGAATTTATTCCGTAAGGTTAAGTTTGATGGAAGAGCTCCCCTTGTTCTCTGTTTTTTTATGTCTCGATCTCTCTCCTTGTATCCGATCCATTTGCACCTCTAACTATACTACTATCCTACGTTGAAATAATTGTGACTTGAAGCTAATGTTGTAAGGTTAATGCTTCATTCTTTCTTTTATATATACAATTATGTATTATACTACTATCCGATCCCGATTCGAATCCGTTAGGTATCCGCTCCGTATCCGAATCCCGAATAATCCGAATTCGTATCCGTATCCGGGACATCCGTATCCGACTCCGAATCCGGAAAAAAAATATGGGTTAGGATACGGGATGAGCAATATCCGCCCATATCCGACCCGGTTTCACCCCTAATAAGAAAAGTCTTTGAAGATCTTAGTTATTTGGTGAATCCAAAACTTTGAATGAATTAGAAAAAATCTAAAATACCTCTGATGAATGTATAGAAAAAACCTAAAATACCCTTAAAAAATAAATAATTAGATTTAATTTTTACTGTAACTATTTACTACCTATGTTACCCACCGAAAAATTTCTTCCCCGAAAAACGTTGTTCGGTGGCAGAACAGCAGCATCGCATGGCTTCTTCCGGTTCACAGAACGCCCCACCCCTAGCAAAATTGCCCTGGCGCCGAGCGGCACGGTTACTATGGCGTTCCGGCTCCGGCTCGCCCGCCGCCGCTCCACTCCTATCCTCTCAACTCCACACTGGTGCCTGACCGAATTGGCCTCTCCATCTGTGTACACTCCCAATCCTCTCGCTCCCCCATTGAGGTCAGACGTGGCGAGTGCGTTTGCGATGCCATTAGGATTTTGGGTGTCACAAAATTATTTTGTTCCGTTTGCCCTTTTCTAGTGTTCAATGCTGTGGGATTGTACCATCTATTTGGTAGGATTAGTAGTGAAATGGAGTATCGATTTAGTGCTAAATCATTTCGTAGAACTAGAATGACATTTGCTTCTTTCTTCTAGTTACTGCTCCGCTTCTTAGCCCTTCTTACCCCCCACTCGCGGGGATGTAGAGACTCCATCGATTGGGGCTGTGGAGCTTTTTTTTTTTTAGGTAATTTGGTATTGGCATAAAACCAATCGGGGTACTAATTTGTTCGTGGCCATTCTTGGTGCGGTTGTTTGGCAAAAGATGGCGTATTTTTAAATGTATTAAAATGTGCTGGTCAGAACATTTTCTTGATTTATCGCTTACTTCTAAACGACATCGTTAAGTTTTGTTTGATGCCAATTGCCCAAACCATGGTACTTGTAGAAAATTGATATGAGCTATTAGCCAAATGTATTTACCTTTGCGTTTTCTTTTATTGCAGAGCATGTTTTTTTGCAAGGTATTGTAGACTGTTTGACTAAAAGAGATTCAAAGGCATACATAGGAACATGCATATATCTTTATTTTGTATATGGATGCATTAGTGATGCTATTTGTTGCAGCTAGACATAAGTGCCTGACTACCATATTACCATGATTTTTCAAGCATTAATAGACAAATATATCAGAGTCTCAATCTATAGCATCGTCTCGCTTTGTAATACAACTTGTTTATTAACAAGCAGGACATCACTGAAGCGAACTGATGAAGGAAGAGGGATCAGGAGGTTTGGGGATTTGGATGGCTCCATCAAGCATTTGTGTCACCTTAAGCATGGTTGACCGCATCATTGGCTCCTCCTGGATGCACCACAATGCCACGGCTACAAAGCGTTCCACCTTTTTTATGTTGAAGATTGCCTCGTCATTGCTCTCCACAAGCAAGTCGAACCTCCCACACCTGTAACAATCATTTGCCCAGTAAGTTAGTATTGTCTGCTCCTCATCAGTGATCTCTAGGTCCACATTCGGCCTGCAACACACAAGCTCTAGCAGGATCACCCCAAAGCTGTAAACATCAACCTTGGAAGTAATCCCTATGTTCTTGAACCACTCAGGAGCAATGTAACCTCGAGTGCCACGAATGCCAGTGTTTGTCTGAGTTTGATTGGCCCGAAGAAGCTTTGCTAGGCCAAAGTCTGAAATCTTCGCCCCAAAGTTGTCATCAAGAAGGATGTTCTGTGGTTTTATGTCACAATGGATGATCTGTGCGCTACACTCCTCATGTAAGTAGAGCAGCCCTCGTGCTACCCCAAGTGCAACTTGAACACGGAGGTTCCAATGTGGCTGATTATCGCCGAAGAGGAATTCATTGAGCGAGCCATTCCCCATGAACTCATACACTAGCAATCTTTCAGTTCCATCATTGCAGAAACCAAGCAGCCTCACCAAATTCTTGTGAAACGTCTGTCTGATGGTTTTCACTTCCACCATGAACTCCTTTTCAGTCTCTCCCTGGAGCTTTTCAATTTTTTTGACAGCAATGTTTGTCCCAAGCTCATCTTGCAGCTGTCCTTTATACACAACTCCGGATGCACCACTGCCTAGTACCTCACGAAAACTACTGGTTGCCTTTTCCAGCTCACTGTAAGTGAAAGTCTTCAGCGGCAATCCAGAATTACTTGATGATTGCGATGACTGGAGTTTCCTTTTTGAGGTGATACCACAGTAAGTAACAAAAAGAACAATAAAGATGAGGAGAAAGTTTAACAGTACAGAGCTCCCAAAAAGTAAGGAGCTCCCAAGAATCCAATATTTCTTATCTTTCTTCCATTTGCTTGAGCCGCTGTTGATCTGGGACTGTGAATTGGTGCTTCTAGGTATCTTGAGAAAAACCGTCCTCTGGACACCACCCTCCTTACCATTTGATAATGGGAGCTTTTTCTTCCAGCAGGTGTTTGTGTTTTGGTCAAACACGGCGATGGCGTAGAAGCAATCAGTCACACACAGCCTATGGCACTCAGTCTGATCTATGGGGTTGTATTGCTCGTAGTCGGATAGAGGCCAATCAACATCATCGATCGGTCTCATCTCATACTGCGCCACTGCAGCTGTCTCATCCAGGTCACAGCTTTGTGGTTTGAAGTCTGGCCTGCACCCTTTGTACTTCCTCTCCTCATCTAAGAACTTGTAATTTGTTGGGCATAGGCAGCTTGTCTGACTCTTGGTGCCATCAAAGGTGCAGTAACTGTTGAACCCACATGCGCCACTGCCTACATTCGTTATTACTGCATGGCAGATGTCTCGGGGAAGTGAGTTCACCACTGTCCATTCCTCTCTCCCTGGGCTTCTGGCCTTCGTGCTTTTCGGGTACACATATTGCTGAAACAGTCCGTCGGAGGTAAGAGTGGCACGATGGAAGAAGTCACCCATTGAGTTCACCCCTGCTGAAGTGATATTGATCTGTGTGCCATTTGTCAAGGTGAAGTATATCCTGCCGGTTTCGTTGAACACCAGCTGTGAGCCATTCCCAACTGTATTAGTGGCCCAGTACTCATCATATTGGTATCCAGAAGGCACAGCAACTGGATAGAGCACAAGATTCCCATTAGTTTGCACATTTAGGAGAAATCGGCCATTGGAGTAGTCCATGGCGATGAGACGGCTGCGGAGCATCTTCCCCAGTGGGAGCACTTGTGTGGGCAGGATGGTATCAGCTGGGTAGTCGAAGGTTTCCCACTTTGTTGTGCCATCTGTGCCGACAAGCTTGAAGTCACCTGTGTCGAGCATTCTGGCATAGGCCACACCTGTGAGACTGTGACTCCGGGATTCCAGACCTCATCACCGAAGGGATTGCGGAGCGAAAGCACCCCATCTGTGAGCCGGAGAACACAGCTGGATGGCACTTGTACTGGCGTTGTATCTTGCCCACCAGAGCTGTTCTTCGCGTATCTTGTTGAACCAGATGGCGAGGAGCAGGGGCGGAGGAGCAGGTATGGCTGGGTATGGCACCTGCCATACCTGCCTCTGCGCGATCTGATTTTTAAGACACGTACGTCAAGAACACAAAATATTTACCCTGATGATTTCATGTGTGGATTTGAAAAATTATTTTAGCAAGATGTCCAGTAGATTGAACTCGAATACTTTGCTCCTTATATACTCTGTATGAATTTTTTTGGCATTACGATATTGTTTAATATTCCATCCTACCGATTTTGCCGCATCATAATTTTACTCTGTCCTCCGCCACTATAATACACCTACTATCGAAATGAGAATAGGATGATATCCTATTACCTTACCTTAAAATTGATGTTAAGATTAGGATAGGAGATGCACACGTCTAAGGAACAATAACGGATAATAAAGATATATAAAAATAATAATTTCGCCATATCAGAATTTTTTCCCGTCCTCCGCTACTGGCGAGGAGGTAGGAGGAGTTGCCCTCTATGGGACGGAAACCGAAGGCAAAGTCGCCGGATGGTGAGACCCATGAGATGTTTGGTCCCTGGGGTGTCAAGGAGGAGCCCAAGGTGATGTTTCGCTGTGCTTGAGTGGATGAGGTACGGAGTAGTAGCAAGAATTGGAGGAAGCACAATAGCAGAAGTGGTGCCATTGCTATTTGCCTGTTCTCTGTTCCTACTAATAACGAGAAGCTTATTGCTCTGGGAGAATGGCATTTAACAGTCTTCACTCGCCATCACCTTGGAGTTTTCCATACCTAACAAATTAAAGAGAGGTGCTTCTATGCTCTTCCTTCTAAAAGTTGCACAACTATTAAAGCATGAATGAAGGGTAGATTGTGATTACTTACCCCTTCGCTTGCTTCAAGATTTGTGCAACTTGTACTAGAAGGAAGAGCATAGAAGCACCTCTATTTGGTTAAACTTGAAGTTTACACACAAAGGGGAATAATGCAACTTCTAGGAAGGTTGTCTCATGATGTCAATACAGTATGTAGAAAAATATGTCCTATGAATTGAAATTAGTGTGTAATAGCCTGTGAGGCTGAGATTGAACTGATCAATTGTTTGTTATTACTAGCTTCTCGACGTGGTTATCCTTTATTCCTCTGTCAGCAAGACTGTTTCGCATTAGTAGCTCACATTTCTTATCAACCATACAAATCTTCTATGGATTACCGTCACTTGAGGAAAGACAAGATTTGATATGTTTCCTTCATTGAACATGAAACAAAAGAAAGCAGGAACTATGTATTTCTGAATACTGTGTTTTTCTCTATCCCAGCTGGCCTGTTAAATCATTGTTGAGAAAAATAGCTATGGCCGGCTTAGGGTCAAATCAGCCTGGATCTGTACATGGTAATCTATTGCAGTTTAGTATTAGTACTGTGGTTTGACCCAGTTAGAGTCTGATATACTGATCCTAATAGCCTCTGTGGTGAATGAGGAACACTGAATTGAATGTATGTAACCATGAGAATTGCTTGCTAAAAACAAAACTGAACTTATTGCTTCTTTTTGCCTAATTTCCTTGGCGCTTTGTTACGTTGTGTGCTGAACCTTTTCTGCAAGATATTCTCTCTCCACGCATACAGCTAAGCTGCAAGTGTAGTCTCCTTTAAGTGTGTAGAAAAGCATTGTTGCATAGAACAATATCATGCGTGGGAAACGGACCTAGTAAAAAATCTATAAATTATTTGTCTCAAAAAAAGGAAAATCTATAAACTATTATTGTTCTTCACTGTGCCGTATAAACTATTATTGTTCTTCACTGTGCCGTTCTGATTTGAATTATATTTCCATGCGATTACGTTTGTTGAATGTTGACCTGTCATGGTACCCTGAAAATCCCATTTAAGCAATGCATTGGTTAATCATCTAATTAATGCATTAGCCTGTAATTAAGCATCAAGTCAAGTGACAGTGTGTATAAGTGAGTACAATAACTAGTGTTGCAATAGAATTATATAAATACAGTTGTGCCCGCAAGTAACCAGTGGGAAGCTCAGGGGTAAGAGAGTAAAAGAGTCTAAGCACAGGGTGGTGAAAGGATAAGACTGGGCTGTAGTTTGCAATTCCGTTTTTACTGCATTCCAGTCGAGTAGCTAGCAAAGGACCAGCCGAGCAGCACATTTCCATTTCTCCTAACCAGCTGCGAGCAAGCAAGCAAGCCACATTTCCCTCTGCTCAGAAAGAATCGAGAGCAACCATCACAGCCAAATCCAGCCTTCCCATTCCACACCTCCAAAACCGAGAGCAAGCCAAGACGAGCAAGAACTAGAGGAGCGACCGAACCAAGAGAAGGAGGAAGGAAACCAGAAGAGAAGACCACAAGGAGCTGTCGGACCGAATTTTCCCAAGACAAACCGAACCGAGCCTAGGAGGAGCTGTGCAAGCAAGAATTTGGCCACCTCTACCATAGCTCCAACCCTTCTTCCCCAATCGAACCAAAACCCAAATCCAAGTACAAAGCAACAAGGAACCGAGTCCAAGTAAGCAAGCAACTAAGAACCCTAGAACCGTAAGCAGTCCCAACTCCAAATAATAAAAATAGTGAAACCTAGAAATCTCAAACCAGTGGAGTTCTAGGTAAAAGCGTAGGCCGGGCTCGGCTGCGGGCTGCCAAGCCACGGATCAACCAGTTTCAGTTGCCGCGAGGCAGTAGCCAGTTGGCACAAGCCGTGGTAGAGAGCCGGCATGGAGAGAGGAGGAGAGCTAGTCGGCGGAACTGCAGCCTATGGTTCAGAGGAGGAGCAGTAATGAGGGGAGTTCGGCCGGGGGGAAGTCACCGGAGCGAGCGTCGAGAGGGAGAGCTTGGGATAGGGGAACCCAAGGTGGAGTCGAGTTGGTCTAGAGGGTCCAGCCGAAAGAAAAAGAAAGAGAGGATAAGGAGCCAAAGCGTTTCGGCCGAGAGACTTCGGCCGAGGTCAGAAAAGAAAAGAAAGAAAGAAAAAAAGAAAAAGAGAGAAAAGAAAAGAGAAAAGTTGAGACGAGGCTAAGCAGCAGGTGTACTTACGTAGATAAATCAAAATAAACATTAACATTATCTCTAATTAATCTAATTAATACTGCTAAAACTATTGGTTGGACATCATAATTATTGACATCATAATTATTGTTCAAAATTAATACTCTGTATTTTCAGGACCCGAATCAATTGGACCAACCCTAGTTATCGAGCAAGGACGTACGTTCAGATATTATACCAGTTAAGCTTCCTTGATCATAATTTATTAAATGCTTTCTAAATGTTTTTCTTATTACAAACGTTAGTTGTTGGATAGATGTAAACGGACTCTTGATTTTGGTGAGCGGATTCTAATCCTGAGAGACTATAGAAAAAATATAGCATCATATTATACAAAAGAACAAATCTACAATCAATAAAGAGGGAAAAGGGTTAATCTCTCTATATTCAATGTTCATTTTTATTGATGGTTCAATTCGTTATGTCCATGTATTGTGATTGATGTTAGGCAATAGTCATCATTTTTGAATAGTTCCGTGCAGACCAGCCGCGTTGTGTGGCTTCTTCTGGTTCACACAACGCCCCAGCCCCAGGTAGAGGTGGGCACTTTTTAACCAAAACTGAAAAACCAAACCGAATTAACCCAAAAAATCGATTTTTTTTTTGTTTTTGATTTTTGGTTCAATTTGTATTTTGAGTCTATTCAATTGTTGGTACTCAATTCGGTTTATTAATCTGGGAAAACCAAATCGAACCGAACCCCGAATAGATCGGTCACATGTAGGGGTGCAATTGGCTCGAATTCGGTCGGATATCGCTCTTTCTATATCCTAAACCATATTTTTTGTCGGATTTGAAATCAGATTCGGATAGTGTTAGATATGAATATGTGATGGATAATATAGTTCGTAGATTCAAGTCGAATACATATCGGAATCGATACGATATCGGATAATTTTTGTCAGATAATGCGTGGAAATAGATACCACAAAAAGCACACATATAACACTGATTAACCAACCGTATGAGTTTAACATGTACAAGATTATCGCAGTCTAACAAAGTCATTTTATCGGGTAGCCCAACAATGTTGCAAACGTACATTCAATTTAAACGATACACATGCGAAAAGACACGAAACATAGAATGATACGTAAATAATATCACGATAACATGACCATAACTTCACATCTTCATGAAAGAGACAATAAGACAAGTCGATAATATTTGGATTACATCACACAAACATACAAACAGAAGACTCAACAATGACACAATCTTATATAAGAGTTTGACAATCGAAGTGGCTAAGGTAGGCTAGCAACATCTCAAGGAGACAACGAGTTCATGATCATGGCTACTTGTCCTCGACAAGCACTTGTTATTATCAGCTGCAACCATAGTCTTATCTTACAAAATAATAGCCTTAATAGGTAAGAACAAGAGTGTATGACGTGTAACATTAATAAAAAAATGTTGTTTTGCTATTTTATACTACTATGAAGCAAAATACAAGCCAAACCAACTTAAACAACAAGCATAAATGAAGCACTTTTTTATCCTGTGACCAATACTAGAATGGAGTCAAAGGCCATGTTTGTACAATAAAAGATACAGAACAGCAAAGATTACGCAGCTTACATCACACACATACGCAAAAAACATGATGTTTTTGTTTGCTGAGAAATTGAAAGGAAAACTTTTCAGCGCAATGAAGAATAAAATAATTCCCTAATCTGGTGATGTCAGTACGCACAAGTGATTCTAAATTAGCAAGTTACAATGAGCCTTCTAAATTCATATTTCCAAATGGATAGTTGTAATCATAAATTCATATTACTAGCAGTTCTAGATAAGATTATTCTTGACATTTTCTCCACCAAGGTAATGGTTCTTCTTCACATTTTCTCCTAAATTTCTCACTAAGCATAATAGTAATCCGGCAGGAGAATGAACAGACCTCAGAAGTCATGTCTACCATTAATCTATAATCACTAAATAACATACTAATATAAATGCATTTATTCCATTCTAACATTCATTATACAAAGATTAGTTAACAATTAACAGACTGACATCAACTGAACTAGTTATATGCCCGTGCGTTGCTACGAAAAACAAAATTGATAACGAAAAATAAAGATTAAAAAATAAAAAAAAATACTATTTCATAAGATCAAACATCTATCTTTAACGCTTCATTTCTTGCAAAAGCTGACTAATTAAAGCAACGCTTCGTTTCTTGCGTAGGGCAATTAAGCAGGGCAATTAATGTGACGTGGGAAGAAACTCTCACTTTATATAGTAGAGATATGCATTTATGTCATTATACAAAAATTCATTAACACTTAACAAACTTAAATTCAACCTTTAATCTATAATCATTGAATAACATACTGACATAAATGCATCTATTCCATTCTACCATTCATTATACAAAGATTCATTAACACTTAACAGTTTTCATTTTACAAAGATTCAGTAACTTGCTAACCTGGTTCACAGGTGTCGAAGGCAGTGGCCGTCGAGCTAGGTCTAGACTCCACAGGGCGTAGAGGGCGAGAGGGGGGAGGGAGCAAAGGACGGCGCCGAGGGACGTGACTTTGGGGGTGGAGGGCGCAGGGAGGCGGGTTGGCAGAGGGCGCCGGGAAGGGGGGAGGGGGGATGACGGCTACAGGAAGGTGGCAGTGGCGGTGGCACTCGAGGGCTTGGAGCTGGGAGCCTGGACCGCTCGGCGGGGAGTGGACGAGACGCCAATGAATCAAGGAGACAACGACCGGTTGGTTAGGACTTAGGGTTAAGTGGTAACCGGCTAAAGCCTTCAGCTCATTCGGATATCCAAATTAAATTGGTCGGATATATCCGAGAAAAAGTTCGCAATTTCCCGATTCATCATATAGTGATATTTAGAATCTAAATTCAAAACAAAATATCCCAATCCAATACTGAATCCAAACACTATCCAAAAATATTATCCGAATGTGATCCGATCACCTCCGGTGGATCCGTCCGTAATTATCCCATTTGCACACTAATCACAAGAGGAGGCATCATCATTCGGTCAGCACACCGCGCACGCACAAAAATCACTCCCCTACTCCAGCCCTAGATCAAGCCGGCGACACCTCCTCCGTCGGCGCTGCCTCCTCCGTCGGCGCCGACGCTTCCTCCTCGGCTCGTCCCTCGGCGCCGCCTTGATCCGGTGAGCCCTCGGCTCAGCCTCGAGCCGGCGAGCCCTCGGCGCCGACGCCTCCCTCGGCGATGCCTCCTCCGTCGGTACCTCCTCCTCGGCTCGTCCCTCGGCGCCTCCTCCCACGATGGCACCTCGAGCGGACATCAGATCGGCTACCTCATCCGACGTTAGATTAGCCAAATGTATTTACCTTTGCCTCTTCTTTTATAGCAAAGATTGTAGAGATTGTTTTTTTTTTTTTTTTTTTTTTTTTTTGCGGCGTATTGTAGAGATTGTTTGACTAAAAGAGATTCAAAGACATTCATAGGTACATGCATATATCTTTATCTTGTATATGGATGCATTAGTGATGCTATTTGTTGCATCTATACATAAGTGCCTGAGTACCATATTACCATGATTTTTCAAGCTTTAATAGACAGTTATATCAGAGTCTCAATCGATAGCATCATGCTGCTTTATAATACAACTTGTTTATTAACAAGCAGGACATCACTGAAGTGAACTGATGAAGGAAGAGGGATCAGGAGGTGTGGGGATTTGGACGGCTCCATCAAGCATTTGTGTCACCTTAAGCATGGTTGGCCGCATCATTGGCTCCTCCTGGATGCACCACAGTGCCACAGCCACAAAGCGTTCCACCTTTTTTATGTTGAAGATTGCCTCATCATCGCCCTCCACAAGCAAGTCGATCCTCCCACACCTGTAACAATCGTTTGCCCAGTAAGTTAGTATTTTCTGCTCCTCATCAGCGGTCTCTAGGTCCACATTCCGCCTGCAACACACAAGCTCTAGCAGGATCACTCCAAAGCTGTAAACATCAACCTTCGAGGTAATCCCTATGTTCTTGAACCACTCAGGGGCAACGTAACCTCGAGTACCACGAATGCCAGTGTTCGTCTGTGTCTGATTGGCCCGAAGAAGCTTTGCTAGGCCAAAGTCTGAAATCTTCGCCCCAAAGTTGTCATCAAGAAGGATGTTCTGTGGTTTTATGTCGCAATGGATAATCTGTGTGCTACACTCATGTAAGTAGAGCAGCCCTCGTGCTACCCCAAGTGCAACTTGAACACGGAGGTTCCAATGTGGTTGATTATCGCCGAAGAGGAATTCATTGAGTGAGCCATTCGCCATGAACTCATACACTAGCAATCTTTCAGTTCCCTCATTGCAGAAACCAAGCAGCCTGACCAAATTCTTGTGAAACGTCTGTCCGATGGTTTGGACTTCCACCGTGAACTCCTTTTCAGTCTCTTGCCGGAGATTTTCAATTTTCTTGACAGCAATGTTGGTCCGAAGCTCATCTTGCAGCAGTCCTTTATACACAACTCCGGACGCACCACTGCCTAGCACCTCACAGAAACTACTGGTTGCCTTTTCCAGCTCACTGTAAGTGAAAGTCTTCAGCGGCAATCCAGAATTACTAGATGATTGCGATGACTGGAGTTTCTTTTTCGAGGTGACGCCACAGTAAGTAACAAAAAGAAGAATAGAGATGAGGAGAAAGTTTAACAATACAGAGCTCCCAAAAAGTAAGGAGCTCCCAAGAATCCAATATTTCTTGTCTTTCATCCATTTGCTTGAGCCGCTGTTAAGCTGGGACTGTGAATTGTTGCTTCTAGGTACCTTGAGAAGAACTGTCTTCTGGACACTGTCCCCCATATTCCCATTTGATAGTGGGAGCTTTTTCTTCCAGCAGGTGTTTGACTTTTGGTCAAACACGGCCATGGCGCAGAAGCAATCAATCACACACAGCCTATGGCACTCAGTCTGATCTATGGGGCTGTACTGCTCATAGTCGGATAGAGGCCAATCAACACCATCGATCAGTCTCATCTCAAACTGCGCCACTGCCGCTGTCTCATCCAGGTCACAGCTTTGTGGTTCGAAGTCTGGCCAGCACCCTTTGTACTTCCTTTCCTCATCTAAGAACTTGTAATGTGTTGGGCATAGGCAGCTTGTCTGATTCTTCGTGCCATCAAAGGTGCAGTAACTGTTGAACCCACATGCGCCACTGCCTACCTTCGTTTGTACTGCTTGGCAGATGTTTTGGGGAAGTGAGTTCACCGCTGTCCATTCCTCTCCCCATAGGCTTGTGGCCTTCGTGCTCTTCGGGTACACATATTGCCGAAACATTCCATCTGGGGCAAGAGTGGCACGGTGGAAGAAGTCACCCATTGAGTTCACCGCTGCTAAAGTGATATTGATCTGTGTGCCATTTGTCAAGGTGAGGTATATCCTGCCGGTTTCGTTGAACACCAGCTGTGAGCCATTCCCAACTGTATTACTGGCCCAGTACGGGTCATATTGGTATCCAGAAGGCACAGCAACAGGATAGAGCACAAGATTCCCATCAGTTTGCACATATAGGATAAATCGGCCATTGGAGTAGTCCATGTCCATGAGACGGCTGCGGAGTACCTTCCCCAGAGGGAGCACTTGTGTGGGCAGGATGGTATCAGCTGGGGAGTCGAAGGTTTCCCACTTTGTTGTGCCATCTGTGCCGACAAGCTTGAAGTCACCTGTGTCGAGCATTCTGGCATAGGCCACACCAGTGACTCGGGGATTCCAGACCTCATCACCGGAGGGATTGCGGAGCGAAAGCACCCCATCTGTGAGCCGGAGCACACAGCCGGATGGCACTTGTACTGGCGTTGTATCTTGCACGCCAGAGCTGGTCTTCGCGTACCAAGCAACAGTCTTTTCTGGTATCTTGTTGAACCAGATGGCGAGGAGGTAGGAGGAGGAGTTTCCCTCTATGGGGCGGAAACCGAATGCAAAGTCGCCGGAGGGTGAGAGCCATGAGATGTTTGGTCCCTGGGGTGTCAAGGAGGAGCCCAAGGTGATGTTTAGCTGTGCTTGAGTGGATGAGATACGCAGTAGTAGCAAGAACTTGAGGAAGCACAATAGCAGAAGAGGTGCCATTGCTATCTGCCAGTTCTCTGTTCCTACTAATATCAAGGAGCTTATGCCTCTTGGAGAATGGCATTTAACAGTCTTCACTCGCCGTCACATTGGAGTTTTCCATACCTAACAAATTGAATACCAGCCACATTTTCTTTTTGGTTAAACTTGAAGTTTACACACACATATGGGAATAATGCAACTTCTAGAAGGTTGTCTCATGATGCCAATACGGTATGAAGAAAACGATGTCCTATGAATTGGAATTAGTGTGTAACAGCCTGTCAGACTGAGATTGAACTGGTCAATTGTTTGTTATTACTAGTTTCTCGACATGGTTATCCTTTATTCCTCAGTTAGCAAGACTTTCGCATTAGTAGCTCACATTTTCTTATCATGCATACAAATCTTCTATGGTTTACCATCACTTGAGGAAAAACAAGATTTGATATGTTTCTTTCGTTGAACATGAAACAAAAGAAAGCACGAACTATGTATTTCTGAATACTGTGTTTTTCTCTATCCCAGCTGGCCTGTTAAATCATTGTTGAGGAAAATAGCTATAGCCGGCTTAGGGTAAAATCAGCCTGGATCTGTACATGGTAAACTATTGCAGTTTAGTATTAGTACTGTGCTTTGACCCAGTTAGAGTCTGATATACTGATCCTACGTCTGTGATTTTGGATCGGGCTGAATGAAATGATTTTAGCGTTAGGTTATGCCCTGCGTTTTTGTTCGGTTTCCAGTAGATCTCGACCGTTCATTGCAATCCGACGACTGCGATTCGAGTGAGCCGGCCTGTTTTCGCTTTTGTGCTGCGACGACGTGTGGGCCGTTTGCGTTTTTGGGCCGTCTCAGCCAACTGTTGCAGCTGGGCCGCGAGACATTACTGTTTGAGCAATTTATTATTTTGAGCCCTTTATTGTTTAAATGATAATTGCTGTTTTTCCAATATTTGTTGTATTATGCCTTATGTAGTTCAACAAATGTTTTTCAATGATTATTATTCCTGGGCATTATTTCATGATTGATGATTAATTTTCTGGATAAATTATTTAATATTGCAATTAATATCATGATTATTTCTAAGCATTATGTCTGATTAAATGGAACCAACGGGAAATTTAATCAGGGAATTAATCTGGACTTAAAATAATGTATAACCAATGTTATCAGTAATTTTAAGTTATTTCTCGTATTTAATTCCTATTTTGTTTTCTGCCTAACGGTGATGCAAATTAGGACATAATCTTGCTGATAAAATTCGTTTCGTTTTCTGCCCAACGGTGATGCGAAATGAAAACTTATGATATTTTTCATTTATATGTATTTAATAAGACCAACGTAGGATTAATTACATATACGTCATTGTTCCAATTATTGATTAAACTTGTTACTATTTTTCAGCGTTTAACAATGTTGCCTCTGAGCTCAATGGCATTGAACAGCTCAATGGCACTAACTTTCCCTCGTGGAAAGATAAGATCCTCATTACACTAGGGGTCTTAGACCTTGACCTAGCATTACGAGAGGATGCTCCTGTCGCACCTGCCCCTAATGTTGAGAATTACGTTGATCTCAAGAAGCAATATGATGAGAAAGCGGAGCGGTGGGAGAAGTCTAACCGCATGTCTCTAATGATAATCAATAACAACATTTCTGTTGGGATTAAGGGAGGAATCCCTGATTCCAAAAATGCTAAAAAGTACTTGCAAATGTTGATGAGAACTTTAAAGGTACCTCCAAAACTTATGCCAGTACCTTGATCATGCGCATGCTTACCTCCCGCTATGATGGTAACAGCGGAGTGAGGGAGCATATCATGAGCACGACTGACATGGCGGCTAGACTAAAGGGGATGGACATGGCCATTTCTGATGGTTTTCTTGTTCATTTCATCATGAGCTCCTTGTCACCTGAGTATGAACCCTTCAAGATCAATTACAACACTCAGAAGGAGAAGTGGTCCATAGCTGAGCTCATAAGCCACTCTGTTGAGGAAGAAGAGGCAAAAGGCAGAGAGGCTGAAGGAACAGGCTCATCTTGTCAGCACTGGCAAGAGGAAGAATCAGGAGGAGTCTGGTGGTTCTAAGGCAAATAAGAAACCTTATCACCCTGCCAAAAATGATGGGAAGGGAAAGGTTATTATTCATGGACCTCCAACACCTTCTGCACTAGCCATAGGGAATTTCCTTTGCAAATTTTGCAAGAAACCGAGGTACGCACAAAAGGACTGTGCGGGATTCAGGCAATGGTTAGCAAAGAAGGGTAATGAAACCATTTCTTACGTTGATGAATCCTTTTTTACTGAATTTACCTCTAATACTTGGTGGATTGACTCAGGTGCAACTGTGCACATTACTAATTCATTACAGAGATTGCATTCCGTGACGACCATAAGAAGGGGGAATCGAACTCTTAGGGTCGCTAATGGAACGGAGATTGAAGTCAAAGCAGTTGGAACTCTTCAACTTGCATTAGGAGGCGGCTTCAGTCTTCATTTTTTTTATGTTCTATATGTTCCTAGTGTTAAGAGGAACTTAATTTCAGTATCTGTATTGACTAAAGCAGGTTATTAATGTGAGTTTGTGGACAATAAGTGCATTATCAAATGAAATAATGATATTATTGGTCTTGCCTTCGAGCAAGACAAACTTTATTTACTCCCTATGGATGAATCTGTGTTGAATGTGTGTACCGCTGCAAATAAGAAGACATGTGAGACGTCGTCGAAATTATGGCACTGTCATTTAGGCCATATTTCTAGGGGAGGAATGGAATGTCTCATTAAAAAAGAGATACTCTAACCCTTATATTTTTCAGGGTCTTCTAGAATTAATCCACACTGACATTTGTGGACCCTTCCCAGTGACAACAGTGGATGGTTATAATTCCTTTATTACATTCACTGGTGTTTTCTCTCGCTATGGCTATATTTTCCCCCATTCGTGATCGTTCTGAATCACTAGATAAATTTAAGATCTATAAAGATGAAGTTGAAAATCAGCACAATATTAAGATCAAAGTAGTGAGATCAGATCGTGGAGGAGAATATTATGGGAGATATGCTCCTTATGGGCAAATACCTAGGCCCTTTTGCCAGATTCCTTCAAGAAAATGGCATAGTTGCCCAATACTCTATGCCCGTAGAACCCCAGCAGAATAGAGAGGCAGGGCGTCGCAAGCGTACACTTATGGATATGGTACGGAGCATACTTAATCATTCCAATCTGCCTATTAACTTGTGGATGGAGGCACTAAAAATGGCTGCCCACATACTTAATCGGGTTCCTAGCAAGTCTGTACCTAAAACACCTTATGAATTATGGATTGGGAGGAAATCGACAGTTAATTATTTACGCGTGCGGGGTGTCGTGCTGAAGCTAGAATATTTAACCCACAGCTAAAGAAATTAGATCATAAGACTGTGAGTTGCCATTTCATTGGATATCCAAAAAGATCTAAAGGATATCGGTTTTATTGTCCAGATCGTATCACTAAATTTGTTGAGACCAGACACGCTATCTTTTTTAGAGGACAATGAAATCAGTGGGAGCTCACAACAAAGGGAGATAGATCTTGAGGAAATTCGGGCTCATGTTCCATTACCAATAACTCAAGAACATATTTTTCATTAAGAATCATTATGGCGCTTGTTGCTCATTATGACTTAGAGCTCCATCAGATGGATATTTAAAACTGCATTCCTTAACGGTGACTTGCATGAACAAGTTTTCATGGCACAACCCGAAGGTTTTGTCGTGCAAGGCAAGGAACATATGGGGCGCAGACTTAAGAAATCCATCTATGGACTTAAACAAGCGTCCAGACAATGGTACCTTAAACTCGATAAAATAATCAGAAACTTTGGATTTAAGGAGAATGAGGTGGACAACTGTATATATATCAAGAATAAGGGTGGAAAATTCATTTTCCTAGTACTCTATGTTGATGATATATTATTAGCAAGCAGGGATAAGAATATGCTGCATGAGACTAAGAGATTTTTATCCTCTAATTTTGACATGAAGGATCTCGGTGAAGCCTGTTTTATTTTAGGCATTGAAATTCACTGAGATAGGTCTAAAGGAGTACTAGGATTATCTCAAAAGTCATACATTGACAGAGTACTTGAAAGGTATAACATGAGTAAGTGCTCTGCCACGCCTGCTCCAATAGTTAAGGGCGATAAATTTGAATTATTTCAAAGCCCAAGGAATCAATTAGAATCATATCAAATGAAGATGATTCCTTATGCTTCGGCTGTCGGAAGCCTATACGCTCAAGTCTGTACGCATCCGGACTTGGCATTTGTTACCGGGATACTTGGCAGATATCAGTCTAACCCAGGTCTAGACCACTGGAAGGCTGTTAAAAAGGTCTTGCGTTATTTGCAGGGCACTAAGCATTACATGCTCACATATAGAAAGTCTGTGTGACACCTCGGAGTGTCGTAACCTTATTATTGAGCATGATAAGGTTAAATACAGTATGAGATGTGGAATTAAGGTTAAAATCATAAGAATCGGAGGTTAATAGCTTTTTAGGGCGTTTCGGGCGTTTTAAGTTTTGGGCCTTCAGGAGGAGATTTTGGGCCTTGGTGGGCTTTGGTGGGATGGATTAGGACTCCAGTAACGGACTAGGATTGGGTTGAGGGCTGGTAAAGGGCTCCCCCAGCCCCCTTGCGCCCCGCCTCCACTCTTGCGCCCTCTCCTCCTCCACCTCTCCTCTCCCTCTTGTGCGCCTCCACTCCCCTTTGCCCCATTGCTCCCCACCTCTCCACCACCTCTCCTCCACCCCTTGCTGCCTTTGGTGGCCTCCCCACCCTGCACCTCGTGGAGTCGTCCCGTGGAGGCGAGAAGCGAGGAGCGAGGGCGTGGAAGCCGAGGAGCGTGGAGCGAGGCGAGGCGTGGAGCGAGGGCGATTCACGCGGAGATTCATTGAGTTTTGTGCATCGGGCCAAGGTATGATCTTGGGGATCCTTGGGATGATCTAGGTACTGTTATTAGGGTGTTTTACCAAGTTTTTAGATCAATTGGAGCGCTGGTTTGAAGTAATTTGGGTTAGATCTAAACTTGTCCACGTTTCTGTTTTCGGGCAGATTGAGCAGTCGAACTAGGGTTCGAGTTTCCGTCGATTTAGAATCCGAATCAGACCGTACGGACTTCTAGGAAGTTGTAGATAATTTAATTATCTTTCCGTTGACGTAAAGCACGTTAATTTCCGATCAGCCGTTTAGAAAGTTATGGCTGTTTTACCGAGCGCCTAAAAATCTGTGACGTAACTGGAACAGATTGTGGTAATCTGTAGATTAAACAATTTTAGAGTCGAATCAGTCTTTCCCTATAACTAGAAAAAGTTGGGAAATTTCCTAAGCTTCGCGGACGGTGTACTTTCGTTTATTCGATTTGGAGTCCCAGAACTCAAGTTATGCCTTTTGCAAGGCTGCTGTCCCGCGAGGACAGAACCTCTGTTTTTAGGTTTTGAGTAGTTGGCAATGTCGGGTTATATGGGGTTTTGTGTACTGTTTTGAGGTTATGATTGTGAGTGTGTGATGCCTATGTGCAGGTGGTGTGACCCGGAGTTCCCTCTTCTTCCCGCCAATCAGATTTGCACGTGGTTGAGGCAAGTGTGTTGTGATGGATAGCGAGTTGTAGGTTGCATGTTGAGATTAGATGGAATTGTTTACATGATATATGTCCACTTGCCATGTGTTAATGATTGATATGATATGATGAGCATGTTTAACATATTATGATGCCATGTGTTAATATGTGAATTGAATATGATATTTGGCATGGTTGCATGCATGTCATGAGATAGGGCCGAGGCGGTGAAAGTCATAGCTAGTCCGGCAGGTCGGTGAGAAAGTTATGACTAGTCAGGAGCGCCATTGAGTAAGTCCTATGTCGTGATTCCATCCACGTGGTGTTTAGGCGAGTAGGCACCCTCCATCTTCCCGGGATGGAAGGGAAAGGAGTGCACACCGACGGGTGTGTACTTCCCATACCGGTATGAGGTTCCGAAGGTCGTGAGCAATGCATTACATCGCATACAAATTGATGATGATATTGATAAGTATTCATGAATGAGATGTTATACCTGATGAAAGATGTTATTGACTTGTTGTTATGCTTGTTGTCCATTGCAGTATGCTTGCTGAGTTTTCGAACTCACCCTTGTGTTTTCTTGTTGTTTTAGGTACCATGAGAACGGCATGCGGGAAAGGGGAATAGTCACACTCTCACACGTTGCTTCACCTTAATGTTTCCCCAAGTCAATTCATTTAGTTTGATAATAAATTGCGTGTGATGGTCTTTTAAATTAAGTCTTAGCTTGGTTAATGAGAGTTCTATTGTTTGTTTGACACTTGGAACCTTAAGAGCTTAATGTTAGTCTCTTATTGTCGTTAAGACTTTATTTATTGCTATTTTAGATGTTTCTCTTATTGCCATATAATGTTATATTGTTGCTGTTCCTTAAAATTCATGATAAAACAAAGGAGGTGCTGCCGAAATCTCGGTTTTTAGCCTATGCACCTTTGCTGGAATTTTATGTTAAATATGGTATTTAGTTGTTGTTTAGCTTATGTTTGGTAGCATTCGGGCATATTGAATGCCGGGGTGTTACAGTCTGACAACCTTGAAGTTTTGGGTTATTCAAACGCTGATTTTGCATGGTGTGTAGACACTAAGAAATCCACATCAGGCTATATATTCACCCTAGCAGGAGGAGCAATTCGTGGAAAAGCTCCAAACAATCCTTAACTGCATCGTCGACAATGCAGGCAGAATTCGTAGCATGTTATGAAGCAACTGGGCAGGCCGTATGGCTTAAAAAACTTTATCCCGGGACTGAGAGTGGTAGACAACATTGCAAGGCCACTCACTATATACTACAATAACAAGGCCGCAATTTTCTATTCGAGTAACAACAAGTCAAGTGGTGCTGCCAAACACATTGATATTAAATACTATGTTGTGAAAGATAGAATCCAGGATCAAACTATTAAAATTGAGCATATTAGTACTAAGTCAATGCTCGTGGATCCGCTCACCAAAGGTTTACCTCTTAACTTATTTAAAGAACATACCGCCAGCATGGGTTTATTGGAGGACCTTTGATTATGATACTGGATATAGGGGCATTAAAATCAATCAACACCCGTTATGACTAAGCTAGCATTCTATCGAGGTATTATGGTGGACTATAGGTACTGATGTTTCAATAGCGTTTTCATTTGCTGTTGAAAACACATTACTTTGGACTACTGTTTTACTAAGAATGAATGCATTATGATAGCCTTCGATCAAGTGGGAGAATGTTGGTTGATCTCGGCTGTGGTGTGGAATGTTACCACCCAAATCCCGCACATCCAATCATTTTCCTAAAATAAACTTTCCTAATAAACACCGCGCCATGATCGGAGGCGCACTCCATATACTAAAATAAACTTTCCTAATAAACACCGCGCCGAGATTAACCAACATGAGGAACACTGAATTGAATATATGTAGCCATGAGAATTGCTTGCTAAAAACAAAACTGAACTTATTGCTTCTTTTTGCCAAATTTCATTGGTGCTTTTGTTACGTTGTGTGCTTATCCTTTTCTGCAAGATATTCTCTTTCTCCACGCATAGAGCTAAGCCGTAAGTGCAATGTTCAAAAAAGCTCTAGGTGGTAGGCGGGCGGAGGCCCACTGCCTGGCGCCTAGCCTGCCTAGGTGGCATCTAGGTGGAAATCGCAAAATGGCAGGCTACAGTGATGGAATATAGTCACAAAATATAGTCTCACACATAATATAGTCACAAAACTAAGTCTGTACCATAGTATCCAGTTAATATTAGCTCCCTATTGGAGATCAATTACATAGTGCACATTACTTCATATAGTGAATAGAAGGCCGAAGAAAAGGACCTCAACGCTTGCGGTCGGGCGGGAGCTTAGTCGGGAGGAGCTCGGGCGGGAGCTCGAGCGGGGAGGGAGCTCGGGCAGGAGCTCGTCCGCGCGTCTGCTTCGGCGGCAAGGAGGAGCTCGGGTACTGGTGGGGAGTGCGCGGGGAGGAGCTCGGGAGGCCTCGCCGGTAGCGCAGGGTCTCAGGGTCACAGGAGGCCTCGGCAGCGCGGGGTCAAGGATGAGCTCAGAAAGCCTCTAATCTCAGGTAACCCTAGCCTCTCTCTCTCTCTCTCTCTCTCTCCCCTCTTTTCCCCTCATAAAGCTGTCCTATGAAAACGATGTCCTATGAATTGGAATTAGTGTTTAACAGCCTATCAGGATGAGATTGAACTGGTCAATTGTTTATTATTACTATCTTCTCGACACGGTTATCCTTTATTCCTCAGTCAGCAAAACAGTTTCACAGTTTAGTACTCTCTCCATTCCAAAATATAGGACACAACTGCTTTTTTTTAAGTTCCAAAATACAGGGCGCGGCGCCTCCTCAGCTCTTGTTCTGGCTTCTCTCCCATCTCTCATGCGCATGCATGCATACATTAACCTTCTCTCCCATCTCTCATGCGTATGCATGCATACATTAACCCCCTCGAGCCTCGCGCGACACAACTGCTTTCTTAGTCTCTGCGTTGGTAGGAGTTACATCTTATATAATGGGATGGAGGGAGTATTAGTAATGTGATTTGACCCTGTTAGAGTCTGATATACTGATCCTAATAGCCTCTCTGGTGAATGAAGTACACTAAATTGAATGTACGTAGCCATGAGAATTGCTTGCTGAAAACAAAACTGAAGTTATTGCTTCTTTTTGACAAATTTCATTGGCGCTTCTTTGTTCTGCAAGATATTAACTTTTTCCACACATAAAGCTGAACCCTAATTGTAGTCTCCTTAAGTGTGAAGAAAAGCATTGTTGCATTGTGGCGACCCATATAATTAACCCAGGATAACGACAGTAACTTTGTCATTAATCCTGAGGTAATTACGCTGATCTGAGTATATTAGGTAATAAAACATCGAGCGGACCAGCCACTTGATTAGTTAATACACTGTATTCAGTGTATTCAGAGTGTTGCAACAGAAATAATAATTAGAGACTAAAATAGAAATTTATTATAATTGATTGCCACACAGGCTACATATTTAGTACATTAATTAAACATAGAATCCAAATATAACCTAGATGTAATACCAAAAGTACTGATTACTCCATATACTGACAAAGTTGATACATTGTTTATCCAACCCTCTACCCGTCCTGGAAGTCCTTAACCACCTTGCCACCCTAGTCATACGGGGAATCATAGACAAGCCTACAATGTTTAGTTTTTAAGTAAAGAGGGAGTTACACAAGAGTAAGTACAATAGTACTCAGCAAATATTAATAGTAAAATGCAGTATATGAAATTTTCCTTCCACATTCATCTCAAGTCTTTTTCCATAACCATTTGTGTAACCTTTCCTCCAAAAATATTTTAAGAAAATAGTTTTCATTAAGAAAGTTATGTTGTTATTTTTAATTATCAAAAAATACTACTAGCACTCGTATATAAGGCAAACTTAGCTTCCGTAGCCTCCAAATTTAGGAGACATACATGAATTCATGATTTGACACTGCGCATATTTGTACCACTTTACCCATAGCAAACCCAATAGCAGCTGGGAACTCAGAATGTTTATCACTAATCAGGTATTAGATCTCAATCTTCACCACCTACCAGTTGTACTCCTTTTAGAAATCGAAGGTACTATTACATAGGGTGGTCAATTGAACTCCATTTAGAAATCGAAGTTACTCATCTCATGGCGTACATATAGCGCCCTGGTAAATCAACTTTAATTGATTACCAAAATGTGTCTCTCACGGGTTTCCAGCATATCCCAGTTTCACAACTCTCTTAGTTAACTACTCTTATCTAATATCGAGATCAAACACCATCATAAGACAATATTTTCTGATCGTTTTCACACACTATGATTGATATAATTTACTACGGCTCATTACCCGAGTGTAGTGGTTTATCCTTATATCGTAACTTACGTAGAGGGCCCCTCTGGCAAAGCTCAACCATGGCACTCTCTACCCACCTCATATACCATACCGACTTCATCTATTAGGTGAACCAAATCAACATATTTATAAAATTCACAACGGCATCGGAAACTTACCAACAATCTTACTTACGGTTTTCTTTAAATAACATTTTTCCATACAGTGATGATTTCTGAAAACGTTCAAAAATGATTTCACAAATATAAACAAAGGAAACTTTCTTGGATTTTGGTCAAAATAAACGACTTCACCTGATTGATACTGAGGTTCCACTCACAGATTAATTTCTGAAATTATATAAATGATATATCTTAGTGGCCAATCAATTTTTACATATTTTAAGGTGTCAAAAACCTTTTACTTAATATTTTAAGATTTACAAAATTTAAGTTGCACTTTTTAAGGCTTTACACAATTTTTTTTGTCGCGCTTTAATTAGAAATTCGCTTTAATTGGAAATTCGATTGACTGAAGTTATTGTTTTAACAAATTTTAATTTATTCAACTTCAATTTGCATCGTTCACATGAATTAATTAATTCATAAATCTCTTAATTAAACTGAAAATTTTTCTTCTTTTCTTTTTTTTTTTCTACGTCACCCTTATCCTTTCTCTCTCTTTCTGACTCCATTCCCCAATCGTCTTGCTCCTGATCTGGCTCTTCTCCCCAACCCAGTGCCTTCGTCGCTGGCCAACGCCGGCTCACCGCCGGTACACCGCCGCCGCCGGCCTCTTCATCCTCCTGTGCCGGGGTCCCGCCGGCTCTTTCCCCCTCTCCTCACGCTCACGCGGCCGTGCCTGGCTCCTCCCTTTCATGCGCCGCCGTGTGGCTTGCGAGCCCGCCTGGCTTCCGGCCCGCGTAGCAGTGGCTGGCCTCGGGCCGGACCTCGTCCACCATGCCCGAGCTCAACCGGCACTTAGCCCGCGCCACCGAGCTTAGCCACAGGACGCCCTTTCTTCTGTGATATCCGATTATCCCCCCTTTTTTTTCCTTACTTTTCTCTACTAAGTTCTTACTGGATGCATGATTAATCTAGTCAAATGCTTGATCTAGTGATGTTGAATGGTAATACTCTGTTTATGATGATTTCTAAATTAGTTGAATGGCGTGCTGGCGGTATCGTGATCATACCTATAGTTCTTATCACACGCCGAGGAGTGTGATGGTTCTGCGGCACGTACGAAGCCGCCCTCGCAACCACTAAATTGAGACCACTCTCTAAACTATTGTCTTTAGATCTACACTACTGTCAATCCTATGTTGATGCTACTGTTAAATATGTGATTGGTTACCTGGGGTTGAGATGAATGAATGCAATGTTGGGTTGAGGGATGATGGTCCTCCTTTGTTCTTGATCTCCTCCTCTGGACCTTCTAGCTCCTTGGTGCTTGATAGTCTCTTCTAGCTCCTGGTGGTCTCCTTCTCCTTGGGCTTGGTGCTCCTGGTCTTGGTGAAGCTTCTTGCTCGGTTGTGTGCCTGATGGCTGGTGGCTTGTGTGATGGTGGTTCACTTGCTTTGGGTGGCTGCTCTGTGGCGATTGAGCTCACCTTTGTGCTATGGCTTTGTGCTGTGAGGTTTGTGTTCTTGGGAAGCTTGGCTGCCTTGTCTTATAGGGGTTGTTTGGTTTGAGGCCAAATTTGCCAAGCCAAGCTTGCCAAAATTTGGCTAGCCAAAATTTGGTGTCTAAATTGGTGGCTAAAGTTTGGCCAACAATTGGCTAGAAAATGAACTAGAAAAATTTGTGTAGGATCGAAGTATACGAATATAGCAATCAGAGGGGGGGGGTGAATGATTGTGCGGAAGCTAAAACCAAATTCTTGATCTATTAAAAGTTCACCCCAAAACAGAACCAAATAATTGCCTCGTTTTCGACAAAAACAGAATGACAGAGGTTCGGTAAAATGCGAATTCCCGGAGATCCAACCGTCGGAACGATCTGAAATTTGGACACAAGAAACTAGATACTAATACGAATCAAACCCAAAAAGAATCATCTCGATCGGACTTACGGATCAAAAGTTATGAGCTTCGCAAGCTTGCTGATCCAGAACTTGACGAGAATCAATCTAATCAAAACTTCAAGATTAAACAAGAACGACAAAAGATTGATCAACTAGACTTTGAGAAACACTAGATCAATACCCTAGAGAGGTTTTTGATGAATCAAATCAAGATGAAACTAAAAACCAATCTAGAATTAGAACAAGCATGCAAACAAGAACCAAAACAGAAAACACTGTAGCGACGTGGTTACTGTAGCACGCAAAATTTTTGGAAGAATTGATCTTTATTTCTTGTCTAAAATACTCTCATCAAAAGAGTACAAACCCTAAAACCAAGCTCAAAGCTTGATGCGCTCAGCTCTCCTTGGTTGGATGCCTTTCAACAGGAGACACCCCTCCTATTTAAAGCACCAACCCACAAAGAGTTCTGAATACGATTCCTATTCCCTAGAAGGAATCCGTATCCAACACAACTCTACTTGGCCCAACCTGGCCGAGTACAACTCTTGCACGCGTATGGCAACCCTACCATACTCACGTGACTAACACTTTGCACGCGTATGGCCACCTGCCATACTCACGTGACTAACACTTTGCACGCGAATGACCTCCTGCCATTCTCACGTGACTAACCATTCTTCATGTGCACCATTCTCTTAGCCCGAACGTCCCGCATGACATCCTTGACCACCAAGACCTCGGTTCCTCCTGAACCTAGTCTCGAACCTCAGTTCCTCCATGAACCTAGTTCCGGTCCCGTCATCGACCACATTCGTCTTCGAGCAATACACGCACATGAACAAACCACAAACAAATCCGAGCACAAGTCCACGACTTGACTCAATGTCAATCCATGCAACTACTCACATGAGTATTGCATAAAGTCCACTTCAAAAGAAGCATCATGAAATCATTACAAATTTCAAATTCACATTCAAAATTCAAATCCAAATCGCTCAAAACCCTAATTGAGCGAACGCATTCACGACGGACAAACAAAGTTGGTCCGCTGTATAAGGAAAAGTTTCGCTCCAAGAAGCCAACCAAACGCGGAAAAACACGCTCACAGCGGACAAACAAAGTTGGTCCGCTGTACATGCAAAATGGCTTCGGTCATGAGCTCAAAACAAGTTCACAACGGACCCCGAAGCTTGTCCGGCGCAAGCGTGCTACGCCCGCTTCACAAAAGTAAAACCCTAGAAAAAAGTCCATTCACGACGGACAAAAAGAATTAGTCCGTTGTACATGCAAAGGTTTCTGAAATCTTGGAGAAAGAGTTAGACTCAAGCGCTCAAAAGCAAGTCCACGACGGACAAAAAACATTATCCGTCATACAAGCGAAACTGACTGGTTTTGAGGAAAAAAGAGTTTGGCTCAAAGAGTTCAAAACACGTCCACGACGGACCCAAAGACATTGTCCGTCGCAGATGGGGAACTTACTGTTTCTTGAGAGCTAGGTCCGGCGCAAAAGTGAAACTTACTGTTTCTTGACAAATTATCAAACACATGTACAAGCACATTTTGCAAATCCAATTCTAAGTTTAATTTTTCAGTTCAAAGCCAATTTTTCAGACATGATTTCACAATCTCCCCTTGATGAAAACATTGGCAACACTACTTAGTATTGAATCATTTGGCATTCACTTTACAAAAGATTTTAAAAACCAAAGAATCAAAGACCAAGGAAAGAAAACACAGAAATCCCCCTTTGACCAAAATGCAAAACAAAATCTCCCCCTGAGAAGGAAAATGTGTGTGAATGTGCAATGTGCCCAAAAATTCCAAAATTCTCCAAACTTCTCCCAAAAGCTCAAATTTCCAAAAACTTTTTCCCTTTTTCCTTTGAACTTCTCAAATATTCCCAAAATATCTCCCCCTTTGATAATGGATTCATCAAGAGTACAAAAGAGAGAATTTGTTCAAAATTTTTCCTGTAGCAAAGATTTCACAAGGAGAAACAAGGGAGTGCCAAGATAGGAAAAGATGAGCTCATTCGATCATATAACCTTATATATCATATAATATGCAAAATACATGATCTTGATGTGATTTTAACAAGTTAGGGAATGACATGCATCTCAACCTCAATTTAGTCAACTATAGCCAAGTACTAAGCAAGATCTTAGCAGAAAAAGCAAGACTTTAAAAATTGAAGCAACTAACAACTTAGGGCGAGCAAGTAGTTTCAACTCCAATCTAGTAGACCAATTTAATCTTTAAACAATAAGTTGCATGTGGCATGCTTGAAGCATACTTCTTTTATTTTCTAGGAGTGGCATGCTTGAAGCATACATCTTATCTTTGAGGGAATGGCATGCTTGAAGCATACATCTTATCTTTTAGGGAAAGCACCTGAAGCACATAACTTGAGGTTTTGCTTTTAACAACCCTTTTTTTATTGATTCCCTTTTCTTTTCATTTTTCTTTGATTATAAACATGCAAAAGTGATTAAAAGGTCTTATGAAAGAGTAAAGTTGAAACCACACTTGCTTCATAGCCCAAATTTGTCAAGAGGATTCAATATCAAGCCTAGAAGAGTAAGATATCACAGAGTATTTAGCTATAGGTAATCAGTCCAGGGAATTCCGCAATGTCATTTTTAGTTCAAGTGAGATAATTAGATTATCATATATTAGCTCAATTACATAACATATAAAGAAATATGATAAAGTGAGCTCATTAAGTTAAAAAAAAACTTGGCAAAGAAACTCCTCAAAACAAATCCATTGGATGAACAAATCCAAGTTCTCCCCGAATAAAAGCAAAACGAGAAGAAGACAAGGGTTTTGAAAATGTCTGCCAATTGATGTTCAGTATCCACATGGTGAAGCACAATATTTTCTTTTTCAACATGATCTCTAAGAAAGTGAAATCCAATATCAAATGCTCAAGAAAGAGGATTACTCAAGAGGTGGCACGAACCAAATCAATTCAACATCCTCCAAAGTCAACATCAGAATAAGCTCTTAAACTAATGCATAAGGAAGCAAAAAGCCAAATGCCAAAATCTTGAGTACCATGGAGATACCTGAAAATTCACTTGATCGCTTGTTGATGTGAAGCACGTGGGAAGAGTCTCTCATGTAAACCTCCAATTATCTCATCCTCAACAAAGATCATCATCTTTATGAACAAAGACACTCTCCCCTGAACATATGCACTGTACTTGCATTATTTGGACTAGTGCCTTTTAAGTAAAACAGAGGTGGAAGAAGCATCTTCTGAAGATAACACTTTTAGCACGAGATGCATGAGTAAAGGAGAACCAAAACTTATCACTAAACATATGAAGTGAGCATCCAAATTCACTAGCCACATGTTCTCCTCTCCTCCTCGCGTGAGAAGCCTACATAGAAGCGAAAGTGTCGAGATCTCGATCAAGGTTAGAAATAAGATGTTTAGGAATCCAAAGATCTTGAGACACCGACGCAACAAGAGGCACAACACGAGTATTCTTATGCACAAAATCAGATTTGCCTTTTCCGTGTTTTTAGCATCAAAAGGTGTTTGTTTCACTCTAGGCACATAATGAGAAGTGGAGTGTGCCTTTTCTGAAATTAGACCTAGCATTAAACCTTTCTCTCTTTTGTTGTTTAGCTAGTCTAAAGCAAAAGTCTACTAAATGTCCATCTCTACCACAATGAGTGCAAGTGTACTTAACATTATGTTTAGCTTTGGAAGTAGAAGCAACATTTGCATTCATCATAGTAGAAGATAAAAGGCCAAAGAGATTTGAAGACAATTTTCTTAGGCTCATTTGAAATATCAAGTTTGTCATTGCAAGGAGCATAAACAACGAGCGAGGTTTAGTTTCATATGAAGCATGAAGATCAAAACCTAAACCTTTCTTGTTTGAGCTAACCTTCGATTGATCCAAAATCATGTTCAACTTTTTCTTGCCATTAGTGAATCGCTTCAAAGAGTTTTGCAAGTAATCAACTTTATTAGCAAGAATTAAACAATTATTGCAGGAACATCCACTTTTCCTTTTGCTTGCGACAAGTTGAGCATGAAAGAACCTCATGTGTAAGCAAATCTTACGTCATTTGAGAAACCCTAGCATTTGCATCATGCAACTTCAATTCTAGTATGGAGCATATAGAACATGGAGTTGTATCATGTAAATCAATGGTAGAACAACTAGCATGTTTAACAAGTTTCTCATTTTTCTCATTTTCAGCATTAATTTGCTCTAACAAGGTAAACATGTTCTTTCCTAAGCAAAGTAAGCTCATTGTAAATTAAGTCACATGATTTGCAAGCATCATCATCAGAATCAAGGTTTTAAGTCTAGCAATTTCAGCATTCAATGACTCAACAACAAAATCATGTTTCTTAATTTTCTTGTCACGTTTATCAAGCAATTTACCAAGTCGAGCAACAGCAATAGCTAATTCATCGTAAGAAGGATCTACCTCATTGAAGTCGCTGTCGTGGTCGCCCTCGGAAAGTCGCTGTCGCTTTTAGCCATGAGACACAACCCCGCCAACTCATGCTTGCTTGGAGTTGCATCGTCCTCACCGCCTCCCTGAATCCACATCGCTCAAATTGACTTGTTCAAGAGCCGGAAAGAACTCAGTGGACAACTTTGCTGTTGATGAAGCTTTTCTTCTTTCTATTACTTGAAGAGAACTTCTTCTCTTTTCTTCCTCCGTTGTCCTTCTCCTCCCTTGATGCTTTACCTGCAAGTTTAGGACAGTTTGGACGAATATGGTCGAGATCACCACACTCATAGCATCTTGGAGGGCCACCACCACCTCTCTTTCTCATTCTCACATTTTGTAAAGCTTTGTTAAAGCGAGAAGAGAGTAGTGACAAGTCTTCTCTTAGAGAATTGCTCAATCTGCTCATCGGTTAGTGAAGACAAGAAAGATAGAGCAAAACTTGAAGCAGCACCATTATGAGATATGCTAGATTGAGATGTCAAAGCAATTGATTTATGATCATTCTTTCTAGCAAGAACATCTAATTCATGAGTTTTCAACTTGGAATAAAGAACATCTAAGGTAAGTGTACTCATGACAAGAGATTCTCTAATGGATGTAACTTTCATCTCCCAAATTGACATGTCTAATGCACCAAGCAATTGTCTAGCATTAGCGAGATCATCAAAGCTAACTCCAACAAAGACGAAGATTACTAAGAATTTTATTGAAACGTGCAAAGAAGTCATCTAGCGACTCACCGGTTTCATCTCAAATCGCATGTATTCTTTTTGTAAAGATCTTGACGAACCTCTTTAATAGTGTTAGAACCCTCATGGTAATCACAAAGAGATTTCCATACCTCATATGCGGATCGAAGATGAATCACACGATCGGGTCGCTACGTCCCAAGCCTTGGATGATCAAGTTGCGTGCCTTACTATTTGCTTCAACATGTGCGCGATTGGTGTCGTTGACGTTGTCGCTTGCAGGACTTCATATGGTTTGTAGACCTTCTCCCAAATTGCGAATCCCCAGCTTGGATGAACGCCTCCATCTTGGCTTTCCAAAACTGAAAATCAACACCATTGAACACACAAGGTTTTGTCGAATAATGATCCATTGATCTAATCACCGATTAAGATAGATTAGAAAAACCTTGCTCTGATACCACTTGTAGGATCGAAGTATACGAATATAGCAATCAGAGGGGGGGGTGAATGATTGTGCGGAAGCTAAAACCAAATTCTTGATCTATTAAAAGTTCACCCCAAAACAGAACCAAATAATTGCCTCGTTTTCGACAAAAACAGAATGACAGAGGTTCGGTAAAATGCGAATTCCCGGAGATCCAACCGTCGGAACGATCTGAAATTTGGACACAAGAAACTAGATACTAATACGAATCAAACCCAAAAAGAATCATCTCGATCGGACTTACGGATCAAAAGTTATGAGCTTCGCAAGCTTGCTGATCCAGAACTTGACGAGAATCAATCTAATCAAAACTTCAAGATTAAACAAGAACGACAAAAGATTGATCAACTAGACTTTGAGAAACACTAGATCAATACCCTAGAGAGGTTTTTGATGAATCAAATCAAGATGAAACTAAAAACCAATCTAGAATTAGAACAAGCATGCAAACAAGAACCAAAACAGAGAAAACAGCGACGCGTGGTTATCAGAGCACTAAAAATTTTGGAAGAATTGATCTTTATTTCTTGTCTAAAATACTCTCATCAAAAGAGTACAAACCCTAAAACCAAGCTCAAAGCTTGATGCGCTCAGCTCTCCTTGGTTGGATGCCTTTCAACAGGAGACACCCCTCCTATTTAAAGCACCAACCCACAAAGAGTTCTCGAATACGATTCCTATTCCTAGAAGGAATCCGTATCCAACACAACTCTACTTGGCCCAACCTGGCCGAGTACAACTCTTGCACGCGTATGGCAACCCTACCATACTCACGTGACTAACACTTTGCACGCGTATGGCCACCTGCCATACTCACGTGACTAACACTTTGCACACGAATGACCTCCTGCCATTCTCACGTGACTAACCATTCTTCATGTGCACCATTCTCCTAGCCCGAACGTCCTGCATGACATCCTTGACCACCAAGACCTCAGTTCCTCCTGAACCTAGTCTCGAACCTCAGTTCCTCCATGAACCTAGTTCCGGTCCCGTCATCGACCACATTCGTCTTCGAGCAATACCTGCACATGAACAAACCACAAAACAAATCCGAGCACAAGTCCACGACTTGACTCAATGTCAATCCATGCAACTACTCACATGAGTATTGCATAAAGTCCACTTCAAAAGAAGCATCATGAAATCATTACAAATTTCAAATTCACATTCAAAATTCAAATCCAAATCGCTCAAAACCCTAATTGAGCGACGCGATTCACGACGGACAAACAAAGTTGGTCCGTTGTATAAGGAAAAGTTTCTGTTCCAAGAAGCCAACCAAACGCGGAAAAACACGTTCACAACGGACAAACAAAGTTGGTCCGTTGTACATGCAAAAATGGCTTCGGTCATGAGCTCAAAACAAGTTCACAACGGACCCCAGAAGCTTGTCCGGCGCAACGCGTTACGCCCGGTTTCACAAAAGTAAAACCCTAGAAAAAAGTCCATTCACGACGGACAAAAAGAATTAGTCCGTTGTACATGCAAAGGTTTCTGAAATCTTGGAGAAAGAGTTAGACTCAAGCGCTCAAAAGCAAGTCCACGACGGACAAAAAACATTATCCGTCATACAAGCGAAACTGACTGGTTTTGAGGAAAAAAGAGTTTGGCTCAAAGAGTTCAAAACACGTCCACGACGGACCCAAAGACATTGTCCGTCGCAGATGGGGAACTTACTGTTTCTTGAGAGCTAGGTCCGGCGCAAAAGTGAAACTTACTGTTTCTTGACAAATTATCAAACACATGTACAAGCACATTTTGCAAATCCAATTCTAAGTTTAATTTTTCAGTTCAAAGCCAATTTTTCAAAGACATGATTTCACAATCTCCCTTGATGAAAACATTGGCAACACCACTTAGTATTGAATCATTTGGCATTCACTTTACAAAAGATTTTAAAAACCAAAGAATCAAAGACCAAGGAAAGAAAACACAGAATCCCTTTGACCAAAATGCAAAACAAAATCTCCCCCTGAGAAGGAAAATGTGTGTGAATGTGCAATGTGCCCAAAAATTCCAAAATTCTCCAAACTTCTCCCAAAAAGCTCAAATTTCCAAAAAAAAACTTTTTCCCTTTTTCCTTTGAACTTCTCAAATATTCCCAAAATATCTCCCCCTTTGATAATGGATTCATCAAGAGTACAAAAGAGAGAATTTGTTCAAAATTTTTCCTGTAGCAAAGATTTCACAAGGAGAAACAAGGGAGTGCCAAGATAGGATTTCGAAAGGCTCGGTTTTCACGGTTTTCGCTCGAAAACCAACAGTTTTGCGAACCTGATCCAATTAAACAAGCGCTTTGACCCTTGACCCAAGCCTGTTTACGCGTGCAAGTTCATGGAAGCTGCTTTTCTATGTGCAAATGCATTTATGTTCGCATAAAAAAGTATGTTTAAACATGGTTGGATCATTTTTTTCATACTTCTTTTTGTGTGCTATGTTTGTTTTTTTTTTCTTTTAGTACCCTTTTTTGTCTACATCGCATTACTTATAATCGGTATAAAAGCTACTCCTCCAGTAAAAAAAAGTCGTTCTGAGTTACGGACACAGTCAAACATTATAATTTTACTATCAATATATTTTAAATATTTAAATTGGATATATGAAAATGTATATGTAGATTTTTCTCAAAAATACTTTTATAATAATAAATTTTTAGATTTTTAAAGTATATTAAATAGATATAAGTAGCTCAAGTAGTATTTTGGAGACCATCTAAAACAACCTTCTTTTATAATCGGAGGTTGTAGCTCTGCATCCGTGGGCATCGCACAAGGCTCTGGAATGGCGTGTGTTCCTGTCCCTCAGCCTCCATATCATGGTGTTAGGGCACTACAAGCCAATTCAATACTGTCGTGTCTATGGCTATCCACTGGGAGAATGCACGGAACAATTTTTCCACATTACGCGTTATTGGATGGAGTAGTGACTGGCTGCTGAACTAACCGTCTTGTTTTCCCTTTAAAAAACGCGTTTGCAAGTTGTAATCAATAGCGCAGCGAAAACCAACAGGCTACAATCTTCTCTCGAACCTTAAGTCTAGCTACAGCCACAGTATGAGAGCAGGGGAAAGCAGAGCTTCTTTGGAGATGAGCTGCTACTTCCCATGGGGATTCTTCTTCTTGGTCCTATGCTTCACATGTCCTGTGCCTGCTCTGTCGCGGAGTGGGCGGCCCTAATGGACATCCGGTCTTCCTTGATGCGCACAAACTCTGGCACACGGCTCAGTTCTTGGGGACAGGGTGAGGATTGCTGCTCGTGGCAATATGTGAAATGCAATAATAGCGCACGGCTAGTCTCATCTCTACCTTTCCATGCTATATGATCCTTATTACGGCTGGCCAGTGGCCAGCAAAAGGTGTTGATTGGGATATAAACTCGACGGTCTTCTCAGCATTTCAGGAGTTCAATTCCTAGATTTTTCTTGGAATTTTCTCATATTGAATAGATCGCTAAGCTTCGATGGTATGTAGCTAACTCTCATTCTATACACGTATGGTTGCTTCTTGTCTCCCTGAAATTAAACACGTGCGTAATTTAATCTATACAACAAACAAACCTCCAGAGGCTTAGCAGGTGTTTGCGCAAAAAACGTGAAGTATGGTTTCTTGCCTCAAACACACAAGACAAACGCCGGGTTTGAGAGCGTGCCAGTCAATTTGACCTGAAATTGATAAGGTAGCGAAAAACGTGAATCCGAGCGGCCGATAGCGACAACTATCGGCTTGACACCGATCAGCCAAGGGCCGATAATGAGATAACTAGACTAGCCGATTAAGGCCAATCCGGGGATAAAGGTAGATCGACTCTGAAAGGCGATATGCAACAAGCAAAGTAGATCGAACCTGGAATCAAATCGACAAGAACAATAAATTGGTGATGCGCAACTCTTTATTGATCTCGACGGTTTACAGAGGGAAGATTGCTATGAAACTAGAAAAACGTAAGACGAAGTGTATCGGTTGGTTGATGTATTGATTGATTCTTTGTCACCTCCTGGTCCGTCCCCTTTTATATTGCTTGAGCCGATCCGAGTCCTTCCTGGATACGGTAACGGAACCCGTGTCGGTTTTGATTCAAACCTCACGTTTTTGGCAACCGAATCAATGTCGGTTACGGTATCAAATCTTAACCGCATAGCTCCTTCCATCCCAAACTGAACCGATATTATCTACACATGCCAAATTTTGGTGCAAACATATGCCCCCCGTTTTTGGAAGATAACTTGTTGTCTTCCAAAAATTCTATCGGCTTTACTTCCAGATCGGCTTATGGGAGAATCTTTCTTGAGAACCACCCCGTTAACTGCGCCGTAATAATCTCGGTGCGCTTTAAATGCGAAAACTGTTCCCACCTATTCACCTCTTTTCACTGCAGTATAAATATGGGGATCCCCCATGGTCATTTTCACGCTTTCAAGCTTCCGCACCCTCAGCAATCGGCTTTATCTGCTTCCTTTGGTCTCCTCGAAATCGGCTGGAGTGGATCCTTCCCAAGTATTCATCCCAATCCCAGATAGCGACGATCAGTTTTTCCTACGGCCAGTAGGTAGCCCATCAACCGATGCCGTAGTCAATGAAGAAATTCCTAGGCTCCCATTATCGGCTGCTGGTTACAATGTGAAGGAATGGGATAAAAGCTTTAGAGCTTGGCCTACAGCTCTCAAGGGGTGGAGATCGTGGTACATTAGGATATCAGCTCAGAAGAGAGCAGAATGTGAGCGTCTAGGAATAGCTGAGTGCCTCCCCTCTGTTTAGCCGACCCAGAAGCTAACGAGCCATTAGTTGCTTCGGCTTGCTATTTCTGGTCCGATTCTTTTAACGCCCCTTCCTTTTCCCAACAGGCCCAATCGGCCCAACCCTTCTTGACGTCGCTCAGCTCTGTTGCCTTAGGCCGGACGGTGATCAACTATCGGCCTTTAGTGGTAAACCCAATTACAAGCTAATCCGATCCAAAGGGGAAGGCTGGCGCAAGTATATCCAAAATAACAACAAGGTCAATGGGTTGGTATCGGATGAAGAACACGTCGCCTTTCTCAATCTTTGGCTGGATAGATTTCTTTTCTGCGGAGCCTCTCTTGGTCCCACCCAGACCTATCAGCTAGTAGCCGAACAATTGGTGGAGGGTCGTCGGCTTGCTTTAGGGAAGATGTTCCTAGGGGTCGTCTTTCAAATGATGCATGTTATTAGGAGTTGGCTCTTTTCTGGTTTTGCCAACTTTGTGGTTGGAAACATAGGGGGACCCTTGTGGTTTGTTCAAATCTGGCTTTACTGCCTATTTAACCGATCCATCCTCTCCGCACCTAAAGTTCAATCGGCTTTTCCTCGAGAAGATTACCTCGAAACCGTGAACCCCGAATACCGAGCCAGCCGATCCTATGGGGAGAAATTCATAATGTGTTCTGCTGGTGATCAAAGAATAACCCCTACCGGTCTACATAAGTATCTCTCTTTTTTCCTGACCTTGGATCGTTCCACCTTTGGCCAGCAGGACTTCTTTAGCTACGTTGATGCAGCCGACTACCCTTGGCCTTCTTTCCTTAACCTAGATGCCGATAGTTCTTTAATGCCCCAATCTACTTTGGATCTGTTCAAGCTTTTCCTCTCCCCCAATGTAATTCATGTTGGTTTGAATACTAGGAATCGGACATTCCAGCCCTCTTACGAATTCTACCATCCTTCGGTTTATGCCCGTCAATTGGGCTTTGGGCAAACCATCCCCCACTTTTCCTTGATTTCTCGTGTTGAGCCCCGTTCTAAGGTGTCCAACCAGACCGCGACAGAGATTGTGTTGGAAGTAGCCGAGGAGCTCCAAGTCCTTTCCATGCCACATTTTTTTCTAAACACTCGGCGATCGGCTTCCTTTTCTCAATGGTGGTCTACTATATCAGAGGATCTTCTATTGGATAGGTCCCCGTCGGCCATTCTTTCCTTACTTTTACCTGATTATCGCGAGCCGACGGTAGACTCTGGTGATTTCGGCGAGAGTTTGAGCTCCGGTTACACCAACTCATCGGTAGCTATAGAGGTACCGATGCTCATGTCAATCACCTTATGGGCCCCTTTCTGTGGTCATTTTGCTAACCTTCTTTTTCACAGGTCATACCGACGGCCGCAGGTAGGGCTGGGCAAATAAACCGGAAACCGAAAACCGAAACCGAAGCCAAAAAAACCGAAACCGAGTTGTTCGGTTGTTGATTCGGTTAGCTGTATGGAATAACCGAACTTTTTTCGGTTAATTCGGTTTTATGTCCCGGTTAACCGAACTAACCGAACTGCCGTGGCATGGGCCAAATCATACAATGAGATGCAGTACTAGTATTGCTTATGTGACTGACTGTAGTAGAGTAGGACTTGTTTCCAAAGCAGTACTAGTAATGCCCTTCTTTCTGAAGGTTGTGCATGTTGTGCATGCATGCATGCAACCCATTTTCTACACAGCATGCACGCATGTTTCCGAGAACAGTTAGCACAAGTTCACTTGCAAAATACATAGCGCTGCAGGGCTTGTAAAATCTCTCCGATAATACATACGTGTGATGGTGTCCTTTGATTCTTCGACTCCGACCATGTGTGCTAGCCAAGTTCGGTTAATTCGGTTAAAACCGAAACCGAAACCGAACTATCGGTTAACCGAAATATCGGTTACGGAAATTTTCATACACAATTCGGTTTCTATTTTTGAATAACCGAATTTCCAAATAAACCGAAAACCGAAACCGGATTTGTCGGTTAAACCGAACGCCCACCCCTAGCCGCAGGCTCTTAGCAGACTACTTCATTGGCCCCCTCTGGTAGCCGACAACACAGACCTGGCCAATCGACTGGCCTTACCGGCTATGCGTCGGGCACTATGGGCGTTCAGAGCCCTTCTCTGTCAGACCTTGCCGCTCGGCGACGCCCTGCAAGTAGGTCACGTTCCTTTTCCATCGGCTTTATTTTCCCCGTTTCTTATCGTGTCCTTATCTTGATATAACTTCAGAGAGGAAGAAAAGGTCTACTGGCAAATCGCATAGACCCACAGAACGATCAACCGATCACTCCCCTAGCCGGTCAACTACTGAGGTACATCTTGACCCGATCTCTTTTGGTTAAAATAATCAATACTTACCCCTTTCTTCTAGGTTCAGCCATCGCCATCAATGCAAGTGGCCGGTGTGCTAGCCGATATTCAAGGCACTTCGTTGACTACTCCACCCCTGCTGCTTGTGCCGCCTTCTGCCGTTGCGCCTCCTTTGACAATCACTGTGCCTGACTCCCCCGCGTTTTCACCGAATCCAGCCGATCTGCTAGGATTTTCCTTGGATGAGCTAGGCGACCCTGAGATCATGGCCACTGATGACTTTCCGGCTGATGTTCAGTAGATCATTGATGCAACTGCAGAAGCATCGGCTGCCGTGACTTCTGCGCCAGGAATGCAAGAGAGGCTTAATCGCCTTTTTCAATGAAGTCATGCAGCCTGAAGCCCGTCTTTTAGCTGACACGCAGCCCCTGAGGATAGCCATGGCCGCAATGGAAGCCGACCTACCCCCAGAAGTCATGAGGGCCCTTTTGGACGTCTGTCACTTAGACGCCCAGAGGGAGACAGTCGCAGCTGCCAAGGAAAGAAATGCCCAGCGGGCTGCGCAGCAAGCCGATCAGGATATCCTAGATAAGTTGGTGACCGACGCGAAGTCCAAGAAACAACAATACGACCAAGATATCTCTAGCTTCAAATCGGCTAAGATGAAGCAGAAAGACTTGGAATCTACGAAGAAGTCTCTGGAGGAGCAGTTGGCCAAAGTGACCCAGCAACTGGCTGATCTCCAGACGTCCCTCTCCACGTCGGTTTCATCTTTATCAACGCAGAAACGCACCCTAGGCGACATGGTGGCCGTAGTGAAGAGTCAATCGGCCAAGATAAAGGCAATCCTTGGGAGCGCAGCTGATGACAAACGCGTCGTTGATAATGTTCAGGACATTATCGCCAAGGCTGCGGGGGCTTTATCGGGTCTAGGAGCTCATCTGCCCGGATCAGGGTTGTAACTCTTAATGTTGTCTCTAAACCGTCTGTTTTTGGATTGTTGTAATCGGATCGGCTGTCTAATCGATCTTTTGTTTTGGCATTTGTGCTTTTGCAATCGGCTCCTGATCGTTTCTTTTACTGTGCTCAGGATCCGATCCACACTCTAGGGTAGTATGTCTTTAAATATTTCCCATTGATTGCTTTGGGTAGTATGAATCCATCTAGGGTTTCAATTATATACGAGTTCCCGTCGATCGGTCAACTTATTTTATAGGGTCCCTCCCATGTCGGAGACCATTTACCAAACGGCTATTCTTAGATCCGATTGGCAACAATGTTTTCCACACCAAATCGTCTTTGTTGAAAGTTTTAGCCACAACCCTTTTGTTGTATACTCGAGCGACTCTTTCCTTATTTCTTTTGAGCCAATCTATCGTGGTTAGTCTTATTTCCGCCAAATCATCCAAGTTATCAAGCACCGAATTTCTGTATTCATCGGCTGTCAAACTGTTTTGTTCAAACACTCTCACTGAGCCGATATTGATTTCCACGGGTAAAACGGCTTCCTGCCCATACACCAGCTGGAATGGCGATAACTTGGTCGATCCATGGTAAGAAAGCCGATACGCCCACAAAGCCTCTGACAGTGTTGAGTGCCAATTCCTTGGTTTTTCTTCGATTTTTCTTTTTATCATCTTTATCAATGTTTTGTTTGATGACTCGGCCTGCCTATTGGCCTGAGCATAATAAGGGGAGGAATTAAGTAGTTTAATCCCAAAACTTTTCGCAAAGTCTTTGAATTCTTTAGATATGAACATTGTTCCTTGGTCGGTTGTGATTGTCTGGGGAATTCCAAACCGACGGACGATATGTTCATTGACGAAGCTGATTAGTTCCGTACTGGTGAACTTTTTGAGTGGTATGGATCTACCCATTTTGAGAAGTAATCGGTTGCTGCGAGAATAAACTTATGTCCTTTGCTAGATGCTGAAAAAATTTGGCCGATTATATCTATACCCCATCCCCTAAACAGCCAAGGTTTGGTGATCGGGTGTAAAGCCGACTCTGGTGCTGACTATACGTTACCGAATTTTTAACATGTTTGACATCCTTTGTAATACCTGAAGCAATCTTCCAACATTGTCGGCCAAAAGTATCCTATTCGCCTTAGTATCCATTTCATTTTGTGAGCCGATTGATGTGACCCACAAATCCCTTCGTGGACTTCACCCATTGCTACCTTAGCCTCTTCGGTTCCCAAACACTTTAGCAGTAAGCCTTCCATGGTTCGAAAATACAAGGCATCTTCCATTACTACATACTTCAGAGCTTTCTGCTGGACTTTCCGTTCAGTCGGCTTAGAAGGGTCTAGCAAATAGTTCTTTATTTCTATTCTTCAGTTGTCTGTATGGACGCACATTACTGCATTATTGATTAACTTGCCCGTCCATTGTGCGCCATCGGCTCTATATCCTGAAGCTTTTTGTGCCAACAAGTTGGCTTGGTCGTTCGATTCTCTGGGGATGTGGTTAATGGAAAAGGTAGTGAATGATCCGACCAATTGTAGGCATTGTTGCAAGTACTTTTTCAACATGTTGTCATTACATTGAAATCCCCCTCTAACTTGCTGTACTACCAGCAAGGAATCTCCATAAGCACTGATGTTGCTCACCCCCACGCTTTCTAGTAACTGCAATCCCCTGAGTAACGCCTTGTACTCCGCTTGGTTATTTGAGCATCGGCTATTGAGCCGATACGTGAACTCGAAAACATGTTCCTTCGGGGATATCAATACTATGCCGATGCCTCCGCCCTCCTGGCATACTGACTCGTCAAAGTATAGACGCCAAGGGGCGACATCGACTAATCCAATCATAGTCTTGCTCCCTGTAAGGAAATCGGCTATAGCCTGTCCTTTGATAGCTTTAGCCGATTCGTACGTTAGGTCGAACTCTGTTAAGGCGTACGCCCATTTCCCGAGTCGACCTCGCAGGATTGGTGCCGATAGTATGTATTTAATAACGTCGATTTTGCATACCACAGTACAGTTTGATGCCAACATATAATGTCTTAGTTTTGTGCATGCGAAATACAGTGATAAGCATAACTTTTCTACCATGGGGTATCTAATTTCGATATCTAGAAGTCTTCGGCTCAAATAGAATATAGTATATTCTTTACCATTGGCCTCTTGTGTCAAAACTTCTCCTATTGCCTCCTCCTCAGCCGATATGTATAACCTAAAGGGTAACCCTTTTATTAGCGCGATCAATACCGGAGGTTTCATTAGATACCCTTTTATATCCTCAAAGGCTTTATGTTGATCGGCTCCCCACACAATCTCTTGGTTATCTTTTAGTTTAAGCAATGGGGTAAAGGCGCGAATCCGGCCGGACAGATTTGAAATAAAGCGTTGCAGATAATTGATTTTGCCGATCAATATCTGTAGTTCTTTCTTATTTGTCGGCGGTTTAATATCGACTATTGCTTTTACTTTTGTCTGGTTTACTTCAATCCCTTTTTCATGTACTGTGAATCCGAGGAATTGTCCAGCCGATACTCCAAAGGCGCACTTGAGCGGATTCATTTTCAGCCCATGTGCCCTCGTGCTTTAAAACATTTTTTCTAAATCGGCCAAATGCTGCCAATCTTCTTTTGATTTTACGACGACGTCGTCAATGTAAATTTCTACAGTATGGCCGATTAGATCATGGAAGATATGGTTCATAGAACGTTGGTAAGTAGCCCCTGCATTTTTCAAGCTGAATGTCATGACGGTCCATTCATATAGTCCCAAAGCCCCTAGCACCTAAAGGTCGTTTTGGGTATATCGGCTTCGGCCATAAGTATTTCATTGTACCCGGCGTTCCCATCTAAAAAGCTTATGATTTTGTTTCCAGATGCAACGTCGATAAGCATATCGGCTATTGGCATCGAATACTCATCTTTTGGTGTGGCTTTGTTTAAATCTCTGAAGTCTACACATACCCGGAGCTTACCATTTTTCTTTTTCACGGGAACGATATTTGAGACCCACTCTGCATATCGGCAGGGCTGAATAAACTTGGCCTCTAATAATCGCTCTACTTCCTCCTTTATAGCGTCATATAATGTAGGATTAAACCGCCTTGGATATTGTTTAAATGGCCGATATCCAGCTTTTATGGGTAGCCGATGCTCAACGAGTTGTCGGCTTAATCCTGGCATCTCGTAGTATTCCCACGCGAAGCAATCTCTGTATTTTTAAGCATCTCGACCAACTTTGTTTTATTGTCCGGGTTTAATCTAGCGCTTATAAAAGTTGGTCTTTTCCCATACCCTTCTCCAATATTGACTTCTTCAAGCTCATCGGTAGAGGTGAACACTACTACAGAACAAGCAATAGGCGTCGGCCCATCTGTGTCGGTTTTTTGCGAACCGACAGTGATAAATATTTTGTGTCGGTTCTAAAACTCAAAATGGCAGGAATCTTATTTGTGTCGGTTTGTAACTACAACCGACACAAATAATTATGTATTAGTGTCGGTTTGTAATTGAAACCGACACACATAGTATTTGTGTCGGTTTGTATATGGAACCGGCACAGATATAAAATTATTAGTGTCGGTTTTAATCACAAACCGACACAAATAGTTTCCCAAGTATTAGTGTCGGTTTCTAATTGGAACCGGTACAAATAAATCATTATTTATGTCGGTTGTAACAATAACCGACACAAATAAGTAAAATTTGTGCTAGTTCCGTTTACGAACCGACACTAATACGCCCCCTATATAACCTGCTACTCGCAGCTCCTGCTCCATTCCCGATCAGTTCTTCCTCCCCGACAGCAAACTCTTCCTTCTTTCCTTCTTGCTCCATTGATTGCATTTGCTGCATTTTGAGTGTTTGTACTTCCTCTAGTTGTTCTAAGGTGAATAATTTCTTCTCCTCTCTTGATATGTGGTGTTCTAGATGCAATTTAATGTTTAGAATTTGTACAATTAAGGTTAATTTATATGTAGGTTTAGATTTAGTTTGTTTTAATTGGTGTAGCATTTTGTAGATGATGAATTTATTACCTAGCTTGATATGTAGCTTAGTTTTGTATAATGTAGCTTAGTTTTAATTATATAATGTATAGCTTAGTTTTATATAATGTAATTTCTTCTCCTCTCTTGATATGTAGCTTAGGTTTATATAATGTAGATTAAAATTATGTCAATCTATTATTGTTAGCTAATTAATTATTATCAAACATATATTAAATTTTAATAAGCATTGATTTGTAATGATCTAGTTGAAATTTAATGTTTACATCTGATTCAATAAAGATTAAATTATATGATCTAGCATTTTGTAGATGGTGATTTTGTTTTTATTGATATAGCATTTTGTAGATGTTGAATTTATTACCTAGCTCCATTTGATGAAGTTTTGCTTACTTTTATATACTTTAGATTAAAATTATGTCCATCTATTATTGTTAGCTAATTAATTATTATCAAACATATATTAAATTTTAATAAGCATTGATTTGTAATGATCTGGTTGAAATTTAATGTTTACATCTGATTCAATTAAGATTAAATTATATGATCTAGCATTTTGTAGATGTTGATTTTGTTTTTATAGATCTAGCATTTTGTAGATGTTGAATTTATTACCTAGCTCCATTAGATGAAGTTTTGCTTAGTATTATATAATGTAGATTAAAATTATGTCTATCTATTATTGTTGATCCAGTTGAAATTTCATACTTACATCTAGTTCAATTAAGGTTAATTTATATGTGGTTCAAATTAAAGGTTTATTTTGATAATCGTTTATGTTAATTAATCGTAGATGGACCGGAGATGGATGTACAAAGGCGCATCACATACAATGAGAATACATCGATGGCGTCTCGCTTTCTAAGATTCACGAGGAGGACAAGTTGCAAAAGAAAAAGGAATGCATACATTGTCCATGTATTGATTGCAAGAATCAGAAGATGTTTTCAGACAAAGAGCATATCCACTTGCACTTGATTCGAACGGGTTTTTTACCTGGATATACACATTGGACAAGGCACGGTGAAGAAGAGATCATACATGAAGGGGATAACGTCATCAACGACGGAGCTGCCAACATGGTATCTGACATCGGTTCCGGATCCGATGAGGATAGGTTGCTCGTGGATGATGACAATAATCTGGCTCAGATGTTGCGTGATGCAAAAGGGAACTACACTAGTCAGAGAGTTTAATCAATTCCAATGTTTGATGGAGGACTCACAAACCTTTGTTCCCGGTTGTAAGGAGGAATACACAAAGTTGCACACCGTGCTTTCACTACTAAAATTGAAGGCAAGCAATGGTTGGTCCGATAAAAGTTTCACGGCGTTGTTACATCTCTTGGCGGACATGCTTCCAGAGGGAAACGTATTGCCTGAAACCACATATCTTGCAAAGAAGGTTGTATGTCCATTGGGATTGCAAGTAGAAAGAATACATGCATGTCCAAATGACTGTACACTCTATCGCAAAGAGTATTCAGACATGCATGTATGTCCGGTATGCAAATCATCAAGATACAAGCGGAAGAGTGATGATTGCAATGTCAGCGAGGTGAAGAAAGGATCTCCTGCTAAAGTGGTATGGTATTTGCCAGTAATCCCTCGGTTGAAGCGTTTATTTGGAAACAAAAAGCACGCCAAATTGTTGCGATGGCACTCGAAAGAGCGTAAGAGGGATGGAAAGCTGAGACACCTGCCGATTACGCGATGGAGAACCATCGATAGGCTGTTCAGGAACAACTTCGGAAATGAACCTAGGAATATAAGGTTTGGATTGAGTACAGATGGAATGAATCCTTTCGGTAATATGAGTAGCATTCATAGCACTTGGCCCGTGACTCTCTGTATCTACAAACTTCCTCCTTGGTTGTGTATGAAACGAAAGTACATTATGATGTCGCTGCTTATTTAAGGGCCGAGACAACCTGGCAACGATATTGATGTATACCTGCAACCATTGGTGGAAGATCTTCGACATCGTGGAATGAAGGTGTGCGTGTATGGGATGAGTACAAACGGGAGTACTTCACTCTACATGCATTATTGTTTTGCACCATCAATGATTTTCCTGCCCTAGGTAACTTATCCGTCGTACTATAAAAGGGGCCAAAGCATGTCCACAAGTGCTTCGATGAAACAGAAAGTGTGTGGTCGAGGAACTCAAGAAAAATCAGATATATGCGACACCGTGAGGTTCCTTCAAGGAATCACCCCTACCGCAATATGAAGAAACAATTCGACGGAACAAAGGAGAACGGTTTAGCTCCAAGGCCTCGTCGTGGGGAAGAAGTATATGATATGGTTAAGGATATTAATGTTGTACTTGGAAAAGGTAGTAATAATACTTCAAGATCCCGAACTGAGAAGACCACGTGGAAGAAGAGATCAGTATTTTGGGACTTGCCCTATTGGAAAGACTTAGAACTTCGACACTGCATCGATGTTATGCATGTAGAGAAGAATGTATGTGACAGCTTGATTGGTCTTTTATTGGATATTCGTAGCAAAACCAAGGATGGACTCAAGTCACGAAAGGACCTAGAAGATATGAAAATCAGATCCGAGCTACATCCTCAAGATACCGGGTCGGGCCGACTTTATCTACCCCCAGCTTGCTACACTCTATCCAAGAAAGAGAGAACAGAACTTTGCAAGTGCTTACATGGTGTGAAAGTTCCGTCCTGTTATTCCAAACATCAAAAAGCAGTCTCGATGACAGATTTGAAGTTAAATGGAATGAAGTCTCATGATTGCCATGTGATGATGACACAAATGCTTCCTGTTGCAATTAGAGGTATTTTGCCTGGCAAAGTCCGAGAGACAATAATGAGGTTATGTTTCTTCTTTAACGCAATTTCACAGAAGGTCATCGATCCCGTTGGACTATGTGAATCGCAGGATGATGTGGTCAAGACTCTCGCCAACCGGGTGATGTATTTTCCTCCATCCTTTTGATATCATGGTCCATCTCATTGTTCACCTTGTGAATGAGATAAAGATATGTGGCCCGTATTCTTGCATCGATGTACCCGCTTGAGAGGTACATGGGAGTACTAAAGAAATATGTACGTAATCGATCTCACGGAGGGCTGCATTGTAGAAGGTTATGCAATCGAAGAGGTTATCGAAGTTCTGCGTCGATTACATGGACAACGTCGATCCGGTTGGTGTGCCTGTATCTCGACATGAGGGTAGGCTAGCCGAAAGGGGTCATCGGAAAGAAATCAATAAATACTTACGATCATGTTTTGTTCGAACAAGCACATTTCACGATCTTGCAACAATCGCTTGAGGTGTCCTCGTATATGGACTTGCATAAGGATGAGCTACGGAGGGAAAACCAAGGACGATCAGAGGTTTGGATAATAAAAGAGCACAACCGTTTGTTCAATCATTGGTTTAAGGAACACATGACTGGGAAAGAAACGAGTGTTACGTTGAGGTGGTTGGCAAAGGGGCCATCAGGTACAATCGTGACATGGCAAGGATACGATATAAATGGGTATACATTTTACACTAGAGCTCAAGATAGCAAAAGCACTTACCAAAACAGTGGTGTTCGCATAGATGCTTATGACAGCATAGGCAGTAAGAAGAGCAGCTTCTATGGTTTCATAGAGGAGATTTGGGAGCTCGACTATTGTATCTTCAAGATCCCGTTGTTTCGGTGTCGTTGGGTCCAACTCCCAAAGGGTGTGAAGGTGGATGGCTTCACTATTGTGAATACTGAACATGTTGGATACACAAATGAACCATTCGTACTAGCGAAGCAAGTAGCACAAGTCTTCTATGTAATCGACCCGGCAGATAAGAAGCGCCATGTTGTTCTTCACGGAAAAAGAAGGATCGTCGGAGTTGAGAATGTCGTGGATGAGGATGAGTACAACCAGTTTGACGAGTTGCCACCTTTCGTAGATGGAAGCATTAGGCTAGAGGAAGAAACCACTGAGGAAGAAGCTACCTATCATCGCGATGATCATGAAGAAGGGCAAATTGTGAAAGAAAATTAGCTAGGAGTATGTCAATGTGATGTAAAAAATATAATATAAATATGATGTCAAATATATGCATTTATGTGGACTTTTAGTTGTTTTTCTCATGTTGATTACAATTTTAGGATATTTTTATAATATAAAAAAGCTAGAAATCCTATCTTTTAAATAAATTATATACGTATTATATATTTATATGGACTTTTAGTTATTATTATCATGTTGATTTCAATTTTGGGATATTTTTATAGTATAAAAAACTAGGAATCCTACCTTATATATTAATACACTGAAAAGATTACAATTTTAGTTATTATTCTCATGTTGATTACAATTTTAGAATATTTTTATAATATAAAAAAAACTAGGAATCCTAGATTATAAAAAAGTATATACCTATTATATATTTATATAGACTTTTAGTTATTATTCTCATGTAGATTACAATTTTAGTATATATCCTAGCTTATAATCTAAAAAAACTAGAAATCCTACCTTTAAAATAAGATATATAGCTATTATATTAATGCATTTTTAGTGTCGGTTCGTAGTTTCAACCGGCACAAGTATTCACATTTAGTGTCGGTTTTAATATGGAACTGACACTAAAACTAACTTTTTTGTGTCGGTTCGTAGTTTCAACCGGCACAAGTATTCACATTTAGTGTCGGTTTTAATATGGAACCGACACTAATATGTATGTTGTGTCGGTTGTTTCATTGAACCGACACAAAATACTCCTGCACCCTTTTAAGTCCACGCCGTGCCCTTGAACCCTAAAACCTAAGTCCCTCCACGCCGTGCCCTTGAACCCTGAACCTAAGTCTGTCACCCCCGTCCCCGTCCGCGTCACCGCCCACGCCTTCGCCCTCGGGCACCGTGCACGCCTTCGCCCCCGGGCACCGTCCACGCCGCCCGGACGCCACCCACGCCGCCCGAGCGCCGACGCCGACTCAGGACGCCACCCACGCCGCCCGAAGCGCCGACGCCGACGCGAAGGAGGCGGCGGTGCGGGATCCTAGCTGCTTCCGCCCCGAGCTCCTCTCCTCCGTCACCTCCATCAAATCCGACTACCTCGCGGCAGCAGGTTAGGTGACCCCCCGCAAACCCCGGTTTTACTCACCATGACACCGCCAATAGTTTTTCTTGGTTTTGCAATGAAATGTCATGTGGTCAAGCTCTGTATTGCAATGTATGCTGTTGTGCCGTGTCAGAGCTGATCGAATGCCATGTTTGTGAATGCGCACAACATCACTTTCATGAGATTAGGATCTTATACAGCTTCACTCGGGTAGCATTCTGCTCAATGGGTGTTTGGCCAAGCCCCTAGGCACAAGGATTTCTGCATGGGTTTGGGGCTAGTTGTCGACTTAGCTGAGCTTTGGCAGTGGTAAATTTACTCTTCGACTAGTTTTGTTAAGTTTGTGCAGCAATAAGGAACCAAGAGATGAACTTTGGTACTTGGGTACCTGTTAATGTATATGTGGCATAAGCAGGCAACAAAAATCGTAGTTTTTCTTGGTTTTGCAATGAAATGTCTATTGTGAAAACTTCACTTGGTATGCTAATGGAGACTTCCAAGATGTGCATCTTTTTGAGATATTGCCTTTTGGTTACATACTGCACGTAAAAGAAATTCTTTGTGCTAATGAAATAGCATGTTTAGCAGATTACCTTTTCCTAGTGAATTAACCTGCCAGTATTTTCATAGCATTTGTATGCTACACCGTATTTACCCTTCTTTTTCAAAACAGAAAACATGGTTTTTCTTCTGATTCTGCACCGTATTGTGTTGAGTGTGTTTACTGGTGGTTCTGGTATATGAACTCCTTGTTATATGGTTTGCATTCTTGTTGTTCACACTCGTACAGTATGCTGGTTATTTTCTATGCATCTGGATTTCAGGTTACTAGCTAGCATGTAATGGTACTTGAGACTGCTGATTGATACTGGAGTGCTACAGCAGACCATTTCTTGCGCCATGCCACTAGTATTGTTACAATTTTTAAATCTGGAATTGATGGTTTATATGCTCATGTTCAATTTGGGTTGTATCAAATCCATTCGTATATGCTACTGCATTCTTTTTGTAGAAAGGGATTACTAGGGCATGCAACCATACTTTATTCTAGCTATATGAGGCATCTTTTGGCTTTCTTTCTTCTATTTAATTGTGATTCTTATTTATTCAGTATATGTTATGTTTCAGTATTCGAGGATTAGAATATTCTATGTCAATGCTTCAATGTTTTCTTCTTATTTTTCTTTTATTGCTCGATGATGCAAATTGGGTCAAATGATGAATTGAACAAATAAGGTTGTGAATTAGGCCTTGAATCAGTAGACATCCATGCTACAAATTGTTTAATTCCTATGCATTAGATAAAGTATATACGTATTATATATTTATATGGACTTTTAGTTATTATTATCATGTTGATTTCAATTTTGGGATATTTTTAGAATATAAAAAACTAGTAATCCTTCCATTTTATATTAATACACTGAAAAGATTACAATTTTAGTTATTATTCTCATGTTGATTACAATTTTAGAATATTTTTATAATATCAAACAAACTAGGAATCCTAAATTATAAAAAAAGTATATACCTATTATATATTTATATAGACCTTTTAAATAAGATATATAGCTATTATATTAATACCTTAAACTGCATGATTAGGAAGGTAAGGATTCAAGGCCTTCTTTACATAGTTAATTGTTTGGTTCAAATGAGATAAACTTGACCCAGGTGTAGATGAGGTAAGAGCTAGTCTCTAGCATTGCTACACCAATTGCCTGAGAGCACTACCAATCATTGGACTTTCTCTTAACCTTGTATGTACAAAATAACTCTTAACTTACCTTCTCTTAAATTTGCTTCTCTTAACTTTCTTTCTCTTAAATTCTATATCAATAGCTTCATCAACAACAGATGGAGGGGACCCCTGAGCCTAACCCGAGTAGGAGCCCGAGCAGAAGCCCGACTAGCTTCCTCAACATCCACACATCGGACGCTGAAGTTTACTTTGCCCTTGATGTCGCGGTAGCAAGGCGTCGTGGGCGAGGGCAAACAAAGAAGCCTCAAGGCCGACATGTTATCTTGGACATATCGTACTGGGGCTCCTAGTTCACCACAAGCAGCAGTTTCTAAATATAAATCAACCTGCGGGTGCATCGTTAGGGATAAAGTGCCAATCATCTATCAGGACTGGCATAAAGTGCCCGCCGCCACAAAAAGGACCTTTGGACAGAGCTGAAACAAAGCTTTGAATTCCCAAAAGGAGTCGAGAACCTCGTGCGTCGAGATGCCTTGATGACTATGGGTACCTGTTGGAAGAACTTCAAGACCCGGTTGAACTGCAAATATGTGAAGAAAAACCTGGCCGGCCATTACTGAACTATCCAAAATCGAACCATACTGGGATGAGTTTGTGGCGATGAAGTCCAATGAATCGCAATGAAGTCAAGTGAGGATCACAAACAGATCTCCGTAAAGAACATTCATCCCCACGGACTTGGCACGGGTGGGTACGCTGAAAAATTCCCCAATGGGAGAGGCAAGAAGCGAGGCCTCTCAATCGATTAGCGTAAGCCCCTTGTTTGAACTACCAAAGCGAGTCAAGCACTATGTGTTAGCAAGGGCAACTGTCAGTTCTAGTGGGGGCTTGTCCTTCAAAACTAATGAAGACGAAGCGATGTCCCAAAGAATCCAAGAGTTGTCCGTCCAGGCTATAGAAGGCTATTTCATTCCAGATAGGGAGAAGGATGCACTTACCGTGGCCTTAGGAACCAAAGAGCACCCTGGTCGGACACGGGGTGTTGGGGCTAAGGTACCTTGGAGCAAGGGATTCCCTGATCACACCAACTCTTACAGGAGTCGGAAGAGAGCAAAAGAAGAGCGTGCCGAATATGAACGAGAAGTAATGAAGCAAGAAATGCTTCGGGATTTACAAGGCACAATACAAGAACAAGTGCAAAGACAAGTACAAGCAGCCATGAGCCATGCAGAAGTCGGGAACATTGTTCTCCCAAGCACCTCGCGCCATCGCAGCAGTTGCGCATCCACACCACTGCTAGATGATGCATTAGCCCGTTATCCCGAGGATGACATATAACAACCAACACCGTGCCAGCTCAATATTCCTGTCATGAACATATCTCTTCAGGCTGCTACAGGCATGGCTTATCCTTGCCAAGTAGGGGGTGTTTTGCACAACTCCCCAATCGCGCCCGGATACACTAAGGTCGAAGTGGACACTGTACTTCCGCAGTTCACCGACATGATGTTGGAAATGCCCAAAAATGACGAGGTGACAACTCTAGGGACTGCATTGCACACGTTCATTCAGTGGCGCAAGCGTGACATTGTCCTCGACCTTCAAGTGCTAGCACACTCGGAGTCGTCACCAGCACTCCAGTGTCAAGTGTCACTAGCACCCCAGTGTCAAGTGCCCCCGCCAGCCGTGATAGCATCAGATATTCCAGCATTAGATGTTCTGCCGGAGATACGTGAAGAACATAATGTCTATCCTACAAAGAAATTGAAAAGGAGGCGAGCAAAGTCGAACACATCAGGTGACGCCAAGACTGAACATGATGTTGTGCTTCAACAATACAAGGGCAAATCAAAATCAGACGGACAAGATAATGTACAAAGACTGAAATTCGAGATGGGGAAGCCTTTTGTGACCCAAAAAATGTTTGATACCCTAACATTAATGATGCAAAGATTGCATACGTGGTACATGGAGCGGTCCAACCAGGACGTACTGCCGAAGTCAGTCATTGGAGTTTTTAAAGATGAGCATTTTCACCATGGGGATGGGTGCTTCCTAATTGAATTTGACAACTTGCATAACTTGTACTACCAGGATGCTCTCTACGTGTCTCTTTTGAGATGTTGGGTACTGTAAGTATGAATTACATAAATTGTTGTCTACATTAATGTAGTTCCGATAAATGCAATGTCAAACTTCTTTATTATGTAGGTACAAGACCATTGAATTAAGGAAAACGCAAGCACTTAGTGTAGGGTTCCTCGACCCAGGAATAGTTTGTGAACCTATAGTCCGAGGAACACCAAATGAGGTCGAGGAATACGTATATAATACTTTCATTAAACTTCAAGAGAAGGAATTGATACTTTTACCCTACAACTTCAAGTAAGTGGTTCACTAGCTAGTTATATTACTCGATGTTGTTCCTTACTCATTGTGATCTTAGCACAATGATCAGATACTGTGTGTGTAGCTTCCATTGGTTGCTCGTTGCCATTGCACTCGATAAGAGCAAAATGGTTGTACTTGATCCCCTGGATAAAGATGTAGAACTTTACAAGGACATGACAAATATACTACAGAATGCTTTTAAAAGATACTGTCAAAAGAGCATGAGATACCGCCCATTCCAAAAGTCCCTCTCAATGCGTACTAAATTCCCGGTACGTACACATTATTTCTATATCGCATTTTGTAGTAAATGACTCGTTTCGTGACATTGTAGTTTATCTATTCTTTGCAGTGTCACAAACAGTTGCAAGGCACAAATTTATGGATTTTTGTCTGCCAATACATGCGGGAAATCTTAGGTTCTACATTAGTAGACAATGACGTAGAGGTTTGTCATGCTAACAACGCAAATTGATTCATACCTAACGATGATTACGAAAGCTCACATTCATTTTTTTTTTCTACTTATAGCGCCTAAAATTGCCTACGGATAGACTGCACCATAAAGAAATCAAAGCCATTCAGGGACAACTCGCCTGGTTCATCATGAGTCAAATCATCAACAAGAATGGCGAGTTTCATGACCCTGACAACATTGACCTAGTCTTCTGTACTAATCTGGAACGAATCGTGTCTCCATCCAACTCCGAATGATATGTTTTAGTGCAGAGTGTGATGATGTTTCATATTTTTCCCTGAAACAGTTGGTGCAATGTAGAATGATGTTCATTAAGGTTTTCTATCATTTAAATTAATTGGTTCTGAATGAGATGGTTCTTTTATGATAAAGCGTCGTAGATTTGGGCCTTGCGGAGCTCTTGAGGCCTCGTGTCCCTAAACCCTTGCGCTGCTCTTCCTCCATTCATCCCCCTCGCATCGTCGATCCAGCTTGCAAATGTGGTGATAAGCGATAACCATTCTTCATCTAAACTAATAAAAAGAGATGTTTACCCTGCTTATTGGATCGTCCAACAGCGCTTCGGTCCAACTCCCTCATTCGGCCCATTCGTCGCTCGTCAACCCTAGCTACTCGCTATCCAGCTCAAGCCGCCGCCCTGCGCCTCCTTCAACCAAATGCAGGCGGTAGCGGGGGAGCGGCGGCCTCGAGGGCGGCGTACGGGGGCGTGTTCGGTGGGCCACCTCGATTCGCCGCGCCGTTCGGAGGGACACCCGTGGACTACGCGGACGTGTTCGGCGGCGTGTCCGCGACGTGCTCCATCCCGTTCCTCGACCTGCCGCCCGTGGCCTCTGTCGGGGTCGACCACGGTTTCTTCGGCTGCGGCGTGGGGCACTACGGGGAGATCTTTGGGAGTTTCAACTTTGGGGACTTCGCGGTGCCATACGAGGAGCTGTTCGGTGAGGCGGAGGCCGAGGGCGAGAGGGGGGCGGAGGAGATGGCCTCGACGAGTGGGAGCTCGAGGTTCTGTTCTGAACCTGACAAGGACCAAGTATTAAATCTACAGACTTGCCCAAAGCAACCCCATTTTAATCTAAACCCACCAACTTACCCATAACATTAACATCTTAGCAGCAAGTAATATAGTAATGCAGTTAATTCCATATTTATCCATTTATAGATTTTAATGACTTTTAGAAATTGAAATACAATTTTACCTACGATTCAAATACGATCAATTTAACCTACGCGAATGCACGAATTCACAAGATTTCTTATTTTTCTATTTTTCTTCTCTTCTTTTCTTTTCTCTTCTTTCCTTTTTTTCTCCTTCTTTTCTCCTTTCCTCTCTGTTCGTAATCTCCTTCTCCTCCTGGCCGAAGCCCTTCGGCTTCTCCTCCCTCGGTCTCATCGCTGCCTCCCTCTCTCTCTCGTTCCCTCTCTAATCTTTCCTCTACTCTTCCTCTACTCCCCTCTCTACCCTAAAGATTATGAGAACAGATACTACTTGATCTATTCGTTTTGCCTCATTTTACGTTTGCTCTACCTTTTGATTTTCGCATTTCTGGGGTGGATGATAAGAACAGATGCTAATGATCTATCTGGTTTTCGCATTCTACTCGCTGCCTTCGGTTTTGCTTGCAAGTTTTAGGGGTCAATGATGTTCGAGTTCTAGCGGGACGGCAAGAACACGTTCTTGCAACCCTAGAATCTCTGCTGAGACGATGGGCTAATTGATCTATTCAGTGTGCACTAGAGGAGTGGTTTTGCTACTGCTACTACTAATGGGAATGGCTGTGCACCTAAAAAGGTTTGAGGTTCGGTTCTAGAGGAGGATGTTGGTGCTGTTCTTGGGGAACACCAGGTTCAGTTCTTATGGCTCCTGCTCGGTTTGGGGAACACCAGGTTCAGTTCTAACACTTGAATGAATACTTAAAAAAAAGTTATGAAAAAAAGAGATTACAACTTCACTATATTCCATGTCTATGCACATCACACTTCACCTATATTCACCACTGCAGTGTGTGATTTGTACTTCTGATTTGTATGCCTATGTGAGGGATTACACAAGCATGTTTATGAGTCCGAAAAAGGGTCAGAATACCCCTTTTTTGAGTCACCTTGATAGCTTGTTTATGAGTAGGATACTTCCCAGATAGCATGGTGCAAATACATAGGCAATTTATGAAGTATCTTCACCCTGATCTTGGTGTAGGTAATGCAATTGAGTTAATTTTCTATATCTGGTCTAATATTGGAGATTTATGTGGTTGAAGAAATCCTTATTTTCTTACCAACATTTGAGCAGAATTACCTGAAAGATCTTACGGAACTGACTGCCGTATATATGTACCTGACCATCCAAAAAGCAGGTTTAACAATGTTTATGTATGATGACTTCATTCACCAAACTACTTCCTTTTTTGTTCAATTTGATTTGTCTTATTTCTCCAATTGAGCACAGTAATGGAGATGCTTCAAGTTACTAACTTGAATATAGGTTTCTCTAGGAGATCCTTTTTGATGAGTTTGTTATTGCCCATATTCTTGGATGGTGGGGAAAGGCTATAATGATACGAAACAAACCATTTTTATGGGTGTTATCAATTGGCTTTGAGCTAATGGAGGTATGCATTCTTTTATCTTATGCACTGCAGCTCACTTTTCGTCATATTAAGGAACAATGCATGACAAGTTTTAAATGTTTGTTAATCCTGCATGCTTGCAGTATAACAATGTCCCCAATTCGGTGGGGATCATATTAAGGGACAATGCATGACACGGGTACATGTGGTGGTGCCATATTTTGCAAGGCACAAAAGGTTTGTTAATCTTGCATGCTTGCAGTATAACAATGTCCCCAATTCTGTCATTTAAATGTTTGCCACTTATGAGACACCGGTACATGTGGTTTGGAAGACACGGGTACATGTGGCGTGATCGTGTTGTGACTGATTTGGCATTGCTCAATGACTCATGTAGTTGATCATTACTCAATATTGCTGTCTATCCCCGTCATGTGACTGATTTTGCATTGCGTTTCTCTCTACTTTGTGATCATGTTGCTTCAGAGGGCATGGCTAGCAGTATTCCTGAGGCTAGCCACAATTCTGATTTTTATTTTTTCAGTTTAGTTATCATTTGTGTCGGTTCTCAAAAGAAACCGACACTGATATGTATATTTGTGTCGGTTATTGGCTTGAACTGACACTAATATGGTTTATATTAGTGTCGGTTCGTAGATTTAACCGACACTGATTGTTGAATATTAGTGTCGGTTTTTTATTAGAACCGATACTGATATGTAGATATTTGTGTCGGTTTGTTATTAGAACCGACACTGATATTCAAATATTTGTGTCGGTTTGTGATTAGAACCGACACTGATGATATTATTTGTGTCGGTTTATAAACCGACACTGATAATGTCCGATTATTACTGTCGGTACATCTGTGTCGGTTGGAAAACCGACACTAATGTCGGTTCCAAACCGACACAGATGAACATGTTCGTAGTAGTGGAAGCCTTGTCCTCATCTTTCCTCCTCGAAATCTTCAATTGCTTCTTCATAATTTTCTTGCCGATAGCTCCTTGCTTTTTCTTGCAACTTCTTTACTGTTTCGGACTCCATCTCCTAATGACTTCATTTATCCGATCGAATGTATTTGGTTTAACACTGATCGGCCTCAATCCAGACTTCTCAACGTAGATGAAATCACAGTTATCCAAACTTGTCCCTGATATACACTCGGCTTCTTCGTGCGGCCAATTTGTGTCAGGGCTGGCCATGGCGACATGAGCCGATGTATCGGCTGATACAACTTCCACTTCGTCATCATTCCATTGTATAAGTTTTTGATGCATAGTCGACAGAAATGCAACAATTGGCATGAATCCAATCTCGTCCAAGAAGCACATTGTAATTGCCCTTGGCTTCAATAACAAAGAATGCAGTCGGCAATGTCTTGTTACCGACTGTTAGTTCAGCCATCATTACTCCTTTTTCTTCGGTAGGGTCTCCGGTAAAATCATTCAAAACCATGTTGGTTTTGATCAAGTCTTCATTGGCTTTTCCTAGCTTATTGAAAGTGCTGAAAGGCATTAGGTTTACTATTGCACCTCCATCGACCAACATCCTTGATATTGGTCGGCCATTGATATGTCCCTTGAGGTACAACGGCTTTAGATGCCGATGGGGATCCTGTGGTTTTTCAAATACAATATCTTGAGCGCTAAGACACAATTGAGCGAATACCTCTTTGGTAGGCTCGTCCACAGTTTTGAACTCCGCGGGCAATGTGAACACCATGTTGATGTCCATTGGTGGTGTACCATCTCGGATCATTGGAGACCCCGAATCGACCGACTGATCTGAGTCGCTGTCGGTTTGTTCTTTTTTCTTCCATTCTTGTTTTATAACTTGCACCGGCCGTAGCCTGTTGAAAATCTGATCCCTCTCTCTTTCTTCTTCTGCCGCTCTCTCTTCCTGTGTTTTTAGCCGTTGAAGTCGCCTGCGTTGCGATTTGCTAAGACCGAAAGGGCACCACCTTGGTTTAGGTTCTATCGGCTTTCTGATTTTTCCAACCAGATTGCTCAGTTCACTGTCGGACTCCGTCTTGACTGTATCGTTGGCGGTCGATGCTTCTTGAACTCGGGAAGACTCGCCTTGTTCTGGTATTGATAATCTTTCATAGACCGGCCTTCTGCTCTCCGTCCCTAGTCGATCGTGCACTGACCTAGACAACTTGTCTTTAGCCGATTGATTTGGCTGATGTTTAATTGGATGCTGCATGGGACATGATTGCACTGTAGGTAAAGTCATCCCTTTATCCCAGCAGAATTGCCAAAAGGGACACTTCCGATGTTCCTCTTCTTCGGTTTGTGGCTAATGAGGGGAATCTGACCGATGATATTTGCCTAATCGATTAGTACTTGGCCGATGAGGGTAGTCTGGTCATCGGGAGTTTTTTTCTGTGGCTTATCCTTTCGTATTTTTCCAACAGTTGCGAAAAAGTTGGCTTTGGCTTGAAGCTGGTTTTTCTTGGTGGGGTTCTTTCTGCTTTGTACCATCTTCCGATTTTCAAATCACCTTTTGGCTTTACTGTCCTCGAATTTTGGCCGTTTCGATCGGTTTCAATCTGTATTGAGCCGATGGTGATTTGTACTTTCTCAGATGGCTTGATGTCTTCTTTCATGGTTTCTTTCCCCTTTCGTGTACATTGGACCATGTTGATTTGGAAAGGATTCATCTCTATCTGCATAGCTGATTCTTCCGCGAACTTCAACCGCCCATCAGCGATAGCCGATTGAATCTGTTGGCGAAAAATGTTGCAATCATTAGTGTTATGCGAAAAAGAATGATGCCACTTACAGTACCTTCGCTTTTTGATTTCATCGGCCGACTGAATAACATGCCCTTCTAGTAATTTTATAAGTTTTTCTTGCAACTGTAAGTCAAATATCCTATCGCATTTTGATACATCGAAGGAATATTTAACCTTCGTCTTATTCTTCGTTGGCTTGAGCCATGAGCAAACGAGTGGCCTTTTGGGGCCCTTAGCCCACTCGGCTATATTTATGTCTGTCTCATCATCAGAAGTATCGCTCGCACTGTATTCCACCATGTTTACTTTAGCTTTATCATTGCCATTTAGTCTAAATTTATCTTTAAATCCTTTGTTTTCTGCATATCGGCTTTCTTGTGCCGATACACGATGGAGCAGATGGCCTAGATCGGAGAACTCTTGTCCCGCTAATTTTTCTTTTAATGGCGGGATTAGCCCTTGAAATGCCAGGTCTGCTAATTGGTCCTCAGGAAGTGTAACGCTGAAACATCTATTCCATACATCCCTAAATCTTTTAATGTAGTCAGAGACCGATTCCCCGTATTTTTGTCGGACCGAACTGAGATCAGAGATTCTTAGTTCTGTAGTCCTAGAGAAGAAGTATTCATGGAATCGGCTTTCCAAATCGTTCCACAAGTGGACCGAATTCGGGGGTAGGTTTGTGAACCAGGTAAATGCTGCCCCTGACAAGGATAAGGGAAAGAGTCTGATTCTTAGTCCGTCGGACTGTGCTTCCTCGCCGCATTGGGCCATGAATCGTCCGACGTGTTCGAGGGTAGTAACGGAGTCATCCCCTGAAAATTTGGCAAAGTCTTGGATCCTGTAGTTATGGGGGTATGGTATCCGATCTATGTAATCGGGATACAGCTTCCTATAGCCGATAACCCTCCCTTTGGGCTGTAGGCCAAATTGTTCTCTTAATACTGCAGCAATTTGTTCCGCCCAATTAGCGTTGTTGGCTTGTGGTACAGCCTGACCTTGCCAGTTGTCGTTATTCATACCCTGCCCCCTGAGTGCAAACTCGGGTCGATGTCCAAATCGCGTCCCAGGGGGCCTTGGTGCTTGATCATAATCGTGGTGCCTCACAGCCAGTGTATCGGGTATAGGTACGAAAAGTTCAACGTATGACACTACCCTATGTGGGGCTGGGTTTCTGGTCGCGATCCCTTGGAATTGTGGAACCTGGTCTGTTTCAATCGGCCTAGAAGCCGATAGACCGTTTCCGCTAGGAGTGGGTACATTGGACGTACTTGGCACATTTATTTCTGCACCATCGGTATGTCCATGGTAATGTGCCACTCCGCCCCTATGGGAGCTAGGCTTTAATACAGTAGGCTGGACCGGCATCATGGGAGGTGTTGGGGCCGATGCACTTACCGTGCTGGTGCTGGGTGGTAAAGAATATACTGGATACGTCGGGAGAGGCTGTAATGGATCTAATAGGCCCCCAGAGACAGCCAATTCCTGAGCGATTGTTTTGACACTATTTTCTATCATCGGCTTTAACGTAGACACTAGAGCTGATGACTGGTTAATTAGTGCGTGATGCACAGATTGCTCAATCATACTTGATAGATCAGCTTGAGCAGGCGCATATCGGCTTACCGGGTCAGACGGTGAATCGCCGATAGGGTTGATTGTTGGAAGTGCAGTCTTTTGAGTAACACCTCCCCGTCGTGTTTTTTGGAAGCAATGCAACATCATCTCCTCTAATGCTGCCTTCTGATTTTGAACCTCCTTCCGCTACTCGGGGGTTAAATTGGCCAATTTAGGCGCGATTATAGCATCCGTGTTGATATCGGCGGTGACTGCTGGCTTATCAGTCGACATATCTGATTTTCTGTGTCCCAATGGGCGTGCCAAAATATGCTTGCGCAAAAAACGTGAAGTATGGTTTCTTGCCTCAAACACACAAGACAAATGCCGGGTTTGAGAGCGTGCCAGTCAATTTGACCTGAAATTGACAAGGTAGCGAAAACGTGAATCCGAGCGGCCGATAGCGACAACTATCGGCTTGACACCGATCAGCCAAGGGCTGATAAGGAGATAACTAGACTAGCCGATTAAGGCCAATTCAGGGATAAAGGTAGATCGACTCTGAAAGGCGATACGCAACAAGCAAAGTAGATCGAACCTGGAATCAAGTCAACAAGAACAATAAATTGGCTATGCGCAACTCTTTATTGATCTCGATGGCTTACAGAGGGAAGATTGCTATGAAACTAGAAAAACGTAAGACGAAGTGTATTGGTTGGTTGATGTATTGATTGATTCTTTGTCACCTCCTGGTCCGTCCCCTTTTATATTGCTTGAGCCGATCCGAGTCCTTCTTGGATACGGTAACGGAACCCGTGTCGGTTTTGATTCAAACCTCACGTTTTTGGCAACCGAATCGATGTCGGTCACGGGATCAAATCTTAACCGCATAGCTCCTTCCATCCCAAACTGAACCGATATTATCTACACATGCCAATTTTTGGTGCAAACAGTAGGACTAACCAAGCTTCAGTATCTCAACCTCAGTCACAACTATCTGGAAGTCATAGATCTCAAATCTAACCCTACGAGCGAAGCTCTTCCGGATGCAGGTAGCGAAATGAAAATTTACTACTAATAGTACTACTGAATAAAGAATTGGTATCCCGTGTTTGCTACTGATATTTGTAATTGTTATACAACCTTCACGCTTTGCAGCTTTCGAAAATCTTCGAAACTTGCAAAAACTGGATTTGAGCTACAATAAATTCAACGGAAGCCTCCCGATGTCATTATTTGCACTTCCTCACCATAAGATCCCAGATCTCTCAGCAAATTCATTCGGAGGACGTATTCCTATTAGTTCATCTTCGGAGCCAGTTTCATTGGAAGTACTAGATCTCAGTCATAACAGCATGAGCGGTGCTCTTCCAACCGATCAAGGTGCAAAAATTTGAACTTATTGCTTATATGGGCATAAGTAATGTTAATTTGGGTAAAATCGTCATTGTTTTGCAGCATTTGAAAATCTCCGGAACCTTCGAGAACTGCACTTAGAGTTCCAATCTATTCAGTGGAAACCTTCCAACATCATTGTTTACACTTCCACGTATCGAAATGTTGGATCTCTCAGGAAATCTCTTGGAAGAACCTGTTCCTATAATTTCGTCTTCAAATATTTCTGTCTCTCAAGAGTCTTATGGGCTGTTTGGTTGGCTGCATCTAAAGAGATTTGTATCTGCAGATGCAAAAGATGGGTATTTGATTGTTTTCTAATTCAACTCAACATGGCTCTACAGATGCAAAACACCCCTTTCAGCCTGTCTCCAGGGAAACGAGAAAATCCACCGTTTCCTCAGAGCTAGGCTCTGCTGAGCCATGCATGCATGCTGACATCAGCATTTACTATCTAGTTTTCTTCTTTTCTTTGCTATATCTTTTAATTAACATCTCCGATTAACGAACCAATTTCACCTATGTGTTCGTGATATTTTTTCGAACAAAACTAGACCATACACTTCCTATATAAATTTCAAAAGATTAAAATTTTAGTTTTTCAATTTATTGATTTTCTAGAATATATTTTAAAATTTTTTATTTTCATTTGTGAAATTATTGATTTTTTAGTATTTTTAAAATTTAGTTCATCCCTCTGTTGAATTTGTCTATCACACTCCCATTCCTGTGCAGCCAACCAAACAACATCTCTGTGCAACCTGTCCAACCTCATACGACCAACCAAACAACATCTTCTTGCATCCACTCACCCTGACTCCCACCTGCCCGGCTGAGCTAAGAAAGTAACCAAACAGCCCATTAGGTTTTCCCACAATAATTTGAGCGGTAGAATTTCCTTCTTTTGGCTAAGGAATCTAATGAAACTCGAAGAGATTGACCTTTCAGATAATACTGACTTAGTTGTTGATGTCAATGTTCCGGGATGGGTACCTTTATTCCAACTGAAATGCCTAGCGCTCTCCGGCTGCGACCTTGACAAAGGCATTATTGCAGAGCCACATTTTGTACGCACACAGCATCATTTACAGGAGCTTGATTTGTCCAACAATTACTTGTCAGGGAGAATGCCTAACTGGCTATTTACAAAGGAAGCAACTCTAGTTGATCTAAATCTTGGAAATAACTTGCTAACTGGATCTCTAGACCCAATTTGGTACCCCCAAGCTTATCTACAGGATATCAACATATCTATCAACAGTATTTCTGGGCAGCTACCGGCCAACATCAGCTCAATGTTTCCAAGATTGATTACTCTAGACTTTTCTAACAATAACATTCCTGGAGATATACCGAGATCATTATGCCACATCAATTCCATCGGACATGTAGACCTATCAAACAACAAGTTTTCTGGTAAACTACCTGTTTGCGTGTTCACTGATTTTCCCAACCCGGTCTTGAAGGTCTCAAACAACCAACTTGGCGGTCTGATACTTGGTGGGATGAATAATTTGTCCATAAATTTGGACACAATGTTCCTAAATAGCAACAAATTTGAAGGAACACTACCTCGTAATCTATCAGGGCACTTGTCGCTCATGGATTTACAAGATAACAAGTTGTCTGGCAAACTTGATACTTCATTTTGGAAACTACCACGTTTGCAGTTCCTGAATCTTGCTGGTAACAATATAACAGGTGAAATTCACCCAAAGATATGCGGGTTAGAACAAATTGAGATTTTAGATCTATCAAATGACAACCTTATAGGGTCTATACAAAACTTTAACTGCACTATGCTCAGGTTTCTGAATGTATCTGGGAATGACTTACATGGTGATATTCCAAATTCTTTTCTCAGTAAGTCAGATATTAGAGTTTTGGGTCTAAGAGACAATCAGTTCACGGGTAACTTGTATTGGATACAATATCTTGATGAAATTACGCTGCTTTGTTTGGGTGGGAATAAGTTTGAAGGGCAAATTAATCACCCCCAAGATGTGTCGCCTCCTGAGCTTGATGATAATCGATCTCTCAAACAACCGTCTTTCAGGGTCATTGCCTCCATGCATTGGTGATATCCCTTTCTACAATGTTGATGCTGAATACTCTTGGAAGCTGTACAATCGTATAGAACAGTTTGACTCTTGGGGGGCGAGAAGATTATGACAATCAGCGAACAGACAATTATATTTATGGCCAACAAGGCTTTTTTTTCAGAACCAAAGGAAATCGTTACACATATGGGCGTAGTTTTTTCGATTCGATGTCCGGCATTGACCTATCTAGGAATTCGTTATCTGGAGAAATTCCTTGGGAACTCGGAAATCTGAGCCATATCAACACTACTACAAAACATCAAATAAGTGTCGGTAAATTAGTGTCGGTTTTTTTGGAACCGACACAAATAAAGTTTTTATGTCGGTTCTAAAACTTAAAATAGTAGAAAGACTATTTGTGTCGGTTCTAGCTAAAAACCGACACAAATAATGCATTATTTGTGTCGGTTCTAGCCAAAAACCGACACTAATAGTAGTCCTATTATTTGTGTCGGTTCTAGCCAAAAACCGACACTAATAGTCCAATTTTATGTGTCGGTTCTAGCTAAAAACCGACACAAATAGTCTTCCTATTATTTGTGTCGGTTCTAGACAAAAACCGACACAAATAATATTATTTGTGTCGGTTCTAGCCAAAAACCGACACAAATAGTCTGTGTGATAGTAAAACGGCCATAACTTTTGACTCGTAACTCTGATGGACGCGTTCTTTGGCTTGTTGGAAACATAACGAGAAGCACTATTTGAAAATCAGTAGGTTTTTCTATTATTTACTTGTGTGAGTGCGAGCGTGGCAAAATAATTTAAAAAAAAACTTCGTTTAAGACCTCAAAACGGCTTTCGAAGTTTTGTACCCGTTTTGAAGTACGACAACACTAAAATATATCTCAAACCATGTTTGGAGTATGAGATCATTAAAATTAATTTTCGGATACACTGCAGGGTTAAGAGAAGAAGAATGTGTTATATGTCACATGCGATCACACCAGCACTAAAGCATTGGATTTTGTAAGAACTTCAAAGTTAAGTTGGGTGAGAGTAGTTCTAGGATGAGTGACCTCTCGGGAAGTTAAATTCGCTAGATTCTGTTAGAACTTTGAAATTAAGTGTGCTTAGATGAGAGCACATACTAGTATGGGCTATGTGAGGTTAATACGTGGCATGGAGTTGCCAAATCTAACATAATAGTAGATATATTTTTTTATCATATTTATCATATTATTTGTGTCGATTTTTGGCTAGAATCGACACAAATAGTATTATCTGTGTCGGTTCTAGCCAAAAACCGACACAAATAGTCTTATTAGTGTCGGTTTGAAAACCGACACTAATAATCTCTGATTATTACTGTCGGTACATCTGTGTCGGTTCGAAAACCGACACTAATGTCGATTCCGAACCGACACAGATGAGGTTCTCTGTAGTAGTGCAAGGCCCTCAATCTGTCCTACAATTCCTTTACCGGCCCAATTCCAGCGAGCTTTGCAAACATGGCGGAAATAGAAAGCATGGATCTATCCTATAACAAGCTAAGTGGACAGATACCACGGCAATTAACTCAGTTATCGTCACTGGAGGTGTTCTTTGTGGCATACAACAACTTATCAGGATGTGCACCAAACACTGGTCAGTTCGGTTCATTTAATATGGATAGTTACAAAGGCAACAACAACCATCAAAGGGCATCGCAGGGGGGTAGATGCACTTCCAGATCAGGACCAAGTTCTTTGTCACGAGAAGATACAGAGACGAAGGAGGATGATCCGGTGCTCTACGCGGTCAGTGCTGCCTCGTTTGTATTGGCATTTTGGGCTACCGTGGCATTCATGTTTTGCCATTCGACCGGGCAGCATGTAATACTGAAACTGTAGAATGTCAGACTAATAGAGTTTTTTTTAAATAATACTTTTTTTAAAATGTATTGCAGTATTAATACGCGGAAAACAAAAATTGCAAAAATAACACCTATTCGCCAAACAGTATGGCGAAATAGCTATTTTCGCCGAACGGTATGGTGAAATATCTATTTTCGCCAAACGGTGTGGCGACTAATGCCTAATTACGCAGTTAACCGCTAGGCGATAAATTCCACGGGGAACGAGGGTATTATCGCCAAACCGTTTGACGAAAATAGAGTTGTCACCATACGGTGCGGCGAAAATAGAGTTATAGCCGTACGGTACGGCGAAAATAGAGTTTTCGCCGTACGGTACGGCGAAAATAGCTTCTTCCCCCTAAACTCTGACGGCCGACTGTTAACTGCATATTTAAGCAGTGGTCGCCGCACTGTTTGGCGAAAATAGCTATTTCGCCGTACCGTTCGGCGAAAATAGCTATTTTGCCATACCGTTAGGCGAATATGTGTTATTTTTGCAATTTTTGTTTTTTGCGTATTAATACCATAATTTATTTTAAAAAAAGTATTATTTTAAAAAAAATTCCAGACTAATATTATCCTACAAGAAAACAAGAGGCAAGCATGCAATTCTGCTATAGTTCATTGTTGCAACTTTATTCAATAGTACCCGTTTGTTTCATTCTCTAAACAGTTGTTTAGCTGTAACTCTGTAATAATGGTTTGGTTGTGTTCATCTCATGATGCAGAGGCCGAGGGAGTTCATCTTCTATTATCTAAAAAAATCTATTTTTTATAAATTCATCTTTCAATCAATTTTTTAAATTTAAGACTTTTCCCAGGGTAATTGGAGCAGTAGGTTGTCTTCTCTCCCTTCTACCTGAGAAACCTCATAAAACACTAAGAGAGAGATCATTTGTGTGCTGTTTGGTTGCCTGTATCTGAAGAGATTTGGCTCTGAAGATGCAACGGAGGTCTGTTTGGTTGGCTTCTCAAGACACTGGGCCAGGCCCTCCACATGCAAACTTACCCCCGGAGCCAGGCCCCGCTAAAACGAAAAGTTTGGGCATTTCCGGCGGGCTTGGCTCCGCAGATGCAATCGCTCTCGCCGAATCCCAAGCTCCTGGCTCCGCTCGCTCCTCCACGCCTGGCTCAGATCTGAGGAATCCTCCCACTGCTGCTCATGGCGCTCGCTCCTTAGATCTGATTCCTCCACGCCGCCGCGCCCCCGGTCTCCCTCCTCTCTGGTCCCCCTCGTCCCCCGCGCGCCTCCAGCTTCTGGTCTCCCGCGCCTCCTCTGAACCCCCATGGCACCTCCCCCCTTGCCTGCTCTAGCCGCCGTCTACCGCACCGGACTCCCTCCTCCTCGGCTTGCGCCGGCTCGCGTCGCCTTGGCCCGGCTCTGTCCCGGTTTGTGTCCCGATTCGATCTAGGGTTTGGTAAACCCTAATCTAATTCCCCCCTTACCTTCTTCTATCTGATACCGAGTCCTCCTTTCCCTTCTAATCTATGTGTGATGGTTGCATTATAATGTTGATGATCTGGGAATGGTGGATTTGATGATGAATAATTGATACTAAGATCATCCTCTGATCTGTGATGTGGCTAAGGGGTTAATTGATTTGGTTGAGTTCAATTACCGAAGAGATACGTTTAGCAGATGATGATTTGATGCTGAACTACAATCTATGATGCTAAAAGCTTGTCTAGATCACATGGTAGATGATGGAAACTGATACTATGTTTTGAGGTGAGCTACTGTCCTTTTGGTCTGTGATGCAAAATCTATCTATGTTACATGCAAGTTGGATGGCATTTGTGTATTTCCTAACTATGATTGCGTCTGAGAAACATGTTTAATAGGGATTTCTCGATGCCACCCTTGCATTTTGTTTTTCTAAAGTACTGAGACCATGAATCCTTTTTCTATTCTCATTTAGACCTACTATCACATTTCATATTTAAAGTGAAGCGCATTTTAGATCATATTAAGTGGTTAAAGAAGATTATGTATGTAGTTATCATTGTTGTACTTTATGCTTCAATTGCGAATTAGACCGATTCCTGCAAATTTGTATCATACTAGTCGCCATTTGTATCATGCTGTATGCGCCATGTACATAAATTTCTTTATAATTCCACAAGCATCATATCATTCTAATCTTTTTCAGTATTAAAATACACGGATAAACAAAATCAATAAATAAACGAATAAAAGAAAAGCAAGAAGAAAGGAAAATGGGAAAATCCTGAAAGAGAGACCGGGGAAAGGGTCGGGAGGATATTTTGGTTATTTTTGAGATTTTGGAGACTTAGTTTGGCGGAGTGGATGTCATTTTTGGGCTCAGTGGTTCGAACTGATTAAGAAAATATATTTTTAGATTTTTGTGATTTTTTGAATTAATTAAATCCAGAAAAGAAAAAAAATAAATAGAAAAAACAAAAAAATAAAAAAATTCAGTGGACACAATCCGTTTGAAAACAATAAATTCGGAAAAAAAATAAAAAAATTAAGTGGACGCAATCCACTTAAATTTATCAAAAAAAAAATAAAAAATTAAACAATAGTTGGGGACCGTTGAAAATAAAAAAAAATATATTTAAGCAGTCGAAGACCGCTGGAAATAAAAAAATTTAAATTTTTTTGGATCAAAACTCTGGTTTTTACTGTTCAGAGGTTATTTTCAGAATTTTGTCGGATCAACCAGGACTTAAAAAAATAAACCAAACAACCAAGCTAAAACAGTAAAAAATCCCCTTACCCTCCACCCTCTCTCTCTTTCTGACACCATTCCCTAATCCTCTTGCTCCCGATCTGGCTCTTCTGCCCAAACCAATGCCTTCGTTGCTGGCCGCCGCCGACTCACCATCGCCGCCGGCCTCTTCATCCTCTTGTGACGGGGTCCCGCCGGCTCTTTCCCCCTCCTCACGCTCACGCGACTATGCCTGGCTCCTCCCTTGGATGCACCACCCTGTGGCTTTCGAGCCCGCCTGGCTTCCGGCCCGCGTAGCACTGGCTGGCCTCGGGCCGGACCTCGTCCACCATGCAAACTTCTTCTCCTTTTTCAACAATTGCGTAAGAGGTCTCGCAATCGTCGAAAAGCCTTCAATGAAGCGGCGGTAGTAACCTGCCATTCCAAGGAAACTCCGGATTTGGGTCACGGTCTTCGGCTGCTCCCAGTGTAACACAGCTTCTACCTTGCTTGGATCAACGAGGACTCCTTCTGTGGTCATCACATGTCCGAGGAACTCCACCTTGTCCTTCCAAAAGTCACACTTGCTGAATTTAGCGAAGAGTTGTTGTTCTGAAAGGACCAACGATGTCGCCTAGAGGGGGGGTGAATAGGCGGATTAAAAAATCACAGCGGAAATAAAACTGGCCGAGCTGGTCAATCCGGAGTCTCCGGGTATTTGATCCGGTGTCTCCGGCTTGTCCAGAGTGTCCGGTCTTATGTCCGGACTCTCCGGGTTAGTTGGCTCGGGAGCGCAACTAAGACTACTCTAGCAAGCATAATAAACCACTAGAATTAGATAGCAAGAGCAACCTAGAACAATTGCTAGTAAGGATTTGAATTAAAGCTAAGCAAAGAGCTAGATCTAGCTTTACAAAAACAAACCCAAACAAGCAAGACTAGGAAGTAAAAGAGAACAAGAGGGACACGAATTTTCACCGAAGTTCGGGTTCTTGAAGGGAACCCTACGTCTCCGTTGAGGTGGCTCGGTCGCACTTGAGCCGGGGTCTCTTTCAACCCGCTTTCCTCCCGGTGTTGCACAAATGCACTCGCCGGCTTCACTTCTTGTCTCTTTCCTTTCGGAGGCGAGACTCGCCTTCACAAACGACTGGGGCTCACCACACGCGTTGGTAGCTCCCGGTGACTCCTAGCCGTCTAGGAGACCTTCAACCTCCAAGAGTAATAACACCACGAAGAATCGCTTGGAGGATGAACTAGTGCTCAACAACTAGAAATGAATGCACCTAGCACTTTACTTCTTCCTCTCCTCACCAAAATGGATCAACAACCAAATCTAATGGTGGGAGGAAGTAGGAGCTCTATTGAATGCTTGGAAGAGGTTAGGAGTGGCTTGAATGCTGCAATGAATGAGCTCAATCCTTCTTCTAGCCGTTGGGAGAGAGTGGGGGCTTTAAATAGTCAATTCAAAAACTAGCCGTTACTCTCGATTTTGTACAGGCCGGAGTGTCCGGACAAATAACCCGGAGACTCCGGACACAATGTCCGGATACTCCGGACAATTTGGAATAAAAGTGGCCGAGGGGTCCAACCCGGAGACTCCGGACATATTGTCCGGATACTCCGGATTGAATCCGGACACTCCGGACAGAATGTCCGGACTCTCCGAGTTTAGGGGCTCGGTTCGAATTCCAGATTTTGGAAAATGCAAGTGTTTGCGTGCTAGTTTGAATGCAAGTTTTGATGCTGAGCACATGCACATCCTAAAATTGATTTTTCGTCGCATCCTCTTAGTAGTACGGCTATCCTTAAGACTCAAAACAATATAAAAATTACAAGTCTTCGTCTTGATGCCGTTTTCTCGAAATTTGACGCGCTTAGGACGGTCCAATCTTATTCCGAGCTTGATGTGATCTCGATAACTGCATTAATCTTAGTTGAAGCATTAGATCACATTAATTGTGTCATCATTAATCACCAAAATAAAATGAGGGGCCTAGATGCACTTTCAATCTCCCCCTTTTTGGTGAATTGATGACAACACAATTAACAGCAAATAAAATGATATGAAATTGACTATAACAAATCAAATAAAAGGTGGAGCTCCCCCTAAATGTGTGCATTAGAAGTTTTGAGTGGAATCAAATGCACATATTTAACGAGAAATAACCGAGAGCTCCCCCTCAAACAATTGCATCCGAGAAAACATCACAATTAACTGAAAGTAATCCATGCATAAGATAAGCATAATGTCATTACATGGATAAAGAGGAAATAACAGAGTTCACGACAGCATAAAAAGCAATAGATAGAAAGCAACAAAATACAAATCCACGACCGACAGCAAAGGAAAAACGCGACAACAACTAAACGACAACGCTAAAGATATCACTCCCCCTTTGGCATCAAGACACCAAAAGAGGGAAGACACGAGAAATCACTCGTCGTCGTCTTCGTCGTCAGAAGCTGAGTACTCGCTGCCGGGGTCATCTCCAGCGGCTGGCGGAGCAGAGGAGGTGATGCCGAAGAGCTGATCTGCAGAAGTGGCATCGCTACTCTCCTCGGAAGACCCGGAGGAGTCGCTGGGAGAGACTGCCTCGCCATTGTGGCGGCGGATGCTGCGAATGTCCTGACCATTCTTCTTTATCTGCCTGCTCATCACCTTCTGCCTGGTGGAGATGTCACGGCACAGACAGAAGACATGCTTTAGCATCCTCTGGAGCACTCTACTCGTAACCTCAGTCTGCTCAGAAGGGATGCCCGAAGGCACAGAAGGAGCCGGAGCAGACGTAGAACTCGAGGCGCGACCGCGTCGAGTCCTAGGTGCGCCAGTCCAGCGGCGAGCAGGAAGCGATCGGAGGACGAACCTTGTAAGAAAGGTGCTCCTCGTCACGACAAACTTCAGCACCACCGGCGAAGTGATCAAAGCCATCACAAAAGGAGCGTAACTGCAGCTGCCCATGTTGCTCTGCGCATTCTGCCTCATCGTCTCCCAGATGAAGTCAACAATATCAAAAGGATGAGTGCGCTCAACGAGGTGGTACAGCAGGTTCCTGCCATAGGAACTGATGGTAGAAGCATCTCCTTCCTTGGGCCAAAGAGTGACCCTCAGCATCCTGTTGAGGACAGCAGGTACATCCTTCAGACCCTTGATGGTCCCCACTGTGAAACTCCTAGAAGTGTCATACAAAGACTCGATCTTCTCAGGAGTCAGAACCTTCTTCTCATGAAGCTTCGGACTGTCATTGTACCGAAGGCTGAGGACTCTAGCAAATCTCTTCTTGTTGGCCTTGTACCACACCCTGTCAGTCATCCACCAGATGGCATCCTCAGTCTTGTCAAAGTAGAGGGTGGCAAAGAACTGCATAACTGTCTCATTGTTCCAATCACACTTGAAGGACATGATGTCCTTGACCTCATGCAGCTCACAGATCTCAAGAATCTGAGCGAAAACTGGATGCTCAGCAGCTGCCATGTACTCCCAGTCGATAGTCTTCATCCTGACCACTGGGTGCTCAAGAGGGTAGAGGACCGTCTCATAGAAGTCTGACTGAAACCGGTTCCAGAACCGGCGGTCCACATACTCATCCTGATGGAAACTGAGCGGATCTTTCTTTCTTTGCTCAACTATAGCCTTGCCCTTGCCAGAACCCGTCCTGTAGTCAATCACTCTCAAGGGGTTAACTGACATGGGGTACCTCCACAAAGGCTTGGCTTTGGCCAAGGGGCCAATGAAATGACCTGAAGTACGGAATTCCCTTCTCTTCTGATCCCTCAGCCTAGCATGAGTATCTGCAGGGTGCTCATCTGGATCGGGCTGAGGTAGAGGAGGAGGCCCGAGCCTGTGGTGTGCCGAGCTCTTCTGCTTGAGACGGCCGAGCTTGAGGTGGGAGGAGGATTGGACATGAGGTGTGAGCGGATGAAGTCCCAATCCTCGGCGCACTTCCCCACGGAGGTGGGCTGCTTTGCCACGGCGTGACGCGGCCTCTTGGGCGCCGGACGAGCAGACGGAGAACTGGAGGGACTGTCCGGAGACGGAGAGTCCCTAGGAAGATCACCACCACCACCAGCTGAAGACCCCTGAGAAGGATCCATCTGACCAGACAAAGCGAGGGAAAAAGATTAGCCGCGAGGCGACTAGAAATTTTGCGGTAAAAGAATTCTGGCCGAGACCCCTAACCCGGAGAGTCCGGATAAAATTGTCCGGATACTCCGGATTAACCCGGAGACTCCGGACCATCAGTCCGGATACTCTGGATGCGCCAGGACGAGCGCACGGGCGGCCTAAAATTTGGGGAATTCAATCCGCAAAAAGACAAGAAAAGAATCTAGATTGCCACAAGAATAGGAATGAAGTCTAGGGCACAATCTAGCAAAGAAGTTCGCGGGATTAGAGCACGAAAAGGGACTCACCTCAAGATGATTCGAAAACGAAGAACACGAGAGAGTGATGAGCGAGATTCTCCGATCTTGAGGGCCACGACAAAACAAGTGGCACCCTAGAAGAGATGAAGCACGAGGAGAAGCCCTAAGAACCGCGAGAAAGAATCCAAACCCGAAAAGAAATGGATTAGGGCACGAGTTCCTTACCTAGATCTCCAAACCGAGGGAGAGGAAGAATCCCCAAGCCCTTGGAGAAGGAGAGGATGGAAGGAGTATGCCCTAGCCACGAGAGGATCACGGGAGAGGGAGAGGCGCACGGTGGGAAGGAGATAGAAAAGAAACGGAACCGCGCGGGATTTTGGGGTTTAACCGACCGCCCCAACCCGGATACTCCGGACACCAGTCCAGATACTCCGGCCCAACCCGGACACTCCGGACTAACAGTCCGGAGACTCCGGGCTAACCCGGAGTGTCCGGATAGAAAACCGGATACTCCGGGTTCCCCAGCTCGGTTAGGAGTGAGGGAAATCGCACGATGGATCAAGGAATTTGGCGGAACGAGAGGGAGAACGAGACCCTAAGATGTCAACTTGATATATGACCAGCGAACAATCAATCAAACAGACTATGGTCACATAGCAATGACAAGATCGAAGGATCAAGAGCCAAAAACACAGAATAAATTCAGAGAAAAAAGATAAATAAGTTTTTGAAATCCATTTTTCATTCACCAACCAATATGTGAGCACTTATCAGGCCACGTTACGAGAATCTAGAATATTTAGACCACTTCTCAATTCACAGAACCTTTTCTCGTCAAGGGGCTTGGTGAAAATATCGGCTAATTGATTATTTGTACTCACATGTTGGATATCAATTTCGCCTTTGGTTGCGTGATCTCTTAGGAAATGATGGCGAATATCTATGTGTTTTGTACGGGAGTGTTGGACGGGATTGTTGGCAATTTTTATGGCACTCTCATTGTCACACAATAGTGGAACACTTTTGTAGTTTAGGCCATAATCACTCAAGGTTTGTCTCATCTAAAGTAATTGGGCACAACAACTCCCTGCAGCTATGTATTCGGCTTCGGCAGTGGATAAGGCTACGGAGTTTTGTTTCTTGGAAGACCACGAGACTAGAGACCTACCCAAAAATTGGCAAGTCCCCGAAGTACTCTTCCTATCCACTTTACAACCGGCATAATCCGCATCGGAATAGCCAACCAATTCAAAGGAAGATCCTTTCGGATACCAAAGTCCAAAATGAGGAGTGTGCACTAAATATCTTAAGATTCTCTTAACGGCCACCATGTGGCACTCTTTTGGAGAGGCTTGAAAACGTGCACACATACAAACGCTAAGCATGATATCAGGCCTAGATGCACAAAGATAAAGGAGAGAACCGATCATCGAGCGATATACCTTTTGGATGACCGGTTTACCTTCTTTGTCGAGGTCTAGATGCCCGTTGGCCTGCATAGGAGTCTTTATTGGCTTGGCGTCCTCCATTCCAAACTTCTTGAGCATGTCCTTGATGTACTTGGTTTGATAGATGAAGGTTCCTTCCTTGAGTTGTTTGACTTGAAAGCCGAGGAAGAACTTCATTTCTCCCATCATGGATATCTCGAACCTTTTTGTCATAATCTTACTAAACTCTTTACACAAATGCTCATTAGTAGACCCAAATATGATGTCATCGACATATATTTGGCATACAAATAAATCATTATCAATATGCTTTGTAAAGAGAGTAGGGTCGGCCTTTCCGACTGCAAAACCTTGTTCGAGAAGGAAGTCTCGTAGACACTCGAACCATGCTCTCGGTGCTTGCTTTAGACCATATAGCGCTTTGTGAAGATAGTAGACATGGTCCAGGTACTTTGGATCTTCAAAGCCGGGTGGTTGCTCGACGTAGACCAACTCGGAGAGTGGTCCATTTAAGAAGGCGCTCTTCACGTCCATTTGATATAGCTTGAAATCATGGTGAGTAGCAAAGGCAAGTAATATTCTAATAGATTCAAGCCTAGCTACTGGAGCATAAGTTTCACCGAAATCCAAACCTTCGATTTGAGTGTACCCTTGAGCAACCAATCGAGCTTTGTTCCTTGTAACAATTCCATTCTCATCTTGCTTGTTCCGGAAGACCCATTTTGTCCCAATGACATTTTGATTTGGTCTTTCGACAAGCTCCCAAACTTGATTACGCTTGAAGTTGTTGAGCTCCTCTTGCATGGCCATCACCCAATCCGGATCATCAAGTGCTTCTTCTACCTTAAGAGGTTCAAGAGAGGAAACAAACGAGTAAAATTCACAAAAGTTTGCAACTCGAGATCGAGTAGATACTCCCTTGTTGATGTCTCCAAGAATGTTGTCGACTGGATGATCCCTTTGAATGCTTTGATGAACTCTTGGGTGAGGAACAGTTGAATCTGGAGCTTGAATGGGTTCTTCATCTTGGGATGCGTTGGAACCATCGTGAGCTTGAATGGACGAGGAGGGAATATCACCTGAGCCTGACCCATCCGGAGACTCCGGTATTTGACTCGGAGACTCCGAACCAATCCGGACACTCCGGGTTTCAGGCCGGAGACTCCGGGTTGAGGTTCTCGGGTGAGATTCCAGATTTTGAGGTCTTACCTCCCCAATTGCCATTTTCTTGATAGCTTCACAAGGAGGTTCTTCCCTATCAATCACAACACGATCAACTTGTTCTACTTGAGAACCGTTAGCCTCATCAAAAGTTACGTCACGCGAGATTTCAACGACACCGGTGGTATTGTTGAAAACTCGGTACGCATAAGCATTAGTTCCATAACCAAGTAAGAAACCTTCATCTACTTTAGGAGCAAATTTAGAAGACTTAGCTCTTTTGATTAGGATGTAGCATTTACTCCCAAAGACTCTAAAATAGGATACATTTGGTTTCTTCTTAGGTGGCTTGATTCGTACGCCGTTTTCTTCAAGATCTTGTGAAGGTAGAGGCGGTTGGAGCTGTGGCATGCGGTATTGATGGCTTCCGCCCAAAAACTGTCGGAAACCTTGTACTCGTCAAGCATCGTCCGCGCCATCTCGATGAGGGTTCGATTCTTCCTCTCGGCCACCCCATTTTGTTGAGGAGAATAGGGAGCCGAGAATTCGTGCTTGATTCCTTCCTCATCAAGAAACTCCTCCACACCAATGTTCTTGAACTCAGTGTCGTTGTCGCTTCGAATTCTTTTGATCTTCACTTCAAACTCATTTTGAGCTCTTCTCATGAATTTCTTTAATGTTACTTGGACTTCTCCCTTGTCATGCAAGAAAAACACCCAAGTGAATCGAGAAAAATCATCAACAATAACCAAACCATACTTACTTCCCCCGATGCTTATGTAAGCTACGGGACCAAATAAATCCATGTGAAGCATTTCCAACGGTCTTGTGGTCGTTATCACATTCTTGGCGGGATGGGAGGCACCAACTTGCTTGCCTGCTTGACAAGCGCTACACACCCTATCTTTCTCAAAAACAACATTAGTTAGTCCAAGGATGTGGTTGCCTTTAATGAGTTTGTGAAGGTTCCTCATACCTACATGGGCTAGTCGGCGATGCCATAGCCAACCCATGCTAGATTTAGCCATTAAGCACATTTCAAGATTAAGTCTATCCGTATTGAAGTCTACGAGATAGAGCTTACCCTTCAAACGTCCTTTAAAGGCTATTGAACCGTCAAGCCTCTTAATGACTTCCACACCTTTTTCATTAAACAAACAATTGTAACCCGCTTCACATAATTGTGCAACGGATAACAAATTGTAGCTTAATGACTCGACAAGCAAAACATTTTTTAATTGAAAATTGTCTGAGATAGAAATTTTACCCAAACCAATTACTTCTCCTTTTCCATTGTCTCCAAAGACAATACTTTCGCTATTTGATCCATTTTCATCCAAGTGTGCGAACATTGCCTTTTCTCCGGTCATATGATGCGTGCAACCGCTATCCAAAATCCAACTTGTTCCACCGGAGATATAGGCCTACAAAAACATATTTAGTTTTTGCTCTTTGGTACCCAAACTTGGTTAGGTCCACGCACATTAGCAACTAGAGATTTTGGGACCCAAATGGAGCGAACAATAGGAGCATTCTTTGGCTTACGCCCAATATGACATGCAACTACACGACCAAGGTTAGTTTTCTTAAGTACATATGAAGCAAAGAACTCGGAGTGAGCCTTGTGCTTGGATGTTCCTTTGCCTTTTACAAAATGAATCGGCTTGCTTAAAGGAGCAACCACGATGTTGCTCTTTTTGCCCTTAGGCGGAACATACCCAAGCCCATGCTTCTTAGGATTACCTTGGCGCTTACCGAGATACTCCTCTAAACCTTTGCTAGCCTTGTAGGACTTTTGAAGTCCATCTTCAAGCATCCCCTTAAGCTTCTCATTCTCATGAGCCAAGACTTTCAAAGTCTCACGGTTAGTAGCACAAGTAGCAACATCAATATTATAACATCTAGCGCATCCGTTGCTACTTGAAGGTATTGAAACATTGGAGTTGTTAATTGAGGAGGAATAATTATTCGAGAGATCAACAAGCTTCACTTCAAGAGATTTGCAAGCATTCATTGCTTGAGAAAGTTGCTCTACGAGTGAAGCATTGGTGATCTCAAGACTAACTATTTCATTCTTAATCAAATTTGAGTTTTTGACTAAGTTCTCATTTTTCTTTCTTTCAAAAGCTAGGCTCTTCTCTAGCTCAAGATTCTTTTCCTTTTCAAATATAAGGAGATCCTCTTGAGCTTCAAGAGTAGCCTCCTTTTATTCTACCACTTCCTCCAATTTTTCAATGTCTTTAAGTAGCAAGTCTAGTTTTTCAATATCAAAGTCATTCATAGACTTAAATGCTACTTCATCGTTATCACTATCACAATCATCTAAGCCATAATCAACAATAGAGGGAATGGGGCTCTTAGATGATACCTTGTGCCCCTTTGCCATGAGGCAAATTGGAGCATCTCCTTTGCCGTCGCTTAGGTTATCAAAGAGACCCTTTGACTTTATCGGTGGTGTAGCAATGGCGACGGTGGCAAGTCCTCCATCATTGTCGGAGTCGGATTCGGACTCGGACTCGGAGTCGGAGTCAGAGTTCCACTCCTTGCCGATGTATGCATGACCCTTGCCCTTGTACCTCTTGTCCTTGTCCTTCTTCTTGAACTTGTCCTTCTTGTAGGGCTTGTCTTCCTTCTTTTCTTTGTGAGGGCACTCGTCAATGAAATGGCCGGGTTCCCCACACTCATAGCACTTTCTTGAAGAGTGCCGCCCTCTTGATTTGTTGCCATAGCCCTTGAAGTGACTTCCCGGCTTGTAGCCTTTCTTCTTCAAGAATTTGTTGAATCTTCTTACGAGCAAGGCCATGTCTTCATTTGTCAAGGGGCCACTTGATTCTTCTTGATCGCTTGAGCTCTCTTGTGCCACCTTGACGGCCTTCAAGGCGATGCCCTTCTTCTTGCCGGACTTGAGCTCCTCCACCACTTCCGCTTCCTTAACCATCATCTCATTTGTCATCAACCGGCCAATCACATCATGAGGAGTGAGAGTGTCGAAGTTTGGCCGGTCGCGGATAAGCTGCACAAGGTTGCGGTTCGTGGGGGTGATCACTGGAAGGATGATCTTGACAATTGCTTTGTCGGTGAGCTCGGTGCTTCCAAGTGCTTTAGCTTGATTTACTAGAACCATCAAGCGATCAAACATCTTGGTGTAACATTCTCCTTCTTCCAAAGTGAATCGGCTTAGTTCTCCAATGATAAGCTCGATCTTGGATTCACGAACACTTGACACCCCTTCATGAGATACCATCAATCTTTCCCATATGTCCTTGGCATTGTCAAGGCCATCGACTCGGTTGAACTCGGAGTCGCTCAAAGCATTGAACAAGGCATTGACGGCCAAGTCGTTGAAGTGTTGAGCTTTGTCTTCTTCGGAGGTAAGATTGTTGGGGTTTGCGGGCTTGAAACCTGTTTCAACAATCTTCCAAATGCAAGGGTGAAGTGATCTCAAATGCATCTTCATCTTGTGTTTCCGTGCCGCATAGCGAGTGCCATTGAAATGAGGCGCTCGGCCAGACGAGACGGAAACATAAGATGAGGAGTTTGAGACTCCAAAAGAGGAATAATCTAAAGGAATTGCAACCCCTATACCGGAACCCGTGGCCTTGTCTTGGGCATGGGTTTCGGTAACTTTCTCTATATCCAACATCTTTGTTTCTCCAAGCGGTTAAGCCAAAATAAAGGAGATTTGGCTCTGATACAAATTGAAAGGACCAACGATGTCGCCTAGAGGGGGGGGGTGAATAGGCGGATTAAAAAATCGCAGCGGAAATAAAAGCGGCCGAAATGGGTCAATCCGAGTCTCCGGTATTTGATCCGAGTCTCGGCTTGTCTGGAGTGTCCGGTCTTATGTCCGGACTCTCCGGGTTAGCTGGCTCGGGAGCGCAACTAAGACTACTCTAGCAAGCACAATAAACCACTAGAATTAGATAGCAAGAGCAACCTAGAACAATTGCTAGTAAGGATTTGAATTAAAGCTAAGCAAAGAGCTAGATCTAGCTTTACAAAAACAAATCCAAACAAGCAAGACTAGGAAGTAAAAGAGAACGAGAGGGACACGAATTTTCACCGAAGTTCGGGTTCTTGAAGGGAACCCTACGTCTCCGTTGAGGTGGCTCGGTCGCACTTGAGCCGGGGTCTCTTTCAACCCGCTTTCCTCCCGGTGTTGCACAAATGCACTCGCCGGCTTCACTTCTTGTCTCTTTCCTTTCGGAGGCGAGACTCGCCTTCACAAATGACCGGGGCTCACCACACGCGTTGGTAGCTCCCGGTGACTCCTAGCCATCTAGGAGACCTTCAACCTCCAAGAGTAATAACACCACGAAGAATCGCTTGGAGGATGAACTAGTGCTCAACAACTAGAAATGAATGCACCTAGCACTTTACTTCTTCCTCTCCTCACCAAAATGGATCAACAACCAAATCTAATGGTGGGAGGAAGTAGGAGCTCTATTGAATGCTTGGAAGAGGTTAGGAGTGGCTTGAATGCTGCAATGAATGAGCTCAATCCTTCTTCTAGCCGTTGGGAGAGAGTGGGGGCTTTAAATAGTCAATTCAAAAACTAGCCGTTACTCTCGATTTTGTACAGGCCGGAGTGTCCAGACAAATAACCCGGAGACTCCGGGTTATCCGGAGACTCCGGACACAATGTCTGGATACTCCGGACAATCTGGAATAAAAGTGGCCAAGGGGTCCAACCCGGAGACTCCGGACATATTGTCCGGATACTCCGGATTGAATCCGGACACTCCGGACAGAATGTCCGGACTCTCCGAGTTTAGGGGCTCGGTTCGAATTCCAGATTTTGGAAAATGCAAGTGTTTGCATGCTAGTTTGAATGCAAGTTTTGATGCTGAGCACATGCACATCCTAAAATTGATTTTTCGTCGCATCCTCTTAGTAGTACGGCTATCCTTAAGACTCAAAACAATATAAAAATTACAAGTCTTCGTCTTGATGCCGTTTTCTCAAAATTTGACGCGCTTAGGACGGTCCAATCTTATTCTGAGCTTGATGTGATCTCGATAACTGCATTAATCTTAGTTGAAGCATTAGATCACATTAATTGTGTCATCATTAATCACCAAAATAAAATGAGGGGCCTAGATGCACTTTCATGTTCCCTCAGCTTTTCCAAAACTCGCCTCAAGTGCTCTGCATGTTCTTCCTTTGTCGTGGAGTAAACTAAGATATCATCTATGAACACAACAACAAACTTGTCCAAATATTCCATGAACACTTTATTCATCATATTCATGAAATATGCTGGCGCATTCGTTAGACCGAATGACATAGCTGTAAACTCGTAATGTCCGTATCTGGACGAAAACGCGGTCTTCGGAATATCCTCTGATCGGATCTTCAACTGGTGGTATCTCGATCTCAGATCAATCTTGGAGAAAACTCCGGCTCCTCTCAGTTGGTCAAACAGATCATCGATCCTGGGTAGCGGGTATTTATTCTTCACGGTGACTTCATTGAGTGCACGGTAGTCGATGCACATCCTGAAGCTCCCGTCCTTCTTCTTGACGAACAGAACTGGCGCTCCCCACGGCGACGAACTTGGTCTGATGAATCCCTTCTCCATCAGTTATTCAAGCTGCTTCTTCATCTCTACTAATTCTTCGGTGGACATCCGATAGGGTCTCTTTGCTATCGGCGCTGTACCAGGTACAAGCTCTATCACAAACTCTATGTCTGTCTGGCGGCATACCAGGTAGATCTTCAGGAAAAACATCTGGATACTCATTCACTACTGAGACATCTTCTATGTTGATTGCCTTGGCGCTGTTAACCAATAATTGTCCATCTCTAACGGCGGTAGCTTGAAATTCCACTTTTCTTCCACACGGGCTCTCAACTGAGATAATCCTTCACCCACAATCCAGCACAGCCTTGTGCTTGGATAACCAATCCATTCCCAAAATAACATATAAGGTCTGGTTTTCCAATATAATAAGGTTCGCTAGGAATTCTACCCCATCTATTAATATTCTCACCCCAGAACATCCTACTTTAGTTCGGAGTTCGAAACCAGGGGTTTGAACTAAAAGCATGCATTTAAGTCTTGCAATCTCCAAATCATTTTTAGCTGCAAAGTCTTGAGAAACAAACGAATGCGAAGCTCCAGAATCAAACAAAACTGTTGCAGGTACTGAGTTGATAAGTAACTTACCCAGCACGATGTCCGTGGCATTCTGGAGTGCCTCTTTGATGACATGGTTGACTCGGCCTCTCACTACGATTTGGGGCGTGGCTCCTGGCGGTGCTGTCCTGCGGTTTGCTCCGGGTGCAGGCGTCCTGGCTGGTGTGGATCCCAGATTGAAGCGGGCTGGGGTCACTCCTACTGTCTTCTTAGGGCAACTGTTGGAGAAGTGCCCTGGCTCGTTGCATGTGCAGCAGCGTCTCACTGTCCCCTGTTGACTGCCTGAAGCGACGTTTCTGGCTGGAGCTGGGGTCTGATAATTCTGGTTGACGGGTCTTGATGCTGGTGACGGTGTCCTTGTTGCATTCTGCGGCTGGAATCGGAAAAACTGATCTGGCGCAACCCTCAAGCATTGCTGCGCTCCCTGACGTGATCCCTGCTGTTGCATCCTTCGCTTCCGGTTCTCATCCAGTTCCTTGCGCTTATCTTCAAGAATGAACGCCTTGTTCACAAGTTCCTGGAAATCTGGAAAGGTGTGGGTGATCAGTCCCACCTGCAGTCCTGAGTTAAGTCCCTTCATAAAGCGAGACTATCTGGCCTTATCTGTCGCTACGTCTTCAGGTGCGTAACGTGCAAGCTGTGTGAACTTGTTCAGGTATTCGGCCACCGGCTGATTACCTTGCTTCAGTGCTCGGAACTCTTCCTTCTTGAGGTCCATAATTCCTTCAGGCACGTGATACTGACGGAAAGCAGCTGTGAATTCCTCCTAAGTGATGTCCTGAGGGTTCTCCCGCGTGGCGCAGAAGTTCTCCCACCATTCTGCGGTGGTTCCTTCCAACTGATGAGAAGCGTAGAGTACCTTCTCATTTCTCATGCATTGGGCAATGTGTAGCTTCCTTTCTATTGACCTTAGCCAATCATCGGCCTCCAACGGATTTGCATTCCCAGAGAAAGTGGTTGGATGAGTCCTCATGAACTCTGACAGTCTTGAATTCTGGCGTTGTCCCTGATTGACTTGATTATTCTGATTAGAAGTGGCGTGGGCAGTAATCTGTTGCATCTGCTACATCATTGCATGCATCAACTGGGTCTGTGCGGCAAGAAAAGCCCCAAAATTCTGCATGTCATCTGGCGGTGCTGGCTGGGGTGCAGGTGCTCCATCATTAGGGTTCCCAGCTGGGAGAGACCCACTTCCATTGCCTCCAAGGTTTCCGCGGGTGTTCACCATCTGTCGATTACTACAAGGTTTCAGAGATGAGAGGGAATAAGAATAGACAAGAGAGTAGGGAAACTTTTGCGGGGAAATATGTAACTCAAAAATCCAACTTTATTATTTAATAACAATAACTTGGTATGGTTGCTCACAATGCCTAAAGCCTTGCAACACATACTGCACACTCAGCAAGCAATGAAAATCCAAACCGACTCTTACTGGAGTCTAACGCCTAAAGGGGTGACTCTTATTCTATAACGCGACCCGACGAAGGAGTCTCAACCTCAACGCCTATGCTCACTCATCGAGAAAACCTCCACTGCCTCCTCGGGGCGGGTGCAGCGGCATAGGCGCGAAACAATCGCCATGCCCTGCAACTGCAGCTGTGGTTGACGACGCGGCGTCCTCCTCTGGCTCTGGATCTGGCTGTTGCTGTGGCTGTGGCGCGAGTGCAGGTAGCGCCTCTTCTGGGTCCTCCTCTGGCTCTAGGGCATCCAACTCCAACACTGGATCGGGGCCCTGTCCATACAGTGCGGTCTGCAACTCTGCGATCCTTTCCGCAGCATAGGCGACGTACTCACGAGCATTCTCTAAGTGCTTCTTCTCTTCCTCAACCTGCTCGCGAGCCTTCTTCAACTCCTGAACTGTGTCATCGATAAGCTCCTCCTGGGCGGCGACGAATCTGGCTAAGTGAGTGACAGTGGCATCCTCATCTTCTATCGGCTTCCGCTGAGCTCTGCTGTCTCGGCGTGGGTGGTGACGAATCATGCCTTCGGCTCCCTGGAGTAGGTGCGAGCGATCTGCTGCATTGCTTGACACGACACCTCCTGGATTCCCATCTCAAAGGTAGACCTCCTGGCGGTGAAGTGGAAAGGGCGGCTGAACTTCGTCTTCTCTTGGGCATACACCGTGATCCTGACGTCCCATCCTTTACCAATCCTGCCTGCACGAGTGTAGTCCCTCGGTAGAGCGGTCTCTCAAAACCTCCAAGAAACTGAAGCATACGCCACAACTCGGCAGCGTAGCCACCTTCACGCTCGGCGTAGTTGTTCTTCATCATCATCTGTCAGAAGACACTCGCGTAAGAACGCAACATTTTAAAATCAATGTGGAAGACAAAAAGAACTCAGCAAGGGTATGAACAAGGAAGAAAGGGGTAAGTCGAGAATTCATTCATTATCTTGACAAATTTTATCTTTAGAAAATAGGTTTTATACTCACTACGACCAATCTATCTATGGGTGAGCTTACAGTCAGTATGGCTCTGATACCACCTCTGTCGGGACCCGAATTTGCAAATCCGGACCCTTTGTGTATTCAGCACTAGTCCAGGAACACGCTAGTGCACATAGTCTCAACATTGGTAAATATCACAATCATACTCAACGAAATAATAAGGTACTTTAAATATTTAACCAAGCTGGTTGCTCGACCTTAAGGTCAAGTTACAAATATACGCCACGCAGGGCGAAACTTATTAAAAGAGAAATAACAGCAGCGGAAAATAAGATAACTTCGTGGTGCCATCCAGTATACCACAGGCAACTGACTGGGCTCGCTCCCTAGATAGACGGTTCCTCTTGGAGCTCCTCCTCCAAAGCTGGTGTAGTCTCTTTTTCAACTGGTGTTGGATTGAGTCAAGGATGAGTACTTGGTACTCAGCAAGTCATGCACAGAATGCAAACTAATGTACTACATGCATGGCTTAGTACAAGGGATAGCTCAGGGTATAATTGCAGTAAAACAGCATTTGACAAGTAACATAAGTAGATTCAAAAGCAGTAGAAACAAGTTTAAGATCAATAACTTTTCCAGGAGTTAAATAAACATCCTTCCCAATCCTAATCCACATTTTCATCAACATCATTATCAAACCAAACCAATCCTTTCAAGCTCAAGTTATTTTCAAGAAGGTCTAACCCTTGACTGTAATTCCCGAGCGATGTCCAATGCCGCGGACACGGCTATTCGAATAGATTTTACACTCTGCAGAGGTTATGCACTTTACCCACAAGATACAGCCAAACGCCACAAAGGCGAGTGTCCGTAACAAAGTCTTTCGGAAACTTCTAACAGCACAAGTGGGCCTCCCCGGTTATTGGACACTAGCCCTTCCCTTAGCGAAGGCGAAGTTTAGGCCAATCAACCGTTAGATGGGTACCTGGCGCAGCCAGACGCTCCCGCACAACTACACAAAAGGTATAGTTGACACCCGAGATCCCACAGTGCGTTATTAGTGACTTAATCAACTAGGTCCGTCCCATTACGTATATGTGGTTGCACGCTTGACTCGGTTCAAAGGCTTGCAAGGTTAAGTCCTTAGGGTGACCAGGGCAAGACTACCCGAAGAACCAAATCAACGTTCCCGGTGCCACAACAGGCCCACCCGATCATTCTTGCCACATGCCCCGGTCGAAAACTATTTATCAAATCCCAGTTGATTACCATGCACCACGTGCCATAGTCAATCACGACACATGATACTTCTTCAAAATAGGTTCAACATCTCATTAAGTCAATATTAGCATTTGATTGTCCAAAGCATTTCACGTGGCAAGGCTAAGCATACTTCATCGGTCTAGCTACCCATGTTGGCAATTTAATAATGTCCAACTAGTAATCCACAACTAGGGTGACAAGGGGTCATGGCACATATTTAATTAACCAAGGTGTCATACAATAATTTGGCATTTATCTAATTTCCCACAATTAAATAAAGCATTTTCTAATTTTAAATTAGCATGCAATAATTTAACTTAAACTAATATCAAAAATAGGATCAATATGGTCAAATCATAACTTGCCTTCAAAGAGTACTTGTTCTTGGTCTTGGGCTGGCTCCTGGGTCAACACTTCACCTTCGAAGCCCTCGGGCACTTCAACGTCCAAATGAAGTCCATAAACAGATAGAGCATAATTTTATGAATTTTTAGGAATTTGAACCGGCAAAATCGGAGTTGAAACGCAAACGTTACAAGCGTTTAATGTTTAAATAATCAATTAAATAATATTATAGAGAAAAATTTTGGTCCAAAAATTAAATAAAATTCACCATTAGGTAGATCTCAATTTTATAAAAATTTAGAAATTTGAATCACTCAAATCGGAGTTAAAACGCAAAAGTTATAAGCGTTTGAAGTTTGAATCTATATTTGAAATCAATAAACCGAATTAAATAAATAATTTCTTTTTCGGAAAATGAGTTATTGCGTCAGCACGACACGTGGACCAATCAGAGGCCGCCACGTCGCCTCGGGTCCATGGACCCAGCGCACGGTTCGGCTCGGTCCACCGTGGACCCGGTCCACGGCACGTGCCTCTGACATGCGGGCCCCTCGGGTGACGTCGACAGCGATCGATGTCACCGCTCGGCGGGGACAGGTACCGGGCCCCACCGTGATGTCAGCGGTGACGTCATGGTGCGATTCAGGTGAGCCATCGGCGTGTGACGTCGGCCGCATGATTGGCTCGGCCCGACCGCGACGGTCCAACTACTGGGCATGTGGCACGATCTGGTCCGTTGATTTGAAAATCAATGGTCCAGATCGGATCCAACCTCACGCGTTGAAAAACGACTCGGTTGACCTGGACCGTTCGATCTCGATCGGACGGTTGAGATTCAATCTAATGCTGATAATGTGGCTAACCCTAGCCGTACGATCTAGATCTAACGGCTGACATTACTCCTAGCACGGTGCAGTTTTAGCTACGTGGCACAATCTTGAGCCGTTGGATCTAGATCCGACGGCTGAGAATAGATCTAAAGGTTGGCACGTGGAATTTTTACCGTGGTGACGTGGACGAATCCTGGCCGCTGGATTTTGATCGGACGGTTGATGGAGCTCGCGAGACGGCGATGGCGCGCGGCGGAGATGGCCAGCCGGAGACGAAGACGGTGATGATCCCGACGGCGTTGCAGGCATGCTCCGGCGAAGTGGATGGTACCCCCAGGTGCGGTTCGTCGCGACGGTTCCGGATCTGGGCACAACGGCGGCGGAATCGACGAAGAACCGCGGCGGAGGCCTATCCCAACTATGGCGAGCTCTAGCGGGCGAACAGCGGCGGCTCAGGCGACGTGGTCTAGGGCTACGGGTGCGCACGGAAGTCGGCTACACGGTGGTGGCGGCGGCGCCTTAAATAGGGGCCTCGGCATCCGTGTATTGCGTGAAGACCGAGGTCCACCTGGTTGCGGCGGCGGAATCCGAATCCAATTCGAATTCGGTGACGTGGCTCAACGTGGACCGTTGGATCAAGATCCAATGGGCACAGGGTTTGGGCTCGGGTCTGGCCTGGTGACCTGGCTGGCTCGGTCGGGGTCGGGTTCGGTGACGTGGCTCAATCGTGGCCGTTGGATTTCGATCCAACGGTCACGCGGTTAGGGTTAGTTGACGTGGTTCGACTGAGATGGCTGGCGCGGTCGGGTCCAGGTCGGACTCGGGTCTGGTCGGATGAACAGTGAAACCCGGTTTGGTTTTTCCAGCGATTAAATATTCAAATTAATTCCCAGAAATTCATTTAATTCATTAAAAATAGCAAAACACTCAGAAAAATTCCAAAAAAATTCTAGAAAATATTTTGTAACATCTTGGACTCAAATAAAATATTTCCAACAAAACTTTATTTGCAAAATTAAATTATTTAATTATTTGAAAAGGGCATAAATTCAAATAAATTCCAAATAAATCCCAGAAAATTCCAAAAATTCACAAAAGTGCCAAATCTTATTTAAATTCATGAAAAGCAAAAATTGGGGTGTTACAATTAGCTTCGTGTTGGAGCCCTCTTTCCAGTGCCATCATCCTTTCCTTGCCCTTGCAACTCATTCATCCGGGAGATTGCAAAAACCAACGCAGAACCACGTTCTTCGTTCTCGCCAGCATATCTCTCGCTCCGGTGAGTCAAACTCGATTCCGTTTGTTCTTAGATGTGCGTACGGTTGCCGTGCTCATAATCCCTCAATCAATTTCAGTTTTCATCAAAGTTTGAATCCGAATTTTGGAGTTGAACCCCGCCAGCCGCACCGTCGTTCATCGCGAAATTCGTCGTCTCCGGTAATCCTCATCAAAATTCGACACCACCATTGGATTCGCGTCGTCGAGTCCTTTCCGGGGCTTACCTTCTTCCATCCTGCCACCCCTTCTATTGCAACTTCCCCATGATCAAATCATAGGTCCAGTGAGCTCTGTTCTGAGACCAAATTCGCGATTTTACTATAGCTACAGTAACTTTTCTCTTTTTCCTTGATTTTCCGTCATTTTCCCACTTCGAACGCTTATATATTTTGCGTCCGAACTCCGATTCACTCCGTTCAAGTTCCTAAATTCATCTAAATTCAAGATCTACCTGCCAGTATAATTTTTATAATTTTTGGATTTTATTTATTTTATTGTTATTTATTTGTTGTACCATTTTGCGTGATAGCCGAGGATCCCGCCGAGTCCGCCGACCCCGCCGCCAGACTTCAAGAATTTGACCTCCCCGCTACAACTGAAGGCAAGTCCCTTGATGCATTTTGATCCGACGAATGCAAATGCTTTTACAATGTTTTATTGCGTGCATAGCTATTTTTATCATCGTATGTCAAATATAGACTATTAGTTATTCCAAATTGTGATCACCTCCTTGATTATTGTTATCCATGTTCATTTGTAACCCTAGGACACTTTGCTATGTCATTCCTAGTTTATATTGTGACATTCGTTGAATAGTATGGTAGAATTGCTTAGGGCCGAAATTGATGAAAATGACCATTGGTTGGAATTATATCAAAATTGTGATTTAAGATATGATTTAAGAATTTTGGTAAAATATTTGGTACTGTTTTTGTAAAATAAAAACAAAATGGAAAAAGGATTTGGACTTGGGCGGAGTGGAATGTCGGGTGGGTGCAGATTGAGCACTAGTTTCCAATGTGCAAGTACCGCCCCAAGTCAATTAAGTACCGACGCTTATAATTGTCCATTCTAAGCATTACCATACTACCACATGTCTATAATGGTACGACCTGGCTAAATAATTTGTAGAAACCTAACTTAGACTCACCAAACGGTGGAATGTGAGTGCCGGATTGAGGCAAGACTGTTTTTCTCACACGGTGCAAGAGGGGGCCTCTGTACTGGGTGGATTGAAGACGGTGAGTTCTACACCAAAGAGTTTGATGAAGTCGCCAAGACATCTAAGCGCGTTCCTAGTCGTCGCCTGTGGAGTTTTTTGGGCTTTACTGCTTGTCGTTTTTATTCTGCTGCCGTGACTTTGGTCTTGTGACCATTTGATGTAATAAGTAGCCTTGTGGCTAATACTTTATATTTATGTTACTATTTCGTTTGTTCAGCATTGATACTTCACTGTTGACTGTGTGTACTAGCTATTGATCTGGGACTAGTACAGAAATACACAGGAGATTTCGGATAGCCGATCCGGAGTCTCACACTTTGGGTGGCTGCTCTCTTGATATTGAGCTCTCCTTTGTGCTACGGCTTTATGCCGTGAGTTTTGTGTACATGGGATTCTTGGATGCCTTGTCTTAAAGGCTTGGAGCCTGGCTGCTTAAGCCGCTTACAATTAATATGTAATTGTGATTTGATTTGTAATTAAACTATTGAATTTTACAATTTATTTCATTGTATTCAATTTGTAATAATTGAATTATGTGATTCAACTTTATTAATTAATTTAATTAAGCGTGTTATTTTAATTTAATTAGCTCTTATACATAGCTAATTACCAGGGTTATTTCATGCATAGAATAATATCATGCATGCGAAACAGTCTTGCCTCAATCCGGCACTCACATTCCACCGTTTGGTGAGTCTAAGTTAGGTTTCTACAAATTATTTAGCCAGGTCATACCATTATAGACATGTGGTAGTACGGTAATGCTTAGAATGGACAGTTATAAGCGTCGGTCCTTAATTGACTTGGGGCGGTACTTGCACATTGGAAACTAGTGCTCAATCCGCACCCACCCGACATTCCAATCCGCCCAAGTCCAAATCCTTTTTCTTTTTCTTTTTATTTTGGAAAAATGTACCAAATACTTTGTAATAATTTCCAAATCACAATTTAAATCACAACTTTTGTATAATCCCACCCATGGGTCATTTTCATCAATTCGGGTACTAAGCATATCTACCGTGCTAACCAACAAAAGTCACAATGTAACATATACATGACATAGAAAAGGGTCCTAGGGTTACAATTAAGCATGGATAACAATACCCAAGGAGTTAATCGCAATTGGGATTAACTAATCATTTATATTTGACATACGATGATAAAGATAGCGATGCATGTTTATAAAGCATTGTAAATACATTTGCAAACACGCTATCAAAATGCGTCATGGGACTTGCCTTCAGTCGCATCGAGGATGTCGTTTTCTTGAAGTACGGCGGCGGGGTTGGCGGACTCGGCGGGATCCTCGGCTACGCGCAAAACGGTACAACGAATAAATACAATAAATAAAATAAAATCTAAAAATTATAAAAGTTATACTGGCAGGTAGATATTGAATTTAGATGAATTTAGGAATTTGAACGGAGTCAATCGGAGTTCGGACGGAAAAGATATGAGCCTCCGAAGTTTGAAAATTCTGGAAAATAGAAAATTAGGAATATTTCACGGAATCTTCTATTTTCTGATTTTTGGATTTCTTTGGAGTGTATGGCAAGTGGGACCCATTTTTATAGAGGGATGGGGTTCTTCCCCATGGGCAAGAACAGGGGGCTTGAAGCTCCCCATGGAGCCGGCGAGCTGGCCCACGGCGGCGAGCGGCGGACGACGGCGAGTGACAGTGGGGTCGGGTGGAATCGACGGAGGGCCCGCTGGGCGGTCGGAGGCGGCAGCGCGAGGGTGCAGCGGCGCGGCGCGTGGAGTGCCGGAGGTAGGCGGGGACTAGCGGGGCGACGGCGGCAGCGAGCGCGGCCGGGCTGTGGGTGCCGGCGTGGCCACGGCCGCGAGGGGCACGAGGCGGCAGCCTGACGGGAGCTCGGGGAGGGCGGCCATAGCGCGCGGCGCGGGCAGCTGGGAGGCCGTGCCGGCGGCGACCGGCGGCTGGGGAAGGCAGCGACATCACCGGAGGGGCGGCGACGGCACGCCGGCGGCCGGACGGCGTGTGGCCAAGCACGAGCAGGGGCCAACCAAACAGAGGCACCCAAAAATTTCCAAAAAAATGGAAATTTGCAACAATTAACACATGACATTGCAACACTTGATGATGGATCATCTAGAGGGCATCTAGAGGGACACAAGATTGCAAGGAATTGAACCAAAACTCACCGAAGAAGATGAATTAGGTGAAAAACGTCGGTTCAGCCGGAAGGGATTCAACTCCAAAATTTGTCATCAAAACTTGAGGAAACTTAAAATTAGTTGATGGGTTAGAATCTAGACATCCCTACGAACACGAGGAAACAACCGGAATTGAATTTGACACACCGGAGAAGAAGATAGGACGAAGAACGCGAAGTACACAAAAACGTGGCTTCCTCGTCGGTTTTCTCGATCTTGCGGATGTGTGACACCACGGAGTGTCATAATCTTATAAAATGTGAATGTTGAGGTCAAAACATTATAAAATATGAAATCGGAGGTTAAAACTATACGCTGTGAGGTTTATTCGCATTTCCGGGCTGTTTTCGGGAGTTTGGGCCTCTCCGGGGGAGTTCGGGCCCAAGGGGTATGTGTCGTGGGCCTTGGTGGGAGGATTTTTGGGCCCATGAGGGAGGGGGAGGTAGGATAACCTGCCTTGGGGGCGTCCTCCCCCTGCCCACATGCGCCCCACAACCCTAGCCGCCACTCCACCTCCTCCCACCACCCAAGCCGCCACCCCCCACTTTGGGCGCCTCCTCTCCCCCTTGCGCCATCCCCTCCCCTCTCCACCACCGCTTTCTGCCCTAGGGAAGCCTCTCCACCTCACCACCCCAAAGATCCGTCCATTGGAGCGCTCCGCGACGAGGACATCCGGTGGATTTGGAGCGAGGAAGGAGATCGCGCGAACCGGGAGGAGATCCGTTGGTTCTTCGTTCGTCGGGCGAAGGTATGGCTATGGGAATCCTTGGGGTTGGTCTAGGTACTGTTCTAAGGGTTGATATCATGGTTTTAGATCAATTGGTGGTGCTGTAATTGGGTAGATTAGATGGAATCTAGAGTTTGCCACGTTCTCTGTTTCGGGCAACATGAGCAGTCGAGCTAGGGTTTGGGTTTTTGCCAATTTAGATTCAGAATTTGGTCGGACGCCTGTTGAAGAAGTTGTAGGTAATTTCAATACATTTCAGTGGGTATAAAGAACGTCCAATTCCGCACAGCCGTTTGAAAGTTATGCTTGTTTTACCGAACGTGTTAAAAACTATGATGTGATTGGAACAAATCACGGTATTCTGTAGATTAAATCACTTTAGAGTCCGAATAAGTTTTTCCATATATTTAGAAAAAGTTAGGAAATTTCCTAAGCTACACGAGGATGTACTCGGAGTCTTAGAACACAGTTATGCTCGTTGCAAGTCTGCTGTCCCGACGGGACAGAACCTCTGTTTTGGGTTGTGTGAGTAGTTTGGGAAGTAGGGGTAGAAGAGTGTTTGCGTATTATTTTGTGGGCATGATTTTGAGTGTGTGGTGCCTATGTGCAGGTGGTGTGACCCCGGGGGCACCCTACTTCTCGCCAATCCGTCGCCCGTGGTTGAGGCAAGTGTATTGGAATGGGTAGCGCGTTGTAGATTGCTAGTTTTGTTGAGATTGAAATGGAATATATGATATGTTCACATGCCATGTTTTAATGTTTGCCATTGATACGATGAATATATTTTATTATGTTATGATGCCATGTGTTAATGTACAAGATATCTATGATGTTGGCATGTTTGCATACATGGCATGATACATGGCTGGGTCAGTGAGGAAGTCATAACTAGTCTGGTAAGGTCGGTGAGAATGTTATGACTAGTCCGGAGCGCCATTGAGTAAGTCCTACATCGTGATTCCATCCACCACGGTGAATGGAAGCGAGGAGTAGGAACCCTCCATCTTCGGGATGGAAGGGAGGAGAGGGTGCACACCGACGGGTGTGTACTCAACCATACCGGTATGAGTTTCCAGGAAACATGTGCATCGCAGCGCATTGCATACATGATGATGATGATAATGATATGTGATCATGAATAAGATGATAGACATGATGTGAGTTGTTGTAGCCATGTAATTGTTCTTTTGTACCATTGCAATATACTTGCTGAGTGTTGAACTCACGCTTGTGCTTTCTTGTTGTTTTAGGTACCATGAGACCGGCATGCGGGGAAGGGAAATAGTCACACTTCTACACGTAGCTTGACTAATTTGTTCCCACAGTCAGTCAATTGGAGTCTTGATAATAAATTAAGTGTGATGCTTATTGATTTATGGTTTAGTTTTGTGATATGAGAGTCTTATTGTTCGTTTGGCTCATGGAGGCATTGAATGCTTGGAATTAGACTTATATTGCTGTCATGCCGTTAATTATTGCTATTTTAGATGCCTCTTATATTGCCATATATTGCTATGCTGTTATTGTTCCTTCAATTCATGTTAAAAACAAAGGAGATTGTAACACCCCGGCATTTAATATGCCTGAATGCTACCAAACATAAGCTAAACAACATCTAAATACCACATTTAACATAAAATTCCAGCAAAGGTGCATAGGCTAAAAACCGAGATTTCGGCAGCATCTCCTTTGTTTTAACATGAATTAACACAATATCAATATCATGGCAAGATATGTCATAGCACACGACAACATAAATGGATATATCATCAAATTACGCCAATAAAAGCATGCTCAACCACTTCATAAGCTATAACCAAGCAAATAAGGAATCACAAGCATGCTAAATTAAACCCTACATTAAGCTTATGGCACAACTCTTAATATCATGTCTCCAAGTGATTAATTATGGACTATGACGGTGGAGCTACGTGTAGAAGTGTAGTTAGACCCCTTTTTCCCGCATGCCGATCTCAAAGTACCTAAAAACAACATAAAACACAAGCGTGAGTTCGAAAACTCAGCAAGCATATTGTAATGGATAACAAGATCATTTACAAGACAATAATACCTTACATCACATATAACATCTCATACTTGAGCGCATAACAACATCATCATCATTAAATATGTATTGCAATGCAATGCAATGCAATGTTATGCTCATATCTCCTTGGAAACTCATACCGGTATGGTTGAGTACACACCCGTCGGTGTGCACCCTTTTCCCCCCTTCCATCCCGAAGATGGAGGGTGCCTACTCGTCGCTTCCATTCACCACGTGGATGGAATCACGATGTAGGTCTTACTCAATGGCGTTCTGGACTAGTCATAACTTTCTCACCGACCTTGCCGGACTAGTTATGACTTTCTCACCGCCCTCGCCCTATCTCATGACATGCATGCAACTATGCCAATTATCATATCTCATTTGTACATAAACATATGGCATCATGTCATAGTACACATAAACACATGGCATCGAATCATGATAAGTATAGACACATAGCATCATATCATGATAATCATACTCAATATATCATTGGAAAACAGCAAGCATGGCAAGTGATCATAGCAAGTATTCAATCTTTCATCTAATCTCCACAAGCAACCTACGATTCCGCTATACATTACAACACACTTGCCTCAACCGCGGGCGACGGATTGGCGGGAAGTAGAGGGCACTCCCGGTGTCACACCACCTGCACATAGGCATCACACACTCACAATCATGCCCACAAAACAGTACGCAAACCCCCATCTAACCCGACATTGCCCACTACTCGCAAAACCTAAAAAGAGGTTCTGTCCCGTCGGGACAGCAGCCTTGCAAAAGGCATAACTTGAGTTCTGGGACTCCGAATGAATTAAACGAGTACACCCTCGCGTAGCTTAGGAAATTTCACAACTTTCTCTAGGTATATGGAAAGTCTGATTCGGCCTCTAAAGTTGTTTAATCTACAGATTACCGAGATCTGTTCCAATCGCGTCACAAATTTTAACACGCTTGGTAAAATAGCCATAACTTTCAAACGGCTGATCGGATTTTAACGTGCTTTATGTCCACGGAAAAATAATTAAATTATCTAGAACTTTTTTTAAGTCCGTACGGACAGATTCGGATTCTAAATCGACGAAAACTCGAACCCTAGCCCGACTGCTCAATCTGCCCGAAAACAGAAACGTGGCAACGTCTAGATCTAACCCAAAGAACTCCAACCCAGCACCACCAATTGATATAAAAACTTCATAAACACCCTAAGAACAGTACCTAGATCAAACCCAAGGATCCCCATGATCATACCTTTGCCCAACGAACGAATCTCCAATAGATCTCCTCGCTCCTCGCTCCTCGCTCCTCGCTCCTCGCTCCTCGTTCCTCGCTCCTCGCTCCTCGCTCCTCGGATGGATCCATGAGGATGCAGGGGTGGGGAGGCCGCCCTAGGGAAGCAAGGGGGTGGAGGAGAGGTGGTGTGCAATGGGGAGCAATGGGGGAGGTGGAGGCGCAAGGAAGGGAGAGGGGAAGGTGGGGGTGGCGGCTAGGGCTTGGAGGGAGAGGTGGGGGCGCCCAAGGGCAGGGGAAGCATGCCCAAAAGGCTGGTGGGGAGCCCTTTTACCAGCCCCCACACCCAATCCTAGTCCGTTACGGAGACCTACTCCATCCCACCAAAGCCCACCAAGGCCCAAACTCCTGAAGGCCCAAAACCCTAAACGGCCCTAAACGCCTTAAAAGCTATTAACCTCCATATCCTATAGTTTTAACCTTAATTCCACATCTCATAATGTTATTAACCTTATCATGCACGTTAAATAAGGTTACGACACTCCGTGGTGTCACAACGCTTCAAAAGGCCCAAAAACGCGAGTAAACCTCAAGCCGAAAGGTTTTATTCTCTGATTTCACCTTCTATAACGTCACACCAAACCGTAGTGTCACATTCTTCCCCCCTTCAACAGGATTCGACCTCGAATCCAGAGGACGCCAAAAGCAACAACAAAGTCCCCGAGGGACAAAAGACTTCCTTACAACATAAAACATTCACACAAAGACTCAAACCGAACAAACGACAACCGAAGTTCTCAAAACCAACCCTTGGCGAGGAAATGTTGATTTAGCTCAACAAAGTGCAACCTCGCACGGTTCCTCCTTCACCCCAATTGCCAAAAGACCACGAAGAACACGGTCTCACACTCCTCATTCGATACATTCCTTGGCACTAAAGTGCCTGATCCCTTTAGCAATGCTACTTTCCAGAAGAACACGGCTTCAACCTGCTAGAACCCTCTTCAGCTCCCACGCACAAAAGTGTTTTTCACACATCAACCTCTCTACTATGGTTCGCCATAATCAAGACAACGCAAGCCAAGAGAGACACTACACTCCAAGACAACCCACTGTTTGAACAACGGGGTTTAAAACCATGCAAAAGATTCGTCTTTTACAAAAGACCAATACCCACCGCTAACATCAAAAGGGAAAGCTTTCTTTAAAACCAAAGTTCTTAAAACCCGCAAGAACAGTAACAACCGAACAAAATGCTACGGTTGACTCCACTCTCTCATAGATCAGCGACAAAAGATCCAATACACTTCAAAAAGGAAAAGCAATTACTAGCAACCACCAAGTGGTCCACTAGTACTTAATCAACCCTATCGAGGAACACATCAACAGCACAATTCTCCAAGAAGGTTTGAATTGAGTCAAACTCAACCTTCCTTTACTCCTCACCTTTAAACCATTTACGATCCACTACTAACAACACCTAATGCTTAGGTCGATAACAACCCATACTGGATTTCTCATCCAAGCGGGTCTCGCCCTCAAGCTTTCCACCCAAGGACTAAAACAAGGACACAACGATTGGATAAACTCAACCACAAACCATGAACCCAATTGGTCCCCATGCTTAACCTTGAATCCAATGCACTACAATCACTTTGGAAAAGATTTGACAACAACCAAAGAGCATTCAGTTTAACTTTCTAAACCAAGATGCAAAGGAAACACAAATCCCCTTCATCACAACCAACATACCAGAAATTCTTTATTCCTTCTTTTCATACTAGAAAGAAATGGACATCTCGATTCATAACATGAATGCAAACTTTTCAAGAGCACTCCGAATTAGTCATGTATCCATATATGACTTTCTCACCGACCTGGCTCAACGACTCCTTCATCATTAAACATCGATAAACGTTGACATGTTTTCCTTTCCACCATTCATTCATCATGGAACGGCTAGTACCGATTAGTCATTCACCAAACGACTTATTAGGTATCAAAGAATTGAAACATCATTAACATCGAAGGTTGCAGAAATTCATATAGACCATGACTGCAAACCGTTAGCAGGAAAAGACCACGTCATAACAGAACCCTCCATTACTTGAAAGCTAAACTTGCAAAACCTCGCATTTTAACCAAAATCAGCATTTTGTAAAATAACATCGACTCCAAAGTCAAGCATCTGCACACACAATCATACAAACTTTCTCAAAGAGAAAGGGAAACTCATAGCACAAACTAAACAAGTTAGCCAAAACCAAATATTTGCACCAATTTCTACGATTTTTAGGGAAACTCTGAAACACAGCATAAGGAACACCTTGACCGAAAACCCTTCAACCAAAATGGCAAGCAACCAAACCAGTCCAAAAGCTTTTAAACACAAGCTCAGCATAAAAAGAACCATCTCTAGTACTCCACTACGCTTTCCATTAAAAGACTTCAATAATTACTATCTACTTCCTGAGAAGCCCCAACACAAATAAATCAGAAACTTCACAACAAATTCTTCCTCTAGTTACCAATCCCAACACTTTTAATTAGGGTTTAAGGAGCTTATCGAAAAAGGCTCCCAACCAAAACTATATTGACATGACCCTCACGGGTCACCGAATCATAATACATCTTATTCCAAGTTGGAAACATAGTATTTCAATAAATCTTTCAGCAAGATCAGCATATAAATTTCATGCCACCTATATATTCACGTCTCAACAACCGAACCTTATTCAGTTAAACAACGACTTCAACATGTAAATATTATCTCTACAAGACAAAGTTCACAACTAGGATTCCAAGGCATACATTCATTAAGGATGAAATTGTACATCATGTTAATTATCCAAAGCTCACTCCATCGCAACATGTTAAAATTTTCCTCTATTTTAACCATGGTTTTCCAACGAATAATCTAAACAGTTATCACAACTACTTAGTCATCAATAACAACAAATGGGCACAATCATCAACCAACAACATTACTTTTAGCTACCCTATACATAGGTGATAACAAAATTACCACCACACAACATACCCCCACTATTTAAAATAGACTGAATATTAGCATTAACACTACCATTAACAACATCATTAACAATAAGTCTTATGTCTTCTCCATTGATATCAATACTAGCATTGTAGCGACACAACTGCATACTTCCAAAGATACTAGTAGTTTGCAACAACATAAATAGCAACTCTAATCAACATCCAAATTAAAGTCACTAGTCAACATGATTAAATTTCTCTATTAATCCATTAGATTAGAACATCTTTAACAACCAGCCAAGTTTCTTTTACAATAACAGCAGCCTACATCATCTTAATGTTTTAACTATGCATCAAAGTTTAAACTTTTAACATTAACAAGGATCATAAGCACTTTTTAAAGCAAGGCAACAGATTCTAAGCATGTACATTAACACATTTAATCATTCTCGCTAAGAGTAAACTGCAACACTAGTAGTCTATTTATTCTCAAGCTAGAGATATTAATCACAATGAATTGATTCAACTCAAAATTTAACTTAGCAACAAATCAATCCATAAACCACATTGTTACCTACTACATAACATGCTAAACATCAATTCTTACTAGGGACAAACGATTTTAGTCAAAAGACTACTTTGTTTACAGCATTTTAGTTTTAAAACTATCCCAAGTTCATAAGGAAAATTTGACTCTCAAAGTTGCGATGAGACAAACCCAAACTTGGTCATGCAAAGGAATTCTCCAAAACACTTTTTAAATCTCAAAGACTCCTACTGGAGGGAACCAATCGATCAAATATACCTTTGCAAATAAACCCTAACTCCAAACTTTCACAAAATAGGAAGGGTTCTTCAAAGATGATTTTCTTAAACCAGCAAAATAACGAATCAAACACCACTTACTTCTACAAAGACACGTAACTTCAGCCACGGCCAGTGCAGCATAACTCCGCAATAACTCCGTTAACCTCGGAGAAAGACAAACACAGGGATAAATTTGAATGCTTCTTCCCCATAAAGCCATCAACAAACTAATCATTAAAACTGGAAAGGCGCCCAAAAGAAGCGCAACACTAGACTCCTCTTCTTCGTCTTCAACCAAGGAAGACAAAACCACACACCGCATACAGAACGATCCGCAAAAACCCAACATTTTTCATTTGATTCAAATCAACTAAAGCCAAGAAAAGCAACGAAAAATCGACCGTCAGAACGACAAAGAACGTACGAAGGAATCCACCACCAAACTCTTCTATTTGACTCCAGTCAACTACCCGATCTACAACAGAGAGGGTAAGCACTCTTCTCCTATAGGGGTTAATAGTTCTTCGGTGATGGCGCTAACCGGCCATACCACAAACCTCGCCTTACTATGAACAAAAGAGGTGACCGAAACCCTTCGGTACCACAATTCCACTCTATCACAACAACAAGAGCAATTCAGTCATTTATCTCATAGACATAGCAACATGCTTTATCAAAGGAAGCATTCAACATCATAGCTTAAATACAACATTTAAGCATAAAGAAACGATACCCATACCCTTTCCTACTGTGCATCCATTGTGTGTCAAATTTTAGATTAGTTATACCACTTTTGCAAGTTTTAATGTTGCTATCCTATAACAAAATTTTAGTTAAAACCTAAGCCATGTTTCCAAGTTATTCCACATCATATTTTAGTTTTTCCCTATAGCATGACACTAAAAATTCACATTCCAAGGACCTACAGCCCGCTCTGATACCAATCAGAATAACACCCGGCATTTAATATGCCTGAATGCTACCAAACATAAGCTAAACAACATCTAAATACCACATTTAACATAAAATTCCAGCAAAGGTGCATAGGCTAAAAACCGAGATTTCGGCAGCATCTCCTTTGTTTTAACATGAATTAACACAATATCAATATCATGGCAAGATATGTCATAGCACACGACAACATAAATGGATATATCATCAAATTACGCCAATAAAAGCATGCTCAACCACTTCATAAGCTATAACCAAGCAAATAAGGAATCACAAGCATGCTAAATTAAACCCTACATTAAGCTTATGGCACAACTCTTAATATCATGTCTCCAAGTGATTAATTATGGACTATGATGGTGGAGCTACGTGTAGAAGTGTAGCTAGACCCCTTTTTCCCGCATGCCGATCTCAAAGTACCTAAAAACAACATAAAACACAAGCGTGAGTTCGAAAACTCAGCAAGCATATTGTAATGGATAACAAGATCATTTACAAGACAATAATACCTTACATCACATATAACATCTCATACTTGAGCACATAACAACATCATCATCATTAAATATGTATTGCAATGCAATGCAATGCAATGTTATGCTCATATCTCCTTGGAAACTCATACCGGTATGGTTGAGTACACACCCGTCGGTGTGCACCCTTTTCCCCCCTTCCATCCCGAAGATGGAGGGTGCCTACTCCTCGCTTCCATTCACCACGTGGATGGAATCACGATGTAGGTCTTACTCAATGGCGTTCCGGACTAGTCATAACTTTCTCACCGACCTTGCCGGACTAGTTATGACTTTCTCACCGCCCTCGCCCTATCTCATGACATGCATGCAACTATGCCAATTATCATATCTCATTTGTACATAAACATATGGCATCATGTCATAGTACACATAAACACATGGCATCTAATCATGATAAGTATAGACACATAGCATCATATCATGATAATCATACTCAATATATCATTGGAAAACAGCAAGCATGGCAAGTGATCACAGCAAGTATTCAATCTTTCATCTAATCTCCACAAGCAACCTACGATTCCGCTATACATTACAACACACTTGCCTCAACCGCGGGCGACGGATTGGCGGGAAGTAGAGGGCACTCCCGGTGTCACACCACCTGCACATAGGCATCACACACTCACAATCATGCCCACAAAACAGTACACAAACCCCCATCTAACCCGACATTGCCCACTACTCGCAAAACCTAAAAACAGAGGTTCTGTCCCGTCGGGACAGCAGCCTTGCAAAAGGCATAACTTGAGTTCTGGGACTCCGAATGAATTAAACGAGTACACCCTCGCGTAGCTTAGGAAATTTTCCAACTTTCTCTAGGTATATGGAAAGTCTGATTCGGCCTCTAAAGTTGTTTAATCTACAGATTACCGAGATCTGTTCCAATCGCGTCACAAATTTTAACACGCTTGGTAAAACAGCCATAACTTTCAAACGGCTGATCGAATGTTAACATGCTTTATGTCCACGGAAAGATAATTAAATTATATACAACTTCCTTTAAGTCCGTATGGACAGATTCGGATTCTAAATCGACGAAAACTCGAACCCTAGCCCGACTGCTCAATCTGCCCGAAAACAGAAACGTGGCAACGTCTAGATCTAACCCAAAGAACTCCAACCCAGCACCACCAATTGATCTAAAAACTTCATAAACACCCTAAGAACAGTACCTAGATCAAACCCAAGGATCCCCATGATCATACCTTTGCCCAACGAACGAATCTCCAATAGATCTCCTCGCTCCTCGCTCCTCGTTCCTCGCTCCTCGGATGGATCCATGAGGATGCAGGGGTGGGGAGGCCACCCTAGGGCAGCAAGGGGGTGGAGGAGAGGTGGTGTGCAATGGGGAGCAATGGGGGAGGTGGAGGCGCAAGGAAGGGAGAGGGGAAGGTGGGGGTGGCGGCTAGGGCTTGGAGGGAGAGGTGGGGGCGCCCACGGGCTGGGGGAGCACGCCCAAAAGGCTGGTGGGGAGCCCTTTTACCAGCCCCCACACCCAATCCTAGTCCGTTACGGAGACCTACTCCATCCCACCAAAGCCCACCAAGGCCCAAACTCAAGGCCCAAAACCCTGGAAACGGCCCGGAAACGCCCCGGAAAAGCTATTAACCTCCATATCCTATAGTTTTAACCTTAATTCCACATCTCATAATGTTATTAACCTTATCATGCACGTTAAATAAGGTTACGACACTCTGTGGTGTCACAACGCTTCAAAAGGCCCAAAAACGCGAGTAAACCTCAAGCCGAAAGGTTTTATTCTCTGATTTCACCTTCTATAACGTCACACCAAACCGTAGTGTCACAGAGATGCTGCCGAAATTTTGGTTTTTAGCATTCGTGCCTTTCCTGTAATTTACTTGTATTGGTGGTATTTAGAGGTTGCTTCGTCTATGTTTGGTAGCATTCAGTCATATTAAATACCGGGGGGTTACTGTTGGTATCAGAGCGGGCTGTAGGTCCCGGGAATGTGTATTTTTAGTGTCATGCTATAGGGTACAACTAAAATGTGATGTGGAATAACTTAGAAACATGGCTTAGGTTTTAACTAAAATTTTGTCATAGGATAGCAACATTAAAACTTGCAAAAGTGGTATAACTAATATAAAATTTGACACACATGGATGCACAGTAGGAAAAGGGTATGGGTATCTTTTCTTTACGCTTAAATGTTGTATTTAAGCTTTGATGTTGAATGCTTCATTTGATAATGCATGTTGCTATGTCAATGAGATAAATGATTGAATTGTTCTTGTTGTTGTCATAGAGTGGGGTTGTGGTGCCGAAGGGTTTCAGTCACCTCTTTTTGTTCATAGTAAGGGTGTGGTTTGATGGTTTGGCCGGTTAGCGCCATCACCGAAGAACTATTAACCCCTGTGGGAGAAGAGTGCTTATCCTTTCTGTCGAAGACCGGGTAGTTGGCTGGAGTCGAATAGAAGAGTTTGTGGTGGATTCTTTCAATTGCTCTTTACCGTTCTAACGGTCAGTCTTGGTTGGTTTTCTTGGTTTTAGTTGATTGAAACCAAAAGAAAAAAAAGTGTTTGGTATTGGATTTTCGCGGATTGTTCCGTATGCGGTGTGTGGTTTTGTCTTCCTTGGTTGAAGATGAAGAAGAAGTGTCTAGTGTTGCGCTTCTTTTGGTCGCCTTTCCAGCTTTGATGCCCTGTTTGTATTCATGCTAAGCTGGTGTTTAAAACCTTCTGGACTGGTTTGGTTGTTTGCTATCTTGGTTGAATGCCTTTGGTCAAAAGTGTTCCTTATGTTGAGTTTCAGAGATTCCCTAAAACTCGTAGAAATTGGTGCCAATCTTTGGTTTTGGCAAATTTGTTTAGTTTGTGTTGTGAGTATGAGTTGACACCCAAAAGTCTTTGATGTATTATGAGTTGGTGATCCGTGGGGATCATGTCAATGTAGTCTTGGTTGGGTGCCTTTTTAATAAGCATCATAAACCTTAATTAAAGGTGTTGGGAACGGTAACTAGAGAAAGAAATGGTTATGTAAATTTTGTTAAATCCGGTTGGACTTTCTCAATGAGTAAGTAGTGAATTTTGAAGTCTTTAATGGAAAGCGTAGTGGAATACTAGAGATGATTGCATTTATGCTAAGCTGGTGTTTAAAAACCTTCTGGGCTGCTTTGGTTGTTTGCTATCTTGGTTGAATGCTTTTGGTCAAAGTGTTCCTTATGTTGAGTTTCAGAGTTTTCCCTAAAACTCGTAGAAATTTGTGCCAATCTCTGGTTTTAGCAAATTTGTTTAGTTTGTGCTATGAGTATGGATTTTTACACCCAAAAGTTTTTGAGTGGATCGCGCTCCTTCGCGTTCACCCTGAATTATCTTTGGAATAAATTTTAATGGAAGCAGATGGACATAGTGGGTTGTGTTGGAAACTCTTGAGATTTAATTTGTGACTCTTTTTGACTAGAGTTGGATTTATTTGCATAATGTGTGTGATGGTTGCGAGTGCTTCAAAAAGGTGGTTTTTATGAATGTTTTATAAAGTGATTTTGTTAGTGAGGTGTTCCCTTTTGGAAATGAGTTTCCCTCTCCTTGAGAAAATTTGTGACGGTTGTGGGAGCAGATGCTCGACTTGAAATTTTGATGTCCTCTTCCAAAATGTTGAATTTGGATGAAATGCAATGTTTTGCAAGTTCAGTTTTCAATTGATGTGGGATGTGATGAGACGTGGTGTTTTACTGTTAACTATGCTGCCGTCATAGTCTATGAATTTCCGCAACCTTCGATGTTAACTGTGTTTCCATTATTTGATACCGAGGAAGAAGTCATTTGGTGAATGACTATTCGGTACCGTTGTTACACGATGAATGAATGGTGAAAAGGAAAACGAGACTTTGTTTATGCATACTTAATCATAAAGGAGTCGATGAGCCAGGTCGGTGAGAAAGTCATATATGGATATATGACTAATCCGGAGTGCTCTTGAAAAGTGTACATGCATGTCATGAATTGAGATGTCCATTTCTTTCTAGTATGAAAAGAAAGAATGAAGAATTTCTGGTATTTTGGTTGTGGTGTAGGGGATTTATGCTTCCTTTGTGATTTGGCTTGGATGTTGCCAAATTCATTCCAAAATGGTTGTTAACGCTTTGGGTTTGAGTTGTCGTGTGTGGTCCACTTGGGTTCAAAAGAATTATACTTCTCTTGCTCTATAGATGGGAGTGAGGATATAAATGTTCTTGGTTTATGGTTGAATATGCGAAATATGTGTACACTTGGGCTTGTTAACTAATTGTTTTTGTGTGAGGGGACCCTCTTCAGAAAGGAACCAATTGTGGTTTGGTAAGGTTTTACGATCCTAGCTTGGGGCTAGGTGTCGAATCTTAGTGGTATAAGGGTGGTTTGTGATGGAGGTTGATGACGTAGGGGTTTAGTTTTTTTTTAAGAGTAGCGATGGGCGGAAGTGAAGTTGACGGTAGTTCGGTGGTAGTTGTCCTGCCGTGAGCAATTGTCTTAACTAGTTATTTCTGGGCTTGAGTCTTGCCTGGGAGAGGATGGAATGAAATGTTAGCATGATCGTGTATCGGAAGTGCAAATGTGCCTTAATGAGTTATTCCCCTCGATGGAAATTGTCGGGAATGTAGAGAGGTCGTTAAAGGAATTGTGACTCGCTTTGATTGTGTCATGTTGAGTTTAATGAAGTGTGGTATTCAGGTTGGTTGTGATAGTAGTGTGAAGTGTTTGTCGTGAGGTTTTGGGCGTTTTGGGTTGATGGATTCCTTTGTGGTTGAAACGCAGATTCTGTTTGGGAATTGAAGTGAAGGTGGAACCGTGAGAGGTTGCACTCTATTGAGCTAAAAAAACATTTTCTCGCCAAGTGTTGGTTTTGAGAACTCGCTTGTCGTTTGTTCCGGTTTTAGTCTCTGTGTGAATATTTTGGTGCTGCAAAGAAGTCTTTTGTCCCTTGGGGACTTTGTTGTTGATTTTGGCATTCTTCGGATTCGAGGTCGAATCCTGTTTAAGGGGGGGAGAATGTGACACCACGGAGTGTCGTAACCTTATATAATGTGAATGTTGAGGTCAAACATATTATGAAATATGAAATTAGAGGTTGAAACCATGCGGTATGGGGTTTATTCGCGTTTTCGGGCTGTTTTCGGGTGTTTTGGGCCTTTCCGGGGAAACTTGGGCCTTGGGGGGTCTTTTCGGGCCTTAAGTGGAGGCTTTTGGACCCATGAGGGGAGGAGGGGGCAGCCAACCAGCCCTAGGGCGCCCCAAACCCTCCCCCCATGCGCCCCACCTCCTCCTCTCCCTCCCATAGCCGCCTCCCTCCCCCTTGTGCGCCTCCCTCCTCCTCCCTCCTCCCCATTGCACCTCCACCCCTCTCCTCACCTCTCCACCACCCCTTGCTGCCCTAGGGGAGTTCTCCACCTCACCATCCCGTAGATCCATCCATTGGAGCGCTCCGCGACGAGGAGATCAAGTGGATTCGGAACGAGGAAGGAGATCGCGCGAACCGGGAGGAGATCCGTTGGGTTTTCGTTCGTCGGGCGAAGGTATGGCCATGGGAATCCTTGGGGTTGGTCTAGGATATGTTCTAAGGGTTAATATCATGTTTTTACATCAATTAGTGGTGCTTTAGTTGGGTATATTAGATGGAATCTTGAGTTTGCCACGTTCTCTGTTTCGGGAAGCATGAGTAGTCGACCTAGGGTTTGGGTTTTCGTTAATTTAGAGTAGGAATTTAGTCGTACGGCTGTTGAAGAAGTTGTAGGTAATTTCAATATCTTTCTGTGGGTATAAAGAGCGTCCAATTCCGCCCAACCGTTTGAAAGTTATGCTTGTTTTACCGAACGTATTAAAATCTGTGACGTGATTGGAACAGATCACGGTATTTTGTAGATTAAACAACTTTAGAGTCCGAATCAGTCTTTCCGTATACTTAGAAAAAGTTAGGAAATTTCCTAAGCTACGCGAGGATGTACTCGTTTATTCGATTCGGAGTCTTAGAACCCGAATTATGCCTTTTGGAAGGCTGCTGTCCCGACGGGACAGAACCTCTATTTTTGGGTTTTGCGAGTAGTTTGCGATGTTGGGGTAGAAGAGGGTTTGCATACTGTTTTGTGGACATGATTGTGAGTGTGTGGTACCTTTATGCAGGTGGTGTGACCCCGGGAGTGCCCTCTACGTCTCGCCAATCAGTCGCCGTGGTTGAGGCAAGTGTATTGGAATGGGTAGCGGGTTGTAGTTGCTAGATTGATTGAGATTGAATTTGAATAGATGATATGCTCACATGCCATTCCTTAATGATTGCCAATGATACGATGAATATGTTTATTATGTTATGATGCCATGGGATAGTGTACTAGTTATTTATGATGTTGGCATATTTGCATACATGGCATGTTACATGGCCCGGGCGGTGAGAAAGTCATAACTAGTCCGGGGAAGGTCGGTGAGAAAGTTAATACTATTCCGGAGAGCCAATGAGTAAGTCCTACATCGTGATTCCATTCACCGCGGTGAACGGAAGCGAGGAGTAGGCACCCTCCATCTTCGGGATGGAAGGGGGGAGAGGGTGCACACTAACGGGTGTGTACTCAACCATACCGGTATGTGTTTCGAGGAGATATGTGCATCGCATTGCATTGCATTATATGTGGATGTTATATGAAGATGATATATGATGATGTCAATGATATGCTTACGCTATGAATATGAGATGTGTATGATGTCGTATGTGAAAAGTGGTGATGAAGGTGTTAGAATGTATTTTTCTTGTTCCATTGCAATATACTTGTTGAGTGATGAACTCACGCTTGTGTGTATGTTGTTTTTCTTAGGTACCATGAAACTGGCATGCGGGAAAGGGAGCTAGTCACACGTCATCACTTAGCATCACACTTATAAACAATGACATGTTCCTTCCTTTAAATTGTGATGGTTAATTTGTGTGCTTGGTTTCCTCATTTACTTCGTTTGGCTCATGAGATGGTTGGAATCTCTATTCTAGGCTTATACTGCTGCTAGAACCCTTATTATTGATGATTTAGATGTCATTCTTTATACTATATCCTGTGATCTTATTGTTGTTGCTTCAATTCATGGAAAAACAAAGGAGATGCTGCCGAAATTTTCGGTTTTAGCATTTACTCCTTTGCTGTAATTTATCTTAATTTATGCTATTTAGAGGTTGATTAGTCTATGTTTGGTAGCATTCGGGCATATTAAATGCCGGGGTGTTACATAAGAGGAAGGTAATTCGGAGATAAATGCCCTATCGTGAGCAATTGTCTTAGCTAGTGGTCTCTAGGTATGAGATTTGCCTGGGAGTGGATGGAATGAAATGTTAGCGTGATTGTGTATCGGAAAGGCAGATGTGCTGTAGTGAGTCATTTCGTTCGGTGGCATTTCTCGGGAATGGTCCGCTCGGTTTAAAGGGCGCCCAATTGCAAGAGTTGAGAACCAGTGTTTTCTTGGTTCTTGATTGGTGTTTGGTGGTAGCATTGTCATTTGCGATAATTGTATGAAATGATTGATGTGAGGTTTTGGGCATATGTAGTATTTTCAATTGAGCCCTTTAATGGGTGAAATCGAGGAATTCGATTGGGGAATTGGAAGTAAAGGTGGAACTGTGAGAGGTTGCACTCTGTTGAGCTAAATCAACATTTTCTCGCCAAGTGTTGGTTTCGAGAACTCGCTTGTCGTTTGTTCCGGTTTAAGTCTTTGTGTGAATGTTTTGGTGTTGCAAAGAAGTCTTTTGTCCCTTGGGATTCATGGTCGAATCCTGTTTAAGGGGGGAGAATGTGACACCACGGAGTGTCGTAATCTTATAAAATGTGAATGTTGAGGTCAAAACATTATAAAATATGAAATCGAAGGTAAAAACTATACGCTGTGAGGTTTATTCGCATTTCCGGGCTGTTTTCGGGAGATTGGGCCTCTCCGGGGGAGTTCGGGCCTTGGTGGGAGCATTTTTGGGCCCATGAGGGAGGGGGAGGCAGGATAACCTGCCTTGGGGGCGTCCTCCCACTGACCACATGCGCCCCACAACCCTAGCCGCCACTCCACCTCCTCCTCTCACCACCCAAGCCGCCACCACCACTTTGGGCGCCTCCTCTCCCCCTTGCGCCATCCCCTCCCCTCTCCACCACCCCTTGCTGCCCTAGGGAAGCCTCTCCACCTCACCACACCGAAGATCCGTCCATTGGAGCGCTCCGCGATGAGGAGATCCGGTGGATTTGGAGCGAGGAAGGAGATCGCGCGAACCGGGAGAAGATCCGTTGGTTCTTCGTTCGTCGGGCGAAGGTATGGCCATGGGAATCCTTGGGGTTGGTCTAGGTACTATTCTAAGGGTTGATATCATGTTTTTACATCAATTGGTGGTGCTGTAATTGGGTAGATTAGATGGAATCTAGAGTTTGCCACGTTCTCTGCTTCGGGCAGCATGAGCAGTCGACCTAGGGTTTGGGTTTTCGCCAATTTAGATTCAGAATTTGGTCGGCCGCCTGTTGAAGAAGTTGTAGGTAATTTCAATACCTTTCAGTGGGTATAAATAACGTCCAATTCCGCCCATCCGTTTGAAATTTATTCTCGTTTTACCGAACGTGTTAAAAACTGTGACGTGATTGGAACAGATCACGGTATTCTGTAGATTAAACCACTTTAGATTCCGAATCAGTTTTTCCATATACTTAGAAAAAGTTAGGAAATTTCCTAAGCTATGCGAGGATGTACTCGTTTAATCGATTCGGAGTCTTAGAACCTGAGTTATGCACGTTGCAAGTCTGCTGTCCCGACGGGACAGAACCTCTGTTTTGGGTTGTGCGAGTAGTTTGCGAAGTCGGGGTAGAAGAGTGTTTGCGTATTTTTTTGTGGGCATGATTTTGAGTGTGTGGTGCCTATGTGCAGGTGGTGTGACCCCGGGGGTGCCCTCTACTTCTCGCCAATCCGACGCCCGTAGTTGAGGCAAGTGTATTGGAATGGGTAGCGGGTTGTAGATTGCTAGTTTTGTTGAGATTGAAATGGAATATATGATATGTTCACATGCCATGCTTTAATGTTTGCCATTGATATGATGAATATGTTTTATTATGTTATGATGCCATGTGTTAATGTACAAGATATCTATGATGTTGGCATGTTTGCATACATGGCATGATACATGGCTGGGTCGGTGAGGAAGTCATAACTAGTCCGGTAAGGTCGGTGAGAAAGTTATGACTAGTCCGGAGCGCCATTGAGTTAGTCCTACATCATGATTCCATCCACCGCGGTGAATGGAAGCGAGGAGTAGGCACCCTCCATCTTCGGGATGGAAGGGAGGAGAGGGTGCACAACGACAGGTGTGTACTCAACCATACCGGTATGAGTTTCAAGGAGACATGTGCATCGCATCGCATTGCATACATGATGATGATGATAATGATATGTGATCATGAATAAGATGATAGACATGATGTGAGTTGTTGTAGCCATGTAATTGTTCTTTTGTACCATTGCAATATACTTGCTGAGTGTTGAACTCATGCTTGTGCTTTCTTGTTGTTTTAGGTACCATGAGACCGGCATGTGGGGAAGGGAAATAGTCACACTTCTACACGTAGCTTGACTTATTTGTTCCTACAGTCAGTCAATTGGAGTCTTGATAATAAATTAAGTGTGATGCTTATTGATTTATGGTTTAGTTTTGTGATATGAGAGTCTTATTGTTCGTTTGGCTCATGGAGGCATTGAATGCTTGGAATTAGACTTATATTGTTGTCATGCCATTAATTATTGCTATTTTAGATGCCTCTTATATTACCATATATTGCTATGCTGTTGTTGTTCCTTCAATTCATGTTAAAAACAAAGGAGATGCTGCCGAAATTTCGGTTTTTAGCATTCGTGCCTTTGCTGTAATTTACTTGTATTGGTGGTATTTAGAGGTTGCTTAGTCTATGTTTGGTAGCATTCGAGCATATTAAATGCCGGGGTGTTATAGGATAGATGGCGAGGAGAGGTGAAAGAAGGATGATACCACCGGGAAGAGCACTCCAACACGGAGATTTGAGAGGTGGTGGTGCGCCGTTTGGAGTTGAAACGGCCGAGTTATGGCCATAATGGTGGAATTCGGTTTTGGAAGGATTGAGCTATTCCGGCGAGAGTCCGGGCTGAAGATCATGGGGGATGGAAAGGTTTCGTCGCTACGAATCCAACAGATCCGGCCGTTCGCGATTTGGAGCATTGAATGGAAAGTTATGAGGATTTGAAGGAAGGAGTGAATAATTGGTGCTCTCTCTGTTCTTCCCTGGAAGCAACCAACGTGACGTAGGAGATGATGAATAGTGTCGCCACGTGTCACTCCGCGGTTGGCCAGGAATTACGTAAAAGCAACGCCCTAGATAAAAATTAGCAAAAATGGTTTAAAAATTCCGGAAAAATTCCTAGAACCATTAGGGAATATTTGGAACCCAATAAAATTGGTTTTGCTAAATTTGGATGAAATTTGTAGTTTTGAATATTCTGGAGCGAATAGCGGGCATTAAACGAAAGCCGCGCAAGATAAAATAGCAGAGAGCTTCAAAAAATCTAGGGAAAATTCTCAAAATGTTTTTAGAATATTTTGAGACTACTACAATAGGTTCCGGGATTTTTTAAGTATTTTTGGACTCGGGCGGAATTTCGGGTTACAAACACGAATTAGGAAATTCGATTTTTTTGGACGGAGGAGAATTGAATTCCGATTTTGGACGGATAAGGATGCCAGGTTAAATTAAACACCAAGGAAACACCAAGGAAAGCCGAAATTGAGGATGTTACAAACCCACCCCCCTTAGAGAGAATCTCGTCCCCGAGATTCAGATGAAGAAAGAAAGAGATCGGGAAACTTTGCTCGAAGATCCTCTTCTCGCTCCTAGGTAGCTTCCTTCTTTGAATGGTTGTTCCACTGAACCTTGCAAAACTTAATCACACGACTTCGGGTTCGATGTTCAGCTTCATCCAAAATTTTGATTGGGTACTCGGGATATGATAGGTCCTCTTTCAACTCCATCTCTTCGTACGACATCTAATGCTCGGGTACTCTAAGAAATTTCTTCAACTGAGAAACATGAAAGACATCATGTACTCCTGACAGCTAAGGAGGCAACTCCAACTTGTATGCAACTTCTCCTCTTCTAACAACGACTGGAAATGAACCAATGTAGCAGGGCGCTAACTTTCCGCTGACTCTAAATCGACGCATTCCCTTGAGAGGCGAAACTTTCAGATACACATGATCACCAGGTGCAAAACTTAATTCCCGACGGCGGTTATCAGCATAACTCTTTTGTCTTGACTGGGCTGTCCTCAAATTCTCACGAATTTGTCTGACTTGCTCTTCAGCCTCCTTTAGAATATATGGTCCAATGATCTGTCCTCCTTCAGTCTCTTTCCAATACAACAGTGTTCTGCATTTTCTCCCATACAGAGCTTCAAATGGCGCCATCTTTAGACTAGATTGATAACTATTATTATAGGGGAATTCGGCATAGGGCAAATTCTGATCCCAAAAACCTTTATATGTCAAAGCAGAAGCCCTCAACATATCTTCCAATATTTGATTTATCCTTTCTGTCTGACCATCTGTCTGGGGATGGTAAGCAGTACTGAAATTCAAATTCGTGCCCAAAACCTCATGTAACTTTTGCCAAAACCTCGAGGTAAACTGAGAACCTCGATCGGACACGATCTTCTTTGGCACACCATGTAAACACACAATCTTGGCCATATATAGCTCTGCAAGTTTATCACCAAAGTAGGTTGTCTTCACAGGAATAAAGTGTGCTACTTTTGTTAATCTGTCCACAATGACCCAAATAGAGTCATATCCTGACTTAGTTCTGGGTAGTCCAGTGATAAAATCCATCCCTATTTCTTCCCATTTCCACACAGGTACCTGCAATGGTTGCAATGGACCTGTTGGTCTCTGATGCTCGGCTTTTACCAACTGACATACATCACAACGAGCCACGAAGTCAGCAACTTCTTTCTTCATACTGGACCACAAATATTTGTCTTTTAAGTCCGAGTACATCTTTGTACTTCCCGGGTGAATAGAATACACAGAATCATGAGACTCCTTCAACACTATATCTTTGATCTCTTTTTGGTTAGGGACTACTATTCTCTTCCCGAACCAAATAGTACCTTTTTCATCCTTGAAAAACCCATGATGTTTTCCTTTCTTTAACTCCTCCTTGAGTTTCGCAATATTTTTATCATCCTTTTGAGCCTCTCGTATCTGCTCTTCTAGGGTTGATCGTACTTCTATGTTGAAAATGCATCCTTCATTCACCAATTCTAAGTTAAGGCGTTGGAATTCTTCATGAAGGGCTGGTTGGCTTTCCTGTACCATAACATTGTTGTAGTAACTTTTTCTGCTCAATGCATCCGCAGCAACATTAGCTTTTCCAGGGTGGTATGGATTCCAATATTATAATCTTTCACCAACTCCAACCATCTTCTTTGCCGTAAATTGAGGTCGGACTGAGTGAAAATGTACTTCAAACTCTTATGATCCGTATAGATCTCACATCTATTGCCGATCAGATAATGCCTCCAAATTTTGAGTGCGTGCACAACTGCCGCTAGTTCCAAATCATGAGTTGGGTAGTTTTCTTCATGGGGTCACAGTTGTCTAGAAGCATAGGCTATTACCTTTCCTTCTTGCATCAAAACACATCCAAGACCTTGTTTGGAAGCATCATAGTAAACTTCAAAATCCTTATGAATATTAGGCAAGACCAGAACTGGAGCCGAAGTTAACCTTTTCTTCAATTCTTGAAAACTCTGTTCACAAGATTTTGTCCATTCAAATTTCTCCTCTTTCTTCAAAAGCTGGGTGAGAGGTCTCGCTATCTTGGAAAAACCTTCAATGAATCGCCGATAATAACCAGCTAACCCAATAGAACTTCTGATGTCCGGGACTGACCTGGGTTGCGTCCAATCCAAAACATCCTTCACTTTCGCCGGATCCACTGCTACTCCTCCAGCAGAAATAACATGACCCAGGAAAGACACCTCCTTTAACCAAAAATCACACTTGCTGAATTTGGCATACAACTGATGTTCTTTAACCTTTCCAGAACTATCCTAAGATGATCTTCATGTTCTTCTCGGCTCTTGGAATAGACAAGAATGTCGTCAATGAAGACTACAACGAACTTGTCCAAATATTCCATGAACACCTTGTTCATCAAATTCATGAAATAGGAAGGGGCATTTGTTAATCCGAATGACATCACTGTAAACTCTTATAGTCCATATCTGGTAGTGAAGGCTGTCTTTGGAATATCTTCTTTCCTTATCTTAAGCTGATGATATCCTGACCTCAGATCTATTTTTGAGAAAACTTGGGCTCCCTTCAACTGGTCAAACAAATCATCTATCCAAGGCAACGGATACTTATTCTTGATTGTCACCTCGTTCAAGGAGCGGTAATCTATGCACATCCTCAGACTACCATCCTTTTTTCGTGACAAAGATTACAGGCGATCCCCAAGGCGACGAACTTGGTCTAATAAACCCTTTCTCCTGCAATTCTGCAATCTGTTTCTTCATCTCGACTAACTCATTGGAAGGTAGCCGATAAGGTCTTTTCGAGATCGGAGCTGTACCAGGTACAAGCTTGATTACGAACTCCATATCCTGATCTGGTGGCATACCAGGCAGATCTTCAGGAAACACGTCCGGGTATTCAATCACTACGGACACCTTTTCCAATGATGTGCCTTTCAGACGGTTCAGGGTACTACCCCCCTTAGAGGCAAGATTAGACAAGAATTCCACTCGAATCCCCTCAGGGCTGGTAAGAGAAATGGCTCTATGGGCACAGTCTATCTGATCCTTGTACTTGGTTAACCAATCCATTCCAAGGATTACTTCTATACCCTTAGTATCCAATAATATTAAGTTCGCTAGGAATTTTACCACTCTTATAACTATATCCATTTTTGGGCAAATAGCAGTGGTTCTTAATTCTTTACCAGGGGATTGAACTAATAAAGGATTTCTTAACTGAACTGTCTCCCAGCCATGTTTTTTAACCAAGTATTCTAATATGAAAGAATGTGTTGCACCAGAATCAAACAGAACTGAAGCATGCACTGAGTTGACGAAGAACTTACCATAGACCACATCCGGCGCATCATGTACTTCCTCAGCTGTGACGTGGTTCACACGTCCTCTTCCAACGGTCCGAGGGGTACGCGGCATCTGCGGTATACCTCTCCCTTGAGCTGGTGTTGGGGCACAGGCTGGTGTAGATCCCAGGTTGAACCGGACCGGGGTGACCGGCTGACGCTTCTGAGGACAATTGTTGGCATAGTGTCCCATTTCCCTACAATTGAAGCATTGTACTCCTGCAGTTGCGGTATTGCTCTTCTGGGCTTGGTTGCCTTCACTACCAGCAGGAGCTTGACCTATCGGACGGGGGGTGGACATTGGGGTCCTAGACGGGTTGGGAACTGCTGGCCTACTAGTCTACTGCTGAAAAGTGCGGGGCCTAGAGCTGCTAGCACCACGCTGACTCTGGAACATCATCTTCCTTTTCCTTGACTCGAACAGCTGACGCTGAGCATCTTCTTGAATTAAAGCCTTATTGACCATATGCTGGAAAGACAGGAAGTCATTTGATACTAGCTAAACCTTCAGGTTGGGGTCAAGACCCTTCATGAACCGCCAGATCTTTGCCTCATCAGTAGCGACATCTGCAGCCGCATAGCGTGAGAGTTGGGTGAAGCGATTCAGGTATTCAGACACAGATAGATTCCCTTGTTGTAGCTTGTGAAACTCTCTCTTTTTCATCTCCATAATTCCTTTCGGGATGTGGGCAGCGCGTAACGCTTCAGAGAATTCATTCGAAGCGATGTTCTGAGCATCTTCATGGGCAGCACAATAATTTTCCCACTAGCTAGCTGCTATTCCCTTGAGCTGGTGCGAAGCAAAACGCACACTCTCCACTTCATCACACTGGGCTAAGTAGAGTTTTCTCTCAACTTCCTTAAGCTAGTCGTCAACTTCCAAGGGATCCACTGATCCAGTAAAGGTTGGAGGTCTAGTCCTCATGAACTCCCCAAACTTGGACTGGGGCGGCTCCACTGCGGCTTGGGCTGGTGCAGCCTGAGGCGGATTGAGGGCATTCTGCGCCAAAGCTTGCAGCATCTGAAGCTGCATTGCCACCATTTATTCCATATTGGGCGGATGAAGTGGGGGTGGAGGTGGCACTGGCTCTTGTTGAGCTGGGGGTGGCTGCACATTCTCTGGTTCTTGATGATGCTGCTGCTCAACATGACCTTCTTCCTGGAACTGAACACGACCACAACTGCGTCCTCGGCCTCTACCTCTTCCTCTTCCATGACCACGGCCTCTGCCTGGGTTCTCCATCTGAAACAAGGATGGCCAAAGCACAAGGAAAGAGGGAAAAGCAAAGATAATAAACGGGGGACTAACAACATCCACCAAGGCAAAGGCACACAACAGAAAGAAAACCAACCAACTCTTTATTAAATCAAAACAGTTTGATAATGATGGCTGTATCACAATTGCCCAAAGCACGATACATACCAACACAAGCAATTATTAACTGTTCTAGCAAAAAAAAGACTCTCCAGACTAAAACAACTAAGTACTCACGTCGCTCTCGAAGACACGCGGGGATGGGTCCTCCTCCTCCTCGCTCTTGCTGCGGGACGGGGTAGCTGCTGATGAAGGTCCTGCTCCTCCAGGGCAGCCAAGAAACTCAGGGAAACCCCCAGAGGCGACTGGTGACGAACAGACTTGCGTGCGGTCTCCTGAGTCTTTGGGCCTTGATGACGCTTAGCTGGCGGGGCGTCGGGCGTCAACCCTCTCCTAGGAAGATCCTCAGGGACTGGCGCTGGTGCTACTGGCTGTGCCGCCTGCACAGGGGCTGGTGGAGGAAGAACAGCTGCCGGCTGAGTCTCCTTCAGCTGGCGAATCTCCTCTCGAGCTGCTGCCAACCTCTCGTACACGTCCTGGAGCTCGTGGATAGTGCTAACATAAGCCTCATCCCGGGCTCGGATGAGCGATCCCATATGCACAATTGTTGGATCCTCCTCGCGATCCAAACTCCGAAACCTGCTGTGGTACCTCCCTTCCTCATGGCAAGGAAACAGGCGGTATGGCGAATCCTCCAGCATGTCACTGTAACTGCTGCCCAACTAGACCAGGGCCTGTCTCGCCGCATATTGCAGCGCATCTCCCATCCTCAGTCTCTCCAAAGTGAAGTAGAACGGACAATCCTCTGCCAAACTCCGACTCCTGGCGTGTACGAACAACCTGACCTTCCATGTGCTGTAGCCAATGCTAGGCACGGAGGTACAGCGGTACTCTGGCAGGTGGGGAAACTCCAGCTCTTGGAGTATCAGGGACAGCTCTGCACAGAAACCTCCAGCCAACGACGCAAAGGTGGTGTAAGTCGACATCTACAAATTTTGAAACAAGTGGAGATTAGTAACCAGTTTTAAATATTAGATAAGGTAAGCTCAATACACTAAGATAGGAGAGATAGAAGCAAAGGAACTTAAAATTGTATAAGTAGGTTTTTATGAAAATATTAGTCCTTAAGGCCTTGCCATTCTAACTAAGTCACGCCCTACAGTCGTCCAAGCTCTGATACCACCGCTGTGAGACCCCGGATCGGCTATCCGAAATATCCTGTGTATTTCTGTACTATTCCCAGATCAGTAGCTAGTACACATAGTCAACAGTGATACATCATTGCCGAACATAACAAAATTGTAACATAACTATAAAGTATTAGCCACATGGCTACTTATTACATCAAATGGTCACAAGACCAAAGTCACGACAGCGGAAACAAAACGACAAGAAGCGAAACCCAAAGAACACCACAGGCGACGACAAGACACATGACTAGTTGTCTTGGCAATCCTCTTCGAAGTCTTCGGCATAGAACTCACCGTCTACAATGGCGTCCTGATAGTTCTCTGATAACAACAGTTTATGAAGCACGTGAGTACAAAAGTACTCAGCAAGTCTGGGAAATTATGCACATGTGGGGCTTTCCAAGGAAGGCTTAATATGGTTCTTTTGTATAAAGCCAAGTTTCATCAAACCATACTTAATAAAAATTTCCACAAAGCATATTTTAGCAATTCTTTTTAACAATTGAATTATGTAATATTTTAGTGAGGGTTCTATCCACAATCACTAATATAATGGTTGTATCTGCCACATTTTGAAAGATCAAGGTTATCCAAACATGACTCTATCCGTCATGACATAAAACAGGTTCCATCTACCTAGTTTGCTCAATCCGCCAAATAAATATCCGAGAGTTCTAACCACTCCCGAATCCCAAAACTTCATTTGTTTTAAAAATCAAAACCAAAACCAAAGTCTACCAGTATGAAAGCATTCTTCACTTTGCTCTTGACCGTAGGCACGACTATTCGAATAGTTTTAACTCTGTAGAGGTGTACAGCTTTACCCACAAGACATGATCATCTCTTTAACGCCATGCAATTAACACACTTACTTTGGTGTGTCGGCAGAGATATCATGACAAGGCCTTTACAATGTATACGCCTAAACCGACTCACCCGCTGAGGTTTCACCGCTGTTAGGGTTCAATCCACCCAGTACAGAGGCCCCCTCTTGCACCGTGTGAGAAAAACAGTCTTGCCTCAATCCGACACTCACATTCCACCGTTTGGTGGGTCAAAGTTAGGTTTCTACAAATTATTTAGCCAGGTCGTACCATTATAGAGATGTGATAGTACAGTTATGCTTAGAATGGACAGTCATAAGCGTTGGTCCTTAATTGACTTGGGGCGGTACTTGCACATTGGAAACTAGTGCTCAATCCGCACCCACCCGACATTCCAATCCGCCCAAGTCCAAATTCTTTTTCTTTTTCTTTTTATTTTGGAAAAAACACTACCAAATACTTTGTAATAATTTCCAAATCACAATTTAAATCACAACTTTTGTATAATCCCACCCATGGGTCATTTTCATCAATTCGGGTACTAAGCATATCTACCGTGCTAACCAACAAAAGTCACAATGTAACATATACATGACATAGCAAAGGGTCCTAGGGTTACAATTAAGCATGGATAACAATACTCAAGGAGGTAATCGCAATTGGGATTAACTAATCATTTATATTTGACATACGATGATAAAGATAGCGATGCATGTTTATAAAGCATTGTAAACACATTTGCAAACATGGGATCAAAATGCGTCAAGGGACTTGCCTTCAGTCACAGCGAGTCTTGAAGTCCGGCGGCGGGGTCGGCGGACTCGGCGGGATCCTCGGCTACGCGCAAAACGATACAACGAATAAATACAATAAATAAAATAAAATCTAAAAATTATAAAAGTTATACTAGCTGGTAGATATTGAATTTATATGAATTTAGGAATTTGAATGGAGTCAATCGGAGTTCGGACGGAAAATATATGGGCCTCCGAAGTTTGAAAATTCTGGAAAATAGAAAATTAGGAATATTCCGCGGAATCTTCTATTTTCTGATTTTTGGATTTCTTTGGAGTGTATGGCAAGTGGGACCCATTGTCATAGAGGGATGGGGTTCTTCCCCATGGGCAAGAATAGGGGGCTTGAAGCTCCCCATGGCGCCGGCGAGCCGCCCACTGCAGTGGTAGCGAGTGGCCGGCGGTCGGCGGGACCGCTGGCCGAGGCGGCGCATAAGCGGCGAGGCGGCGGGGCATGAGCAGGCTTGGCGCCGGAGGGATGCGAGGGACCGGCGAGTCGAGGCGGCGGGACTGGGCCGCATTGGCCTGGGTGCGGCAAGCTCACCGGCGCGAGGGGCACGAGGTGGCACACGGAGCTCAGCGCAGCGGCCGGGAGGCCGTGCTAGCGGCGGCCGGGCGGAAGCTGAGGCCGTGCGATGCACCGGCGGTGGGACCGGCGGCGACCGGAAGGAAAAGCGGCGTCAGCCGGAGGGGCGGCTGAACGCCGCATGGTCGGACGGCGCGTGGCGAAGCACGAGCAGGGGCCAACCAAACAGAGGCAGCCAAAAATTTAAAAAAATTGGAAATTTGCAACAATTAACACCTGACATTGCAACACTTGATGATGGATCATCTAGAGGGCATCTAGAGGGACTCAAAATTGCAAAGAATTGAAACAAAACTCATCGAAGAAGATGAATTAGGTCAAAAATGTAGGTTCGGCCGAAAGGGATTCAACTCCAAAATTCATCGTCAAAAACTTGAGGAAACCTAAAATTAGTTGATGGGTTAGAATCTAGACATCCCTACGAACACGAGGAAACAACCAGAATTGAATTTGACTCAATGGAGAAGAAGATAGGACGAAGAACGCAAAGAACACAAAAACGTGGCTTCCTCGTCGGTTTTCTCGATCTTGTGACGGATGGCGAGGAGATGCCAAAAAAGGATGATACCACCGGGAAGAGCACTCGAACACGGAGATTTGAGAGGTGGTGGTGCGCCGTTTGGAGTTGAAACGGCCGAGTTATGGCCATAATGGTGGATTTTGGTTTTGGAAGGATTGAGCCGTTTCCGGCGAGAGTCCGGGCTGAAGATCATGGGGGATGGAAAGGTTTCGTCGCTACGAATCCAACGGATCTGGCCATTCGCGATTTGGAGCATTGAATGGAAAGTTATGATGATTTGAAGGAAGGAGCAATCAATTGGAGCTCTCTCTGTTCTTCCCTGGAAGCAACCAACGTGACGTAGGAGATGATGAATAGTGTTGCCACGTGTCACTCCGCGGTTGGCTGGGAATTACGTAAAAGCAACGCCCTAGAGAAAAATTAGCAAACATGGTCTAAAAATTCCGAAAAAATTCCTAGAACCATTAGGGAATATTTGGAACCCAATAAAATTGGTTTCGCTGAATTTGGATGAAATATGTAGTTTTGAATATTCTGGAGCGAATAGCGGGCATTAAACGAAAGCCGCACAAGATAAAATAGCAGAGAGCTTCCAAAAATCTTGGGAAAATTCTCAAAATGTTTTTAGAATATTTGGAGCCTACTGCAATAGGTTACAGGATTTTTGAAGCATTTTTGGACTCGAGCGGAATTTCGGGTACGAACAGGAATTAGGAAATTCGATTTTTTCGGACGGAGGAGAATTGAATTCCGATTTTGGACGGATAAGGATGCTAGGTTAAATTAAACACCAAGGAAACTCCGAATTTTGAATTTAATTAATTTAAATTAGATTTTTCCAAAAAGCCGAAATTGAGGATGTTACACCGACAGAGGTGGTTTCAGAGCCATACTGACTGTAGGACTACCCTTAGTTAGAATGGTCGTAGTTAGGATAAAACCTATTTTCTAAAGTTAAAACTTGACAAGATGAAGAATGAAATCTCACCTTATCCCCTTCTCTCTTGTTCATACCCTTTGCTGAATTCTTTTTTGTCTCCACTTTGGTTTAAAAATGTTGCGTTCTCATGTGAGTGTCTTTGGCATATGAAGATGATCAACAACTACGCCGAGCGTGAGGAAGGCTAAGCTGCTAAATTATGGCGTATACTGCAGGTACTTGGAGGTTTTGAGAGACCGCTTCACCAGGGGACTACCGTAGTGCAGGCTGGATTGGTCAAGGCATGGGACGTCAAGATCACCGTGTATGCTCGCGAGAATGCGAAGTTCAGTCGCCCATGCTACTTCACGGCCAGGAGGTCCAACTTCCAGATGGGGATTCAGGAAGTGTCGCACCGAGCGATGCAACACCTCGCTCGCACCTACTCTAGAGAGCTGGAAGGCACAATGTTTCGTCACCACCCACGTCGAGACAACAGGGTTGAGCGAGAGCCGATAGAGGATGAGGATGTCACTATCACACACTTGGCGAGGTTCGTCGTCGTGCAGGAGGATGCACTCGATGATACGGTGCAGGAGCTGCAGAAGGCCCGTGAGGAGGTCAAGAAAGAGAAGAGAAGTCTGCAGGAGGTTCGAGAGTATATGTCTCAACTTCTGCGAAGTATTGATGAGCTGGAAATGGCATTGTATGGACAGGGGCCAGAGCTAGTACTGGAGCTGCACGAGCCGGATCCTGAGGAGCCGCAGCCAAAGCCACAGCCCACTCCAGAGCCTGAGGAGGATGCCGTTTCTTCGACTTCAGTTGTTGTGGGGCATGGCGATTGTTTTGCGCCTATGCCGCCGCACCCGCCACGTGGAGGCAGTGGAGGTTGGGTCGAGGAGTGAGTGTTCAGATTAGTGGTTGAGACTCCTTCGTTGAGTCATGTTTTAGAATAAAAAGTCACCCTTAGAGGCGTTAGACTCCAGTGTGTTTGTCGATTTGGATTTTCATTGCTTGCTGAGTGTGCAGTATGTGTTGCGAGGCCCTTAGGCATTATAAGCAACCATACCAAGTTATTGTTGAATAAATAATAAAGTTGGGATTTTGAGTTACACCTTCCACCCCGCATAAGTTTCTCTACTACTTGCCTATTCTTGTTTCCCTCTCGTCTCTAAAACTTGGAGTAATCAACAGATGGTGAACACCCGCGGAAACAATGGAGGAAATGGAAGTGGTCATCGCCCAGCTGGGAACCCAGATGATATGAACCAGGCACCTCAACCAGCACCAGCAGTGGACATGCAGAACTTTGGAGCATTTTTGGCAGCACAGACTCAACTCATGCATGCCATGATGCAGCAGATGCAGCAGGTCACTGCCCAAGCTGCTGCTAACCAGGCTGCCCAGGCCAACCAAGCTAACCAAGCACAACGACCATATTCCAGACTGTTAGAGTTTATGAGGACTCATCTGCCCACTTTCTCTAGAAACGCCAATCCATTGGAGGCGGATGATTGGCTAAGGTCTATAGAAAGAAAGCTACACATCACCCAGTGCGTGGGGAATAAGAGGTTGCTTTACGCCTCTCATCAGCTAGAAGGGACTGCAACGGAATGGTGGGAGAATTACTACGGTACACAGGAGAACCCACAAGATATCACTTGGGAGGAGTTCGCCGCCGCCTTCCATCAGTATCCCGTGCCGGAAGGAATAATGGACCTCAAGAAGGAGGAATTCAGAGCTTTAAAGTAGGGCAGCCAGTCAGTGGCTGAATACTTGAATAAGTTTACTCAGCTAGCCCGCTACGCACCTGAAGACATAGCAATAGACAAGGCCAGTCACTCTCGTAATGAACCAGGGCACTTCTCCAACAACTGCCCCAAGAAAACAGCAGGAGTGACCCCAGTTCGCTTCAATTTGGAATCCACACCAGCAAGAGCACCTGGACTAGGAACAAACTGTGGAGCCGCACAGCCCGGAGGCACAACCCAGGCAGTGGTGAGAGGTCGCATCAACCATGTCACCGTAGAGGCACTGCAGAATGCTACGGACGTCGTGCTGGGTAAGTTACTTCTCAACTCACTACCCGCAACAGTTTTGTTTGACTCTGGAGCTTCGCATTCGTTTGTTTCTCGAGATTTTGTTGCTAGAAATTATTTGGGAATTGTGGATCTTAAAGGCATGCTTATAGTTCAAACCCCTGGGTTAGAACTCCGATCTCAAGTAGGATGTTCTGGGGTGAGAATATTAATAAAAGGGGTAGATTCCTAGCAAACCTCATAATATTGGGAACCCAGACTCTAGATATTATCTTGGGAATGGACTGGTTGACCAAGCACAAGGCCGTGTTAGACTGTGGACGAAGAGTCATATCGGTTGAGATCCCTTGTGGAAGAAAAGTGGAGTTTCACGCGACCGCCGTTCGTGATGGGCAGTTAATGGTCAACAGCGTGGAAGCAGTCAGCATCGAAGTTGTTCCAGTAGTGAATGAGTACCCGGACATTTTTCCTGAAGATTTACCTGGTATGCCCGCCAGATAGAGATATAGAATTTGTAATTGAGCTAGCTCCTAGTACAACACCGATAGCAAAGAGACCTTATCTGATGTCAACCGAGGAGTTGGTGGAGATGAAGAAGCAGCTCGAGGAACTGATGGAAAAAGGGTTCATCAGACCTAGTTCATCGCCATGGGGAGCGCCCGTTTTGTTCGTCAAGAAGAAGGACGGGAGTTTCAGGATGTGCATTGATTACCGTGCACTCAATGAAGTCACTGTGAAGAACAAGTATCCGCTACCCAGGTGCGATGACTTGTTTGATCAGCTAAGAGGAGCCGGAGTTTTCTCCAAGATTGACTTGAGATCAGGATATCATTAGTTGAAGTTCTAGTCAGAAGATAATCCGAAGATCGCATTCTCGTCGAGATACGGACATTACGAGTTTACAGTTATGTCCTTTGGTCTGACAAATGCGCCAGCTTATTTCATGAACATGATGAACAAGGTTTTCATGGAGTATTTGGACAAGTTCGTTGTTGTGTTCATCGATGACATCTTAGTCTACTCCAAGACAAGAGAAGAGCACGCAGAACATCTGAGACTAGTTTTGGAGAGGCTGAGGGAACATCAACTAATCGCCAAGTTCAGCAAGTGTGATTTTTGGAAAGACAAAGTAGAGTTCCTTGGACATGTAATGACTGCAGAAGGAGTTGCAGTTGACCCAAGCAAGGTAGAGGCCGTGTTACGTTGGGAGCAGCCGAATACGGTAACCCAGATCTAGAGTTTCCTTGGGATGGCAGGTTACTACCGCCGCTTCATTGAAGGCTTTTCGACAATTGCGAGACCCCTTACGCAATTGTTGAAAAAGGAGAAGAAGTTTACGTGGACGCCGGGTGCGAAAAAGGCTTTCAAGAACTGAAGAAGCGTTTGACGTCAGCATTGGTGCAAGTTCTACCGGACGTTAATTAAAGCTTTGATATATATTGTGATGCATCGCGCCAAGGACTTGGATGTGTTCTGATGCAGAACAGAAAGGTCGTTGCATATGCATCAAGGCAGTTGAGGCCGCATGAAGAGAACTATCCGACGCATGACCTAGAGTTAGCAGCCGTAGTGCATGCTGTGAAATCATGTGCTGAAAAATTGGCTTTGAACTGAAAAATTAACTTAGATTTGAATTTGCAAAATGTGTTTGTTCATGTGTTTTGACAATTTGACAAGACACAGTAAGTTACGCATTAGCGCCGGACAAAGTTCTCAAGAAACAGTAAGTTTCCCATCTGCGACGGACAGTGTTTTTGGGTCTGTTGTGAACATGTTTTTGAGCCCATGACCGAAGTCATTTTCACATGTACAACGGACAGTTTTTCTTGGTCCGTTGTGAACAAGCTTTTTCGGTTTGGATAATTTCTTGGAACCAAGATTTTCACATGTACAACGGACTAATTCTTTTTGTCCGTCGTGAATGGACTTTTTCTAGGGTTTTACTTTTGTGAAACCGAGCGTGGCACGTTTGCGCCGGACAAGCTTCTGGGGTCCGTTGTGAACTTGTTTTGAGCTCATGACCGAAGCCATTTTTGCATGTACAACGGACCAACTTTGTTTGTCCGTTGTGAACGTGTTTTTCTGCGTTTGGTTGGCTTCTTGGAACAGAAACTTTTCCTTATACAACGGACCAACTTTGTTTGTCCGTCGTGAATGCGTTTTCGCTCAATTAGGGTTTTGAGCGATTTGGATTTGAATTTTGAATGTGAATTTGAAATTTGTAATGATTTCATGATGCTTCTTTTGAAGTGGACTTTATGCAATACTCATGTGAGTAGTTGCATGGATTGACATTGAGTCAAGTCGTGGACTTGTGCTCGGATTTGTTTTGTGGTTTGTTCATGTGCAGGTATTGCTCGAAGACGAATGTGGTCGATGACGGACCGGAACTAGGTTCATGGAGGAATCGAGGTTCGGGACTAGGTTCGAGGAACCGAGGTCTTGGTGGTCAAGGATGTCATGCGGACGTTCGCTAAGAGAATGGTGCACATGAAGAATGGTTAGTCACGTGAGAATGGCGGGAGGTCATTCGCGTGCAAAGTGTTAGTCACGTGAGTATGGCAGGTGGCCATACGCGTGCAAAGTGTTAGTCACGTGAGTATGGTAGGGTTGCCATACGCGTGCAAGAGTTGTACTCGGCCTGGTTGGGCCAAGTAGAGTTGAGTTGGATACAGTTCCTTCTAGGGAATATGAATCTTATTCATAACTCTTTGTGGGTTGGTGCTTTAAATAGGTGGGGGGTCTCCTGTTGAAAGGCATCAAGTAGAGCTGAGCGCATCAAGCTTTGAGCTTGGTTTTAGGGTTTGTACTCTTTTGATGAGAGTATTTTAGACAAGAAATAAAGATCAATTCTTCCAAGATTTTTATGCTACAAGAACCACGTCGCTACAAGATTTTCTGTTTTGGTTCTTGTTTGCATGCTTGTTCTAGTTCTAGATTGGTTTTGTTCTTCAAGTTTTATCTTGATTTGATCCATCAAAAACCTCTCTAGGGTATTGATCTAGTGTTTCTCAAAGTCTAGTTGATCAATCTTTTGTCGTTCTTGTTTAATCTTGAAGTTTTGATTAGATTGATTCTCGTCAAGTTCTGGATCAGCAAGCTTGCGTAGCTCATAACTTTTGATCCGTAAGTCCGATCGAGCTGATTCTTTTTGGGTTCGATTCGTATTGGAATCTAGTTTCTTGTGTCCAAATTTCAGATCGTTTCGACGGTTGGATCTCCGGGAATTCTCGTTTTACCAAACCTCTGTCATTCTGTTTTTGTCGAAAACGAGGCAATTATTTGGTTCTGTTTTGGGGTGAACTTTTAATAGGTCAAGAATTTGGTTTTAGCTTCCGCACAATCATTCACCCCCCCTCTGATTGCTATATTCGTATACTTCGATCCTACACATGCCTTAAAGATATAGCGTCATTACCTGATTGGAAACAGATGTGAAGTGTATACGGACCACAAGAGTCTTAAGTACATATTCACCCAATCAGATCTGAACATGAGGCAAAGGAGATGGCGGGAGTTGATCAAGGACTACAACGTCGGAATCCATTACCATCCCAGTAAAGCCAATGTGGTGGCCGATGCTTTGAGCCTGAAAAGCCACACTATCAATATGTTGATGGAAGAAAGTCAGGTCGAGTTATGCAAGGAATTTCAGAAGATGCAGATTGAGGTGGTACCGGAAGGATTTTTAGCTACTTTGGAAGTAAAGCCTACTCTGGAAGATCAAATCCGAGAAGGGCAGAAGGATGATTGCAAGGTTCAGAGAATCAAGTCTAAGATAGAGGAAGGCAAGGCAAAAGACTTCATACTGGATAAGCAAGGCACGTTATGGATTAAGGATCGCATCTGTGTGCCGAACAAGAAGGAGCAGAAGCAGCTAATTCTGGAAGAAGCCCCTGACTCCAAGTATTCCATTCATCCAAGAAGTGCCAAGATGTATCAAGACATGAAGGAAAGATTCTGGTGGCCGAATATGAAATGTGAAGTTACCGAACATGTTGCGTTGTGCAACATATGTCAGAGAGTCAAGGCAATGCATCCGAGGCCAGCAGGATTGCTACAGCCGCTGAAGATACCTGAGTGGAAGTGGGAAGAAATCGGCATGGACTTCATTACCGGGTTGTCAAGAATGCAGGGTGGATATGACTCCATTTGGGTAATAGTGGATCGCCTGACTAAGGTCGCTCACTTCATCCCTGTGAAGACCACCTATTCAGGAGATAAGCTAGCAAAGTTGTATATGACCAGGATCATCTGTTTGCATGGAGTGCCGAAGAAGATTGTATCGGACAGAGGTACCCAATTTACCTCAAGGTTTTGGAATAAGTTGCACGAAGCCATGGGACCCCTTTGAACTTCAGTACAGCATATCATCCGCAGACGGATGGACAGACTGAAAGAGTTAATCAGATTCTAGAGGATATGCTAAGAGCCTGTGCATTGGCTTATGCTACCTCTTGGGATAAGAGTCTACCATATGCTGAGTTCAGCTACAATAATAGCTATTAGGCCAGTCTACAGATGTCACCTTTTGAGGCACTGTATGGTCGACCCTGTCGAACACCATTAAATTGGAATGAGATAGGCGAACACCATGTCTTTGGGCCAGACATTCTCCAAGAGGCTAAAGAACAGATTGCCATGATCCGGGAGAGACTGAAAATCGCTCAATCAAGACAGAAAAGCTATGCAGATAATCGTCGTCGAGAGCTGAGTTTCGAACCGGAGGATTTTGTATATCTCAGAGTTACCCCTCTCAAGGGAGTTAAAAGATTCCATGCCAAAGGGAAACTCGCACCACGTTACGTTGGACCATTTAAGATCTTGAGCTGCAAAGGCGAAGTTGCCTACCAGTTGGAGTTACCGCAATCATTAGCGGGAGTGCATGATGTGTTCCATGTGTCCCAATTGAAGAAGTGTCTTCGAGTGCTAGAGGAACAAACGCCGCTAGAGTCAATAGAACTGCAAGAAGATCTGACTTACAAGGAACACCCGGTGAAGATTTTGGACACGATGGATTGAGAGACGAGGAACAAGTCAACTCGCTTCTGCAGAGTCTAGTGGAGCAACCATGCAGAAAGTGAAGCGACTTGGGAGCGCGAGGAGGATTTGAGAAAGGAATTTCTGAACATATTCCTTAGTCAGCCCTGAATCTCGGGGTCGAGATTCTGTTAAGGAGGGAGGTTTGTAACACCCCAATTTTTTCTTTTCTTCAAATTAAATGATATTTGGCATTTTTGAGAATTTTTAGAATTTTCTGAGATTTATTTGGATTTAATTTGAATTTATTCCTTTTTGAGATAATTAAATAATTAAAAGTTTTAAATAAAATTTTGTTGAAAATATTTTATTTGAGTCCAAAATGTCTCAAAGTATTTTCTAGAATTTTTCTGATTATTTTGCTATTTTTCTTGAATTATTTGAATTACTAGAATTATTATAAATATTAAATCGCTGGAAAAACCCTAACGGGTTTCACTGTTCATCCGACCGAGCCAGACCCGAGTCAGACTCGAGTCTGACTCAAGCCCGACCCAAACTGGACCGAACCACGTTCGCGCCAGCTGTTGGATCGAGATCCAACGGCCAGGATTGAGCCACGTGTACACGCGCGTGGGACTGTTGGATCGTAATCTAACGGTTGAGTTTGTGGCCGCGTGTGCGCGTGTCGGTGGCCGTCGGATTGAGCCGCGTGGACGGCTGAGATTGCGCCACGTCGCCTCTCCGTGTCCGAGCCGGACTCTGCCGGCCCGTACCGGCCTCGCTGGGGAATCCGCGAGTATCTCGACGTCCGAGCCGGTATTTAATGCGTGGGTGCGTGCCCGAGGATCGCCTTCGCCTTGCGCAGCTTTTTCCCTAGCCGCCGCCCGTAGAGCTCCATCGCGCCCACGATTGCTCGGTGTAGTTAATTAGGGTTAGCTTTGGGTCTTTCCTTCGTTCCGCCGCCGTCCTCCGCCGTGTTGAAGCTCAGATCCTAGACCATCGCGACAAGGCACGTCGAGGAATACCACTCACTTCGCTGGAGAGGCATGCAAATGCCACCTCTGCTCCGCCGCGCCATCACCAGAACTGCGAGCTCTCTCCGCCGTTGGATCTTCATCGCACGGCCCAGATTCGTCCACGTCACCTGTGAGTATTTTCCATGTTATGGTTTTAGATCTAATATCAACCGTTGGATCTAGATCCAATGCACGGGTTTGAGCCACGTAGCCTTTGACCGCACCGTGATTAGATCCAATCGTAGTCGTTAGATCTAGATCGTACAGTTAGGGTTCACTCACATTGTAACACTAGATTAGATCTCGGCCGTCCGATCAAGATCATACAGGTTAGATCAAGCCACGCGTCGCACAACGGGGTGTGCCACGTCGCACAACCGGTGATGCGAAAACCCGATGCAATCTCGACCGTTCGATCCAAATCGCACGGTCCAGATTGAGCCACGTAGTTCCACGGTAGCGAGATTATATCTAATCTGGACCGTTGGATTTCAAACCAACGGCCCAGATTGTGCCACGTGTTCGGGGGTCGAACCGGCGCAGTTAGCGCAGTGTCGTCCGGTCGTCGCTGACGTCACGCGTGACGTCAGCGTGGGGCCCGCGTGTCAGCGGCTCTGTCCATCTGCGGTGACGTCATCTGTGACGTCATGATGACATCATGGTGGGGCCCAGCTATCAGAACCGTTCGGTCGAGCGCAATGACATCATCCGAGTCTGTTCCACGTGTCAGCGACACGTGTACCCGTGGACCGTGTCCACGTTGGACCCGAGCCGAGCCGTGCGCCGAATCCATTGACCCGAGGCGACGTGGCGGCTTCTGATTGGTCCACGTGTCATGATGACGCAATAAACCAATTTTTCAATAGAAAAATAAATGAATTAATTTGGTTTATTCTTTTATTTGATTTTTCAAACTTCAAACGTTTACAACTTTTGCGTTTTAACTCCGATTTGAGTGATTCCAATTTCTAATTTTTTATAAAATTGAGCTCTACTTAATGGTAAATTTTATTTAATTTTTATTCATGATATTTCCTCTATTTTTATTTATTTAATTGATTTTTCAAACTTTAAACGACTATAACTTTTGCGTTTTAACTCCGATTTGGACGATTCAGATTTCTAAAAATGTATAAAATTGTTCTCTTTCTGTTTATGAATTTTATTGGATATTTGGACTTGAGTTACTCTCTATTTTATTTATTTATTGCTATTTTCATTTGTTACGAGTAGACGTTGAAGTACCCGAAGGCTTCGAAGGTGAAGTGTTGACCCAGGAGCCAGCTCACGACTAAGAACAAGTGCTTTTTGAAGGCAAGTTATGCTTTGATCATGTTGAACCTACTTTTGAAAATTATTTCGATTCAAGCTATTGCATGCTAATTCATTTAGGAAATGCTTTGATTATTTTCGGGAATTAGAAAAATGCCTAGTTGCTGTATGACACCTTGATTATATAATTATGTGCATGAACCCTTTGTCAGCCTAGTTGTGGATTAAATAGTTGGATAATATTAAAATTGCCAACATTGGGTTTTTAGACCATTGTAGTATATTGGTTAGTCCTGCTACGTACACATCACATGATTTGGACAATCAAATGTTAATATTGATTTAATGAGATATTGAACCTGTTTTTGAGAAGTATCATGTGTTGTGATGTCGATGATGGCACGTGGTGCATGGTAATCAACTGGGTTTGATAAATAGATTTGGACCGGGGCAAGTGGAAAGAATGATCGGGTGGGCCACGATTGGCACCGGGGAAGTCGTTTTGGTTCTTCGGGTAGTCTTGCCCTGGTCATCCTAAGGACTTAAGCTTGCAAGCCTTTGATCTGAGTCAAATGTGCAACCACATGTCTGTAAAGGGACGGACCTAGTCGAATAAGTTGCTAATAACTTGCTTGTGGGACCTCGGGGGTGCCAACTACACCTTTTGTGTAGCTTGAAGGGGAGCGTACCACGGCAACAGCAAGGTACCCGTACAACGGTATGTCGGTCCCATACTCCGCCTCCACTGAGGGAAGGGATGGTGTATGGCAAAACCGGAGAGGTTCACTTGTAAAGTTTGCGGTTTCTGAAAGGCTTTGTTACGATCACTCGCCTTTGTGGTGTTTGACTATATCTTGTGGGTAAAGTGCATATCCTCTGCAGAGTGTAAAATCTATTCGAATAGCTGAGGCCGCGGCATTGGACATTGCTCGGGGATTATAGTCAAGGGTTAGACTTTCATGAAAATAACTTGGTTTGAACAATGCTTGGGTTTGGAAGGTTCAATTGGACTTAGGATTGTGGAATGTTTTACTCGTGCAAATTATTGTGAAAGTTATTATCTACATTATTGTTTTACTGCTTTGCAATTTATTACTGGATTCATAAATGCTGCTTGACTGCAAATGAACCTGTTAGCCTATCCTTTGTAATAAGCCATGCATGTAGCATATTAGCTTGCATTCCGTGCATGACTTGCTAAGTACCAAGTACTCACCCCTTGCGACAATGCAACACCAGTTGAAGAAGAGGCTACGTCAGCTTCGGAGGAGGAACTTCAGGAGGAGCTGTCTACTTAGGGAGAAGCCCAGTCAGTTGCCTGTGGCATATTGGTTGGCGCCACGCGTTTCTTTATTTTCGCTGCAAGTTTATTTGATTAAGACTTAAGCCCTATGAGGCGTTCTTTTGTAACATGACCATAAGGTCGAGGAACTGGTTATATTTCCTTTCAATAAAGTACTTTACTATTTCGTCGAGTATGATTGTGATATATACTGATATTGAGACTGTGTGCACTAGCGTGATCCTGGACTAGTGTTGAATACACAGAGGGTCCGGTGTAACACCCCGGCATCTAATATGCCTGAATGCTACCAAACATAAGCTAAACAACATCTAAATACCATGAGTTGAGGTAAATTACAGCAAAGGAGTAAATGCTAAAACCCGAAATTTCGGCAGCATCTCCTTTGTTTTAACATGATTTGAAGGAGCAACAACAACATAGCAATATATGGTAATATGAGAGACAACTAAAACAGCAATACTTAAAGACTTAACAACAATATAAGTCTAGTTTCAAGCATTTAATGTCTCCAAGAGTCAAACGAACAATAAGACTCATATAGCAAAGCTAAACCTTAAAGTGTAACATCCCAAAATTTGCTTTTAATATATTTAGTGTGTTTGTGGGATTATTTGTATTTTCCGAATCTACTTGGAAGCCTCGCGAGTAAGTCGGATTCACGTTATTTGAACTAATCGTATTAAATAAAGATCAGGCATTTTCGAATAAGCGTAAAATTTAAAATTTTATTGATAATTAAGATAATTGGTAGACGAGAGTGTTCGCTTCAAATATTTTCAAAAAACGGGTTATATAACGTAACTCGTTGATTTTACAAGAAGCTGTACAGGTGTCTGATTCACTAAAAGATTTTTTTTGAAAAATCTACCCGTTGAAAAATCGCGAAACCAACTTCGTTAGGTTCCAAATAGTTCCTAGTATTTTAGAAGAATTTTCCGGATTTTTTAAAACCTTCCCGTTATTTTTTTTCCCGCAGCACGTTTGAAACGTATGTGTGTTTATACACTTGTATACGTGTATGTTTGGTTGAGGCTTTGAACGTGCACTTGGTTTCTTGGACGAGTGGACTTTCCAAACCGTTTTTCTAATTGTTTTTTTTCCCGCCGTTCGTATGTAGGTGTGCATGTACATTACTAGTGCACATTTCCTTCAGCCGTTCCGTGCCTTCTCATTTCCCACGCGTGGATGCATTAGCTTCTAGCCGTTTCATCCTCTGAAGTGAAGCCGAAATTTTACTCCAGCCGTTTCATACTTCATTGCATGTTGATTACCAATCCCTCATAGACCCATTTAAAATCACGCACCCCTAGTAAATGGCTTATTAGCAGGGACGTGAATAGCTCATCAATGTGCCTGCATGATTTATCCTTCATTTCACATACGTCTTCTCTCTGCCGTTACTAGTAGTCCTTTAATTAGTTGGCCAGTTGCTAGTCTCCCTTCCACGTCGTGCATGCATGCATGGAAGAAGCAATTAGTACTGCATGGCCGTTTTGCGTGAATTCTTCAAACCGTCTCAAGTTTCATTTTCCAGCTGAACATTCCCTTTCCATTCGCACTGCCAGTTGTGTTGCACTGCTAGCCGTTCTCCTCCACGCGTGAGGTCCTTTCCCATTCCAGTTGTTTTCTCAATTCTTTATATTCTGTACGTTCCACCACTTCCAGCCGTTCTTCCTACCATTCTTTTACCTTTCCACTGATATTTTGTTTCGCCGTCGTCTACGCCATTGGTCGCCGCCGCCTCCGCCGTCGTCGCCGTTGCCGCAGTTGACGTGGTCGCCGCTGCCGTCTACGTTGCCGCCGCGCGCTCCTCTCGCCGTCATCGTCGCCGCCGTGTACTTCGCCGTCGCCGCCGCCTCCTGCGCCGACAGTCTACACACTCTCCGGCCTCGTCTTCTTCCGCGCCGACGATCCGCGCTACTGCCTATCGTTGATTGGTACTCTCTCGCTTTCTTTTGCGCATGTTCTATCTGTCGATCGGATGATCTCATCGTAGGTATTTACGTAGGTATAAACGTGTTAGCGTATATATATTAGGTAAGCACATGTATATGTATGTTTGTATACGCATGTGTGTGTATATATAATGTATATACCCCGTAGTGTGACTCGCCAGCAGAGTGCCACGTGAAGGGCTCCCTCCGTGTACAGTAGCATGCAAGGAAAGAAATCAAAACTTGTTGTACGTGTTGGGTTCCATAAATCACGAATTTTGTCTTTTTTGCTACAAATTCGTTTTAAGTCCAAACTGCGTACAACAAATTTTGTTAATTAGTAAAAATTGATACCTTTCTACAGTAATTTTTATGAAATTTTATAATCAAATATATACTATTAAATTATTCGTGGAATGTCTAAACTTGTGAATTTTATATCTCTTAAACTACATGTCCAAAAACATTGAAATAAATTCTATAAATCTTAGGAAATGCCAACGTAATTATCTGGAAGTTTTCGCGAAATTACGCATTAGTTTGATTTGCGGTATTTCTTGAATGTGTGTTTATTCGTTGTTTTTGGATGTTTTTCTGCTACACGTAGACGTTGAGCTGTGCGAGGGTGTTGAAGAAGACCAATCTCAAGTGTTGAACCAAGAACATCAACTGTTTGAAGGCAAGTCGTGCTTTGACCATTTTGCCCCTAGCATTTTAAATAGTATTTTGATTCAAAGTATGCATGATTATGTGACTAAATAATTAATTTAATTTTGGGAAAACTAGTTAAATGCCATAATTGTTAATTCCAACCTTGTATTATGAATTGTATGCCATGTATCACCTTTGTCACCCTAAGTTTGGGAAATTTAATATGTTGGATGCTATGTATGTGCCAACACAGGAGGCTAGACCGTGACTAGTTGCTTAGAAATGCTTGCGCTGATGATATTTCCAAAACAGCAAAATAATCTTGACTAATGACAAATGAACTGATTTTGGAATGCTAAGTGTGAGCTTGTCACGGATTGACGTGAAGTGTAGGTACCTTCGTGGTTCTACACGGTAACTGAAAATACTGTTGGCATGCGTTGCACAGTAGATGAACAAGGGTGGGATTGATTTAGCCCGGCAAGTGGTAAGAGGCTTTATGCCGTGGACCTTCGTGGCATCGATAATTAATAAACGGCCTTCGTGTCCGTGGGATGAGTGTTGTGAGTTGTTTGGGTCGAGGATGAGTGATGAATGTCTTGCCCTGGACGATTAAGGACTTAACCTTGCAAGCCTTTGAACTGAGTATTCCGTGACAACCACATGGTGAGGTGGGACAGTCTTAGTCTAGTAAGTTTCCAAGTCTTACCTTTGATACCTCAGGTGGCGATTACGTCGGGGTAATCAGCATGGGGAGCGTCTGGTGCTACGGCTTGGTACCCTGTCCAACAGTGTTTGTCGTTCCTACACTTTGTCCTTCGTGGGTAAAATTGTTGTGACGGCAAAACCGACGAGGGTCATCGGTGTAGATGGAAGTTTCAAAAGCTTAGTTACGGTTGATCGCCTTTGTGGTGTGAGATCATATCATGTGGGGAAAGTGTACAACCTCTGCAGAGTGTATCAATCTATTCGAATAGCCGAGTCCACGATGATCGACAAAGCTCGGGATTACAATCAAGGGTTAGATCTTCTGAAAATAAAATGTGGAATTGGGTGGCTTGCGTGCGATGAAGAATTTGACTAGGGCTTTGTGCCAAACCATTGATGAAAGACTTTGAAATTCATATTATAGTATGGTTTTATCAATTTGAATCTAGTATGAGTATTTGAAAGTAAAATGCAGTTTTATGCAAAAGAACCAAATGAGCCTATCCTTTGGAATAAACCTGCATATAGTTATTAGACATGCACTTCTGCGCATGACTTGTTGAGTATGTTGTATACTCACCCTTGCTTTCAAACAAAATCATCAGTTGAGGAGAAGACTACAACTTCAAAGAAGGTGAAGTTCCACGAGGAGGCGATTATCTAGGAGTTGAACCTTGTCAGTTGCCTGTGGCATACTGATGGGAGTCACCGACGTTCTTCATTCCGCTGCTGATTATTTACTTTTGTTATTGTACGCCCTGCGCGGCAGACTATTTGTAAGGTGACCTTAAGGTCTTGTAACCAGTTTATTTAATGTTTGAAGTACTTTATTAATTATTTCCGCTGTGTATGATTGTGGTACTTCATCCCTGTTATTACTGTGCGCACTAGCGTGATCCTGGACTAGTGCAGAATACACAGAGGGTCCGGATTTGCAGATTCGGGTCCCGACATAAAGCAATAATCATCACACACAGTTTATTATCAAAAACTAATTGAATGACTTGTGGAATTAAATGAGTGAAGCTACGTGCGGAACTGTGACTATTACGCTTCCCCGCATGCCGGTCTCATGATACCTAAAACAACAAGAAAACACAAGCGTGAATTCAAAACTCAGCAAGCATATTGCAATGGTACAAACAAAAGCAATTACATGGCTACAACAACTCACATCATGTATATCACCTCATTCATGTTCACAAATCATTATCATCATCATTATGTATGCAATGCGATGCGATGCTCATATCTCCTTGGAAACTCATACCGGTATGGTTGAGTACACACCCGTCGGTGTGCACCCTCTCCCCCCTTCCATCCCAAAGATGGAGGGTGCCTACTCCTCGCTTCCCCACACCGCGGTGGATGGAATCACGATGTAGGACTTACTCATTGGCTCTCCGGAATAGTCATAACTTTCTCACCGACCTTCCCCGGACTAGTTATGACATTCTCACCACCCGGGCCATGTATCATGTCATGTATGCAATCATGCCAGCATCGTATATCACTTGTACATTAACACATGGCATCATAACATAGTAAACATATTCATGTCCATAAATATGTTTACCACATCTACCCCGGGGTCACACCACCTGCACATAGGTACCACACACTCACAATCATGTCCATAAACAGTACGCAAACCCTCATCTACCCCGACATTGCCAACTACTCGCAATACCCAAAAATAGAGGTTCTGTCCTGCTGGGACAGCAGCCTTCCAAAAGGCATAACTCGGGTTCTAAAACTCTGAATCAATTAAACGAGTACATCCTCGCGTAGCTTAGGAAATTTCCTAACTTTTTCTAAGTATATGGAAAGACTGATTCAGACTCTAAAGTTGTTTAATCTACAAAATACCGAGATCTGTTCCAATCACGTCACATATTTTAACATGCTCGGTAAAACAGCCATAACTTTTAAACAGCTGATCGGAATTACGTGTTCTTTATACCCACTGAAAGGTATTGAATTACCGACAACTTCTTCAACAGGCGGACGTCAAAATTCGGAATCTAAATTGGCGAAAAGCCGAACCCTAGGTCGACTGCTCATGCTGTCCGAAATAGAGAACGTGACAACTTCTAGATTTCATCTAATCTACTCAATTCCAGCACCACCAATTGATCTAAAAACATGATAATGATCCTTAGAACAGTACCTAGCCCAACCCCAAGGAGTCCCATGGCCATACCTTCGCCCGACGCACGAAAACCCAATAGATCTCCTCCCGGATCGCTCCTCGCTCCAATGGACGGATCTTCGAGGTGCAGGGGTGGGGAGGCTACCCTAGGGTAGCAAGGGAGTGGAGGAGAGGTGGAGGAGAGGTGGGGAGAAAAGGGGCAAAGGGGGAGGGCGCACAGCCAAAGGGGGAGGGGGGGTGTGCGGCTAGGGCACATGGGAAGGTGGGGGGGGCGCAAGGGCTGGGTGGGGGCGCAAGTAAGGGCAGGGGGAGCCCCTATTTACCAGCCCAAATAGGAATCCTAATCCTAAATGGACTCATACTCCTTCCCACCAAAGTCCACAACCCCTTCTCTTAGGCCCAAACTCCCCCGGAAAGTCCCAAATCCCCGGAAACGGCCCGGAAACGCAAATAAACCTCATACCATATGGTTTTAACCTCCAATACCATATTTCATAATGTTTTTGACCTCATCATGCACTTTTTATAAGGTTACGACACTTCGTGGTGTCACATTCTCCCCTCCTTCAACAGGATTCGACCTCGAATCCAAGACATGCCACTACGCCAAACCAACAACACACAGAGATCTAATCTTCGCGGTTCAAACCTGAAGAAAAGAGCTTTGGGTAAAGCTCGCCCCCGCGAGACTTCAACTCCCAGGTCGCTTCTCTGAATAAAACCACTGGAATTTACACTAATCGAGACTCGATGACAGGACGCCTAGGTTCGAAGACCAACGGCTCTAATGATAACTCACAATCAAAACTTGCGAGAACTTTACTCAACATTGAAACACAAAGAACTCAAACAAGGCCTCGGCATGACCCAAGCGATAGGATAAAATCCCAAACAGACCATATAAAAATACGATCTCACACTCATTCCATGCATACCTTGGCACTAAAGTGCCCGATCCCTTTAACCAAAGCCACTCTCTAGAAGGACATGGTACCAACTTCTAGATCCATCTTCCGCTCCAACGCACAAAAGTGAATCACATCCCAACGTCTCAACTGTGGTTCGTCGTATTCGAGACGACGCAAACCAGGTGAGACACAACACTCTAAGATTACTACCACCGAAAGGACAAACCTACTTTACATCCAGGATCCTTAAGACTTGCTCAACAGAAACGACCGAACGTTCCTCTACGGTTGACACAACTCGCTTCTTGCCCAACGACAAAAGATCCAATATACTTCAAAAAGAAAAGCGATCACTAGCAACCACCAAGTGGTCCACTAACAATTTGATCAGCTCCTACCGAGGAACATCTCCACGATACAATTCTCCAAGAAGGTTTGCATTGAGTCATACACAACCTTCCACTCAATGGACCACGATAAAGAGTACAATCATTGAGTGAGCTCAACCATAATCATGAACCCAATTGGTCCACCTACAACAACTCAAAACCCAAAGCGCTAAAACCACTTTGGAAAGGATCTGGCAACATCCAAAGAGCACACATTTCTTTTTTTCTAAGCCAAATCTCAAAGAAAACTCAAACTTCTAACACCACAGCCAAAATACCACAAATTATTCATTCTTTCCTTTCATACTAGGAAGCAAGGAAAATCTCTTTTCTTAACATGAATGCACATTCTTCAAGAGCACTCCGGATTAGTCATATCTCCATATATGACTTTCTCACCGACCTGGCTCAACGACTCTTTTATCATTTAACATCTAAAAACAATGTCCTGTTTACTTTTCACCATTTCTTCATCATGTAATAACACTACCGAAAAGTCATTCACATAACGACTTCTTTCTCGGTATCACATGAATAAATCTCGAATAACATCGAGAGTTACGCTAATTCATATAAACTATGACGGCAGCATAGTTAACAGTTAAGGCACCACATCATATCAGAACCCACCAACAATAGATAGCTAAACTTGCAAAACATCGCATTTTAACCAAAATCACCATTTTGGAAAAGAGCATCGACTCCAAAGTCAAACATCTGCACAAACAACCGCCATAAATTTTCTCAAAGAGAAAGGGAAACTCATTTTCAAAAGAGAACACTTCACTAACAGCATTGCCGATGAAACATCCACAAAAACCACCTTTTGAAGCACTTGCAAACTCCACACATATTTTTCAAATAACTCCAACTCTAGCAAAGAAAAGATTGCAAATTAAACCTCGTGAGTTTTCCAACATAACCCTCTATGTCCATTTGTTTCCTTTAAAAATTTATTCCAAAGATAATTCAGGGCGAACGCGAAAGGGCGCGATCCACTCAAAAACTTTTGGGGTGTAAATCTATACTCATAGCACCAACTAAACAAATTAGCCAAAACCAAATATTTGCACCAATTTCTACGAGTTTTAGAGAAACTCTAAAACACAGCATATGGAACACCTTGACAGAAAACACTTCAACCAAAATGGCAAACAGCCAAACCAGTCCAAAAGCTTTTAAACACAAGCTCAGCATAAAAAAGAACCATCTCTAGTACTCCACTACGCTTTCCATAAAAGACTTCAATAGTCACTATCTACTCCCTGAGGAGCCCCAACAAAATTCAACCAAAAGCTTCACAACAAATTCTTCCTCTAGTTACCATTCCCAACACTTTTAATTAGGGTTTATGATGCTTATCAAAAAGGCACCCAACCAAGACTATATTGACATGATCCCCATGGATCACCAAAACATAATACATCATATTCTAAATTTGAAACATAGCACTTCAACAGATTCTTAAGCATCATCAACGTATCAATTTTATACCATCCATACATCAACATGTTGACGATTAAAACTCGTTCAATCAATAAAATGACTTCAACAAATAAGTGTTATCTCTACACGATAAAATTCATAACTATGATTCTAAGACATACATTCATTAAGGATAAAATTCTACATCAGGTTAATTATCCAAAGCTCACTCCATCGCAACATGTTAAAATTTCCCTCTATTTTAACCATGGTTTTCCAACGAGTAATCTAAACAGTTACCACCACTACTTAGTCATCAATAAAAACAAATGGGCATAATCATCAACCAACAACATTACTTTTGGCTACCCTATACATAGGTGATAACAAAATTACCACCACCCAACATACCCCAACTATTTAAAATAGATTGAATACTAGCATTAACACTGCTCTTAACAACATCATGAACAATAAGTCTTATGTCTTCTCAATTGATATCAATACTAACATTGTAGAGACACAACTGCATACTTCCAAATATACTAGTAGTTTGCAACAACGTAAATAGCAACTCTAATCAACTTCCAAATTAAAGTCACTAGGCAACACGATTAAATTTCTCTATTAATCCATTTGATTAGAACATCTTTAAACAACCAGCAAAGTTTCTTTAACATTAACAGCAGTCTACATCATCTTAATTTTTTAACTATGCATCAGGATTTAAAACTTTAAACATAATCGAGGGTCCTAAGCACTTTTTAAAGCAAAGCAACAGATTCTAAGCATGTACATTAACACATTTACTCATTCTCGCTAAGAGTAAACTACAACACTAGTAGTCTATTTATTCTCAAGCTAGAGATGACAACCGCATTGAATTTTTTCAACTCACAAATTAACTTAACAATACATCATCCCATAAACCGCATTAGTACATGCTACATAACATGCTAAACAACAATTCTTATTAGGGACAAACGGTTTAGTCAAAAGACTACTTGCTTTGTTTGCAGCATTTTAGTTTTAAAGCTCATCCCAAGTTCATAAGGAAACTTGACTCTCAAAATTGCAATGAGACAAACCCAAACTTGGTCATGCAAAAGGAAGTCTCCAAAACACTTTTCAATCTCAAAGACTCCCACAGGAGGGAACCAAGTGATCAAATAAACCTTTGCGGACAAAGGCACAAAACATAAATCGACACAACTTAACTTTTTGCACACGCTTCAATAACTTCTTTTAAACTCAGAGTAAGACACACAAGAACCACAACTATCTTTTCTTTGCAAGGCAACCAACAAAACCAGTGTCAAAGGCAAAAGGCGACTAAAAAGGCGCAAATGCTAAATTCTTAAAGACTTAACAACAATATAAGTCTAGTTTCAACATGATTTGATGGAGCAACAACAACATAGCAATATATGGCAATATGAGAGACAACTAAAACAGCAATACTTAAAGACTTAACAAAAATATAAGTCTAGTTTCAAGCATTTAATGTCTCCAAGAGTCAAACGAACAATAAGACTCTCATATAGCAAAGCTAAACCTTAAAGCAATAATCATCACACACAGTTTATTATCAAAAACTAATTGAATGACTTGTGGAATCAAATGAGTGAAGCTATGTGCGGAACTGTGACAATTACCCTTCCCCGCATGCCGGTCTCATGGTACCTAAAACAACAAGAAAACACAAGCGTGAGTTCAAAACTCAGCAAGCATATTGCAATGGTAAAACAAAAGCAATTACATGGCTACAACAACTCAGATCATGTATATCATCTCATTCATGTTCACAAATCATTGTCATCATCATTATGTATGCAATGCGATGCGATGCGATGCTCATATCTCCTTGGAAACTCATATCGGTATGGTTGAGTACACACCCGTCGGTGTGCACCCTCTCCCCCCTTCCATCCCGAAGATGGAGGGTGCCTACTCCTCGCTTCCCCACACCGCGGTGGATGGAATCACGATGTAGGACTTACTCATTGGCTCTCCGGAATAGTCATAACTTTCTCACCGACCTTCCCCGGACTAGTTATGATGTTCTCACCGCCCAGGCCATGTATCATGTCATGTATGCAATCATGCCAGCATCATAAATCACTTGTACATTAACACATGGCATCATAACATAGTAAACATATTCATCATATCATTGGCAATCATTGAAGCATAGCATGTGACATATCATGTATTCAATTTCAATCACAACCGATCTAGCAAACAATAACCCGCTACCCATTCCAATACACTTGCCTCAACCACGGGCGACGGATTGGCGAGATGTAGAGGGCACTCCCGGGGTCACACCACCTGCACATAGGTACCACACACTCACAATCATGTCCATAAACAGTACGCAAACCCTCATCTACCCCGACATTGCCAACTACTCGCAATACCCAAAAACAGAGGTTCTGTCCCGCCGTGACAGCAGCCTTCCAAAATGCATAACTCGGGTTCTAAAACTCCGAATCAATTAAAAGAGTACATCCTCGCGTAGCTTAGAAAATTTCCTAACTTTTTCTAAGTTTATGGAAAGACTGATTCGGACTCTAAAGTTGTTTAATCTACAAAATACCGAGATTTGTTCCAATCACGTCACAGATTTTAACACGCTCGGTAAAATAGCCATAACTTTCAAACGACTGATCGGAATTACATGTTCTTTATACCCACTGAAAGGTATTGAAATTACCTACAACTTCTTCAACAGGCGGACGTCCAAATTCTTACTCTAAATTGGACAAAAGCCGAACCCTAGGTCGACTGCTCATGCTGTCCGAAACAGAGAACGTGAAAACTTATAGATTTCATCTAATCTATTCAATTCCAGCACCACCAATTGATCTAAAAACATGATAATGATCCTTAGAACAGTACCTAGCCCAACCCCAAGGAGTCCAATGGCCATACCTTCGCCCGACGCACGAAAACCCAATAGATCTCCTCCCGGATCGCTCCTCGCTCCTCGCTCCAATGGACGGATCTTCGAGGTGCAGGGGTGGGGAGGCTACCCTAGGGCAGCAAGGGGATGGAGGAGAGGTAGAGGAGAGGTGGGGAGAAAAGGGGCAAAGGGGGAGGGCGCACGGCCAAAGGGGGAGGGGGGTTGTGCGGCTAGGGCACAAGGGAAGGTGGGGGCGCAAGTAAGGGCAGGGGGAGCCCCTATTTACCAGCCCAAATAGGAATCCTAATCCTAAATGGACTCATAATCCTTCCAAACAAAGTCCACAACCCCTTCTCTTAGGCCCAAACTCCCCCTGAAAGTCCCAAATCCCCGAAAACGGCCTGGAAACGCAAGTAAACCTCATACCATATGGTTTTAACCTCCAATACCATATTTCATAATGTTTTTGACCTCATCATGCACTTTTTATAAGGTTACGACACTTCGTAGTGTCACATCCGGATTTTCAAATTTGGGTCCCGACAAGGAGAGGGTTGGAGTAGGGGAGAAGGGGAGCTGGGGATTTTTATAGGGGGGAGAGGGTGCACAGGTGAGCGGTGGTTAGTGCAAAAAAGAAAGGACGGTGAGTGTGATATTCACAGTGGAATGGGAGGGATAAGGGGGGCAACGTGGTTGGGGAGGCGACAGGATAAGGATGACAACAATGGTGCTCTCATCCGCACGGAGAAAGGGGAAATGGGCGCGGAAAAATGGGGGTGGGGAGCTTGGCTCCATCGGCAATGAAGGGAGGAGAAAGAGAGATAGATAGAGAGAGAGGAGGCTGGCTGGGGGGTGGAAGAAGGGCATGACAGGTGTGGTCCGGTCCCACCTATTAGCCGAAGAGAGAGAGAGAGAGAGGATGGGGAGGGGTGGTGCGATTGGGCCAGCCCAAGGGTGGAGAGGAGGGAGTGGGTCATGCAAGTTGGGCTGGTTCGACCGATAGGGTGAAAGGAGGTGGGCCAGGCGAGCTAGCTCGGCCCAAAAAGGAAAGAGGATTTGTATTTTTGTTTTTAATTAGCCATGCTCTGTAGCATCTCAGATCTTTCTCTCGGTTGGAAATCTCAGTCTCGGGGGCATTGGTGGACCTATCTTGGAGTCTTACGGATTAAAATTTTTCGTGTGTGGGAGAACCCTCTAATTCTTCTTTCACCCACATAATTCCCTTTTTACCGCCCCACCAACCGGTTCCACCAAACCTCCTCCTCCCACCCGACTCCACTCGACTCCCTACTCCTGGCAATTTTTTTCCTCCTCCCTGGGTTTATCCACCTGTAGCAAGCTCCCTAGCTTCCTCCCCTCCAGCCAAGCCTCCCCCCTCTCCCCATTTCTTCCACTAACTAGCGCCTACATCCCTTCTCTCAGCCGGCACCGTATTGCCCCCTCTCCAAGCCGAGCCCTGCTACCCCATTTGTTCTCCATGTGAGCAAACGAGGTAAATATTTCTATGTTTGGGGTTTTTCTTGTTGTTTTTGGGGGGGGGGCTCTAGTTGGTTGGGATAGCTTTAGGGTTCTTAGATTTGAAGTTTTTGGAGGGAATTTGTCTCTAGATTGGAGGGAAACTCTGTACTGTTTTCGGGTTATTGAAGCAGTCGTTTTGTAGCTGCGTTTTGGGCAGGTTAGATTCATCCCCTAAATCATTGGATGTAGAAGCAGTTGTAGCTTATATTTTCCCCTTTAATTTAAGAATAAGAACACTAAATTCCATCTAGCCAACTAAAAGTTATGCTCAATTTAGTGCGAGCTATCCTGATTGTGTTTGTGATGGTACCCGAAATGTTCAACTGCTGTTTAGGGCTAGATGCAGCTCGATTTAGACTTTCCTTCTACCTAGAAAAAGTTAAGAAATTTCCTATAGATTAAGAAAATGTCTTTATTTGCTTGATTTGCATGCCAAAATCAAAAGTTATGATATTTTGAAGTTGCTATCCCGAAATGTGAATATGTTGGAAGTTCAGAAATTCATGCTGAGGTTTATGTTGCGGTTTGAGGACTTTAGACCTATCTCCTGAATTTTTGGCTGTAGAATAAATTGTGGGTCATCTTCTTGTGATCATTTAGAGCACAAGAACTCAAAATTTGGTTTAACCAATTGGAAGTTATGATCTTTTTGTTAAATTCTATCCAAATTTCCTATAGTTAGGATTTTGGGGTTGTTTTCGATTAGGGAGTAGATGTGCATTTTGATGTTGTGATCTACTTAGTCCTTGAAAATGAGAATGCAAATGTTATTTTCAGGTGGAGTAGCTTCGGGAGTGGCTTCATCCTCGCGCCACCCCACTCCTCGCGGGAGTGGCTATGCAATAGTGTTAGAAATGAATATAATTTGCAATTTATCTGTGTCAATTGCATTTGTGAATTCATAATGGAAGAGGCGACCTATTCTGATGCGGGCCTCTGTGTTCACACATAGTGAGCATGAAAGTCCTACCTCATAGTCCCATACACACTGATGTATGGGAGTGAGACAGTAAGAGTAGGCCGCTTCACGGGATGGAAGGGAATAAGAGGGTGCACACTAATAGGTATGCACTCGGCAATACCGGTATGTGCTAAGAAAGATGCATTCATGCATGTTGCATCATATGGAGAAAGAAATGCAAATGAGGATTTAATGTGTTATTTTACTTTTATGGTTTAAAATATTGTTGTATGTATGTTTAATACCTATTTTTGTCATGTTTTCTTATCGCAATACACTTTGCTGAGTGATGAACTAACGCTTGTACTTTGATGTTTTTATTCTAGGTACCTCCAGAGCGGCATTTTGGGAGTCGGGCTAGCACTCTTCACTCACGATGACTTCTTGTAGTTAAAATAGTTGCAACAACTCTCTTTTGGTTATGGTGTTAGTTTTAGAGAACTTGATTTTGAATAGTTACAATGGATATATATCTTCTTTTGCCTTACCCTTTTGGGGACATCTATAAGCAAAATGTCCTTTTTCACCACATTGATAGCAGATGACATATTTCCACGAGTGAGGGTTTACAGGAGGGGTATTGCTAATGCCGTCACCACATAATACTTCTAGAGGCTTAGTCTTGTGACATTACAGTATGATTTTATATTGTGTTCTTGGGCCCTTCAGGGTGATTTGGGCTTTTCCGGGTGTGACACCACGGAGTGTCGTAACCTTATATATTGTGCATGGTGAGGTCAAAAACATTATGAAATGTGGAATTGGAGGTTGAAACCATACGCTATGAGGTTTATTTGCGTTTCCGGGAGTTTGGGCCTTTCCGGGGGAGTTTGGGCCTAAGAGAAGGGGTTGTGGGCTTTGGTGGGATGGAGTATGAGTCCATTTAGGAGTAGGATTCCTGTTTGGGCTGGTAAAAAGGGGGCTCCCCCGGCCCTTGTGCGCCCCCACCTCTCCCTTTGTGCCCTAGCCGCCCCCCACCTCTCCCTCTCCCTCTTGCATGCGCCCCCACCTCTCCTTGCTCTCCCCTTTGCGCCACCACCCTCTCCACCTCCCTTGCTGCACCTAGGTGAGTTCTTGACCTTACCACCTCGAAGATCCATCCATTGGAGAGCTCCGCGACGAGCAGATCCGGTGGATTTGGAGCGAGGAAGGAGATCGCGCGAACCAGGAGGAGATTCGTTGGGATTTCAGGCGTCGGGCGAAGGTACGGCCATGGGAATCCTTGGGATTAGTCTAGAATCTATTATAAGGGTTATTATCATGTTTTTAGATCAATTGGTGGTGCTAGAATTGAGTAGATTAGATTAGATCTAGAAGTTGCCACGTTCTCTGTTTCGGACAGCATGAGCAGTCGATCTAGGGTTTGGGTTTTCGCCAATTTAGATTCGGAATTTGGTCGTACACCTGTTGAATAAGTTGTAGGTAATTTTAATACCTTTCAGTGGGTATAAAGAACTTTAAATTCCGCCCTGCCGTTTGAAAGTTATGCTTGTTTTACCGAACGTATTAAAATCTGTGGCGTGATTGGAACAGATCACGGTATTCTGTAGATTAAACCACTTTAGGTTCCCAATCAGTCTTTCCATATACTTATAAAAAGCTAGGAAATTTCCTAAGCTACGCGAGGATGTACTCGTTTAATTGATTCGGAGTCCCAGAACTCAAGTTGTGCCTTTTGGAAGGCTGTTGTCCCGAAGGAACAGAACCTCTGTTTTTGGGTTTTGCGAGTAGTTGGCGATGTCGGGGTAGAAGAGGGTTTGCGTGCTGTTTTGTGGACATGATTGTGAGTGTGTGGTCCCTATGCGCAGGTGGTGTGACCTCGGGAGTGCCTTCTACTTCTCGCCAATCCGTCGCCCGTGGTTGAGGCAAGTGTATTGGAATGGGTAGCAGGTTATTGTTTGCTAGATCGTATGTGATTGAAATTTAATACATGATATGTCACATGCTATGCTTTAATTATTGCCAATGATATGATGAATATGTTTACTATGTTATGATGCCATGTGTTAATGTACAAGTGATTTATGAGGTTGCATGATTGCATACATGACATGATACATGGCCCAGGCGGTGAGAAAGTCATAACTAGTCAGGGGAAGGTCGGTGAGAAAGTTATGACTATTCCGGAGAGCCAATGAGTAAGTCCTACATCGTGATTCCATCCACCGCGGTGTGGGGAAGCGAGGAGTAGGCACCCTCCATCTTCGGGATGGAAGGGGGGAGAGGGTGCACACCGACGGGTGTGTACTCAACCATACCGGTATGAGTTTCCAAGGAGATATGAGCATCGCATCGCATTGCATACATAATGATGATGATAATGATATGTGATCATGAATGAGATGTAGCCATGAAATTGTTTGTGTTTGTACCATTGCAATATACTTGCTGAGTGTTGAACTCACGCTTGTGTTTATGTTGTTGTTTTTTTTAGGTACCATGACATCGGCATGTGGGAAAGGGCATTAGGTACACATCTTCACGTAGTTCCAGTCACATTTACCAACTTTGAGTCGTGATCATAATAATCGTGCCATGAACTAGGTGTATGGAATAATTTTAGTGTGCTGTTGATCTTCTTTGCTTAGCTATAGATGTTGGTGTGGTTGGATTTGGTTTAATTGGTTTATGATGATGTTTTATCCATTTATATTGCTGATTTAGTTGTCTTATGCTATGATATATGTTGCCATGATGTTGCTATCGTTTCAATTCATGTTGAAACAAAGGAGATGCTGCCGAAATTTCAGTGTTTAGCTTTTGTGCTCTTGCTGTGATTTACCTTTATTTATGGTATTTAGATGATGTTTAGCCTATGTTTGGTAGCATTCGGGCATACTAGATGCTGGGGTGTTACAGTTGGTATCAGAGCAGGCTGTAGGTCCTTGGAATATGTATTTTTAGTGTCATACCTTATGTTACAACTAAAATGTGATGTGGAATAACTTAGAAACATGGCTTAGGTTTTTACTAAAATTTTGTCATAGGATAGCAACATTAAAACTTGCAAAAGTGGTATAACTAATCTAAAATTTGACACACATGGATGCACAGTAGGAAAAGGGTATGGGTATCGTTTCCTTACGCTTAAATGTTGTATTTAAGCTTTGATGTTGAATGCTTCATTTGACAATGCATGTTGCTATGTCAATGAGATAAATGATTGAATTGCTCTTGTTGTTGTGATAGAGTGGGGTTGTGGTGCCGAAGGGTTTCGGTCACCTCTTTTTGTTCATAGTAAGGGTGAGGTTGGACGGTGTGGCCGGTTAGTGCCATCACCAAAGAACAATTAACCCCTGTAGGAGAAGAGTGCTTACCCTTTCTGTCGTAGATCGGGTAGTTGACTGGAGTCAAATAGAAGAGTTTGGTGGTGGATTCCTTCGGTTGTTCTTTATCGTTCTGTGGTCGGTCTTGGTTGGTTTTCTTGGTTTTAGTTGATGGAAACCAAAAGAAAAGTGTTTGGTATTGGATTTTCGCGGATCGTTCCGTATGCGGTGTGTGGTTTTGTCTTCCTTGGTTGTAGATGAAGAAGAGGAGTCTAGTGTTGTGCTTCTTTTGGGCGGCTTTCCAGTTTTGATGCCTAGTTTGTTGATTGCTTTATGGGGAAGAAACATTCAATTTATTCCTGTGTTTGTCTTTCTCTGAGGTTAAAGGAGTTATTGCGGAGTTGTGCCAGACCTGGCTGTCAGGGCTGAAGTTCTGTGGCTTTGTAGGAGTAAGTGGTGTTTGATTTCATTATTTTGCTGGTTTAAGAAATCATCTTTGAAGAACCCTTCTTGTTTCGGGAAAGTTTGGGGTTTGGTGTTAAGGTTTTATTTGCAAAGGTTTAATTGAGAGCTTGGTTCTCTTTCGAGAAAATTGTCTTTCAACCATTTTCCTCTATGGGAGTCCTTGAGATTTAAAAGTGTTTTGGAGAATTCCTTCTGCATGACCAAGCTTGGGTTTGTCTCATTGCAATTTTGAGAGTCAAGTTTCCTTATGAATTTGGGATGAGCTTTAAAACTAAAATGCTGCAAACAAAGTAAGTAGTCTTTTGACTGAAATCGTTTGTCCCTAGTAAGAATTGTTGTTTAGCATGTTATGTAGCATGTACCAATGTGGTTTATGGGATGACGTATTGTTAAGTTAATTTGTGAGTTGAAACAATTCAATGCGGTTGTCATCTCTAACTTGAGAATAAATAGACTACTAGTGTTGTAGTTTACTCTTAGCGAGAATGAGTGAATGTGTTAATGTACATGCTTGGAATATGTTGCTTTGTTATAAAAGTGCTTATGACCCCCGATAATGTTTAAAGTTTTAAACCCTGATGCATAGTTAAAACATTAAGATGATATAGACTGCTGTTATTGTTAAAGAAACTTTGCTGGTTGTTAAAGATGTTCTAATCTAATGGATTAATAGAGAAATTTAATCGTGTTGACTAGTGACTTTAATTTGGAAGTTGATTAGAGTTGCTAATTACGTTGTTGCAAACTACTAGTATATTTGGAAGTATGCAGTTGTGTCTCTACAATGCTAGTATTGATATCAATTGAGAAGACATAAGACTTATTCTTAATGATGTTGTTGAGGGTAGTGTTAATGCTAGTATTCAATCTATTTTAAATAGTGGGAGTATATTGCGTGGTGGTAATTTTGTTATCACCTATGTATACGGTAGCTAAAAGTAATGTTGTTGGTTGATGATTATGCCCATTTGTTGTTATTGATGACTAAGTAGTGGTGGTAACTGTTTAGATTACTCGTTGGAAAACCATGGTTAAAATAGAGGAAAATTTTAACATGTTGCGATGGAGTGAGCTTTGGATAATTAACATGATAAATGATCTTATTCTTAATGAAAGTATAACTTAGAGTCTCACTTACGAATTCTTCCCTATGGAGATAATATTTACATGTTGAAGTCGTTGTTTAACTGAATAAGGTTCGGTTGTCGAGACTTGAGTACATAGGAGGTATGAAATTTATATGTTGATCTTGCTGAAAGATTTGTTGAAGTACTATGTTTCAAATTTAGAATAAGAAGTATTATGATTCGGTGATCCGTGGGGATCATGCCAATATAGTCTTGGTTGGGTGCCTTTTTGATAAGCATCATAAACCCTAATTAAAAGTGTTGGGAATGGTAACTAGAGGAAGAATTTGTTGTGAAGCTTTTGGTTTAATTGTGTTGGGGCTCCTCAGGGAGTAAATAGTGATTATTGAAGTCTTTAATGGAAAGCGTAGTGGAGTACTAGAGATGGTTTTTTTTTATGCTGAACTTGTGTTTAAAAGCTTTTGGACTGGTTTGGTTGTTTGCCATTTTGGTTGAAGGGTTTTCGGTCAAGGTGTTCCATATGCTGTGTTTCAGAGTTTCCCTAAAACTCGTAGAAATTGGTGCAAATATTTGGTTTTGGCTAATTTGTTTAGTTGGTGCTATGAGTATGGATTTACACCCCAAAAGTTTTGAGTGGATCGCGCCCTTTCGCGTTCGCCCTGAATTATCTTTGGAATAAATTTTTAAGGAAACAAATGGACATAGAGGGTTATGTTGGAAAACTCACGAGGTTTAATTTGTAATTTTTTCTTTGCTAGAGTTGGAGTTATTTGGAAAAAAAATCTGTGTAGAGTTTGCAAGTGCTTCAAAAGGTGGTTTTTGTGGATGTTTCATCGGCGATGCTGTTAGTGAAGTGTTCTCTTTTGAAAATGAGTTTCCCTTTCTCTTTGAGAAAATTTATGGCGGTTGTTTGTGCCGATGTTTGACTTTGGAATCGATGTTCCTTTCCAAAATGTTGATTTTGGTTAAAATGCGATGTTTTGCAAGTTTAGCTATCTATCGTTGGTGGGTTCTGATATGATGTGGTGCCTTACTGTTAACTATGCTGCCGTTATAGTTTATATGAATTAGCGCAATTCTCGATGTTATTCGAGATTTATTCATGTGATACCGAGGAAGAAGTCGTCATGTGAATGACTATTCGGTAGTGTTGTTACATGATGAATGAATGGTGAAAAGTAAACATGACATCGTTTTTAGATGTTATATGATAAAAGAGTCGTTGAGCCAGGTCGGTGAAAAAGTCATATATGGAGATATGACTAATCCAGAGTGCTCTTGAAGAGTGTGCATTTATGTCATGAAACGAGATTTCCCTTGCTTTCTAGTATGAAAAGAAACAATGAAGAATTTCTGGTATGTTGGTTGTGGTGTAGGGGATTTGCGTTTCCTTTGTGTCTTGGCATAGGAAATTAAAATGTGTGCTCTTTGGATGTTGCCGGATCCTTTCCAAAGTGGTTTTAGCGCTTTGGGGTTTTAGTTGTTGTAGGTGGACCAATTGGGTTCATGATTATGGTTGAGCTCACTCAGTGATTGTACTCTTTATCGTGGTCCATTGAGTGGAAGGTTGTGTATGACTCAATGCAAACCTTCTTGGAGAATTGTGTCGTTGACATGTTCCTCGGTAGTGTTGATTAAATTATTAGTGGACCACTTGGTGGTTGTTAGTGATCGCTTTTCCTTTTAAGGTGTATTGGATCTTTTGTCGTTGGGCAAGAAGCGAGTTGTGTCAACCGCAGAGGAATGCTAGGTCATTTCTGTTGAGCGAGTCTTAAGGATCCTGGATGTAAAGTAGGTTGTTCCTTCTGGTGGTAATCGTAGAGCGGTGTCTCTCCTGTTTCGCGTCGTCTTGAGTACAAGGAACCTCAGAAGGGAGGTTGGTACCGTGTTCTTCTGGAGAGTAGCATTAGTTAAAGGGATCAGGAACTTCAGTGCCGAGGAATGCATAGAACGAGGAGTATGAGACCATTTTCTTTTGTGGGCTGTTTGAGGATTTATCTTATAGCTTGGGGTCATGCTGAGACCATGTGTTAGTACTTTGTGTTTCAATGTTGAGTAAAGTTCTCGCAAGTTTTGATTGCGAGTTATCGTTAAAGCTGTTGGTCTTCGAACCTAGGCGTCCTGTCATCGAGTCTCGATCAGTGTAAATTCCAGTGGTTTTATTTAGAGAAGTGACCTGGGAGTTGAAGTCTCGTGGAGGCGAGCTTTGCCCAAAGCTCTTTTTCTTCAGGTTTGAACCGCGAAGATTAGATCTCCGTGTGTTGTTTGTTTGACGTAGTGGCATGTCTTGGATTCGAGGTCGAATCCTGTTGAAGGAGGAGAGAATGTGACACCACAGAGTGTCGTAACCTTATATATTGTGCATGGTGAGGTCAAAAACATTATGAAATGTGGAATTGGAGGTTGAAACCATACGCTATGAGGTTTATTTGCGTTTCTGGGCCGTTTCCGGGAGTTTGGGCCTTTCCGGGGGAGTTTGGGCCTAAGAGAAGGGGTTGTGGGCTTTGGTGGGATGGAGTATGAGTCCATTTAGGAGTAGGATTCCTGTTTGGGCTGGTAAAAAGGGGGCTCCCCCGGCCCTTGTGCGCCCCCACCTCTCCCTTTGTGCCCTAGCCGCCCCCCACCTCTCCCTCTCCCTCTTGCATGCGCCCCCACCTCTCCTTGCTCTCCCCTTTGCGCCACCACCCTCTCCACCTCCCTTGCTGCACCTAGGTGAGTTCTTGACCTCACCACCTCGAAGATCCATCCATTGGAGCGCTCCGCGATGAGGAGATCCGGTGGTTTTGGAGCGAGGAAAGAGATCGTGCGAACCGGGAGGAGATTCGTTGGGTTTTCGTGCGTCGGGCGAAGGTATGGCCATGGGAATCCTTGGGGTTGGTCTAGGATCTGTTATAAGGTTTATTATCATGTTTTTAGATCAATTGGTGGTGCTGGAATTGAGTAGATTAGATTAGATCTAGAAGTTGCCACGTTCTCTGTTTCGTACAGCATGAGCAGTCGATCTAGGGTTTGGGTTTTCGCCAATTTAGATTCGGAATTTGGTCGTACGGCTGTTGAAGAAGTTGTACGTAATTTCAATACCTTTCAGTGGGTATAAAGAACTTTAAATTACGCCCAGCCGTTTGAAAGTTATGCTTGTTTTACCGAACATATTAAAATCTGTGGCGTGATTGGAACAGATCACGGTATTCTGTAGATTAAATCACTTTAGGTTCCGAATCAATCTTTCCATATACTTAGAAAAAGTTAGGAAATTTCCAAAGCTACGCGAGGATGTACTCGTTTAATTGATTCGGAGTCCCAGAATTCAAGTTGTGCCTTTTGGAAGGCTGCTGTCCCGACGGGACAGAACCTCTGTTTTTGGGTTTTGCGAGTAGTTGACGATGTCGGGGTAGAAGAGGGTTTGCGTGCTGTTTTGTGGATATGATTGTGAGTGTGTGGTCCCTATGTGCAGGTGGTGTGACCCCAGGAGTGCCTTCTACTTCTCGCCAATCCGTCGCCCGTGGTTAAGGCAAGTGTATTGGAATGGGTAGCTGGTTATTGTTTGCTAGATCGGATGTGATTGAAATTTAATACATGATATGTCACATGCTGTGCTTTAATTATTGCCAATGATATGATGAATATGTTTACTATGTTATGATGCCATGTGTTAATGTACAAGTGATTTATGATATTGGCATGATTGCATACAAGACATGATACATGGCCCAGGCGGTGAGAAAGTCATAACTAGTCCGGGGAAGGTCGGTGAGAAAGTTATGACTATTCCGTAGAGCTAATGAGTAAGTCCTACATCGTGATTCCATCCACCGCGGTGTGGGGAAGCGAGGAGTAGTCACCCTCCATCTTCGGGATGGAAGGGGGGAGAAGGTGCACACCGATGTTGTGTACTCAACCATACCGGTATGAGTTTCCAAGGAGATATGAGCATCGCATTGCATTGCATACATAATGATGATGATAATGATATGTGATCATGAATGAGATGTAGCCATGAAATTGTTTGTGTTTGTACCATTGCAATATACTTGCTGAGTGATGAACTCACGCTTGTATTTATGTTTTTTTTAGGTACCATGATATCGGCATGTGGGAAAGGGCATTAGCTACACATCTTCACGTAGTTCCAGTCACATTTGCCAACTTTGAGTCATGATCATAATAATCGTGCCATGAACTAGGTGTGTGGACTAATTTTAGTGTGATGTTGATCCTCTTTGCTTAGCTATAGATGTTGGTGTGGTTGGATTTGGTTTAATTGGTTTATGATGATGTTTTATCCATTTATATTGCTGATTTAGTTGTCTTATGCTATGATATATGTTGCCATGATGTTGCTATTGTTTCAATTCATGTTGAAACAAAGGAGATGCTGCCGAAATTTTGGAGTTTAGCTTTTGTGCTCTTGCTGTAATTTACCTTTATTTATGGTATTTAGATGATGTTTAGCCTATGTTTGGTAGCATTCGGGCATACTAGATGCTGGGGTGTTACACCGGGAGAGTTGGGCCTTAGGGGATTGAGATTGGGCCTTCAGTGGGGGACTTAAGGCTCATGTGGCAGGTTTTTTGGGCAGCACACCCCAGCCCACAACCCCCATGCACCCCCACCCTTGGCCCATGCGCCCCCCTCCCCACATACCCCTTGGACCCCCCTTGCGCCCTTAGAGTCCCCCCCTAGCCGCCACCTCCCCTCCCCTAGCCGCCCCCTTGCGCCCTCCCTTCCCCAAGCAGCCCCTCACCCCCTCCTTCCCCGGTGTTCTTCACTTCCTCGCATGGTGGATTGTCCGTCCGGAGGTCTCCGGCAATTCGCTGCGGCTCCGAAGGAAGGACTAGCCGAGAGGAGGACGGATTCGTTGTTCGTGTGGTTCTCCAAGAAGAGGTCAGGATTGGTGACCCTTTGTGTGGTGGTCTAGGTGATGTTAGATGGCGTAATTCATGCTTTAAACCCATGTTTATGTGCTGCCATTAGAGGGGTTAAGTTGTTTACTAGATCTGTCTCGTGTGGTACCCTCTGGCAATTCTAAATTGTTAGCTTCGGTCGCCGTTTCGGGGATATTAGAGTCGGAATTTTGTCGGCCGGCTGTTGTGAAAGTTGTATGTAATCGAATTACCTTTAATTGGGCACCAACATCGTTAATTTCTATTTAGCCATTTAAAAGTTATGGTCTTTTTACCGAGCGCTGTCCAATCTGTGACATGAATGGTGCAGTCTGTGTTCAACTGTAGATTAGTGGATTTTAGAAGCCGAATCAGTTTACGCGAATACTTAGAAAAAGGTGGGAAATTTCCTGAGGTTTGAGAAAATGTACTCTTTTGCTCGATTTGGAGTCGTTAAACTCAAGTTGTGATCTTTCGAAGGCTGCTGTCCTGTTGGACAGATTTTGTGTTTTTCGGGTTTTAGGAGTGGGTTGCAAAGTCGATGTAGTTGATTGTTCTTGTGTTGTTTTGTGGGCATGTTTTTGAGTGTATTATACCTATGTGCAGATGGTGTGACCCCGGAAGTGCCCTCAACATCTCACCACTCCGTCTTCAGTGTATTGTAGTGGTTGTGGCTTAGGCGGCCATATTGTTTCGCAATGTTTTAGTTTATCCATGTGATATGTTAATGTTGCCATGTTTGATCCTTGCATGTGATATGATGAATGGTTAAATGGTTATGCAATTGTTAAAAATGAGTTTATATGCAAGTTTATTCATGTTTATGGCATATGTGCATGCATAATGGAAGAGGCGACCCATTCTGATGCGTTCCTCTATGTTCACACATAGTGAACACAAAAGACCTACCCGTAGGGGAGAGTGCTTGTATTTTCTATCGTAGATCAGGAAGTTGGTTGGAGTTAAATAGAAGAGGAAGTGGTAGATCCTTTCGGATTTTCTTTACCGTTCTGACGATCGGTTTTGGTTGGTTTTCTTGGTCTTAGTTGGTTGAAATCAAAGGAAACATGTTTGGTATTGGATTTTCGCTGATTGTCCCTTCGGCGGTTCTTGGTTTTGCCTTTCTTGGTTGAAGACAAAGAAGAAGAGTTTAGTGTTGCGCCTCTTTTGATCGCCATTTCAGCTTTGACGCCTGGTTTTGTTGGTTGCTTTACGAAGAAAGCTATCAATTTATTCTTTTGTTTGTCTTTCTCCGAGGTTAAAATGAGTTATTGTTGTGTTGTGCCAGACCTGGTTGTGAGTGCTGAGGTTCTGTGTCTTTGTAAGAGTAAGGGGTATTTGATCTTGTCGTTTTACTTGTTTGGGAAATCATCTTTGAAAACCCTCTTCTTTCGTGGAAGTTCAAAGTTTGGTGTTTAATTAGAAGAGCTTTTGCTACCAGAGTCTGGGAATTTGAGAGTTGATCTCTCTTATAATTCTTGTTGGGTTTTGTTTTTCTTTCTTTTCTGGAAAGGAGAATTTGAATATCGGTGTTCGATCTTGTTCAAGAGCTGTGGTTATCTTTAAAAATTGGGGTTGCATCCTGTTTGTCAAGGGTAGGTGACCCATGATGGTGTTTAGAAGTTTGTATGTTTGTGTTGTGTAGTTAGAATATCGAGATGATGTAAACTACCATTTTGGTTGGAGTGAGGTTTATGGTTGTTTGAAGACAACCTAAAACGATTATGTTGATAAAGGAGGATTAAAGGAAATGATAATTGATCTAAAGTGAAATTTGATTAGTGTTTTATGCAGAGTGTGGTGAGTCCTGGAATTAATTCAAAGTTCGAGAACTGTAGTATAGATCTCGATTAAGAAGGTCTAGAATCTTCTGATCGAGGAATTATTATAGCAAGGTGAGGATGTAAAGCACCGAAGTATGATGGTGTAGAGACATGATGAGTGTTGGCTTGTGTTGCTTAGGGGTTAAATAAATTGTAAATCGACAAAATGACTTAATTAATGTGAAAGCAAAGAATGGGAATATGTGGAGTGATGGTACGAAAAGTAATTGTTGATTGCATCGAAATAAGTGTTGAAAAGATATGCTTTAGGACTGGAATACACGATTGTATGGGTGATGGCTCGTTTTTTGCTGAATTAATAGATAAGTTATTTGGGTTGAAGTAGTGAGAACATGGTTCTTCTTGTTAATTGTCATGAGATGGGTCTGGATTATGGTTTGGTGATTATATGGCTAGTTATGATTATGGTTATGTGAATAAGAAGAGGAAATTAAGAGAAGATCGGGTTTTGTAAGCTCTGTTCAAGGGTGTTGGACTTTTCAAGATTTTGCTGAGCACAAGATCCTGAATGGTTAAGAGATTGGAATACTAGAAATGGTGGGATTCGTGGGGAACCTCCTTTGAGAGATTTGCGGACTCAATTGATTATATGATTTTCTGGGAGTGCATGCCTTGTGTTAAGGCGTTCTACTTAGTGGGCAATAGAACTCCCCTAATTAAGTTGCATTGTTGCTCAAGTTACGGACTTGGCTTTGATGGTCGAAACTGAGGATGAAAGAGTAGATTTGGTAGTAACCGGTTGACAGATTCCAGAATAATGTATTGAACCACGCCAATCTCTGGTTTTGGCAAATTTGTTGAGCTTGTGTTATGAGTATGGATTTACACCCAAAAGTATCTGAGTGTATCGCGCTCTTACGCATTCAAACTGAATTATCTTTGGAGACCATATTAAAGGAAGCAAATGGACATGGTGGGTTGTGTTAGGAACCCTTGAGTTAAGCGCTTAATTTGTAAATTCTATTGTGACTAGAGTTTGATTTATTTGAAAAATGTGTGTGGTATTTGCGAGTGCTTCAAAAGGTGGATCTTATGAATGTTTCATAACTGAATTTTGTTGGTGAAGTGTTTTCTTCTGGGAATGCATTTCCCTTTTCTCTTTGAGATGATTTGTGGCGGTTATGGGTGCATATGTTTGACTTGAGAATTGATGTTTTCTTCCAAAATGTTGATTTTGGTTGAAATGCAATGTTTTGCAAGTTCAGCTTTCAATTGATGTTGGGTTGTGATGCAACGTGGTGTTTACTATCAACTATGCTGTTATCATGATTTATGTGAATTATCGCAATCATTAATATTTTTTGTATTTTAATCATGTGATGGAAGAAATGAAGTCTCCTAGTGAATGATTATCCAGTATTGTTGTTACATGATGAATGAATGGTGAAAATGAAACATGACATTTTTTATTTATATTTAACCATAAAAGAGTTGTTGAGCCAGGTCGGTGAGAAAGTCATATAGGGATATATGACTAATCCGGAGTGCTGTTGAAAAGTTTGCATTCATGTCATGAATCGAGATTCCATTGCTTTCTGGTATGAGAAGAAAGAATGAATAATTTCTGGTATTTTGTCTGTGGTATAGGAGATTTGTGTTTCCTTTGCGATTTGGCTTAGGAAAATAAAAATGAGTGTTCTTTGGATGTTGTCGAATTCTTTCCAAAGTGAATGTTAGCGCATTGGATTCAAATTGATGCATGTGGATCAATTGGGTTCAAAGAAATTGTACTTCTTTTGTATTCTAGATGGGGTTAAGAAAAAGAGTGTTCATGGTTGTGGTTGATTATACCAAAGATTTATACTCTTGGTCTTGGTTGTTTGAGTGAAAGATTGTGAGGGCGACACCCTCTTGGGAAAAGCACCAATTGTGATTTGGTAAGGTTTTATGGTCCTAGCTTGGGCTAGGTGCTGGACATTAGTGGTATAAGGGTGGATCATGATGGAGGTTGATGATGTTTGGGTCCAAAATTTTTGTTAAGAGTATCGATTGGTGGTAGTGAAGGTGACAGTAATTTTGTTGATAGATGTTCTGTCGTGAGTCTTAGCTAGTTGTCTTTGGGTATGAGACATGCCTGGGAAAGGATGGAATGAAATTATAGCGTAATTGCTAATTGGGAAGGCGGTGGTGCCTTCGTGAGTTATTTCTTTCGATGGCATTTCTCGGTAATGGTCCGTTTGATTAAAAAGGGCAATCAATTGCAAGAGTTGAGAACCAGAGTTTTCCTGATTTATGGGGGTCATGTTTAGAACCCCAGTTAAGCATAGCTGCCAAACCACCAAAGGCTGTGGCGCTAGAGTTCTCCGAACTCCGAAACCAGTCTTTCTAGCAGCTGGGTCTGCATGGCTAAGACTTGTGCCAGTGATGGGGAAGATGATAGTTCTTCTTCCTGCGTTTCTTGCCATACTTACGATCCACTGGGACCACCTTCTGGAGTGCTGGAAGGCTGAATTTCAAGGCTTGAAGTTCCCAGACGCTGCGAAGCAGAACACACCGGGTTTGGCACATCTTCGGCTCGACTGTGCCTTCCTTGAATTGAACCACACGCTAAGAGTGCACACAAGGAACAGCTTCTTGGCATCCTGTTGCATGCAAGAGGTAAGCAATTGCATGCAACAAAATAACCGAGAATCAAGGCAACACGAGACGAGGAACAAGTTTGCACAAGGCATTTGCATTCAGAATAGAAACAAGTCTCAGAATGCATCACAAGGATAAACTTACAAACGAGATACACTTGCAAAGGTGATAGCATTACGGATGACAACTTAGTACGTCAGGACGTACATCAGCAGGTTTATATTACAACCATCATCTACAACCATCGCACAATCCCACTAGGTTCTTTACAAGGCAAAAGTACAGAAGCAACTGGCCCAAATTTACAACAAAATTTGAGCACTAGAACTACTTTTCTTTGTAATGAACATTGGGGACGATTTGGCCTTTCAGACTTAGGAACGAGCAACAGACGGGCAATTCCTGGCATAATGCCCCTTCTGATGGCAAACATAACAAGTGACTGCGGTGGCTCGACCCTGAACTCTGGAAGTTTCTCCTTCATGGCTGAACGACTGAGCCACTTGTGGAGAAGAACCAGGGGGAACAGGCGGTGGAGCTGAATCCACTGGCATCATCAATAAGTACTCCTAGTTACCGAAGATGATGCTCCGCCCACGGTCCACACTCGAGGAAGCGCTAGGGTAGATTGTCGCGGGGCGTTGCAGGGCGAGACCCACTGCTTCCCGCTAGCGCACGAGTGCGATGAACAATCCGATGGTAAGTACCATATGGTTGCGGTAGTTCCTCTGCTGGCTCCGGTGCATCAGGCTCCCCGTACACGATTTCTGTCGTGAAAAAGCCGTGGTTGAGGAATTGCGCCATATGACTTTCTAGCACAGAGTTACTGCGACGAGCAGGCAACATTTCATCATGAAGACGCTGAAGATACAGGTCAAGAGATCCCATTAAACTGATTTGCCAGGCGGATACAAGATCCATAGACGCGTCCAATGTCACATAGATGCTCACCTGACTGTCCGGCTCAAGGGAGGGACAGTTAGGGAACAACTGAGCCATCTCTGGAAGATCATGGTGAAGACGGAAGATGGCGACATATGCTCCATCGAGCACTGCTGCGAGTGGACTCGAGGCCAAACCAACGTAACAATGAGTCGGCTCTCCACCATGGCCACCATGGATAGACACTTCCGCCGCAAACAGCGAAGAAGCTAGACTAGTTCCGGCGCGAGAGATCAGATACTCCGGTCGCTCCGAGAAACCAGCAAGACATATCATTTCCCATAGGGCTGCTTGAACATAACCCTCCAAAATCGCGCTGGTGAAAAAGCACGGCTCCCAACGACCAGACATCTAAGAATAACGAAAAGACACAGTTAGCAAGGCCTTATATGGATAGGATTCAACCAACCCTCGGAAAATAACCAAAACACCCAAACAAACACACCAAGACCAACTCATATCTTCCTTAGCCTAACCTTTAACCAATACGTATCTAACTTTGAAAGTAGATGAGTCTTTCAAAAGTTATCTCGCAAGGAGATAGTTCAGAAGAGATGAGAAACAAGATCTCTAAACCAATCCTTAACCCTTTAAGGTTTTAATTTCTTCCGACAAAGTGCCTCAAATTTCAAAAGTTACTCCCACAATTTGAATAGCGAAAGAAATAGAATAACTCATTTTCAGACCTCCATTCTTTTTTAGAGAAATCGCTGTTTTGAAGTTCCAGGCGAGTCCAAGTCATTTTGAAGAATAAATGAAGGTAAGGTGCTACAGACGGATAAGATCAGCAATCTACATTTTTGCAATTAAGAGTTTTATAGCCAACATAATTTTCAGAGGAAAATTTATCCTTAATTCTCTCGACTAGTCTATCTAGGCTTTCCCTACAGTCGAACAGCCTGCTCTGATACCACCTCCTGTGGGCGCTCCAGTCTTTGTAAGAGTGAATCGGGTACTTACTGTTGCGTCGGACTGGAATTAATGCAAGCCGTCAGTAATCCGATCACTAATTACAAACCGTACCCGGATTGAGGCCAATCAGTCGGCACGACGCACTCTGATCGTGGTGTAACACCCCGGCATTTAATATGCCTGAATGCTACCAAACATAAGCTAAACAACATCTAAATACCATGAATTAAGGTAAATTACAGCAAAGGAGTAAATGCTAAAACCCGGGATTTCGGCAGCATCTCCTTTGTTTTAACATGATTTGAAGGAGCAACAACAGCATAGCAATATAAGGCAATATGAGAGACAACTAAAACAGCAATAATTAAACACTTAACAACAATATAAGTCTAGTTTCAAGCATTTAATGTCCCAAGAATCAAACGAACAATAAGACTCTCATATAGCAAAGCTAAACCTTAAAGCAATAGTCATCACACGCAGTTTATTACCATAATCTACTTGAATGACTTGTGGAATCAAATGGGTGAAGCTACGTGCGGAAGTGTGACTGTTTCCCTTCCCCGCATGCCGGTCTCATGGTACCTAAAACAACAAGAAAAACACAAGCGTGAGTTCAAAACTCAGCAAGCATATTGCAATGGTACAACAAGAACAATTACATGGCAATAATATCTCACATCATGTAAACCATCTCATTCATGATCACATATCATTATCATCATCATTATGTATGTACCTTCTCCCCACTTCCGTCCCAAAGATGGAGGGTGCCTACTCCTCGCTTCCCCACACCGCGGTGTATGGAATCACGATGTAAGACTTACTCATTGGCTCTCTGGAATAGTCATAACTTTCTCACTGACCTTCCCTGGACTAGTTATGACTTTCTCACCGCCCGGGCCATGTAACATGCCATGTATGCAAATATGCCAACATCATAATGAACTTGTACATTAACACATGGCATCATAACATACTAAGCATACTCATCATATCATTGGCAATCATTAAAGCATGGCAAGTGATCATATCATATAATCAATATCATCTAGTCTCAATAAGGAACCTACAAACCACTATCCATTACAATACAGTTGCATCAACCACTGGCAACGGATTGGCGGGAAGTAGAAGGCACTCCCGGGGTCACACCACCTACACATAAGTACCACACACTCACAATCATGTCCAAAAAAACAGTACGCAAACCCTCATCTCCCCCACATTGCCAATTACTCGCAATACCCAAAAACAGAGGTTCTGTCCTGTCAGGACAGCAGCCTTCCAAAAGGCATAACTCGGGTTCTAAAACTCCGAATCAATTAAACGAGTACATCCTCGCGTAGCTTAGGAAATTTCCTAACTTTTTCTAAGTATATGGAAAGATTGATTCGGAATCTAAAATTGTTTAATCTACAAAATACTGAGATATGTTCCAATCACGTCACAGATTTTAACACGCTCGGTAAAACAGCCATAACTTTCAAACGGTTGATCGGAATTACGCGTTTTTATACCCACTGAAAGTTATTGAAATTACCTACAACTTCTTCAACAGGCGGACGTCCAAACACTTTTCTTTTGATTTCAATCGACTAAAAAAAACAAGAAGACCAACCAAAACCGACCGTCGGAACGGTGGAAAGCATCCGAAGGATACCACCGTCAACTCTTCTATTTGTCTCCAGCCAACTACCCGACCTACGACAGAAAGGGGTAAGCACTCTTCTCCTACAGGGGTTAATAGTTCTTCGGTGATGGCGCTAACCGGCCACACCGTCAAACCTCACTCTTACTATGAACAAAAGTGGTGGCCGAAACCCTTCGGCACCACAACCCCAGTTTATCACCACCATAAGAACAATTCAATCATTTATCTCATAGACATAGCAACATGCTTTATCGAATGAAGCATTCAACATCAAAGCTTAAATACAACATTTAAGCGTAAAGAAACGATACCCATACCCTTTCCTACTGTGCATCCATTGTGTGTCAGATTTTAGATTAGATATACCACTTTTGCAAGTTTTAATGTTGCTATCCTATGACAAAATTTTAGTTAAGACCTAAGCCATGTTTCTAACTTATTCCACATCACATTTTAGTTGTACCCTATAGCATGACACTAAAAAAAATACATATTCCAGGGACCTACCCAGCTCGATACCAATCAGAACACCCGGCATCTAGCATGCCTGAATGCTACCAAACATAGGCTAAACAACATCTAAATACCATAAATTAAGGTAAATTACAGCAAAGGAGCAAATGCTAAAAACCAAAATTTCGGCAACATCTCCTTTGTTTTAACATGAATTGAAGGAACATCAACAGCATAGCAATATATGGCAATATAAGAGGCATCTAAAACAGCAATAATTAAAGGCATGACAGCAATATAAGTCTAATCCCAAGCATTCAATGTCTCCATGAACCAAACGAACAATAAGACTCTCATATCGCAAAACTAAACCATAAATCAATATGCATCACACTTAATGTATTATCAAGACCCAATTGAGTGACTGTGGAAACAATTGGGTGACACTACGTGTAGAAGTGTGACTAATTCCTTTCCCCGCATGCCGATCTCATGGTACCTAAAACAACAAGAAAGCACAAGCGTGAGTTCAACACTCAGCATGCATATTGCAATTGTACACAAAAACAATTACATGGCTATAACAACTCATATCATGTCTTTCATCTCATTCATGATCACATATAAATATCATCACCATTATGTATGCAATGCGATGCGATGCTCATGTCTCCTTGGAAACTCATACCGGTATGGTTGAGTACACACCCGTCGGTGTGCACCCTCTCCCCCCTTCCATCCCGAAGATGGAGGGTGCCTACTCCTCGCTTCCGTTCACCGCGGTGAATGGAATCACAATGTAGGACTTACTCATTGGCTCTCCGGATTAGTCATAACTTTCTCACCGACCTTCCCCGGACTAGTTATGACTTTCTCACCGCCCGGGCCATGTAACATGCCATGTATGCAATTACACCAACATCATATTTAACTTGTACATTAACATATGGCATCATAACATAATAAACATGCTCATCATATCATTGGCAATCATTAAAGCATGGCAAGTGATCATATCATATAGTCAATTTCATCTATTCTCAACAAGCAACCTACAAATTGCTATCCATTACAATACACTTGCCTCAACCATGGGCGACGGATTGGCGAGAAGTAGAAGGCCCTCCCGGGGTCACACCACCTGCACATAGGGACCACACACTCACAATTAAGCCCACAAAACAGTACGCAAACCCTCATCTACCCCGACATAGCCAACTACTCGCAAAACCCGAAAACAGCGGTTCTGTCCCGTCGGGACAGCAGCCTTCCAAAAGGCATAACTCGAGTTCTAAAACTCCGAATCAATTAAACGAGTACATCATCGCATAGCTTAGGAAATTTCCCAACTTGTTCTAGGTATAGGTAAAGACTGATTCAGACTCTAAATTTGTTTAATCTACAAAATACCGAGATCTGTTCCAATCACGTCACAGATTTTAACACGCTCAGTGAAACAGCCATAACTTTCAAACAGCTGGGCAGAATTTAACGTTCTTTATACCCACTAAAAGATACTAAAATTATCTACAACTTCTTCAACAGGCGGATGACCAAATTCGGACTCTAAATTGGCGAAAAACTAAACCCTAGGTCGACTGCTCATGCTGTCCAAAATAGAGAACGTGGCAACATCTAGATCTAATCCAATCTACTCAATTCCAGCACCACCAATTGATCTAAAAACTTGATAAACACCCTTAGAACAGTGCCTACACCAACACAAAGGATTACCATGGTCATACCTTCGCCCGACGCATAAAAATCCAATGGGTCTCCTCCCGGTTCGCGCGATCTCCTTCCTCGCTCCAAATCCACCGGATCTCCTCGTCGCGAAGCGCTCCAATGGACGTATCTTCGAGGTGTTGAGGTGGAGAACTCACCTAGGGGAAGCAAGGGAGGTGGATAGGGTAGGAGAGGGGTGGTGGCGCCATGGGGGAAGATGGAGAGGAAGGGGAAGGGTGGAGGCGCATGGGGGGGCTAGGGGGTGGCGGCTAGGATTGGGAGAGGGAGTTTGGGGCGCACCCAAGGGTGGGGGCCAGATTTGGCTGCCCAAAAGTCCCCCCCTTGGGCCCAAACCCTTCCACCGGAGGCCCAACTCAACCCCCAAGGCCCAAAGTCCCACGGAGAGGCCCAAACACCCGAAAACGGCCCAAAAACACGCTATAAACGGCATAACGTAAAGTTTTAACCTCCATTTTCACATTTTATAAAGTTTTTGATCTCAACATTCACATTTTATAAGATACGACACTCCGTGGTGTCACATTCTCCCACCTCTTCAACAAGATTCAACCTCGAATCCAAGACACACCAATACGCAACCCAGCAAAGCAAAAGATAGCTAGGTTTCACATCTCGTACCTGAGGCGAAAAGCTCGGGGTACTTCTCGCGCATGCGAGACTCCAGTTCCCAAACCGCTTCTCTCTTTAACTAAAGCCACTGGAACTACACTGATCGAGACCCGATGGTAAGATGCTTAGGCTCGAAGATCCATAGTTCTAACGATAACCCACGATCAACCTCTTGCAAGAACTTTACTCAATATTGAAACCCAAAGCACCCATACAAGGCCTCGGCATGACCCAAGCGATAGGATAAAATCCCAAACAGATCACGAAAGGAAACGGTCTCACACTCCTTCGATACATCCCTTGGCACTAAAGTGCCCGATCCCTTTAACCAAAGCCACTCTCCAGAAGGACATGGTACCAACTTCTAGATCCATCTTCCGCTCCCACGCACAACAGTGATTGACGTCTCAACCTCTCAACTGTGGTTCGTCGTATTCGCGACGACGCAAACCAAGCGAGACACAACACTCTAATATTACTAACTGCTTGAACCATCGGGGTTACATCCTGATCTTTTACAACAAGACCAACACCCACCCCACTACCACCGAAAGGAGAAGCCTACTTTATGGTCAGGGTTCTGAAAACCCGCAAAATCAATAACAGCCGAACATTCCACTTTGGTTGGCACAACACGCTCAATAGCCCGGCGACAAAAAGATCCAATACTCTTCGAAAACCAAAAGCAATTACTAGCAACCACCAAGTGGTCCACTAATAATTTGATCAACTCTACCGACGGACACATAAACGGAAACAATTCTCCAAGAAGGTTTGAATTGAGACATAGACAACCTTCCTTTACTCTTCACTTCTACACCATTTACGATCAACTACTAGCCACAACAGATTTTTCTTACTAAGAAAGACTCGCCCTCACATCCTTCCACTTAAAGGACCAGGACAAACAGTACCATTGATGAGTCAGCCCAACTGTAACATGAACCCAATTGGTCCACATACAACAACTCGAACTCCAAAGCGCTAAAAGCCACATTGGAAAGAGTTCGGCAACAATCAAAGAGTACTCATTTTATTTTTCCTAAGCCAAGATGCAAAGAAAGCTCAGATCTCTTACACCACAACCAACATACCAGAAGATATTCATTCTTACTTCTTGTACTAGAAGGTAATTGAAATCTCGATTCAGGTAATGCATGCAGCTTTCCAAGAGCACTCCGGATTAGTCATATATCCATATATGACTTTCTCACCGACCTGGCTCAACGACTCTTTTATCATTTAACATCTATAAATGATGTCATGATTACTTTTCACCATTCATTCATCATGTAACAACACTACCGAATAGTCATTCACAAGACGACTTCATCCTCTGTATCACATGAATAAAACTCGAATAGCATCGAGGATTGCGCTAGTTCATATAAACTATGACGGCAGCATAGTTAACAGCAAAACACCACGTCGTGTCAAAACCCATCATCCATTTAAAGCTAACCTTGCAAAACCTCGCATTCTAACCAAAATCAACATTTTGGAATAGAACATCAAAATTTCAAGTCGAGCATCTGCTCCCACAACCGTCATAAATTTTCTCAAGGAGAGGGAAACTAATTTCCAAAAGGGAACACCTCACCAACAAAATCACTTTATAAAACATTCAAAAAATCCACCTTTTTGAAGCACTCGCAACGATCACACACATTATGCAAATAAATCCAACTCCAGTCAAAAAGAGTTACAAATTAAATCTCAAAAGTTTCCAACACAACCCACTATGTCCATATGCTTCTGTTAAAATTTATTCCAAATATGATGAAGCGCGGACGCGAAGGAGCGCGATCTGCTCAAAGATTTTTGGGTGTAAAACCATACTCATAGCATAAACTGAACAAATTAGCCAAATCCAAAAATAGACACCAATTTCTACGAGTTTTAGGGAAATTCGGAAACACAACACAAGGAATACCTTGACCGAAGGCATTCAACCAAAATGGCAAACAACCACACCAGTTCAAAAGGTTTTAAACACCAGCTCAGCATGAATCCCATCATAACTTGTATTCCACTACACTTACCATTTAAGCATTCAATAATCACTATTTACTCATCAAGAGAGTCCAAACGGATTTAACAAAATTTACATAACAATTTCTTTCTCTAGTTACCATTCCCAACACTTTTAATTAAGGTTTAAGATGCTTATCACAAAGGCACCCAACCAAGACTACATCGACATGATCCCCACGGATCACCAAATCATATAACAACATACTCTATATTTCAAACATAGTACTTCAACAGCTACTTGAGCATGGTCAACCTATCAATTTTATATTATCCACACGTCAAAATCTTGACAATTGAAACTTGTTCAATCAATAAAATGACTTCAACAAATAAGTAATATCTCTACCAGATAAGATTCGTAAAGAGGATTCTAAGATATGCATTCATTAAGATTAAAATCTTGCATCACGATTATTATCCATTGTTCATCCCATCACAACATGTACTCGACATAATACCACAGTTTTACACTTTTCTTCTATTGGATCAATGGTTTCCAATAATTAACAACACTATCAAGGTATCAATATCAATTCTTTGCATAATCATCAATCAACAACATTACTTTTAGCTACCCTATACAAAGGTGATAACAAAATTACCACCACACAACATACTCCAACTATTTAAAATAGATTGAATACTAGCATTAACACTGCCCATAACAACATCATTAACAATAAGTCTTATGTCTTCTCAATTGATATCAATACTAGCTTTATAGAGACACAACTGCATACTTCCAAATATACTAGTAGTTTGCAACAACATAAATAGCAACTCTAATCAACTTCCAAATTAAAGCCACTAGTCAACATGATTAAATTTCTCTATAAACCCGTTAGATTAGAACATCTTTAAACAACCAGCACAGTTTCTTTAACAATAACAGCAGTCTACATCATCTTAATGTTTTAACTATGCATCAGGGTTTAAAACTTTAAACATAATCGGGGGTCATAAGCACTTTTAAAGCAAAGCAACCGATTCTAAGCATGTACATTAATACCTTTAATCATTCTCGCTATAGAGTAATCTACAACACTAGAAGTTCATTTAATCTTAAGCTAAACATAAATATTACATTTAACTAATTCAACTCACCAATTAACTTAAGAACAAATCATTTACATAAACCACATTGTTACATACTACATGACATGCTAAACAACCATTTTCACTTTTGAAAAAACAGGATGCAACTCCACTTTTTAAAGATAACCACAACTCAAGAACCAGAGCGAACACCGATATACAATTTCTCCTGTTCCAGGCAAGGAAGAAAAACAAAACTCCAACAGAAATGCAGGAGAGCTCAACTCTCAAATTCCCAAATTTGCCCACAAAACTCTTCAAGAAATCTCAAGATCTATACTTCCAAGAAGGAAGAAGGAGGCCCTAGGGAAAATCAAATGTTCAACCAAACCTTTTTCGATAAAGATTCAAAACTTAGCTCCACCCAACCTAAGGTCGGCACTAGGAGAACTTCAACTCTTTTCTTAGATAGGGAGGACAACAACCACATATGTTTCCTCCCCAAGACAATCCACAATAACCAGCAAAACCGGGTGTCAAAGCAAAAATTATGACCAACAGACGCGCCACTCAAAACTCTTCTTCTTCGTCTTCAACCAAGGAAGATAAAACAACAAACCGCCTACAGAACAATCCGCGAAAATCCAATACCAAACACTTTTCTTTTGATTTCAATCGACTAAAAAAAACAAGAAGACCAACCAAAATCGACCGTCGGAACGGTGGAAAGCATCCGAAGGATACCACCGTCAACTCTTCTATTTGTCTCCAGCCAACTACCCGACCTACGACAGAAAGGGGTAAGCACTCTTCTCCTACAGGGGTTAATAGTTCTTCGGTGATGGCGCTAACCGGCCACACCGTCAAACCTCACCCTTACTATGAACAAAAGTGGTGGCCGAAACCCTTCGGCACCACAACCCCAGTTTATCACCACCATAAGAACAATTCAATCATTTATCTCATAGACATAGCAACATGCTTTATCGAATGAAGCATTCAACATCAAAGCTTGAATACAACATTTAAGCGTAAAGAAACGATACCCATACCCTTTCCTACTGTGCATCCATTGTGTGTCAGATTTTAGATTAGATATACCACTTTTGCAAGTTTTAATGTTGCTATCCTATGACAAAATTTTAGTTAAGACCTAAGCCATGTTTCTAAGTTATTCCACATCACATTTTAGTTGTACCCTATAGCATGACACTAAAAAAAATACACATTCCAGGGACCTACAGCCCGCTCTGATACCAACTGTAACACCCCGGCATCTAGCATGCCTGAATGCTACCAAACATAGGCTAAACAACATCTAAATACCATAAATTAAGGTAAATTACAGCAAAGGAGCAAATGCTAAAAACCAAAATTTCAGCAACATCTCCTTTGTTTTAACATGAATTGAAGGAACATCAACAGCATAGCAATATATGGCAATATAAGAGGCATCTAAAACAGCAATAATTAAAGGCATGACAGCAATATAAGTCTAATCCCAAGCATTCAATGTCTCCATGAGCCAAACGAACAATAAGACTCTCATATCGCAAAACTAAACCATAAATCAATATGCATCACACTTAATGTATTATCAAGACCCAATTGAGTGACTGTGGGAACAATTGGGTGACACTAAGTGTAGAAGTGTGACTAATTCCCTTCCCCGCATGCCGATCTCATGGTACCTAAAACAACAAGAAAGCACAAGCGTGAGTTCAACACTCAGCAAGCATATTGCAATTGTACACAAAAACAATTACATGGCTATAACAACTCATATCATGTCTTTCATCTCATTCATGATCACATATAAATATCATCACCATTATGTATGCAATGCGATGCGATGCTCATGTCTCCTTGGAAACTCATACCGGTATGGTTGAGTACACACCCGTCGGTGTGCACCCTCTCCCCCCTTCCATCCCGAAGATGGAGGGTGCCTACTCCTCGCTTCCGTTCACTGCGGTGAATGGAATCACAATGTAGGACTTACTCATTGGCTCTCCAGATTAGTCATAACTTTCTCACCGACCTTCCCCAGACTAGTTATGACTTTCTCACCGCCCGGGCCATGTAACATGCCATGTATGCAATTATGCCAACATCATATTTAACTTGTACATTAACACATGGCATCATAACATAATAAACATGCTCATCATATCATTGGCAATCATTAAAGCATGGCAAGTGATCATACCATATAGTCAATTTCATTTATTCTCAACAAGCAACCTACAAATCGCTATCCATTACAATACACTTGCCTCAACCACGGGCGACGGATTGGCGAGAAGTAGAAGGCCCTCCCGGGGTCACACCACCTGCACATAGGGACCACACATTCACAATTAAGCCCACAAAACAGTACGCAAACCCTCATCTACCCCGACATGGCCAACTACTCGGAAAAACCGAAAACAGTGGTTCTGTCCCGTCGGGACAGCAGCCTTTCAAAAGGCATAACTCGAGTTATAAAACTCCGAATCAATTAAACGAGTATATCCTTGCGTAGCTTCGGAAATTTCTCAACTTTTTCTAGGTATAGGGAAAGACTGATTCGGATTCTAAAGTTGTTTAATCTACAAAATACCGTGATCTGTTCCAATCACGTCACAGATTTTAACACGCTCAGTAAAACAGCCATAACTTTCAAACGGCTGGGCGAAATTTAACGTTCTTTATAGCCACTGAAAGATATTGAAATTATCTACAACTTCTTCTACAGGCGGATGACCAAATTCGGAATCTCAATTGGCGAAAAACTAAACCCTAGGTCGACTGCTCATGCTGTCCAAAACAGAGAACGTGGCAACATCTAAATCTAATCCAATCTACTGAATTCTAGCACCACCAATTGATCTAAAAACTTGATAAACACCCTTAGAATAGTGCCTACACCAACACAAAGGATTACCATGGTCATACCTTCGCCCGACGCATGAAAACCCATTGGATCTCCTCCCGGTTCGCGCGATCTCCTTCCTCGCTCCAAATCCACCGGATCTCCTCATCGCGGAGCGCTCCAATGGACGTATCTTCGAGGTGTTGAGGTGGAGAACTCCCCTAGGGGCAGCAAGGGAGGTGAAGAGGGTAGGAGAGGGGTGGTGGCGCCATGGGGGAAGATGGAGAGGAAGGGGAAGGGTGGAGGCGCATGGGGGGGCTAGGGGGTGGCGGCTAGGGTTGGGAGAGGGAGTTTGGGGCGCACCCAGGGGTGGGCACCAGATTTGGGTGCCCAAAAGTCTCCCCTTGGGCCCAAACCCTTCCACCGGAGGCCCAACTCAACCCCCAAGGCCCAAAGTCCCCCGGAGAGGCCCAAACACCCGAAAACGGCCCAAAAACACGCTATAAACAGCATAACGTAAAGTTTTAACCTCCATTTTCACATTTTATAAAGTTTTTGACCTCAACATTCATATTTTATAAGATACGACACTCTGTGGTGTCACAGGGGCAGGGGAAGCCCCTATTACCAGCCCCAAACAGGATTCCTAATCCTAAATGGACTCATACTCCATCCCACCAAAGCCCACAACCCCTTCTTTTAGGCCCAAACTCCCCCGGAAAGGCCCAACTCCCGGAAACGGCCCGGAAACGCAATTAAACCTCATACCATATGGTTTTAACCTCCAATACCATATTTCATAAAGTTTTTTAGCTCAATATTCACATTTTATAAGGTTACGACACTCCATGGTGTCACACGTGGTCATTTGCCAATTGATTGATTCCAACCCGAGCTTCCCCAAGATATGTGTCCAGTGCGAGTTCCCTGGATCAGTAGCCTAGCACCCACATATTTTCCACAACAAGTTGCATCAAAACACATAAATTAACAAAATTGTTATAATAGTATTGGTTTGATTACATCGTATTTATATTACAGGAGAGAACTCCGCCAATTGGCTACAACAGCAAAAGAAAGAAATCTAAATTGCAGCAACGGTAGCAGTGTGCCTTCCCAAACCCAAAGGCATCCGCTCCGACTGAAGAGAAAACCTATTCTATCGCTTCAAAACCCATCGAACTCCGAATCGTAGGGATCACCGTCCGGCACGCCTCCTTCACCTTCGGCTCCTTCTATGCTTGTTAATCAATTTTAGAGCAAACGGTGAGTACACGTATGTACTCGCAAGACTTTAGTGTTTGCAAGTAATATTAATAGATGCAGGCTAGGTCAAGAATCAGGTTTCTACACTAGTTTCAGTTGCATGAAGCCAGAGTTATTTGCAATAGGATAATTGTGAAATCATGTGCTGAAAAATTGGCTTTGAACTGAAAAATTAACTTAGATTTGAATTTGCAAAATGTGTTTGTTCATGTGTTTTGACAATTTGACAAGAAGCGATGAGATTCGCATTAAGCGCGGACAAAGTTCTCAAAAGCAGATGAAAGTTTCCCATCTGCGACCAGACGGTGTTTTTAGTATTGTGAACATGTTTTTGAGCCCATGGCCGAAGTCATTTTCACATGTACAACGGACAGTTTTCTTAGTCCGTTGTGAACAAGCTTTTCGGTTTGGATAATTTCTTGGAACCAAGATTTTCACATGTAGCGGACTAATTCTTTTTGTCGTCGTGAATGGACTTTTTCTAGGGTTTTACTTTTGTGAAACGGCGTGTGCGTTCTTGGCCAGGACAAGCTTAAGGGTCGTTGTGAACTTGTTTTGAGCTCATGGCCGAAAGCCATTTTGCATGTACAAATGGACCAACTTTATTTGTCAGGTTGTGAGCGTGTTTCCGCGTTTGGTTGGCTTCTTAGACGAAACTTTTCCTTATACAGCGGACCAACTTTGTTTGTCGTAAGTGAATGCGTTTTCGCTCAATTAGGGTTTTGGCGATTTGGATTTGAATTTTGAATGTGAATTTGAAATTTGTAATGATTTCATGATGCTTCTTTTGAAGTGGACTTTATGCAATACTCATGTAGAGTAGTTTCATGGATTGACATTGAGTCAAAGTCGTGGACTTGTCTTTCCGGTTGTTTGTGGTTTGTTCATGTGCGGTATTGCTCGAAGAGCGAATGTGAGTCGATGGCGGGACCGGAACTAGGTTCATGGAGGAACTGAGGTTCGGGACTAGGTTCGAGGAGGAAGCGAGGTCTTGGTGGTCAAGGATGTCATGCGGGCGTTCGGGCTAAGAAGAATGGTGCACATGAAGAATGGTTGATCACGTGAGAGAATGGCGGGGAGGTCATTCGGCGTGCAGAAGTGTTAGTCACGTAAGTATGGCAGGTGGCCATGCAGCGTGCAAAGAAGTGTTAATCACGTGAGTATGGTAGGGTTGCCATATCGTGCAAGAGTTGTACTCGGCTGGTTGGGCCAAGTAGAGTTGAGTTGAATCTGATTCCTTCTAGGGAATGAAGGTCGTATTGAGAACTCCTTGTGGGTTAGTGCTTTAAATAGGTGGGGTCTCTGTTGAAAGGCACCAGCAGCTGGCGCATCAAGCCTTGAGCTTGGTTTTAGGGTTTGTACTCTTTTGATGAGAGTATTTTAGACAAGAAATAAAGATCGATTCTTCCAAGATTTTTAGCGTGCTACAGTAACCACTGTCGCTACTGATTATTTTTACTGTTTTGGTTCTTGTTTGCATGCTTGTTCTAATTCTAGATTGGTTTTTGATCGTTGAGTTTTATCTTGATTTGATCCATCAAAAACCTCTCTAGTATTGATCTAGTGTTTCTCAAAGTCTAGTTGATCAATCTTTTATCGTTCTTGTTTAATCTTGAAGTTTTGATTAGATTGATTCTCGTCAAGTTCTGGATCAGCAAGCTTGCGAAGCTCATAACTTTGATCCATAAGTCGATCGAGCTGATTCTTTTTGAGTTCGATTCGTATTGGAATCTAGTTTCTTGTGTCCAAATTTCAGATCGTTTCGACGGTTGGATCTCTGGGAATTCTCGTTTTACCAAACCTCTGTCATTCTGTTTTTGTGAAAACGAGCAATTATTTAGTTCTGTTTTGGGGTGAACTTTTAATGGAGGTCAAGCATTTGGTTTTAGCTTCCGCACAATCATTCACCCCCCCTCTGATTGCTATATTCGTATGCTTGATCCTACAAGTGGTATCGAGCAGAGGTTTCTCTAATCTATCTTAACCGGTGATTAGATCAATGGATAGTTATTCGACAAAACCATGTGTGTTCGATGGTGTTGATTTTCAGTTTTGGAAGGCCAAGATGGAGGCGTTCATCCAAGCCTGAGGCTTCACAATTTAGGAGAAGGTCTACAAGCCATATGAAGTCCTGCAAGCGACAAGCGTCAGCGACACCAATCGCACACATGTTGAAGCAAATAGCAAGTAGCGCAACCTTGATCATCCAAGGCTTGGGGCCTTAGCGACTTTGATCGTGTGGTTCATCTTCGATCCGCATATGAGGTATGGAAATCTCTTTGTGATTACCATGAGGTTCTAACAACTTTATCAAGAGGTTAGCCAAGATATTTACAAAAAGAATACATGCGTTTTGAGATGAAACCTAGTGAATCTGTAGATGACTTCTTTGCCGTTTCAATAAAATTCTTAGCAATCTCGTCTTTGTTGGAGTTAGCTTCTAGATGCTGAAAATGCTAACGACAATTGCTTAGTGCTTTGGACATGTCGATTGTAGGAGATGAAAGTAACATCTATACAGAATCTACTACCATGAGCACACTCATTAGATGTTCTTTACTCTAAGTTGAAAACTCATGAGTTGGATGTTCTTGCCAGGAAGGGTAACATTAAATCAATTGCTTTGATCTCTAACCTAACATGTCAAATGCAAATTCTTCTTCTAAGCTTTGCCTTGTCTTCCATGTCTTCTTTAACGGATGAGCAACTTGAAGAGTTTCACTGAAGAAGATGCATTTTCTCTCTTCTTCACTTTAACAAAGCTTTGCAGAATGTGAGAATGAGAAAGAGTGGTCCTCAAGATGCTATGAGTGTAAGTGACCTCAACCATATTCGCACAAATTGTCCTAAGCTTGCAGGAAAAAACATCAAAGGAGGAGGAAGGACAGCGGAAGGAATGAGAAGAAAAGGTTCTGGTCAAATGATAGGAAGAAGAAGAGCTTCATCAACGCAAGGTGGTTCACGAGTTCTTTCGGCTCTTGAACAAGTCAATTTGGCGATGTGGACTCGGAGAAGCGGCGAGAAGATGATGCAACTCAAGCAAGCATGATTTGATAGGATTATGTCTCATGGCAAGCAGCAAGGATAGCTTCACAGGGGCGACCAAGCGACTTCAATGAGGTAGATCCCTCTTATGATGAATTAGCTATTGCTGTTGCTGCGTCTTGGAAAATTGCTTGACAAGCGTGATAAGAAAATTAAAAACATGATTTCATTATTGAATCATTGAATGCTGAAATTGCTAGACTTAAGACTTTGATTCCTAGTGATGATACTTGCAAATCATGTGACTTAATTTACAATGAGCTCACCTTGCTTAGGAAAGAACATGCTCTTTTATTTGCATCTAAATGAGAAAAATAGAAACATGTTGTACATGCTATTTGCTCCACTTGATGATTTGCATAGTTCAACTTCTTGTTCTAAATGCTCAACTCTTGAATTAAAATTGAAAGATGCAAATGCTAGGGTTTCTCAATTAAGCGATAATTTGCTTTCACATGAAATTCTCTCATGCTCAACTTATGCATAAGCAAAAGGAAAAGTAGATGTTCACTGCAATAATTGTTTTAACTCTTGCTAAGAAAGTTGATTACTTGCAAAATTCTTTGGAGCGTTTCACTAATGGCAAGAAGAAGTTGAACATGATTTTGGATCAATCTAAGGTTAGCACAAACAAGAGAGGTTTAAGTTTTGATCCTTATGCCACATATGAAACTAAACCTACTTCTTGTTGTTCGAGCTCCTTGCAAAATTGAGTTATCTAATGAGCCTAAGAAAATTGCTTTTCAATCTGCTGGTTTTATCTTCTACTATGATGAATGCAAAATGTGCTTTTCTTGTTAAAGCTAAACATCATGCTAAGTACACTTGCACTCATTGTGGTAGAGATGGACATCTAGTAGATTTTTGCTTTAGAACCGACGACAAAGGAAAGAAATGACTAAGGCTAGGTCTAACTTGAGAAGAGCACACTTTGCTTCTCACTATCGCCTAGAGTGTTGAAAACACCTTACATTCCTATAAACATGAGAAAAGGAAAAAGCTGATTTTGTGCATAAAAATTCTGCGTGTTGTGCCCCTCTTGTTGTGCGTCGTGTGTCTCGATCTTTGGATTTCCAAAATCTCATTCCTAACCCGATCTTGAGACCTCGACATGTTTTGTTGCTATGTAGGCTTCTCGCGCGAGGAAAGGAGAACATATGGCTAGTGGATTAGGATGCTCCCGCCACATGTCGGTGATAGAATTGGTTCTCCTCCCTCACTCGTGCATCTCGTCTTTGAAAGTGTTACTTTTGGAGATGCTTCTTCCTCTTTGTTGTGGCAAAAGGTCTGATGAAAAGTAAGTGACAAGTTTATGTTCAAGGATGTGGCTCTTGTTGAAAACTTGAAATATAACCTTGCTCTGTCTCTCAAATGCTTGATGAAGATCTTGAGATAAGCTTTAAGAAAAATGAATGCAAAGTGCTAGATGCTTGAGGTGATCTTGTGTTCAAAATTTCGTTTTGGAAGAGTCTTTAAAGTGATTTTGATGCATCACCTTCTTCTAAGCATAGGTGTCTAGTTGCCAATGTTTCTAAAGATTTATTCTTTTGGCATCGTAGACTTGGTCATGTTGGTTTTGATCATCTTACTCGTGTAAGTGGTTTAGATCTTATCGTGGCTGCCTAAGCTTAAGGGTGATAGCAATCTAGTATGTTCTTCTTGTAGACATGGTAAGATGATTGCAGGTTCACATCCACCTCTTACCATGGTGATGACAAGCAGCTCAGGGCGACTTCTATCTTGATCAGTTGGACCATCTCGAGTTCAATCCTTTGGAGCAAATGGTATGTGCTTGTGATTGTTGATGATTTTTCTAGATACTCTTGGGTATACTTTATGGCATCTAAGGATGAGGCTTTTAGTCATTTTAAGTCTTGTTCTTAGGCTTTCTATTGATCATCCGAGGAGCTCTCAAAGCTATTAGGAGTGATAATGGAACTGAATTCAAAAATGCTTCTTTTAATCACTTTTGTCTTGAAAAGGAATTGATCATCAATTTTCATCACCTAGAGTGCCTCCATGAGAATGGTATAGTTGAAAAGGAAAAAGCAGAACATTGGTTGAGATGGCTAGAACCATGTTAGATGAACATCACACTCCTAGGAACTTTTGGTAGTGAAGCTATTTCAAGCTGCTTGTTATGTTTCAAGCCAGTGTGTTTTGAGATCAAAATTGGGTAAGACTCCATATGAGCTTCGGTTTGGACATAGACATACATTTCTCACTTTCCGAGTTTTGGATGCAAATGCTTTGTCTTGAAATCTAAAATCTTGATAAATTTGAAGCTAGATCAATGGATGGTATTTTCTTGGATATCTGCTCATACTCATTGGCTATCGTGTGCTTGTTTTGGAGACTAACAAAATTGTGGAAACTTGTGAAGTTACTTTTGATGAGGCTAGTCCAGGCACTAGTCAAGTGATGCGGTCTGACGCGCATACATTCAGGAGAAAATCTTTGAAGATGATGATGATGTTGAAGATGAGGTCTTGATTCTTCCTAATGCACAACAAGATGTAGCACCTTTGGCACCTACTACTACATCACCTCAGCTAACCATCCTCAAGCTACAACATCATCTGTACATGCTGAAAATGAAGAAGGAAAAGGAGAAGTCTCAAAGCCAATGCTCCCTTGTACATTCAAAAAATGCATCCATCTGAACAAATGATTGGAGACCTAAATGAGGAGAGTCACTCGATCGAGTTTATTCATTCGACACTCATGCTCATTCCCTTTAGTTGCTTCTTTTGAACCCAAAGATATATCTCATGCATTATCGGCGAATCTTGGATCAATGCCATGCATGAAGAAATAGAAAATTTTGAAGCGAAATAAAGTTTGAAACTTGTCTCACCTCCTCCAGTTTTAATGTTATTGGAACTAGATGGGTTTTCAAAAAATAAACAAAGTGAGGATGGTGTTGTTGTTAGAAACAAAGGCTAGATTGGTTGCTCAAGGTTACACTCAAATTGAAGGCTTAGATTTTGATGAAACCTTTGCTCACTGTTGCTAGAATCAAAGCCATTAGAATCCTTTTAGCTTTTCTTTGCATCAAAGGTTTCAAATTGTATCAAATGGATGTGAAAAGTGCTTTTCTTAATGGCTACATAAATGAGGAGGTTTATGTCAAGCAACCACACTGGTTTTGAAAATCAAAGTTTCCAAATCATGTGTTCAAACTATCAAAAGCTTTGTATGGTTTGAAACAAGCCCCTAGAGCATGGTATGATAGGCTGAAAACCTTTTTACTTGAAAAGGGCTTTTTAATGGGAAAGGTTGACAAAACTCTCTTTTTACTCAAGCAAGGCAATGATCAACTATTCGTTCAGATTTATGTTGATGATATTATCTTTGGTGGTTCATCTCATGTTTTAGTGTCTAAGTTTTGAAACAATGAGGAAGGAGTTTGAGATGAGTATGATGGGTGAGTTGACATACTTTTGGGATTTCAAATCAAGCAAGCGAAGGATGGTACTTTTGTACATCAAAGCAAATACGAAAGACTTGCTACATCGCTTTGGAATGGAAAGCGACAAGCCGATCATGACACCCATGGAAGCACTTGCGCTTGACCACGATGAAGATGGTGAGCGGTTGATCAAAAGGAATATAGAAGTATGATAGGTTCACTTTTGTACCTCGCTGCATCAGGTCGGATATACAATTTCTGTATGCTTGTGTGCTCGTTCAAGCTTCCCACGTGCTTCACATCGACAAGGCACATCAAAGGATTTTCGGTATCTTCATGGAACTCAAGATTTTGGCATTTGGCTTTACGCTTCCTCATGCATTAGTTTGAGATCTTTTACGATGCTGATTTTGGAGGATGTAGAATTGATAGGAAGAAACACTTCTGGTTCATGTCACTTCTTGGGAAATTCTCTCATTGCATGGTCATCTAGAAAACAATCTTACATTTGCACAATCAAGCTTCTTTGAATGAATATGTGTTCTTTGCTAGTTGTTGTTCTCAAATTCTTTGGATAAGTAGCTACACTAAAGATTATGAGGTTAATTTGGATAGTGTTCCTCTTTTGTGTGATAACACTAGTGCAATTTGCATTGCTAAGAACCCGTGCAACACTCTAGAACAAAACACATTGACATCAGATTTCACTTTCTTAGAGATCATGTTGAAAAAAGGCAACATTATGCTTCATCATGTGGAATCTTGAACATCAATTGGCGAGACATTTTCACAAAACCTTTGTCTTCTTATCGTTTGCTTTTATTCGGGAGAACTTGGGAATTGTTCACCCAATGGGATTGTTTGAGGGAGTTTCTTTGCCAAGTTCTTTCACTTAATGACTCACTTTATCATATTTCTTTATATGTTATGTAATTGAGCTAATATATGATAATCTAATTATCTCACTTGAACTAAAATGACATTGCGAATTCACTGGATTGATTACCTATAGCTAAATTCTCTGTGATATCTCACACTTATAGGCTTGATATTGAATCCTCTTGACAAATTTCGGCTATGAAGCAAGTGTGGTAACAACTTTACTCTTTCATAAGACCTTTTAATCACTATACCATGTTTAAAATCAAAGAAAAATGAAAAGAAAAGGGAATCAATAAAAGGGTTGTTAAAAGCAAAAAACCTCAAGTTATGTGCTTGAGGTGCTTTCCTAAAAGATAAGATGTATCTTCAAGCATGCCATTCCCTCAAAGATAAAGTATGCTTCAAAGCATGCCACTCCTAGAAAATAAAGAAGTATGCTTCAAGCATGCCACATGCAACTTATTGTTTAAAGATTAAATTGGTCTACTAGATTGGAGTTGAAACTACTTGCTGCCCTAAGTTGTTAGTTGCTTCAATTTTTAAAGTCTTGCTTTTACCTTTAAGATCTTGCTTAGTACTTGGCTATAGTTGACTAAATTGAGGTTGAGATGCATGTCATTCCTAACTTATTAAAATCACATCAAGATCATGTATTTTGCATATTATGTGATATATAAGGTTATATGATCGAATGAGGCTCATCTTTTTCTATCTTGGCACTTTCCTTGTTTCTTCTTGTGAAATCTTTTACTCTGGAAAAATTTTGAACTGTTCTCTCTTACATTACTCTTGATGAATCCATTGTCAAGGGGAGAAATTTGGGAATCATTGAAAGTTTAAGGAAAAGGAGAAGAAAAAGGGGAGTTGTGTTTGGAAATTTGAGAATTTTGGGAGAAGTTTGGAGTATTTTGAAATTTTTGGGCGCATTGCACATTCACACACATTTTTCATTCTCAGGGAGATTTTGTTTTGCATTTTGGTCAAAGAGGATTTCTGTGTTTTCTTACTTTGGTCTTTGATCCTTTGGATTTCAAAATCTTTAGTAAAGTGAATGCCAAATGATCAATTCTAAGTGGTGTTGCCAATGTTTTCATCAAAGGAGATTGTGAAATCATGTCTTTGAAAAATTGGCTTTGAACTAAAATTAACTTAGATTTGAATTTGCAAAATGTGTTTGTTCATGTGTTTTGACAATTTGACAAGAAAGCGATAGATTACGCATTAAGCGGCAGGACAAAGTTCTCAAGCTTGATAAGTTTCCCATCTGCGACAGACAGTGTTTTGAGTGCATTTGTGAACATGTTTTTGAGCCCATGGCCAGAAGTCATTTCACATGTACAGCGAAGGCCAGTTTTTCTTGGTCCGTTGTGAACAAGCACCGGTTTGGATAATTTCTTGGAACCAGATTTTCACATGTACAACGGACTAATTCTTTTTATCCGTCGTGAATGAACTTTTTCTGAGTTTTACTTTTGTGAAAGCCAGGCGTGCGTTTGCGCGGGACAAGCACGGGAGTCGTTGTGAACTTGTTTTGAGCTCATGGCCAAAGCCATTTTGCATGTACAATGGACCAACTTTATTTGTCAGTTGTGAATGTATTTTTCAGCGTTTAGTTGGCTTCTTGGAACAGAAACTTTTCATATACAGCGGACCAACTTTGTTTGTCAGTCGTGAATCGTTTTAGCTCAATTAGGGTTTTGGCCGATTTGGATTTAATTTTGAATGTGAATTTGAAATTTGTAATGATTTCATGATGCTTCTTTTGAAGTGGACTTTATGCAATACTCATGTGAGTAGTTGCATGGATTGACATTGAGTCAAGTCGTGGACTTGTGCTCGGTTGTTTTGTGGTTTGTTCATGTGCGGTATTGCTCGAGAGCGAATGTGGTCGATGGCGGGACCGGAACTAGGTTCATGGAGGCGAGGGTTCGGGACTAGGTTCGGGAGAGGCAGAGGTCTTGAGTAGTCAAGGATGTCATGCGGGGCGTTAGGGCTAAGAAGAATGGTGCACATGAAGAATGGTTGAATCACGTGAGAATGGCGGGGGGTCATTCGCGTGCAAAGTGTTAATCACGTAAGTATGGCGGTGTGGCCATCTGGCGTGCAAAGTGTTAATCGCGTGAGTATGGTAGGGTTGCCATGTCGTGCAAGAGTTGTACTTTCGGCCTGGTTGGGCCAAGTAGAGTTGAGTTGGATCAGTTCCTTCTAGGGAATAGGAATCGTATTCAGAACTCCTTAATGGGTTGGTGCTTTAAATGGGTGGGGTCTCTGTTGAAGGCACCAAGCGGAAATGGCGCATCAAGCCTTGAGCTTGGTTTTAGGGTTGTACTCTTTTGATGAGAGTATTTTAGACAAGAAATAAAGATCGATTCTTCCAAGATTTTTGCGTGCTCTGATAACCAACCACGTCGCTCTGATATTTTTCTGTTTGGTTCTTGTTTGCATGCTTGTTCTAATTCTAGATTGGTTTTTGATCGTTGAGTTTTATCTTGATTTGATCCATCAAAAACCTCTCTAGGGTATTGATCTAGTGTTTCTCAAAGTCTAGTTGATCAATCTTTTGTCGTTCTTGTTTAATCTTGAAGTTTTGATTAGATTGATTCTCGTCAAGTTCTGGATCAGTAAGCTTGCGAAGCTCATAACTTTTGATCCATAAGTCGATCGAGCTGATTCTTTTTGGAGTTTCGATTCGTATTGGAATCTAGTTTCTTGTGTCCAAATTTCAGATCGTTTCGACGGTTGGATCTCCGGGAATTCTCGTTTTACCAAACCTCTGTCATTCTGTTTTGTCGAAAACGAGGCAATTATTTGGTTACTGTTTTGGGGTGAACTTTTAATAGGTCAAGAATTTGGTTTTAGCTTCCGCACAATCCCATTCACCCCCTCTGATTGCTATATTCGTCATGCTTGATCCTACAAGTGGTATCAGAGCAAGGTTTCTCTAATCTATCTTAGCAGGTGATTAGATCAATGGATCGTTATTAAACCAAAACCATGTGTGTTCGATGGTGTTGATTTTCAGTTTTGGAAGGCCAAGATGGAGGCGTTCATCCAAGCACAGGGCTTCACAATTTGGGAGAAGGTCTACAAGCCATATGAAGTCCCTGCAAACGACAACGTCAACGACACCAATCGCACACATGTTGAAGCAAAAAGCAAGGCGCGCAACTTGATCATCCAAGGCTATATTCGTATACTTCGATCCTACAATAATAATTTAGAAATAACACAGAATTTAAAATAGCAGTTGTAAAGGAAGTATTTACAGCATAAATAAACATTTGATCATTGAATCCAAATACACACCATCCTGATCCAATCCACAACGCTCTCAAGTCCCAATGTTACCTCACCTTATAAAGTCAATCATGTTGCATCCACCCAAAATCCAACAAGTAGTTAATATATATATCAACTTACCCAACACTCATAATCCAATTACACATCCATCCATTCCTTTCCATTTCCTTTTAAACCATATCCAGATCCGAAGTCATCGCTACGCGTGCGAGACTTCCGAACATCCCACTATGGCCAAGAGGGTGGCTACTAGTGGCCCAAAGAGCAAACGCACTAGCCCACAGCCTCCCCATAGTGAGGAAAACCTCCAAACACTAGCGGCCCTCCGGAGCACACACTAGTACCGAACTAAAATACCAGACCTCACCAGATTCTCACTTCTACCCAGAATTCCTTTTCTTTCCAAACCGTTTTGAAAAACCCAAAACTAAAAGTCTATACTTGATATTACATTCCAAGCTGCTCTTGACCGTGACCATGGCTAATCGATTAGTTTATTTATTTATCTCTGCAAAAATAGTACACTTTACCCACATGACACATTCTAGCAATCATGTAAACCATGCCACATGATACTGGACGTACCCGTTTTGCAAGACTATGACAAAACCTTTCTAATCATCAGAGTTTAAAACCTTGCACCAGCACCGATGAATGCGCGTCCCTTGCTTATGGTGGTTTTACAGTGTGACACCGCAGAAGGTGACATTATAGATTTCGACTTGACGGTACGACTTTATACTGAGTTTTTGGGCTTTTTTGAGTGTTTGGGCATCTCCGGGAAAGTTTGGGCCTTTCGGGAGCAAGTTTGGGCCTACGGGGAAGTAATTGGGCCTTTGGTGGAGGCTCTGGGCCCATGTGGGGGAGTGGGGGGCAGAATTTTTCTGCCCATGCGCCCCAAACCCTACTCCCATGCGCCCCCATCCCCTCTCCCCACCTCCTAGCCGCCACCCCCCATCCTCTCCCTTGCGCCCTTGCCTCCACCACCTTGCGCCTCCACCTCCTAGCCGGCCCTAGCGAGGATTCAACCCCCTCCTTGCTACCACGCCCTTTCCCTACGTTGATCTCTGCATTGGGAAGCTCCGCGACGAGGAGATCCGGCAGATTCGGAGCGAGGAAGGAGATCGGGAGAACCAGGAGGAGAAGATTAGGCGTTCGTCGATTCGTTGTTCGTCGGGCGAAGGTATGGCAATGGGAAGATCTTTTGGGGTGGATTAGGTGCTGATCTAGAAGAGGTTTTGGTGCTTTTAGATCGAAAGGTGGTGCTGCGATTGGATAGAATTGATGGAAACTAGAGAATTCATGGCGTTCTGTTCGGGCAGATTGGGCGTCCAACCTAGGGTTTGAGATTTTGCAATTTTAGGATCGGAGTTTTGTCGGCCGCCTGTTGAGAAAGTTGTAGATAATTTCAATAACTTTTAGTGGACACCAATAACGCATAATTCTGATCAGCCATTTGAAAGGTATGGCTGTTTTTACCGAACGTGTTCAAAACTGTGACGTGATTGGGACAAATCGGGTTGATCTGTAGATTAGGCAATTTTAGAGGCCGAATAAGTTTTTCCCAATACTCAGAAAAAGCTAGGAAATTTCCTAAGCTTCATGATGATGTACTCGTTTACCCGATTCGGAGTCCTAGAACTAAAGTTATGCTAGTTGGAAGCCCGCTGTCCCGTAGGGACAAATTCTCTGTTTTCGCGTTTTAGGGGTTGTTTGCGAAGTCGGGGTAGGGGATCATTCTTGTACTGTTTTGAGGGCATGTTTTGAGTGTGTGGTTTCTATGTGCAGGTGGTGTGACCCCGGGAGTTCCCTCATCCTCTCGCCAATCCGTCGCCCGCGGTTAAGGCATGTGTATTGTAGTGGTAGCGTCTTAGGGAGCCGTAATGTTTGATAATGAGATGGATTACACAGGTTTTATGATATGATGCCTTGATTGACTTTTGCTTGCGACATGATGAAAATGGTTTATTATGATGCTATGCAATGAATAGTTGAGTTTATGTGCAAGTTGTTTATGTTTAAGACATATGTTGCATACATGGCATGAAAACTGGCCCGGTCGGTGAGAAAGTCATAACTAGTCTGGTAAGGTCGGTGAGAAAGTTATGACTAATCCGGAGCGCCATTGAGTAAGTCCTACCTCGTGATTCCATCTACAGTTGTGAATGGAAGCGAGGAGTAGGCACCATCCATCTACGGGATGGAAGGGGAAAGAGGGTGCATGCTGACGGGTGTGCACTCGGCAATACCGGTATGTGCTTCAAGGAGACATGTGCATTGCATTATATGATGATGTTATATGATGATGTCAATGAGATTCATACACTGTGAATATGAGATGTTTATGATGTTGTATATGAAAAGTAGTGATGAAGGTATTGGAATGTGTTTTCTGGTTCCATTGCAATATACTTGTTGAGTGATGAACTCACGCTTGTGTTTATATTGTATTTCTTAAGTACCATGAAACCGGCATGCGGGAAAAAGGGTTTAGCTACACATCTACACGTAGCTCCACATAAATTAGACAGTGTTATCATTTGGAGTCATGATAATAAAAGTAATGCCATGAAACTTGGAGAATTGCTTAACTGTGTGCTCGGTCTTATTATTTGATTCGTTTAGCTCATGAAGTGGTTGAATGCTTTACCCTGGACTTATATTCTTGCTATGTCACCTGTTATTACTGTTTTAGATACTTTCCATTATGATATATCTTGTGATAATTTGTTGTTGCTCCGAATCATGGAAAAACAAAGGAGATGCTGCCGAAATTTTTGGTCTTAGCATTTGCACCTTTGCTGTAATTTATCTTTATTTGTGGTATTTAGATGTTGTTTAGTCTATGTTTGGTAAAATTCAGGCATACTAGATGACGGGTGTTACAGTTGGTATCAGAGCGGGCTTTAGGTGTGTGAAATGTGAATGTAGCAAATTACTCTAGAGTAAACTAAAAATGTTGACCTGGAAAAGTAGAAACATGGCATAGGTCTACTTGTAAAAAAAAATTGACCTTAGGGCAATAACTTTAAAATCTGAAATAGTTTGCTTAACTAATTTAAAACTTGACACACTCTGATGCACAGTAGGAAGGGTATGGGTATCGTTGCTTACGCTTAAATGTTGTATTTAAGCCTCATTTTGAATGCTATATTTGATAATGTATGCTGCTATGTTTATGAGATAATTGATTGAATTGTTCTTGTTATCGTGATAAAGTGGGGTTGTGGTGCTGAAGGGTTTCGGTCACCTTTTTGTTTATAGTAAGGTTGTGGTTTGACGGTATGGCCGGTTAAAGCCATCACCGAAGAACTATTAACCCTTGCGGGGAAAGAGTGCTTACCTTTTCTGTCGTAGATCGAGTATTTGATTGGAGACGAATAGAAGAGTTCGTGGTGGATTCCTTCAGATGTTCTTTACCGTTCTAATGATCGGTCTGGCTGGTTTTCTTGGTTTTCGTTGATTAAAATCAAAAGGAAACTCTTTGGGTATTGGATTCTCGCGGATTGTTCCGTAGGCGGTTTGTGGTTTTGCCTTCCTTGGTTGAAGACGAAGAAGAAGAGTTGTATGTTCCGCATCTTTTGGTCGCAATCTTTGTTTTGACACCCGGTTTTGTTGGTAATGGTGGACTGTCTTGGGGAGGAAACATATGTGGTTGTTGTTCTCCCTATCTAAGAAAGTGTTGAAGTTTCTCCTTGTGCAGACCTTAAGTTGGGTGGCGTTAAGTTTGAATCTTTATCGAAAAAGATTTGGTGGGACATTTGGTTTTTCCTGGTGCCTCCATCTTCCTTCTTGGAAACTGTAGATCTTGAGATTTCTTGAAGAGTTTTGGCTTTCAGAGTTGAGCTCTCCTGCATTTCCGTTGGAGTTTTGCTTTCCTCCTTGCTTGGAAAGGAGAAGTTGTTTATCGGTGTTCGTTCATGTTCTTGAGCTGTAGTGATCTTTAAAGTTGGGTTGCATCCTGTTCGTCAAGAGTAGGTGACCTATGAAGGTGTTTAGAAAAGTTTTTGTTCGTACTATGTAGTATGTAACAATGTTGTAACACCCCGGCATTTAATATGCCCGAATGCTACCAAACCTAGACTAAACAACATCTAAATACCACAATTAAACATAAATTACAGCAAAGGCGCACATGCTAAAAACCGAAATTTCGGCAGCATCTCCTTTGTTTTAACTCGAATTGAAGCAACAATAATAATAACATGTCAATATAGCATAATGAACGATAGCAATAACATGATCAAACGGACAAACAGCCACCATACCACTATGGTTATCAATTCTATCCATCACATGACAAATATGGGCTAATCAATTACTCATAACGACCAACGAATCATCGAAACCATAGATTAGCTTAATGAATTAACCATAACCATAAGGGAAGGAACATGTCATTGTTTAAATGTGTGATGCTAAGTGATGACGTGTGACTAGCTCCCTTTCCCGCATGTCGGATTCATGGTACCTAAAAGAAAACAACATAAACACAAGCGTGAGTTCATCACTCAGCAAGTATATTGCAACGGTACAAACATAAACAATTACATAGCAATAATATCTCACATCATGTAAACCATCTCACTCATGGTCACATATTATCATCATCATCAATATGTATGAAGTGCAATGTGATGCTATGCTCATGTCTCCTTGGAAACTCATACCGGTATGGTTGAGTACACACCCGTCGGTGTGCACCCTCTCCCCCCTTCCATCCCGAAGATGGAGGGTGCCTACTCCTCGCTTCCGTTCACCGCGGTGAATGGAATCATGATGTAGGACTTACTCATTGGCTCTCCGGATTAGTCATATCTTTCTCACCGACCTTCACGGATTAGTTATGACTTTCTCACCGCCCGGGCCATGTAACATGTCATGCATGCAATTATGCCAACATCATATTTAACTCACATAATAACACATGGCATCATAACATAATAAACATGCTCATCATATCATTGGCAATCATAAAAGCATGGCAAGTGATCATATATCATGTAGTCAATTCCATCTACTCTCAACAAGCAACCTACAAATCGCTATCCATCACAACACACTTGCCTCAACCATGGGCAACGGATTGGCGGGAAGTAGAGGGCACTCCCGGGGTCGCACCACCTGCACATAGGTACCACACGCTCACAATCATGTCCACAAAATAGTACGCAAACCCTCATCTACCCCGACATTGCCAACTACTCGCAAAACCTAAAAACAGAGGTTCTGTCCCGTCGGGACAGCAGCCTTGCAAAAGGTATAACTTGAGTTCTGGGACTCCAAATCAATTAAACGAGTATATCCTCGCGTAGCTTAGGAAATTTCCCAACTTTTTATAGTTATAGGGAAAGACTTATTCGGACTCTAAAGTTATTTAATCTACAAAATACCGTGATATGTTCCAATCACATCACAGATTTTAACACGCTCGGTTAAATAGTCATAACTTTCAAACGGCTGATCGGAATTTAACGTTCTTTATGTCCACTGAAAGATAATGAAATTATCTACAACTTCTTCAACAGGCGGCCGTCCAAATTCGGACTCTAAATTGACCAAAAAAAAACCCTAGGTCGACTGCTCATGCTGTCCCAAAACAGAAACGTGGCAACATCTAGATCTAATCCAAATTGCTCAATTCCAGCACCACCAATTGATCTAAAAACATGATAAACACCCTTATAACAGTACCTAGATCAACCCCAAGGAATCCCATGATCATACCTTCGCCCGACGACCGAAATCTGAATGGATCTCCTCCCGGTTCTCTCCTCGCTCCTCGCTCCAACGGATGGATCCACGAGGTGTAGGGGTGGGGAGGCCACCCTAGGGCAGAAAGGGGGTGGAGGAGAGGTGGTGGAGGGGTGGGAAGCAAAGGGGCAAGGGCAGGGGGGGCGCACGGCCCAGTGGGGGAGGGAGAGAGGGGAGGTGGCGGCTAGGGCTCAAGGGAAGGTGGGGGGCGCACCAATGGGGGCTGGGGCGCACCAAGGGCCAGGAGGAGGCATTTTACCAGCCCCCACACCCAATCCTAATCCTAAATGGATTCCCACTCCATCCCACCAAAGCCCACAACCCCCACTTATAGGCCCAAACTCCCCCGGGAAGGCCCAAAACCCCGGAAACGGCCCGAAAACGCTATTAACTTCATACCATATGGTTTGAACCTCCAATTTCATATTTCATAAAGTTTTTGACCTTAACATTCACGTTAAATAATGTCACACCATTCCGTAGTGTCACATTCTTCCCCCCTTCAACAGGATTCGACCCCGAATCCGAGACACGCCACTTCGCAAACAATTAAATCAAAGGGAGTTATGGTTCACGCCTCAGAACCCGCTTAGAAGACCCTACGAGTTGCACCAGCTAGCACTCAGAGGCAAGGAACTAAGGATCAAAGACTGACAGCTCTAAAGATAACTCACAATCAGAACTTGCGAGAACTTTACTCAACATTGAAACACAAAGTACTCACACACGGTCTCAGCATGACCCCAAGCGATAAGATAGAACCTCAAACAGCCCACAAACGAAAACGGTCTCAAACTCCTCGTTCTAAGCATTCCTTGGCACTAAAGTGCTCGATCCCTTTTTAACCAATGCTACCCTCCAGAAGAACACGGTACCAACCTCTCTACTATGGTTCATCGTAACCCAGACGAGGCGAACCAAGAGACAACACTCCAGGATTACCAACGGCTTGAACAAACGGGGGGTATAACCTTAAGGAAGATTGATCTTTCACAAAAAGACCGATACCCACCACTACCACTAAAAAGGAAAGCTTACTTTAAAACCAGGGTTCTTAAAACGCGCAAGAACAGTAACAACCGAACAATCCGCTTCGATTGACACAACTCGCGCAACAGCCCAACTACAAAAAGATCCAATACGCTTCGAAAACAGAAAGCAATTACTAGCAACCACCAAGTGGTCCACTAATAATTTGATCAACCCTACCAAGGAACACCTCAATGACAATTCTCCAAGAAAGTTTGAATTGGGTCATACCCAACCTTCCTTTACTCTTCACTTCCAAACTAGTTACGATCAACCACTAGCAACGCCTAATATCTTAGGTCATTACCAACCCACACTAAATTCCTCTTTCTTAGAAGGTCTCGCCCTCGCATTCTTCCTTTCAAAGAATCAGAACAAAGGGTACAATCATTGAGTAAGCTCAACCAAAACCCATGAACCCAAAATGATCCTCATACAACAACTCGAACTCCAAAGCGCTAAAAGCCACTTTGGAAAGAGTTCGGCAACGACCAAAGAGTACTCATTTTATTTTTTCCTAAGCCAAGATGCAAAGAAAGCTCAGATCTCTTACACCACAGCCAACATACCAGAAGATATTCATTCTTACTTTTTGTACAAGAAAGCAATTGAAATCTCGATTTAGGGCATGCATGCAGCTTTCCAAGAGCACTCCGGATTAGTCATATATCCATATATGACTTTCTCACCGACCTGGCTCAACGACTCTTTTATCATTTAACATCTATAAACGATGTCATTTTTACTTTTCACCATTCATTCATCACGTAACAACACTACCGAATAGTCATTTACAAGATGACTTCTTCCTCTGTATCACATGAATAAAACTCGAATAACATCGAGGATTGCGCTAATTCATATAAACTATGACAGCAGCACCGTTAACAGCAAAACACCATGTCGTGTCAGAACCCACCACCAATTGAAAACTAACCTTGCAAAACCTTGCATTCCAACCCAAAATCAACATTTTGAAAAAGAACATCAAAATTTCAAGTCGAGCATCTGCTCCCACAACCGTCACAAATTTTCTCAAGGAGAGGGAAACTCACTTCCAAAAAGGGAACACCTCACTAACAAAATCACTTTATAAAACATTCATAAAATCCACCTTTTTGAAGCACTCGCAAACATCACACACATTATGCAAATAAATCCAACTCCAGTCAAAAAGAGTTACAAATTAAATCTCAAGAGTTTCCAACACAACCCACTATGTCCATCTGCTTCCGTTAAAATTTATTCCAAAGATAATTCAGGGTTAACGCGAAGGAGCGCGATCCACTCAAAAACTTTTTGGTGTAAATCCATACTCATATCACAAATTAAACAAAAATAGCCAAAACCAAAGATTGGCAACAATCACTACGAGTTTACGGAAACTCTGAAACACAACAGAAGGAACACTTTAACCGAAAGCATTCAACCAAAATAGCAACTAACCAAACCAGTCCAGAAGGTTTCAAACACCAGCTTAGCATAAATACAATCATCTCTAGTGTTCCACTACGCTTTCCATTAAAGACTTCAAAATTCACTACTTACTCAATGAGAAAGTCCAACCGGTTATTAACAAAATTTACACAACAATTTCTTTCTCTAGTTACCATTCCCAACACTTCTAATTAAGGTTTATGGTGCTTATCAAAAAGGTACCCAACCAAAACTATATTGACATGATCCCCACGGATCACCGAATCATAATACTTCTTATTCTAAATTTGAAACATAGTACTTCAACAAATCTTTCAGCATGATCAACCTATAAAATTTCATACCACCTATATGTCCACGTCTCGACAATCGAAACTTATTCAGTTAAATAATGGCTTCAACATGTAAATATTATCTCCATAGGGAAGAATTCATAAGTGAGACTCTAAGTTATACTTTCATTAAGGATAAAATCATTCATCAAGAATAAAATCCTACATCATGTTAATTATCCATGATCCACTCCATCACAACATGTTACAATAACCTCCATTTTTAACAAGGATTTTCAACAATTAATCTAAGCAATTACTACCACTACTAAGTCATCAATATCAATAATTTGCATGATCATCAATCAACAACATTACCTTTAGCTACCTTATACATCGGTTATAACAAAATTACCACCACACAACATAATCCAACTATTTAAAAATAGATTGAATACTAGCATTAACACAGCCCTTCACAACATCATTAACATTATGTCTTATGTCTTCTCAATTGATATCAATACTAGCATTGTATAGATACAACTGTATACTTCCAAATATACTAGTAGTTTGCAACAACATAAATGGCAACTCTAATCAACTTCCGAGTTAAAGTCACTAGTCAATACGATTAAATTTCTCTATTAACATATACAATTAGAGCATCTTTAACATCCAGCAAAGTTTCTTTAACAATATCAATAATTCACATCATCTTAATGTTCTAACTATGCATCAGGGTTTAAACTTTAAACATTATCGGGGGTCATAAGCACTTTTATAACAAAGCAACAGATTCTAAGCATGTACATTAACACATTTAATCATTTCCACTATGGGGTACTCTACATCACTAGAGGTTCATTTAATCTTAAGCTAAAGGTAACAATTACATTTAATTGATTCAACTCGCAAATTAACTAAGGTGTACATCATTTCCATAAACCACATTGTTACATACTACATGACATGCTAAACAACCATTTTCACTTTTAACAAACAGGATATAACTCCACTTTTAAAGATAACCACAACTCAAGAATCAGAACGAACACCGATAGACAATTTCTCCTTTTCCAGGCAAGGAAGAAAAAAAATTCCAACGGAAATGCAGGAGAGCTCAACTCTCAAATTCCCAAATTTGCCCACAAAACTCTTCAAGAAATCTCAAGATCTATACTTCCAAGAAGGAAGAAGGATGCACTAGGGAAAACCAAATGTTCAACTAAATCTTTTCTGATAAAGATTCAAACTTAGCTCCACCCAACTTAAGGTCTGCACAACGGAAACTCCAACACTTTTCTCAGATAGGGAGGACAACAACCACATAAGTTTCCTCCCCAAGACAGTCCATAATAACCAACAAAACCGGGAGTCAAAGCAAAGATTACGACCAACGACGCGCAACACAAAACTTTTGTTCTTTGTTTTCACCCAAAGAAGACAAAACCATAAACCGCCAAAAGAACAATCCGCGAAAATCCAATACCCAAACACTTTTCTTTTGTTTTCAATCAACTAAAACCAAGAAAACCAACCAAACTGACCGTCGGGACGGTAAAGAACATCTGAAGGAATCCACCACTAACTCTTCTTTTTTAACTCCAATAAACTACTCAAACTGCGACAGAAAAGGTAAGCACTTTTTCCCCACAAGGGTTAATACTTCTTCGGTGATGGCTTTAATCGGCCATATCGTCAAACCACAACTTTACTATGAAATAAGAGAGGTGACCGAAACCCTTCGGCACCAAAACCCCACTTTTATCACCACAACAGGAACAATTCAATCATTTATCTCATAGACATAGCAACATGCATTATCAAAGGAAGCATTCAACATCATAGCTTAAATACATCATTTAAGCGTAAAGAAACGATACCCATACCCTTTCGTACTGTGCATCCATTGTGTGTCAAATTTTTAGATTAGTTATACCACTTTTGCAAGTTTTAATGTTGCTATCCTATGACAAAATTTTAGTTAAAACCTAGGCCATGTTTCTAAGTTATTCAACATCATATTTTAGTTGTATCCTATAGCATGACACTAAAAATACACATTCCAAGGACCTACAGCCCGCTCTGATACCAACTGTAACACCCCGGCATTTAATATGCCCGAATGCTACCAAACCTAGACTAAACAACATCTAAATACCACAATTAAACATAAATTACAGCAAAGGTGCACATGCTAAAAACCGAAATTTCGGCAGCATCTCCTTTGTTTTAACTCGAATTTAAGCAACAATAATAATAACATGTCAATATAGCATAATGAACGATAGCAATAACATGATCAAACGGACAAACAGCCACCATACCACTAAGGTTATCAATTCTATCCGTCACATGACAAATATAGGCTAATCAATTACTCATAACGACCAACGAATCATCGAAACCATAGATTAGCTTAATGAATTAACCATAACCATAAGGGAAGGAACATGTCATTGTTTAAATGTGTGATGCTAAGTGATGACGTGTGACTAGCTCCCTTTCCCGCATGTCGGATTCATGGTACCTAAAAGAAAACAACATAAACACAAGCGTGAGTTCATCACTCAGCAAGTATATTGCAACGGTACAAACATAAACAATTACATAGCAATAATATCTCACATCATGTAAACCATCTCACTCATGGTCACATATTATCATCATCATCAATATGTATGAAGTGCAATGCGATGCTATGCTCATGTCTCCTTGGAAACTCATACCGGTATGGTTGAGTACACACCCGTCGGTGTGCACCCTCTCCTCCCTTCCATCCGGAAGATGTAGGGTGCCTACTCCTCGCTTCCGTTCACCGCGGTGAATGGAATCACGATGTAGGACTTACTCATTGGATCTACGGATTAGTCATATCTTTCTCACCGACCTTCCCGGATTAGTTATGACTTTCTCACCGCCCGGGCCATGTAACATGTCATGCATGCAATTATGCCAACATCATATTTAACTCACATATTAACACATGGCATCATAACATAATAAACATGCTCGTCATATCATTGGCAATCATAAAAGCATGGCAAGTGATCATATATCATGTAGTCAATTCCATCTACTCTCAACAAGCAACCTACAAATCGCTATCCATCACAACACACTTGCCTCAACCACGGGCAACGGATTGGCGGGAAGTAGAGGGCACTCCCGGGGTCGCACCACCTGCACATAGGTACCACACGCTCACAATCATGTCCACAAAACAGTACGCAAACCCTCATCTACCCCGACATTGCCAACTACTCGCAAAACCTAAAAACAGAGGTTCTGTCGCGTCGGGACAGCAGCCTTGCAAAAGGTATAACTTGAGTTCTGGGACTCCGAATCAATTAAACGAGTACATACTCGTGTAGCTTAGGAAATTTCCCAACTTTTTCTAGTTATAGGGAAAGACTGATTCGGACTCTAAAGTTATTTAATCTACAAAATACCGTGATATGTTCCAATCATGTCATAGATTTTAACACGCTCGGTAAAACAGTCATAATTTTCAAAAGGCTGATCGGAATTTAACGTTCTTTATGTCCACTGAAAGATAATGAAATTATCTACAACTTCTTCAACAGGAGGCCGTCCAAATTCGGAATCTAAATTGACGAAAAACTAAACCCTAGGTTGACTGCTCATGCTGTCCCAAAACAGAAACGTGGCAACATCTAGATCTAATCAAAATTGCTCAATTCCAGTACCACCAATTGATCTAAAAACTTTATAAACACCCTTAGAACGGTACCTAGATCAACCCCAAGGAATCCCATGATCATACCTTCGCCCGGCGACCGAAATCTGAATGCATCTCCTCCCGGTTCGCTCCTCGCTCCTCGCTCCTCGCTCCAACGGATGGATCCACGAGGTGCAGGGGTGGGGAGGCCACCCTAGGGCAGCAAGGGGGTGGAGTAGAGGTGGTGGAGGGGTGGGAAGCAAAGGGGCAAGGGCAAGGGGGGGTGCACGGCCAAGTGGGGGAGGGAGAGAGGGGAGGTGGCGGCTAGGGCTCAAGGGAAGGTGGGGGGGGGCGCACCAATGGGGGGTGGGGCGCACCAAGGGCAGGGAGGAGGCCTTTTACCAGCCCCCACACCCAATCCTAATCCTAAATGGATTACCACTCCATCCCACCAAAGCCCACAACCCCCACTTTTAGGCCCAAACTCCCCCGGGAAGGCCCAAAACCCCGGAAACGGCCCGGAAACGCTATTAACCTCATACCATATGGTTTCAACCTCCAATTTCATATTTCATAAAGTTTTTGACCTTAACATTCACGTTAAATAATGTCACACCATTCCGTAGTGTCACAAATGTGGTTTACGGAATGATGTATTGCTAAGTTAATATGTGAGTTGAATCAATTCAATGTGATTGTATGTTTAGCTTGAGGATAAATAGACTACTAGTGTTGTAGTTTACTCTATAGTGAGAATGATTAGATGTGTTAATGTACAGGCTTAGAATTTGTTGCTTTGCTTTAAAAGTGCCTATGATCCCCGATAATGTTTAAAGTTTTAAACCCTGATGCATAGTTTGGACATTAAGATGATGTAAACTACTGATATTGTTAAAGAAACCTTGCTGGTTGTTTAAAGATGTTCTAATTTAACGTGTTACTAGAGAAATTTAATCATGCTGGCGTGTGACCTTAACTTGGAAGTTGATTAGAGTTGCTATTTATGTTGCTGCAAGCCATTAGTATATTTGGAAGTATGCATATGTGTTCCTATAATGCGAGTACCGATATCAATTGGGAAAATATAGGTTTTGTTGTTCTTTTAAGAACACTGGGCTGGTCTAACTTATTAAATTTATTTTAATAGTTGGATTATGTTGTGTAGTGACAATTTGTTATGATATATGGATACAGTAACTAAAAACAATGCAGTTGTTTTTATGATTATGTTTATTTATTGATATTGATGACTTAGTAGTGGTGGTAATTGTGTAGATTACTTGTTGGAAACAATTGTTAAAATGGAGGTAATTGTAACATGCTGTGATGGAGTGAACCATGGATAATTAACATGATGTAGAATGTTATCCTTAATGAATGTATGTCATAGAAGCATAGATACAAACTTTGTCTTGTAGAGATAATATTTACTTGTTGAAGTCATTTATTAATTGAACAAGTTTCAATTGTCAAGATGTTGACGTATGGATGGTATAAAAAAATTGATAGGTTGATCATGCTTAAGTATCTGTTGAAGTACTATGTTTGAAATATAGAATACATTGTTATATGATGTGTTGGTCTGTAGGGATCATGATGAGGTAGTATTGGTTGGATGTCTTTTTGATAATCATCATAAACTTTATTTATAAGTGTTGGGAAAGGTAACTAGAGAAAGAATTGGTTGTGTAGCTTTTGGTTGAATTATGATGGGGCTTCTCGATGAGTAAATGGTGAATATTGAATGCTTAAATGGTAAGTATAGTGGAATACTAGATATGGTGGGTTTCATGCTGAGCTTGTGTCTAAAATCTTTTGGTCTGGTTTGGTTGTTTGCTATTTTGGTTGAAGGGTTTCGGTCAAGGTGTTCCTTCTGTTGTGTTTCAGACTTACCCTAAAACTCGTAGTCATTGGTGCCAATCTTTGGATTTGGCTAATTTGTTTAGTTTGTGCTATGAGTATGGATTTTCACCCAAAAGTTTTTGAGTGGATCGCGCTCTTTCGCGTTCGCACTGAATTATCTTTGGAATAAGTTTTAAAGGAAGCAGATGGACATAATGGGTAGTGTTGAAAATTCTTGAGATTTAATTTGTAAATATTTTGGCTAGAGTTGGAGTTATTTGGAAAAAAAAATGTGTGGTGTTTGCAAGCGCTTCAAAAGGTGGATTTTATGAATGTTTCATAAGTGATTTTGTTAGTGAAGTGTTCCCTTTGTGGAAATGAGTTTCCTTTTCTCTTTGAGTAAATTTGTGGCGGTTGTGTGTGCAGATGTTTGACTTTGGAGTCGTTGCTCTTTTCCAAAATGTTGATTTTGGCTAGAATGTGAGGTTTTGCAAAGTTAGCTTCCAATTGTTGGTAGGTTATGATATGATGTGGTGTTTTCCTGTTAGCGGTGTTACCATCGTAGTCTATACGAATTGTCGCCACCATCGATGTTATGTCTGTTTCAATCATGTGATACCGAGGAAGAAGTCGTTTGGTGAATGACTATTCGGTACTATTGTTACATGATGAATGAATGGTGAAAAGGAAACATGACATCGTTTATAGATATTTAATTATATATGAGTCGATGAGCCAGGTCGGTGAGAAAGTCATATATGGATATATGACTAATCCGTAGTGCTCTTGATAAGTTTGCATTCATGTCATGAATCGAGATGTCCATTTCTTGCTAGCATGAAAAGAATTAATGAATAATTTCTGGTATTTTGGCTGTGGTATAGGAGATTTGTGTTTCCTTTGCGATTTGTCTTAGGAAAATAAAATGAGTGCTCTTTCGAGGTTGTCGAATTCTTTCCAAAGTGAAGGTTTGCGCATTGGATTCAATTTGATGCAAGGGGATCAATTGGGTTCATGGTTTATGGTTGAGCTTACTCAATAATTGTACTCTTTGTCCTGGTCCTTTGAGTGGAAGAATGTGAGGGCGAGACCTTCTAAGAAAGAGAAATCTAGTGTGGGTTGGTAATGACCTAAGTTATTAGGCGTTGCTTGTGGTTGATCGTAAATAGTTTAAAAGTGAAGAGTAAAGGAAGGTTGTGTATGACCCAATTCAAACCTTCCTAGGGAATTGTTTCGTTGATGTATTCCTCGGTAGTGTTGATCAAATTATTAGTGGACCACTGGGTGGTTGCTAGTAGTTGCATTTCCCTTTCGAAGTGTATTGGATCTTACTATGAGCGAGTTGTGTCAACCGAAGTGGATTGTTCGGTTATTATTGTTTTGTGGGTTTTGAGGACCCTGGTTATAAAGTAGGCTTTTCCTTTCGATGGTAGTGGTGGGTATTGGTCTTTTTGTAAAAGATCAATCTTTTTCAAGGGTTTAACCCCGATTGTTCAAGCAGTTGGTAGTCTTAGAGTATTGTATCTCACTTGGTTCGCGTCGTCTAGAATACGATGAACCACAGTAGAGAGGTTGAGGTGTGAAAACACTTTTGTGTGTGGGAGCTGAAGAGGGTTCTAGAGGTTGGTACCGTGTTCTTCTGGAAAGTAGCTTTGGTTAAAGGGGATCGGGCACTTTAGTGCCAAGGAATGCATAGAATGAGGAGTGTGAGACCGTTGTTCTTCGTTGTCTGTTTGGGAATTTTATCCTGTTGCTTAGGACGTTCTGAGTCCTTGTGTTAGTGCTTTGTGTTTTAATGTTGAATAAGAGTGTGGCAAGTTTTGATTGTGAGTTATCGTTAGAGCCGTCAATCTTCGAGCCTTAGCTCTTTGCTTTTGAGTTCTGGCTAGTGCAAATAGTAGGGGTTTCTGAGCGGGTTCTGAGAATTGAACCTTAGCTCCCTCTGATTTGGTTTTTTGTGAAGTGGTGTGTCTTGGATTCGGGGTCGACTCCGGTTAAGGGGGAGAGAATGTGACACCACAAAAGGTGACATTATAGATTTCGGCTTGATGGTACGACTTTATACTGAGTTTTTGGGCTTTTCCGAGTGTTCGGGCCTCTTTGGGAAAGTTTGGGCCTTTCGGGAGCAAGTTTTGGCCTTGGGGGAAGTAATTGGGCCTTTGGTGGAGGCTCTAGGCCCATGTGGGGGAGTGGGGGGCAGAATTTTTCTGCCCATGCGCCGCAAACCCTACTCCCAAGCGCCCCCATCCCCTCTCCCCACCTCCTAGCCGTCACCCCCCATCCTCTCCCTTGCGCCCTTGCCCCCTTGCCTCCTCCACCTTGCGCCTCCACCTCCTAGCAGGCCCTAGCAAGGATTCAACCCCCTCCTTGCTACCACGCCCTTTCCCTACGTTGATCTCTGCGTTGGGAAGCTTCGCGATGAGGAGATCCAGCAGATTCGTAGCGAGAAAGGAGATCGGGAGAACCGGGAGGAGAAGATTCGGCGTTCGTCGATTCGTTGTTCGTCGGGCGAAGGTATGGCAATAGGAAGATCATTTGGGGTGGATTAGGTGCTGGTCTAGAAGAGATTTTGGTGCTTTTAGATCGAAAGGTGGTGCTGCGATTGGATAGAATTGATGAAAACTAGAGAATTCATGGCGTTCTGTTCGGGCAGATTTGGCGTCCGACATAGGGTTTGAGATTTTGCAATTTTAGATTCAGAATTTTGTCAGCCGCCTGTTGAGAAAGTTGTAGATAATTTCAATACCTTTCAGTGGATACCAAGAACGCATAATTATGATCATCTGTTTGAAAGTTATGGTTGTTTTACCGAACGTGTTCAAAACTGTGACGTGATTGGGACAGATCGGGTTGATCTGTAGATTATGTAATTTTAGAAGCCGAATCAGTTTTTCCCAATACTTAGAAAAAGCTAGGAAATTTCCTAAGCTTCGTGATGATGTACTCTTTTAGTCGATTCGGAGTCCTAGAACTATGGTTATGCTAGTTGGAAGCCCGCTGTCCCGTAGGGACAGATTCTCTGTTTACGCGTTTTAGGGGTTGTTTGCGAAGTCGGGGTAGGGGATCATTCTTGTATTGTTTTGAGGGCACGTTTTTAGTGTGTGATTTCTATGTGCAGGTGGTGTGACCCCGGGAGTGCCCTCATCCTCTCGCCAATCTGTCGCCCGCGGTTAAGGCAATTGTATTGTAGTGGTAGCGTCTTAGGGAGCCGTAATGTTTGATAATGAAATGGATTACACATGTTTTATGATATGATGCCATGATTGACTTTTCCTTGCGACATGATGAAAATGGTTTATTATGATGCTATGCAATGAATAGTTGAGTTTATGTGCAAGTTGTTTATGTTTAAGACATATGTTGCATATATGGCATGAACATTGGCCCGGTCGGTGAGAAAGTCATAACTAGTCCGGTAAGGTCGGTGAGAAAGTTATGACTAATTCGGAGCGCCATTGAGTAAGTCCTACCTCGTGATTCCATCTACAGTTGTGAATGGAAGTGAGGAGTAGGCAACCTCCATCTACGGGATGGAAGGGGAAAGAGGGTGCACGCTGACGGGTGTGTACTCGGCAATACCAATATGTGCTTCAAGGAGACATGTGCATTGCATTGCATTATATGATGATGTTATATGATGATGTCAATGAGGTGCATACACTATGAATATGAGATGTTTATGATGTTCTATATGAAAAGTAGTGATGAAGGTATTGGAATGTGTTTTCTTGTTCCATTGCAATATACTTGCTGAGTGATGAACTCACGCTTGTGTTTATGTTATTTTTCTTAGGTACCATGAAACCGGCATGCGGGAAAAACAGTTTAGCTACACATCTACACGTAGCTCCACACAAATTTGACAGTGTTATCATTTGGAGTCATGATAATAAAAGTAATGCCATGAAACTTGGAGAATTGCTTAACTGTGTGCTCGGTCTTATTATTTGATTCGTTTAACTCATGAAGTGGTTGAATGGTTTACCCTGGACTTATGTTGTTGCTATGTCAGCTGTTATTACTGTTTTAGATGCTTTCCATTATGATATAACTTGTGATAATTTGTTGTTGCTCCGAATCATGGAAAAACAAAGGAGATGCTGCCGAAATTTTCGGTTTTAGCATTTGCACCTTTGCTATAATTTATCTTTATTTGTGGTATTTAGATGTTGTTTAGTCTATGTTTGGTAACATTCAGGCATACTAGATGCCGGGGTGTTACATACAGCTCATCCAACGGAGGACTGCGAGCGCGTAGCTCGACGATGGTCACGAGCACCAAGCGGGTACTGTCGCACTAACACAGAACGATGGTCCACACGGGCCCCCATCATGTCCTTTCCCAAAGCAAGGCATACACCATTGTATTGGACAACTCCGACCCCGACGCCTCGAAGTGGGAGTACCTCGAACAGCACCTGAGCCAGCGGTGACTGTCCTACTACTTCGGCCTACCAACATGCAAGGCCAAATTCTAGCAATTATACTAGGCTAGGGCAATCCCATAAATAGCACACGTGGTTGCACTTTTTGACTCAATTGATACTACCAAGTTCAGTCCTTAGGGCAACACAGGCGAGACCTTTAGACAAGCCCGGTCCAAAACACACTTTATTTCCACTTTCCATTTTTACCAACATACCCATCCTTTTTGCCAAACCTCCATTTTCCAAACCAGAATTTAAGTCCATAGAAGTTTTGATTGAATTGTACCACCAAACTGCAACTGGTATTCTCAATTCTATAGCATGGCTAAGCTTATGCAATTACTAAACGATTATACCCGTTTGACATTTATTGATATGTCTAGTCTATCTCTACTGTTCAAAAAGGTTCTCATGACAACTGAGATTGAAGTAATCCACCAAATTTAGGTTTATCTACCAATTGCCACAATTTAGCAAACCTTACAGAAGATACACGCATGCATAATAGTTTTGGCAATTCAAAGTAAATTTGCAAATATGGGATAATTATGATCAAAGGGGGTGCTTGCCTGTTTGATCTTTATTAATTGTGCGTTCGGGGAAGAAGTTGGAGTCCTTGGCGACGGTCTCCGGCGCAACGATGTCTACATGCGCAAACGGCAACAGAAACGACAACAATAAATCAAACACGAATCCAACAGGAGAAATAAGAAGCAATTAAGGCAATAAAGAAGCCAAGACAAAAACTAGGCAAACCCGAGAAACAACGGAGAAAAGGGATCAAAAGGACTTAACTCAACCCAGAGGAAACAGCAGTACCGGCGTACGAACTCCGGTACTTCCAGCCTCCTCGGCAGTACTGGCCGCTGACGGCGGTACTACCGACCTCCAGCAGTACCGGGCCTCAGGTCCGGTAGTACCGATGGCCGGGGACCAAAACGGGCGCTCTTTGGAAAAAAGGTACCGGAGTGCTACGGGCGGTAGCTCCGGCCACCCGGCAGTACCGGCTAGAAGGGGCGGTAGTGCCGGATTTCTAGAGTTTAAGAGGGAAGCTCTCTGGAAAATAGCTACCGGTGGTGTATTAGCGGTAGTACCGCTAGAGCGGCAGTACCGAGATAATACCGTCGGTAGTGTCGGCCTCCAAAGAAAATTAGGGTTTACAAAATAGGGATTTTGCGCAAACGGATTCGGAACTTTGCGGTGATCACATGATTAGGTTCCTAGCGACATTTGGGACCCATTCATGTAGGTCACCAAGTTTCGAATTCGTTTGACCTAACTTTCACCCTTTTCAAACTCGATAGCCCTAATTGCCGTCAAATTTTCATTTTTGGCCCGAATCAAATTCAAATTTGATTCCTTTTGCGAGAACCGAACTCTAACGTCATCGAATATATTCTGAGGTCATTTCCTTGGCTTTTGTAGTGGGGTTCAAGGAAAGCTCCGAAATCTAAGAATTTGACCCCTTTTGGCGAATAATTCTAACAAAACTCGAATTAGGACTTTCGACTCGAAACTTTTCGCTAGAATGGAACCTCCGTGGCACGAAGAGCTAATATGAGGCATTCTTGTGATTTTTGGAACCTCGGAACTTAGAGATACTCCAAAAGGCACAACAATGCGCTTTTTGCAAATCGAATTGAAACGAAGGATTTGCAACTAGCATATTAATTCTTTATGCACAAAAGGTTCCATGTGACCTAAATCGCAACTAAAGACCCAACACACGATGACGGAACTCTTCGCACGACGATCGGACTCTTTGAACTCGAAAACCCCAATTAGTGTCAAATTCGATTCCAAGCCCAAATTGAATTCAAATTCAATTCTTTTGCAAGAATCGAACTTCGACAGCGTTGGATATACTCAATGGTCATTCTCTCGACTTCTGGAGCTAGGGTTCAAAGGATACTCCAAAATTTTGGGAAAATGACTTTTAGGCGAACAAATCCAACAGGAAACCGATTAAGGTTTTCGGATCGAAGCGATCGTGCTAACTAAATCTTTTGAGCTTGACCTAGGTCTCGCAACCCAGGCAATCAAAGATTGACCTCATGATCTAGGGTTTCTAAGGTTAGAACAACAGAGATGAGAAGAGAAAAAAAAGGAAAATCTAGGGTTTTGAGATCAAAACTCGACGGATTGACCTCGAAAATGGTTCCACCGGTTGAGAGGCTTGATTAGGGTTTCACAAACACGATCAACACCTCGAGATCCAACTTCTAGCATTAGAAATTGAAATGAAAGAAAGGAATGGAGAGGAGAGGAGCTAGGGTTTGCATCGAACCTCAAGGATTGAGCTCCAAATTGAAATCCACCAGTTGAGGGACTTGCTAGGGCCTTGAAGATGCTCCACCACACCTCCAAGCTTGCTCTTCTTGCTCCACTTGAGCTCAATCTGGCCGGATTTGCGAGGGAGAGGAGAGGGCTCGGATGAGGGAGAGGATGAATGAGAGAGAGAGAGCAAGAGAGTGTGGGAGAGGGAGGAAATGAGGGAGGAGAAGGAAGGAGGGGCTCTCCCCTGGTTTCATAGGGTCGGCAGGGCGACGTGGGAGGCGGGGAAACTGAGGAAGGCGGCGACGTGCACGCACAGGAGTCGGCATGGTTGCCCCTGCTCGAGAGCTGACTGCTTGGCCGGAAGTACCGCCCGAAGGGCGCGGTAGTGCCGCCCGACCGGTACTACCACCCAAGGACCGGCGGTAGTGCCGCTCTGGCTGCAGAACTCCGGGTTCCTTCGCAACTTCTTCTCCAATCTTCGGAATTGATCCTCGAGGATCCAAGGGAAGGGTTTTTTGGATTCAAAGGAAGGTTTTAGGTTTAGGATTACTAACGATTTCGAAGGATTTCGACTGGACTGGAAACTCAGGGTTTCAAGTCAAAACCGATCGAACAGCTCGAACGAAATGACAAAACCCTCCGAAAACAAATAACTCCAAATTAAGATCCAAATAACAAACTAGAGCACAATCAAACACTCAAGTGGCTTAATTAAACCTAATTAATCTTAATTACAACTTCAGGGTGTTACAGCGGCACAAAGAGGGGGCGGCCGGGGAGGGGCCGGTGCGGGAGGAGGCAACAACATGGGGGTGGTCGCGGGGAGGAGGCGGTGGCATGGAGGTGGCAAACCGAGAATGGAGGGTGAGTGCGTGAGTGCGTCGGGCCTAGCGGTAGAGTGGAGAGTGGAGGGTTTTGTAGTGATAGTTCATTAGTGTCAGTTCCCAGGGAAAACCAATTGGAATATGTAGTAGTGTCGGTTCTTAATGTTTACCGATTGCAATGAGGTATTCATATTAGTGTCGGTTCTTCATGTGAACCAATTGGAATGAGAACCTATTGGTGTCAGTTCCTATGAATCGATTGAAATGAGCACTACGTATTAGTGTTGATTCTGAATATGAACCGATTGCAAGCACTACGTATTAGTGTTGATTCTGAATATGAACCGATTGCAATGAGGTATACATATTAGTGTCGGTTCTTCATGTAAACTGATTATAATGAGGATGCATATTAGTATCAGTTCTTAATTTGATCCAATTGAAATAAGGATGCATATTGGTGTCGGTTTTGAACATAAAGCGATAGAAATGAGGTATACATATTAGTGTTAGTCTTCATATGAACCGATTTTAATGAGGATGCACATTAGTATCGGTTCTTAATGTGACCCGATTGAAATGATGATGCATATTAGTGTCGGTTGTGAACATAAACTAATTGCAATGAGGTATTTGTGTTGGTTCTTATGGAGAACTGATAAAAATATAAAATCTAACTCCACTAAGAGATCAATGAGTGTTGCTAAGGGTTTTATTTCATCAAGAGTTTCAACATAAGTCTACAATCCCTTACTTTTTCAAACGTAGTTAAGTCATTTGAAATTTTGCAAAAAACAACTTTGGAAAACTACAAAGCTTTTCCAATAAGATTTTTCAAAAAAAAAAAGAGTGCTCATTCACTAGACATGCCAAATTTCACTTTATAGGTAGGATTTTTGCTTAACGAATAGAAAAGTTAAAACTTTTTAAAATAAAGTCCAAATTATTTTAAAATTTTCAAAAATGAACTTTGGACTAGTTAGAAGATTTCCCAAAAAGAATTTCCTCAAAAGGAAATGTCTTTCAAAAGAGATGTTAAAATACGCTTTTGTATGGCTTTGAGGTCAAGAGTAATTTTTTTGGCTAATTTCAAAATCAATTAACTTAGGATTAGTTGGTTTATTGAAAATCTTTTGAATATAAAAATTGTTAAGAATAACCAACTCTATGTTTTTTGTTTTGGTGCTATTTTCAAAATAATTTTACTATAAATTGTAAGCAAAATACAAGTTTAAATATAAAACAAGATACTAGTAACTAGATTTTGTGCGAAAAACTCATTTTCTTTTGAAATTAATTTTTTTATATTACTAATATTTATAGAAATATATTCATGTATTTGCAATACCAAAATAAGCATCTAGCTCATATTCTTCCATGCATACATAATGGAACTACGAGATTATCAACAATTATTCACATTGGTGACAAAAAGAAATATTATGATATGATGCGAATGTAATTAAAGAATCATAATCGAATGAAAGAAAAGCTCAAGTGGCATTGAAAATCAAAGTAGGTAGCATTCATCTCATGTATGTCCCAAATAAATAGCATAATAAAACGGGCCTGCTAAATAGTAACGGCCGTTAAACCAAATAAACAACCTGATAAAATGAAGAAACCTTGATAGATGTAGTCCCTTTATTTACAATACAACCTTTATTGATTATCTACACATATGTAATTTGTTCCATGTGTGTCGTCTTCACCGCTAAGATATGTCCCATCTGCAAATGGAGGTATTTCATCGAATTGGTTGTACTCTTCTTCATCTACAATATCTTCAACTCCAATGATCCGCCTTTTGCCATGAAGGACGATGTGCAACCTCAGATTGGTCAGATCACGCACATAGAAGACTTGAGTTACTTGCTTCGTAAGGATGAATGATTCATCTTTGTAGGCGAGTCTATTAAGATCCAGAAGAGTGAAACCTCTCTAGTTGACCTTCGTTCCATGTGGAAGTCCCACACACTTACATTGGAACAATGGAACTTGGTATATTCCATAATCAAGCTCCCAAATTTCTTCCTCAAATATCGTCCTCAAATATATCATGCTCAAACTGGTGATCGGGTTCCAGCATGTCTTCGTTGCATACCAGCGGGGTACTACTTGTCTCCTCATGATGGATCCAACACGTGTAATTCCTCACAAAGCCACGTCGAATTAAGTGGTCTTCAATTTGAGCTGAGTTATTAAATCTCCTGAGATTGGCGTAATCAATGCAAGGACAATATATGAAGTTACACCTCTCCTCACCATGTCTTCTTCTGCAATTATTATGAACTCGTTAACACCCCACTGAAATTCAGCACTTACATGGCTTTTCTGAAACATCCTGTAGGATCGAAGTATACGAATATAGCAATCAGAGGGGGGGTTAATGATTGTGCGGAAGCTAAAACCAAATTCTTGATCTACTAAAAGTTCACCCCAAAACAGAACCAAATAATTGCCTCGTATTCGACAAAAAATAGAATGACAGAGGTTCGGTAAAACGAGAATTCTCGGAGATCCAACCGTTAGATTGATCTGAAATTTGGACACGAGAAACTAGATTCCAATACGAATCGAACCCAAAATGAATCAGCTCGATCGGACTTACGGATCAAAAGTTATGAGCTTCGCAAGCTTGCTGTTCCAGAACTTGACGAAAACTAATCTAATCAAAACTTCAAGATTAAACAAGATCTTCAAAAGATTAATCAACTAGACTTTGAGGAACTCTAAATCAATACCCTAGAAAGATTTTTTATGGATCAAATCAAGATAAAACTAAAAGAACAAAAACTAATCTAGAAAAGAACAAGCATGCAAACAAGAACCAAAACAGGAAATACTGTAGCAACGCTGCATCAGAAAGCACGCAAGGATCTAGAAGAATTGATCTTTATTTCTTTTGTCTAAAGTAATCTTCATCAAAAGAGTACAAACCCTAAAACTGAGCTTGAGGCTCTCAATGCGCTCGGCTCCGATTGATGCCCTTCAACAGAGACACCCTCCTATTTAAAGGAGCAAAACACAAGGAGTTCTCAATACAATTCCTAATCTAGAAGGAGTATGTATACAACTCCTCTTGGCCCAACCTGGCCGAGTATAACTCTTGCACGCCGTATGGCAACCCTACCATACTCACGTGACTAATACTTTGCACGCCGTATGGCCACCGCCATACTCACGTGACTAACACTTTGCACGCCGAATGACCTCCTGCCATTCTCACGTGACTAACCATTCTTCATGTGCACCATTCTCTTAGCCCGAACGTCCCGCATGACATCCTTGACCACCAAGACCTCAGTTCCTCCCTGAACCTAGTCCCGAACCTCAGCTCCTCCATGAACCTAGTTCCGGTCCCGTCATCGACCACGTTCGTCTTCGAGCAATACCTGCACATGAATAAACCACAAAACAATTCCGAGCACAAGTCCACGACTTGACTCACATCAATCCATGCAAATACTCACACGAGCATTGCATAAAGTCCACTTCAAGCATCATGAAATTCTCACAAATTTCATAATCTCAAAAACAAATCAAACACAATTCCAATTTTGCTCAAAACCCTAATCGAGCAAAAACGCATTCACGACGGACCAAAAAATATGGTCCGACGTACACATGAAAAAGTCACTCAAGAAGCCATTCACGACGGACCAACAAAATCGGTCCGGTGTACAAGTGAAAGTATCAGTTTCAAGAAGAAATCATTCCGGCGAAAACACGTTCACGACAGACTAAAAGAAATCAGTCCGTCGTACATGCGAAATCAATCCTCAAAAAGCCGTTCACGACTGACCAAAGAAATTGGTCCGACGTACATGCAAAACTTACTGGTTTGAGAGTTTGGTCCGGCACAAAAGATGACTTCACTGTTTGCTGTCAAATTGTCAGACACAAGCACAAACACATTTTGCAAATTCAATTCTAAGCCAATTTTTCAGCACATGATTTCACACATCCATTCTTCACGGTCCATCTACAATTAAACCACAAACAAAAAATTAAGAAAAAAACTTGAGCGACATCCCCCCATTATTCTCCAAACACACATCTCGACAACAGGTCAAGAGTATGTATATCCGGAGAATACCAGGGAGATACTGCCAAAACTTTCTTTGGAGTTGTACAACAGCTTCACTAAGAACTTGCACAAACCACATATTCTCGAGCTGTCCAAAAAACATGGACAATTCGAGACCACTTGTTTATAAATATGCCATTTCAGCATATTTATAAATAAGCACCTAACAAATCAGGGCGAGCAAGTAGTTTCAACTCCAATCTAGTAGACCAATTTAATCTTTAAACAGTAAACGGCATGTGGCATGCTTGAAGCATACTTCTTTTATTTCTTTGGAGTGGCATGCTTGAAGCATACATCTTGTCTTTTGAGGGAATGGCATGCTTGAAGCATACATCTTATCTTTTAGGGAAAGCATCCTGAAGCACATAACTTGAGGTTTTTGCTTTTAACAACCCTTTTTTTTAACTGATTCCCTTTTCCTTTATTTTTTGATTGTAAACATGCAAGGAGATTAAAAGGTCTTTTGAAAGAGTAAAGCTGAAAACACACTTGCTTCATAGCCCAAATTTGTCAAGAAGATTCAATAACAAGCCTAGAAGGTAAGATATCACAGAGTATTTAGCTATAGGCAATCAGTCCAGAGAATTCCACAATGTCATTTTTAGTTCAAGTGAGACAATTAGATTATCATATATTAGCTCAATTACATAACATATAAACAAATATGATAAAGTGAGCTCATCAAGTGAAAGAACTTGGCAAGGAAACTCCCCCTCAAAACAAACCCATTGGATGAACAATCCCAAGTTCTCCCCGAATAAAAGCAAAACGAGAAGAAGACAATGGTTTTGAAAATGTCTGCCAATTGATGTTCAGTATCCACATGGTGAAGCACAATATTTTCTTTTTCAACATGATCTCTAAGAAAGTGAAATCCAATATCAAATGCTCAAGAAAGAGGATTACTCAAGAGGTGGCACGAACCAAATCAATTCAACATCTTCCAAAGTCAACATCAGAATAAGCTCTTAAACTAATGCATAAGGAAGCAAAAAGCCAAATGCTAAAATCTTGAGTACCATGGAGATACCTGAAAATTCACTTGACCGTTTGTTGATGTGAAGCACGTGGGAAGAGTCTCTCATATAAACCTCCAATTATCTCATCCTCAACAGCATCATCATCTTTATGAACAAAGACACTCTCCTTGAACATATGCACTGCACTGCATCATTTGGACTAGTGCCTTTTGCGAAAACAGAGGTGGAAGAAGCATCTTCAAAAGATAATACTTTTAGCACGAGATGCATGAGTAAAGGAGAACCAAATCTTATCACTAAACATATGAAGTGAGCATCCGAAATTCACTAGCCACATGTTCTCCCTCCTCGCGTGAGAAGCCTACATAGAAGCAGAAAGTGTCGAGGTCTCGTGCATCGGGTTAGAAATAAGATGTTTAGGAATCGATCGAGACACCCGACGCACAACAAGAGGGCACAACACGAGTATTCTTATGCACAAAATCAGATTTGCCTTTCCCGTGTTTTTAGCATCAAAAGGTGTTTGTTTCACCCTAGGCACATAATGAGAAGTGGAGTGTGCCTTTCTGAAATTAGACCTAGCATTAAACCTTTCTCTCTTTTGTTGTTTAGCTAGTCTAAAGCAAAAGTCTACTAAATGTCCATCTCTACCACAATGAGTGCAAGTGTACTTAACATTATGTTTAGCTTTGGAAGTAGAAGCAACATTTGCATTCATCATAGTAGAAGATAAAAGACCAGCAGATTTGAAGACAATTTTCTTAGGCTCATTTGAAATATCAAGTTTGTCATTGCAAGGAGCATAAACAATAGAGTGAGGTTTAGTTTCATATGAAGCATGAAGATCAAAACCTAAACCTTTCTTGTTTGAGCTAACCTTAGATTGATCCAAAATCATGTTCAACTTTTTCTTGCCATTAGTGAATCGTTCCAAAGAGTTTTGCAAGTAATCAACTTTATTAGCAAGAATTAAACAATTAATGCAGGGATCATCCACTTTTCCTTTTTGCTTGCGACAAGTTGAGCATGAAAGAACCTCATGTGTAAGAAAATCTTCTGTCATTTGAGAAACCCTAGCATTTGCATCATGCAACTTCAATTCTAGTATGGAGCATTTAGAACATGGAGTTGTATCATGCAAATCAATGGTAGAACAGCTAGCATGTTTAACATGTTTCTCATTTTTCTCATTTAGATGTAACAGAAGAGCGTGTTCTTTCCTAAGCAAGGTGAGCTCATTGTAAATTAAGTCACATGATTTGCAAGTATCATCATCAGGAATCAAAATCTTAAGTCTAGTAATTTCAGCATTCAATGACTCCACAAGAATATCATGTTTCTTAATTTTTCTATCACGTTTGTCAAGCAATTTTCCAAGATGGGCAACAGCATTGGCTAATTCATCATAGGAAGGATCTACCTCTTTGAAGTTGCTGTCGTTGTTGTCCTCAGTGAAGCTGTCGCTGCTTTTGGCCATGAGACACAATCCCGTCAATTCATGCTTGCTTGGAGTTGCATTGTCCTCACTGCTCTCCGAATCCACATCGCTCAAATTGACTTGTTCAAGAGCGGAAAGAACTCGGTGGACAACTTTGCTGTTGATGAAGCTCTTCTTCTTTCTATTACTTGAAGAGAGCTTCTTCTCTTTTCTTCTGTCATTGTCCTTCTCCTCCCTTGATGCTTTATCTGCAAGTTTAGGACAGTTTGGACGAATATGGTCGAGATCACCACACTCATAGCATCTTGGAGGATCACCACCACCTCTCTTTCTCTTTCTCACATTTTGCAAAGCTTTGTTAAAGCGAGAAGAGAGTAGTGATAAGTCTTCTTCTGAGAATTGCTCAATCTGTTCATCGGTTAGTGAAGACAAGAAAGATAGAGCAAAACTTGAAGCAGCACCATTATGAGATATGCTAGATTGAGATGTCAAAGCAATTGATTTATGATCATTCTTTCTAGCAAAAACATCTAATTCATGAGTTTTCAACTTAGAATAAAGAACATCTAAAGTAAGTGTACTCATGATAGTGGATTCTTGTATAGATGTTACTTTCATCTCCCACACCGATATGTCCAAAGCACTAAGCAATTGTCTAGCATTTGCCGCATTAGTATAGTTGACTCCAACAGCACGTAGATTGCTAAGAATCTTATTAAAGCGTGCAAAGAAGTCATCTACCGACTCACCCGGTTTCATCTCGAATCGCATGTACTCCTTCTTGTAGATGTCTTGGCGAACCTCTTTCACAGTGTTAGAACCCTCATGGTAATCACAAAGAGATTTCCATACCTCATATGCGGATCGAAGATGAACCACACGATCAAAGTCGCTGCGTCCCAAGCCTTGGATGATCAAGTTGTGCGCCTTGCTATTTGCTTCAACATGTGCACGATTGGCGTCGTTGACGTTGTCGTTCTCGGGAACATCATATGGCTTGTAGACCTTCTCCCAAATTGTGAAGCCCTGAGCTTGGATGAATGCCTCCATCTTGGCCTTCTAAAATTGAAAATCAACACCATCGAACACACATGGTTTTGTCGAATAATGATCCATTGATCTAATCACCGGTTAAGATAGATTAGAAAAACCTTGCTCTGATACCACTTGTAGGATCGAAGTATACGAATATAGCAATCAGAGGGGGGGTGAATGATTGTGCGGAAGCTAAAACCAAATTCTTGATCTACTAAAAGTTCACCCCAAAACAGAACCAAATAATTGCCTCGTATTCGACAAAAACAGAATAACAGAGATTCGGTAAAACAAGAATTCCCGGAGATCCAACCGATAGATTGATCTGAAATTTGGACACGAGAAACAAGATTCCAATACGAATCGAACCCAAAAAGAATCAGCTCGATCGGACTTACGGATCAAAAGTTATGAGCTTCGCAAGCTTGCTGTTCCAGAACTTGACGAAAACTAATCTAATCAAAACTTCAAGATTAAACAAGATCTTCAAAAGATTAATCAACTAGACTTTGAGGAACTCTAAATCAATACCCTAGAAAGATTTTTGATGGATCAAATCAAGATAAAACTAAAAGAACAAAAACCAATCTAGAAAAGAACAAGCATGCAAACAAGAACCAAAGGAGGAAACATCACAGCAACGCTTCTTGTAGCACGCAAGGATCTAGAAGAATTGATCTTTATTTCTTTTGTCTAAAGTACTGTCATCAAAAGAGTACAAACCCTAAAACTGAGCTTGAGGCTCTCAATGCGCTCAGCTCCGATTGATGCCCTTCAACAGGAGACACCCCTCCTATTTAAAGGAGCAAAACACAAGAAGTTCTGAATACAATTCCTAATCTAGAAGGAGTATGTATACAACTCCTCTTGGCCCAACCTGGCCGAGTACAACTCTTGCACGCATATGGCAACCCTACCATACTCACGTGACTAACACTTTGCACGCGTATGGCCACCTGCCATACTCACGTGACTAACACTTTGCACGCGAATGACCTCCTGCCATTCTCACGTGACTAACCATTCTTCATGTGCACCATTCTCTTAGCCCGAACGTCCCGCATGACATCCTTGACCACCAAGACCTCAGTTCCTCCCTGAACCTAGTCCCGAACCTCAGCTCCTCCATGAACCTAGTTCCGGTCCCACATCGACCACGTTCGTCTTCGAGCAATACCGCACATGAACAAACCACAAAACAATTCCGAGCACAAGTCCACGACTTGACTCACATCAATCCATGCAAATACTCACACGAGCATTGCATAAAGTCCACTTCAAGCATCATGAAATTCTCACAAATTTCATAATCTCAAAAACAAATCAAACACAATTCCAATTTTGCTCAAAACCCTAATCGAGCAAAAACGCATTCACGACGGACCAAAAAATATGGTCCGGCGTACACATGAAAAAGTCACTCAAGAAGCCATTCACGACGGACCAACAAAATCGGTCCGGTGTACAAGTGAAAGTATCGGTTTCAAGAAGAAATCATTCCGGCGAAAACACGTTCACGATGTGACTAAAAGAAATCGATCCGTCGTACATGCGAAATCAATCCTCAAAAGCCGTTTCACGATCGACCAAAGAAATTGGTCCGACGTACATGCAAAACTTACTGGTTTGAGAGTTTGGTCCGGCACAAAAGATGACTTCACTGTTTGCTGTCAAATTGTCAGACACAAGCACAAACACATTTTGCAAATTCAATTCTAAGCCAATTTTTCAGCACATGATTTCACACATCCATTCTTCACGGTCCATCTACAATTAAACCACAAACAAAAAATTAAGAAAAAAACTTGAGCGACATCCCCCCATTATTCTCCAAACACACATCTCGACAACAGGTCAAGAGTATGTATATCCGGAGAATACCAGGGAGATACTGCCAAAACTTTCTTTGGAGTTGTACAATAGCTTCACTAAGAACTTGCACAAACCACATATTCTCGAGCTGTCCAAAAAACATGGACAATTCGAGACCACTTGTTTATAAATATTCCATTTCAGCATATTTATAAACAAGCACCCTCGAACGGGAGACGCATAGGTTACGCAACCTAAACTCTAGCATTGATCATTCATGGATGGGAGTAGTAGCACAACCATGGCCTTTGCCACCACATTTTCTTCATGTTGATGTATAGTTTCTGATCATAATAGCTCATGGAATACTTTAGACAATTGCTAGCTGGAAATAGATTTAGTGAGGCTATTCTTGTAGGTTGTTAGTTGGCTTGGTTAAGTACCATTGTAACACCCCAAAATTTTGCTTTTCTTAAATTCATGTGTGATTTGGCACTTTGGTGGATTTTTGGAATTTTCTGGAATTTATTTGGATTTATTTGGAATTTATTTGAATTTATTCCATTTTGAAATAATTAAAGAATTTAATTTTGCACATAAAATTTTGTTGGAAATATTTTATTTGAGTCCAAAATGATCCAAAATATTTTCCAGAATTTTTCTGGAATTTTTCTGAGTCATTTGCTATTTTTAATGAATTAAATGAATTACTGGGAATTATTTTGAATATTAAAATCGCCGTTTAGTATCTCTGTCCGTCGAGTCGACTCGAGTCCGACCAACCCGACCGAGCCAACTGCGTTTCGATCAAACCAAGTCACCGAACCCAAATCGAACCTAATTCTCGACCGTTGGATCAAGATCCAACGGCGAGAATCGCCTGCATCGGCCGAGCTGCGTGTCCGACCCGAACCTGCTCGCGCCCGATCCGATCGGGCGCCTGACTGACACGCGGTTCGCTTCGCGTCTTCCCGTCCGAAAGTCCGAGCCGGAGAGCTCCGCGCCGCCTCGAAGTTCGCGCTAGGAGTTCCGCGATATCGCGGGACGTCGAGGCCTTATTTAAGGAGACGACCCCACCGCGTAATCATCTTGCCCTTGCACCGACATTGCCTCGATCCGCTTCGCCGAAAGTCGCGCAACCACGCCGCAATTGCTCACGAGTTGGACCTAGGGTTGCTTGGGTCTTTGCCTCGCCCGCCGCCGTCCGCCACTTCCGGCATTGGAGATCGGATCCGAGACCCCGAGAGGCGCATCAAGACGTTCTCTCCTCGCCGGAACCCACGGAGCGCCAAGGCACGCATCGCTCTTCCTCCTCTCCTGGCCGAGCTAGCACCGCCGCACGCCAAGCCCTCGCGAAGGTCCTCACCTGCTCGATTCGATCAACGGTCCAGGTTAGCCCACGCCACCTCCCGTGTAATTCCACGTTGCGGTTTTAGATTCAATCTCCGCCGCTGGTTTTAGATCGCACGTTAGATTGGATCGAGTGTTATCGGGTAGATCTGTCTTAGCCGCCGGATCTTAATCGTGTGTCCTGCTGAGCCACGAACCGCCTCCACCGCACTGGTAGCCAAATTCCTTAGGGACTGCTAGATCGAATCCGACGGATCGGATTACGACACGGTGTTCAGCCGCGACGCCACGCGTGTACGCGTGTCCCACGACACGCCGGGCCCCGCAGAATCGAGGGCCCACGCGGCCAGCGCTTATGCGTGAGACTCCCGCGACTGTGGTCCCACCGCCGCCTCACCCGAGCCGTGGGCCGGTGTCACCGTGACTCGCCCATGGACCGAGACGCGTGGCAAGACCGACATGCCACGTGGCATGATGACGCCATGGCGCCGACGCCATCACGGACCCGTTCGGTCGACGCCAACAGTCGCGTGGACCAATCGCCAGGATGACACGTGTCCATGCTGACGCCAATAATTAATTTCCGAAAAGAAAATGATTTATTAATTCGAAATATTGATTCAAATTTAGATTCAAACTTCAAACGCTTATAACTTTTGCGCTTCAACTCCGATTTGAGTGATTCAAATTTCTAAATTTGTATAAAAATGAGATCTATCTAAATATAAATTTTATTCAATTTTTGGACTAAAGTTTTCTCTGCAAAATTATTTAATTGATTATTTAAACTTTAAATAATCATAACTTTTAAGGCCTTAACTCCAAATTTGATTTATCTCCAGCTTCTAAAAACTCATAAAATTATGTTCTCTCTGTTTATGGATTTTATTTGGATGTTTGGACACTTTTTGCCTATTGTTTATTCGTATTTGCTATTTGCACGCTTACGAGTAGACGTTGAAGTGCCGGAAGGATTCAAGGAGAAGTATTGACTCGGGGATCCAACTCAAGACCAAGAACAAGTACTTTTTGAAGGCAAGTTGTGCTTTGACCATGTTGATCCTATTTCAAATCTATTTTGATTTAAACTATTGCATGCTAGTTCAATTAGAAAAATACTTTGATTAAACATGGGGGTTAGATAAATGCCAATTTGTCAGATGACACCTTGATTATTTAAGTATGTGCCATGATCCCTTGTCACCCTAGTTGTGGATTACTAGTTGGACATTATTAAATTGCCAACATGGGTTTTAGACCGCTGTGGTAAATCTTAGACACCTTTACGTGCTCATGACATGATTTTGGACAATCAAATGTTAATATTGACTTAATGATATATTGAACCTGTTTTGGAAAGGTATCATGTGATGTTGATGGCACGTGGTGCATGGTAATCAACTCGGGTTTGATAAACGCTGACCGGGCATGTGGCAAGAGTAATCAGTGGGCCGGCCATTGTGGCATTGGGAGTGTTGAATTGGTTTTTCTGTAGTCTTGCCCTGGTCACCCTAAGGACTTAACCTTGCAAGCCTTTGAACTGGGTCTAACGCGGCAACCACATGTCTCGTAATGGGACGGACCTAGTTGATTAAGTTGCTAATAACGCACTGCGGACCTCGAGGTCAACTACACCCTTTGTGTAAGTTGTATGGGGAGCGTCATCGGGCCGAGGCCAGTGCACCCATCTAACGGTTGATTGGCCTAGACTTCGCCTTAGCGAAGGGAAGGGTTAGTGCGCACAACCTGGAGGACCACTTGTATTGTTAGAGGTTTCCGAAAGACTTTGTTACTGAACTCGCCTTTGTGGTGTTTGGATCAGATCTTGTGGGTAAAGTGCATAACCTCTGCAGAGTTTAGAATCTATTCGAATAGCCGTGGTCCGCGTATTGGACATCGCCGAATTACAAATATGGTTAGATTTTTCAAAATAACTTGGATTTGGAAAGTTGGGATGGTTTAATAATGAAGATGATGGAAATGTGGTTTAGGATGGGGAAAATGTTTATTAAACTTCTTGAAAAGTTATTTATGCTTTACTTATTTCTACCGTTTCGAATCTACTTATATTACTTTTCAAATGTCAGTTATCGCAAATATACCTTGAGCTATTCCTTTGTACCAAGCCATGCATATAGAATATTAGCTTGCATTCTCAGGCATGACTTGTCGAGTACCAAGTACTCACCCTTGCCTCAACACAATATCGGTTGAAGAGGAGACTACGCCGGCTTTGGAGGAGGAACTCCAAGAGGATCCGCTCTACTTAGGGAAGCGAGCCTCAAAGGTTACTGTGGTATACTGGATGGCGCCACGGAGTTATTTGATTTTCCGCTGCTATTATTTCTCTTTTAATAAGTTTCGCCTCGCGAGGCATATATTTGTAATTTGACCATAAGGTCAAGTAACCAGTTTGACTATTTAAATAAAGTACTTTATTGGTATCGAGTGGTATGATTGTGATATTTACCGATGTTAAGACTGTGTGCACTAGCGCGTTCCTGGACTAGTGCTGAATACACAGAGGGTCCGGATTTGCAAATTCGGGGTCCCGACAACCATGTTGGCTTCGTGGTTGTTTATTGAGTTCTTGTCTTGTAATTTTAGTTGAGAGTTTATGGTTCATGATTAGGGACTTGGTTTGTTGTTGTTGTTGTTGTTGTTGTTGTTGTTGTTGTTTAGATTTACTCTTTTATGTTATTTATGCTTGAATTGTGATATCTTTTGTCTGCTGAGTTGATGTCCATTTTGTAGGAGAGATCTTGCCGTTTTTTTCCAGAAATTAGGAGGTTTTGGTGACACTCTGGTCACATTTGCTACTGGGGTTATACAGTTGATATGTATGAGAGGGTGCACATCGATGGTGTGCACTCAGCGATAACGGTATTTTCTATTTGATGAGCATATGAGTATGTAGATATATTTGCATTGCATTGCTAATGATGAATGATTACTAATGAGATAAATATGGTAAATGGTTTTGTTATTGAGTTGTGGACTCACCCAAATATATTTAATGAGATCAATGTGATAAATGGTCATGTTATTATTTTATTATGTACTTGCTGAGTTGTAGACTTACACTTGCCTATATTAATGTTTTAGGTTATTATCGAAGTCGGCATGCATAGGATGGGAGTACGGCCATTGTGTCACTTGCGATGTTACCTTTTGCAAATACCTAGTTTTAGTGTTCAATCATGAATAATATAGTGCTTAGCCAATTTAGTTGATAAACTTTATATTCATAATAAAGGTCTTTATAGATGTGTCTAGATGGAAGTACAAGAATCTAAAATAAAATATCTATTTAAGAATGGAGGAAGTAAATGTTCACTTTTGGCTGTCAATTGATACCTCCATTGTCCACGGCATGCTATGAGATGCTTTCTTTCTTTATCTTTTTTTTTTTTCTTCTCCAAAATGGATTCGTGTCGTCATCAATCATTGCCGGACCGTGTCCAAATGGCGAGTCACTTATCTCCTTCTTTTTATTAATTTGAATTGATGTGATTCCGGCGTTCAATTTTTCAGTCTAAGGTTGAAGAAAGGACTCAAAGAAGTAATATGACTTCCTGATTAGCACACCTTTGACCTTTTTATTATACGACATTTTCTTATTCATTGCTACGTAGAGTACAATCATAATTAAAATTTGGATCTGTTTGCAACATATATAGGAATTCCCCCAAATTCTTACGGGGATGGTCTTTTCCTGATATCGATTATTTCGAGAAGACGAGCCGAACAACCAGTGCTATTTAAGTTAGACTTTCAACTTGAACATAAATTTATTAAATGCCAGTACATTATAAAGTTACTTGTTGCAGCCACCAGGTCCACCGAAGTAGACCTCCAAGCCGCCATTACCGCGACTAAAATAATCAACAGTGTAGCATTGTTGCCTTGAAGAAGCAGCAACGGATTTGTGCTCGTCTGGAGTGATGAGATGGTTGGGCGCATTCATAGTCTGAACATTCTTGACAAACGCAGCTTTTCCATACCCTTCGTTTGCGAAATGCCCACTGCCCATTGGTGACGGGTTTGATTTGTATGTCGGGCCGTCAACAAATCCACCTGAAAATGAACCTAATGCTTTGTCGCTCATGTCTCCGAAAATGGAACTCGGAAAATATCCGATTGAAGTTTTGTTCGAACCGACCAGCCACCAATCTCTAGTTTTCGGGTCCTAGAAATAAACCAAAATCGAATGTAAACAATTTGATGAAACCATATAATGAAGTCATTATTGGATAAATACCAGAAATAGCTGTTGATGGCCGACATAGTTAAAACATTACATGCACCTAATAAATGGCAGTCACTTTCATTAGAAGTACTCCCTTATTTTTGGATCTTGCGCAACGACTAAGCCATATCAAGACCATATTACATTTATTCAAGGCTCGCATTAGAGTTAACAGTTCCTCAACATATGGATGGAGAAAGTTATTTCTTATTCCAATAAACAGTAGTAACTTACCTTGGAAATAACTACTGATAATAAAGGGGAGGGGTATGTAAGAAAAATGGTAATTTGTCATTTCAGAATGACTTATATTTGAAACAAAATTTGAAAGTTGGAATAGCGTGTATTTGCGAATGGATGTAGTATGTAGAATGAACATGTTATTCATAACAATGACTTGTATCCAATTTACTTGTCGTTTTACCTCAAGGAACATAGAACAAGGAAGGAGTTAATACGTTATTTTTTACTTCCTCCGTCTAAGTTTATAGGACGTATTCTTTTTAAATAATCTAGTTCATAGATACACAAGTCGTATTTCATATTTCAATACAAAATTAGTGTGATGTTCCTTCTATACTCCTAATAAATATTTAGCTTTACTTTATATTCTCTACATGCATGCGTTAAATACAGTGCTTAGTGATAATAATTAAGAATAATCTAGTTATTTTCTATATCTTCTTGTCCTATGTGCTAAGAAAAAATGCACTTTATAAATTTGGACGGAGGGAGTAACTTGGTATAACTCTAATACCACTACTAACAATCAAAAGGGAAATTTGATAGAAAATGCTGCTCAAAAACCCAAAACGACACTATTTGCAAATCAAAATTAACTTTCTAAAACATCGTCTATTTTTAACTTGAGGTAGTGTAATACAGTTGAGAACCTCAAACTATTTCCTTTCGAAACTGCACCCTTAAGACCAATCAAGCATCCAAAAACAGCTAAAAAATTACACTGTGTAATATACAATTAATTTTGTGCACAATATATTGTAGGCTTGAACAAAAACAAGTTTAATGTTTAAAAATATGCCTACTTGAGAAACTATAATAATGTCCACATCCTCTCTCACCAAGCTAGTTTCTTGTATTCAGTATAAATTAACAATAAAATTTTAATACCAACAGCAGTTCCTCGTATTTAATATGTACTCCCTCCATTTCCATTTACATGGTATTTTTTTATCAATGCACACATAACTAGGCAATCAATTTATGAATAGAATATGGCCATAATACCCTTCAATAATATATAGGCAATCAAAAGTACCAATTATTCAGAAACATAGGGAATATAAAACATGAAAAAATTACCAGGGGTATAAGGTGAGATCTATTATTTTGGTGACTCATTTCTATTAAAACATAAGATTTAATACGTTATCTTATTGTAATTGATAACATAAACAGTAAGTTCTAATGATGTTCTTTTTTATATAAAAAGCATGAGAGGTGAAATTTCATTTGACATACAAGAGCGTAGGAGACAAATAAAAAGAAAATCAGAATAACCCACAGGCCAAAGTAAGACTAGATGCATGGTGTAAGCTATCAAGATGTATTGACCATACATGAGCTAACAGTGTACTAAAAGAATCTAGGTGAAACTTTCAAACTAGGAACATAATGGTATGTATTGAACATACATACATGCGTATCCTAACAATGGCTTTGTAGTACTTTTGCGAGTAGCTTGTTAAGAGATTTCCTTGTTTGCATGCAAAGTTACTACTTTTCAAATATGCCACTAAAAAAATAGGTTTCTTCCTACGGAATGAAATTTTCACTACTACAAAACTGACAATCAGTCCCGGTTGATAACTGCCATCAGTACCGGCCATCTGGGACTGATGCCCATTGGACATCAGTACCGGTTCCACCAACCGGTACTGATAGTACTAGAAATGTTTCAAAATAAGTCGAGAATGTATGGGAGAAGCGGGACTCGAACCTGCAACCTCGTGACTCCAGCCTCACCCTTCTAATCAACCCACCCACCATCGCGTACTGATATACATAGAATATGCATTCCTTTTGAACTTTCCTGAAATGAGGCATTAGTACCGGTTCGTAACACGAATCGGTACTGATGCACTCATCAGTACCCTTACTAGTACCGGTTCGTGTTACCAACCGCATCGATGTTCGTGCCTTCGATGCAGGTTCGTGTCACGAACCAAGATTAATGTGAGGGCATCGATCGGTTCAGATACTAACCGGTACTAAAAGCCCACTTCAAAGATCAGAACCAATGAACCTAAGATCGGATGTCACTATCAGTACCGATTCAAATCCAATCGGTAGTGATGTACCGGTAGTAAAACCTAGTTTTCAGGTAGTGTTTATTACCCTCTCATGCCACTTCTGTCCTTAGCCGTCGAGTGAACTGCAAAAGACCAAACTTCCCTTCTTATTTCTCTTCACCCTCTTCCTTTCCTTCCTCTTCCTTTACAGTGGTTTGTTGGCCCACCAGCTATGGTTGACAGCGAAAGGAGCCAGAGAGGGCAAAATGGCCATTTGTGCAAACAAACTAACAAGGTTCGCATCTCGAATGGCACCTCTCTCATATTGGATGACAAAAGTGGCATAAGGGTAATGAAATTTCATCCAGTGACATGGAAGGAAATTTATTTATTTATTTTTCAATGGCATATCAGGAAAGATGGTAATTTTTCATGGCAAATAAGGAATTCTCTTGTATTAATGCCAAGTGATATTATGCTAGGCCAAACTTTTCATACATTGAATTTGCTTTTGAGATATAGTAACCCGTTTATATGCAATGTGATTCAAATGCATCAGCTCTTTTTCTTTCGTATTTGTTAGATTTCATAGTTATCTGCTGTATAATTTACTCATGCATATCAAAAAAACTGAAATAATTAAATTGTAGTCAGTATGCTAATGCATAAACTAACACAGTGAATGTAAAATAGACATAATTAACCATGCATTTTTTTCCTTCAAGTTTTTGTACACAATACCTTGTACAAAAGAAGATCTAATTGATATTGAGGTCCGTTGTAGACAGAAGGTGGTTCTAATCTTGCTCCAATTCCTACCTGGCTAACTTGCACAAAACCTGGGCAAAGATGATCGTAGCATGCCTTGTAATTCTGAGTAGCAGCCGCCTGTCACAAGAAAAAAAGTACCAAGGACTAAGGATTATGTATTTTTAGAAGCAAACATTTGTTGTGCATGTGTACAGCGTGCCTTAGCATTACCCAGGTAATATGAAACCTAGCAAAGCTGTCACCAGTAAAGCTTGGCCATACCTGAAAAAACATCATGTTAAATTTATCATGACTGTCTATAGTTTATATGTGTCCAAATTTCCTTAAAGATGCTTCTACTATTAACAAATATTCAGCGAAATTTGATTACTACATTTTTGTTCTGAAACATTTTCACAAATTTTAAATTTAGTGAAGTTTCATTAACCAACTTGTTGAATGCTCACAATTTGAAAGTTTGTAAATCAACACTTAATACATAGTTACAGATGCCAAGTTTTGGCTATAATTCTAACATTTTCAGATTATTTCATTTATTTTCACCGTATAATAGTTTCTTTCCATATCTGCTTTAAAGGGATTTATCATCATATCTTTTCAGGCCTAGTTTGTCCTTGTTGTATCGAATATAAGCTGGAAACTATTAAAAACATCGTAAGTATAAAAATGGATGTAAAGCAACTGTCATGATAAGTATAATGCTAGTTATATTTTTTTGAGATACAAGATAGGTATATATCTGTTGTACTTACAATAGAACCTGCACCAATTGCTTCGGCGCGATCTACTCGGTGACCATTTGCCACCGTCATCCATGACCCACTGCGATCATCATTTCCTTTCACCTCTGTATCATAAATGCTAATCGATGCTTGTATTCCATATATATCATCTCTTGTTCTGATCCCCGCAAACTACAGATAAAACAAACAGATCCACACCAAAATTAGAGACTCAATAACATATACTGTTTTATTTATGTTTCAAGGTCGTTATTGACCAATCAGGATCGTACAAATATAAGATCGGAACAAAGACACAAGATGTTGATCTGTAGTTCTCTCTTCTTTATAGATATTTTTTGGTGTATATACAATATGTCCCGTACCCCCGCTTATATAGTGAGAGAGAAGAGTAATTTTCTTGCAAACCAAGTATTGATCTAAAGTAATCTATTAGGACTTTTAGTTCTTGCTAAGAAACTCTCATGTGCTCCTTTATGAAATTCCCAGGAGCCCGTTTAGTAAAATATCCACACATATAAAATAGAATATTCTATAACACTTTATGTATTTTTGAACTTGTCATTAATTTATATCAGTAGATGCACTCATGTTCTTGAAGAGCATAAACATATACAATAATGCAACACTCAAAAGAGTGCCACAAAATTAAACATGTCGATCAAATTTCAGCTGATAATTGCAAGCAAGATTTTGCAACAAATCATGCCAAGTTGCGAGATATCTTCTTTATGTTCATATTTAGCAAGAAAAATCATGATCTAGTTTTGCTTTCAGAATTTCGTTACTCGTGTGTGCAATTACAGGCACTAATATTCATGTGCCCCATATTGTAAATTGTAACACAAATTTTGCAACAAATCATGCCAGGTTGTGAGTCACTCCCTCCATCCAAATTTATAAGGTGTATTTTTTAAGGGGCATTTGGATATTTGCCACTCTAGGAATTGGAAATTCGATGGTATATTAAAAATCATGCCATTGAGTGGCATTTTTTACACATGCCATCGAATTTTCAGATTGAGGAGTGGCATATATCAGATTATTCCATTTTTTTAATGATATTGTCCAAAATATAGAACATATTTCATATCCTAGTGTAAAATTATTGTGATGTTCCATCTATATCCCTAATAAATATCCATCTTTATTTTATATTCTCCGTATGTATGTATTAGATATAGAGGCAAGGCCTTATTTGGAAGGGCGAGATAAGATCACGGACCTATCAAAATCCATATAGAGCCTGTGTCTATGCGTGGGACTTTGCTACCCCCATAGGCCATTACTTGAACATTTCACAAGTTTTCCGTTGGCCTGGGGTGTAACAACCAGGTGGGCTTGGATGGGCTCAGTAACCCTCCACCTAGCTAGTGTTTGTAGTTATAATTTTAATCCCTTGTATGATAGTGAATAAGAGAGAGAGAGAGAGAGAGAGAGAGAGAGAGAGAGAGAGAGAGAGAGAGAGAGAGAGAGAGAGAGAGAGAGAGAGAGAGTTATATGTTAATTTGAGATAATGATATTATGAAATTTTGCATGTCAACTTCATTGTGAAATGACATTTATATATACCAAATTTGATTATTTGAGGTTGAATGTCTGAATTAATGGGAGGACTATCTGACATAGAAACTGACAGTGAGTGGAATTGAGAGAATGAATTTGTTTTCTTTTCTTATCTAATTTCTAGATTGATTTTTAGAGTAAAGCTACTGTGATTGTGAACTTGGCATGCACGATACAAAAATCGAATTGTTTGCGACGAATTAGCCATATTTAGATTTGTCCTAGATAAAAGCTTGTGCGTGAGGCCGACAGTGCCAGCGCACACTACGGCCATGGTTCACCTTACCGTTCAACACAAGAATTTTGTTACTGCATCGGCACCGAAAATCGCTAAAAATCGCATAAACTCAAAATTCAATTTTTTTTTGAAAAAAATCAAAAATCGTGGAAAATCGATCGATTATTGTGGAAAATCGACCGATTATCGTGGAAAATCGACAAACTTGTTGAACTTTTTTTGCGGTCGATTTTTTGGAGAGATTTTCATCGATTTCTAACGAAAATCGAGCGATTTCCACCGATTTTTGACCGGTTTGTGACACGTAAATTTTTTTGAATTTTTGAATTTGACCGGTTTATCGATCGGTATTTGATACCGGACCGCGGCGATATGGGCGAAAATCACAAAAATCGCTCAATTTTCGTCGAAATTGTGAACCCTGACCACGGCAATGCTGGCCATGTATGTGCTGATCTACAGTGTCTGTAATATCGCGAGTGGTTGTCCTATTTGTGAGTTGAGGGAGTCTAGTAGTAGGTGTGGAGTGGGGTCTTTTATTCTTTTTCTTCTTCCTTCTCCACCTAATCTCTCTCTCTCTCTCTCTCTCCACTCCCTCATCTCAGCCGGCTCCCCCCCCATAGCCCGAGTGGCTGCTCCTCCCCCAAACCCGATCAATCACCTCCCTACCCGGCTGATGCGCCGCCACCCTCCCTCCCGGCCGGTGTGCCGCCGCCCTCCCTTCCGGCCGGTGCGCCGCCACTTCCCGGCCTCCCCCAGCCCGACGCCGCTCCTCCCTAGCCGGCGCGCCCTAGCCCTAGCCGAGCGCCTCCCCGGCCGCGTGGCCTACGTCTCCCCCGAGCGGCGCTACTCCTCCCCGACAGGCCGACGGCACCGTCACCCCTCTCCTCCCCTTCCCCAAGCTGGTGCCGCCCTTGGCCTGGCCCATCCCGAACCGACGCCGCCCTGGTCATCCTTCTAGTTGACGAGCTCCTCTGCTGCTCCCCCCACGGCCGACACTCCTCCTCCTTCCTCTCCCCTTGTGGTGTTAAGTGGAGGTGAGATCCTAGCTCTTGGATGAATTTTGTGGTCTAGGAGGAAGTATTGTCTATGGTGAGTGGTTGTTTAGCGATTGAACGAGTGATTGCTGACTTCGCTCACAAGGTGTTTGAGGAAATGCCGGAGAGGGATGTGGTTGCATGTTAGTCAATTTTTTCCTTGTGATCTTGGTGTATTGTTGGATGGTTGTGTTTGTGGTTGCGTGCGGGCTGGTGCTTTAACCGCCCTTGTAACTGCAATTTGGGCGAGTTAAAGTCCTCTCCCGACTGCACTGTATCCCCTAAGCATATGGACGTATAATAGGTGTAAATTTCTCTCTTACGGTCGTTTAGAGCTCAAAAACACTAAAATCCGTGCAACCGATCTAAAGTTATGCTATTTGGAAGTCGCTATTTGAATTCAGGAGTCTGTAGGGTGTTCAGGGTTCTGTTAAGTTTTAGTTTCATTTGGGGTTGCTTTGAGAGTTGGGATTGAGGATGTTGTCGTTGTTGCTGTTGTGAATCTTATATGTGGAAGAAGTGAGTGTGCTTGTCTTTTTAGGTGGAGTATCGTCGGGAGAAGCGTCAACTTCCCACCATCCCACTCCATGCGGATGAAGGCAAGTTTAATGCAAATGTGGAGTTTTGGTTGTGATTTACTCATCGATAGAAATGACATACTTATTATTATCTTTCTTTCTTGAATTTGATTAGACCATTGTGATTATACATGAATAAGAATCTTTGTTGTTGTTCATACAGTCGGTTATGACTCAATGGAATGCTAGAGATGATGGTAATTGCATTTTAATTATGTCAATTGTATTGTGCATTCATAATAGACGAGGCGCCCCATGTTGATATGGGCCTCAGTGCTCACTCGTAGTGAGCACGAAAGTCCTACCTCGTAGTCCCAAACACACAGGTGTATGGGAGCGAGTCAGTAAGAGTAGGCACCCTCCACGGGGTGGAGGGGAATGAGAGGGTGAATACCGACGAGTGTGCACTCAGCTATACCGGTATAGGCTTTGAAAGGTGCATATGATCATGAAAACATAAATGTATTGCATAACATTGTAAAGTGAGTGATGGTCAACATGTTGGTTGTGACAAATTGTGTGTATTATGATTATATCTGATGCATTGCATGGTACTGCTGATGATGAATGACAATTGATGATCCTTGAGTTGAGGGAAATTTTCAGGTTAAGAATGGATTGAGTCGTGGACCCATCCAATGTTGTCTAATGAGGTATGTGAAATAAATAAGTAATGTAGTTGATGAGGTAACCGACGACGATTTCTTTGTTTTATGTACTTGTTAATTTGGTTTAAGAGGTATGAGCATGTTATTGATTTAAATGCGTTAACTGATATTGTCATTGCTATTTGCTGTACTTGGCTGAGTCTTCGACTCACGCTTGTTTGTTTATTGGTTGTAGGTACCTTGAAGCTGACATGCGTGGATGGGAGTAGTAGCACGAACACGTTTTGCATCACCACAATTTCATTTTAACTTATCGCTTCTAATCTTAATGAGTTCATGTCTTGTAATTAATTTGTGGTAGTTGTATGCGCTTAGTTGGGTCATGATGGTTAGCTGATACTATGACCCATGTTTGTGCTTGGTTGGTTATCTTAAGTTGCTTTATGTTATTGTTATATTAAATGCTGTCTTTTGTTTGCTGAGTGAATGTTCTAGTTTTAGGGGAGATGCTGCCGAAATTTTTAGTGATTTCGGCAACATGCTAGTTTGTTAAGTATTCTGCCTGTTGCTCGCTCGCGTCTTCTGCCGAGTTTTCGGTTGTGGGTGTAACATTCAGGGCACATGAGATACCGGGGTGTTACAGTGTCGATGAGGACAGCTGATAAATCTTTAGCATACAAGCTCTTCCTCTATTTTTATGCTACCTTCATCGCTGCCTGTGGCCCATTGCCTCTTCCTCCAACCATCATTATTTGGAATGGCATCGTCAAGTACGACACTTACATCGCTAGTTGAGTGGAGGATTTTGGAATTAATATGGTAAGCCATTCTTGGCATGGCACAGAAAAGAATGGTAGTGAAGAATTGTGTCAAAACAAAGCAAGTTAAAATGGTGGTGGTCATGAAAAACTAACGCCCAAGGCACACAATGAGTGTATGTGTTCGAAGTGCGCCTCGCTAAAACTAACGCCTAAGTGCGTCTCGCTAAAACGGTCATAACTTTTAACTCGTAATTTCGATCGGGACGTTTTTTGGCTCGTTGGAAAGTTAATGAGATGCTTCATCCGAAAACGCTTAAGTCGTAAATTCATCAGGTCTTTCAATGATTTTTGTGCTAGTGCGAGCGCGGTGACAATTCTAAAAAAACGTCATTTAACACCTCAAAACGGCCTCCGAAGTTTTGGAGTATATGACAACACTAAAATATAGCTCAAAATGTATTCGGAGTATGAGAACATTAAAATTGGTGTTCGGGTGCTCTGCGAGGTTAAGGAGAGAGGGACGCGTTACATGTCACATAAGATCATACTAGCACTAAAGCACTGGATCCTATAAGAACTTCGAAGTTACGCGTGCTTGTGTGAGTGTAGTAGTTAAATCTGCTGGATCCTACTAGAACTTTGAAGTTAAGCGTGTTTGGGTGAGAGTAGTACTAGGATGGGTCACGTGAGGTTGATGTGTGGCACGAAATTGCCAGATCTAAGACAATTACAAATAATAATAAATACATTTTTTATCATATTATTTGTGTCGGTTTTAGCAAAAAATCGACACTGATAATCTCCGATTATAGTGTCACTATATCTTTGTCGGTTTAAAAACCGACACAAATGTGTATTCCGAACTGACATAAATGTAGGTTTTTAAGGTAGCGTGAGTGTAGCAACATACCTCCACTCCAAGGTCGACATTGCCCATTGTGTCAAAACTTAATGGCTTCATGAGATCAGCTTTGTTATTCTGCATTATTGGGATTGTTCCAGCTGGACATGCTATGGTTGGCAGCTGTGGACTTGTGACTTGAGCTTCTGACGAAAATTCGAGATGGCTCCTTGCCGGATAAGAGCTTGGCTCCATCTGTTTGACATGTCAAGCTAAATTAATTACGGCAAAATAAAATAAAGTTATTATGAAGCACTGTGAATTATTGTTTATAACACACTCGTATCAATATATTAGGAACAAGCACAAACCTCCCTTTGATGCTATTACAAAACTAGTCAATTGACTTGTGTACTTAATTTACGTCTAGATTTTTTTATCATTAGAAAATTTTATGATAAATATTTCAATGAACTATACAGTTACTTAATAATGAATTAAGAAATGTGCTGCGATAATTGGTCGTTGAAATATAAGCAAATGTGGTTTTCTAGTCCTATAATATGTTTTGTTAGTACGGATTCAATTAAGTTATTATAGCCAAATGTTTTTTGAATTACATGAATGGATTAAATCTTAGTCAAATTCTAATGTGTTTATACATAATTATAAACAGGAATTCCTTCACACCTAAATATGAGATGGCATCTTGTTAACTATAAAACAGAAGATAATTACTGAAAAATAATAATTATTACAATAATAATGGAAATTCATGTTTATGTAAATTAAAGAGGAGCAACAAAGGAATTTTACTAAATGATTAGATAAATCTATATTAAGGTGATCTTTTTACCCTATATTAAGCATATAATGGTATGTATATACTATGTATAACATAATAGAGTGGTCAATAAGTTAAACAACGATATATATCCCTCCATTATGGGAAGTGACTTACTTGAATCTGGTGATCTTTCAGAAACGGATGATCAAAAGCAGGCTGTCGATTTATGTCGATGCAATCAAATACATCACCATCTTTTGTCTATTTGGAATTTGGAGTGCTCGTTAACCACCATTATGGCGTTAAGATCTCAAAAGGGAATGATTTGTAGAACATACCTGAATGGTTCTCCTGACATGTCGATTACTGATACGACGTTGGCTATCATTTTGCCCTTGCTTTGTTGTCGTTTTTTGTTCTTGTACACCTGCAACTAGAACAAGATATGATAGAAAAATAGCCACTCTGATCCCTATTTGTTGTTCCATACTGTAGAAATTTCAAGTGACCAATATTTTTTCAGCTAGATTTACCCCTGTTTTATAGGCCATGGAGGGCGCTGCTGCGGACTTATTTGATACGGCTATATCTACCCTATTTAGGAGGCAATAAATTTTCATGCTAATGATACAGCTAACTTGTTGAAAGCAATGAATGATTCAACGAATATGAAATGTTTTTCCCTGTATTAACTGGGATATCAAGTATGAGTTGCTTGCATATATGCATAAATTTGAAAACACTCCAACTGTACCTGCAAGTAAAGATCTTTTATATTAAATATATTAGTTGGGAGAACAGCTAATAAAAGTTACTCCCTCTATCCAAATTCATAAGACGTATTTTTTCTTGGCACATAGATAAAAAAGGTATTGAAAATAACTAGATTACCCCTAATTATATCACTAAGCATTATATTCAATGCATGCATGTAAAAAATATAAATTAAAGATCAATATTTATTAGGGGTATAGCGGGAACATCACATTAATTTTGCATTATAACATGAAATACATCCTATATTTGTGGACAAGACCATTAAAAAATACGCTTTACAAACCTAGACGAAAGGAGTAATTCCTAATGAGGAAGGGGCAGAGAGTGGCATGTTGATAAATTTACCGTCATATACTCCATCCAAGTTTATAGGGCCTATTTTCTCTTGATATATAGACCAAGTAGATATTAAAAATGAATAGATTACCTCTAATTATTATCTCCAAGCACTATACTCAATGCATGCATGTAGAGAATATTAAGTAAATCTGGATATTTATTAGGGATATAAAGGAAACATCACACTAATTTTTGCATTAAAACATGAAATACACTCTATATTTATGAACAAAACTATTTAAAAAATATGTACTATAAACCTAAACGAAGGGAGTAGCATACATATTCACAATTTGCTACCAATATTAATTGTTTCCCACCATATCCACCTAGGAGATATACAGCTGTCCAGACATCCCTACCACAAGCATGTCCTTTACTTCCCCTAGTTCACATGATGTTGTTCATGAAAATCCTAGGAATTTTTTAAATAATAAAAATTTTACAAAAATAATACCTTGAAAAAATAACAGGAATAGAAACTCTATGTTGAGGAACGCGGTATGCTACACTAGCACAAATTAAAATTTCTACCGCAAACCAGAAAAGCTACTCGCAAGAAAGGGATCATAGATCTATTACCACTAGACGCGCACTTGCGGAATCCTTCGCACGTCATTGTAGTGGATCGTTCTCGGCGTGGATTGTCCTTGCCGCAGATCGTCCTCGCCGCGGATCTTCCTCGCCACGGATCGTCCTCGCTGCGGATCATCCTCTCCACGTTGCAGTAGCAGCAGCGTCACCACAACAGTCCACACATCTGGGGATGGAACGTCGTGCGTCGGTGTGTAAGCACCGGGTCGCTCGGCAGGGGCAACGAGAGGAGGTGGCTAGGGTTTCTGGCGAAACACCTCTAAACCGCACGAAAGTGTATTCTGCGTCTAGCCTCCTCCCCTCCTTATATAGCCACGAGGTGAAACCCTAGGCAGTCAGGGGCCATCTACGCGCTAAGTCCACGAGGTCCATTAATTACGGATCCAATCCGAATTAATGCGTCCCTGCCCGTTAAGTGTGTGACCCTGTAGGTTCATGCGCATTTTGACATGGATTCGAAAAACCCTTTTCTAATCCAATAGTCGGTAGCGGCTCCTTGCAGAGCATGCCAACTCCCAAACGCATATGATTAAAGTACTGATGTAATAATCCCTTTGCCAAACTATATGAAGATCGAACTCAAGGCGAGAAGCATGTCATCCTTTGACAGTTAAATCCATTTCTCGTATTGTGATATATTAATAAGTTGTGATTGACTTCTCAATCACAGCATGGCCATGCACTTCCTTAATCATATCACACGAGTGGCCTAGACATATATCTCCGTTACATTGGAGTGGCAAATTCCATCTTGACTGCTCACTTCCCTTTGCATGTTTCATCGTAAACATGAAAGCTACCTTTATAACTATCCAGTTAGGAAATAGTGTTTCGTAACCCCAAGGTAAACTATTACATATGTATGGAATATGACAATCTCAGGTCTAAGGATCATACATCTACTATGTATGAGATATGCTGATGACACATAAGAATGTAACATTCTCGCAGTGTCCCATTGTGGGTCTATCTAACCCATGTTCTTCAACATGCGTCCACAATATATTGATGATATCTCCATATCCCATGATCTATGAAACATGATCATCGGACAATACATGTGTTGATCTATTCATCGTTGTCCTATACGATGATATCCGATCAGAGATATTTATCGAATTATATCAATAAGTAAAGAGCTTCATAAACAAGTCACACACTTGTTGATCAAAACAATGATATACATTCATTGGACCAATAATCATATTATTATTCATAAACATAGTCATGTTACAATCATCCATATGATTGCCTCAAGGGCATAACACTAACAATCTCCCACTTGAACTTGAGTCAATCAATTAAGTATCTAATACCAATAGACCTCGTGTGCGCCTCATGCTTAGGTTGTGGCAGTGGCTTTGTCAATGGATCTGTAACACCCCGGCATCTAGTATGCCCTGAATGTCACCAAACATGAAGAAGCAACATCTAAATACCATAAATAAAGATAAATTACAGCAAGAGCGCAAAAGCTAAAACCAAAAATTTTGGCAGCATCTCCTTTGTTTTTCCATGAATCGAAGCAAGAGCAATATCATGGCAAGATATATCATAACATGAGACATCTAAAACAGCAATAACAATTGATTTAGCAACATCTTACGTCTAAAATAATGAATCCGACCACTCCACAAATTATAACGAAGCAAATGATGAACTTAAGCACACATCCAAGCCATACTCCAAGTTTCATTGCACTATTCTTATTATCATGAATGAGTAAACTGTCTAAATGTGTGAAGCTACGTGTAGAAGTGTAGCTAAACTCCGTTCCCGCATGCCGGTTTCATGGTACCTAAAAACAACATAAGACACAAGCGTGAGTTCATCACTCAGCGAAGTGTATTGCAATGGAATAGAACAACAACATTATTCACTCAGCGAAGTGCCGTTTGAAAGTTATGATCGTTTTACCGAATGTGTTCAAATCTGTGATGTAATTGGGAGAGAACGTAATGTTTTGTAGATTAAACAATTTTAAAGGCCGAATCAGCTTTTCCCAATACTTAGAGAAAGCTAGGAAATTTCCTAAGCTTCGCGATGATTTACTCGTTTACTTAATTTGGAGAGCTAGAACCCAAGTTATGCTAAATTGAAGTCTGCTGTCCCGGGGGACAGATTCTCTGTTTTTCGTTTTCGGCAGTAGTTTGCGAAATCGGGGTAGATGAGCGAGTGTGTACTGTTTTATGGGCACGTTTTGAGTATGTGGTACTTATGTGCAGGTGGTGTGACCCCGGGAGTTCCCTCATCCTCTCGCCAATCCGTCACCCGCGGTTAAGGCAAGTGTATTGGAATGGGTATCGTGTTGAATGTAACTAGACTTGACTAGATGCAAATTGTTTCATGATATGCTACCTTGCCATGATTAGTGATTGCCCATGTTATGGTGAAAATGGTCTTTTATGATGCTATGCAATGGTTAATTGTTTATGTTTATGGTATATGTATAGAGTAACTAAAAACAATGCAGTTGTTTTTATGATTATGCCCATTTATTGATGTTGATGACTTAGTAGTGGTGGTAATTGTGTAGATGGAGGTTATTGTAACATGTTGTGATGGAGTGAACCATGGATAATTAACATGATGTAGAATTTTATCCTTAATGAATGTATGTCTTATAATCATATTTACGAACCTTGTCCTGTGGAGATAATATTTACATGTTGAAGTCGTTTGTTAACTGACTAAGTTCCGATTGTCGAGACGTTGACATATAGGTGGTATGAAATTTATTGGTTGGTCATGCTGAAAGATTTGTTGAAGTACTATGTTTCAAATTTAGAATAAGATGTATTATGATGTGATGATCCGTGGGGATCATGTCGAGGTAGTCTTGGTTGGGTGTCTTTTTGATAAGCATTATAAATTTTAATTAAAAGTGTTGAGAATGGTAACTAGAGAAAGAATTTGTTATGTAATTTTTGTTAAATCCAGTTGGACCTTCTCAATGAGTAAGTAGTGAATTTTGAAGTCTTTAATGGAAAGCATAGTGGAACACTAGAGATGGTTGTATCTATGCTGAGCTGGTGTTTAAAACCTTTTTGGACTGGTTTGGTTGTGTGCTAGTTTGGTTGAATGCTTTCGGGTAAGGTATTCCTTATGTTGTATTTCAGAGTTTCCCTAAACTTGTAGTGATTGGTGTCAATCTTTGGTTTTGACTAATTTGTTTAGCTTAAGCTATGAGTATGGATTTATACCCAAGAGTTTTGAGTGGATCACGCTCTTTCGCGTTCAACTGAATTATCTTTGGAAACCATATGTAAAAGAAATAAATGGATATAGTGGGTTGTGTTGGAAACCCTGGAGTTAGGCACTTAACTTGTAACTCTATTGTGAATAGAGTTGGCTTTATTTGGAAAATGTGTGCGGTGTTTGCAAAGTGCTTCAAAAAGGTGGATCTTATGAACGTTCCATGAGTGATTTTGCTGGTGAAGTGTTTCTTTTGGGATTGAGTCTCCTTTTTTTTCTTTGAAAGAATTTGTAGCGATTGTGGGTGCAAATGTTTGATTTGAGAATTGATGTTCTCTTCGGAAATATTGACTTTGGTTAAAATGCGTGTTTATCATAAAAGAGTTGATGAGCCAGGTCAGTGAGAAAGTCATATATGAATATATGACTAATCCGGAGTGCTCTTGGAAAGCTTGCATTCATGTCATGAATTGAGGTTCCCATTGCTCTCTAGCATGAAAAGAAAGAATGGATAAATGCTGGTATTTTGGTTATGTTGTAAGATAATTGAGTTTCCTTTTCTCTTTGAGAGTTATTGTGGCAGTTGTGGATTCTTAGGTTTGATTTGAGAATCGATTTTCTCTTCCAAAATGTGATTTTGGTTAAAATGACAAGTTTGGCTTTGGTGAAAGTGAATTGAGTTGTATTTGGTTGTTAAGAATTTATGTCAAAGATTTGAGTGAAGTCTCTCTCTTTTGGTTGAGTGCTCCCCGATGCGAAATGTATCGCATTGATTTGAGATTGGAGTTTTTCCTTTGCGACTTGACTTAGGAAAAGAAATAGAGTGATCTTTCGATGTTGTCGAATCTTTGTTCCAAAGTGATTTGTGGCGTTTTTGGGATTCGAGTTGATGAATGTGGTTCATCCGGCTAAAGGGAGTTGCTTTTTGTTAGCATTCTCGTCGAGTTATGAATAGAAATGCTTATGGAATTGTTGAGTATAATGGGGGATTATACTCATGGGCTTGGTAGTTTTTGAGTGAGGAAGTGTGAGGGCGAGACTCTCATATGAAAAGAACCAGTGTGGTTTGGTAAGAATTTTCAGCCCTAGCTTGGGCTAGGCGTAGAACTTTGGTTGTGGTTCAAAAGGTGGTCATGATGGAAGCTTGTGTTGTCGGTTCAAATTTTGTTAAGAATATGGTTGGTTGTTAAAAAGGTGATGGTAATTTGAAATAAGGTGTTCTGTCGTGATCATTGTCTTAGCTAGCAGTCTATGGGTATGATGTTTACCCATGAGAGGATGGAATGAATTGATAGCGTGATTGTGTTTCGGAAAGGCAAATGTGCCGTAATGAGTTATTTCTTTCGATGGCATTTCTCGGGAATGTAGAGATGTTGTTAAACGAAATGTGACTCGCTTTGATTATGCCATGTTGAGTTTAATGAAATATGGAAGCCTCGTTGGTTGTGATAGTAGTGTGAAGTGTTTGTCGTGAGAATTCGGGCACTTTCGTGCCAAGGAGTGTATGGAATGAGAAGTGTGAGACCGTTTTCTTTCGTGGTCTGTTTGGGATCTTATCCTATCGTTTGGGACGTTCTGAGACCTTGCGTGAGTGCTTTATCAGGACCTCACCTTTGAGTCCCGTCCTGTGAAAATTCTGGAGAATTCGGAGTGAGTGTTGAAGAATAGGACGCTCAAGTTTGTTAAAGTCCTGTGATCGCATCAGACTGAGAGGGAAGCGACTTGGGAGCTGGAGTCTCGTATGCGCGAGAAGTACCCTGAGCTATTCACCTCAGGTATGAAATGTGAAGCTTAGCTATCTTTTATTTTGCCTAGTTGCGTAGTGGCGTGTCTTGGATTCGAGGGCGAATCCTATTGAAGGGGGGAGAATGCGACACTACGGAATGTCGTGACATTATAAATTATGAAATTTGAGAATAAAAACTTTACGGTATGGTGTTTTATTGTGTTTTGGCCGTTTCCGGGTGTTTGGGCTTTTCCGGGGGAGTTTGGGCCTTGGGGGAACTAATTTGGGCTTTAGGGGGATGATTTGGGCCACTGGTGGAGGGGTTTTTGGCCCATTTGGGGGAGCAACCAGCCAGCCCTAGCTTTGGTGCGCCCCCCTTCCCCCTCCTCCCCTCCAACACCTAGCCGCCACCCCCCTTGTATGTGTGTGCGCCTCCCCTCCCCATCCCCCTCCTAGCCGCACCCTCCCCTCCCCCATGGCGCCACCCCCCTTCCCCTCTGTAACATCCCAAAATTTGGGTTTTCAAAAATTTTTGGTTTAGTTTAGCTTCCCAAAAATTTTCGTTGATTTTCTCGCGTTTATAAAGCTTGATTCGAATTTTCTAAAAGCTAAAACAATTTAAATGGATTATTCTAAACCTCAAATAAAATATATTTAATTTTATTTGGGTTCCTTGTGCTTCAAGAAATTTTTCTCTAATTTTTGAGATTTTTCGTAGCTCGTTTGCTATTTATTGGACTCAATTGGAATTTATTTGTATTAAGCCCTTTTGTTGAAATTAATTAATTATTTGGAAAATTTTATATAAAGTTTTGTTGAAAATATTTTATTTGAGTTCCAAATGCCTCAAAATATTTTCTAAAATTTTTCTAGAATTTTTCTGATATTTTTATTGCCTCAAATGAATTATTTGAATTTTGGGAATTATTTTTATTCGAAAATTGTGGAAATTCGGATTTCGCTTTTTGGGCCAAATCTCCATCTCTCTCTCTCTCCCCCGGCCACCACCCCGGCCGGCCATTGCCGCCGGGCCAGCTCGCCTCGCCTCCCCTCGCGCTAGGCCGCCTCGGCCCACCTCCACACGCGTGCGCCAGCGCCGGCAGCCGAGCCGCTTGGGCCAACGCCCCCGCCCCCGCCTGGGCCACGTGTCGCGCCCACGTTGGGCCACGTCGCCCCCGGGTCCGATCCGCCCACCAAGTGCTCGATTTAATGCCTATAAGACCCGTTTTTGCTTCAAACGCGTTCAAACTTGATTTTTCTTGACCTAGCCGCCACGCCAACCCCATGTAGAACTCCCATGGCCTCTCCCACGCAGGTGCCACCCCTTGGATCTTCCCCAAACCCGAGAAATCCACCCCATGTCCTCCGGATGTCACCCAACGTCGACTAAACTTTGGAGCCGCGTCCCGGGCAGTTTGTTGACTCTTTTTGAGATTGGTATTTGCCATGGTGTGCCACAAGGTACCATCTGCTTGCTGTCCAAAATTCAGCCAATTTGGCCCACGGGATCAAAAGTTATGGCCATTTCAATCTCGAATCTTGCCGAGGCCATAACTCCCTCAATTTTTCGAGTTTGACCGTGAAATTTTTTGTGTAGACTCCTGGGGATGTCCTCTACATGATGCACATCTTGACTCACGGTTTTGCACTCTGGAGTTGGCACAGAAAAATATTTTCTCCGATCAGACTGCGATCAGACTGCGTTTCAGACAGCTGCAAACTTCCTCGCGCGTTCCCCGCTGTTCTAGAAGGTATTTCTTCAAGCCACCTGCCTCACGGTGTGCCTCTTGATTCCGTGTAGCTCTCGGTCAAATTTCGACCTTAAACCGTCGTCTTTCGGACTAAACCGTTGTTACCGGTTTGCGTATCGGTTAGGCATCATTGGTAGAGTTTTATCACGGCCATGTCATTGCACCGACGGTTGCTACCTTGTTTCATGAGTATCCTATCATTGTTTGACCTCCGCCGTTAACGTTTTGCCGTTAACGTTTCACCGTTAACGCTCCGTCATTAACGTTTCACCGTTAACACTCCGTCGTTAACGTTCCCTCGTTAACGTTCCACCGTTAACGCTCTGTAGTTAACGTTTCACCGTTAACGCTCCATCGTTAACGTTCCGTCGTTAACGTTCCACCGTTAACGTTCCGCCGTTAACGCTTCATCGTTAACGCTTGGCTCTCATCGCTTCGTTGTCATCGCATGCGTGCATTAATGCACAGATCCTAGTGCAATGCCTTCGTCTTCTCTATCATCATGACGTGAGCCTAGTATCATCGTCGTAACATCTTCAAAGCCGAATCAAAAGCCTAACCTAAGACCGGTTCGATGAACTAAGTTCATCGTGAGCCGCGTCGTTATCTTTGCAATCTTCCCCGTTGTTTCAATCGTGGGACGACACTTGTCTTGTCTTATCCCTGAAAACCTAATCTACCAATAACCTAGACTTCGTTCGTGGACTTGGTCGATAGACCATTGGCCATGTGTCTTACCCTTGTGCCCGATCTAATCTAACCGTGTCTCTTTTGTTTGATCGTGTTTCATTCAGTCAACAAAAGTCAACTTCGAGAATCAGTTTAGTTCATTGTGAACTAACATATCCTTATGGACCCGATCTATAGATCGAGGGCTCATATGTCAATGTTTGTCCAATCAAGATAATAACCTTGGAAGAAATATTATTCGGAATAATATTCTTTCTTTCCTAGTTATTAATCTTTCCCTTTTCGGTGTCTTTCCTAAAGCTCGTTCTCTTTTGTCTAACCTTCGATCTAATCCGATCAAGTCCCTAAATTCTCCCAAGCCGTTGTGCCCAATGCTATTTGTTCTTAATTTGGAGTTTATTTGATTTGTCTTTGAGTTTTGTTGCATTTGTGTTTCTTTATCGTTAGACGCGTTGTCCGGAAGTCGTCCTACGGAGCTGAAAGTCAAGGAAGCGAAGATTGAAGATCGAGGACCAAGAATCAAAGATAAAGAGTGAAGAACAGTAAATGTTGCAAGGGCCAGGCAAGTTGTGCTTTGAACATGTTGATCCCATTTTCGAAACTTATGTTGTTTCAAATTATTGCATGCTAGTTTAAGTTAAACTGATTTTAATTAATTTGGGATTAGATAATCAACCTACTTGTTATCGCCACCTTGCCTATAATGATTGTATGCCATGGTTCATTTGTCACCCTAGATTTGTTGATTAATAGTTGGTAGCTAATAAATTGCCAACATGGGTTAGATAGAACGTATTAGTTTGCTTAGACCTGCAACGAGTCAGTGCCATCATTTTGGAATTACAAATGTCAATATTGATTAATGGAATATGCAATGTATTTTGAAATCGTGTGACGTGTTGCCGACACGATGAAGTTGATATGTGGAGGTCTTCGTACTTCTTCAAGGATGTTGAGTTGTTGGCATTGTGTTGCGCAATAATCAACTGGGGGTGATAAAATGATTTAGACTGGGGCAAGTGGCAAGAATTATGGTGGGCCAGTTTGGCGGTTGGGAATGTTTGAAACATGATATATATATGAGTGATGGTGAGATGGATTTCTTTGAGAGTATTGATGTAAGTCTTGCCCTGGTTACTCTAAGGACTTAACCTTGCAAGCCTTTGAACTGAGTCAATCATACAACCACATGTCTGTAATGGGACGGACCTAGTTGAGTAAGTTACTAATAACTTGCGTGTGGTACCTCGGGGTGTCAACTACATCTTTTGTGTAGCTTGAAGGGGGGGCGTACCAGGGCTGTGGCATGGTACCCATCCAACGGTATGTCGGTCCCATACTTCGCCTCTATTAAGGGAAGGGATGGTGTATGGCAAAAACCGGAGAGGTTCACTTGTGTAGTTAGAAGTTTCCGAAAGGCTTTGTTATGATCACTCATTCGCATACTCTTGTATGGCGATTCACGGCTGACGTGATGAGTTGATTGTATCTTATGGGTAAAGTGTATAACCTCTGCAGAGTGTAAAATCTATTCGAATAGCCATGTCCGCGGTACCGGACAATGCTCGGGGATTACAGTTAAGGGTTAGCTTTTCTCAAAATTGAACTTGGGCTTGGCAGTTTGCTTGTGGAAAAGTGATAACTAGTTAAGGATGTGGAATGTTTTACTTATGAAATAACTGTGAAATTCTATTACTGTTATTACTTGTTTTACTACTTTACAATCTATTATATTTATCTGTGATTGTTGCTTTTCTGCAAAATAACCATTCAGCCTGTCATTTGGAGTAAGCCATGCATATAGTTATTAGACTTGCATTCTGTGCATGACTTGCTGAGTGCTTTATGTACTCACCCCTTGCAAACAAACAATCTCCAGTGAGCAAAAGTCTACATCGTCGAAGAAGAAGTTTCGTGAGAAGGCGATTATCTAGGAGTTGAACCCCGTCAGTTGCCTGTGGCGTATTGATGGGATTCACCGATGTTCTTCGTTCCGCTGCTGCTTATTCGGAGTTAAAGCCGTCAAGGTTTCGCAAATGTAAGGTTGACCTTAAGGTCGTTCAACAGTTTATATTTTATAATTGAGTTATTTTTATTTTTCCACTGTGTATGATTGTGATATTCATCTATGTTGAGACTGTGTGCACTAGCGTGATCCTAGACTAGTGATGAATACACAGAGGGTCCGGATTTGCAAATTTGGGTCCCGACACTGTCCCTCCCCACCGCTAGCCGGCCCTAGCATGACTCCAATCCCACTGTCCGTGAGCTTCCGTCCAAGCAGATCCGGCAGTTCCGGCACGAGGAAGACGATCGAGGAACCCGAGAGGAGAGGATTCGGCGTTCGTCGTTCGTCGGGCAAAGGTATGGTATGGGTGATCCTTGGGGATGGTCTAGGTGCTTATATAGAGGTTGATTTGATGCTTTTAGATCGAGAGGTGGTGCTGTGTTTGGGTAGATTGGATGAAAACTAGAGATTTCATAGTTCTCTGTTTTGGGCAGATTGGGCACACGACCTAGGGTTTGAGTTTTTACAATTTTTGAATCGGATTTTGGTCGGCCGCCTGTTGATAAAGTTGTAGATAACTTCAATACCTTTAATTGGACACCAAGAACGTCCAATTCCGCCTAGCCGTTTGAAAGTTATAATCGTTTTACCGATCGTGTTCAAATCTATGACGTAATTGGGAGAGAACGTAATGTTTTGTAGATTAAACAATTTTAGAGGCCGAATCAGCTTTTCCCAATACTTAGAGAAAGCTAGTAAATTTCCTAAGCTTCGCGATGATGTACTCGTTTACTCGATTTGGAGATCTAGAACTCAAGTTATGCTAGATTGAAGTCTGCTATCCCGGGGGGGACAGATTCTCTGTTTTTCTTTTTCGGGAGTAGTTTGCGTAATCGGGGTAGAAGTTGTAGATAACTTTCCATTGAGGAGATTCCTGTAGTGAACGAGTTTGTTGATGTGTTCCCTGATGAGTTGCCTGGTCTACCTCCCGTGAGGAATGTGGAGTTTCGTATTGATCTTGTTCCGGGCACTCGACCTATTTCTATCTCTCCATACCGCTTGGCTCATCCTTTTCAAGACGAGTTGAAGAAGCAGTTGGAGGATTTGTTGGCCAAGGGCTTTATTCGGCGTAGCGTTTCGCCATGGGGAGCACCCGTTCTCTTTGTCTCGAAGAAGGATGGAAGTTGGCGCATGTGCATTGATTATCGTGCTCTTAATCAAGTGACAGTCATGAACAAGTATCCTTTGCCTCGCATCGAGGATCTGTTTGACCAACTGAAGGGAGCAAAGGTGTTCTCCAAGATTGATCTTCAGTCGGGGTACAATCAGATCCGTGTGAGGGAGCAGAACATTGAGAAGACTGCTTTCTCCACTAGGTATGGGCATTATGAATTTAAAGTTATGTCTTTTGGACTAACTAATGCTCCTGCTGTATTTATGGAGGCGATGAACAGTATGCTACACAAGTATCTTGATGAGTTTGTGGTAGTGTTCATCGATGACATTCTGGTTTACTCTAAATCAGAAGAGGAGCATGAGCGACATTTGAGGCTTGTGCTGAGCACCTTGAGGGAGAATCAGTTCTTTGCTAAGCTGAAAAAGTGCGAATTCTGGATTTCAGAAGTGGGTTTTCTTTGCCACATCATAAATCCAGAGGACATATCCGTAGATCCTAGCAAAGTCTCAGCAGTTTTGGATTGGAAAAGGCCTTCCAATGTCAAAGAGGTGCGTAGTTTCCTTGGGTTAGCTGGCTACTATCGGCGTTTTGTGCAGGATTTCTCTATCATTGCCAAGCCACTTTTGCAGCTTACTCAGAAGGGGATGAAATTCCAGTGGACTGCAGAGTGTGAGCAAAGTTTCTGCACTTTGAAGGAGAAGTTAGTGACTGCTCCTGTTCTTACCCTTCCTGAGCCGGGGAAGCGCTTCACTGTTTATTCTGATGCTTCTCGTTTGGGACTTGGTTGTGTGCTCATGCAAGATGGCAAAGTGATTGCTTATGCATCGAGGCAGCTGAAAAAGCATGAGCAGAACTATCCCACGCATGATCTTGAGCTAGCCGCTGTGGTGTTTGCACTGAAGATATGGAGGCATTACCTGTATGGCGAGTCTTGTGATATCTTCACTGATCACAAGAGCCTCAAGTACATCTTTACTCAGAAAGATTTGAACTTGAGGCAGAGGAGGTGGCTAGAGTTGATAAAGGACTATGACCTCACTATCCAGTACCATCCGGGTAAGGCAAATGTGGTGCCTGACGCTCTCAGTCGTAAGACAATGCCCCCTGTTGTTGATTGTCTTGTTGCTGATTTTGAGCGTTTGGGAGTCTCCTACTGCTTTGCGGGGACCATGCAAGCTGAAACTCAATTGATGCTTGAGTCAGCGATCCCCGAGCGTGTGCGGGAGGCACAGCAGCATGATCGGTTGCTCCAGCAGGTGAGGAAACGCCTTGAGGATGGCAAGTCTGGAGACTTTACCGTTGATGATGTGGGAGCTTTGAGGATGGCAAGTCTGGAGACTTTACCGTTGATGATGTGCGTACCTCAGAAATCCCAAGTGAAAGAGGATATTCTGAAAGAGGCTCATCGCACCCCGTACACGGTCCATCCTGGGGAGATTTAGAGTTGGAATCGGTTGCTCCATATGACTTTCTCACCGACCTGGCTCAACGACTCTTTTATCATTTAACATCTATAAACGATGTCATGTTTACTTTTCACCATTCATTCATCAAGTAACAACACTACCGAATAGTCATTCACAAGACGACTTCTTCCTCTGTATCACATGAATAAAACTCGAATAACATCGAGGATTGCGCTAATCCATATAAACTATGACAGCAGCATAGTTAACAGTAAGGCACCACATCGTATCAGAACCCACCAATGATAGAAAGCTAAACTTGCAAAACATCGCATTTTAACCAAAATCAACATTTTGGAAAAGAACATCGACTCCAAAATCAAACACTTCACTAACAAAAATGCTTATGAAACATTCATAAAAATCCACCCTTGTGAAGCACACGCACACCAGGCACATTTTCCAAATAACTCCAACTCTAGCCAAATAGAGATTACAAATTAAACCTCGTGAGTTTTCCAACACAACCCTCTATGTCCATCTGTTTCCTTTCAAATTTGTTCCAAGGATAACTTAGTGTGAACGCGAAGGAGCGCGATCCACTCAAAAACTTTTGGGTGTAAATCCATACTCACAACACAAACTAAACAAATTAGCCAAAACCAAAGATTGGCACCAATCACTACAAGCTTAGGGAAACTCTGAAATACAACATAAAGAATACTTTGACCAAAAGCATTCAACCAAGATAGCAAACAACCAAACCAGTCCAGAAGGTTTTAAACACCAGCTTAGCATAAATACAATCATCTCTAGTGTTCCACTATGCTTTCCATTAAAGACTTCAAAATTCACTACTTACTCATTGAGAAAGTCCAACCAGATTTAACAAAATTTACGTAACAATTTCTTTCTCTAGTTACCATTCCCAACACTTTTAATTAGGGTTTATGATGCTTATCAAAAAGGCACCCAACCAAGACTACATTGACATGATCCCCACGGATCACCAAATCATAATACATCTTATTCTAAATTTGAAACATAGTACTTCAACAAATCTTTCAGCATGATCAACCTATAAATTTCATACCACCTATATGTCCACGTCTCGACAATCGAAACTTATTCAGTTAACCAACGACTTCAACATATAAATATTATCTCTACAAGACAAAGTTCGTAACTATGATTCTGAGACATACATTGATTAAGGATAAAATTCTACATCATGTTAATTATCCATGGTTCACTCCATCACAACATGTTACAATAACCTCCATTTTAACAATGGGTTCCAACAAGTAATCTACACAATTACCACCACTACTAAGCCATCAATATCAATAAATGAGCTAAATCATAAAAACAGCTGCATTGTTTTTAATTACTCTATCCATATATCATAACAAATTGTCACTACACAACATACTCTAGCTATTAAAACAAATTTAATAAGTTAGACTAGCACAAGGTTCTTACAACAACAACAAAACCTATATTTTCCCAATTGACATCGGTACTAGCATTACAGGAACACAGCTGCGTACTTCCAATTATGCTAATGATTTGCAACATCATAAATAACAACTATAATCAACTTCCAAGTTAAGGTCACAAGCCAGCATGATTGAATTTCTCTACTAACATATTAAATTAGAACATCTTTAAACAATCAACCCAGTTTCTTTAACAACATCAGTAGGCTACATCATCTTAATGTTCGAATTATGCATCAGGGTTTAAAACTTTAAACATTATCGAGGATCATAAGCACTTTTAAAGCAAGGCAACAGGTTCTAAGCATGTATATTAACCCATTTAATCATTCTCGCTACAGAGTAAACTACAACACTAGTAGTCTATTTATTCTCAAGCTAGAGATAATAATCACATTGAATTGATTCAACTCGCAATTTAACTTAGCAACACGTCATTCCATAAACCACAGCTCAAGAACCAGAACGATAACCGACAAACAATTTCTCCTTTCTAAGCGAGGAGAAAAACAAAACTCCAACAGAAATGTAGGAGAGCTCAACTCTCGAATTTCCGACTTTGATAGCCCAAAACTCTTCAAGAAATCTCAAGATCTATACTTCCAAGAAGGAAGATGGATACACCAGGGAAAACCAAATGTTCAACCAAATCTTTTCCGATAAAGGTTCAAACTTAGCACCACCCAACTTAAGGTCTGCACAAGGAGAAACTTCAACACATTCTTAGATAGGGAGAACAACAACCACACATGTTTCCTCCCCAAGACAGTCCACCATTACCAACAAAACTGGGTGTCAAAACAAAAATTGCGGCCAAAAGACGCGCAACACACAACTCTTCTTCTTCATCTTCAACCAAGGAAAACAAAACCACAAACCGCCTACGGAACAATCCGTGAGAATCCCACACCCAAACACTTTTCTTTTGATTTCAATCAACTAAAACCAAGAAAACCAACCTCACCGATCGTCAGAACGGTAAAAGAAATTCAAAAGGATCCACCATCAACTTTTCTAATCAACTCCAACAACTTCCCGGTCTACGACAGAAAGGATAAGCACTCTTCTCCTACAGGGGTTAATAATTCTTCGGTGATGGCGTTAACCGGCCACACCGTCAAACCATACCCTTACTATGAACAAAAAGGGGTGACCGAAACCCTTCGGCACCACAACCCCACTTCATCACAAATATAGCAACTCAATCAAATCTATCATAAAGATAGCGTTATACATCATCAAAATGCAGCATTTAACATCAAAGCTTAAATACAATATTTAAGCGGATAGCATCGATACCCATACCCTTCCTACTGTGCATCAGAGTGTGTCAAGTTTTAAATTAGTTAGCCAAACTATTTCAGATTTTAAGGTTATTGCCCTAAGGCCAAATTTTAACAAGTAAACCTATGCCATGTTTCTACTTTTCCAAGTCAATATTTTTTGTTTACTCTAGAGTAATTTGCTACAATCACATTCCACGAACCTAAAGCCCGCTCTGATACCAACTGTAACACCCCAGCATCAAGTATGCTCGAATGTTACCAAACATAGACTAGTCAACATCTAAAAACCACAAATAAAGATAAATTGTAGCAAAGGAGCAAATGCTAACACCGGAAATTTCGGCAGCATCTTCTTTGTTTTTCCATGATTCGGCGCAACAAAATACCACATGATATGTCATAATGGAAATCATCCAAAGCAGCAATAACAGGTAATAATGCAGCAATTTAACTCTAGCATAATGAATTTAACCACTCCATGAACCAATACGAAGTAAAGGATGTAATCAAGCACATGAACAACTCATAATCCTAGTTTCGTCACACTAGACTCAAGATCACAACTCCGAAAGGTAAATATTGTCTAATTGTGTGGAAATTATGTGATGAAGTGCCGCTAAGCCCCTTTCCCGCGTGTCGGTGTCAAAGTACCTAAGAAAAACAACATAAACACAAGCGTGAGTTCATCACTCAGCAAGTATATTGCAATGATACCAAAACAATAACAACTCACATACATACTTAATGCCATTCACATAACCTAAGAATCAACTCATGAACTTCATTTATGCTCTCATATAACACCATCATAAACATCTCAAATAAACATCTTCATAAGCATTTCATAGAACATCATAATCATCTGATAAACCACTTCATTCATGCAATGCAATGTACATATCTCTCTGAAGCACAAACCGGTATTGCCGAGTGCACACCCGTCGGCGTGCAGCACCTTTCCCCTTCCATTCCGTAGATGGAGGGTGCCTACTCTTACTGACTCGCTCCCATGCGCAACCGTGGATGGGACTACAAGGTAGGTCTTTCGTGTTCACTACGTGTGAACACAGAGGCCCGCATCAGCATGGGACGCCTCTTCCATTATGAATGCACATATGACCTGAACATGTAAACATTGGCATAAACAATTAATACAACGAAATCATAATCGATATGAAATCATGTTCATCATGTCATAGGCAAACATCAATCATGGCATCATATCATAAAACATGTGTAAACTATCTCATATTCAAACATTACGGCTCCCTAAGCCGAACCACTACAATACACTTGCCTTAACCTCGAGCGACGGATTGGCGAGAGGTTGAGAGCACTCCCGGGGTCACACCATCTACACATAAATACCACATACTCAAAACGTGCCCACAAAATAGTACATACTCGCTCATCTACCCCGATTACGCAAACTACTCCCGAAAAAGAAAAACAGAGAATCTGTCCCCCCCGGGACAGCAGACTTCAATCTAGCATAATTTGAGTTCTAGATCTCCAAATCGAGTAAACGAGTACATCATCACGAAGCTTAGGAAATTTACTAGCTTTCTCTAAGTATTGGGAAAAGCTAATTCGGCCTCTAAAATTGTTTAATCTACAAAACATTACGTTCTGTCCCAATTACGTCACAGATTTGAACACGTTCGGTAAAACGAGCATATCTTTCAAACGGCTAGGCGGAATTGGACGTTCTTGGTGTCCAATTAAAGGTATTGAAGTTATCTACAAATTTCTCAACAGGGGTGGCGGCTAGGTTAGGGGAGAGTGGGAGGGCGGCTAGGGTTAAGGGGTGGGGCGCCCAGGGCAGGGTGCTGCCCTCCTCTCCCACCTCATGGGCCAAAATGCCCCCATCTATGGCCCAAGAAGTTCCCCCCAAGGCCCAAGTTAGGTCCCCCAAGGCCCAAACTCCCAAAATCAGCCCAGAAACGCGATTAAACTGCATAACATAAAGTTTTAATCTCCGATTTCATATTTTATAATGTTTCGACCTTCCGTAGTGCCACACTTGAGCATGGCTACCGGTGAAAAAGTTTCATCGTAATCAATTCCTTGAACTTGTTTGAAACCCTTTGCCACCAACCGTGCCTTATAAATCTGGACATTTCCATCTACGTCTGTCTTCTTCTTGAAAATCCATTTGCATTCTATGGTTTTTACACTATCAGGAGGATCGACCAAGTTCCAAACTTGATTGTCATGCATGGATTGAATTTCGGATCTCACAGCTCCAAGCCATTTTTTGGAGTTTGGGTCCATCATCGCTTCTTTGTAAGTCGTGGACTCATCATTATCCAACAATAATATGTCATGTCCATATCTTATGGGTTCATGATGCGGCCTCCCCAACCTATGTAGGGTTGGTGTCTCTTCCACAGGTTGTACAACACTTCGTACATCTTGTGAAGGTTCAGTGGTAGCTTGAACATATTCATGCGATTCTCGTATTTCATCGAGATGCACATCACTCCCACTGATTTCTTTGGAAAGAAACTCTTTCTCCAAAAAGACACCATTTCGAGCAACAAAAACTGTGTTCTCGTTTCTTTTATAAAAGTAATATCCTTTTGTTATTTTAGGATACCCCACAAAGAAGCATTTTTCTGATTTGGGTGCGAGTTTATCTGATTGCAAACATTTTACATAAGCCTCGCATCCCCATATCTTGAGAAATGACAATATGGGAGTTCTCCCGGTCCATATCTCATATGGTGTCTTCTTAACGGAATTTGATGGGACCCTATTTAATGTGAACGCAGCTGTCTCTAGAGCGAACCCCCAGAAGGATAATGGCAGATCTGTTTGGCTCATCATTGACCGAACAATATCCAATAAAGTTCGATTCCGTCGTTCGGATACGCCATTCCATTGAGGCGTTCCTGGCGGAGTAAGTGGTGGAACGATTCCACATTGCTTTAGATGATCACCAAACTCTTGGCTCAAGTATTCGCCACCATGATTTGATCGTAAGTGTTTTATTGATTTGCCAAGTTGATTTTGTACTTCGTTCTGAAACTCTTTGAACCTTTCAAAGGTTTCAGACTTATGCCTCATTAAATAGATATATCCATATCTACTAAAGTCATCAGTAAAAGTTACAAAGTACTGAAACCCACCTCTAGCAATCGAGCTCATTGGTCCACATACATCTGTATGTACTAGGGCCAATAATTGACTCGCCCTCTCACTAAAACCTGAGAAACGGATTTTTGTCATCTTGCTAAGTAAACAAGACTCACATATTTCAAATGATTCAAAATCAAATGAGGTGAGAAGTCCATCACCATGGAGCTTCTTCATGCGCTTCTCATTTATATGACCCAAGCGACAATGCCATAAAAAGGTAGGGTTCAAATCATTTGGTCGAGGTCTTTTGACATTAATGTTATAGACATGTTTTTCTTTGAGTTCAAGGACGTATAACCCATCCACCATGGGACAACGACCATAATACATATCATTAAAAAATATTGAACAAACAAAGTTCTTTATTCTGAATTCATAACCTTCATGTTCCAAACAGGAAGATGAAATAATGTTTCTACTCAAAGATGGAACAAAATTACAATTATTAAGTTCTAAAACTAATCCTGAAGGCAAATGCAATGGGTAGGTGCCAACAGCAAGACCAACAACTCTTGCTTTATTCCCTACGCGAATATCCACTTCTCCTTTTGCCAAGTCTCTACACTTTGTCAGCCCCTAGATCGAATTGCAAATGTGAGCAACTGATCCGGTATCATATACCCAAGAGCTGGAATAAGAAGTAGCAAGATTAATTTCTATAACATTAATACCTGAAGTGGAAGTCACACTCCCATTCTTTTTATCTACCAAGTACTTCTCGCAGTTTCGTTTCCAATGTCTTGACTTCTTGCAATAGAAGCACTGGGTTTCGGGTTGAGGGCCGAGTTTGAGATTCTGAAGCTTAGTTTTGAGGCTCATGATCTCATCTTGAGCCTTGGCCTTGGCCTTTCCCTTTCCCCAAGCCTTGGCTTTCTTCTTTTTGAAGGCAGTTGTCTTCTGAACCATCAGCACATGATTGGGTTTCTTCTTAATGCTTTCCTCGGCAGCCTTGAGCATCCCATGTAGCTCGGTCAGACTCTTCTCCATGCTATTCATATGAAAATTCATAATGAATGGCTCAAAGCTCTGAGGCGTAGATCGAGAATTACGTCAGAGCTGCACCAATGCTAAGGGGAAACTCAATCTTTTCCAATCTCCCAATGTAGCCAATCATCTTGATTACATGTGGGATGAACGAACTGCCTTTAGCCAGCTTACAAGCAAACAGAAGCTTTGAGATACCATACCTCTCAGCCCTTGCTTGATTCCCAAACATGCCCTTCAAGCCCACAATCATATTGTAAGCATCCTGGTCCTCATATTACTTTTGCAGCTCAGAGTCCATGGTGACAAGCATGAGACAGCTGACCTCTACGGAGGCATTAACATGTTTTTCATAGCCAGCCTTCAATCTTCGAGCAGCATTTTCGGCTGGTTCATCAGGAATCGTACTCTCTAGAACATATTCTTTCTTTTCATGTTTGAGAACAATTCTCAAGTTGCGATACCAATCCACAAAATTTGTTCAATTTAGTTTTTCTCTTTCCAAAACCGATCTCAAAGCAAAACCATGTGCAGCAGTAGGAGCAGCAGGAGGTTCCATTCAACTACAACAAAAACATGCAAAGTTTCTAAGTACTATGTTTCTGTAATACTTTTATTAAATATTTTAACAAAAGAAACTCCTATCATGCGCCCCCTTTATGGACACATGGTGAGTATTCAAGATCCATATTCATCAAACACTAGTGAGCTTTGGCATCACTGCTAGAAATCTAATGACATAGGTAAGCAACATCTTTGCTAATTACGTCTTATGTAACTCTTGTTGGTTGAGCATGAAAACAAGTAATGAATGCCTCCGTCAACTTTAGTCATGGCCAGGTCAACTCGCCCCTAGGGCTCACATGAGGGGGGGGGAGCACTTCCCGTTTCCAGATGCCAATTAAGAAACCTAGCCTCATGTGTGTTTTCCTAGACACCAATCGTCTTGTATCCGTTCCTTCATTACTGAAAAAATATTCCAACCACTTATGTCCTTAAGCCCAAAACCGTTTTGATAGCTCAGTTAAATCAACCATTGTTATGCGCGATGTGTCCAACACATCCCTATCATCTATTAAGATAGTCATTGATATACTAGTTTGGCAGTCATATCAATAATGATCTACATTCTTGATGGGTGCAACAATTGGATGGACATATTTGATTTAAAATTTTTTATAACTATGGGGATGAACAATATCTACTATGAACATGGCATCACATGCCATGAGCATAAAGAAAATAGCAAGGATTAAACACACATCCACATATAATCAAATTAAGATGTGAAATAGTATGGCCCTTAGCATTAGGATCTCCATCATCATTCTTGATTGTTCACCTTGCCATCATGCTTGATGCCACCATCTTCATCATTGTAGATGCAACTCCTTACAACTTTGATAATGAATATTACACGAGGGTTTGAAACATCACAAGTCGACACGCAGGTCGTTATACATTTTAGATTGAAATAGCCTTATGGCTTGACATGGCACGCAGGCCATGTAAATATTACATGCATCACATACACATAGGCCATACTATTTCACACAACATCCTGCAAAAAGGAGTTAAACAAAATAGATTCTACAACAGCAGGGTTCCAAGGCGGCGCCCAAGCGGGTTCAGGCAGCGCCTGGCGGGTTCAAGGGGCAGCGCCCCTGGTGGCGATTCCACTGGCTGGTCAGCGGGCGGGTCAAGGGTAGCGTCCTTGGAAATTTTTTTCAGAGGCATGTGTTCTGTTAAAAGAAAACGCCCTCAAAATCTCCACGGATCAATCAGATTGACCCAATCCGATTCAATCTGATTGGCTTGGTCCCATATGGTTGCGATTCGTGAACCCTGATGGCGGTAACCCACCGGTAAGGGCAACGTCGTACCATGAACGGACTCACCCAAATCAAGATTGATTCGGTTTGCACTTTCCTCAAACCCTAAACCGATCGATCTCATCAACGGCTGCCTCCACCAATTCATCACATGAATCGGTTGAACATGTAATAGATCCAATCTACTATCCTCACATACCATATGTGCAACATCCAGATAACGAATCTACGCGAGATGGCTCTGATACCACTTTTCAGGAACGCGGTATGCTACACTAGCACAAATAAAAATTTCTACCGCAAACCAGAAAAGCTATTCGCAAGAAAGGGATCATAGATCTATTACCACTAGACGCGCAGTTGAGTAATCCTTCGCACGTCATTGTAGTGGATCGTTCTCAGCGCGGATCGTCCTCGCCGCGGATCGTCCTCACCATGGATCACCCTCTCCACGCCGCAGTAGCAGCAGCGTCACCACAATAGTCCACACGTCCGGGGAAGGAACGCCGTGCGTCAGTGTGCAAGCACCGGGTCGCTTGGCAGGGGCAACAAGAGGAGGTGGCTAGGGTTTCTGGTGAAACACCTCTAAACTGCATGAAAGTGTATTCTGCGTCTAGCCTCATCCCCTCCTTATATAGCCACGAGTGAAACCCTAGGCAATCAGGACCCATCTACGCGCTAAGTCCACGAGGTCCATTAATTACAGATCCAATCCGAATTAATGCATCCTAGCCCGTTAAGTGTGTGACCCTGTAGGTTCATGCGCATTTGGACATGGATTCGGAAAACCCTTTTCTAATCCAATAGTCGGTAGCGGCTCCTTGCAGAGCATGCCAACTCCCAACGCATATGATTAAAGTACTGATGTAATAATCCCTTTGCCAAACTATATGAAGACTGAACTGAAGGCGAGAAGCATGTCATCCTTTGACAGTTCAATCCATCTCTCGTATCCATGATATATTAATAAGTTGTGATTGACTTCTCAATCACGGCATGGCCATGCACTTCCTTAATCATATCACACGAGTGGCCTAGACATATATCTCCGTTACATTGGAGTGGCAAATTCCATCTTAACTGCTCACTTCCCTTTGTATGTTTCATAGTAAACATGAAAGCTAGCTTTATAACTGTAACACCCCGGCATTTAATATGCCTGAATGCTACCAAACATAAGCTAAACAACATCTAAATACCACAATTAAACATAAATTCCAGCAAAGGCGCACATGCTAAAAGCCGAGATTTCGGCAGCATCTCCTTTGTTTTAACATGAATTAACACAATATCAATATCATGGCAAGATATGTCATAGCACATGACAAATAAAACATCAACATAAATGGATATATCATCAAATTACGCCAATAAAAGCATGCTCAACCACTTCATAAGCTATAACCAAGCAAATAGGGAATCACAAGCATGCTAAATTAAACCCTACATTAAGTTTATGGCACAACTCTTAATATCATGTCTCCAAGTGATTAATTATGGACTATGATGGTGGAGCTACGTGTAGAAGTGTAGCTAGACCCCTTTTTCCCGCATGCCGGTCTCAAAGTACCTAAAAACAACATAAAACACAAGCGTGAGTTCGAAAACTCAGCAAGCATATTGTAATGGACAACAAGATCATTTACAAGACAATAATACCTTACATCACATATAACATCTCATACTTGAGCACATAACAACATCATCATCATTAAATATGTATTGCAATGCAATGCAATGCAATGTTATGCTCATATCTCCTTGGAAACTCATACCGGTATGGTTGAGTACACACCCGTCGGTGTGCACCCTCTCCCCCCTTCCATCCCGAAGATGGAGGGTGCCTACTCCTCGCTTCCACAACCCACGGTAGATGGAATCACGATGTAGGACTTACTCTAATGGCTCTCCGGATTAGTCATAACTTTCTCACCGCCCGGGCCATGTAACATGTCATGCATGCAACTATGCCAATTATCATATTTCACATGTACATAAACATATGGCAACTCATCATGACAAATATAAACACATGGCATCGAACCATGATAATCATACTCAATATTTCATTGGAATACAGCAAGCATGGCAAGTGAGCATAGCAAGTGTTCAATCTTTCACCCAATATCAACAAACAACCTACAATTCGCTATACATTACAACACACTTGCCTCAACCGCGGGCGACGGATTTGTGGGACGTAGAGGGCACTCCCGGTGTCACACCACCTGCACATAGGCATCACACACTCACAATAATGCCCGCAAAACAGTACACAAATCCCCATCTAACCCGACATTGACCACTACTTGCAAACCTAAAAACAGAGGTTCTGTCCCGGCGGGACAGCAGCCTTGCAAAGGCCATAACTTGAGTTCTGGGACTCCAAATCGATTAAATGAGTACACCATCGCGAAGCTTAGGAAATTTCCTACCTTTTTCTAGTTATACGGAAAGACTGATTCGGACTCTAAAATTGTTTAATCTACAGATTACTACGATATGTTCCAATCGCGTCACAGATTTTAACACGCTCGGTTAAACGGCCATAACTTTCAAACGGCTGATCGGATTTTAACATGCTTTATGTCCACGGAAATATAATTAAATTATCTACAACTTCTTTTAAGTCCGTACAGACAGATTCGGATTCTAAATCGACGAAAACTCGAGCCATAGCCCGACTGCTCAATCTGCCCGAAAACAGAAACGTGGCAACGTCTAGATCTAACCCAAAGAACTCCAACCCAGCACCACCAATTGATCTAAAAACTTCATAAACACCCTAATAATAGTACCTAGATCAAACCCAAGGATCCCCATGATCATACCTTTGCCCAACGAACGAATCTCCAATAGATCTCCTCGCGGATCGCTCCTCGCTCCACGCTCCTCGCTCCTCGCTCCTCGCTCCAACGGATGGATCCACAAGGTGCAGAGGTGTGGAGACCACCCTAGGGCAGCAAGGGGGTGGAGGAGAGGTGGTGGAGAGGTGGGGAGCAATGGGGCAAAGGAGGGGGAGGCGCACGGCCAAGGGAGGAGGGAGGCGGCTAGGGCAAGGGCAAGTGGGGGGGAAGGGCGCACAAGGGGCAGGGGTGAACGCCCAAGGGCTGGTGGGGAGCCCTTTTACCAGCCCCCACACCCAATCCTAGTCCGTTACGGAGACCTACTCCATCCCACCAAAGCCCACTTAAGGCCCAAACTCCCCCGGGAAGGCCCAAAACCCCGAAAACGGCCCGGAAATGGCTCGAAAACGTTATTAACCTCCATACCTTATGGTTTTAACCTGCCATACCATATTTCATAAAGTTTTTGACCTTAACATGCACCATTTAAAAGGTTACGACACTCCGTGGTGACACATCACTTCAAACGGCCCAAAAACGCGAGTAAACCTTAAGCCGAAAGGTTTTATTCTCTAATTTCACATTCTATAATGTCACACCATACCGTAGTGTCACAATAACTATCCGGTTAGGAAATAGTGTTTGGTAACCCCAAGGTAAACTTTTACACATGTAGGGAATATGACAATCTCAGGTCTAAGGATCATACATCTACTATGTATGAGATACACTGATGACACATAAGAATGTAACATTCTCGCAGTGTCCCATTATGGGTCTATCTAACCCATGTTCTTCAACATGCGTCCACAATGTATTGATGATATCTCCATATCCCATGATCTATGAAATATGATCTTCGGACAATATATGTGTTGATCTATTCATCGTTGTCTTATACGATGATATCCGATCAGAGATATTTATCGAATTATATCAATAAGTAAAGAGCTTCATAAACAAGCCACACACTTGTTGATCAAAACAATGATATACATTCATTGGACCAATAATCATATTATTATTCATAAACATAGTCATGTTACAATCATCCATATGAGATCCTCAAGGGCATAACACTAACACTCTATTGCCATCTTGATTGGCGACAAAGCCTCTCTCGCCCATCCAAATAATTTGTCGCCAATTGAAATGATGATAAAGATTCTATCGCCATTTAAACAAATGATAGAGTGTCATGTGGGTTGCCACACTGGTTGTTGCCATTTTAAATGGCAAAATGGCAATAGAGTAAACAAATTGACAATTAAAATGGTGACAAAGATTTCTACATCCTCCCTATAAAATGTGTGCTCCTTGGTCATCATTGTTTTTTTTTTTAAAGAAAAACAGTGCTACTATCTTAGAAAGTGAAAGCTTCATTTCACCGAGGCTAAAGGATTTAAGTATGAATTCAAGAAAACAGATTTGGTACACAAGTAAATACTAATGGTGAATACAGCTGATCTTTTTATATCGGTCATCATTATGTTTTAAGAAAAACAGAGCTACTAGCAAAGAAAGTGAACGTGTTTTTTAATTTGTCCATCGTTTGGTTGAGTACTTGCAGGTGGGATGTAACACCCCGGCATCTAATATGCCTGAATGCTACCAAACATAGATTAATCAACATCTAAACACCACAATTAAAAATAAATTCCAGCAAAGGCGCACATGCTAAAAACCGAGATTTCAGCAGCATCTCCTTTGTTTTAACATGATTTGAAGGAACAACAACAATATAGCAATATATGGAATATGAGAGACAACTAAAAACAGCAATAATTAACGACTTAGCCACAATATAAGTCTAGTTCCAATCATATAATGTCTCCAAAAGTCAAACGAACAAAAAGACTCTCATTTAGCAAAGCTAAACCGTAAAGCAATAATCATCACACGCAATTTATTATCAACACTAATTGAATGACTTGTGAAATCAAAAGAGTGAAGCTACGTGTGGAAGTGTGACTATTCCCCTTCCCCTCATGCCGGTCTCATGGTACCTAAAACAACAAGAAAACACAAGCGTGAGTTCGAAACTCAGCAAGCATATTGCAATGGACAACAAGAACAATAACATGGCAATAATGTCTCACATCATGTATATCATCTCATTCATGAACACATAACATTATCATCATCATTATGTATGCAATGCAATGCAATGCTCATGTCTCCTTGGAAACTCATACCGGTATGGTTGGGTACACACCCGTCGGTGTGCACCCTCTCCCCCTTCCATCCCGAAGATGGAGGGTGCCTACTTGTAACATCCTTATTTTCGCCTTCTGGAAGAAAAACCTAATTTAAATAAAGTAATTCAAAAGTTGGAGTTTCGTTGGTGTTTATATTAACCTGGCATCCAATCCAACCCAAAATCGCGATTCAATTCCCTTCCGGTCGAAAAATCGGATTTTCCAGTCCTGCCGGTACCCGAAAATTCACCCGAGTCCATAAATGCTCCAAAAATCTCCAAACCACTTTTAAAATGTTCCAAATATTCCTAAATGATTTTAGGAATTTATCCCCGAATTTTTGGACCTCCGTTCCTATTTTATCTCGCGCGGCTTTTGTTAAATGCCCGTAATTCGCTCCGGAATATTAAATTCCACAAATTTCATCCAAATTCAACCAAACCAATTCCATTGAGTTCCAAATATACTAAAATGGCTCTAGGAATTTTTTCGGAATTTTTAGGCCATTTTTCCTAATTTTTCTCTAGGGCGGACCGTTTACGTAAAAGAGGGCCAATGAGGGAGTGACACGTGGCACATGAATAGTGTCATCTTCAACCTCTAGCCATGCATGGTGGGAGAGGAAGCTCCAAGCTCTATCAATGGCTACCTCTTCTTTAATTGCTCATAACTTCCTCCACGTAACTCCAATCGACGAACGGCCGGTTGCGTTGGATTCGGAGCGTCGCCCTCTTCGTATCCCCCACCACCCCTTGCCGGAGAGCTCGCCGGAATTCGCACGGGCGCCCAAAAACCGAAAACGGCCCTAATGGCTTTAATTGCTCATAACTCGGCCGTTTCTCGTCCAAACGCCGCGCCACCACTTCCAATCTCACCGTATAAAAGCCCTCTTCCCGGTGGTATGATCCTCCTTTGGCATCTCCCCTCCATTCGATCTCTAGCTCAGGAAAACCGAGCACGGGTCACTTTTTCGGTGTTCTTCGCGTTCGTCGTTGATTCATCCGCTCCGGTGAGCCATTCTTCGAGTTATTAGGTTCCTTGTGACCGTGAGGAGGTCTAGCATCTAACCCAAGCGTCGATTTTAGGTTTGATCAAGAATTGGCGACGAATTTCGTGTTTTACCGATTTCAGCCGAAGCTCCGTTCATCACCAAATTCATCTGCTCCGGTGAGTTTTAGTTCAATTCCTTCCGGTTATAGGTTGCTAAGGATGTTATCTAGAGGATCTAGCCTTTTGTTTGGGTTAATTTGATGCAAAAATGGGCTCAAAATCCGAATTTTGGAGGAGATGTGCTCTTTTTCAAATTTTTGGGCTCTCTGTGTGCGTGTGTGCATGTGTGTGGCCGGCCGGCCGCCTCGCCGTCGGCGAGCCTCGCCGTCGCCGCCGCTGCCCGCTCGCCCTCACGCCGCCGCCGGCCACCGCCTTTGCCCGTAGCGCCATATGCCAGCCGCCCGGCTGCCATGCCGCTGCCGCCGGCCGGCCCCGCTGCCGCCGCCCGGCGCCGCCACGGTGCCGCCCCTCCCGCCGGCGCCGAGGCCCCCCCACCGGCGTCTCTCTCTCTCTCTCTCTCTCTCTCCTGCATGGGAGTTTGGAAAGCTTCTTGGAGAAGCTTCTCCCTCTCTCTATGACACATGGGTCCCACATGTCATACTCTCTTGGCCAGTCAAAGTCCGGTCAAAGCGCAGTCAAACGATTGACTCGGTCAAAACGGAATATTCCGGGAATATTCCCGGTTTTCCAATTTATTCGAAATTCAAACTTCGGAAGCCCATAACTTCTTCATCCGAACTCCGTTTGATCCCATTCAAATTTCTAAATTCATCTAAAATCAAGATCTACCTGCCAGTATTATTTTTGTATTTTTTTGATTTTATTTATTTTCTGTTATTTATTTATTGCCTCGTTTTGCGCGTAGTCGAGAGCGCTGACGCCGACCCCGCCGCCGGTTCTGCTGCGTACGACGACCTACTCGCGACAGAAGGCAAGTCTCTTTGATGCATCTTGATCCCAAGATTTTGAACTTGTTTTAAATGTTTTATACAATTGCATGCTATCTTTTATCATATTTGAAGCATAAGTATTTAGTTACTTCCATTTGCAATATTCCTCCTTTGAGATTGATATCCATGTTCCTTGTAACCCTAGAACATTGTTTATACCGTGCTTATGCTTATACGGTATCCTTTGCGATCTAGTTCGGTAGATTTGCTTAGGATCGTTTCCGATGAAAACAACCCATGGGTGGGATTATTCAAAAAGAATGTTATCAAATGTGATTTGAAGGTTATTACTATGATTATAGTATTGTTTTCTAAAATAAAAAGAAAAGGGAAAATGATTTCGACTTGGGCGGCATGGAATGTCGGGTGGGAGCGGATCGAGCCTTGATCCTATTGTGCAAGTACCGCCCCAAGTCATATAAGGACCGACGCTTATGATTGCCATTTTAAGCAATAACGTACTACCACATGTCTATAATGGTACGACCTGGCCAACTAATTTGTAGAAGCCTAGTTTAGACTCACTATTCGGTTGAATGTGAATGCCGGATGGAGGCAATGTTGTTTTTCTCACACGGCGCAAGAGGGGGCTTCTGTACTGGGCGGTTGGAACCCTAACAGCGGTGAAACCTCAGCGGGTGGGTCTAGCTAGGTAGAAACATTGTAACGGCTTTGTCACGATCTCTCTGCCGGCACACCAAAGGAAGTGTGCTAATAGCTTGGCATTAGGAGATGATCGTGTCTTGTGGGTAAAGTTGTACACCTCTGCAGAGTAAAACTATTCGAATAGCCGCGCCTGCGGTCAAAGGCAAAAGCAAGGAATGCTTTCATATTGGTAGATTTTGATTTTGGTTTCGAAAACTGAAAAGTGTTTTGTTTTGGGGTTCGGGAGTGGTTAGAACTCTCGGATGTGATTTGGCAGATAGAGCCAACCAGGTGGAAAGAACCTGTGTTTGTATTTGACGGATGGAGTCACCTGATTAACCCTGATCCTTTAAAATCACGGATAGAGCCTTTTATATCGGTGATGGTGGATAGAACCTCACTACGATATTACATAATTCAATGATTAAAAAGAATTGTGAAAAGTCGCTTTGTGAAATGCTATTACCTAAGTATGGTTTAATCAAATTTGGCTTTATGCAAATGAACCCTACTAAGCTTCCTTTGGAAAGCCCACATAAGCATACTTTCCCCGACTTGCTGAGTACGTTTGTACTCACGTGCTACACCAACATGTTATCATCAGAAAATTATCAAGATGCGACTGAGGAGGGCGAGTTCTACGCGGAGGAGTACGAGGAAGGCTGCCAGGAGGACTAGTCGCGTTCCTAGTCGTCGCCTGTGGCGTTTTGGCGTCTGCCCGTTTCGCTTTTGTTTTCCGCTGCTTTGTTTCCGGTCTTTAGACCGAGTATTGTAATAAGTGGCCATGTGGCCCATACTTGAATATTTATAATACAAGTTTCGTTATGTTCGGCAATGAAGTATCACTGTGACTGTGTGTACTAGCTACTGATCTGGGACTAGTACGGAAATGCACAGGAGATTTCGGATAGCCGATCCGGGGTCTCACAGCGGTGGTATCAGAGCCTGGACGACCGTAGGACGTGACCTAGTTAGCTTGGCAAAGCCTTAAGGACTTATATTTTTATAAAAACGTATTTACAAAAAGTTAAGTTTCTTTGCTTCTATCTCTCCTGTCTTAGTGTCTTACTCTTGTCTTGTCCTTTGTTAAAATTGGTTACTAATCCCACCTTGTTTCCAAAAATTTGTAGATGCCGGTTACCACCACCTTTGCCGCTCAGACTGGAGGCTTCTGCCAGGAGCTATCGCTGATGCTGCAGGAGTTGGGGTTTCCCCATCGTCCTGAGTATCGGTACCAGTTTATTACTGGTCTTAGCCAGGACTTGTGGCAGGTCCGCCTGCTGGTCTTCGCGAGAAGCAGGGTTCGCGAGGAGGACCGACCCTTCTACTTCACGGCCGAGCGGTCGATTCTGGCGTATGCTTTGCAGGACGCGGCCAGAAAGGCTATCCTCATGTTGGGGCATAGCTACCGCGATCGCTTGGAGGACACCCTGCACGCTTGTTTCCCGTTTCCGGTTCGGGGATGTACACTGTTTGAGTTTGGATCAGGTCGACCCGACCGTGGTGCACCAGGGTCACTCATCCAGGCTCGACGACGCCACGTCGCGTTGACCGACGAGATGCAGAGGCAGCGTCGGGACCTGACGGCCGCGAGGGAGAGGATCCGTCAGCTCGAGGAGGAGAGGCAGGACGCCCCGCCACCGCCACCAGCCCCGGTTCCACAGTACCCGCCGATCCGTGACATACCGATGGATGCTCCGCCCGCCAAGTGTCATCAGGGTCTGAGGCTTCGTTGCCAGGCGCGCAAGTCAGTCCGTCCCCAGTCGCCGTTGGGGTTCTTGACCGCTTCTGGAGGAGCAGGACCTTCGGCAGCTGCTACGCCTTCCCGCAGCAGGAGCGAGGAGGAGGAGGAGGATCCGTCCCCGCGTGGCGCTGCGAGTGACGAGAGTGACTAGTTGTCTAGCCTGAAGGACCTTTACTTGGTTCTGTGATCGTATTAGAACGATAAATAAGTGTGTTGGACTGTATCGTGCCCTTAGGCAGTTGTGATACAGCCATCTCCAAAACTATTTTGTTTTAATGGAAGTTCAGTTGGTTTTCCCTTCGGTTGGGTGCTTTTGTGGTGGTGCTCTAGTTGTGGAGGATGTGGTTTAATCCCCTGTTTCTTACCTGTGCTTTTCCCTCTTTCCTATTGCTTGACCGCCTTGTGCAGATGGAGAACCCTGGTCGTGGTCGTGGCCGTGGAAGGCCAGCAGGCCGTGGCAGAGGCCGTGGACGTGCCCGAGGACAGGTGCACTTTCAGGACAAAGCGTTTGTGGAGCCACCTCAGCAGCTGGGAGCATAACACGGTCAGCAACCGGCAGCTCAGTTTGATCCGCCGCCCCCACCCCCAGCTCAGCCGCCTAATCTGGAGCAGATGATGGTGATGCAGATTCAACTCCTTCAGGCGTTAGCTCAAAACGTCCTGAACCAACCGCAAGCCGCGGCAGCACCGGCTCCAGTTCAACCGCCCCCATCGAAGTTTGGGGAATTCATGAGGACCCCCAACTTTTGCTGGGTCTGGAGACCCGCTAGAGGCGGACGACTGGCTCAAGGAGATTGAGCGCAAGCTTCACTTGGCTCAGTGCGACGACATTGAGAGCGTGCATTTTGCTTCCTATCAGCTTAAAGGCACGGCAGCCAACTGGTGGGAGAATTATTGTGCTGCACACGCTGACCCGCAGAACATTCCATGGAATGAGTTCGTGGAAAACTTCAGAGCCACCCATATCCCAAGGGGAGTCATGGAAATGAAGCGTCGTGAGTTTCATAGGCTTCAACAAGGGAATTTGTCCATCTCAGAGTACCTTAACCGGTTTACTCAGCTATCCCGCTATGCGGCCGCCGACGTCGTGACGGATGAGGCCAAGATCTGGCGCTTTATGGAGGGCATGGACCCAAATTTGAAGGTGCAGTTAGTGTCGGGCGACTTCCGCTGCTCCAACACATGATCAACAAGGCGCTGATCCAAGAGGATGCGCAGCGTCGCTTGTTTGAGACGCCGCAAGAGGAAGATGTCGCTCAGAATCAGCGGTGCCGCAGCCTCCGGCCCGCACGTTCAAAGCGGCGGAGCCCAAAAGCCGGACTCTCCAATGCAACCAGGACCTCAATGACCACCTCGCGCCCCATGGGACAAGCCCCTACCGGCAATGTAGGAGCTCAAGCTCAGAAGGGCAGTACAGCAACGGCAGGAGTGCAGTGCTTCAACTGCAGGGAGATGGGGCACTACGCCAATAATCGCCTCACAAGCGTCGACCACACCCGATGAGGTTCAACCTGGGATCGACGCCAGCACGTGCGCCAGCGCCAGCTCAAGGAAGAGGAACCCCGCAGACCCCGCGCACGCCGAGGACAGCTGGGAGAGGTCGCGTGAACCACATCACGGCGGAAGAGGCTCAGGAGGCACCAGAAGTGGTTTACGGTACGTTCGTTGTCAACTCAGTACCTGCTTCAGTTCTGTTTGATTCTGGTGCAACCCATTCTTTTATATCAGAGTACTTGGTTAAAAAGCATAACTGGAACACCATACAGTTAAGGAACCCTTTGCTAGTGCAATCCCTCGAAAAGAATTAAGAACAACTACTGTTTGTCCAAAAATGGATATAGTAATAAAAGGGGTAAAGTTCCTAGCGAACTTAATACTGTTGGATACTAAGGGTATAGAAGTCATCCTTGGGATGGATTGGCTAACCAAGTATAAGGGCTCGGATAGATCGTGCTAGTCGATCTATCTTGCTTACCAGCCACGAGGGAGTTAAAGTGGAGTTTTCCTCCTGAGTTTTCCTCTAAGGGGGTAGCACTGAACCGGTTGAAAGGTACCTCATTGGAAAAGGTCCCGATAGTCAAGGAGTACCGGATGTCTTCCCGGACGATTTGCCGGTATGCCACCGAGCGAGATGTGGAGTTTGTGATTGAGCTCGTGCACTGTACCGCCTCCAATCTCGAAGAGGCCTTACCGATTGCCGCCCAATGAGTTGGTTGAGATGAAGAAACAGATTGAAGAGTTGCAAGAGAAAGGATTCATCGTGCCTAGCTCGTCGCCGTGGGGATCGCCAAGTGATCTTTGTCTCGAAGAAAGATGGTAGTCCGAGGATGTGCATAGACTACGTGTCCTTAAATGAGGTCACTATCAAGAATAAGTACCTGCCGAGGATAGATGACCTGTTTGAATAGTTGAAGGGAGCTCAAGTATTCTCCAAGATAGATTTGAGATCGGTATCATCGGTTGAAAATAAGAAAGGAGGATATTCCAAAACAGCTTCACCACCCGATATGGACTGCATTTGAGTTTACAATCATGTCTTTTGGGTTAACCAATGCCCCTTCATACTTCATGAATCGATGAACAAGGTGTTTATGGAATATTTAGACAAGTTCGTCAGTAGTCTTCATCGATTTACATTCTTGTCTATTCCAAGAGCAGAAAGAGCATGAAGACCATCTGCGGATCGCCCTCGAGACGTTGAGAGAGCATCGCTTGTATGCCAAGTTTAGTAAGTGTGACTTCTGGTTGAAAGAGGTATCTTTCCTGGGTCATATCATTTCTGCTGTAGGAGTAGCAGTAGATCCCGCCAAAGTGAGAGATGTGTTGGATTGGCAACAGCCGAAATCAGTCCCAGAAATCAGGAGTTTTCTTGGATTAGCTGGTTATTATCGGAGATTCATTGAAGGTTTCTCGAAGATAGCCAGACCTCTTACTCAGCTTCTGAAGAAGGAAAAGAAGTTTGAATGGACTAAAGCTTGCGAGCAGAGTTTTCAGGAGTTGAAAAAGAGATTAACCTCAGCCCCAGTGCTTGTGTTGCCGGATATTCACAAGGACTTTGAGGTGTATTGTGATGCTTCAAAACAAGGGCTTGGATGTGTTTTGATGCAAGAAGGAAAGGTAATAGCTTATGCTTCAAGACAACTGCGACCTCATGAAGAAAATTATCCCATTCATGACTTGGAGTTGGCCGCAGTTGTACATGCGCTCAAGATATGGAGGCATTACTTGATCGGCAATAGATGCGAGATCTATACGGATCACAAGAGTCTGAAGTATATCTTCACTCAACCTGACCTCAACCTGAGGCAGAGAAGATGGTTGGAGTTGGTGAAGGATTACAATGTTGGAATTCACTACCACCCCGGAAAGGCAAATGTAGTTGCGGATGCACTAAGCAGGAAGGTTCACTGCAATAATGTGATGGGGCAGGAAGGCCAGCCAGCGCTTAGTGAGGAATTTCGGCGTCTTAACCTGGAGTTGGTAAAGGAAAGATGCATCTACAACTTGGAAGTGAAATCGACCCTTGAGGATCAGATCCGAGCGGCTCAGAAAGATGATAAGGGCATTGCGGATCTGAAAGAAGGTCTGAAGAAAGGAAAACACCCCGGATTTTCTGTGGATGACCAGGGTACGGTTTGGTTCGAAAAAAGGATAGTAGTCCATAACCAAGAAGAGATCTAGAGTGTGGTTCTGAAGGAAGCACATGATTCGGTATACTCCATTCACCCTGGAGGTACCAAGATGTATGCGGATCTGAAGGAGAAATATTGGTGGTCTAATATGAAGAAAGAAGTTGTAGACTTCGTGGCCCGATGTGATGTGTGTCAGTTGGTGAAAGCAGAACATCACAGACCACCTGGTCTCATTGCAGCCCTTGCAAGTGCCTGCTTGGAAATGGGAAGAAGTTGGGATGGATTTTATAATCAAGTTACCCAAAACTAAATCCGGTTATGATTCCATTTGGGTGATTGTGACAGATTAACTAAGGTGGCTCATTTCATTCCTCGTGAAGACAACTTATGCCGGGTGATAAGTTAGCAGAGCTTTATATGGCCAAGATAGTATGTTTGCACGGTGTGCCCAAGAAGATTGTGTCCGATCGAGGTTCCCAGTTTACCTCAAGGTTTTGGCAGAGATTACATGAGGTGATGGGCACAAATCTGAATTTTAGCACAGCATACCATCCCTGCACGGACGGTCAGACGGAAAGGGTGAATCAAATTCTGGAAGATATGCTCCGAGCTTGTGCTTTGACGTATAAAGGTTCTTGGGATCAGAATTTGCCTTATGCAGAGTTTGCTTACAACAACAGTTATCAAGCCAGTCTGAAGATGGCACTGTTTGAAGCTTTGTACGGAAGAAGGTGCAGGACACCTTTATATTGGAAAGAAATAGGTGGTGGTCAGATCATTGGACCTGATATCCTGAAAGAAGCCGAAGAGCAAGTCAGGGTAATTCGTGAGAATCTGAAGACAGCTCAGTCAAGACAGAAAAGCTATGCAGACAATCATCGTCGAGAATTGAGCTTTGCACCTGGTGATCATGTGTACTTGAAAGTGTCACCTTTAAAAGGAATGAAGCGTTTCCGAGTTAGTGGGAAGTTAGCGCCCCGCTATATTGGACCCTTCCGAGTGGTTGCCAGAAGAGGGGAGGTTGCTTATAAGTTGGAACTGCCGTCTCAGTTGTCAGGAGTACATGATGTTTTTCATGTATCGCAGTTGAAGAAGTGTCTCAGAGTTCCCGAGCATCAGCTTCCAGTTGAAGAGTTGGAATTGAAGGAAGATCTGTCTTATCCAGAGTTTCCTGTCAGAATTTTGGATGAAGCGGAACGCCGAACTCGAAGCCGGGTAATCAAGTTTTGCAAAGTTCAGTGGAGCAATCATTCCGAGAAAGAAGCAACCTGGGAGCGGGAAGAAGATCTTTGAGCAGAGTTTCCAGACCTTTTTCTTTCTTCTCCGGAATCTCGGGGACGAGATTCTCTCTAAGGGGGGTAGGTTTGTAACATCCTTATTTTCGCCTTCTGGAAGAAAAACCTAATTTAAATAAAGTAATTCAAAAGTTGGAGTTTCGTTGGTGTTTATATTAACCTGGCATCCAATCCAACCCAAAATCGCGATTCAATTCCTTCCTATTAAAAATCGGATTTTCCAAATCCGCTGCATTCTAAAATTCACCCGAGTCCATAAATGCTCCAAAAATCTCCAAACCACTTTTAAAATGTTCCAAATATTCCTAAAGTATTTTAGGAATTTATCCCCGAATTTTTGGACCTCCGTTCCTATTTTATCTCGCGCAGCTTTTGTTAAATGCCCGTAATTAAGCTCCTAATATTAAATTCCACAAATTTCATCCAAATTCAACCAAACCAATTCCATTGAGTTCCAAATATCCTAAAATGGCTCTAGGAATTTTTCCGGAATTTTTAGGCCATTTTTCCTAATTTTTCTCTAGGGCGGACCGTTTACGTAAAAGAGGGCCAATGAGGGAGTGACACGTGGCACATGAATAGTGTCATCTTCAACCTCTAGCCATGCATGGTGGGAGAGGAAGCTCCAAGCTCCATCAATGGCTACCTCTTCTTTAATTGCTCATAACTTCCTCCACGTAACTCCAATCGACGAACGGCAGGTTGCGTTGGATTCGGAGCGTCGCCCTCTTCGCATCCCCCACCACCCCTTGCCGGAGAGCTCGCCGGAATTTGCACGGGCGCCCAAAAACCGAAAACGGCCCTCATGGCTTTAATTGCTCATAACTCGGCCGTTTCTCGTCCAAACGCCGCGCCACCACTTCCAATCTCACCGTATAAAAGCCCTCTTCCCGGTGGTATGATCCTCCTTTGGCATCTCCCCTCCATTCGATCTCTAGCTCAAGAAAACCGAGCACGGGTCACTTTTTCGGTGTTCTTCGCGTTCGTCGTTGATTCATCCGCTCCGGTGAGCCATTCTTCGAGTTATTAGGTTCCTTGTGACCGTGAGGAGGTCTAGCATCTAACCCAAGCGTCGATTTTAGGTTTGATCAAGAATTGGCGACGAATTTCGTGTTTTACCGATTTCGGCCGAAGCTCCGTTCATCACCAAATTCATCCGCTCCGGTGAGTTTTAGTTCAATTCCTTCCGGTTATAGGTTGCTAAGGATGTTATCTAGAGGATCTAGCCTTTTGTTTGGGTCAATTTGATGCAAAAATGGGCTCAAAATCCGAATTTTGGAGGAGATGTGCTCTTTTTCAAATTTTTTTTGGGCTCTCTGTGTGCGTGTGTGCATGTGTGTGGCCGGCCGGCCGCCTCGCCGCCGGCGCTCATCGCCGCTGCCGCCGGCTCGCTGGCCGCTACCGCCGCCTACCGCCCACTGCCGCCGCCATGCCCGGCCGCCAGCTGCCCGCCGCTGCCGCTGCCGCCGGCGCCGCTGCCCGCCGGCCGGGCCCCGCCATTGCCGCCCGCTGCACGGCCGAGGCCCCCACCGGCGTCTCTCTCTCTCTCTCTCTCCTGCATGGGAGTTTGGAAAGCTTCTTGGAGAAGCTTCTCCCTCTCTCTATGACACATGGGTCCCACATGTCATACTCTCTTGGCCAGTCAAAGTCCGGTCAAAGCGCAGTCAAACGATTGACTCGGTCAAAACGGAATATTCCGGGAATATTCCCGGTTTTCCAATTTATTCGAAATTCAAACTTCGGAAGCCCATAACTTCTTCATCCGAACTCCGTTTGATCCCATTCAAATTTCTAAATTCATCTAAAATCAAGATCTACCTGCCAGTATTATTTTTGTATTTTTTTGATTTTATTTATTTTCTGTTATTTATTTATTGCCTCGTTTATGCGCAGTAGTCGAGGCCCGGCCACGACCGACCCGCCACGCCACGGTTTCTGCATTTACGTCTGACGACCTACTCGCGACAGAAGGCAAGTCTCTTTGATCCATCTTGATCCCAAGATTTTGAACTTGTTTTAAATGTTTTATACAATTGCATGCTATCTTTTATCATATTTGAAGCATAAGTATTTAGTTACTTCCATTTGCAATATTCCTCCTGTGAGATTGATATCCATGTTCCTTGTAACCCTAGAACATTGTTTATACTGTGCTTATGCTTATACGGTATCCTTTGCGATCTAGTTCGGTAGATTTGCTTAGGATCGTTTCCGATGAAAACAACCCATGGGTGGGATTATTCAAAAAGAATGTTATCAAATGTGATTTGAAGGTTATTACTATGATTATAGTATTGTTTTCTAAAATAAAAAGAAAAGGGAAAATGATTTCGACTTGGGCGGCATGGAATGTCGGGTGGGAGCGGATCGAGCCTTGATCCTATTGTGCAAGTACCGCCCCAAGTCATATAAGGACCGACGCTTATGATTGCCATTTTAAGCAATACCGTACTACCACATGTCTATAATGGTACGACCTGGCCAACTAATTTGTAGAAGCCTAGTTTAGACACATCATTCGGTTGAATGTGAATGCCGGATGGAGGCAATGTTGTTTTACTCACACGGCGCAAGAGGGGGCTTCAGATCAAGCGGTTGGAACCCTAACAATGTGAAACCTCAATGGTGGGTCTAGCTAGGTAGAAACATTGTAACGGCTTTGTCACGATCTCTCTGCCGGCACACCAAAGGAAGTGTGCTAATAGCTTGGCATTAGGAGATGATCGTGTCTTGTGGGTAAAGTTGTACACCTCTGCAGAGTAAAACTATTCGAATAGCCGCGCCTGCGGTCAAAGGCAAAAGCAAGGAATGCTTTCATATTGGTAGATTTTGATTTTGGTTTCGAAAACTGAAAAGTGTTTTGTTTTGGGGTTCGGGAGTGGTTAGAACTCTCGGATGTGATTTGGCGAGATAGAGCCAACCAGGTGGAAAGAACCTATGTTTGTATTTGACGGATGGAGTCACCTGATTAACCCTGATCCTTTAAAATCTGGCGGATAGAGCCTTTTATATCGGTGATGGTGGATAGAACCTCACTACGATATTACATAATTCAATGATTAAAAAGAATTGTGAAAAGTCGCTTTGTGAAATGCTATTACCTAAGTATGGTTTAATCAAATTTGGCTTTATGCAAATGAACCCTACTAAGCTTCCTTTGGAAAGCCCACATAAGCATACTTTCCCCGACTTGCTGAGTACGTTTGTACTCACGTGCTACACCAACATGTTATCATCAGAAAATTATCAAGATGCGACTGAGGAGGGCGAGTTCTACGCGGAGGAGTACGAGGAAGGCTGCCAGGAGGACTAGTCGCGTTCCTAGTCGTCGCCTGTGGCGTTTTGGCGTCTGCCCGTTTCGCTTTTGTTTTCCGCTGCTTTGTTTCCGGTCTTTAGACCGAGTATTGTAATAAGTGGCCATGTGGCCCATACTTGAATATTTATAATACAAGTTTCGTTATGTTCGGCAATGAAGTATCACTGTGACTGTGTGTACTAGCTACTGATCTGGGACTAGTACGGAAATGCACAGGAGATTTCGGATAGCCGATCCGGGGTCTCACACTACTCCTCGCTTCCAAACACCACGTGTATGGAATCACGATGTAGGACTTACTCAATGGCTCTCCGGATTAGTCATAACCTTCTCACCGACCTTTCCCGGACTAGTTATGACTTTCTCACCGCCCGGGCCATTTAACATGCCATGTATGCAATTATGCCAACATCATATTTAACTCGTATATTAACACATGGCATCATAACATAATAAACATGCTCATCATATCATTGGCAATCATTAAAGCATGGCAAGTGATCATATATCATGTAGTCAACTTCATCTATTCTCAACAAACAACCTACAAATCGCTATCCATTACAACACACTTGCCTCAACCACGGGCAACGGATTGGCGGGAAGTAGAAGGCACTCCCAGGGTCGCACCACCTGCACATAGGAATCACATACTCACAATCAAGTCCACAAAATAGTACGCAAACCCTCATCTACCCCGACATTGCCAACTACTCGCAAAACCTAAAAACAGAGGTTCTGTCCCGTCGGGATAGCAGCCTTCCAAAAGGCATAACTTGAGTTCTGGAACTCCGAATCAATTAAACGAGTACATCCTCGCGTAGCTTAGGAAATTTCCCAACTTTCTCTAGGTATAGGGAAAGACTGATTCGAAATCTAAAGTTATTTAATCTACAGATTACCGTGATCTGTTCCAATCACGTCACAGATTTTATCACGCTCGGTAAAACAGCCATAACTTTCAAACAGCTGGCCAGAATTTAACTTTCTTTATATCCACTGAAAGATAATGAAATTATCTACAACTTCTTCAACATCCGTATGGACAGATTCGAATTCTAAATTGACAAAAACGCAAACCCTAGGTCGACTGCTCATGCTGTCCCAAAACAGAAACGTGGCAACATCTAGATCTAATCCAAATTACTCAAATCCAGCACCACCAATTGATCTAAAAACTTGATAAACACCCTAAGAACAGTGCCTAGATCAACCCCAAGGATTCCCATGATCATAACTTTGCCCGACGCACGAAAACTCCAATAGATCTCCTCGCTCCTCGCTCCTCGGATGGATCCACGAGGATGCAGGGGTGGGGAGGCCACCCTAGGGCAGAAAGGGGGTGGAGGAGAGGTGGTGGAGAGGTGGGGAGGCAAGGGAACAAGGGGAGGGGGTGCGCACGGCCCAAGGGAGGGGAGGGGCGGCTAGGCAAAGGAGGGGGAGAGGTGGGGCGCAAGGTGGAGCAGGGGTGGGCGCACCAAGGGGTAGGGAACCCCCTATTTACCAGCCCTAAGCCCCTTCCCTAATCCTAAATGGATTCCTACTCCATCCCACCAAAGCCCACAACCCCCTCTTTAAGGCCCAAAACCCCCCGGAAAGGCCCAAAACCCTGGAAACGGCCCGGAAACTCTATTAACCTCCATACCCTGTGGTTTTAACCTTATTTCCACATCTCATACTGTTTTTGACCTTATCATGCACGTTAAATCACTACTACAGAATGACACATTACTATCGCTTCATCTGTGTCGGTTCTAAACTTTTGACTTCAGAACCGATTGTGATAAGCATATTCCATTTGGAAATCTTGGTAACAGGTTATCACAATCGGTTCTGAGAGAGAACCGATTGTGATACGATAATAATCCCAATCGGTTCTAGATAAGAACCGATTGTGATAATAATTTTTTTATCACAATCGGTTTTTATCTAGAACCGATTGTAATGAGTAGGTATTATCACAATCGGTTTTGGGAAGAAACCGATTGTCCTGAGCACAGGGGTTATCACAATCAGTTCTTTTCCAGAACCGATTGTAATGAGAAGGTATTATCATAATCGGTTTTGGGAAGAAACCGATTGTGATGAGCACAGGGGTTATCACAATCAGTTCTTTTCCAGAACCGATTGTGATGAGCACAGGGGTTATCACAATAAGTTCTTTTCCAGAACCGATTGTGATGATTTTTTGGCAACACCATTAGGTGCAACCAAGAACAGTTCATTAGAAACATAGTTTTTGTGAGATCCTCCACTCACACATTTCCCCTTCAGGGAAGAAGAAAAAAACAAACTCCAACACAGGCCGCTCTGCTAGAATCCCAACACAGACCTCTTGTACCCTTCATTCATGCTTTAATATTTGTGCAAAACTTGTATTTTGGACGATGAACAAGACTGGAATTTGTTAGAATTCCAACTCGCGGTTCAACTCTCAGACAATTTATATAGACACATGTAGTGATGCAAATTATATATAACATTATAGTAGCATGCATGCAGCAGATAATAATAATATATATACCATTCCACACATTATACTTGTTTTTTTTATCAATAGGACATGAAACATTTTGACTTGGAACAACAGAACATTAGAAAGATACAATGCACAAAAATATAAAAGAGATTCAAAATAGAGTGTAAAGGCAGCCGAATAGACTTCATCTGCACTAGGCCAACAACCCTAATATATTAAACAAGCTGTATTTCATTACAATATATCACCACATCCATTGTTTATAATTAGTAAACATATAAAGGGGGACTGCATTACACCTAATATATTAAATTTACTACTCGCGGCTCTAGCCCGAGTAACCCGAGTCAACCGAGTCATCCAAGTGACCTGAGTCACCCGAGTCGCCAGAGTCGCTGGAGACTACGCGGACTAGTGACGGTTCATCCTCCGATGATGAACCCGATCTAGACGACGCGCCGGTCCCTATGGTGATCGGCGCGTAGTACTCCTCCACCTTCTCCTCCTCCTCCTCCTCCTCCTCCTTCTCCTCCTCCTCGTCGTCGTCGTCGTCGTTGTCGTCGTCCCCCTCGTCGTCCTCCTCCTCGTCGTCATCGTCCTCCTCGTCGTCCCCCTCGTAGTCGTCGTCGTCCTCCTCCTCCTCGTCGTCGTCGTCATCTCTGGGGCGCTTATTCCTGCTGCCTTTGGAGGCGCCCAGATGGGGTGAGGCGCCGGGAGGGACGATGGGAGACAGATGGGGCGCTGGCGCCACGCCGGAGTGAGGCGCCGGAGGCTGAGGCGGCGCTACCGGCGGCGGTGAGGACGGTGGAGGAGGATGGAAGAGAGGCGACTCCACGGAGTCGTCAGAACTTGCCGGAGATGGTGGTGGCGCTGCCATTGCCGGTCGAAGATGCAGAGAACGAAAGGAGCTATATGGAAGACTTGTACCGATGTGACCAGGATGCAGAGAACAAAAGGAGTTATATGGTGTGATCAATGCTAGTATTGTTTGAACGTCAAAATGGCGGGGAAGACGAGGGGGCGAATGGATATCCGTGTCGGTTCTTATCAAAAACCGACTGTGATGTTGACTTGCTTTCTGATCGGTTCCTTTTGAGAACCGACACCGATATATTATCTGTCGGTTCTATAAAGAAACCGGCAAGTTGAGAATCAAATTATCACAGTCGGTTTTACATATAAGCGACGGTGATAACTAATTAATCACAAACGGTTCTTCTATAGAACCGATTGTGATGAGGCTCGCTAGGTTTTATATGTACCGTCTGGACTCGGGAATGAACTTATTAACTCTCGTCGAGTTAGTTCGCTAGGCGATTTCTCTATTTTCCACCTATCTTACCTCGTGGCTTTATTCAACAGTGGGCCGATTCCTTCAATCCCTTCAATGTTGTATTAACGCATATTATTCGATTTTGATTTGGTCTCATTAGCAGAGTGTATGGTGGAGGAGATCGGTGCGTTGAAGGTCTCCGTTAATTGAAACCCGTGCTAGCTTGATCAGGAGCTAGATTTCCCCTCGTTTGTGGTTTTCCTCGAAAGGTGACCAGCATTAATTCTTAGAAATCTCTTCAATATTGCAGTAGGACTTAAATTAATTGTTTTAATATTATTAATATGATCAATTATATATAATAGTTAATTAGGCTACGTAACCTATGCGTCTCCCGTTCGAGGGTGCTTGTTTATAAGTATGCTAAAATGGCATATTTATAAATAAGCAGTCTCGAATTGTCCACATTTTTTGGACAATTCGAGGATATGTGGCTCGGGCAAGTTCCTAAGCTGTTGTACAAACTGTAGTGAAAGTTTCGGCAACATCTCCCTGGCCAGTGTTCTCCGAATACACATCCTCTTGACATGTTGTCGATACGTGTATTTGGAGAATAGCGGGGAGATGCTGCCGAAATTTTCTCTAAAGTTTGTACATCATCTTAATTAGGAACTTGCTCGAACCACATATCCTCGAATGGGATTAGGACCTAACCTACTTAGAGATTAGGAGTCATCGTTGGTACGTACGTACTTAGTTGGTCTACAGATATACGTTTCTTTAAGATCATTCAACAAAAAAACTTTGTTTTCGGGTTCAACCCTTCTTTTATTTCATTGATTAGGGCATTATTAATTTATTGTTTGCGGTTTACTTGTAGATGGACCGTGAAGAATGGACGTATCACAAAAGCCGTGTGAGTGCTGAATTTCAGAGGGGAGTTAAGGAGTTCATAAGAATTGCAGAAGAAGATATGGTTATGAGGGGTGTAAAGTTCATATATTGTCCTTGTATTGATTGCACCAATCTCAGGAGATTTAACAACTCATCTCAAATTAAAGGCCATTTGATTCGACGTGGCTTCGTGAGGAATTACACGTGTTGGATCCATCATGGGGAGACAGGTAGTACCCCTGTGATATGCAACGAAGATATGCTGGAAGCCGATCAGGAGTTGGAGCGTGATATGTTTGATGAGGATAATTTAGATCAAATGTTGCGGGATGTGGAGGGAAATTACACGGAAAGAGAGTTCGAAAAATTTAAAAGCTTGATGGATGACGATGCCAAACCATTGTTTTCAGGTTGCAAAGGGGAATACACCAAGTTGGGTTCGGTCCTTGCATTGTTTGAACTGAAGGCAAAACACCGTTGGACAGATACAAGTTTCAATGCACTTTTAATACTTCTTTCGGATATGCTTCCAGAGGGAAACGAGTTGCCAACAAGTATTTATGAAGCGAAGAAGCTATTATGTCCCATGGGAATGGAAATAGAAAGGATACATGCATGTCCAAATGATTGCATACTATACCGCAACGCCCATAAGGAATCACAAGATTTGTCCTGTTTGTGGTGTACCCCTATACAAACAAAATGAGAAGCGTAATGACAAGAAGCGTAAGAACCGAATTGACCACGGTGAAGATGTGAAAAAAGGGGCACCAGCCAAGGTGTTGTGGTATTTGCCCATCATTCCCCGTTTAGAGCGGTTATTTGCAAATCCTAAAGAGGCAAAATTGTTGCGTTGGCATTATGAATCTCGAAAGGAAGATGGCAAGTTGAGACATCCCGCTGATTCGGCTTAATGGAGAAACATAAATTGGGAACATGAGGAGTTTGGTGCCAAGATGAGGAACATAAGATTTGGATTGAGTACGGATGGTATGAATCCGTTTGGTAATATGAGCAGTCGACACAGTACTTGGCCAGTTTTGTTGTGTATCTACAATTTGCCTCCTTGGTTATGCATGAAGCGGAAGTATATCATGATGTCGTTGCTAATCTCAGGACCCAAACAGCCGGGTAATGATATTGATGTGTACCTATCACCACTAATTGAGGATTTGGTAAAATTGTGGAATGTGGGGGTTGAGGTGTGGGATGCATACAAAAGAGAGAACTTCACCCTACGGGCTATGATATTTTGCACCATAAATGATTTTCCAGCCTTTGGTAATTTGGCGGGCTATAGCACGAAGGGAGCCAAAGCTTGTCCAATTTGTGAAGAGGACATTGATAGCTTGTGGCTGCCGAATTCGAGGAAAACGGTGTACATGGGTCACCGTAGGTTTCTACCCCGAAGTCATCGATATCGTAAGATGGATGACAAATTTGATGGAAAGAGGGAAGTTCGTGCAAAGACCGCAGCCTATGACCGGAAGGCAAGTATATTCACGCCGTAGAGGATATCGATGTTCAGTATGGTAAGAGCCGTAAATCTGTTCGTCCTAGGACCATTTGGAAAAAGAGGTCGATATTTTGGGACTTACCATATTGGAAGGAGTTAGATGTCCGTCAATGTATTGATGTCATGCACGTTGAGAAAAATGTTTGTGATAATTTGGTAGGCATCCTGCTGAACATACCTGGGAAGACCAAGGATGGTGTGAATTCTCGCCGCGATATGACCTACATGGGGATCAGGCCCAAGCTTGAAGTGATGGAGGAGGATGGAAAAGGGCCGTACATCCCCGCTGCATGCTACACCTTATCCAAGAAAGAGAAAGAAGACCTCTGCAAGTGTCTCCATGATATTAAAGTTCCATCGGGCTACTCCGCAAACATTAAGAAGCTTGTGTCTATGGATGATTTGAAGTTGATCGGTATGAAGTCCCACGACCGCCATGTCTTGATGACCCAAATGCTCCCTGTTGCAATCGTAAATATCCTACCAGATGACGTCGGGTTGGCAATCACGGTTATGCTATTTCTTCAATGCGATTTCATGCAAGGTTATTGATCCCGATATACTGGACAACTTACAGAGTGAGGTGGTGCAGACTCTTTGTCAGCTTGAGATGCATTTCCCCCGTCGTTCTTCGACGTCATGGTCCACCTCGTTGTTCACCTTGTTAGAGAGATTAAGATTTGTGGACCCGCATTCCTGCGTTACATGTATCCGTTCGAGAGGTACATGGGTATATTAAAGTCATACGTGAGGAATAGGTCGAAGCCTGAGGGTAGTATTATTGAAGGTTATGGGACTGAAGAGGTTATTGAGTTCTGCGTGGACTACCTAGGTAAAAGACAACCGATTGGTGTTCCTATATCTCGTCATGAGGGCAGACTTGGTGGCAAAGGAACCATTGGGTCAAATCTAATGAGCCCACAATTTGATATGTACTGTAAAGCACATTTCACAGTCTTGCAACACAATAGAAGTTCATCCATACATCCAACAGCACAAGTTGATATTACGGGAAGAGAATCCACTTATGGATGAGCTTTCCATCACACGAGAACACAACGATCGATTCCTCACAAGGTTCAAAGAAAAGGTGAAGGTCTCCGTTAGTACCGAGGATGTCAAATGGTTGGCTGATGGACCAAGATTTAATATACAGACATGGCAAGGTTACGATATTAATGGCTACACATTTTATACTGAAAGTCAAGATGCAAAGAGTACAGTGCAAAACAGTGGTGTGAGCATAGATGCTTTGTCCGATGATCACTCAATTAGAGGATCATCAACTGCAATGAACTGTTACTACGGGATGATCGAAGAAATATGGGAGCTCGACTACGGAATATACCAAGTTCCATTATTCCGATGTAAGTGGGTGAGACTTCCTCACGGAGTTAAGGTCGACAAGACAGGTTTTACACTTGTTGATCTGAATAGACTGGCCTACAGAGATGAACCGTTCGTCCTCGCAAAGCAAGCAACTCAAGTTTTCTACGTGCGTGACCCGGCCAATCCGAGGTTGCACGTCGTACTTCATGGCAAGAGGAGGATTGTTGGAGTTGAAAATGTCGTAGATGAAGAAGAGTACAACCAATTTGATGAAACACCTCCGTTTGCAGATGGGGCATGTCTTAGCGGTGACGACGGCACACATGGAATGCGTGTAGATCATCAAGAAGGGTTGTATTTTAAATAAATTATGTTGTAAGAATTCCCTGTATAATGTGGCATTTTATAGAATATATATGTCAAATGGATCTTATAGTATAGCAAATTTGAAAAAGATTTGACTTTTCGACTCTTTTGAATGAAGATTCTGTTTTAAAAAAATTAGAAATTGGATCATAGTTATCACAATCGGTTCTTTAGGAAACCGGCACAGATAGTATAATTGCGATCGGTTTTTCTATAGAACCGACACAGATACTCAGTATAATTGCGATCGGTTTTTCTATAGAACCCGACACAGATACTCAGTATAATTGCGATCGGTTTTTCTATAGAACCCGACACAGATACTCAGTATAATTGCGATCGGTTTTTCTATAGAAACGACCGTGATAAAACCCAGAGCATTTTCATTTCGGCGCGCACACTCAGTTCATTTCGGCGCGCACTGATTTCGTTTCAATTCATTCCACAACCCTAGCTCCACCACCTCCCGCACCGGCGCCTCCCCCTCCGCCTCCTCCCCCCCGGCGCCTCCCCCATCGGTGGGTACCCCGTGGGCGCCTCCCCCTTCGGCTCCTCCCACACCCTAGCTCGACCACCTCCCCGACCGGCGCCTACCCCGTGGGCGCCTCCCCCCCGGCTCCACCCCCATTGGCGGGTACCCCATGGGCGCCTCCTCCTCTGGGTCCTCCCCCCCCGGCGCCTCCCCCCCGGCGCCTCCCCCTCTGGCTCGTCCCCCCATCGGCGCGTCCCCCATCGGCTCCTCCCCCATTGCCGACTCGGTTCGGCGCACTGTAAGATGCATTTCGGACTATGGGCTGTAATTGGTTGTAAATAGCTCGATGATGATTGCTTTTGAATGAGGCTTGATTAATCTGATCATTAAAGGAACTTGCTAGACCTAGAACAACACTGCTCTTAGCTAACAATTTGGTGCCACTTGCTCTTAATGCATTGTTCTAGGGTCAGAGTAGTGCTGTGCTTATTCCTTTATGCTCTTAGCTGACAATTTGGTGGCACTTGCTCTTAATGCATTGTGGTAGGGTTAGATTAGTGCTATATTCATTCTGATATTATGCTGTACTTGTTGTTTTCTCGCTAGAGCAATCTTTGTTCTAGGGTTGTGTAATCCTTAAATTTTTAGATGTAATAGCCGGTGATATATTGGCCATCTAGAAGTTGGACGGCTAATTAATTTAGCAACCCTTCTATAGCAATCTGAGAGCAATCCATCATTGCAATTTGAAACTTGTAACACATGCTATATTATCGCACTTTATTATCGAGTTTAGTTGCGTAACCTATGCGTCTCCCGTTCGAGGGTGCTTGTTTATAAGTATGCTAAAATGGCATATTTATAAATAAGCAGTCTCGAATTGTCCATGTTTTTTGGACAGTTCGAGGATATGTGGCTCGGGCAAGTTCCTAAGCTGTTGTACAAACTCTAGAGAAAGTTTCGGCAGCATCTCCCTGGTGTTCTTCGAATACACACCCTCTTGACCTGTTGTCAAGACGTGTATTTGGAGAACAGCGGGGAGATGCTGCCGAAATTTTCTCTAGAGTTGTACAACAGCTTAGGAACTTGCTCGAACCACATATCCTCGAATGGGATTAGGACCTAACCTAATTAGAGATTAGGAGTCATCGTTGGTACGTACGTACTTAGTCGGTCTACAGATAGACATGTGAATTGCTTTCTATTATATGAAATTTGAATTGCTTCCTCTCATGAAGTTTAGGTTTGACAATATACGTACTTACTTCGAAATGTCGCAAAGAGAGCACCGGCTCAACTCCAGAGAGAGAAGAAGGTCCTGCTACCCCATCGAGGAAGGTTAGAAAGGCCAGAGGACCGAATAAAGGAGCCACAGGGAGAACGCCACAAGTGCTCCACTTCAATGCCAGGGGTGTTTGCACGGGTCCTGGCCCGTTTAAGGGGCGCTACTCCTCTTTTATCGGCCAATTGGTGAGGGAGCGAGTGCCGATCACAATTAAGGACTGGAGGAAGGAAGTAAGCGACGAGCAGAAGAACCGCCTGTGGGACGAAGTTAAGGGAAAATGGATTATACCAGAGGAAGATGAAATCAATGCGAGACGGTACACCTTGAAGAGAATGGGTGTGGCTTTGAGGCATTTCAGGGTGACCATGCATGCCGAGTTCGTGTTGAAAGACCGTACTCCCTTCCAAAGGTATCCATTTGTTACACCCGAGGTTTGGGAGGAGTTCGCAAGGATGAGGAGTACGCTCGAGGCGGAGGAGCTGAGAGAGAAGAATATCGCTATACAGAGGTGTAACACACACGCACACCACCTCGGTTCCGGTGGGTACGTAGGGAAGAAGGCAGAGTGGGTGCGACTAGCCTCTGAGTGTGCAACCTCTGGGACAACGATGCCTTACTCCCACATATGCGAGGAGCGGGCACACGACTGGGTATTAGCGAGGACGAAGAAAACCTCTGACGGTCAGATTGTCATTCCAAACCCCGCGACCGCACAGATCGTCACGACCATCGTAAGATATCTAACATAGTACATTGCATATTATATTCCCATTGTATTTTAGTAATAATTTATATTTGCGACCTGCAGGAAGAGGTAAGCAGGCAGAAAGAGCAAGGAGCATTTGAAAGCCAAGGGTCACGGGACATCCTGTGTTCGGCAATCGGGAAGCCCGATCATAAGGCGGAGTGCTTGCCGCAGTGCGGGGTATATGAAGAGGTCCTTCTTTGTAGAGGAGAGCACGTCGGTGCGAGGGCAAGATCATGGGAAGCACGTGAGGCGCGGATCCGTTTGCGAGATGAAGGAGGAGTTGAAGGAGGAGTTAAAGGCCGAGATGATGGCTGAGATGGTGGCGATCTTCTCCCGAATCAGATTCCTCAACCATCGCCTATGCTACGCCCTAGCATTGCGCTTCCAATAAGGAATCATGCATTCCACACCTCAAGGTAATAACTGTTTCAGACCAAAAGGTACATGAGTAAGCTTAACACAGATTATGATGAAGATGCTGATCACTTCTTGCAGGGTCCTGCCAAGTGCCGGCTAGTCCTGATCGACGACGGAATATAGATTGAGGCTGCGCGCGGGGTTGCATTTCCAAACAAGGAGGATGACACGGTGCATGGTATACCTTTGGGGATGGGCTACATGAGGGTGCAGGTGGACTATGTCCACGATGTTTACATGTCTCATGCCCTGGAGTTCCCCCCGAACGAAGATATCACCACTCTCGGGCAAGCACGGATGTCGTTCATCAAGTGGCCCGCGACGGGTGTCGTAGTGCAAGCACCTCCTCCTGCTGCCGCTGCGCTGGTACTATCGCTACCACTTCGCTCTTCTTTGGTACAATCGCTGCTATCAAGCTACTATCGTGCGCTCGCTATTGCTGCTACTACTACTGCTACTCATCGCTACTCGGTGCACTGCTCGCTGCGCTAGTGCTTGTATCGCTCTTGGTCTTTGCTCACATCGCTCTTGCTCCTCCTACTCTGCTTCCTCCTCACATTCGCTCTTGGTGCTGCTCCTGTTACTGCTCCTCGTACTACTGGTGCTGCTCCTGTTACTGCTACTGCTGGTACTACTGCTGCTGCTCCTGGTACTACTCCTGCTGCTGCTGCTGCTCCTGCTCCTCCTCCTACTGCTGCTCCTGCTCCTGCTGCACATGCTCCTGCCCCTGCTACACAACCTGCACCTACGCCTGCAGCTGCACCTCCTGCACCTACGCCTGCAGCTACAAATGCTGGTGCGCAGGTGGGGCGCAAAAGGACTTCTACCACGATGACGAAAGATACAAAGCAGAGTTCAGAGAGTCCCTCCGTGAAGAAGGCAAAGTTGTCAGAGGGCACAGAGCACCCTGATGATCACAAGCGGTACATACATGGAAAGCCCTTTCTCCCAAGCCAAGAATTGAATTCTTTGGGCTTGTTCACTCGTCACCTACATGGATGGTACATCGATAGGTCACATGAGGCCGAGCCTCGCCACGATTTCATAGTGAAGTATCGAGCGGGCCAATTCCACCGCAACGAGGATGGGACCTTTCCAGTCAGTTTTGAGGATCTGTACTTTATGTACAGCTTGAAAGCCGTCGATATTTCTACCATACGATCCTGGACGCTGTGAGTCTCGCACCATACTCAATCAGATGACTATTTATTGATTTTGTATTATATTTTTTAACAATTGACATGAATTGCAGGATCATGAGGCAGCGAGCCGTGACGGGTCGACACCCTGTCGGGTTTGTCGACCCCGAGATGGTGTCTCAATCGGAGTTCCTTGCAGGATACATCAAGCAGGCATTGCATGAGGAGGCAAAAAAGGACTTCATTCTCTTCCCATACCACCAGGAGTATGTACTACTATACAATTCAATTACATGTACACACTTCAACCTTGTATTAACTTATTCTCTTGCATTGTGTACCGTTTAATAAGCAACCATTGGGTTCTACTTGTGGTTGTTCCGAGTCAAAACAAGGTCTACACGTTGAACTCACTCGAAAATAGACCGATGGACTATGCGATCGAGCCTGTTTTGCAGAAGGAAGTACATTCCTCTAACCTAACACTTTACATATTGAACTACGTTAGGTATTTTTAACCTCAATGCATGGCATCTCTCCAATGTATAGGGCTTTCATGTCTTACGTTGCTGAACGTGGCCGACACAATGATAAACAAGGCACCAAACTCGAGTGAAAGCGCTTCAAGGTACAAGTGTCTATCATAGGATTTTTTTCTTACACCTATTTTTAATTCGTCTCCTAATTTAAGTTTCTTTGTTCACAGTGTCGTCAACAAGGGTGCGATGATCTGTGTGGCTTTTACGTGATGCATCACATGCTGAATTTGGTTGGTCGCTCACATGTTTTCCCTAAGGTATAAAGCAGATTATTTGCACTCTTTGTCTATGTGATATTTGTTTACAAGCATAATACTATCGACATGTTACAATACCAATTTAAGCCTTAAATATATTAGTGCACTACTATCTATTTTGCAGGACCTTGATATCATCCTAAGAGCCTAACCAACACTGATCTCAAGAAATTACGAGACCATTTATGCCAGTGGTACTGGACAGAAGTTATAACAGATGATGGTAGATATAGAGACAATTCAAGCAAATACTAGTCCATAAAGTGTAAACAAAATTTATCTCGAATGTGAATGTGATACATTACAGATTGTAAACAATATTAATTTGAATGTAATGTGTGTAGATTGTGATGTATATGTTACGTGATTTTGTGGATTGTGATGAATGTGTCATATTGTCAATGCGAGGCCATTTTTGGACGATGGGCAAGAACATCATCACAATCGGTTCTTCTTGGAACCGATTGGGATATGTTTAAATATCGCAATCGGTTTGCATAAAGAACCGATTGTGATAATGTAATAATTTGAATCGGTTCTACAAATGAACCGATTGTGATATTATTCTTATCCCCATCGGTTCTACAAATGAACCGATGGTGATAATGTAATAATTTGAATCGGGTCTACAAATGAACCGATTGTGATATTGTTCTTATCCCCATCGGTTCTACAGATGAACCGATTGCGATAATGTAATCATTTGTATCGGTTCTACAAATGAACCGATTGTGATAATGTAATCATTTGTATCGGTTCTAGAAAAGAACCGATTGTGATATTATACTTATCGCAATCGGTTCTAAGAGAAAACCGATTGTGATAAGTGTAATATCACAGTCGGTTCCTAAAAAGAACCGACAGTGATAATGTATTATTAGTGTCGGTTAAAAACCGATTGTGATATATCTACCTTATCACTGTCGTTGGACTTTGTATCGCCACCAAAACCGACTGTGATGACCAAAAAGAACCGATTGTGATGTACGGATCTGTAGTAGTGAATAAGGTTACGACACTCCGCTGTGTCACATTCTTCCCCCCTTCAACAGGATTCGACCTCGAATCTAAACGCACCAACACGCAACCCAGCAAAACCGAAGATAGCTAGGTTTTCACATCACATACCTGAGGCGAAAAGCTCGGGATACTTCTCGCGCATGCGAGACTCCAGCTCCCATGTCGCTTCTCTCTCGGTCTGATGTGACCATAATACTTTAACAAACTTGAGTGTCTGGTTCTTCATCACTCGCTCCGAAGTCCCCAGAATTTCCACAGGACGGGACTCGAAGGTGAGGTCCTGCTCAAGCACTAATGGTTCCAACGGAACCACCAACTCCGGGTCATGTAAGTATTTCCTCAACATCGAGACATGGAACACATTATGCACACCTTGCATGGATTTCGGTAGCTCCAGACGATAGGCCAGCCTACCAACTCGTGCGATGATAGGAAATGGCCCAACAAATCACGGACTGAGCTTTCCTTTGGTGCCAAAACGCACCACACCTTTGGTGGGAGATACTCGCAAGAGTACGCTATCACCCACCTCAAACTCCATGTCTCGCCGCCTCACATTAGTATAGCTTTTCTGTCTGCTCTGCGCTGCGAGAAGGTTCTGCCGTACCTCCGCCACGCGATCAACAGTCTGCTGAACCCAATCCGGTCCAAGAACTGCTCTCTCGCCCACGGCATCCCAACAAAGTGGTGATCTGCACTTCCGGCCATACAGTACCTCATAAGGAGCAGCCCGGATACTGGAATGATAGCTGTTATTGTAAGCAAACTCTGCAAGAGGCAAATGATCCTCCCAGCTACCTTTCCAAGCCATCACACAGGCCCTGAGCATGTCCTCCAAAGTCTGGATGGTACGCTCAGACTGCCCATCCGTCTGAGGGTGAAAAGCGGTGCTAAGGCGAAGCTACGTACCGAAAGCACTCTGCAAACTCTCCCAGAACTTGGAGACAAACTTCGCATCCCGATCAGAAATAATGGTCTTGGGTACACCATGCAGTCTCACAATCTCCCGCACATAGATGGGAGCCAAGTCGCTCGCAGAATTGGTAGTGCGGATAGGAATGAAATGCGCAGACTTGCTGAGACGGTCCACCACAACCCAAACAGCATCCTTCCCTCGTGGAGTACGAGGTAGGCCAACCACGAAATCCATGGAGATGTCATCCCATGGCCACACAGGAATCTCCAATGGCTGCAACAGACCAGCGGGACGTTTAGGCTCAGCCTTGATCTTCTGAGTGATCCCACAAGGCGCCACATACTTAGCAATATCCACTCTCATCCTTTTCCACCAGAAATTCTTTTTCAAGTCCCTGTACATCTTGGTCTCCCCAGGATGGACCGTGTACGGGGTGCGATGAGCCTCTTTCAGAATGTCCTCTTTCACTTGGAATTTCTGAGGCACGCACAGACGACCCTGAAACCTCAAAGCTCCCGCATCATCAACGGTAAAGTATCCAGACTTGCCATCCTCAAGGCGTTTCCTCACATGCTGGAGCAAACGGTCAAGCTGTTGTGCCTCTCGCACACGCTCGGGAATCGCTGACTCAAGAATCAATTGAGTTTCAGCTTGCACAGTCCCCGCAAAGCAGTAGGAGACTCCCAAACGCTCAAAATCAGCAACAAGACAATCAACAACAGGGGGCATTGTCTTGCGACTGAGAGCGTCGGCCACCACATTTGCCTTCCCCGGATGATACTGGATAGTGAGGTCATAATCCTTTATCAATTCTAGCCACCTCCTCTGCCTCAAGTTCAAATATTTCTAAGTAAAGATGTACTTGAAGCTCTTGTGATCAGTGAAAATATCACAAGACTCACCGTACAGGTAATGCCTCCATATCTTCAATGCAAACACCACAGCGGCTAGCTCAAGATCATGCGTGGGATAGTTCTGCTCATGCTTTTTCAGCTGCCTCGATGCATAAGCAATCACCTTGCCATCTTGCATGAGCACACAACCAAGTCCCAAACGAGAAGCATCAGAATAAACAAGAAGCGCTTCCCGGCTCGGGAAGGGTAAGAACAGGAGCAGCCACTAACTTCTCCTTCAAAGTGCAAACTGTGCTCACACTCTGCATCCACCGAATTTCATCCCCTTCGAAGTCGATTCGCGAAAGTGGCTTGGCAATGATAGAGAAATCCTGCGCAAAACGCCGATAGTAGCAAGCCAACCCAAGGAAACTACGCACCTCTTTGATATTGGAAGGCCTCTTCCAATCCAAAACTGCTGAGACTTTGCTAGGATCTACAGATATGCCCTCTGGATTGATGATGTGGCCTAGAAAACCCACTTCTGAAATCCAGAACTCGCACTTTTTCAGCTTAGCAAAGAACTGATTCTCCCTCAAGGTGCTCAGCACAAGCCTAAAATGCCGCTCATGCTCCTCTTCTGATTTAGAGTAAACCAGAATGTCATCGATGAACACTACCACAAACTCATCAAGGTAATTGTGTAGCATACTGTTCATCGCCTCCATAAAGACAACAGGAGCATTAGTTAGTCCAAACGACATAACTTTAAATTCATAATGCCCATACCTTGTGGAGAAAGCAGTCTTCTCAATGTCCTGCTCCCTCACACGGATCTGATTGTACCCCGACTGGAGATCAATCTTGGAGAACACCTTTGCTCCCTTCAGTTGGTCAAACAGATCCTTGATGCGAGGCAAAGGATACTTGTTCTTGACTATCACTTGATTAAGAGAACGATAATCAATGCACATGCGCCAACTTCCATCCTTCTTCGAGACGAAGAGAACGGGTGCTCCCCATGGCGAAACGCTACGCCGAATAAAGCCCTTGGCCAACAGATCCTCCAACTGCTTCTTCAACTCGTCTTGAAAAGGACGAGCCAAGCGGTATGGAGAGATAGAAATAGGTCGAGTGCCCGGAACAAGATCAATACGAAACTCCACATTCCTCACGGGAGGTAGACCAGGCAACTCATTAGGGAACACATCAACAAACTCCTTCACTACAGAAATCTCCTCAATGGAAACTGAAGAAGATGGCTTCTCAGACAAGGTCATGAGGAAACCCAACAACCTCAAACGGCGACCAGAAAACAGACTAGTCAAAGCAAGGACGGAACTGGAAGGTAAACCACCCTGGAAGGTCAACTCTCACTACAACACGTCGGGCTTCTAATGGCGCCTATAAATGCCTTTAAAACCTTATAAATGCCTTAAAAAGATTTTAGATGGCGTTTACATGGCGTCAAGAAAAATGGTGTCAGGAAAAGTAATTGGCGGCGCTTAATTATCCACGACGTTTATAAGTGCCGTGGAAGACTCTAACCCGGCGTTTATAAGTGCCGTGGAAGCCTCTATAACCCGGCGTTTATAAGTGCCGTGGAAGCCTATAACCCGGCGTTTATAAGTGCCGTGGAAGCCTCTATAACCCGGCGTTTATAAGTGCCGGGGTTTCCTCTAACATGGCACTTTATAAGTGCCGGGTTCTCTCTATTTATGGCGTTTATAAGCGCCGGGATCCTCTATTCGTGGCATTTAAAATCGAGGTGCACAATGACTTCCCAGAGGTCACCCATCTTATTACTACTCTTGTCCAAGCACGTTTAACTTTGAGTTTTTATAAGATCTAGTACTTTAGTGGTGGTATGATCACATCTCGATATATAATCGTCCCTCCTCCCCTTAACCCCGTTAAACACCGAACACCGATTTTCAATTATTTCAAATTAGCAAATTATTGAGGTAATTAAGCAAAATCATCATACGATAAGATCTCCAATTATATTCTTTTGGGCACCAATTCTAGTTTGCAAATACGAATCTGAGCATATTTCTTAAAATAGACATAACTTTTGACTCGTACTTCCAATTGGGGCGTTCTTAGGCTAATTGGAAAGATAATCTAAAAGTAGCATCTGAAATTGATAAGTGTCACAAAATCAGATGTTCAAAATTTGAATTTTCAAACAAAATATCAACAAAATTGAATTTTCGGACAAAATTTGAAATTTTAGACAAAATATCATCGAAAATGAAATATTTGGACAGAAATTATTGCAAATGGAATATTAGTTTCAATTATTTCAAATATAATATTATTTAATTTCAATTCTTTCAAATTCCCTGTGGTATTCACGTTTATAAACGCCGTGGTAGAGTCTACCAGCTTATAAACGCCGGGAATTCCACTCTATACCGCGTTTATAAGCACCGTGGAAGATCAGAACCGGCGTTTATAAACGCCGGTATAGAGTGGAATTCCCGGCGTTTATAAGCATCGTGGAAGATCAGAACCGGTGTTTATTAACGCCGGTATAGAGGAATTCCCGGCGTTTATAAGCGCCGTGGAAAGATCAGAACCAGCGTTTATAAACGCCCGGTATAGAGTGGAATTCTGGCGTTTATAAACGCCGGGGAAGACTGTAACCCGGCCTTTATAAACGCCGGTATAGAGTGGAATTCCCGGCGTTTATAAGCACCGTGGAAGACTGTAACCCGGCATTTATAAACGCCGGTATAGAGTGGAATTCCCTGGCATTTATAAGCGCCGTGGTAGACTCTAACCCGGCATTTATAAATGCCGGGGAATTAAATGCCTCGAATGATAAAAAACGCCGGCTTTAGCCTTATTAGGGGCGTTTAGATTAAACGCCGTGTAAAATAAACGCCGGGAAATCCATGTTATCTTGTAGTGTCTATCCCTGATGGGGCCTGCAAGGTAACCATCTTCCAGAAACAACAGATCTTGGCACGGTACTGATGCAACCAGTCCATGCCCAAGATGACATCAAAAGGAGCCCACTGGATCACCATAAGATTGGCAAAGAAAACCTCATCATCAATGGCAATGGTGCAACCCAGGCAAACCAAAGAGCTAGCAATCAAACCACCAGGAGAACTGACTAACACGGACTCAGAAATCCGCTGAACTCCCAACTTAGCTCTACTAGCAAACTCAGACGACACAAAGGAATAGGATGCTCCGGAATCAAACAGAACAAAGGCATCAACGGAATCCACGAGCAGAGTACCTGAAACCACCTCTGGATGCCCGGCTGACTCGGCGGTCGGCAAAGCGTACACTCCTGGTGGCGCCGACGAGGGAGCCCGACTCCTACCGATGCCCCAACAGAGCTGCGGGCGGAGGAGGCAACTGCGGAGGAGCAGACGGCTGCGGGCACCAGTAAGCCGCTGGTGGCGCCCACGCAAAGGGTGGCTAGGAAACAGGAGCAGCCATCATGTGCACCGAACCTCTGGAAGACGCCGCTGGAGTGGGAGGAGAAGGCACCGTCTCCCACTTGATGATGCTGTCGGGATTCATCCGGCAGACTCGCCCCATGTGGCCAGGCTTGCCACAGTGGTTGCAACTCCCGGTCCAACCACACTCTGAAGCACGGTGCTCGCCACCGCACTTGAAACACATCATGCCCTGCCCAGGCACAGGACGAACAGCCGCTCGCGAGGAAGACGACTAGGGTGGCCTCCCTTGAAATTCTTGAAGGTGGGTCGCTGAGAAGACCCACCTCCTCCACCAAAGGTCCTCTTTTGGCCCCTGCCTGGGGCCGCAGGAACCCCTGAACCACCCCCCAGGTTTTGCTTATCCCGGGAGAGCTCCAACTCGAGCTCCATGCCCTTCGCCTGCTCCACCACGGAGCAGAAGTCACGAGGGACAGTCGCCCCCATGACAACTTTGAACTCCTGGTTGAGGCCTCTATAGAACCTCCTTGCCTTCTCCCAATCGTTTACCGCCACAAATGACGGCGCACCACGCCTGTTGAACTCCACCTCATACTCTACCACCGACCTCTTTCCTGGGAAAGAGTCATCGAGTATGCTCCATCCGCTCAAGGAAAGACTCAGGTAGAACTTGGCTCGGCGAGCCACAAAGTCCTCCCGGTGATCGACCAAGATCGGGGCTCTAGCGACGAGAACCCCCCACCAGATATCGGCTTGGCCTTTGGTGAAAGGCCACAAAGCGAGCCCTCGAACCGAGGTCAACTCTAGGACCTCAAAGCGCCTCTCTATGTACCGCAGCCAATCTGTGGATTGGATCGGCGTGCCGCTTCGATCAAAAGTGTCAAGACGGAGGGACATCCACTCCCGGAGACTCATCCTCGGCTCCACGGCCAGGGGGCAACAAGCCCAGGGCCAGCTGCAGTGGGAGGCACAACAGCAGGGGCTGCCCGCAGCTTCTGGCGCAGCTCCTGAATCTCCCTCTGCAGAGCCTGAACTAAATCCTCATTGGCGACGGGTACCTCCGCCCCTGACTGTGCCGCTGGAACCTCCTCCTGAGCTGTCCCATGAGCATTGAGCGAAACGCTACCCTCAGCAACAGACTCCGCAGCTCCCTGAGAACCTCGCCCCTGGCCTCCACGGCCACGGCGACCACAACCTCAACCACTCGGCATGGCTGCTACAGACAGACAACCGTCCGATCTCATAAATATAAACACAACATCATATAATCAAGAACACATAGTCTTAATATTCATTAAATAATCAAGCGCAATGCAATGATGAACCACAACCCCAACCTACTTGTGCAACCAAGTGTGTCAAATTTTAGATTAGTTATACCACTTTTGCAAGTTTTAATGTTACTATCCTATAACAAAGTATAGTTAGAACCTAAGCCATGTTTCTAAGTTATTCCACATCATATTTTAGTTGTACCCTATAGCATGACACTAAAAATACACATTCCAATGACCTACAGCCTGCTCTGATACCAACTGTAACACCTCGGCATCTAATATGCCTGAATGCTACCAAACATAAGTTAATCAACATCTAAACACCACAATTAAATATACATTCCAGCAAAGGTGCACATGCTAAAAACCGAGATTTCAGCAGCATCTCCTTTGTTTTAACATGATTTGAAGGAACAACAACAGTATAGCAATATATGGAATATGAGAGACAACTAAAAATAGCAATAATTAACGACTTAGCCACAATATAAGTCTAGTTCCAATCATATAATGTCTCCAAGAGTCAAACGAACGAAAAGACTCTCATTTAGCAAAGCTAAACTGTAAAGCAATGATCATCACACGCAATTTATTATCAACACTAATTGAATGACTTGTGAAATCAAAAGAGTGAAGCTACGTGTGGAAGTGTGACTATTCCCCTTCCCCTCATGCCGGTCTCATGGTACCTAAAACAACAAGAAAACACAAGCGTGAGTTCGAAACTCAGCAAGCATATTGCAATGGACAACAAGAACAATAACATGGCAATAATGTCTCACATCATGTATATCATCTCATTCATGAACACATAACATTATCATCATCATTATGTATGCAATGCAATGCAATGCTCATGTCTCCTTGGAAACTCATACCGGTATGGTTGAGTACACACCCGTCGGTGTGCACCCTCTCCCCCCTTCCATCCCGAAGATGGAGGGTGCCTACTCCTCGCTTCCAAACACCACGTGTATGGAATCACGATGTAGGACTTACTCAATGGCTCTCCGGATTAGTCATAACTTTCTCACCGACCTTCCCCGGACTAGTTATGACTTTCTCACCGCCCGAGCCATTTAACATGCCATGTATGCAATTATGCCAACATCATATTTAACTCGTATATTAACACATGGTATCATAACATAATAAACATGCTCATCATATCATTGGCAATCATTAAAGCATGGCAAGTGATCATATATCATGTAGTCAACTTCATCTATTCTCAACAAACAACCTACAAATCGCTATCCATTACAACACACTTGCCTCAACCACGGGCAACAGATTGGCGGGAAGTAGAAGGCACTCCCGGGGTCACACCACCTGCACATAGGCATCACATACTCACAATCATATCCACAAAATAGTACGCAAACCCTCATCTACCCCGACTGTGGGGGCTCCGGAATCAGATTAGCGATGCAGGTCATTACTGTTGCATCGGTCAAAAGATTAATGCAACCCGTAACGTCTCCTGACCGCTAAACCAACTCCGTACTCGGATTGGGGCCAATTAATCGGCAAAACTCGTGAGGAGTGTACATGCCAACTGATTGATCCCAACTCGAGCTTCCCGCAATCAAGCATTGTATCGGTTCCCTGGATCAGTAGCCCAGGACCCATGCGTTGTCATACAAGACAGGTCTCAACTATGCAAGAGTAAATACATTACACATGAAAGGTAACGTTATTACATTAGTTTAACTTTACAAGTCTCAGCTTACAGCCGGCACAAGTCCAAAAGAATCATCCAATGCCAGCGGAAACTCCAAAAGAAAAACACGCAGTGTGCCTCCACCCTCAGGCAACTGACTGGAAGGAAACCCAACTAAGCCCCAGCGGAATCGTCAGCGAACTGCGACTCGTCTGGAACATCTGCATCATTACCTGCTTCTTCTCCTTCTGACCAAAGTCCGTTAGAGCAAACGGTGAGTACACGTATGTACTCGTAAGACTTTAGTGTATGGAATGTATACATATAAAATGTAGGTTAAATCAATGAATAATAGGTTACTACACTAGTCTTTTGAGCACAAAGCAGATTTTGCTTGCAATATGATAATAGATTCACATTCACATTTTTACAAAAGAAGCTGAAGAAAATATTTCAAACAATTAATAATAGATAAACCATTCACCAAATCAATCATCCAACCATTCCTTTCACCAAAACAACCAACCACCTGCACCTTATCCGAATCCAAGATCCAAACACACACCCGACCAACACAATCTAACCTCGAAACCCATTTTCCCAGAAGTCAACCCAGACCCAAAATCTATACTTGATAATACTTTCCAAGCTGCTCATGACCGTGAGCACGGCTAATCGATTAGTTAATTTATCTCTGTAGAGACTGTACACTGTACCCACATGACACGTTCTAGCAATCATGTCCTCCATGCCTCGCGATACCGAAGTACCCGATTTGCTAGACAGTGACGGAACCTTTCGAGAGATTGGAGTTCAAATCCTGCACCGGCCCGGTAACGTGCATTCCTAACTACAGCCACAGAGGCCGCCAGTGGTTCCCATAGGCACCCACTAGCCCACGACCTCCCTGTAGTAGGCATTACCGTTGTATTGGGTAAACTTTCCTTCGATGCCTCGACAAGAAAGTCCCTAGAAAGCATCGACACCACAAGTGCATCCAATCCTCTTTGCCCTCCAATAATGCAGGGTCAGATCCCTTTTCCCCGTACTAGGCTGAGGCCATCCCACACTGGCACATGTGGTTGCACGTATTACACCCAGTAAATAGCACCAAGTTCGGTCCTTAGGGTGACTCAGGCGAGATCTTCCAAACCCACTTGCTATGGCCATAGAGGATCGACACTAGCGGCCCCACCGAGCACACACTAGCCTTCAACCTCCCCATAGCAAGGGACCAACTGAGACCAAACCACTCCAAACCAGCAAACGGCCTGACAACCAATCCGAACCTGAAACCAGCCTACCAACCGGAACCACTACCCGGCCAAATACCACCAACTCCAAACCACCAAACATCTCGCCCGGTCTAAACTCTCCAAGTTTTTCCATTTTACTCACGCAACCATTCCCCTTTTTTTCAACAAAACCCCATATCCACTGATTCCAACCTGACACCAATCACCTATCCTAATAATTCCAGGAGTTTATGAATAAGAACGTCATGATCTCCTGCAACCAATTCTACTGCTGAACTAAGCACATGCGACTATTATTCTTTAATACCCTCTGACACTTACTAACGTGTCTAAATTATTCCTAAGTCTATCAAGGATTGCATATTCGGATTGAATTGAGGTAATCCAACAATTTCTGGTTTAACTACTGCTTCCCACAAATTATCACTTTTAATAACTTATGAGCATGCATAATAGTTTTGGCAATCAAAAATAAGAATTTGCAAATATGGGATTCAAAATGGTCAAGGAGGTGCTTGCCTGTCTGCTCTTCGGTGAAATCGGTCTCCGGGACGTAGTCGGGATCGTCAGCGACGTTCGACGCGTCTACGTCTACACAAAAAGCAACGAAACCAAAATCATCGATAAATAAATAAAAGCAAAGAAACGATCAAAAGCCAATACGAATTGAAAACAAGAAAAACGAGAATTGAAACAAAAAGGAAGTTCCAGACTTTCACCCAGAGGCCGGTAGTACCGACGTGCAACGGGCGGTAGTGCCGCTGGCTGGGGACCAAGAAGGATGCACTCTGGAAAATAACTACCGGCGTTCTAAATCCGGTAGTGCCGGACCCACCGGCAGTACCGCCCTCACACTAGCGGTAGTGCCGGTCACTTCGAGACCAAAATCCAAAAATTGAGATTTTGCACACTAGCCCCCGGAACTTCGACGTAAGTGCATGGATAGGTTCCTGAGGACCCATGGGACTTATTCACACAGGTTTCGTCAAGTTTCGAGCTCGTTTGCTCAAAATCTCACTTTTCGAATCCTTTCTCTCCGACATCGGCGAAAATGGATTTCGACCCAGAGGGTGTCGAAACTCGAGTTTCTTCGCGGCAACGGGTTCTCTACTACTCTAGGGACTTAAGTGCGCTAGACTTGCGAGCTTTGGGACTTCAGAACTTGAAATCGCTCCGAATGCCAAAGTGCAACTTTTGCAAATCCTTCAAAAAACGGATTTCGCAACACGCGCACTAGGCCCGCTAGAACACTAAGGTCCTACGTGATCTAACTACTGACTGGAACCTCCGAAAGACACTATTAGACTTCTAATACCCGAAAACCCAAATATACTTTTCGAATCCAACTTTCGTCCCGAATCGAGTTCAAACTCGATTCTTCCGCAGGAATCGACCTTCGAGACTCTAAGAACATATTCGCAGGTCAATTTCCCGACTTTCCAGAGCTAGGGTTTCGAAAGGAAAGGGCTCCGAGAATTCAAGAAATGGCTTCTTGCAGCGAATGAGTCCAACGATGCGTAGATTAGGGTTTCCGAGACCAATCGATCACGCGAAAAGTTTCTTCTAACTATGACCTAGGTTTGGCCACTCGGGAAGACAATGATCCTACCCATAACTAGGGCTTCTAGGGTTTCTAGGGTTTAACCAGGACGTAAAGAGCGATTACACGTCAAAGAAGAGCTAGGGTTGGCATTCACACCTAGGGTTTAGGTTTAACTCTAACACCTACCTCGTGTGAAGCTCCTTGACTGCTTGGAGACGCTTCTCCACCCTTGCTCTTGCTTCCACTCGGCCTCCTGGAGCTCCAACCGGCTGGAAATGACAAGGAGGAAGAGAGAGCTCCAAGGGAGAGAAAGAGGGAAGAGGAAGAAATGAGGGAGGAGGAGGAGAGGAGGTGCTTGCCCTGGTGTTTTGAGGGAGTAGGGAGGGCACGGGAAACGAGGTAAGAGGATAGCCACGAGCACAGGAGCAAAATAGGGCTCTGGCCCCACGCTTCGCTACGGCCGCAGCATCTGCTCGGGCGGCCAGACGCCATGGCCGGTAGTACCGCAGTAAAATCATGATCAGCCGCCCGGCAGCAGAAAACTCAGGAATTTTTTATAGTTTTTGCGATGGTTCTCCAATCAACTAACTTGAGGACTATTGGAATAGGTTCGAGGGGTCCTAATAAAGATTTTAAAACTTAGGTTTGGGATCTAGCTCTCACGATTTTAACTTTCACCCGATTTCGGATTCTGAGACTCCAATCGGGGAAAACGATCAAATGAAATGACAAAACCGAATTCAAGGGCAAATAACTCTAACTTCAAACTGGAAACTTTACAGAGCACTAATCCACACTTAGTTAGCCTAATTAGGCTTAATTACAAACACGGGCGTTACAATCCTACCCCCCTTGGAATAATCTCGTCCTCAAGATTAGCTAGACTCTGCGAAGAAAGAGGGAAACTCAATTCTAAGACGATCTTCTCGTTCCCAAGTAGCTTCATCTTGGGTATGGTTACTCCACTGGACTTTGAGCATTCTGATGACTTGATTGCGAGTAAGGCGCTCAGCTTCTTCAAGTACTTGGATCGGATGCTCGCGATACGATAGATCAGGCTGAAGATCAATTGTTTCCAATGGGGTAAGTTCTGTGGGCTTCCGAAGACATTTCTTCAGCTGCGATACGTGGAATACATCGTGTACCTCGGAAAGCTGAGGGGGAAGTTCAATCTGATAAGAAACTTCACCTTTCCTCGCAAGAATGCGGTACGGTCCGACGTAACGCGGCGCTAATTTCCCACGAACTTGAAAGCGACGAGTGCCACGTAGCGGCGACAGTTTGAGATAGACGAAATCGTCTACATCAAAACTCAGCTCGCGACAACGAGTATTGGCATAACTTTTCTGTCTTGACTGAGCTTCTTTTAGTCAGTCCCGAATCATCTTGACATGATCTTCGGCTTCTTGGATCACAACAGGGCCGAAGAATTGTCTTTCGTCGACTTCAGACCAGAACAAAGGAGTTCTGCACTTTCTCCCATAAAGTGCCTCGAACGGTGACATCTGGAGACTTGCTTGATAGCTGTTGTTGTAGAAGAATTCAGCGAAAGCTAAACATTTTTCCCACTTCGTGTTGTAGGCCAACACACAAGCTCTTAGCATATCCTCCAAGACTTGGTTAGTTCTTTCAGTTTGGCCATCGGTCTGAGGATGGTACGCTGTGCTGAAAAACAACTTAGTACCAAGGAGTTCATGCAGATTTTTCCAGAATCGCGACGTAAATTGGGTCCCACGGTCTGACACAATGACCTTAGGAACACCATGCAGTCGGACTATATGGTTCAGGTAAAGTTCTGCAAGTTTAGGCCCATTGTAGGTGGTATGAACTGGAATAAAATGAGCCACTTTGGACAATCGATCCACGATTACCCAAATAGAATCATGACCACCTGATGATTTCGGCAGACCAGTAATAAAATCCATGCCGACTTCATCCCATTTCCACTCTGGAATTTTTAAAGGCTGGAGCAATCCCGCAGGGCGTTGATGCTCTGCCTTCACTCGCTGACACACATCGCAATTAGCGACAAATTCAGCGATCTCCTTTTTCATACCAGGCCACCAGAAACTTACACGGAGATCCTGGTGCATTTTCGTACTTCCAGGGTGGATCGAAAGAGGAGTATTGTGAGCTTCCTTCAAGATCAATTGTTTGATCTCCTGGTCATTCGGAACGTACAACCGCCGTCCACGCATGACCATCCCATCCGCTCTTTCCAAAAACTCTGAAGGCGCGCTTTCCTTCAAGCTGCGCTTAATTTCAGCCACTTTCTCATCAACGATTTGCGCGGCTAGAATTTGGGACTCAAGAGTGGGCTCTAAGGTTAGGTCTGCCACAAACCCTTCTTGAACCACTTCTAGGTTGAGCCTCCGAAATTCATCCATCAGTTGAGGTTGACTAACAAAAGTCGATGCACTAATGGCGTGCTGTTTGCGACTGAGGGCATCTGCAACCACATTAGCTTTGCCCGGATGATAATGGATTCCCAAATAATCCTTGATCAGCTCCAACCATCTGTGCTGCCTCAAGTTCAGATCTGGTTGGGTGAAGAAATATTTCAGGCTCTTGTGATCGGTAAATATCTCACATCTGTTTCCAATGAGATAATGATGCCACAGTTTTAGAGCATGAATGACTGCTGCCAATTCCAAATCGTGGGTTGGATACTTGGCTTCGTGAGGTTTCAGTTGTCGTGAAGCATAAGCTACCACCTTGCCGTCTTGCATCAGCACACAACCGAGACCCTGACGCGAAGCATCACAGTAAATATCAAAGCTCTTATGTATGTCTGGCAAAACAAGAATTGGGGTAGAGGTAAGTCTTCGCTTCAATTCTTGAAAACTTGCCTCACAAGTTGATGACCACTCAAATTTATTTTCTTTTTTGAGTAGTTCTGTCAACGGTTTAGCGACTTTGGAGAAGTTCTCGATGAACCGTCGGTAGTAACCGGCAAGACCGAGGAAACTTCGGATCTCAGGAACAGTCCGTGGCTACTCCCAAGCAATTACATCCTACACCTTACTTGGATCAACTGCAACTCCACCTCCAGAAAGAACATGCCCTAAGAATGCAACTTCTTTGAGCCAGAACTCACACTTGCTGAATTTTGCGTAAAGCTGGTGCTCATGAGTTTGTCGAGCACTAACCACAAATGGAGCTCATGCGTTTCTTCACTTCTGGAGTAGATGAGGATGTCATCAATGAACACCACCACGAATTTGTCCAGGTATTCCATGAATACCTTGTTCATGAGGTTCATGAAAGTGGCAGGGGCATTGGTAAGACCAAAGGAAACCATTGTATACTCGTACAATCCGTAGCGAGTAGTAAACGCAGTTTTCTGAATGTCCTCCGGTCGGATTTTGAGTTGGAAGTACCCAAGCCTCAAATCGATTTTGGAAAAGATCTGAGCCCCGCTCAGTTGATCAAACAGATCATCGATCCGCGGAAGGGGATACTTATTCTTAATGGTGACTTCGTTCAACGAACGATAGTCGACGCACATGCGAAGACTGCCGTCCTTCTTCTTAACGAAGAGCACTAGACTACCCCATGGCGAAGAGCTAGGAAGGATAAAACCCTTTGCTAGCTGCTCCTTGAGTTGCTTCTTGAGTTCGATCAACTCATCCGAGGGCATCCGGTAAGGGCGCTTGGATATTGGTGCTGTTCCAGGTAGCAAATCTAAAACGAACTCCAAGTCTCTGTCTGGAGGCAATCCCGGCAATTCTTTAGGAAAAACATCGGGATACTCACAGACAACCGATACTTGTCCCATCTCAAGAATAGACAAGGAGTGAAGAGAGGGCTTTTGCACCGATAACGGGCTGGAGTTAAATTTGACTTGGATGCCATCTGGATTCACCAAGGAAATGGAACGTTCGGCACAATCGATGCGTCCATGGTTCTTAGATAACCAATTCATCCCTAGGATTACATTAAGTCCAGGTGTATCGATCTGAATTAGATCTCCACTAAATCGCACTCCTTCAATCTCAATTGGGACTCCTAGGCAAATACACTGAGCCCGAAGGACTGAGCCAGGGGAATGAACTAACATGTAATTGCCTAGCAAACTAGTCCTAATCCCTTGATCCTTAACGAACCTTAAAGACACAAAGGAATGGGAAGCTCCCGAATCAAACAAAATCACAATAGGAGCTGAATGCACAAGAAACGTACCGAGGACCACATCTGGTGCATTACTTGCTTCCTCCGCTGTTACCAAATTAAGACGACCCTGAGCAGGACTCTGCGCAGAACGAGAACCCGCTCGGCCAACCTGATGACCACCACGTCCACTAACAGGAGCTTGAGGACGAACCGGAGCACTTTGAGCTGAAGGGCGAGTCGGTAGGGGTCGACGATGAGGGCAAACATTGGCAAAATGGCCAACCTGTCCACATGCAAAGCATGAAAGCGGCGTCCCCCTTTGTTGTCCTCCTTGCATCTGCCCACCGTGGTTATGGGATTGAACCGCAGATTGAGAGGCACGAGGAACAGGTCTTGAGGTTTTGGAGGAGAAGTGATTGATCAACAACGACAGCCTTCCCAGGCGAGACCTTGGCCACGGGCCCGCAGACGCTTTTGGGCCAGCCACTTCCGTTTTCGATTTTCTGCAACTGCCTTCGCACTATCTTCCACCCGAATCGCCTTATCCACTAACTCCTGGAGGTTAGGGAAATCAAGAGCTGCGAGCGAATGCTTAACTTCATCATTCAAATGCTCCCGGAACCAAGCAGTTTTCCGGGCCTCGCTCGGAATCTCATCAGCGACATAACGAGTCAGGTAATTGAACTTATGCAGATAGTCCATAACGGACATGGACCCTTGCTTCAAATTATAAAATTCCCTCTTCTTTATCTCCATCAAAATTTGGAGGGAATATGGATCGCATTTAAAAGCTTCTTTGAAATCTGCCCAAGTGGTAACTTGTCCAACAGGGCGAATAGTCTTAAAACTGTTCCACCATGCTGCTGCCGCTCCTTGGAGATAATGTGCAGCATACTGGACTTTCTCATCATCCGTGCATCTAGCCAACTCAAGTTTATCTTCAATGTCGCGGAGCCAGTCGTCCGCGTCCAAAGGATCAGTGGCCGTGGAGAAATTCGGTGGGCGAGTCCGTTGGAACTCTGCCAGCCGAGTCTGGGGTTGCATCGCTGCCACACCGCCAAAAGCAACGGCACCCAGATTCTCCGAATTCTGCACCAATCTCTCGAGTAAACGAAGTCTGCAGATCACCGATTGGGCCATGGACGAAGGAGGAGGTAATTCCTCACTCTGCGCTTCCTGACGTCCATGTGCTGATGCCACTGGATCATTAGAATGCTGCGAAACATGGCTATGGGATCCCTGCTGCGGCGGATCACGAAGTGAGGGGTTCGGCTCATCTCGCGCCGTACCCTCGGCCCTAATCGCACGGATTGGCCGTCTCCTCGGCATCCTGCTTAACACAAGGTTCAACAACGTGAACAACAGGTGCCATACCAGAAATGAGACGACACAACGGGATTACTGCAGGATTCATATGCATTTAATAAGATTCGCAGCAACACAAGACAATGAAGCACGCATTGCAGCGAAAGGATTGCATACACGATAGATTTAAGGACGACGACAAAGCACGTCCTTGCGCGCTACAGCTGATTCATATTACATCATCACTCCCACTTAACACAAGTTCCCACCTAACCTCTGTACAGCAAAAGTACATCACCAGCCAGCTCGTATCTACAACAAAAGCGAGCTTCAGTACTACCTATTACACAGAGGACTCCTAAGATCTAGGTCTACACATCCCCACCATTCTCGGCAGGAGCATCGGAAGGGCCTGGAGCTGCAGAAGAAGTAGATAACTCCACCGGGTACATCAGCTCGTACTCACGACCGCCAAAGACGAGGTTACGACCCGGTGCTGCACTCGATGAGGCTCCAGGGCGCACAGCTAAGACGCGACGGCGGCTGCTGCCTCGCACGGACATCCTGGCATTGCGGGAGACCCGACAGTAGGATTCGTAAGGGCGAGGAAGGTCCTCTGCCGGCTCAAGCTCATCGTGCTCCCCATAGATCATCTCAGTGGTGAAGAAGCCATGGTTGACGAACGGTGCCATATGGCTCTCTAGCTCGGAAATACGACGGCGAGCGACCAGGAGCTCGTCCCGAAGGCGAAGCAGGTACCTGTCAACAGCTAGCAAGTACCCAACCTGCCAAGCTTCCACTATATCCATCAGTGGATTCACCTGTGCATAGAGGTTTACCTGGCCGTCCGGCTCACGAGAGGGACAACTCGGAAACATCTGCGACAGCTCGGGAAGGTCGAAACGGAGTCGAAGGATTGCCACATACGCCCCATCTAGCAACGCTGCGAGAGGACTCCTGAGTCGTGCGAGTAGAGACGTGTCTGCTCTCCTGCAAGACGACCTCGAATGGTGACCTCTGCCACATAGAGAGAGGATGCTGGGCTAAGTCCAGCACTTGAGATCATGTACTCTGGTGGCTCAGTGAACCCAACACAGCGCATCATCTCCCAAAGGGTGGCCTGAACAGAACCCTCTAGGATAGCACGCGTGTAGAAACAAGGTTCCCAGCGTCCCGACATCTAAAAGCAAGAAAAGAACTAGTTAGCTAAACCTTAACGGAGACAAACCAAAAGAGAGGAAACCAAGCAACTACCACACAAAACAACTGCAAAAGCCACAGCCCGAAGCCTTAATCCTGTCCTTATACAACGAGTAACTAACTGTTGAATAGGTAAGACTTCCCCAAACTCTATCTTTAGGTTTTGAGTGAGAAAGGGAATAGAATGAATCCCATTTTCCTACTTCACTCCTGTCCCAGAAAACAAGGTTTGAAAATCAGCTAAGATGAAATTCACTTTGAAGATTCGAAATCAGAAAAAGAAGCTATAGAGGGGGAAAAAGCTAGCATTCTACCATTTCACAGATCCCATACCAAACCAAATCCTGACTTAGTAGATTTGACTTGGCGGATAATGGGGGGAAATGGATGGCTTTCTACTAGTTCACTGCTCCCTTCCTTCAACAAAAACCTCTTACCCCTGGTGTTCGCTCACTCTAGCTCGCGGATTTCCCCGGCTGTCCAATATCAACCCAACCGCAAAGATTGAAATTGACATCTCGATATCGAGTCGCATCTCGATAAGGAAGGAATAGTATTCCAGGATGCAGCCATTTCTCAGTCCTAGGAAGTACGTCTCCTAGCGGTCGGACCCTCTGATAAGTAGTGGCCAGGGCCAAACCCAGATTCCCTTACCTTTGCATGTCAGGAACCACACTGTTGTCGGCAAACCTAAGGGGTTCATACACATATCTACTTAGGAATTCCTGACCAAGAAAAACTTCCTAGCGTATATGGGTGGTTTGGTTTACAAAAAACAGATCTGGACAGAGTAGCTCATCATGGCACTCTTGCGTTTCCAGGTCAAGGATTGTTGATAGGTGTTGGCAGTACTGGAACATTGATTCAACAAGAGGTTCCCGTGCAGCAAATCTAGTAAATTACCCAGAAGGTGATCTCGATCATCACAATACAATAATTTGAGTTGATAGGGGAAATGGTCTCCAGACCATTGCTGTAAGTAGTAATATCGATCGTATATGGCCTTAAGTAGGGTTTCCTAGGCAGTAAGTATCTTGAGTAATAAAGTGTTTACCAGGCTCAAATTTGTCTAATAAAACCCTCCCTTCGAGGGCGTGCCATATCGCAAGTAATGGAAAGGCCCCTTATGTTTATACCTCTATCCCGAAAAGCCTTGATCTATTAGGTGGATTCGCTCTAAAACAATAAGAATACTAAGTTAAAATAGCTCACCAGGGGAAAACTCATTCCTAAGTTCTATTATCTAGCGATCTAATTTATCCTTTCAGTTTTAGCATAGCTCTGATACCACCTCTTGTGGGGGCTCCGGAATCAGATTAGCGATGCAGGTCATTACTGTTGCATCGGTTAAAAGATTAATGCAACCCGTAACGTCTCCTGACCGCTAAACCAACTCCGTACTCGGATTGGGGCCAATTAATCGGCAAAACTCGTGAGGAGTGTACATGCCAACTGATTGATCCCAACTCGAGCTTCCCGCAACCGCGTGCATTGTACTGGTTCCCTGGATCAGTAGCCCAATACCCACGCGTTGTCATACAAGACAGGTCTCAACTATGCAAGAGTAAATACATTGCACATGAAAGGTAACGTTATTACATTAGTTTAACTTTACAAGTCTCGGCTTACAGCCGGCACAAGTCCAAAAGAATCATCCAACGCCAGCGAAAACTCCAAAAGAAAAACACGCAGTGTGCCTCCACCCTCGTGCAATCGATCGAAGGAAACCAGCTAAGCCCGGTAGATAAATCGCGTCATTAGCGAATCATGCGACTGCCTGGAACATCTGCATCATTACCTGCTTCTTCTCCTTCTGACCAAAGTCCGTTAGAGCAAACGGTGAGTACACGTATGTACTCGCAAGACTTTAGTGTATGGAATGTATACATATAAAATGTAGGTTAAATCAATGAATAATAGGTTACTACACTAGTTTTTTGAGCACAAAGCAGATTTTGCTTGCAATATGATAATAGATTCACATTCGCATTTTTACAAAAGAAGCTGAAGAAAACATTTCAAACAATTAATAATAGATAAACCATTCACCAAATCAACCATCCAACCATTCCTTTCACCAAAACAACCAACCACCTGCACCTTATCCGAATCCAAGATCCAAACACACACCCGACCAACACAATCTAACCTCGAAACCCATTTTCCCAGAAGTCAACCCAGACCCAAAATCTATACTTGATAATACTTTCCAAGCTGCTCATGACCATGAGCACGGCTAATCGATTAGTTAATTTATCTCTGCAGAGACTGTACACTGTACCCACATGACACGTTCTAGCAATCATGTCCTCCATGCCTCGCGATACCGAAGTACCCGATTTGCTAGACAGTGACGGAACCTTTCGAGAGATTGGAGTTCAAATCCTGCACCGGCCCGGTAACGTGCATTCCTAACTATAGCCACAGAGGCCGCCAGTGGTTCCCATAGGCACCCACTAGCCCACGACCTCCCTGTAGTAGGCATTACCATTGTATTGGGTAAACTTTCCTTCGATGCCTCGACAAGAAAGTCCCTAGAATGCACCGACACCACAAGTGCATCCAATTCTCTTTGCCCTCCAATAATGCAGGGTCAGATCCCTTTTCCCCGTACTAGGCTGAGGCCATCCCACACTGGCACATGTGGTTGCACGTATTACACCCAGTAAATAGCACCAAGTTCGGTCCTTAGGGTGACTCAGGCGAGATCTTCCAAACCCACTTGCTAAGGCCACAGAGGATCGACACTAGCGGCCCCACCGAGCACACACTAGCCTTCAACCTCCCCATAGCAAGGGACCAACTGAGACCAAACCACTCCAAACCAGCCAACGGCCTAACAACCAATCCGAACCTGAAACCAGCCTACCAACCGGAACCACTACCCGGCCAAATACCACCAACTCCGAACCTCCAAACATCTCGCCCGGTCTAAACTCTCCAAGTTTTTCCATTTTACTCACGCAACCATTCCCCTTTTTTCAACAAAACCCCATATCCAATGATTCCAACCTGACACCAATCACATATCCTAATAGTTCCAGGAGTTTATGAATAAGAACGTCATGATCTCCTGCAACCAATTCTACTGCTGAACTAAGCACATGCGACTATTATTCTTTAATACCCTCTGACACTTACTAACGTGTCTAAATTATTCCTAAGTCTATCAAGGATTTTGCATATTCGGATTGAATTGAGGTAATCCAACAATTTCTTGTTTAACTACTGCTTCCCACAAATTATCACTTTTAATAACTTATGAGCATGCATAATAGTTTTGGCAATCAAAAATAAGAATTTGCAAATATGGGATTCAAAATGGTCAAGGAGGTGCTTGCCTGTCTGCTCTTCGGTGAAATCGGACTCCTGGACGTAGTCGGGATCGTCAGCGACGTTTGACGCGTCTACGTCTACACGAAAAGCAACGAAACCAAAATCATCGATAAATAAATAAAGAAAGAAAAAAAAGCAAAGAAACGATCAAAAGCCAATACGAATTGAAAACAAGAAAAACGAGAATTGAAACAAAAAGGAAGTTCCAGACTTTCACCCAGAGGCCGGCAGTACCGACGTGCAACGGGCGGTAGTGCCGCTGGCTGGGGACCAAGAAGGATGCTCTCTGGAAAATAACTACCGGAGTTCTAAATCCGGTAGTGCCGGACCCACTGGCAGTACCGCCCTCACACTAGCGGTAGTGCCGGTCACTTCGAGACCAAAATCCAAAAATTGAGATTTTGCACACTAGCCCCCGGAACTTCGACGTAAGTGCATGGATAGGTTCCTGAGGACCCATGGGACTTATTCACGCAGGTTTCGTCAAGTTTCGAGGTCGTTTGCTCAAAATCTCACTTTTCGGATCCTTTCTCTCCCGATACCGGCGCGAAAATGGATTTCGACCCAGAGGGTGTCGAAACTCGAGTTTCTTCGCGGCAACGGGTTCTCTACTACTCTAGGGACTTAAGTGCGCTAGACTTGCGAGCTTTGGGACTTCGGAACTTGAAATCGCTCCGAATGCCAGAGTGCAACTTTTGCAAATCCTTCGGAAAATGGATTTCGCAACACGCGCACTAGGCCCGCTAGAACACTAAGGTCCTACGTGGTCTAACTACTGACTGGAACCTCCGAAAGACACTATTAGACTTCTAATACCCGAAAACCCAAATATACTTTCCGAATCCAACTTTCGTCCCGAATCGAGTTCAAACTCGATTCTTCCGCAGGAATCGACCTTCGAGACTCTAAGAACATATTCGCAGGTCAATTTCCCGACCTTCCGGAGCTAGGGTTTCGAAAGGAAAGGGCTTCGAGAATTCGAGAAATGGCTTCTTGCAGCGAATGAGTCCAACGATGCTTAGATTAGGGTTTCCGAAACCAATCGATCACGCGGAAAGTTTCTTCTAACTATGACCTAGGTTTGGCCACTCGGGAAGACAATGATCCTACCCATAACTAGGGCTTCTAGGGTTTCTAGGGTTTAACCAGGACGTAAAGAGCGATTACAAGTCAAAGAAGAGCTAGGGTTGGCAATCACACCTAGGGTTTAGGTTTAACTCTAACACCTACCTCGTGTGAAGCTCCTTGACTGCTTGGAGACGCTTCTCCACCCTTGCTCTTGCTTCCACTCGGCCTCCTGGAGCTCCAACCGGCTGGAAATGACAAGGAGGAAGAGAGAGCTTGTAACACCCCAAAATTTTGCTTTTCTTAAATTCATGTGTGATTTGGCACTTTGGTGAATTTTTGGAATTTTCTGGAATTTATTTGGATTTATTTGGAATTTATTTGAATTTATTCCATTTTGAAATAATTAAAGAATTTAATTTTGCAAATAAAATTTTGTTGGAAATATTTTATTTGAGTCCAAAATGATCCAAAATATTTTCCAGAATTTTTCTGGAATTTTTCTGAGTCTTTTGCTATTTTTAATGAATTAAATGAATTACTGGGAATTATTTTAAATATTAAATCGCTGGAAAATCAAACCGAAGTCGATTCGTTTCATCCGATCGAGCCGAGTCGACTCGAGTTCGAGTCCGACCTCAGCCACGTGACTCGACCGAACCCACTCCTAAACCAAATCAATCCCAACCGTTGGATCAAGATCCAACGGCCGAGATCCGCCGTCTGCGGTTCGGCCCGTATCCGCCGGATCCGATCGCGCCTTCGCGTGATCGTGGCCGCTGATCGTGCCACGTGGGCGGCCTGGCGTCGCCGTCTCCGCCGAGTCCGAGCCGACTCACGCCGCCCGCCGCCGTAGAATTAGGTTTCCGCCTCGGCACTAACGCCGAGGCTATTTAAAGCGTGAGACGCCCCGAGGTTGCCCTCGCCCTTGCGCACTGCCGTTCCCGAGCCATCTCGCCGAGCCGCCGCTGCTTGCCCGTGACGTGCTCGCCGGAGTTGGAGCCCTGCGCGGTTGAACACCGATTCCGGCCGTCCGCCGTCTCTCCGCCGAAGGAGCCTGTGTCCGGAACCACCGTGACGAGACGCACCCGAAGGAAGGATTCATCTCGCCGGAGCAACCCCGAAACGCCGTCGGGCTCGTCGTCATTCTCGTCTCTGGTGCCCAAGCCTCGCCGCGCCATCGCCGGACTTCGCGAGCTCGGTGAACCGTCAGATCCAGATCGGACGGTTGAGGTGAGTTCACGTGTCCCCAACCCGATTAGATCTGGACCGTTGGATCAAGATCCAACGGTTCACAATTGCCACGTGCCGTAGTAGTGTTATTATAGGATTAGATCTGGACCGTCCGATCTAAATCGAACGCCCACGATCGGCGAGTAGTTTCAACGTGTTAACCCTGGATCTAATCCGCCGCTGATTTTCAAACCAACGGCCGTGATTGCGCCACGCGTGTCGGGAAGTTGGACCGACGCGTCGTCGACGCCAGCGTCGTGGCCATCGACACGCGGCCCGCATGTCGGCCGATCGCACCGTGACGTCATCCATGACGTCATCGGTGGACCCACCTGTCAGCACCGTGGGCTGAGCCCGCTGACGTCAGCAATGACGTCATCCGAGTGGTCCCACATGTCAGTCTCACATGGAGCCGTGGGACCGGGTCCACTAGACCCGAGCCGGCGTGGACCGAGTCCATGGACCGGCCGACGCCAGCCAACCAATCGAGGCTGCCACGTGTCCATGCCTTACGCAATAATTAATTTCCGAAAAGAAAATGATTTATTAATTCGAAATATTGATTCAAATTTAGATTCAAACTTCAAACGCTTATAACTTTTTGCGTTTCAACTCCGATTTGAGTGATTCAAATTTCTAAATTTGTATAAAATTGAGATCTACCTAAATATGAATTTTATTTAATTTTTGGACTAAAGTTTTTCTCTGCAAAATTATTTAATTGATTATTTAGACTTTAAATAATCATAACTTTTGCGTCTTAACTCCAAATTTGACGATTCAGTTTCTAAAAATCCACAAAATTATGTTCTCTCTGTTTATGGATTTTATTTGGGTGTTTGGACACTTTTTGCCTATTGTTTATTTGTGTATTTGCTATTTGCACGCTTTTACGAGTAGACGTTGAAGTCAAGGATTCAAGGAGAAGTATTAACTCAGGATCCAACTCAAGACCAAGAACAAGTACTTTTTGAAGGCAAGTTGTGCTTTGACCATGTTGATCCTATTTCGAAATCTATTTTGATTTAAACTATTGCATGCTAGTTCAATTAGAAAAATACTTGGTTCAAACATGGGGGTTAGATAAGTACCAATTTGCTGTATGACACCTTGATTATTTAAGTATGTGCCATGACCCTTTGTCACCCTAGTTGTGGTTTACTAGTTGGACATTATTAATTTGCCAACATGGGTTTTAGACCGTTGTAGTACACTGCTTAGACCTGCTACGTGCTCATAACATGATTTTGGGATAATCAAATGTTAATATTGACTTAATGATATATTGAACCTGTTTTGGAAAAGTATCATGTGATGTTGATGGCACGTGGTGCATGGTAATCAACTGGGGTTTGATAAACAGTTTTCGACCGGGGCATGTGGCAAAGAGTAATCAGGTGGGCCAGTTGTGGCGTTGGGAATGATGATTTGGTTCTTCGGGTAGTCTTGCCCTGGTCACCCTAAGGACTTAACCTTGCAAGCCTTTGAACTGGGTCTAACGTGCAACCACATGTCTGTAATGGGACGGACCTAGTTGACTAAGTTGCTAATAACGCACTGTGGGACCTCAGAGGTCAACTACACCCTTTGTGTAAGTTGTGCGGGAGCGTGCGGGTGAGGCCAGGTACCCATCTAACGGTTGATTGGCCTAGACTTCGCCTTAGCGAAGGGAAGGGTTAGTGCGTAATAACCGGGGAGGACCACTTGTATTGTTAGAAGTTTCCGAAAGACTTTGTTACGGGAACTCGCCTTTGTGGTGTTTGACTGTATCTTGTGGGTAAAGTGCATAACCTCTGCAGAGTATAGAATCTATTCGAATAGCCGTGTCCGCGGTATTGGACATCGCTCGGGGATTACAGTCAAGGGTTAGATTTTCTCAAAAATAACTTTGGTTTGAAAGGTTGGGTTGGTATAACAATGAAGATAATGGAAATTTGGTTTAGGATGGGGAAAATGTTTATTAAACTTCTTGAAAAGTTATTTATGCTTTACTTATTTCTACTGCTTTCGAATCTACTTATATTACTTGTCAAATGTTGTTTACTGCAAATATACCTTGAGCTATTCCTTTGTACCAAGCCATGCATATAGTATATTAGCTTGCATTCTGTGCATGACTTGCTGAGTACCAAGTACTCACCCTTGCCTCAACACAACATCGCTTGAAGAGGAGACTACGCCACTTTGGAGGAGGAACTCCAAGAGGATCCGTCTACTTAGGGAAGCGAGCCCGGCCGATTGCCTGGTATAATGGAAGGCGCCACGAAGTTAATTGATTTTCCGCTGCTATTATTTCTCTTTTAATAAGATCGCCAAGCGAGGCATATATTTGTAACTTGACAATAAGGTCGAGCAACCAGATTGATTATTTAAATAAAGTACTTTTATGGTATCGATTGGTATGATTGTGATATTTACCGATGTTAAGACTGTGTGCACTAGCGCGTTCCTGGACTAGTGCTGAATACACAGAGGGTCCGGATTTGCAAATTCGGGGTCCCGACAGAGGTGGTATCAGAGCCATACTTGACTGAAGCTCAACCCTAGCTAGAATGGTCGTATTGAGGATAATTACTATTTTCTAAAAGATAAAAATTTTTGAAGACAAGAAATGACATCTCGACTTATCCCTTCTCTCTTTTCTTGTCTCTTGCTGAAATTTTCCTTACCTTGTCACAATTTAAAAATTCCGAGTTCTTACGTAAAGCACTCTTGTGACAGATGGAGGAAGAGTTCAACTACGTTGATCCGGGAGTTGGTCACGCCGCGGAACTTTGGCACATGCTACAAACTCTCGGAGATTTTGAGAAGCCCCAATACCAAGTGGAAGTGATCAGCAAGCGGGATTGATCAAGGCTTGTGACGTGAGGATTGAGGTACCTGCCAGAAGAGGGGCCAGGCAATCGCCCAATACACCTGCAGACCGCCGGAGATCTACAATGCAGATGGGTATCCAAGAAGTTTCACGACGAGCAATGCGGCACATTACCCGTGTCTACGCCAGAGAGTTGGAGAGTACGGTGTTCCGTTATCATCCGCACAGCGATAACCTTCTTGACCCGAAGACGATTCAGGATGAGAATGCCACGGTTACACAATTGGCACGATTTGTCGTCGCCCAGGAGGATGTACTAGATAATACAAGCAAGGAGCTACAGAAGGCCCGCAAGGAGATCACGACAGAGAAGAACAGATGGCGGGAAGCTCAAGAGTATGTGGCACATCTTCTGCGAAGGATTGACGAGTTGGAAATGACCTTGCGGACGGCACCCAGAGCCAAGATTTGAGCTACACGAGCCAGATCCAGAGGAGTCGGATCTCGATGAGGACACCGCTTCTTCGACTACCATAGAGGACACATTCTGGACATGGCGTCGTTTACGCCTATGCCACAAAGACCCGCATTAGGCCGTGGAGGTTTTCGATGAGTGAGCATAGGTTCTATAGTGAGACTCCTTCGCCGAGTCACGTCATAGAATAAAGAGTCACCCTTTAGGCGTTAGACTCCGTGAGTTAGCTCGATTTGGTTTTCATTGTTTGTCGAGTGTGCAAGATGTGTTGCAAGGCCCTTAGGCATTGTAAGCAACCATACCAAGTTATTAATATCAATAATAAAGTTAGACCTTAAGGTTACACCTTTCGCCCGCATAAGTTCCATATTACTTGTCTATTCTCGTTTCCCTCTCACCTCTAAACCTAGAGCAAATCAACAGATGGTGAACACCGTGGAAACTTTGGAGGCAATGGAAGTGGTTCGCCCCTACGTAAAACCCCAATGATGGAGCACCAAAGACCGCCATTGATATGCAGAATTTTGGAGCATTTCTTGTCGCCGACTCGATTGATGCATGCAATGATGCAACAAATGCAACACGCCACCGCTTAGGCCACGCTAATCAAGTTAATCGTGGACAACGCCGTAATACAAGATCGCCGAGTTCATGAGAACTCACCCACCCACTTTCTCTGGGAATGCCAACCCATTAGAGGCCGATGATTGGTTAAGATCAATCGAGAGGAAGCTACACATAGCTCAATGCATAGGAAATGAGAAGGTACTCTACGCTTCTCATCAGCTGGAAGGAACAGCCGAATGGTGGGAGAACTTCGTGCCACGCAAGAGAACCCTCAAGATATCACTTGGGAAGAGTTCACACAATTCCGACAGATCACGTGCCTGAAGGAATCATGGACCTTAAGAAGGAGGAGTTCAGAGCATGAAACAAGGTAATCGGCCCATGGTCGACTACCCGAACAAGTTCACACGGCCTAGCACGCCTACGCACCGAGGATGTAGCGACAGATAGATCCAGACAGTCTTGTTTTATGAAGGGACTTAACTCAGGGTTGCAAGTAGGGTTGATCACCCACACCTTCCCAGATTTCCAAGAGTTGGTGAATAAGGCGCTTATTCTTGAGGACAAGAGCAAGGAACTGGATGAGAACAGAAGCGCAGGATGCAACAAAGCAAGGATCACGCCAGGGAACGCATAGCGCTTGAGAGTTGCACCAAACCAATTCTTGATTCCAACCACAGAATGCAACAAGGACACCATCCTCAAAGACAAAGACTCAATCGAACTACTGCACCCACTTCGCTAAACGCTTACTCCAGTGCAAAGAAGGAACAAAGGAGACGCTGCTACAATCAAACGAGCCGTGACACTTTGCCAACTTGTCCGAAGAAGACAGCAGGAGTGACTCAGCATCAATCTAGGAACCACCCGGCTAGGGCGCCAAGACCAGGAGCCACATCCTGCATCAGTGGTGAGGCCGAGTCAACCATGTCACCCAGATGCACTCGCAGAATGCTACGGACGTCGTCGGGTAAGTTACTTGTTAACTCGACTGCAATAGTTTTGTTTGACTCTCGAGCTTCGCATTCATTTGTTTCGCAAGGCTTTGCTACTAGAAATGATTTGAGGATTGCAAGACTTAGATGCATGCTTTTAGTTCAAACCCTGGTTCAACTCCGAGCGAAAGTAGGATGTTCCGGTGAGAATACTAATAGATGGAATAGAGTTCCTAGCAAACCTTATAATTTTGGAGACCCAGCACCTTAGACGTCATATTGGGAATGGATTGGTTATCCAAGCACAAGGCCGTATTGGATTGTGGGCGAAGGACTATCTCGATTGAGAGCCCTTGTGGAAAGAAAGTGGAATTTCAAGCCACCGCAGCTTAGAGATAGACAGTTGATGGTTAACAAGACCAAGACAATGAGCATAGAGGATGTCCCAAGAGTGAATGAGTACCCGGATGTTTTTCCTCGAAGATCTACCTCGGTATGCCGCGAGGGACATAGAGTTTGTGATAGAGTTTGTGCAAGTGCAGCACCGATAGCAAAGAGACCCTATCGGATGTCCACCGAGGAGTTGGTAGAGATGAAGAAACAAATAGAGGAGTTGATGGAGAAAGGATTTATCGAGACCAAGTTAGTCGCCGTGGGGAGCACCAGCTTTGTTTGTCAAGAAGAAGGACGGGAGTTTCGGGATGTGCATCGACTATCGTGCACTCAATGAAGTCACCGTGAAGAATAAGTATCCGCTACCCAGGATTGATGATTTGTTTGATCAACTAAGAGGAGCCTGAGTTTTCTCCAAGATTGATCTGAGATCGTGATACCATCGATTGAAGATCCGATCGGAGGATATTCAAGACGCATTCTCGCCAAGATATGGACAATACGAGTTTACTGATTATGTCTTTTGGATCGACAAATGCGCCAAACTTATTTCATGAATATGATGAATAAGGTGTTCATGGAATATTTGGACAAGTTTGTCGCCGTGTTCATAGACGATATCCTAATCTACTCCAAGGCAGAGGATGAACATGCCGAACACTTGAGGCGAGTTTTGGAAAAGTCGAGGAACAGAACTTTTCGCCAAGTTCAGCAAGTGTGATTTTTGGAAGGACAAGGTGGAGTTTCTTGGACATGTAATGACCTCGGAAAGGGTCGCCAGATCCAAGCAAAGTAGAAGCTGTTACATTGGGAGCGCAAGACTGTGACCATTCGAGTTTCCTTGGAATGGCAGATACTACCGCCGTTTCATCGAAGGCTTTCGACAATTGCGAAACCTCTTACGCAATCAAGAAGGAAAAGAAGTTTGCATGGACGCCGAATGTGAGAAAGGATTTCAGAGTCGAAGGAGCGATTGACATCGCACCGGTGTTAGTTCTACCGGATGTTGCTCAAAGCTTTGACATTTATTGTGACGACGCGCCAAGGACTTGGATGTGTCGATGCAGAATGGAAAGGTCGCCGCTATGCATCAAGGCGATTGAGGCCGCATGAGGAAAATTATCCGACACATGACCTAGAGTTAGCTGCCGTAGTGCATGCCTTGAAGATATGGCGTCACTATCTGATTGGAAACAGATGTGAAGTGTATACGGATCATAAGAGCCTTAAGTACATATTCACCCAGTCGGATCTGAATATGAGGCAAAGGAGATGGCTAGAGTTGATCAAGGACTACAATGTTGGAATCCATTACCATCCCGGGAAGGCCAACGTAGTTGCCGATGCTCTGAGTCGGAAGAGCCATACCGTGAGTATGTTGCTAGCCACAAATCAAGATGAGTTATGTCAGGACTTTCAGAAAATAAAGATTGAGGTTGTACCTAGCGGTTTCTTGGCCGCATTAGAAGTAAAACCTACCCTAGAGGATCAGATTCGAGAAGGACAAAAGGATGATGACAAGATCCGCAGGATTAAGTCCATCAAGGAAGAAGGCAAGGCAGAGGACTTCAAGTTGGATGAGCAAGGCACGTTATGGATGAAGGATCGGATTTGTGTGCCTAACAAAAAGGAGTTAAAGCAATCGATTTTGGAAGAAGCCCATGACTCCAAGTACTCAATTCACCCCGAAGCGCCAAGATGTATCAGATCTCAAGGAGAGATTCGTGGCCGAGTATGAAACGTGAAGTTGCGAGCATGTTGCATTGTGCGACGTATGCCGAGAGTCAAGGCAATGCATCGAGGCCGCAGGATTGCTACAGCCGTTGAAAATACCTGAGTGGAAGTGGGAGGAAATCGGAATGGATTTCATTACCGGTTTGCCGAAGACTCAAGGAGGTTATGACTCCATATGGGTTATAGTGGATCGCTTGACTAAAGTAGCCCATTTTATTCCCGTGAAGACCACTTACTCGGGAGATAAATTAGCGGAATTATACATGATCGATTGTCTGCTTGCACGGAGTGCCAAAGAGGATTGTATCGGACAGAGGTACCCAATTTACCTCAAGGTTCTGGAATAAGTTGCATGAAGCCATGGGAACCCGCTTTGAACTTCGATGCTTATCATCCACAGACGGATGGACAGGACCGAAAGAGTCAACCAGATTCTGGAGGATATGTTGAGAGCTTGTGCATTGGCTTATGCTACCTCTTGGGATAAGAGTTTGCCGTATGCCGAGTTCGATTACAACAATAGTTATCAGGCTAGTTTACGATGTCACCTTTTGAGGCACCGTATGGTCGACCTTGTCGGACGCCATTGAATTGGAATGAGACCGCGGCGCCGTGTCTTTGGACCTGATATTCTTCAAGAGGTCAAGAGCGGTCGCTATGATTAGGGAAAGGTTGAAGATAGCCCAATCACGACAAAAGAGTTATCTTGACAATCGTCGCGAGACTTGAGTTTTGAACCGTAAGACTTTGTTTACCTCGAGTTACGCCTCTCAGGGGAGTTAAGAGGTTCCATGCCAAAGGGAAACTCGCACCCGTTATGTTGGACCATTTAAGATTTTGAGTCGCAGAGGCGGTTGCTTACAGTGGAGTTGCCACAGTTGGCGAGGAGTGCATGATGTATTCCATGTGTCCCAATTGAAGAAGTGTCTCCGAGTTCACGAGAACAGACACCGCTAGAGTCAATTGAGTTGCAAGAGGATTTGACTTATAAGGAGCATCCCGTGAGGATTCTAGACACAATGGATCGAGAAACTAGAAACAAGTCAACCCGTTTCAGAGAGTTCGGGGGAGCAACCATACAGATAGCGGCGACTTGGGAGTCAGAGGATTTGAGGAAAGAGTTTCCAAACCTATTCAGAGTGAGCCACTGAATCTCGGGACGAGATTCTATTAAGGGGGAGGTTTGTAACACCCCAAAATTTTGCTTTTCTTAAATTCATGTGTGATTTGGCACTTTGGTGAATTTTTGGAATTTTCTGGAATTTATTTGGATTTATTTGGAATTTATTTGAATTTATTCCATTTTGAAATAATTAAAGAATTTAATTTTGCAAATAAAATTTTGTTTGAAATATTTTATTTGAGTCCAAAATGATCCAAAATATTTTCCAGAATTTTTCTGGAATTTTTTGAGTCTTTTGCTATTTTTAATGAATTAAATGAATTAAATGAATTACTGGGAATTATTTTAAATATTAAATCGCTGGAAAATCAAACCGAGTCGATTATCGTTTCATCCGACCGAGCCCGAGTCAGACTCGAAGTTCGAGTCCGACCGAGCCACGTGACTCGACCGAACCCACTCCTAAACCTAATCAATCCCAACCGTTGGATCAAGATCCAACGGCCGAGATCCGCCAGTCGGTTCGAGCCGTGTCTCGGCCCGGATCCGATCGCGCCCGTGATCGTGTGGTCGTTGATCGTGCCACGTGGGACGGTGGCGTCGTCGTCTCCGCCGAGTCCGGCTGACTCGCCGCGCGCCCGCCGTGTAGAATTAGGTTTCGCCTCGCACGAACGCCGAGGCTATTTAAAGCGTGAGACGCCCCCGAGGTTGCCCTCGTCCGCGCACCGTTCCCGAGCCATCTACGCCGAGCTGTCGCCGTTTGCCCGTACGTGCTCGCCGGAGTTGGAGCCCTGTGCGCAGCGGTTGAACGCCGATTCCGCCGCCGTCCGTCGTCTTCCGCCGAGAAGGAGCCCAGATCCGGAACCACCGTGACGAGACGCACCCGAAGGAAGGATTCATCTCGCCGGAGCAACCCCGAAACGCCGTCGGGCTCGTCGTCGTTCTCATCTCCGGTGCCCAAGCCTCGCCGCACCATCGCCGGACTTCGCGAGCTCGGTGAACCGTCGAGATCCAGGTCGGACGGTTGAGGTGAGTTCACGTGTCCCCAACCCGATTAGATTCGGGCCGTTGGATCAAGATCCAACGGTTCCACAATTGCCACGCGCCGTAGTAGTGTTATTATAGGATTAGATCGACCGTCCGATCTAAATCGAACGCCCACGATCGACGAGTAGTTTCAACGCGTGTTAACCTGGATCTAATCCGCGCTGATTTTCAAACCAACGGCCGTGATTGCGCCACGTGTCGGGAAGTTGGGACCGACGCGTCGGCCAGCGCGTCGCGTGGCCCGACACGCCGGCCCGCATGTCGGATCGCACCGCGGCGTCATCCATGACGTCATCGGTGGACCCACTGTCGACAGTGGTGAGCCTATTGGCGTCGGCAATGACGTCATCCGAAAGTGGTCCCACATGTCGGCCTCACATGGAGCCGTGGGACCGGGTCCACGGTAGACCCGAGCCGAAGCGTGGACCGAGTCCATGGACCGGTGACGTCACCAACCAATCGAGGCTGCCACGTGTCCATCGACGCAATAATTAATTTCCGAAAAAGAAAATGATTTATTAATTCGAAATATTGATTCAAATTTAGATTCAAACTTCAAACGCTTATAACTTTTGCGTTTCAACTCCGATTTGAGTGATTCAAATTTCTAAATTTGTATAAAATTGAGATCTACCTAAATATGAATTTTATTTAATTTTTGGACTAAAGTTTTTCTCTGCAAAATTATTTAATTGATTATTTAGACTTTAAATAATCATAACTTTTGCGTCTTAACTCCAAATTTGACGATTCCAGTTTCTAAAAATCCACAAAATTATGTTCTCTCTGTTTATGGATTTTATTTGGGTGTTTGGACACTTTTTGCCTATTGTTTATTTGTGTATTTGCTATTTGCACGCTTTACGAGTAGACGTTGAAGTGCCGGAAGGATTCGAAGGAGAAGTATTAACTCAGGATCCAACTCAAGACCAAGAACAAGTACTTTTTGAAGGCAAGTTGTGCTTTGACCATGTTGATCCTATTTCGAAATCTATTTTGATTTAAACTATTGCATGCTAGTTCAATTAGAAAAATACTTGGTTCAAACATGGGGGTTAGATAAGTACCAATTTGTTGTATGACACCTTGATTATTTAAGTATGTGCCATGACCCTTTGTCACCCTAGTTGTGGTTTACTAGTTGGACATTATTAATTTGCCAACATGGGTTTTAGACCGTTGTAGTACACTGCTTAGACCTGCTACGTGCTCATAACATGATTTTGGGATAATCAAATGTTAATATTGACTTAATGATATATTGAACCTGTTTTGGAAAAGTATCATGTGATGTTGATGGCACGTGGTGCATGGTAATCAACTGGGGTTTGGTAAACGATTTCGGCCGGGCATGTGGCAAAGAGTAATCAGGTGGGCTTGTGGCGTTGGGAATGATGATTTGGTTCTTCGGGTAGTCTTGCCCTGGTCACCCTAAGGACTTAACCTTGCAAGCCTTTGAACTGGTCTAACGTGCAACCACATGTCCTGTAATGGGACGGACCTAGTTGACTAAGTTGCTAATAACGCACTGTGGGACCTCGGAGGTCAACTACACCCTTTGTGTAAGTTGTACGGGAGCGCGTCGGGCCGAGGCCAGTACCCATCTAACGGTTGATTGGCCTAGACTTCGCCTTAGCGAAGGGAAGGGTTAGTGCTTGCAATAACCGGGAGGACCACTTGTATTGTTAGAAGTTTCCAAAGACTTTGTTACTGAACTCGCCTTTGTGGTGTTTGACTGTATCTTGTGGGTAAAGTGCATAACCTCTGCAGAGTTTAGAATCTATTTAAATAGCCGAGTCCACGGTACTGGACAATGCTCGGGGATTACAGTCAAGGGTTAGATTTTCTCAAAAATAACTTTGATTTGAAAGGTTGGTTTGGTATAACAATGAAGATAATGGAAATGTGGTTTAGGATGGGGAAAAAGTTTATTAAACTTCTTGAAAAGTTATTTATGCTATACTTATTTCTACTGCTTTCGAATCTACTTATATTATTTGTCAAATGTCATCGCAAATATACCTTGAGCTATTCCTTTGTACCAAGCCATGCATATAGTATATTAGCTTGCATTCTGTGCATGACTTGCTGAGTACCAAGTACTCACCCTTGCCTCAACACAACATCAGTTGAAGAGGAGACTACGCCAGCTTTGGAGGAGGAACTCCAAGAGGATCCGTCTACTTAGGGAAGCGAGCCCAGTCAGTTGCCTGTGGTATACTGGATGGCGCCACGAAGTTATTTGATTTTCCGCTGCTATTATTTCTCTTTTAATAAGTTCGCCTTGCGAGGCATATATTTGTAACTTGACCATAAGGTCGAGCAACCAGTTTGATTATTTAAATAAAGTACTTTTATGGTATCGATTGGTATGATTGTGATATTTACCGATGTTAAGACTGTGTGCACTAGCGCGTTCCTGGACTAGTGCTGAATACACAGAGGGTCCGGATTTGCAAATTCGGGGTCCCGACAGAGCTCCAAGGGAGAGAAAGAGGGAAGAGGAGAGGAAGAAGAAGAAATGAGGGAGGAGGAGGAGAGGAGGTGCTTGCCCTGGTGTTTTGAGGGAGTAGGGAGGGCACGGGAAACGAGGTAAGAGGATAGCCACGAGCACAGGAGCAAAACAGGGCTCTGGCCCCGCTGCCCTCGCTACGGCCGGCAGTACCGCTCGGGGCGGCCGGTACTGCCGCTCGGCCGGTAGTACCGCAGGCAAAGCTAGCGATCGCCGCCCGTGAAAACTTCGAGGAATTTTTATAGTTTTTGCGATGGTTCTCCAATCAACTAACTTGAGGACTATTGGAATAGGTTCGAGTGGTCCTAATAAAGGTTTTAAAACTTAGTTTTGGGATTTAGCTCTCACGATTTTAACTTTCACCCGATTTCGGATTCTGAGACTCCAATCGGGGAAAACGATCAAATGAAACGACAAAACCGAATTCAAGGGCAAATAACTCCAACTTCAAACTGGAAACTTTACAGAGCACTAATCCACACTTAGTTAGCCTAATTAAGCTTAATTACAAACATGGGCATTACACCGACATTGCCAACTACTCGCAAAACCTAAAAACAGATGTTCTGTCCCGTCGGGACAGCAGCCTTCCAAAAGGCATAACTTGAGTTCTGGAACTCCGAATCAATTAAATGAGTACATCCTCGCGTAGCTTAGGAAATTTCCCAACTTTCTCTAGGTATAGGGAAAGACTGATTCGGACTCTAAAGTTGTTTAATCTACAGATTACCGTGATCTATTCCAATCACGTCACAGATTTTATCACACTCGGTAAAACAGCCATAACTTTCAAACGGCTGGCCGAAATTTAACTTTGTTTAACTTTGTTTATATCTACAACTTCTTCAACATCCGTACGGACAGATTCAGATTCTAAATTGACGAAAACGCAAACCCTAGGTCGACTGCTCATGCTGTCCCAAAACAGAAACGTGGCAACATCTAGATCTAATCCAAATTACTCAAATCCAGCACCACCAATTGATCTAAAAACTTGATAAACACCCTAAGAATAGTACCTAGATAAACCCCAAGGATTCCCACGATCATACCTTTGCCCGACGCACGAAAACTCCAATAGATCTCCTCGCTCCTCGCTCCTCGGATGGATCCACGAGGATGCAGGGGTGGGGAGGCCACCCTAGGGTAGAAAGGGGTGGAGGAGAGGTGGTGGAGAGGTGGGGAGGCAAGGGAACAAGGGGAGGGGGTGCACACGGCCCAAGGGAGGGGAGGGGCGGCTAGGCAAAGGAGGGGGAGAGGTGGGGTGCAAGGTGGAGCAGGGGTGGGTGCACCAAGGGGCAGGGAACCCCCTATTTACCAGCCCTAAGCCCCTTCCCTAATCCTAAATGGTTTCCTACTCCATCCCACCAAAGCCCACAACCCCCTCTTTAAGGCCCAAAACCCCCCGGAAAGGCCCAATACCCCGGAAACGGCCCGGAAACTCTATTAACCTCCATACCCTATGGTTTTAACCTTATTTCCACATCTCATACTGTTTTTGACCTTATCATGCACGTTAAATAAGGTTACGACACTCCGTGGTGTCACATGGGAGCACCATTTTCAGGACAATAGGATTCACTCTGATGGGATGAATATGACCAGAAGCCTCTTCTCCTCCTTACTGCCTTAAGGTGACATGTATATGCTTATTTCTGTTAGTTAATTACTAATATGTCATTAGGAAGTTTGCACATTACACTATTTGTGATTATTTGCATTTGATTTGATTTTCTTGCTCATAGCTGAGCTTGCGTGGAACAATTCAAAGGCTGCAGTGTATATCTACCTGATTATGTGTACTTTGTCATACATGATTGGCCAAGGAACCATACTGTGCCTTGCAGTCGCATACACGGTGAGTGTGATTCCCATCCCTAACTTTCGCTACATGTGTTCTTTTTTATCTAAGGAAGTAATTGTCGGGACCGGAATGTGCAAATCCGGACCCTCTGTGTATTCAGCACCATTCCAGGATCACGCTAGTGCACACAGTCTCAACATCGGTATAGACTTGTGACACTACGGAATGATCGTATGAGTCATTTTTTATGTCGGAATTAAGGTACGACTTTGGTGTCATGATTTTGGGCCTTTTCTGTGAGTTTTGGGCCTTTCCGGGGGAGAATTTGGGCTTTCCAGGTGAGAATTTGGGCTTCCGGGGGAGTTTGGGCCTTGGGGGACTAACTTGGGCCGTAGGTGGGAGTCCCCGGCCCATGTGGGGGAGTTGGGGGGCAGCATAGCCTGCCCCCATGCGCCCCAAACCCTAGCCCGTCCCCCTCCCATACGCCCCCACCACCCACACTACCCTAGCTGCCACCCCCTCCATCCCCTTGCGCCTCCACCTCCCCTAGCCGCCCCCTTGCGCCCCTCTCCTCCCTATCCCTCTCCACCATCCTTGCTTCCCCTAGGGGAGTTCTCCAGCTCACCACCCCACTGATCCATCCATTGGAGCGCTCCACGACGAGGAGATCCGGTGGATTTGGAGTGAGGAAGGAGATCGCATGAACCGGGAGGAGATTCGTCGGTTCATCGTTCGTCGGGCGAAGGTATGGCTAGGGGAATCCTTGGGGTTGGTCTAGGGGCTGTGCTAGAGGGTATTTGGATGCTTTTAGATCAAGTGCTGGTGCTGTGATTGGGTAGATTAGATGAAAACTAGAGTTTACCACGTTCTCTGCTTCGGGCAGATTGTGCAGTCGACCTAGGGTTTGAGTTTTCGCGACCTTAGATTCAGAATTTGGTCGGCCGCCTGTTGAGAAAGTTGTAGGTAACTTCAATACCTTTCAGTAGACATAAAGAACGTCCAATTCTGCCCATCCGTTTGGAAGTTATGATCGATTTACCGAACGTGTTCAAATCTGTGACGTAGCTGGGACAGAACATAGTGTTTTGTAGATTAGACAACTTTAGAATCCGAATAAGTTTTTCCATATACTTATAAAAGTTAGGAAATTTCCTAAGCTACGCGAGGATGTACTCATTTAATTGATTCGGAGTCCTAGAACTAAAGTTATGCTAGATCGAAGTCTGCTGTCCCGAGGGGACAGTTTCTCTGTTTTTCCTTTTCGGGAGTAGTTTGCGAAATCGGGGTAGATGGGCGAGGGAGTACTGTTTTGAGGGCACGTTGTGATTGTGTGGCATCTATGTGCAGGTGGTGTGACCCCAGGAATGCCCTCCTCATCCCACCAATTCGTCGCCCGAGGTTAAGGCAAGTGTATTGGGATGGGTAACATGTGGTTTATTTGCTTGTCTTGACTAGATGCAATTGTTTCCATGTTATGCTATCTTGCCATGCTTAGTGTTTGCCATGATATGATAAAAAGGGTATGTTAAGATGCTATGCAATGGTTTATGGTTAATGATTATGGCATATGTTGCATACATAGCATGAAACTTGGCCCGGTCGGTGAGAACGTCATAACTATTCTAGTAAAGTCGGTGAGAAAGTTATGACTAATCCAGAGCGCCATGGATGTAAGACCTACCCCGTGATTCCACCCACGCGGTGAGTGGAAGCGAGGAGTAGGCACCCTCCATCTACGGGATGGAAGGGGGACGCGGGTGCACGCCGACGGGTGTGCACTCGGCAATACCGGTATTTGCGTCGAGGAGACATGTGCATTGCATTGCATACATGATGATGATGATGAAATGATTTCAATGAGGTTGAGATATGAATATGATGTTGCATATGATGTATGACTTAATCATGATGTTAAGTTTGTTATGTAGTGATGATAATATTGAATTGTTCTGTATGACCCATTGCAATATACTTGTTGAGTGATGAACTCACGCTTGTCTTTTATGTTGTTTTAGGTACCATGACACCGACATGTGGGAAGGGGCATTAGCTACACATCTTCACGTAGTTCCAGTCACATTTACCAATTTGAGTCATGATCATAATAAGTGCCATGAACTTGGTGTATGGAATAGTTTAGTGTGCTTGTGATCCTTATTTGCTTAGCTATAGATTATGGAGTGGTTGGATTCGGTTTTATTGGTTTATGTTGATGCTTTATCCATTGATATTGATGTTTTAGATGTCTTATGCTATGATATAACTTGCTATGTGATTGCTATTGCTCCAATTCATGATAAAACAAAGGAGATGCTGCCGAAATTTCGGTTTTAGCATTTGCGCATTTGCTGTAATTTATTTTTAATTTGAGGTATTTAGGTGACGTTTAGTCTATATTTGGTAGCATTCGGGCATACTAGATGCCAGGGTGTTACAGTTGCTATCAGAGCGGGCTGTAGTGTAACACCCCGGCATCAAGCATGCCTGAATGTTACCAAACATAGGCTAAACAACATCTAAAAACCATAAACTAAGATAAATTATAGCAAAGGAGTAAATGCTAAAAACCGAAATTTCGGCAGCATCTCCTTTGTTTTAACATGAATTGGAGCAAGAGTAATAACAAGGCAACTTATATCATAGCATAAGACATCTAAAACAGCAATAACAATGAATAAAGCATCACTTATGTCTAAAATAAGGAATTCAACCATTCCAACCAATATAACCAACCAAATGATGAACTCAAGCCCATACACCAAGATTCATGGCACTAATCATTAATATCATGGCTCCCACTGATTAAACTGTATAATAATGTGAAGCTACGTGTAGATGTGTAGCTAATGCCCTTTTCCCGCATGCCAGTTTCATGGTACCTAAGAAAAACAACATAAACACAAGCGTGAGCTCATCACTCAGCAAGTATATTGCAATGGAACAAGAATATACATTCTAATACCTTCATCACCACTTTTCACATCCAACATCATACACATCTCATATTCATAGCGTAAGCATATCATTGACATCATCATATACCATCATCATATAACATCCTCATATAATGCAATGCAATGAAATGCAATGCGATGCACATATCTCCTGGAAACTCATACCGGTATGGTTGAGTACACACCCGTCGGTGTGCACCCTCTCCCCCCTTCCATCCCGAAGATGGAGGGTGCCTACTCCTCGCTTCCCCACACCGCGGTGGATGGAATCATGATGTAGGACTTACTCATTGGCTCTCCGGAATAGTCATAACTTTCTCACCGACCTTCCCCGGACTAGTTATGACTTTCTCACCGCCCGGGCCATGTATCATGCCATGTATGCAAACATGCCAACATCATAAATCACTTGTACATTAACACATGGCTTCATAGCATAGTAAGCATAATCATCATATCATTGGCAATCATTAAAGCATGGCATGTGAACATATCATATATTAAATTTCAATCACAACCGATCAAGCAAACTATAACCCGCTATCCATTCCAATACACTTGCCTCAACCACGGGCGACGGATTGGCGAGAAGTAGAAGGCACTCCCGGGGTCACACCACCTGCACATAGGTACCACACACTCACAATCAAGTCCACAAAACAGTACGCAAACACCCTTCTACCCCGACATCGCAAACTACTCGCAAAACCCAAAAACAGAGGTTCTATCCTGTCGGGACAGCAACATTCCAAAAGGCACAACTTGAGTTCTAAGACTCCGAATCAATTAAACGAGTACATCCTCGCATAGCTTAGGAAATTTCCTAACTTTTTCTAAGTATATGGAAAGACTGATTCGGACTCTCAAGTGGTTTAATCTACAGAATACCGTGGTCTGTTCCAATCACGTCACAGATTTTAATACGTTCGGTAAAACAAGCATAACTTTCAAACGGCTGGGTGGAATTTAATGTTCTTTATACCCACTGAAAGGTATTGAAGTTACCTACAACTTCTCCAACAGGCGGTCGACCAAATTCGTAATCTAAATTGGCCAAAACCCGAACCCTAGGTCGACTGCTCATGCTGCCCGAAACATAGAACGTGGCAACTTCTAGATCTAATCTAATCTACTCAATTCCAGCACCACCAATTGATCTAAAAACATGATAATCACCCTTAGAACAGATCCTAGACCAACCCCAAGGATCCCCGTGGTCATACCTTCACCCGACGACCGAAAACCCAACGGATCTCCTCCCGGTTCGTGCGATCTCCTTCTTCGCTCCAAATCCACCGGATCTCCTCGTCGCGGAGCGCTCCAATGGACGGATCTTTGAGTTGTTGAGGTGGATAACTCCCCTAGGGGCAGCAAGGGAGGTGGAGAGGGGAGGGGAGAGGTGGTGGCGCCATGGGGGAAGATGGAGAGGAAGGGGAAAGGTGGAGGCGCATGGGGGGCTAGGGGGTGGCGGCTAGGGTTGGGAAAAGGGATTGGGGTGCACCAAGGGGTGGGGGCCAGATTTGGCTGCCCAAAAGTCCCCCCCCTTGGGCCCAAACCCTTCCACCGGAGGCCCAACTCAACCCCCAAGGCCCAAAGTCCCCCGGAGAGGCCCAAACACCCAAAAACGGCCCAAAAACACGCTATAAAGTCGTACCGTAATGCTGTATTTTATAAAGTCACATTCTGAGGTGTCACACGTAATCTATAAAGTCCCATTCTAAAATGTCTCTTTCCATAATATCACATCCGTGAAAACCGCGGAAACCGAGGTCCACCCGGCTGCGGCTGCGGAATCCGAATTGGATTCCGATTGGGCGACGTGGCGCAACGGTGGCCGTTGGATCAAGATCCAATGGTCACGCGCCTGGGGCTCGGGCGCGACCGCGGTCCGGGTCGGGCTCGAGTCGGACTCGGGTCCGGCTCGGTCGCATGAACAGTACTTGACCCGAGTTGGATTTTCCAGCGATTAAATAATTTAATTAATTTCTATAAATTCAAATAATTCAAGAAAAATAGCAAAATAATCAGAAAAATTCCAGAAAAATTCTGAAAAATACTTTGAAACATTTTGGACTCAAATAAAATATTTCCAACAAAAAATCATTTAAAACTTTTAATTCTTTAATTATTTCAAAAGGGAATAAATTCAAATTAAATCCAATTAATTCCAAATAAGTTCTAGAAAATTCCAAAAATTCACAAAAGTGCAAAATTTCGTTTAAATTCATTAAAAGTAAAATTTTGGGGTGTTACAATAAGCAAGCAATACTCTATCATGCAACACTCATTACAAAGCACTTGCCTTAATCGCGGGAAGTAGAGTGGCGCACGAGGCAGGGGCCACTCCCCCTGAAAACAGAAATCATAGCAACACGACTTACAGACTAAACGATCAATCACACTTTATTTAATACAACGACGATCAACCCTAAAACAACTCTGCCTAAACACGATTGTATTACTTTTAGACATAATAAGAAAGTTCTCAGCATGTAATTTCAGTACCAATCGACAGTAGGTGAGTACCAGTACAAGAATATAATGGAATGAAGCATAAGCAACCTTACCCCTTTCTGTGCCTTAATCATGGCTACGCAAGTAACTCATAAAAAATTAATCTCTACATCTAAATTACCCAGTCTCAACTACCACTTCGCTATCTAAATATGCACCCTTTTCAATCCCAATTTCACAGTAGACAGACTAAATTGATCAGGCATGAGGATAAGCATGCTTTTGCGAACCACAGAACACAAAGGCTCAGTTTGATTTATGTACAACCTAATCACTCAAGATACACAACACGCGCAAGCATAAATCATTGACTAGGGTGTAACCCCCTGGCACCAAGTATGTCGCGAATGTCACCCAAATGATACTAGTAGCAACCAAAAACACATATTTAATAATAAATTATAGCAACTACTTTAATAGCTTAAACAAAATTTCGTCAGCATGTACTTTGTTTTTCCATGGTATGAACCATCAATAATAATCTCATAACACATTAGCATAATAGAGGACATCTATAACATGAATAACAGGAATTTCAGCATCAATTCAAGCCAAGAATATAAATTTAAATGTCTCATGAACCCATACGGAGTGAGCAACTAAACATAGCAAACGGCATAACATAAACCATGTTTAATTCAATAAGATAAACCATCACATCTAGGAAAGGGGGTATGTAATTGTCTAATTGAGTGAAACTAGGTCGAGACGTGAAGCTAGCTCCTGTAACGCTCTAGTTTTCGACCTTCTGGAGAAAAATCTAATTTAAAGTAATTAAATTCAAAATTTGGAGTTTCCCCGGTGTTTATATTAACCTGGCATCCTTTCCCATCCAAAATCGGGATTCAACTCCCTTCCGGTTAAAAAATCAAATTTCTAGATTCCCACCGGTACCCGAAATTTCAACCGAGTCCAAAAGTACTCCAAAAATCCCAAAACCACTTCAATTATGTTCCAAATATTCCAAAATGATTTTAGGAACCATTTCCCGGATTTTTGGACCTTCACTCCTATTTTATCTCGTGCGGCTTTTGTTTAATGCCCGCAATCCGCGCCTAAATATTTAATTCCACAAATTTCATCCAAATTCATCGAAACCAATTTTATTGGGTTCCAAATATTCCAAAATGGTTCTAGGTATTTTTCCGGAATTTTTAGACCATTTTTCCTAATTTTTCTCTAGGGCAGTTCATTTACGTAATTCTCGGCCAATCACGCGCTGCCATGTGGCATGAATAGTGTCATCTCCTACCTCTTGCCATGGAAGAACAGAGAAGTAGCTTCATCCTTCATCCATGGAGGTCTCTCTCTTTAATCTACCACATCTCCTTCTTTACAACTCCAAATCCATCACGGCCGGTTCCGTTGAATCCGTATCGACGTCCTCTTGCCATTCCCCACCATCTTTAATCCCAAAGCTCACCGAAATTTGAACAACCGAGCAAAAACTGAATTGCAATCAAATGGCATTAACTCGAGCGTTTATTCATCAAACCACGCACTTCCACCTCCCATATCTTCGTATTGCCATCCTTTTCCCAATGGTAGCACCCATTCTCCACCCCTTCCTCTCATTTGCCCGGGGGATCAAGAAAACCGATGCCGGGGCACCATTTTTGGGTTCTCCGCGTTCATCCTTGTTTCTCTCTCTCTGGTGGGTTAATCCTCACTCCGGTTGTTTCGTTGTGATCGTGTGGGTGTCTAGATTCTAACCCAACAATCGGTTGTAGGTTTCATCAAGTGTGGGCGATCAATTTCAAGTTCTCGTCATTTCGGCCGAGCTCAAGTTCATCACCAAATTATTCCTCTTCGGTGAGAAATTGATCAATTCCTTGCATTACTAGGTCCCTCTAGATGTTCTCTAGATGATCCAAGACTCAAATTGTGTAGTCATGTTCAAGTTTTTGTGCAAAATTCGGATATTGGTCAAAGTTGGGCCTCCTCTGTTCTTCCCGTGCGTGTGCGCGTGCTCCCGACGGTGAGCCGCCGTCGCTCCGCCGCTTGCCGGCCCCCTCCGGTGTTGCGCCGCCACCAGCCAGTGAAGTCTCGCCAGCGCCCGCGCCGCCGCTGCACCGCCAGCGCCAACACCGCCGTCGCCTGGTCGCCTCGGGCCTTCCCGCGCCCGGCCATTGCGCCAGCGCTTCGCCTCGCCGCTGATCCGCGCCGCCACCGTCGCTGCCTGCGCCAGCGCCGCATCGGCCGAGCTCGCGCCATCGCACCGTCTTGGCGCCGCGCCGCCGTTCTGGTGCGCTCGGCCAGTTGACCCCACCACCGGCTCCCCCTAGCCCCGCCGCCGCTACCCGGCGTCACCGCGCCACCCGCCGGCCGGCTTGGCCGCCCCTACCGCCGGCGCCCATGGGGGAGCTCAAGCTCCCCTGTTCTTTGGCCATGAAGAAGAAGCCTCCACCCAATGACAAGGGGGCCCCACATGGCATAGACCCCAAGCACTCCAAAAATTCAGCAAAAATCAGAAACGGAATATTCTGGGAATATTCCCAGTTTTTACAATTTCTCAAAATTCGAACTTCAGAAGCTCATATCTTCTCCGTCCGAACTCCGTTTGACTCCATTCAAATTTCTAAATTCATCTAAAATCAAGATCTACCTGCTAGTACTACTTTTGTAATTTTTGGATTTTATTTATTTTCTTGTATTTATTTGTTGTACCGTTTTGCGCGTAGCCGCCGATCCCGCCGAGTCCGCCGACCCCGCCGCCGGACTTCCCACGTGTGACGATCTTCCCACGACCGAAGGCAAGTCTCCTTAACGCATGTTGATCCCACGCTTTATAAATACTTTACCATGTTTTATAAACTGCATTCTATTTACATAAAATGATGATGTTAACGTTAGACTATTAGTTATACCTGTTGTTCATATCTCCTTGATATTGTTATCCATGATCCTTTGTCGCCCTAGTACAGTAATCCACCATAACAACTATTTTTGATAAAATATTCTTTAATTACGGGAAAATACTATTTGACAGACATTTTAGATGAATCAAATGGTATGGAATACAAATTGGAGTTAGAGGAATATTAGTGGTGATGTGGGGGTAGTCGTTCTGGAATTGATCTGTGCATGGTAATTCATATAATTTGTGTGGATTGGGAGAATATCGGAAGATGTATGATGTCAAGAATAATAGTCGGTAAAAGTAAATAAATGATATTGAGAGGCATACTTGTGGATCAAATAGAATAAGTGGTGACTTATATTTTGGTGGATTTTAACAAGCATACTGTGTGATAATCATTTATGGAGAATTGTGAATAATCCAGAATGTTTGGTAGTTTAGTAAATGATAATATTATGTATTCTTGGTGGATAAAATGTAGATGATTTAGCAATGACAATATGAAGGGTTACAATAGGTGAGGTGGGGAATAATACTCGATGATTTAATCAATGATATTAGCAAGTATACTCGACGTATTAAGTGGATAATATTGAGAATCGTACTCGGTGGTTTAGTAGATGAGTTTGTGAAATATGGTTTTGCGATAACCATTTGTGTGGGATTATGAATAATGTGGATTGGGTGTAATTTGCTTAGTCAACTTGGTGTCATTGTTTATGGAAGCAGCTATAGGCAATAAATCAATGAAATCTTGGATTTGTAGAATCTTTCATGAAATATGTTCGGGGATGGGATTATGAATTATTCTCGGTGGATCAAGTAGATTAAAAGACCAATCGACGTGTGGATAATGGGTAATCAATAAGGAGACTCATATTTTGAGGAGATTGTTTCATATACAATGATGATAATAGCTTGGCATGATTTTGGAGTTATGATGGCACATGATATCGACTTTACATGTTGGAAATACGAAATTGGACTGGATTATATAGTACCATGATAATAATGGGGGAATCTTGGTGGTCTCATGAATTTTGGAGAGTACCGAGTTAATTATAATCACGTTTTAACAACACTGAGATTTGTATTTTATAAAATAAACTATTGGTGGAATAGAATAGTTCGGTAGAAATGCTTAGACTCGTAATCGGTCAGTATTCACCTATGGGTTGGAAATTCTTATAGCTCTTGAATACTTGTGTTGGAAATTATAGGCAAGGAGTATTGCCGTTGGTTTACAAAATAAAAATAAAATGAAAAATGGTTTGGACTTGGGCGGAATGGTTTGTCTGGTGGGTGCGGATGGAGCGCTAGCTTTCATTGTGCAAGTGCCGCTCCAAGTCAATTAAGGACTGACGCTTATGACTGTTTCCATTCTAAGCATTACCGTACTACCACATGTCTATAATGGTACGACCTGGCTAACTAATTTGTAGAAACCTAACTTAGACTCACCAAACGGTGGAATGTGAGCGCCGGATAGAGGCAATGTTGTTGTTTTTCTCACACGGCGTAAGAGGGGGCTTCTGTACTGGGTGGATATAACCCTAACAGCGGTGAAACCTCAGCGGGTGGGTCAGGTTAGGCGTATACATTCTAAAGGCCTTGTTAGGATATCCCTGCCGGCACACCCAAGGAAGTGTGTCAATTGCATGGCATCAAGGGAATATCCTGTCTTGTGGGTAAAGCTGTACACCTCTGCAGAGTTAAAACTATTCGAATAGCCGTGCCTACGGTCAAGGGCAAAGCTTGCTGAATGCTGTCATACTGGTAGACTTTGGTTTTTGGTTTCAAACTAAACAATGGTTTGTTTTGGGATCCGGGAGCGGTTAGAACTCTCGGGTGTGCTTCTGGCGGCTAAAGCCAGGTAGGTGGAACGAACCTGATTTTGTGAACAGTGGCAGACAGAGCCATGTGAATGGATTGAATCCTGATCTTTTTGGAATGTGGCGGATAGAGCCTGTATATTAGTGAGTGGTGGTTAGAACCTTCACTGCAATATTACATAATTCAATTATTAAAAAGAATTGCTAAAATATGCTTTGTGAAACTTATTAACAAGTATGGTTTGATGAAACTTGGCTTTATGCAAAAGAACCATATTAAGCCATCTTTGGATAGCCTACATTGTGCATAATTTCCCAGACTTGCTGAGTACTTTAGGTACTCACGTGCTACATTCTAATCGTATCTCAGAAGTGAAAGAAGCTGTCAAGGAATTCCAATGACTAGGGCGTGTTCTCCACTTGACTACCTGCGGGCATTTGGATGGGTCGCCTTGGTGTTTTCGTCTTTCGCTGCAGTTGTTCAAGTTGTTCTGCCTGCTCAGGCCATAATGGTAAACCTTGACCATAAGGTCTTTGCTTTTATTTGGTGTTATTATTACTTAGTTATATGTATTCGTGATATGGTTGTTGATTCATCACTTTTGATTGTGTGAACTAGCTACTGATCTGGGACTAGTACAGAAATACACAGGGGATTCCGGATAGCCGATCCGGGGGCCTACAGCTCCCTTCCCACATGCCGAATTCAAGGTACCTAAAAAAATATTTAAACAACAAGCGTGAGTTCATCACTCAGCAAAGTGTATTGCAATGTAATGAAACAATAACAGTAAACATACATAAGTTTTGTCAATCATAAATCATGGGGAACAACTCATAAAAACAAAATTTTTCATTAACCTCTTCATTCATGCAATGCAATGCACATGTCTTTTTGCTTAACACATACCGGTATTACCAAGTGCACGCCCGTCGGTGTGCACCCTCTTTCCCTTCCATCCCATGGAGGAACCTACTCTTACTGACTCGCTCCCCTTCACCTCGGTGGATGGGACTACGAGATAGGACTTTTGTCAGTGGCGCTTCGGATTAGTCATAACTTTCTCACCGACCTTACTAGACTAGTTATGACTTTCTCACCGACCTAGCCTGCTCTCATGCTATGAATGCAAAAGATGCAATATTTACCTTTCATCATTCCATTGTCATGCATCAACAACCCCAATAGCGCACTTTCAATATAAGTTCAACACTAAAACATAGTAACATATTATCTCATATGATTGTATCACAACAATAAGGAAGCATATTGTAACACCCCAGAATATGACATTTTAGAATTCGGCATTTTGGTACGACTTTATAGCGTGTTTTTGGGCCGTTTTTGGGTGTTTGGGCCTCTCTGGGGGACTTTGGGCCTTGGGGGTTGAGTTGGGCCTCCGGTGGAAGGGTTTGGGCCCAAGGGGGACTTTTGGGCAGTTAAATCTTGCCACCACCCCTTGGTGCACCCCCCACTCCCTTTCCCAACCCTAGCCGCCACCCCCTAGCCCCCCCATGCGCCTCCACCCTTCCCCTTCCTCTCCATCTTCCCCCATGGCGCCACCACCTCTCCCCTCCCCTCTCCACCCCCCCTTGCTGCCCTAGAGGAGATCCCCACATTGCCATCCCGTTGATCCATCCTTCGGGAAGCCCCGCGATGAGGAGATCCGGTGGATTTGGAGCGAGGAAGGATATCGCGTGAACCGGAAGGAGATTCGTCGGTTCATCGTTCGTCGGGCGAAGGTATGGCTAGGGGAATCCTTGGCGTTGGTCTAGGTACTGTGCTAGAGCGTATTTGGATGCTTTTAGATCAAGTGGTGGTGCTATGATTGGGTAGATTAGATGAAAACTAGAGTTTGCCACATTCTCTGCTTCGGGAATATTGTGCAGTCGACATAGGGTTTGAGTTTTTGTGACCTTAGATACGAAATTTGGTCGGCCGCCTGTTGAGAAAGTTGTAGGTAACTTCAATACCTTTCAGTGGACATAAATAACGTCCAATTCCGCTCAGCTGTTTGAATGTTATGCTCGATTTACCGAGCGTGTTCAAATCTGTGATGTAGCTGGGACAGAACGTAGTGTTTTGTAGATTAGACAACTTTAGAGGCCGAATCAGCTTTTCCCAATACTTAGAAAAAGTTAGGAAATTTTGTAAGCTACGCGATAATGTACTCGTTTAATCGATTCGGAGTCCTAGAACTAAAGTTATGCTAGATTGAAGTCTGCTGTCCCGGGAGGATAGATTCTTTGTTTTTCGATTTTAGGAGTAGTTTGTGAAGTCGGGGTAGACGAGCTTTTGCGTTCTATTAAGTTTTGAGTGTGTGGTTTGTATGTGCAGGTGGTGTAACCCCGGGAGTGCCCTCATCCTCTCGCCAATCCGTCGCCCGAGGTTAAGGCAAGTGTATTGTAATGGGTAGCGTTGTATGTTGTTAATTGTGACTAGGTGCAACTTTGTTTACATGATGTGCTATCTTGTCATGATTACATGTTGTGATATCTTGCCATGATTAGTGCTTGCCATGTTATGATGAAAAAAGATTATTATGATGTTATGCCATGTTTAGTTCAGTTTGGTACAAGTTGTTTATGTTTATGGCATAATCGCATACATGGCATGTGATCTGGCCCGGTCAGTGAGAAAGTCATAACTAGTCCGGCAAGGTCGGTGAGAAAGTTATGACTAATCTCAAGAGCCAATGAGTGAGTCCTACCTCGTGATTCCATCTACCGTGGTGAATGGAAGCGAGGAGTAGGCACCCTCCATCTACGGGATGGAAGGGGGAAGAGGGTGCACGCCGACGGGTGTGCACTCAGCAATACCGGTATACGCTTCTAGGAGACATGTGCATTGCATTGCATTGCATACATGATGATGATTATGAGTTGTGTACAATGTGCTTTGTCATGGCTATGATGTTGTAGATGAGGTTATGGTTTGATCATGATGTTAAAGTATGGTATGTATTGCTATTGGCGTTGATCTATTCTTTATGATCCATTGCAATATGCTTGCTGAGTGATGAACTCATGCTTGTGTTTATGTTGTTTTTCTTAGGTACCTTGACACCGACATGTGGGAAAGGGGCTTAGCGGTACGACATCACATAATTTCCACACAATTATACAATATTTACCTTTCGGATTTGTGATCATGAATCTAGGGTGATGAAACTAGGATTATGATTTGTTCATGTGCCTGTTTACATCCTTTACTTCGATTTGGTTCATGCAGTGGTTAAATTCATTTTGTTAGACTTAAATTGCCGCTATATTACCTGTTATTGCTACTTTGGATGTTTTCCCATTATGATATATCATGTGATATTTTGTTGTTGCTCTGAATCATGGATAAACAAAGGAGATGCTGTCGAAATTTTCGGTTCTAGCATTCGCTCCTTTGCTGTAATTTATCTTTATTTGAGGTTTTTAGATGCTGTTTAATCTATGTTTGGTAACATTCAGGCACACTAGATGCTGGGGTGTTACACATATGACCACCGAACCATATTTATCACAATAATAAGCAAGCATATGACCACCGAACCACATTTGATGAGGACAACACTACCATGGATGTGGCCATGCCTACAAACCCAATTGAAACCAACAATGTAATACAAGGGCCAATTACTCGAGCTCGCGCACGTCAATTCAATTGCCAGGTGAATGTGTTCCTCGAGTTGCATACAAATAATTTAATGAATGGAATTCTATTTAATCCTTGTGATGATTATATTGTCCTTAGGAACAAAGGAGAAGGACTCCCAAACGTCAAGCATGAAGCCAATTCTTCCGGTGCACAAGTTCAACTCGGATTCCGCCACCAGGATAGCACCAACTTAAAATGACTATAACTTTTGATCCACAAGGGTGTTTGGGGTCTATGAGTACTGGTTTGAAAGGTTTCGTCGTCCTCTTTCCAACGGATCCAGCCTCATGTCCAAATTCCTTACGAGTCAACGGGAATCTGCAAAACAAGTTCGGTCATCTTTCCAAATCTGAGTCAAACTTGGAATAGGAGTCCTACTCGGTCATGGATGTGCCCCTAGCATGGTTTTGGACCCCTATTTCTCCTATATATAGCTAGGGAGTCCCCCAAAATAACTTGGGTTTTGGTTATTTGATAGTTTAGCCTTTTGCTACTATTTTGAGTCTTTTAGACGTGCTGAACGGCCGCCTTACAAGCTCCTTGTATCGGAACCCCAACTTTTTCTATACTTCATCTATATTTGAAATTTTAGATTGATTTTGCCTTGTTCTTCGATTGCTTGCAGGAATTGATCTTCGTGATCAGGTTGTGCCCATGGCAAGGTCAATAACCCTCTGGAGTTGGTTTAGCGATTGCTAAGGCGCATCGTCATTGTACGTTGTAGTCGGATCGTCAAAGTTGTCTCCACCCAAATCGAAGGTTATCATTCTCATCGAAAGATCAGGACACCCAATGTTACATCAAGTGGTATTAGAGCCAGGTTGATTAGTGAGAATATCAGTGCCTTAGGTTAGTTTTTAATTTTTGTCCTAAATTGAAAACTACTCCACAAAAATTCAACCTTTAGTTTCAATCTGTTATTTTAGTGAGTTTTGTTAGGTTTTGATCCATTAGAGTCCATGTTTTAGTTGCTGATCTTTTTTTTCCTTTGCGTAGCTTCAATCCTTCAATTCTATCTAGTTTGGTATTTCGAGCATAATTTTCACATACGAACTCGGATTTTTTTGTTCTTGCACTCTATTGAAAGATGAGGTTATAAGCTTCAATTCCCTCCATAGTCAACCAATCAAATTCGGTGATCTTCAAACATTAATCTAGGCGACAAGTCTATTGCCCTAGAAAACATCAGTACACCTATCTTTGGGAACCAATTCATCATTTGTGAACACTTTGATCCTATTTGAGACTAGCTTGTTGATATCGCTTAGGGCTGCTCTACTTGATACATTGCATAATCTTCAGTTATCATATCATATTATCTTGTGACACCGAGTTAGGGATTCCAAAACTTTGTTCATACTAGTGTTTGCTGAAAGTCACCAAAAGAAAGAAAAGAGAAGACCCAAAAGGCCAAAAAAAACAGAAGAAGAAGAAAAAAAAGGAAAAGCAAAAGAAAATTGTGGCCGGTCGCACTACATTGGGCAAAACCCTAATTTGTGTTCGTTACTTTTTGGTTGTGCAATTTATTAATTAGTGAGCAATCTTGTGCCCTTTTAACATTCTTGAAGCAATAAGTTAGCGTCTCTCTACGACTTGTGCAATAGAGCTTTTGGTGCTTCACTTATATTTCATAGTTCATTCCTTGATTGCATAAGTGCCCTTATCTTTGCGTTTGTGTTGTCTTGAAATTCACTTGTATCTTTGAGATTGACAACTAGAGCTTGTGAATTCTAGTTTGGATTATTACTTATCATTACAATAACTAGAATTACCAGATTATATACGAAATAAATATTGCCTATCCAAGTTCCACATCCAACCCCGTACATTTGTTCGGTCCCTTGGCAATCGCTTTATCCAAACTTCGGAGAACTTTTGACCACGCCAACGGCCATCAACACCTGCTGCATGTAAGAACTTGTAAGAGCTTTGGTTATAGGCTTGAATGTTGAGAGAATTGCCACCACCTCCTTGTAGTTGATAGGAACATTATACTTGTTATATTGTTTTCTTGTCTTCTACTAACCATGTCAGGTGATGAGGATTCGCTGCATCACTCTCCACGCGCAAAGGGAATTGTAGCTAGAATGTCACTGCAAGAAGACCGCCTCCGGTCTATCGAGACCGCTCAGAGAGTTGCTAACACTAATCTTGCTACTATTTTGTCTAGACTTGATACGCTTGCAGGTAATGCCCCAGGAACTTCCAATCCTTCACGTCATCTTCTAAGCAACAAAAATGGCATACTACATGCTTAGGTACATGTTGATGATGATTCCCTAGGTAAGGTTAAATTCGCCATTCCACCTTTTAATGGTCAATATGATCCTGATGCCTATATTAATTGGGAGATAGCAGTAGACAAAGAATTTGGCAAGTATGATTTGTCTAAAAATGAAAAGATTAGGATTGCTGCTAGTGTGCTAAATGAATATGCATTAACATGGTGGAAACATATTTGTAGAAAAGAGAGAAAACCTGAAAATTGGAAGGCCATGAAAAGACTTATGAGAATTGATTATGTTCCTGAATATCATACTGAATTTTTGTATACTAGACTCCAATGCTTGAAACAAGGAAATAAGTGCGTTAAAGAATACTATGAACGATTGCAAAATCATTTGTTGCGTTGTGGTTTAGTTGAAGGTGAAGAAGCGATAGAGCTTAGGTTCATACGTGGACTCAATAAAGAAATTCAGGATGTTCTTGTTGATGAAACATATATTTCTCTTTCAGAATTGGTTGTATGTGCTTGTAGAGTTGAAAAAAATGCTTGCTGAATCCGTGAAAGAATCATTAGCTTCATTTGAGGCGCCCATTGTTGCACCTTCTTTTGTAGCTAACATTTTGCAGAAAAGTGAGCACCATCGAGAGAATGATGTAGAAGAGCATATGGAGAAAGAAACGATCAGTACTACCCCATGTGTAAGTGAAGAGATAATAGTTGAAGAGCATATGGAGAAAGAAACGATCAGTAATACCCCAATGTTACATCAACATTCATCACAATAATAAGCAAGCATATGACCACCGAACCATATTCATCACGATACACTTGCCTTCAACCTCGCGAGACGGAGTGGCAAGATGTTGATGGCACTCCCGGGGTCATCCCACCTGCACATAAGTATAATACACTCAAAAATATGCCCTCAAAATAACACAAGACCAATCAACTACATCTACTTCGCAACCCACTCCTAAAGCCCAACAAACAACAATATGTTCAAACGGGATAGCAGACTTCAAACGATCATAACTTGAGTTTAACAACTCCAAATCAAGTAAACGAATACATTTTCTCGAACTAAAGGAAATTTCTCATCTTTTTATAAGTATTCGAAAAGTCTCATTCGGCCTCTAGGTTCGTCTAATCTACAGATAAACACAGACTGTACCAATCGCGACACAGATTGGACAGCTCGGTAAAAAGGACATAACTTTCAAACGGTTGAACGAAATTTAGTAATTTTGGTGCCCAATTAAAGGTATTTCAATTATCTACAACTTTCGCAACAGCTGCCCGCCCCAGAAAACACATCTAACATTTTTAAAAACGCGCCCTAAGACAGCACTCCAATCTGCTCGAGAATAGAACGTGAATCAGATCTGGTTTTCCCCTAATCTTTAACACCCCAATTATTTCATTTTATGAAATTAAATGATATTTTGCACTTTTGGGAATTTTTGAAATTTTTTGGGATTTATTTGGAATTGATTTGAATTTATTCCTTGTTGAGATAATTAATTAATTAAAAGTTTTAACTAAAATTTTGTTGGAAATATTTTATTTGAGTCCAAAATGTCTCAAAGTATTTTCCAGAATTTGTTTGGAATTTTTCTGATTATTTTGCTATTTTTCTGATTATTTTGCTATTTTTCTTGAATTATTTGAATTAATAGAATTATTTTAAATATTAAATCGCTGGAAAACCTAACGGGTTTTTCTGTTCATCCGACCCGGGTCAAAGTCGAGTCCGACCGAGCCCGAGCCAGACCCGACTGCCCGCACCTAACCCTAACCCTAAACCCGTGAGACCGTTGGATCTTGATCCAACGGCCACGTAACCGCCGCGTCGTCCACACGCGTGGGCCGCCGATCGTGGCCACGTGGACGCACCAGATCGCGCCACGTCGCGCCACCGTCGTCTCCGACACGAGCTCAGACAGCGCCGCCGTGTGCGCCTAGGGTTCCAAATTCCACACTCATGCCGAGGCTATTTAAGGCGTGGTTAGCCGCCCGAGGTTCGCCTTCGCCCTGCGCACATCTTGCCCTAGCCGTCGCTGCCCGTAGCGCCTAGCTGTGCCTACGATTGCTCGCCGAAGTAGGGGAAGCCGCCGCCACGGTTTTTGCTTCAAGCCGCCGTCATTGGGGACGCTCCGCCGTGTTTGAGCCTAGATCCAGAGTCCCAGTCGCAAGGCGCACCCGTAGGGGTCAATTACTTCGTCGGAGCCGCACTAAAACGCCGTTGTCGTTGTCTTCGTTCTCGTCTCTGGCAACCTCGCGCCGCCGCACCGCCATCGCCGCTTCAAGCCAGGATAGTTGTCGGATCTCCATCCAACGACCCAGGTTAGCCCACGTGCATTCCCAAACCTTAGAGCCCAGATGCGTTGTGGACCAACTAGCCCTAGGTGGGAGAGGACTTGTGCTGTTTTTTGGACAGTTTCAACAGCCGGCTTCGGAGCTCAGTTTGGGCAAGTTAGACTCGTCTCCCGGTTAGTTGGCTGTGGAGAAATTCATAGATCGTGCTCTTAAGTTTCATTAGAGCTCAAGAAGTCGCGATTTGGCCTAACCGTTTGGAAGTTACGACATTTTCCATGAGGTTTGTCCAAAGTGAATCGGTTGATCAGTACCCGCTGTTCGTCTTCAATCTGGGAAGAGTGGGTGCATCATCTGAGTGAGTTGCTATGTTATACGCATAGGTTATCTCCTCACGGTCGTTTTGAGTACAAGAACGTGAAATTCCGATGAGCCAATCAAAAGATACACTATTTGGAAGTCGCGTTGTGAAATTGGAAAACTGCAACACACTTCGTTTTCAGTTGGGGTTTAGTGTCCGATTTGGAGGCCTTCGGGGTATCTCTCGCATGATTGACCCTAAAAAAGCTGTAGGGCATCCTCTTATGAGTAATTAGGAGCTGAGTTCACTCCATTTGGGTAAGCGAATCAACAGATTTGCTCATTGGAAGGCTATCGTCCCCGTTGGGTAGATTTATGTTTTTTTGGGGTTTTGGAGTGGGTTGTTGATTCAAGCTCGTGCTAAGTCTTGCGGTTGTTTGGTTGGCATGTTTTTTCGAGATGAATTGCATCTATTTGCAGGTGGTGTACCTTCATGTGGGGTCTCGCGCTCGCGTCCCATCTCGTCGCGTGGTAAAAAGGCAAGTACATGGCAGAGTAATAATATGAATCGGCGGCACTGAATATCAAAGTATCCCATACTTTACTCACAGTCTTTTTAGTAATCCTTCTTGCGTATGGTATGCTAAATTACTGTTATCGATTAAGAGTTGCCCTGCTATGAGCATATTGGTGCATGTGTTGCTCTTGTCCTGTTATGAGCATGTTGGCACTTGTGTTGTTCTTATGTGTATGCTTATTCTTAATGCATGTGGTTGTGATGAGGTGAGTCGGTTCTTAGTGGAATTGCTTTGTTGACTGTGTTGCCGCAAGACAGTCGAGCAATGAAGAAAAAAATAATATAATAAACGTTGCATCCTTTGCATTCATAGCATACAACGGCCCAGGTCAGTGAGTAAGTCATAACTTGTCCGGGGAGATCGGTGAGAAAGTTATGACTAATCCGGAGTGCACTGGTGTGAAACCTACTTTGGGGTAGGTACCTCCACAGGTTGAAGGTAGAGGGGGAACATCGACGGGTGTTCCCCCGGCTATACCGGTATAAGCCTTCGAGGTGCATTCACGAGAAATGTAATGTGCATGGTGAGCATGGGCCATAAGTGCATTGCATAGTGTTTGCGATGATGAGTGATGACAATTGATTTTGTGATTATGGTATGTGTCATGAGATGTGCATGGTGAGGATGATGTGTTTCTTATGTTTTAATTGAGCTATGGAAATATTTACTTCTCCTTGTTATTTAGTTATGATATTGATTCTGTTATTGTTCTTTTATGTACTTGCTGAATCGTGGACTCACCCTTATTTTTCCTTGTTGTTTTAGGTACCTGAGGACTACTCGCCGGGTTGGGTCTTAGATCACCCTCACTTACTTCAGGACTCACATCTAAATTATAGCTTGGAAGAATGTATCTCGATGTTAGTTAATACGTGTTGGATTCTTGAAGTAGTATGCGTTTGGTGAAGCTATTCTTGTATGAGTTTATGTCGATGGTTCCTTTATGATGCATCGTAATTATCTCTTGATTGTGTAGTGTAGTTGTTTTTGCTAATCTGGCCATGATGGTTGATTGTTCCATGACATGTGATATTGTTGCTATATTGTTAATTGTGATTCTCTTTGCCTGCTGAGTGGATGTCCACATTTTAGGGGAAATGCTGCCGAAATTTTTTTTTAGTAAATTCGGCAACCTCCCATCTTGTTAAATGGTCTGGCGGTTGCTCGCTAGCGTCTTCTGCGGACTTGTTAGTTGTGGTGTAACATTCAGGGCACATGGGGTGCCGGGGTGTTACAGCTATAGTGCTCGAAATTATGGTGCCGGGGTGTTAGTTGTGGGGAACTCTGCAACTAGAAGTTGTTTCACGGGAGAACCTGACGGACGTGAACAAAATCCAAAATCCAAAGCCTCCTAGCGGACGTGAATCAATTCTCCATGCGTGAAGACAGCGGGGACTTGAAGTCGAATCGGTGGTGCTGAGACGGTCGAGAGAGCAGGTTCGGGCATGGGCTGGCATCGAGGTGATCTGGCCGAGGTGGCCGAGCGGACGGTTGATGAGATCGGGCTCGGGTACTGCGTCGTGGAAACCACGTCTGGCCTAAGGCGGTGAACAGTGCGCGGAGGCCTGGAAGCCACCGACGTGGAGCAGGCAGCGCTGATGGTTGGCCAGGATGCGGGCCGAAAGGCCAGCATGAAGGACCGGGCGGCAACCGGGGGAGACAAAATCGGTCGGTTCTGGTGTGTCTTGGAATCCGAGAATTTGGCGACGACAGCACACATGGAAGCCGAACCGACGCGACGGCGTGGTGAGGATGAACAGTCATCGTGCAATGAAGACGCGTGGGTTGAGCGATGAAGGCACGATGTGACGATGGCGGCCGCTGAAGATTTGATCTGTTGTTCTCCTCGTGTGATTGATCTGTTGCTCTAATACCACTTGTGTAGTACCGCAGTTCTTCACCTGGGTTTTAGGAGGACTCGGTAGAGGGAGTGGGCTGATGGGAGCCACTTTTGGGCCTTTGGAGGGGCTCAGTGGGCTGTTTGTGGGGTATGAAGGGTTCTTGGGCCCTAGTGTTGAATCATTGGCCCATGAGGGAGAGGAAATTCAACCCAAACCCTAGCCCATTCTCCCCTCATCCCGCTGCGCCCTAACCCCCTGTCCTGGCCGCCACCTCTTTCTCCTTGCGCCCCCAACCAACTAGCTCCCTCTTGACCGACGCCCCAGTTTCTTCTCCAGCCGTCGCCCCTCCTAGTCCTCCCTCCAGCCGGCGCTCTTCTTGTAACACCCTGGCATCCAGTATGCCCCGGATGTCACCAAACATAGAAGAAACAGCAACTAAATGCCACAATTAAGATTAAATTATAGCAAGGGCACAAATGCATTAACCGAAAATTTCGGTAGCATCTCCTTTGTTTTTCCATGGTTTGAAGCAACAGTAACAATATAACAAAATATAACATAATGAATGACATCTAAAACAGCAATAACGAGAGATATAGCAACGGTTAAGTCCAGAATAATGAATTTAACCACTTCATGAGCTAAAACGAAGTAAATGATATAACCAAGCACACACTTAAGGCATACTCCATGTTTCAGCGCATTAAACTTATTATCACAACTACGAATGGTAAGGTGTAGTTGTCTAGATGAATGTAGCTACGTGAAGATGTGCTGCTGAGTCCCTTTCCAACATGCCGGTTTCATGGTACCTAAAAACATCATAAAAACACAAGCGTGAGTTCATCACTCAACAAAGTGTATTGCAATGGTACAAAAACAATAACAATTCACAAACATACTTTATGCCATTCACACATCATGAGGATCAACTCATAACCTTCTTCATTTATGCTCTCATATCTCAATAAAACATCTTCATATGCATCCCATAAAACATCATAAGCATCTCATAAAACAACTTCATTCATGCAATGCAATGCAATGCACATGTCTCTTTGAAGCACATACCGGTATTGCCGAGTGCACACCCGTCGGTGTGCACCCTCTTTCCCCTTCCATCCCGTAGATGGAGGGTGCCTACTCTTACTTACTCGCTCCCATTGACGACTGTGGATGGAACTACGAGGTAGGTCTTTCTCAGTGGCGCTCCGGATTAGTCATAACTTTCTCACCGACCTTACCGGATTAGTTATGACTTTCTCACTGTCCTGGCCAGTCCTCATGCCATGAATGCACACATGCCATAAACATGAATAAACTTGCATATGCCATAATTAGATACATATTCATCCTCACATCCATAACATAGCATTTCATAATCATCTAATCAATTCATATTCACTTAATCTCATCGAAGAATCAAACATGGCAAGCAAACATGTCAACGGTTAACTCGCATCATAACGCAAACATAATGCCATTCAAGTCACAAACATCACAATACACTTGCCTTCACCCACGCGGAACGGATTGGCGAGACATTGAAGGCACTCCCGAGGGCACACCACCTGCACATATGTACAATACACTCAAACCTTGCCCACAGAACCGTACAAGAGCGATCATCTACAACGACTTCGCAACCCACTCCTAAAACCCAAAAATAGAGAATTTGTCCCGTCGGGACAGCGGGCTTCCAACTAGCATAACTTGAGTTCTAAAACTCCAAATCAAATAAACGAGTACATTTTCTCAAAGCTTAGGAAATTTACTAGCTTTTAATAAGTATTCGCGAAGACTGAATCAACCCTCTAAAATTGTCTAATCTACAGATGAACACGATCTGTCCCAATCTCGTCACAGATTTGACAGCGTTCGGTAAAACAACCATAACTTTTAAACGGCTAAATGGAATTTTGCGTTCTTACTGTCCACTGAAAGATAATTAAATTATATACAACTTCCATAACAGCCGACTGATCAGGCAACGCCTCTAAAATTGCCAAAACGCAAGCCCTAGGTTGGGGTGCAAATCTGCCCGAGGACAGAGCGTGGGACAGCATTGCAATTTTCCTAATCTCATACTGGAACAACACCTAAACAAGGATATTAGGCATGGAATATCCCTTCTAACCAGCACCTATACCACCGCAAGAAAGCCATGATTCGTTACCTCTTCTAGAAGAGCCGGACGACGACGAGACCTTCCTTCCTTCCGGCCACTCCTTCCTCCCAAACCGCCGCGATTCGCCAGACATTCCTAAACCGTCGATCCACCGGGCGGGGATACGAAGAACACCGTGGAAGAAAGCAATGAGGGGCTGCTAGGGGAGGGGAGGATGGTGGCTACAGAGGGGAGAGGAGGTGGTGGCGCACAGGCAAAGGGGGCGGCTATGGTTAGGTTTGGGGGGGCATGGGGGCATTAGGGCTGCTTCCCCATACCTCCTCCACATGGGCTAGTTCTCCCCAACCTTCGGCCCACGATGATCCCCCAAAGCCCATGTTAGATCCCACAAGGCCCAAACTCCCCCGGAAGGCCCAATTCCCCCCCGGAAAGGCCCAAACTCCGGAAAACGGCCCAAAAACTAGATATAAAGCCGTACCAAAATGCCGAAATCTATATTGTCACATTCCGTAATGTCACACTTCCCCTCTGCGCCCTGCAGATCCAAGCGAGATACCTTTTCTTCCCCTGGTTAGGTCGCCCTTGCAGCCTCCCTGGTCGAGCGCCCCGTAACACCCCAAAATTTTGCTTTTCTTAACTTCAAGTATTATTTGGCACTTTGGTGAATTTTTGGAATTTTCTGGAATTTATTTGGATTTATTTGGAATTTATTTGAATTTATTCCCTTTTGAAATAATTAAAGAATTTAACTTTGCAAATAAAATTTTTTTGGAAATATTTTATTTAAGTCCAAAATGCTCCAAAATATTTTGTAGAATTTTTCTGAGTGTTTTGCTATTTTTAATGAATTAAATGAATTTCTAGGAATTAATTAGATTATTTAATCGCTGAAAATCGAGTTGGCTTTACTGTTCCACCGACCGAGCCCGAGTTTGACTCGAGTCCGAGTCCGACTCGAACCCAACCTAACCCTAACCCTCTCGACCGTCTGATCAAGATCGAACGGCCGAGATTGAGCCACGTCGCCCGAACCCAAGCCCGACCGAGCCAGCCATGTCGCCCGAGCCGGACCCGAGCCCAAACCCCCGCACCGTTGGATCTTGATCCAACAGCTCGCGTTGAGCCACGTCACCCCTCTCCGAGGCCCCTATTTAAAGCGCCACCACCGCCACCGCCCGCGTGTGGGCCTCGGTCTCCGCGCTTTTCACGGAAGCCGAGGCCCCTATTTAAAGCGCCACCACCGCCACCGGGTAGCCGACTTCCGTGTGCACCCGTAGCCCTAGCTCACGTCGCCTGAGCCGCCACCGTTTGCCCGCTAGAGCTCGCCGTAGTTGGTCTAGCGCCCCGCCGCGGTTTTTCGTCGATTCCACCGCCGTCCGCCGTCCTCTGCCGCCGTTGAGCCCAGATCCGGATCCGCAAGGACCAGCCGCGTCAGAGGGGACCTTTCACTTCGCCGGAATCACGCCCAAACGCCGTCGGGCGTGTCGCCGTCCCCGTCTCCGGTGAAGCAACTCCGCCGCAAGCCATTGCCGGACCCCGAACTCCCTCAGCCATCCGATCCAGATCCAAGGGCCCAGATCGCGCCATGTCACCCACGGTGAGATCCCGCGTGCTAAACTCTAGATCTATTTCCAACCGTTGGATCTAGATCCAACGGTTTAGATCGTGCCACGTGGCTAGAGCCGCACCGTACTAGATCCAATCTCAGCCGTTAGATCTAGATCAAACGTCTAGGGTTAGCCGCGTTGTAAACATTAGATTGGATCTTGACCATCCGATCAAGATCGAACGGTCCAGATCAGCCGTGTAGTTTCCTTAACGCGTTAAGCCAGATCCTATCTGGGCCGTTGATTTTCAAATCAACGGCCGAGATCTAGCCACGTGTGCGGGAGCCGAACCGACGCGCCCGCGTGGGTGTGGGCGGGGGTCGTTGACAGGGCGGGCCCGCCTGTCAATAACGCCGGTCCGGTGGACCAGTGCCACCGTGGACCGAGCCGTGCGCGTGGACCGTGTCCGTAGACCAGGACACGTGGCAGCACCCGGGTGGTGCCACGTGTCATGGTGACGTCATCGGGGGTCTCGGCCGGTGCTGACTGCAGCGGGTCCACGTGGACCAATGAGGTGCTGACATGTGTCATGCTGACGCAATAAATTAATTTCCGAAAAAGAAAATGATTTATTAATTCGAATAATTGATTTCAAAAATGGATTCAAACTTCAAACGCTTATAACTTTTGCGTTTCAACTCCGATTTGAGTGATTCAAATTTCTAAATTTTCTTAAAAATGAGACCTACTCAAATATGAATTTTAATTAATTTTTGTTTATGAATATTTCTCTGTTTTTATTTAATTAATGCTTTCTTTAAACTTTAAATGATTATAACTTTTGCATTTAAACTCCGAATTCGACGATTCCAGTTTCTAAAAATTCATAAAATTATGCTCTCTCTGTTTGTGAACTTTAATTGGATGTTTGGACACTTTTTGTCTACTGTTTATTTATTTATTGCTATTTGCACGCTTTACGAGTAGACGTTGAAGTGCCCGAAGGCTTCGAAGGTGAAGTGTTGACCCAGGAGCCAGCTCAGGACCAAGAACAAGTACTCTTTGAAGGCAAGTTATGCTTTGACCATGTTGATCCCAATTTTCAAATTAATTTGACTTGAAATTACTGTTTGCTATTTAAATTAGAAAATACTTTACTTGAGTTTGGGAAAATTAGATAAATGCCAATTGTTGTATGACACCTTGGTTATCTAAATATGTGCCATGACCCCTTGTCACCCTAGTTGTGTATTATTAGTTGGACATTATTAAATTGGGAACATGGGTAGTTAGACCGATGTAGTATGCTTAGCCTTGCCACGTGAAATGCTTTGGACAATCAAATGCTAATGTTGACTTAACGAGATATTGAACTTTTTTTGAAGAAGTATCATGTGTTGTGATTATTGATGGCACATGGTGCATGGTAATCAACTGGGGTTTGATAAATAGTTTTCGACCGGGGCATGTGGCAAGAATGATCGGGTGGGCCAGTTGTGGCACCGGGAGCGTTGATTTGGATCTTCGGGTAGTCTTGCTCTGGTCACCCTAAGGACTTAACCTTGCAAGCCTTTGAAATTAGTCAATCGTGCAACCACATGTATGTAATGGGACGGACCTAGTTGATTAAGTCACTAATAACATACCTGTGGGACCTCTGGGTGTCAACTATATCTTTTGTGTAGTTGTACGGGGGAGCGTACCGGGGCTACGGACAGGTACCCATCTAACGGTGGTTTGGCCTAAACTTTGCCTTCGCTAAGGGAAGGGTTAGTGTGCAAACACCGGAGAGGACCACTTGTGTTGTTAGAGGTTTCCGAAAGACTTTGTTACGGACACTCGCCTTTGTGGTGTTTGGCTGTATTTTGTGGGTAAAGTACATAACCTCTGCAGAGTGTAAAATCTATTCGAATAGCCGTGTCTGCGGTATTGGACATCGCTCGGGAATTACAGTCAAGGGTTAGATTCTCTTGGAAATAACTTTGTTTTGAAAGGTTGGGTTTGGTTTAATAATGATGTTGATGGAAATGTGGATTAGGAATGGGAAAGATATTTATTTAACTCCTGGAAAAGTTATTGGTCTTTAACTTGTTACTATTGCTTTCGAATCAACTTAAGTTACTTGTTAAATGCTGTTACTGCAAATGAACCATAAGCTATTCCTTTGTATTAAGCCATGCATGTAGTATATTTGCTTGCATTCTGAGCATGACTTGCTGAGTACCAAGTACTCACCCTTGCCGCAATACAACACCAGTTGAAGAGGAGGGTACGCCAGCTTTGGAGGAGGAGTTTCAAGAGGAACCGTCTAACTAGGTAGTGAGCCCAATCAGTTGCCTGTGGTATACTGGATGGCACCACGAAGTTATCTTTTTTTTTCCGCTGCTATTATTTCTCTTTTAATAAGTTTTCGCCCTGCGTGGCGTATATTTGTAACTCGACCCTAAGGTTGAGAAACCAGTTTGGTTAACTATTTAAAGTACCCTATTATTCGTTGAGTATGATTGTGATATTTACCAATGTTGAGACTGTGTGCACTAGCATGTTCCTGGACTAGTGCTGAATACACAGAGGGTCCGGATTTGCAAATTCGGGTCCCGACACGTCCTCCCTCCTCCAGCTCGGTGATAGCAGCAGTGGCTGGCCGGTGGCGCCTCCTCCTACTCCGGCCAGCTCCGGCGGTGGCACTCCCTTCCTCCATGGCCGTCGGCTGTCCCCCAAGTCCTACGCTTCCTCCTCCCTTCCAAACCAAGCAGCAGCAGCCCTACAACTCCTCCTTCCTTCCTCATTGAGAGCAAAGAGGTATGGATTCTTGGAGTTTTAGGGGTTGTAACTTTTGTATGGGAGCTCTAGCTGGTATCTATTGGTTCTAGGGTCCTTACATTTGAAATTTGTGGAGGGAAATTAACCCTAGGATGGAGAGAACTTGTGCCGGCTTCGGAGCTCGATTTGGGCAAGTTAGACTCGTCTCCCGATTAGTTGGTTGTGGAGAAATTCGTAGATCGTGTTCTTAAGTTTCATTAGAGCACAAGATGTTGCGATTTAGCCCAGCCGTTTTGAAGTTGTGGCATTTTCCATGAGGTCTATCCGAAGTGAGTTGCGTTATCGGTACCCTCTATTCGTCCTCGATTTGGGAACATTGAGTGCGTCGGTTGACTGAGTGGCTATGATATATGCGTAGTTTATCTCCTCACGGTCATTTTGAGTACAAGAAAGCAAAAATCCGATAAGCCAATCAAAAGTTACGCTATTTGGAAGTCACGGTGTTGAAATTGGAAAACTGCAGCACACTCTATTTTCGGTTGGGGTTTAGCATTAGATTTGGAGGCCCTTGAGGCATCTTCTGCGTGATTGGCTTCAAGATAGCTGTAGGACATCCTCTTATAATTAATTAGGAGTTGAGTTCACTCCTTTTGGTTAAGCGAATTAAAAGATTTGCTCGTTGGAAGGCCGTTGTCCCCGTTGGGTAGATTTATGTTTTTCCGGTGTTGTTGAATCGATCTCACGCTAAGTCTTGCGGTTGTTTGGTTGGTATGATTTTTGAGCGGATTGCATCTATTTGCATGTGGTGTACCTTCAGGTGGGGTCTCGCATTCGCGTCTGTAACACCTCGGCACATGCTAAAAAACCGAGATTTCGGCAGCATCTCCCTTGTTTTAACATGAATTGAAGGAGCAACAACAGTATAGCAATATAAGGCAATATGAGAGACAGCTAAAACAACAATAATTAAAGTCTTAACGACAATATAAGTCTATTATCAAGCTCTTAAAGTCTCCAAGTGTCAAACGAACAATAAAACTCTCATATAGCCAAGCTAGACCTTAAAGCAATACTCATCACACGCAGTTTATTATCACAACTAATAGAATGACTTGTGGAATCAAAATGGGTGTAGCTACGTGTGAACGTGTGACTACTTCCCTTCCCCGCATGTCGTTCTCATGGTAAATAAAACAACAAGAAAACACAAGCGTGAGTTCAAAACTCAGCAAGCATATTGCAATGATACAACAAGAACAATTTTCATGGCAATAATATCTCATATCATGTAAACCATCTCATTCATAATCACATAACATTATCATCATCATTATGTATGCAATGCGATGCTATGCTCATGTCTCCTTGGAAACTCATACCGGTATGGTTGAGTACACACCCGTCGGTGTGCACCCTCTCCCCCCTTCCATCCCGAAGATGGAGGGTGCCTACTCCTCGCTTCCGTTCACCGCGGTGAATGGAATCACGATGTAGGACTTACTCATTGGCTCTCCGGATTAGTCATAACTTTCTCACTGACCTTCCCGGACTAGTTATGACTTTCTCACCGCCCGGGCCATGTAATCATGCCATGTATGCAAATATGCCACATCATAATCAACTTGTACATTAACACATGGCATCATATCCTGATAAACAAACTCATCATATCAATGGCAATCATTAAAGCATGGCAAGTGATCGTCACATATAATCAATCTCATCTAGTCTCAACTACCAACCTACAAATCGCTATTCATTGCAATGCACTTGCCTCAACCACGGGCAACGGATTGGCGGGAAGTAGAAGGCACTCCTGGGGTCACACCACCTGCACATAGGTATCACACACTCACAATCATGACCACAAAACAGTACGCAAACCCTCATCTACCCCGACATTGCCAACTACTCGCAATAACCAAAAACAGAGGTTCTGTCCCGTCGGGACAACAGCCTTCCAAAAGGCATAACTCGGGTTCTATTACTCCGAATCAATTAAACGAGTACATCCTCGCGTAGCTTAGGAAATTTCCCAACTTTTTCTAGGTATGGGGAAAGACTTATTCGGACTCTAAAGTTGTTTAATCTACAGATTACCGTGATCTGTTCCAATCGCGTCACAGATTTTAACACGCTCGGTAAAACAGCCATAACTTTCAAACGGCTGATCGGAATTTAACGTTCTTTATGTCCACTGAAAGATAATTAAGTTATGTACAACTTCTTCAACATCCATACGACCAAATTCCAAATATAAATTGGCGAAAAAACGGAACCCTAGGTCGACTGCTCATGCTGTCCCAAAACAGAAACGTGGCAACATCTAGATCTAATCCAATCTACTCAAGTCCAGCACCATAAATTGATCTAAAATCATTATAAACACCCTTATAACAGTACCTAGCCCAACCCCAAGGAGTCCCATGGCCATACCTTCGCCCGACGATCGAAATCCCAACGAAACTCCTCCCGGATCGCTCCTCGCTCCACGCTCCTCGCTCCTCGCTCCAATGGATGGATCCTCGAGGTGCAGGGGGTGGGGACGCTACCCTAGGGTATCAAGGGGGTGGAGGAGAGGTGGTGGAGAGGTGGGGAGCAATGGGGGCAAGGGAGGGGGAGGCGCACGGCCAAGGGAGAGGGAGGGCGGCTAGGCAAGGGAGGAGGAGAGGTGGGGAGCAAGCTAGGGCAGGGGTGGGGCACAAAGGGGCAGGTAAGCCCCCTTTTACCAGCCCTAAGCCTCTTTTCTAAACCTAAATGGATTCCCACTCCAACCCACCAAAGCCCACAACCCCCTCTTTTAGGCCCAAACTCCCCCGGGAAGGCCCAAAACCCCGGAAATGGCCCGGAAGTGCTATAAACCTCCATACCCTATGGTTTTAACCTTAATTCCACATTTCATAAAGTTTTTGACCTCATCATGCTCAATAAAAAAGGATACGACACTCCGTGGTGTCACAGCGTCCCATCTCGTCCTGTGGTAAAGAGGCAAGTGTAGGGTAGAATATTAATATGAAGCGATGGTATTGGTTACTGAAAGTATCCCATATTTTTACTTACTGCTTTTAAGTGATCATTCTTGCTTAAGATATGTTGAACTACTGTCATCAATTAAAAATTGTCTTGTTATGAGCACGTTGATGCATGTGTTATTCTTACGCATACGCTTTTCCTTAATGCACGTGGTTGTGATGAGAAGAATGGGTTCATAGTGGAATGATTGTTGACAGTGTTGTCACAAGATAGATGAGCAATGACAAATAAATGTTGCATCATTTGCATTCATAGCATTTATGGGCTAGGTCGGTGAGTAAGTCATAACTAATCCAGTGAGGTCGGTGAGAAAGTTATGACTAATCCGGAGTGCCCTTGTGTGCAACCTACTTTGGGTAGGTACCTCCACAGGATGGAGGTTGAGGGGGAACATCGACGGGTGTTCCCTCAGCTATACCGGTATAGGCTTTCGAGATACATTCATGAGAAATGTATTGTGCATGGTGAGCATGGGTCACAAGTGCATTTCATAGCATTTGAAATGGTAAATGATGATGCTTGAGTTGTGATTTTGGTATGTGCTATGATAATGTGTAATGTGACTATGAGGTGGTTTCATATGTTTTATTCGAGTTATGGAAATCTTTTCTTCTCCCTATTATTTAGTGTGATATTGATTATGTTATTGTTCTATTATGTACTTGCTGAGTCGTGGACTCACCCTTGTTTTCTTTGTTGTTTTAGGTTCGCGGAAGCTCTCATGCCGGGTTGGGAGTTAGCACCACAAACACTCACCTTCATGACAAGATTAAAGAATGATAGTTCACATAGAAATTTAGTGTTAGACCTGGTGAGTGAGCTAGATCCTTTGATTTTCTCCCTTGTGAGCTCAGATCTGGACGTTCTACACTTCCTAGGAGTGGTTCTAGGGTTCTAGAGTTGAAACTTGTGGAGGGAAACTAGCAGATTTGGAGGGAAACCTAAAATCCATTTTCGAGCAGATTTCTTTCTGTTGTTGTAGCTCGGTTTTGGGGTACCTAGGTTGGTCAAATGCTTTTTCGGTACTAGTCAGAGTTGTAGGTAATCTAATTACCTTCAAATGGAGTACAAGAAGTTGAAAATCCATGAAGCGAATTAAAAGTTATGCCATTTTTAGTGTTTGCTATCCCGAGTAGATTGTTTTGTGAGCTGAAATGTTCAACTGCGATTTAGGCCTAGCTGCAGACCGATTGAGCTTTTTTGGTTGCCTATAAAGTTGTAGGAAATTTTGTGTAGTTTTATAAAATGTACTTCTTTTATTGATTTGGAGTTGGGAATAAAAAGTTATGGACAGTTGAAGTGGGATACCCGAAACTGTTTTTTCGTCTGAAATTCAGAGAAGAAGTTATTTCGGGTAAGCCATCTTTTGAAATCTGGTAGTGATTGGAGAAGAACTAGCTTGTGTGGGTTTGATGTATGGATAAATGGTTGTCTCGCGGTCGATTAGAGCATAAGAACTCCAATTTTGGTTTAGCCAATTAAAAGATATCATAATTTGAATGAAAGCTGTCCGGAATTGAACTCAATGCAAATGACACGTATTCTTCTGAAATCTGGGATTGTTTGATGAAGAACCAATATAAATGGGTTTGCAATAATGAAAGGTGACCATTTTGTGGTTAATTAGAGTCTAAGTTTACTCAATTTGGTCAATTGAAACAAAAGTTATGCTTTGTTGAAATTGCTATATTAAAACTTGAACATCTGAAATGTTCAGACTTTAAACTAAAGTTCAGACTTTAGTTTGAGGACTTTAAAATCAATGGTTGAATAAATGGTTATGGGGTAACTGTAGTTTATCCTTTTGTGCTCATTTAGAGTCCAAGAACTTGAATTTTTGTTGAACCATTAGAAAGTTATTCAAGTTTTACCTCTTTGCTGTCCAAATTGCAACTATTAGTAGATTCAATTTTGAGTTGTGATTTTGATCAAGATGGAGGCAGGATTTGGATTTAATTTTTCCTAGAGATAGCTAGCACTTTCTGAGTAGATGCTTAAAATGTCTTTGGTTGCTCAATTTGGAGTTGTTTAGCAATAGTTTTGCTTTGGCAAAGTGGGCTACACAAACCAGTTTTGGATGAAATTTCAGATTTGGGGGCAAGTTTGACTTAGGGAGTATTTATGCGATTTGTTGTTGTGTGTTGACTCTAGAACTTGTGGAATTGAGTATGTGATTATGTTTCCAGATGGAGTAGCTTCGGGAGTGACCTCTTCTTCCCGCCACTCCATTCCTCTTGGTAGAAGGCAAGTGTGTCATTTCGATTAAATGCTAAAAAGGAATGAATCATGCTTTGCTTTGTGATTTTCATCATGTTGATATTTATGTTGATGCAAATGTTAAGTTCATAAATTTACTCATTTGTCCCTTGTGTGTGTGAATCGATTAGAGGCATATGAAGGTTAAGTATTTGTTAGTGTTTTGGTTGATTTGATGATTATATTGATGAATATGAGAATGGATTGCCATGTGTGTATTCACTTATGTCCATGTGGAAGGATAGAAATATTTGTTTATGCAATTTAATTGTGTTGATTGCATTTGTGCATTCATAAAAGAAGAGGCGACCCATTCTGATGCGGGCCTCTGTGTTCACACGTAGTGAACATGAAAGTCCTACCTCGTAGTTCCATTCATCGAGGTGAATGGGAGCGAGACAGTAAGAGTAGGCACCTTCCACGGGATGGAAGGGACGTGAGGGTGCACACCGACGGGTGTGCACTCGGCAGTACCAGTACGTGCATCTAAAAAGAGCATACATGTGCATTACATTGCTAATGATTGAGTTTTGTGTGTTAAATGGAGTTGTGAAGAGTTGGGATCGAGTCGTGGACTCACCCAAAAAGATTCAATGAGGTATGTGTATAAAAAGGGCAATGAGGTAAGCGGTAGCGGTACAATTGTTTATGTATTGGTTGAATCTTGTAAGAGTTACATTCTTAATGATGGGTTGGAATTGCTAACTTGTTATTCTTATTGATTTGATGCACTTTGCTGAGTTTTCGAACTCACGCTTATTTGTTAATATTTTTAGGTACTCGGAAGAGCGACTTGCCGGGTTTGGGGCGTAGCTGCACCTCCACTGTGTCTCACGACATGTTTCACACTTTTGGAATCAATTAGTAAATTTGTAACTAGTTAATCCATCTGTGTAATCATGTGGTATTTAAGTTGAGTTGTTAATGAATGGATTTTTGGTAGTTGTTAATTGCCTACATGTCATGATGGTTGATTGATTCCATGACATGTTGAAATTATTATTGCTGTATTGATAATTGTGATCTCTTTTGCCTGCTGAGTGGATGTCCAATTAGTAGGCGAGGTCTTGCGAAAAAAAAATTGTAGTGAGAATTAGATAGGTTTTGGTAGCACTTCGGGCACGTGAGGTGCCGGGGTGTTACAGGAACCGTGATTCTATTGGTTATATAGAGAGGTCTTATCTAGTAATTCCAAGAGGAGATTTTCTGAGCTACATGAAATAATTTTGAGATAGCGGTAGGATATGGGAGTTGGTATAACAATGAATATGATTGAGTCCTTGAGTGAGTGCAATTGAGGATGACGGCTAAGAAAGTTTTTGGTGAAATCTCTTGTTTAGGATGTTCATTCGAATCCAATTTGTGAGGGATTTGTGCTAAGTTTTGGCCTTGTGGAAGGTAGTGCTTTTGAGTTTCATCCTTGCGTGGGTGTTTGAGTTTACACAGAAGTTTAAGTCCTTTGCGGACTTTGTTTTGTAGTTGGCGGTCTCCGAATTCGGGGTCAAATTCCATAAAGGGGAGGAGAATGTAGTACCACAGTTCTTCGCCTGGGTTTTTGGAGGACTCGGTAGAGGGAGTGGGCCGATGGGAACCTATTTTGGGCCTTAGGAGGGGCTCGGTGGGCTGTTTGTGGGGTATGAGGGGTTCTTGGGCCATAGTGTTGAATCATTGGCCCATGAGGGAGAGGAAATTCACCCCAAACCCTAGCCCATTTCTCCCCTCATCACCCTGCACCCTCAACCCCTGTCCTGGCCGCCATCTCCTTCTCCCTGCGCCCCCAACCCGCTGGCTCCCTCCTGACCGACGCCCCTGTTTCTTCTCCAGCCGGCGCCCCTCCTAGTCCTCCCTCCTGCCGGCACTCTTCCCCTCTACGCCCTGCAGATCCAGGCGAGCTGCCCTTTCTTCCCCTAGCTGGGTCACCCTTGCAGCCTCCCTGGCTGAGCGCCCTCCCTCCTCCAGCGCGCCCTTCCTCCATGGGCGGTGGCTGTCCCCCAAGTGCGGGGCTTCCTCCTCTCTTCCAAACCGAGCAGCACCATCCCTACAACTCCTCCTTCCTTCCTCATGGGGAGCAAAGAGGTATGTATTCTTGGAGTTTTAGAGGTTGTAACTTCTGTATAGGAGCTCTAGCTAGTTGCTATTGGTGCTAGGGTCCTTACATCTGAAATTTGTGGAGGGAAATTAACCCTAGGATGTAGAGAACTTATGTTGTTTTTGGACAGTTTCAACAGCCAGCTTTGGAGCTCAATTTGGGCAAGTTAGACAAGTCTCCCAGTTAGTTGGCTGTGGATAAATTCGTAGATTATGTCTTAAGTTTCGTTAGATCTCAAGATGTTGCGATTTGGCCCAGCCGTTTGGAAGTTGTGGCATTTTCCGTGAGGTCTGTCCGAAGTGAGTCGCGTGATCGGTACCCTCTGTTCGTCCTCGATCTTGGAACATTGGGTGCGTCGGTTGACTTAGTGGTTGTGATATATGCGTAGTTTATCTCCTCATGGTCGTTTCGAGGCATCTTCCGCCTGATTACCTTCGAGATAGCTGTAGGACATCCTCTTGTGATTTAATTAGGAGCTGAGTTCACTCCTTTTGGTTAAGCGAATTAAAAGATTTGCTCGTTGGAATGCCGTTGTCCACTTTCGGTAGATTTATGTTTTTCCAGGGTTGTTGAATTGATTGTAACACCCTGGCATTTAATATGCATGAATGCTACCAAACATAGGCTAAACAACATCTAAATACCATAAATTAAGGTAAATTACAGCAAAGGAGCAAATGCTAAAAACCAAAATTTCGGCAACATCCCCTTTGTTTTAACATGAATTGAAGGAACATCAACAGCATAGCAATATATGGCAATATAAGAGGCATCTAAAATAGCAATAATTATAGGCATGACAGCAATATAAGTCTAATCCCAAGCATTCAATGTCTCCATGAGCCAAACGAACAATAAGACTCTCATATCGCAAAACTAAACCATAAATCAAGATGCATCACACTTAATTTATTATCAAGACCCAATTGAGTGACTGTGGGAACAATTGAGTGACGCTACGTGTAGAAGTGTGAGTAATTCCCTTCCCCGCATGCCGATCTCATGGTACCTAAAACAACAAGAAAGCACAAGCGTGAGTTCAACACTCACCAAGCATATTGCAATGGTACACAAAAACAATTACAAGGCTACAACAACTCATATCATGTATTTCATCTCATTCATGATCACATATCAATATCATCACCATTATGTATGCAATGCGATGCGATGCTCATGTCTCCTTGGAAACTCATACCGGTATGGTTGAGTACACACCCGTCGGTGTGCACCCTCTCCCCCCTTCCATCTCGAAGATGGAGGGTGCCTACTCCTCGCTTCCGTTCACCGTGGTGAATGGAATCACGATGTAGGACTTACTCATTGGCTCTCCGGAATAGTCATAACTTTCTCACCGACCTTCCCCGGACTAGTTATGACTTTCTCACCGCCCGGGCCATGTAACATGCCATGTATGCAAATATGCCAACATCATAATTAACTTGTGCATTAACACTTGGCATCATAACATGATAAGCATACTCATCATATCATTGGCAATCATTAAAGCATGGCAAGTGATCATATCATATAATCAATCTCATCTAGTCTCAACTAGTAACCTACAAACCGCTATCCATTACAATACACTTGCCTCAACCACGGGCAACGGATTGGCGAGAAGTAGAAGGCACACCCGGGGTCACACCACCTGCACATGAGTACCACACACTCAAAATCATGTCCAAAAAACAGTAAGCAATCCCTCTTCTACCCCGACATCGCAAACTACTCGCTAAACCCAAAAATAGAGGTTCTATCCCGTCAGGACAGCAGCCTTCCAAAAGGCATAACTCGGGTTCTAAGACTCCGAATCAATTAAACGAGTACATCCCCGTGTAGTTTAGGAAATTTCCTAACTTTTTCTAAGTATATGGAAAAGCTGATTCGGACTCTAAAGTTGTTTAATCTACAAAATACCGTGATCTGTTCCAATCACGTCACAGATTTTAACACGCTCGGTAAAACAGTCATAACATTCAAACGGCTGGGCAGAATTGGACGTTCTTTATACCCACGGAAAGATATTGAAATTACCTACAACTTATTCAACAGCCGTACGACCAAATTCTGACTCTAAATTTACGAAAACACAAACCCTAGGTCGACTGCTCATGCTTCCCGAAACAGAGAACGTCGCAACTTCTAGATTTCATCTAATCTACTCAATTCCAGCACCACCAATTGATCTAAAAACATGATAGTGACCCTAAGAACAGTACCTAGGCCAACCCCAAGGAGTCCCATGGCTATACCTTCGCCCGATGAACGAAAACCCAATAGATCTCCTCCCGGTTTGCGCGATCCCTTCCTCGCTCCAATCCCGCCGGATCTCCTCGTCGCGGAGCGCTCCAACAGATTGATCTTCGAGGTGTTGAGGTGGGGATCTCCCCTAGGGGCAGCAAGGGAGGTGGAGAGGTGGTGGAGAGGTGGTGGTGCAAGGGGAAGGGGAGATGGTGGCGTATGGCAAGGGGCAAGGGGGCGGCGGCTATGGGAGGGGGTGGAGGAGGAGGTGGGGCGCATGGGGAGGTGTTGGGGGAGCCCTAGGGCAGGGTGGCTGCCCCCTCCTCCCCACATGGGCCAAGAAGCCCCCACCTCAGGCCCAAAAAGATCCCCTAAGGCCCAAGTTTCCCCTGAAAGGCCCAAACGACCGAAAACGGCCCAGAAAAGAGCTATAAAGTCGTACCGAAAAGCCAAAATATAAATAATGTCATATTTTATATCGTTACGACCTTCCGTAGTGTCACATTGATCTCGCGCTAAGTCTTGCGGTTGTTTGGTTGGTATGATTTTTGAGCGGATTGCATGTATTTGCAGGTCGTGTACCTTTAGGTGGGGCCTCGCACTCGCGTCCCATCTCGTCGCGTGGTAGAGAGGCAAGTGCATGGTAGAATATTAATATGAAGTGATGGTATTGGTTACTGAAAGTATCCCTGTAACATCCCGGCATCTAGTGTGCCCGAATGCTACCAAACATAGACTAAACAACATCTAAATACCACAATTAAACATAAATTACAGCAAAGGCACATATGCCAAAAACCGAAAATTTCGGCAGCATCTCCTTTGTTTTAACATGAATTGAGCGATAGCAATAACAAGGCAGTTCATAGCAAAACATAAGGCATCTAAAACAGCAATATAAACGAATATAGCATCAACATAAGACAATAATACTAAAGCCAACCACTCCATAAACTATGGCTAAGCAAATAAGGATCACAAGCACACAAAAATTATTCCAAACACCTAATTCATGGCACTTATTATGAACTTGACTAAACAATAGTAAATGTGGCTGAACTACGTGAAGATGTGTAGCTATTTCCCCTTCCCACATGCCGGTGCCATGGTACCTAAAATAAACAACATAAACACAAGCGTGAGTTCATCACTCAGCAAGTATATTGCAATGGTACAAACATAAACAATTACATGGCTACAACAACTCACATCATGTATATCATCTCATTCATGATCACAAATCAATATCATCATCATTATGTATGCAATGCGATGCGATGCTCATATCTCCTTGGAAACTCATACCGGTATGGTTGAGTACACACACGTCGATGTGCACCCTCTCCCCCCTTCCACCCCGAAGATGGAGGGTGCCTACTCCTCGCTTCCCCACACCGCGGTGGATGGAATCACGATGTAGGACTTACTCATTGGCTCTCCGGAATAGTAATAACTTTCTCACCGACCTTCCCCGGACTAGTTATGACTTTCTCACCGCCCGGGCCATGTATCATGCCATGTATGCAAATATGCCAACATCATGAATAACTTGTACATTAACACATGGCATCATCATAGATAACTTGTACATTAACACATGGCATCATCACATAATAAACATATTCATCATAACAATGGCAAACATTAAAGCATGGCATGTGAACATATCATATATTCAAATTTCAATATCAATCAATCAAACAAACTACAACCCGCTACCCATTGCAATACACTTGCCTCAACCACGGGCGACGGATTGGCGAGATGTAGAGGGCACTCCCGGGGTCACACCACCTGCACATAGGTACCACACACTCACAATCATGTCCACAAAACAGTACGCAAACCCTCATCTACCCCGACATTGCCAACTACTCGCAACACCCAAAAACAGAGGTTCTGTCCCGTCGGGACAGCAGCCTTCCAAAAGGCATAACTCGGGTTCTAAAACTCCGAATCAATTAAATGAGTACATCCTCGCGTAGCTTAGGAAATTTCCCAACTTTTTCTAAGTATATGGAAAGACTGATTCGGACTCTAAAGTTGTTTAATCTACAAAATACCGTGATCTGTTCTAATCACGTCATAGATTTTAACACGCTCGGTAAATCAGCCATAACTTTCAAACGGTTGATCGGAATTATGCGTTCTTTATACCCACTGAAAGGTATTGAAATTACCTACAACTTCTTCAACAGCCGGACGTCCAAATTCGGACTCTAAATTGGCGAAAAACAGAACCCTAGGTCGACTACTCATGCTGCCCGAAACAGAGAACGTGACAACTTCTAGATTTCGTCTCATCTACTCAATTCTAGCACCACCAATTGATCCAAAAACTTGATAATCATGCTTAGAACAGTACCTAGACCAACCCCAAAGAGTCCCATGGCCATACCTTCGCCCGACGCACGAAAACCCAATAGATCTCCCGGATCGCTCCTCGCTCCTCGCTCCAATGGACGGATCTTCGAGGTGCAGGGGTGGAGAGGCTACCCTAGGGCAGCAAGGGGTGGAGGAGAGGTGGTGGAGAGGGGTAGCGCAATGGGGAGCAAGGGGGAGGTGGGGCGCATGCAAGGGAGAGGGGGAGGTGGGGGTGGCGGCTAGGGCATGGAGGGAGAGGGAGGGGGCGCACCAAAGAGGGTGGGGGCGCAGGCAAAAGGCAGGGGGAGCCCTTTTTACCATCCCAATCTTGTCTCCTACTCCTAAAAGGACTCAAACTCTCCCCCACCAAGGCCCATGACACTTTCCCCTAGGCCCAAACTCCCCAGAAAGGCCCAAATCTCCGGAAACGGCCCGGAAACGCAAATGAACCTCATATCGTAGGGTTTTAACCTTAATTCCACATTTTATAATGTTTTTGATCTTAACATTCACATTATATAAGGTTACGACACTCCGTGGTGTCACATTCTTCAATTTCACGTTTTACGGTGTCTCGACATCCCGTAGTGTCACAATCCCGTATTTTTACTTACTGCTTTTAAGTGATTGTTCTTGCTTAAGATATGTTGAACTACTGTCATCGATTAAAAGTTGTATTTGTAACACCCCGGCATCTAGTATGCCTGAATGCTACCAAACATAAGCTAAACAACATCTAAATACCACAATTAAACATAAATTCCAGCAAAGGCGCACATGCTAAAAACCGAGATTTTGGCAGCATCTCCTTTGGTTTAACATGATTTGAAGGAGTAACACAGTTAAGCAATATAAGGCAATATGAGAGACAGCTAAAACAACAATAATTAAAGACTTAATGACAATATAAGTCTATTATCAAGCACTTAATGTCTCCAAGAGTCAAACGAACAATAAAACTCTCATATAGCAAAGCTAAACCTTAAAGCAATAATCATCACACGCAGTTTATTATCAAAGCTAATTGAATGACTTGTGGAATCAAAATGGGTGAAGCTACGTGCGGACGTGTGACTATTTCCCTTCCCCGCATGCCGATCTCATGGTACCTAAAACAACAAGAAAACACAAGCGTGAGTTCAAAACACAGCAAGCATATTGCAATGGTACAACAAGAACAATTACATGGCAATAATATCTCACATCATGTAAACCATCTCATTCATAATCACATATCATTATCATCATCATTATGTATGCAATGCGATGCTATGCTCATGTCTCCTTGGAAACTCATACCAGTATGGTTGAGTACACACCCGTCGGTGTGCACTCTCTCCCCCCTTCCATCCCGAAGATGGAGGGTGCCTACTCCTCGCTTCCGTTCACCGCGGTGAATGGAATCACGATGTAGGACTTACTCATTGGCTCTCCGGATTAGTCATAACTTTCTCACCGACCTTCCCCGGACTAGTTATGACTTTCTCACCGCCCGGGCGATGTAACATGCCATTTATGCAAATATGCCAACATCATAATTAACTTGTACATTAACACATGGCATCATAACATAATAAGCATACTCATCATATCATTGGCAATCATTAAAGCATGGCAAGTGATCATATCATGTAATCAATTTTCATCTAGTCTCAACAAGCAACCTACAAATCACTATCCATTACAATACACTTGCCTCAACCACGGGCAACGGATTGGCGGGAAGTAGAAGGCACTCCCGGGGTCACACCACCTGCACATAAGTACCACACAATCACAATCATGTCCACAAAACAGTATGCAAACCCTCATCTACCCCGACATTGCCAACTACTCGCAATACCCAAAAACAGAGGTTCTGTCCAGCCGGGACAGCAGCCTTCCAAAAGGCATAACTCGGGTTATAAGACTCCGAATCAATTAAATGAGTACATCCTCGCGTAGCTTAGGAAATTTCCTAACTTTTTCTAAGTATATGGAAATACTGATTCGGACTCTAAAGTTGTTTAATCTATAAAATACCGTGATCTGTTCCAATCACGTCACAGATTTTAACATGCTCGGTAAAACAGCCATAACTTTGAAACGGCTGATTGGAATTTAACATTCTTTATACCCACTGAAAGATATTGAAATTATCTACAACTTCTTCAACAGGCGGATGACCAAATTCGGACTCTAAATTGGCGAAAAACTAAATCCTAGGTCGACTGCTCATGCTGTCCAAAACAGAGAACGTGGCAACATCTAGATCTAATCCAATCTACTCAATTCCAGCACCACTAATTGATCTAAAAACTTGATAAGCACCCTTAGAACAGTACCTATACCAACCCCAAGGATTCCCATGGCCATACCTTCGCCCGACGCACAAAAACTGAATGGATCTCCTCCCGATTCGCTCCTCGCTCCTCGCTCCTTGCTCCAATGGATGGATCCTCGAGGTGCAAGGGTGGGGAGGCTACCCTAGGGCAGCAAGGGGGGTGGAGGAGAGGTGGAGAGGCAAGGGGGCAAGGGCGCACGGCCACAAGGGGAGAGGGGGGGTGGTGCGGTTAGGGCCAAGGGGGAGGTGTGGGGGCGCCCAAAGGGGAGTGGGGGCGCAAATAAGGGCAGCGGAAGCCCTCTTACCAGCCCCAAATAGGATTCCTAATCCTAAATGGACTCATACTCCATCCCACCAAAGCCCACCACCCTTTCCCCTAGGCCCAAAACTCCCCGGAAAGGCCCAAACTCCCGGAAATGGCTCGGAAACGCTAATAACCTCCATACCCTATGGTTTTAACCTTAAATCCACATCTCATAATGTTTTTGACCTCATCATGCTCAATAAATAAGGATACGACACTCCGTGGTGTCACAGTCTTATTGTGAGCATGTTGATGCATGTGTTATTCTTACGCATACGCTTTTTCTTAATGCACATGGTTGTGATGAGAAGAATGGGTTCATAGTGGAATGATTGTTGACAGTGTTGTCGCAAGATAGATGAGCAATGACAAATAAATGTTGCATCATTTGCATTCATAGCATTTATGGGCTAGGTCGGTGAGTAAGTCATAACTAATATGGTGAGGTCGGTGAGAAAGTTATGACTAATCTGGAGTGCCCTTGTGTGCAAGCTACTTTGGGTAGGTACCTCCACGGGATGGCGGTTGAGGGGGAACATTGACGGGTGTTCCCTTAGCTATACCGGTATAGGCTTTTGAGATGCATTCATGGAAATGTATTGTGCATGGTGAGCATGGGTCATAAGTGCATTGTATAGCATTTGAAATGGTGAATGATGATGCTTGAGTTGTGATTTTGGTATGTGCTATGAGAATGTGTAATGTGAGTATGAGGTGGTTTCTTATGTTTTATTCGAGCTATGAAAATCTTTTCTTCTCCCTGTTATTTAGTGTGATATTGATTATGTTATTGTTCTATTATGAACTTGCTGAGTTGTGGACTCACCCTTGTTTTCTTTGTTGTTTTAGGTTCGCGGAAGCTCTGATGCCGGGTTGGGAGTTAGCACCACAAACACTCACCTTCATGACAAGATTAAAGAATGATAGTTCACATAGAAAATTTAGTGTTAGACCTTTGTGACTTTGAGAGTGTGGTTGCGGATATAGCTTATGTTGGTTTCCAGTTGTTTAATTCCAGTGGCTGTTATTGTGTTATTGCGTCGAAATGTTAATTAGTGTAAGCCTCGCCGTGAAGTTAAGGCTAGTAGTTGTTACTTTCTGATATTATTGTTCTTGCTGATTTAGCTGTTCGTAATTACTTATATCATTGTTATATTGTACCTTGTATTTTGTCTGCTGAGTGGATGTCCTAGTTTTCGGGGAGGTGCTGCCGGAATTTTTAATAAGATCGGCGACCTCCTAGTTGTTCGCTTACTTTGCTAAATTTATCCTAGTGTTGTAATTGTCGGTGCTAGAGAGTGTAACATTCGGGGCACGGGGTGCCGGGGTGTTACAACTTGTTGAAAAACCAATCACAAGAAAACAAGAACAAGACACAGATCTTTTACGTGAAAAATCCTTGCGGAAAAAACTACGGGTGCCAATCGGCGAATCACTATTTTAGGGTTTGTGTAGGGATTACAACGAGCCGTCATAGCTCTCAAGCAGACTATAGGGGGTATTTATAATGTGGATAAGCGACTCGAGTCTAAACGGGTTGCACCGAAATATAGGCCAAGGCGTCCCTAAAGCCCAAAAGAAAATTAAGATCAACACCCAACAGTACTTATGTTTGGTGTTTTGTGAAGAACAAATAGCGATGCTAGTAGTTAAAAAATTATGCTAATTAGGCAAATGTGTGGTTAAGTGCATGCCTCCGTTGCCCTTGCATGGTGTGCAACTACGAATGAGCATCTAGTATTCTTATACAGATACGAATATATAGTGCTTTGGCCGCCCCGTGCACTGCAATCTGCCTCACCGTGTGCTTCGCAAACAATTCCATGGCTCCACTATTAGGATCGTCGGTAGTGAGAAGGGAATCCCGGGTAGAAGAGAAGATTTTGAGGGAAATTGATAAAGACAGAGACAAGGAAGAAAGAAGATAGTAGAGGTTGGAAATTAGGAATAGCATTTATCAATCAGATTCAAACATAGTTATCAATACCGGTCGGTATGTACCGTTTCGACACCTAAACCGGTATGAAGTAGCACTATGTATAGTACCAGCCTCGATACCGGTCCAATACAGTCAATACTGGTCATACCGATGTAATTGATTATATGGCCTATTAAGCTATATCTTATATTTGATAGTACTACTACATGTTTGGAGTAATATTATAAGTAAACTTTGGTGTACATATAATTAAATATGTGTATATTTATAAATATATACTATTATACTAAACCCGAAACGGCACATTGGTATTGACCGGTACTGGAGCATAACATTCTAAGCGCCAAACTGGTATAACCTTTTGACAAGTTTGAATTCAAATCTCTCTCTTCTCATGACGCCTTATATCGAGCCATGTCTGACTCGGTGGTCCAACCATCTAGTCTAGAGTTCGTTACAAAAGAAAACACTTCAGTTATTGCATAGGCTTAGCCCCAACTTCACAACCTAGACACATTACCGTTCCTGCTACTTCTTGTTTGTTTGTTGTGCTTCTCATTGCTGACCATTAAAATGGTAACATATCCGGTGTAAATCATTTTTATCATGTAAACTCTGTAAAAATTATATGTACAAGTTTTAATAAATTCTAAAAAAATTACCATACGTAGGGGAGTTGAGATTCTGTAGCCCTGTAAAATTTGAAGATCAAAATCAATCGCATTTGAAAGATATGAAAAAGATAAATACATCATGAATAGTGATTTTCACCGTTCAACATTATTCATCTCTGCTTGTCAATTTCATATCTTTCAAATGCGATTGAGTTTGGTCTTCAAATTCTACAGGATTGTAGAAGCTCACCTCCCCTACGTATGGTAAATTTTTGAGAATTTTTTAAAATTTATACGCGTGATTTTCATGGAGTTTAGGGTGGATATATCCCCATTATAATACCGGGAACACTACAGGAATCCGTATTATTTTCCTCGGCCAAGAACTGACGAAAATAAGGGCAAAACCAACGAAAATAGCTATTTTCGTCGGTTTGCCAACGAAAATACGCCGACGAAATTCTGTTGACGAAAATATAGGTATTTTCGTCGGCCGCCCTAGTCGACGAAAATAAGAGCCGTTAACCCACTCGCTGACGTGGCCCAGTTTATTTTCGTCGGCCTTGGCCGACGAAAATACGATTTTAAGTTTAAAAAAAATATGAGAAAAATATAAAAATCCCTGAAAAGTAATCGAAATTCACCGCATGGATAATTCACATAATAAAAATTAACAGAAATTCACCGCATGCATACAGTACTATAAAGAACCCTAAATACACTAGATTTATTTAATAAAAATATTGATCTAGTTGAATGCAGAGTTTCTTCAAAAGTTCAAATTAACTGAGTTCACAGTAACACATCTACTCACTCCAAATCAGAACACCAGGGTGCTTGCATTAGTTTAAGAAACATTTCTCTAAACAGGACCAACTGCAGCAATTTCCATTAGCCAAGAAAACTGAAGTAACACGGCAAGTATCCTGGTATTAATAACATTCCTTACATTGGGTTTAACAAGCATCCCATACAACTAGACTAGCTTGTAAGTTGTAACTTGGTTACATACCAAATATCTGGGCATTTTGTGCCATTCAGTTGAGGTTCATCCAGAAGCTTCTATTTTTTTGTTCAAATCAATGTCCATGCTTTCTGCAGGTTTGTTCCATACCAAAAATGAATGTAGCTTCAAGTTTCAAAGGTAATTAAGGAGTAATAATGTGAATTCATGGTAATTAAGGAGTAACAATCTGCACACTGAACAGAAGAACAGAAAAGAAGGAAAACATAACTTTGACAAAGATTAAATATTCTGTTCTTCTCTCTTCATACAAGGTAAGTTGAGAACTATTTACCTCCTCAAGAATCTCAGCAATGTATTCCCTTGATGAAAATATGACAGATCCACATGAGTGACAAATGAGTGGTGATAAAAGATTAAAGATACATAGCTGTTTTGCAAAAGATTGAAAGTAGAGAATATTTATACTCGTAAGAAATGAAACATCAAATTCGACATGCTAATAACAGCAAAGATATATATCGAATATTTCAGGAGATAATCTGCATGATACTAGATTATATGGCTGTGATATCTTTGAAAACGTGAACAAAAGGTAATAAGATCTTTTAGGAGATAATCTACATGATACTAGATTATGTAACTCTCTCAGTAGTAACATATTATGAGTAGAGGCAGTAAATAGAGAGATGCCAAGACAAAGTAGAAGCAGTAAATACAGAGATGTCAAGACAAACAGCTGATCAATGGACTTACTTCCATGTATACACCCATATACAAATCTTTCACCAAGCCAATGCTGCAAAGGCCTTGACCGTATTCTTGTGCTTCGTCTCACACCAGACTGCCACATAAGACCTGCATCTGATGATAAAGGTCCATGAAAATAGAAATGTTAGGCCATCAGTATCCTTTTGATATACTTGTTTGTAATTCTACAAAAAAAATACGGTCCAACTGTTTGTTAGACCTGCTTGTACCAACTGTTTGTTGCTGGAAGTCCAAAGGCAAAGATGAAAATTAATCATCAAAGCTTGAGAAACATGAGCTTAGAAGGTGTAGGCAATGTGCTCTAGGCTGTGTGTCCGTGCATGTAACTTAAGGCCCTGCAAGGGTCATGTAGCTTAACCTCTGAACCAAAAGTGACCACGCATCCCTAATTCCCTCAAATATAGAGTGCTCAAGTGTATAGGATGTTGCTCCTTTATGGGAGGGAATGACATATGCTTGACATGACGCAATGCTAGCTGAATGTAACTTCTATACAAAATTATTTAGGGCAACAATTCCAGTCTTGAAACTAAAACATAAGAATGCTTATACAGTCCTTTCTAGCGTAATATGGAACAATAACAGAAAAACACTGAAGATATGAATTAGTAATGAATCACATGAAAGCATGATTCTGCTTCTTTGGAGGCCTGTGGTCCTATCTAACGGAGTAGCCAACCCTGGCTAAGAGCAATCCTTGTGGCCAAATAATAACTGGATATAAACGTAAAGTAGAATAGGTAAAAGTAAGACCTGCCAATCTTTTTCTTCTCTTCGATGGCTGCTTCTTCTTTTTTCCTTTTTGACCTGCCTTTTGCTTATTATCTTTGCTCAGGGAGAGTGCATTGCTTATATCAATTGCCAGGTTCTGAAAGTGCAAAGAGCAGGCAAGCATAAAAACTTCGAGAGCAGACAAACATGCAACTTTTTCTATATTTAAGGAAAGTATGCACAGGATGTGCAGGCAACATGCTAAAACCACTGCAATTCTGCCGGTTGCTGGTACAAGTATATGCATGTGAAGACAATAAGTAGCGCATTTGTGCTTACACAGCAGCTTTAGTGGCCTGAACAGACATGTCGGTACATGATGAAAAAATGGTATGCTATGCCAGTAGAATAAAAAGAAGAGAAAGATGCTCACCTAATGTTACTTACTTCCGATAAGATTATTTACAGCAGCAATTTCAAAGGCTGTGTCTAAAACAGAATAATGTTTAATTAAAGAAACCTACCTCAATGTTTTCGCCATGCGTATGAGATTGATTATGTGGATCAATACCTTCTGGAGGTATTTTCAATGTTATCAATATCATGATAATCTGCACAAATTCGACAGTTACATAATTTGACATGCACAAATTTGACATAACCAGGAAAACATCATGACCAGTTACATAATTAGATCATCATAACCAGGAAAACATGCACAAATTTGACAGTTACATCCATAATGCCAAACATCAATAGCAGTACATACCTTGCAAGTTCTTCCTTGGGGGCGGGGCTGCTGGAGGCCGAAGGCGGCGACGGCCGGGTGCAGGGCCGGGCGCAGACGGCCGGGTGCCGAGGGGTGGGGTGGGTCGAACGCGACGGCCGGGTGCGAGGGCCGCGCGCAAACGACGCGCTGGAGGCGGCGGTGGCCTAGTGCGGAAAACGGCGACTATGGCCGGGTCAAATGCGGCGGGGGGCGGGCGGCGGGGGGCGGGGTTGGCGCGGGGCGGGGGGCGGCGTGAGCAGTGTGAGGGGCGTGAGGAATTTTGATCGAGTGTGACCTAGTTTTACCTGGGCGGGGACTCCTATATTTCCTATTTTCGTCGGCAAAAACTCCAGCCGACGAAAATATATCAGTAGTTTCGACAGCCCCATTTTGACCGACGAAAATATAAGAGTATTTTCGTCGGCCTCACTTGGCCGACAGAAATATAGGAATATTTTCGTCGGTTTACCTAGGCCAACGAAAATGCAGGATTATATTCGTCGGCTTCTCCAAGCCGACGAAAATATTTCGGGCCGACGAAAATATAACGGATTCTATTTAATTTTTACACGTAAAAGACAAGGATTGCACCTGTTTATTTCATGCAACATCCATGGCAGTAGATTACAGAGTTAATTCAATACTTTATACAGGTACCGGGTCCACCGTAACAGAAATGCATGCCATATGAGTTGTTGCCAAAGTTCCTAACGTCGTAGCAGGCTTCTCTAGTTGTCTTGGTAATGGTCTTGGTAATGACTGGCTTGATGAGCTCGTCGTTGATGTTTGTGACTCTAATGTTCTCGCAAATGGCTGCACGGCCAATTCCTTCATCTGCCCAATGTCCACTGCCCATTTCTGGCGGATTTGTCCTAACCGTTGGTCCGTGAACCTGTCCACCCCAGAAACTTTCCACCGCTTGCTCGTTGATGTGTGTGAAAATCGATTTGGGCCAGTACCCAATGTTTAGTCTATTCGGTTCCGGACCATATGCTAGCCACCAATTTCCAGATACCCGATCCTATACAAAGAAAATATATACCTTGTGAGCATTCAACATAAGCCAACAAAAAAGTTGCACAGATAAAGTAATAATTTTCCATATCGTTCTTTTTAATATTGTAGCTGGCATTTCTTGTCTGACAGTTTCTTACATACGAAGGATTATAATGCCTTAGTTTTTAAAATAGCTTACCTATCGCTTAATTGTATACTCATCTCTGTAACTACTAGTAGGAAAGCATTTGACGGAAAATGTTGATTGGAAAAAAAAACCCGACAATTATCTAGAAATTAAAACAAACTTGCTAAAACATTAGATAGTACGTAGTTATTGCTTGAAGGTATTCAGGCTAACGAAAAATAGCATTACTCTAGTTTAGAATCTTGAAAGTTGTGATAGGACGAAATACTATGAGATGAGATATATTCCGGTGAGTCATTTAGCATATTAAAGCTTAAGGTTTAAAGAGTCGGGTTATCGTTAGTTAACCAATGCAAGACTTGCTACATATGTTGAAGCATTTGTGCCCATTGAACAGACATGCAAATTATCACAATGGCCTCCCAGTGGTTTCCAAAATAGCTCTGATCAAGCCTAAATGATAACGTATGTGAGACCTCAGTTTGATGCATGGAATGTGCTTTTGGAAAGCAGAAATCCATGTATATACAGCGGGAATCAAATATACATCAGCCTTTGTTGTTTTTAGTAGTTCAATTGTATATTGATGAGCAGTATGATTTATTTATTTCCCACCAGCTAAATGAAGTAAATTACATCTGGTTAGTAATCTAGTTAAAGTAGACATATTTAACCACGTATTTTTCAGTATGTAAAGAATACCTTAAAAAGCAAAACAGTTATCTCGTACTGTAACGCTGATCTGTAGATAGAAACAGGTCGTATTCTCGCTCCAAGAGGAATTTTCGGACTAACTTGCACAAAACCAGGACAAAGATGATCAAAGCATGGCGCCTTTCCACCAACTTGCTGTAACAAAACAAATTACGCCAAGCGGAGTTAAGGCATTTTTAATATAATGGAAGGGCATTTGGCAAAACAACAGTATTTAATAGTTCACACTGTGTGATGTGTTTACAAAACTTCGTAGTATTACCCAGTAAATATGAAACCTGACAAAATTATCACCACGGAAGTTTGGCCATACCTGAAAAATCATACACAAATAACCATTAGTGTCTATAGTGTACATGTGTCCAGATCATTAAAGCTGGTCCCACTATAAAAGAATTACATATATTGATGAAAAAATTTAGAGAAATTTTACAGTGCATTATACTAGTAGTATAAAATGTGTATTAGAAATCACATCTAACCGTTGATTTGTTAAGGGTATTTCTACTACTCTACTACCCGATGAAGTATAAATAAACTCTAGTCAATCTGATCCATTAATTAGATGGAAAAGAATGAACAGTTCCTACTTAATTTAGTGTATTGTAAAAGAGCTCAAAATTTAATAGGAGAAACGCTTGACTACTTATGCTTTAGACTGTATGATATGCATATCAAACTGGAAAAATAAATAAATATTTCAACGTACTGAATTGATCAAGCTAACTATGCTCATTTTCTACACCCACTACTACAAAACTGCCAATAGGAGACGCCCTATCAGTGGCGGTTTGCTTGGAACCGCCACTAATAGGACTATCAGTGGCGGTTTTTTAGTGCAAACCGGTGCCAGGGTCATCAGTGGCGGTTTCTATTCCGAACCACCACAGATAGTTGAGTATCAGTGGCGGTTCTTACTAGGAACCGCCACTGATACTTCGATAGCTATCAGTGGCGGTTCTAACCATAAACCGCCACTGATGATCTAACTATCTGTGGCGGTTCAGAAAAAAAAACCGCCATTGATACTTGTGTAATATCAGTGGCGGCTGGAGGAAAAAACCGCCACTGATAATCTGAGTATTTGTGGCGGTGGTTGTTTACAACCGCCACTGATATGATTATCTGTGGCGGTTTGAGTTTAGAACCGCCACAAATAACATCCACTATAAATGCTGGTCGCTACAGCACTCTACAGAAGCTCCTGGTCATCTTCCTCCCCGAAAAAAAGAGCAAAGTTTCAGATTTCAGATTTTGTTTGCAAGGAATCTTGAGCTTTTACTTCCTAGGGTTGTTACGAGGTGAGTAATTTGTTCTCCTCTCTTCATTTGTGGTGATTTAGTTGCAATTTAATGTTTAGATCTATGATTATCCTCTCTTCAATTGCAAAGCTTAGATTCAATTTTTTTTATTTACCTAGCATTTTGTAGATTAATTTATATCTAGATGATGAATTTATTACCTTGCTCCATTAGATTAATTGTTGTCTACCTTTTTTGGATGACAAATTATGGCAAACATATATTACATGGGTTTAATTAAGATTGTTGGATATTAATAAACATTAAATTTAATTAATATGGTTGCCTTGCATTTTGAGATGATGAAGTTGGCTTGCATTTTGAGATGAAGTTGCCTTGCATTTTGAGATGATGAAGTATCTAGCTCTTGAGAGGAAAATTTTAATTTTGGCTATGCATAGTACTTAAGATTTGTTTCTAATTACCATTAATTTTCTTACCGTTAGTGCGTGCGTGTACATCTTGCTCCATTAGTGGCTATTGTTAGGTCATTTTTATCAATGATGGTTTAATTAAGGTTGTACTCTCTTCAAATGCAAAGTTAATATTTAATTTATATGTAGTTGCAATTTAATGTTTATATCTAGTTTACTTAATTGCAAAGCTTAGATTGCAAAGCTTAGATTAATTGATCTAGATGATGAATTTATTACCTTGCTCCATTAGATTAATTGTTGTCTACCTTTCTTAGATGACAAATTATGGCAAGCATATATTAAATTTATTTAATTAAGATTGTTGGATATTAATGAACAATAAATTTTATTAATATGGTAGATAGGTGATAATGAAGTTGCCTTGCATTTTTATTAACCTAGCATTTTGTAGATTAATTTATATGTTGATGATTTATGTAATTAAGGTTATTGCATAATAATAATTTTTACAATAATTAATTGTAGATGGACCGGAGATGGATGTACAATGCAAACCATTACAGCCGAGAATACATGGACGGCGTATCTGCTTTTCTAAGAGCAGCCGAGGAGAGCAAATTGCAAAAGAAGACGGAGTACATACATTGTCCATGCATTGATTATAAGAATGAGAAGATGTTTTCGGACAAAGACCAAATCCACTTGCACTTGATTCGGAGGGGCTTTGTACCTAGCTATACATGTTGGACAAGGCACGGTGAAGTGGAGATCATACTTCAATGTGATAATGTCGACGACGACGGAGCCGACAATATGGCAGCTGACATCGGGTTTGGATCCGATGAGGATAGGTTGGTCGTTGATGATGACAATAATCTGGCTCAAATGTTGCACGATGCAGAAGAAAACTATAGTAGTCAGAGAGAGTTTAATCAGTTCAAGGGTTTGATGGAGGACTCGGAGAAACCTTTGTTCCCGGGTTGCAAGGAGGAATACACAAAGTTGTACACCGTTCTTTCACTACTGAAATTGAAAGCTAGCAATGGTTGGTCCGACAAGAGTTTCACAGTGTTGCTACGTCTCTTAGCCTAACACTCATGATGCAGCGATTACATAACTGGTACATGGAGCGATCCAACCAAGATGTACTCCCGAAGGTGATCACTGCCATTTTCCAGGCGGAACATTTTCACCATGAGGGTCCTGGCTACTTCCTGATAGAATTTGATAACTTGCACAACCTGTTCTATCACGACGCCCTCGATGTCTGTTTTTTGACATGCTGGGCACTGTAAGTGGCTAATATATAAATCATGGTTTACATTCATGTAATACCGATAAATGTCATGTCTAACTTTTTCCTTATCTAGATACGAGTTGATTGAACTGAGAAGAACCAAGGGGCCAGTGGGATTCCTCGACCCGGGAACGATCTGTCAGACCGAAATCATAAGAGCACCAAAGGAGGTCGAGGAATACGTATACAGGGCGTTGCTAAAACTACAAGATAAGGACTTCATACTTCTTCCATACAATTTTAAGTAAGTTTCTCGCTGGCTAGTTAAATTATTCGTTGAATTAGTTCATTACTCTTATCCTAGGAGTGATGACTATAGCATCATACATGTGTATGTAGGTTCCATCGATTCTCGTAGTAATTACTCCGTAAAAGAGCAAGTCACGATCATGGACCCACCGACAAAGATACAAAAGACTACGAAGAGTCATAAGACTAATGAATGAGGCATTCAAAAGATATTGTACAAAAAGCTTGAGATACCGCCCATTCCGTAAATCCTTTCAATCAGTACTAAATTTCCGATGCGCACGTAAGCAATATTCTTATATCGCATTTCATAGTAAATAATTCCTTCAATATTCTTATATCGCAAGCAATATTCTTATATCGCAGTTGCCACAAGCAAATGTAAGGCACAAATTTGTGTGGGTACTTTGTGTGCCAACACATGCGCGAAATCTTAGGTTCTACAATAATAGAGAATGACGTAGAGGTTTGTCATGTTAACTTCACGAATTTTTTCGCACCATTCAATTTCTATATATAAACTCTGAGATTTATTTTTCCTACTTGTAGCGCCTCAAATTGCTTATGGCAGGAATGCTTCCTGTTGAAATCCAAGCCATTCAGGGACAGCTCGCCTACTTCATCATGAGGGAAGTCATCAACAAAAAGGGTGAGTTTTATGATGAAGACAACAACGATCCATTGATCCATACTCTTCTTACACGTCCTTCGCCTCCAAACAACTCTGAAGGCTCGTAGGCTCGTAGCTTAGGAAGTAGTTGGTTCGTTAGTAGATCTGAAGTCTGTAAATGTGGTTAGGATGTAGTGATTATGGTGCTCATCTTTATATTCCCCGAAGATGACCATCAATGTTGGTTTATCATTTGTAATGTGTTGAATGGGTTGCCACTTATTGTTCACTTCGAAAGCTGTCCAAAATGGATATGAGAGCATGCATTATGTGGGTGGCCATGGCTAGCAATTCCTGTTTGCACATTTTTGTTAACCTGTTCTCACAATGTTGGCCTATGTTTGCATGTGCTTTTGGCCATATTTCTTTTTTGAGTTACTTAATTGGTGAATTAATATGTTCTCTATTAGCATATGAAACAGGTCAAGTGCTTGTTGGGCGTCACATTAGATTGTGGTAAGCACTTAATATGTGGTAAAGTTACTTGCGAATTATCATATTCTCAAACTATAATCACTTGGTTAGTGTAATTTTGACATGTTTTGACTCAATGTAGTTATAACTATGGAACTGTTGAGGCATATGATCAGCAAAATGGAGTTCGTTGATAAGATCCGCCAGCATAGTGGAGGTCTTGTTGATCAGGTTAGCATCATTACCTGTGGAGCTTTTAAGGAAGATGCATAGCACTCCTGATTCTATGAACATTTGTTGTTCCAGGCACAGCTTGTTTCAAAGGAACTGATACGAGTTGCCATTTTATGGCATGAGATGTGGCACGAGGCTCTTGAGGAAGCTAGCAGGATGTATTTTGGTGAGCACAATATTGAAAGAATGCTTGCAGTACTCGAGCCATTGCATGCAATTCTTGAGAAGGGGGCCGAGACAATAAAAGAGAATGCTTTCATTCAGGTGGTGTCATCACCAAGACTTTATGTTCGAGCTCCCATCACAGTATATCTTAACATTAATCCATTTATTAAAATATGCATTATATCATTACATCTCGGTTTGTTTTGAACAATTTGGTCATTTGGTCCTTTGACCCATTGAATTAGTAAACCTTAATTCTGATTTCCATTTGAATTTTTTTGTTAAGTGTTTGATAACTAATGTCATTAAAATTAATTCAGGCTTATGGACTGTAACACCCCAAAATTTTGCTTTTCTTAAATTCATGTGTGATTTGGCACTTTGGTGAATTTTTGGAATTTTTTGGAATTTATTTGGATTTATTTGGAATTTATTTAGAATTTATTCCATTTTGAAATAATTAAAGAATTAAACTTTGCAAATAAAAATTTGTTGGAAATATTTTACTTGAGTCCAAAATGTTCCAAAATATTTTCCAGAATTTTTCTGGAATTTTTCTGAGTCTTTTGCTATTTTTAATGAATTAAATGAATTTCTGGGAATTATTTTAAATATTAAATCGCTGGAAAATCGAGTCGGGTCAAGTACTGTTCATCCGACCGGACCCGAGTCCGAGTCCGACTCGAGTCCGACCCGAGCCACGTGACTCGACCGAACCCACTCGGCCGAGCCCTAACCGCACCGTTGGATCTTGATCCAACGGCTGTGGTTGAGCCACGTCACCCAATCCGAGTCGCCGCCGGACTCCGTCGCCGCAGCCGTGTCGACCTCGGTCTCCGCGCGATACACGGAAGCCGAGGCCCCTATTTAATGCGCCGCCACCCGTGCCGTGACGTCGACTTCCGCGGCGCACTGTAGCCTGACAACGCCGCCGAAAGCCGCCGTTTAGCCGCAATCGCTCGCCGTAGTTGCCGTAGCGCTCCGCCGCGGTTAAGTGTTGTTTCCGCCGCCGTCCGTCGTCCTCCGCCGCCGTTGAGGTCAGATCCGGAACCGGGAGGTCAAGCCGCGTCGGAGGAGACCACTCACTTCGCCGGAGCGCGCCCGAAACGCCGTCGGCTAGGTTGTCGTCCCCTGCGCCGGTGACCCAGCGCCGCCGCTCGCCATCGCCGGACTTCGAGCTCTGCCAGCCGTCGGATCTTCATCAAGCGGTCCAGATTGCGCCACGTCACCGTCGGTGAGATCCCGTTCCAAAATCCCAGATCGAACGCGTTCACCCCAAACGCGTGAAACCAGATCCAATCTGGGCCGTTGAATTTCAAATCAATGGCCGAGATCTAGCCACGTGTGCGGGAGGCTGACCGCGTCGGGCCGCCGCTAACGCCAGCCAGACGTGGACGCTGACACGCTGGGCCCGCATGTCAGCGGTCCAACCAAACCGCACCATGACGTCACGCTGACGTCATGATGGGCCCGCGTGTTAGCGGTTGTCCCAGCCGTGCGGTGACGCTGGCCGATGATGTCACAAAGGTCCCACTGCCGGCAATTTGCCGAGCCCGCCGACGCCAAGAATGACGCCACCCCGCTGGAGTCCCACCGTCACCGCGACGTGAGCCGTGGGATCGAGCCAAGCCGTGGTGAGCCCATGGATCACCGACGCCACCGCCCAATCGAGGCTGCCACGTGTCCTCGCTGACGCAATAATTAATTTCCGAAAAAGAAAATGATTTATTAATTCGAAATAATGATTTCAGATTTTGTTTCAAACTTCAAACGCTTATAACTTTTGCGTTTTAACTCCGATTTGAGTGATTCAAATTTCTAAATTTGTATAAAATTGAGATCTACCTAATTATGAATTTTATTTAATTTTTGGACTAAAGTTTTCCTCTGTAATATTATTTAATTGATTATTTAAACTTCAAAATGCTATAACTTTTGCATTTAAACTCCGAATTTGACGATTCCAGTTTCTAAAAATTCATAAAATTATGTTCTATCTGTTTATGAACTTTATTTGGATGTTTGGATACTTTTTGTCTACTGTTTTATTCATTTTTTGCTATTTGCACGCGTTACGAGTAGACGTTGAAGTGCCGGAAGGATTCGAAGGAGAAGTGTTGACTCAGGATCCAACTCAAGACCAAGAACAAGTACTTTTTGAAGGCATGTTGTGCTTTGACCATATTGATCCCATTTTGAAACCTATTTTGATTTAATGTATTGCATGCTAGTTCAAATAGAAAATGCTTTACTTAATTATGGGAGATTAGATAAATGCCAAATTGCTGTATGACACCTTGAATATTTAAATATGTGCCATGACCCCCTTGTCACCCTAGTTGTGGATTACTAGTTGGACATTACTAAATTGCCAACATGGGTTTGTAGATCGTTGTAGTATATGGCTTAGACCTGCTACGTGCTCATGACATGATTTTCGACAAATAAATGTTAATATTGACTTAATGATATATTGAACCTGTTTTGGAAAGGTATCATGTGATGTTGATGCCACGTGGTGCATGGTAATCATCTGGGGTTTGATAAATAGCTTTTGACCGGGGCATGTGGCAAGAATGATCAGGTGGGCCAGTTGTGGCACCAGAAACGTTGGTTTGGTTCTTCGGGTAGTCTTACCCTGGTCACCCTAAGGACTTAACCTTGCAAGCCTTTGAACTAAGTCAATCTTGCAACCACATGTCTGTAATGGGACGGACCTAGTTGATTAAGTTGCTAATAACGTACCTGTGGGACCTCAGGTTGTCAACTACACCCATTGTGTAAGTTGTACGGGGGAGCGTACCGGGGCTGCGGCCAGGTACCCATCTAACGGTTGATTGGCCTAAACTTCGCCTTCGCTAAGGGAAGGGTTAGTATGCAATAACCGGGGAGGCTCACTTGTATTGTTAGAAGTTTCCGAAAGACTTTGTTACAGGAACTCGCCTTTGTGGTGTTTGACTGTATCTTGTGGGTAAAGTGCATAACCTCTGCAGAGTGTAGAATCTATTCGAATAGCCGTGTCCGCGGTATTGGACATCGCTCGGGAAGTACAGTCAAGGGTTAGATTTTCTTGAAAATAACTTGGACTTGAAAGGTTGGGTTTGGTTAAATAATGATGTTGATGGAAATGTGGTTTAGGAATGGGAATGATGTTGATTAAACTCCTGAAAAACTTATTGATGCTATACTTGTTTCTATTGCTTTCGAATCTACTTATACTACTTGTCAAATGCTGTTTTACTGCAAATATACCCTGAGCTATTCCTTTGTATTAAGCCATGCATGTAGTATATTAGCTGCATTCTGTGCATGACTTGCTGAGTACCAAGTACTCACCCTTGCCACAATACAACACCAGTTGAAGAGGAGACTACACCAGCTTTGGAGGAGGAGTTCCAAGAGGAACCGTCTACTTAGGGAGCGAGCCCAGTCAGTTGCCTGTGGTATACTGGATGGCACCACGATGTTATCTTATTTTCCGCTGCTACTATTTCTCTCTTAATAAGTTTCGCCCTGCGTGGCGTATATTTGTAACTTGACCATAAGGTCGAGCAACCAGTTTGACTATCTAATTAAAGTACTTTATTAGTATCGAGTGGTATGATTGTGATATTTACCGATGTTAAGACTGTGTGCACTAGCGCGTTCCTGGACTAGTGCTGAATACACAGAGGATCCAGATTTGCAGATTCGGGTCCCGACATGGACATGAATTACTTGAAGCCCATGAATGCTGCTTAAAATATCGGGCTATAGGAGAGGATGCTGAGCTAACTAAGGTACATTCGATTGTTAGTGCAATAAATGTGTGTATTGTTTCGTCTTGAGTACTGGCTGAGGATGACTACTGTGTTCTTTAGGCATGGGATTTGTATTACCATGTTTTCAGGAGAATCGACAAACAGCTTCCAAGTCTTACAACTCTTGATTTGCCTGTAAGCACGTTATATTATTATTATTATTATTATTATTATTATTATTATTATTATTATTGGCCTGCAGTTAATTTTCCTTTATTTCCCCCTGATTGAATACCTGATGTTTCTTTCAGTCTGTTTCACCTGAGCTGCTCAATTGTCGCAAGTTGGAGCTTGCTGTACCAGGAACATATTCTGCAGGTCATTCTACTATGGGTTATACTGTTTTTTTACTCCCTCCAGAGTCTAGTCACAAAAGAGTGATGCCCTAGAATGTGTGCAAGCAAACCCTGTTAGTTTTTACCAAAGATTTTGTTTAAAACATATGGTTTGGATATATGAAAATGATACAAGTGAATGTCATAAAACTGCTTTTCAAATGTTGCACTGTTACAACTTTTTTCTATATATGATAAGAGAATTTAGTGGTCAAAGGATCATCTTGTTGACATTGAGAAGTCAAAAGCATCACTCCTTTGTGACGAGTAGTTCTCTAGTTCTTAGGGAAGCTCATATTGTGTTCTTTGCATTCTTCAGACGCTGTAACCCTTAATTTTTGTTTTTATTCGCAATTGTGGGAGGGATTATTTCTAGCATACATATGTTATCTGCATTGACATTTTGATTATCTACTAATTTGTGTGTGTGATCAATATCTCATTTTCCTAAGTGATATGTAGCTGAATCCATGCAATACAAATGTTAAGTGATATCTGGGGCCTCTGATAACAATAAGACAATTTTTTCAAATTCTATCAGTTTTATTTTTTTTATGTGACATTAAGAATGAAATTTTGTTTCCAGATTCACCACTTGTGACTATTGAGTATTTTGTTCCCCAATTGATTGTTATAACATCCAAACAAAGACCAAGAAAACTGACAATTCATGGAAGTGATGGCAATGATTATGCATTCTTACTTAAAGGTCATGAAGATTTAAGGCAAGATGAACGCGTAATGCAGGTCTGTATTTGGATTACAATTCTCTTTTACACTTCTTTGGATGGTTGTTTTGGTAGCAATAGAGTGTGGAGTAACAAGCATATCTTTATTTTTTGTGAGCGTAAATGTTTTTATTCTCCATTCTTTTCCCACCACCCTTGTAGTTTACCATCTTAATACCTTATGCCTCATCACTATGCATCTTTTTTTCTTATTGAATTTGAAATAGTTCCCTGAAAAAGTAAGTTCCCTGAAAAAGTAAGTTCCCTGAAAAAGTAAGTTGGCCTTATTCTGGGCATTATTCCTCGCCAATTATTTGATAATTCGATGCTATATTTTTGTACGGTCTTGCCTACATTTTTCCTTGTGAGATTGTCATTGACTGCTTATAACTGCATGAATTGTCCATTTTTGTTTGAGACTGTCACTTACATATTTTTAATGTATGGTATAGGTACCATTCCGTTTGACTAGAATGCTTGTGAAAGCTATGGAAGTTAGTGGTATTGAGGGTACTTTCAGAACAACTTGTGAAAATGTGATGCAAGTCCTTCGAACAAACAAGGACAGCGTCATGGCTATGATGGAGGTAAGGAAACTGCATTGTATAGCATGTGGCATCTTGCCTGGACAAATATTTATTAATTGAAAATATATTTTGTAAGACATACTGTCACAAATTTAGAAAAAAGTCAAGCAGCACCTACATGTAGTTTGCTAATGAATACATTTAGGTTTTTATCCGTGTCATATACCAGCTGTTTTTTTTATCATATTTGAATCTTGTCAGATTCTTATGCCATTCCAACCATCTGATTTATACCCAGGTCCTGCCTTGAATATATTGAACTTTTGCTTCACCTATACCTAATCGATATAATTGATTGATGTAAATTACTGATTGAACAAGTGTTGGAGTTCCTATTCGGTAGGCCAGTGCTTGATCTTCATATGATGGGGCCTCCAGATTTTTGTGGTCTCGTAATGCAGTGGTTTTAGATCTCTATTTCGCCAAGTTGGGTTGAGATATAGAAAACGGTTCTCATGACACCAAATGTGAAGCCTGTTCTTTGCTTGTTTTACTTTCAACTCTACTTTGGAGATATGAACTCATGCCTATTTCAGTAACAAATATGGAAGAATCACAAGCAAATAAAGACATTCAGGCATATGATTTTTTAACTCATTAGGGGTTCAACGTTGCACATGATCATATCTATTTTTGTTATCCTTTTGGTTCAAAATCTAGTATTATACTCTTATTGCTGAGTACACATTGGAGTCATTAATGTTGTACTTCTTGAAAACAATTCGAAGTCATTGTGTATTGAAAACAATCATTGGTCACGCATATTTTAAGATCTCAAGTCATGGCTGTTATTTGTGTGCTGTTTTAGAGGGCATGGCTAGCACTTTTCTGAGGCTAGCCAGAAATGCGCCGGTTTTTTTTATTGTCGGACGGGGTTATCAGTGGCGGTTCCAAATAACAAACCGCCACTGATAATGGTAATACCAGTGGCGGTTCCAATTAAAAACCGCCACTGATAATGATCAGTGGCGGTTTGTTATTTGGAACCGCCACTGGTATTACCATTATCAGTGGCGGTTTTTCTCTCCATCCGCCACTAATGAGTATTATCAGTGGCGGTTTTCCAACTGTCACTGAAAATCTCCGATTATCAGTGGCGCTTAATCTGTGGCGGTTCAAAAACCACCACTGAAGTCTCTTCCGAACCGCCACTGAAGTCTCTTTCGAACCGCCACTGATGTCCGTCTCCATAGTAGTGACCGTCTCTCCCAAATATAAGTCTTTTTTACTCCTTAATTTTTTTTTAAGGTGCCTAGGCACTTGTGACAATCATCTAGGTCCCGTCTGGAATTATGGAGAAACGAAGGTTTTTTTTGGAGGAATCCGGCCAATCCTATGGAAAATGTCATGTTAATTTGGTGTGTTTGGTTTAAAGGAAAGGCCAAGGGAACTTATTTGAAATTGATAAACAGCGATGCACGTTGATGGGAATTTTGAAGGAAAGCAAATTAACATTTGCTCAAACCATTTGAAAATTGTCCTTTCGGTCTATAATAACTATGCCATGCATGCAATGTATACCAAAATTCCTGTGCCTTTCGTGTGGTGCAACCAAATATTGTTACATATTCATGCTTTATAATCCTATCAGCAAGCCATGATATTTGCTTCCTACAATTTATTTTCACTTCTATGTTACTCAAATCGTACGTGCTTCCTACATTTTTTTCACTTTATGTTACTCAAGAAAAACATGGTCTACCGACGAAGGTATCAGGCATAGTTATCAGAAACGCGGTTTGCTCGAGTCGTGGTACGGGATTTGGATTTGCAGTACCTCACTTTTTCTTCTAATTTCCGCTACAAATAAGAACCCTGTGCCCTAAATCGGTTTAGATTCGATGAATTCGGTTCGGGATTTAATAGGGTTTATAACGAATATGGTAACTACGGTATCAACGATGGCATGAGTTTATCTGTAAGCAAAAGTGAGGTCGCTTTAGCTGATGGTCAATTATTCGACTGCCTGTTGTTTGTCTGAAAAAAGATTTACTGACTGTTGATAAGCAACTCTTCAAATTACCGCGGAGGGGAGTAATAGTGGCACTATATTTATACAAACATAAGAGAACTATTTGTATCAAGTGTGTTGCTCTGCAACCCCAATCTAGCTACGTGCATGCAATAATATTGACCATTTGTAATTAAGGCCATGTTTGGATGGGCTAAAACTAATTATTAGCTGACTAATGGCTAGAGCTAATTGTTAGTCAGCTAATAATTAGTCCATCTAAAATTAGTCTAGGGCTGTTTGGATACATGGCTAATGGTTGGGCTAATTTCTTAGAAAAGTCATGTTTGCCCCTCATAACGGACTGGGGAGTGGACGCACGGGTGAGGAAGTGAGGATAAGGCCAGCGCGAGGGTATTTCAGACTTTTTTCAGCGTGTTACCTACTATTAGCCCAAATTAGCTCCCCTCCACCAACTAATGGACTAATTGTTAGCTGAGGGGTTGGCTAAAAATTAGCCCACCTATTAGTCTTCCTGTTTGGATAGACTAGGACTAATTTTTAGCCAGCTAACAATTAGTCCTGGGATCCAAACATGGCCTAACTATAGTTTCTGCGTGAAGAAAGTTTCTAGAAAAAATTATCATCAAAAGTAAATTTGATTGTAGGCAGCATAGTGTCAAGAAAATTACTTCACATGCATTTTCCTCGACGTAACTCTCTTGTAAACAAAATATCTTGTTAGCAGAAAACTTTTGACTATATTGCAAAATGCTAGAGAATCCTGGATCCTAACTATGAGAAAAATGATGTGAGATCGAACTGGCAAAATAAGTACAAAGATAAGTTACACATTAGTTGTACTTACCATACTACCCGCAGCAATTGCGTCACGATTTCCCTGTGGGCCATTTAAAAGCATTCCCCATGTTGCAGTATAATCATCTTTACCTTTCACTTTTGGTTCATAAATATTGATTGCAACTTGCATTCCATATATGTCATCTGATGTTACACACCCAGCTACCTACACAAAATAGAAACTTAATTTCACGTTTATTATGAATCAAAACAACAACATAGGGTAGAAACAAATGCATAGAATATTTGGGTGAATGACTCAGTAGCACAACATAATGTATTTAAAATTTTCATAAGTTTTCTTAGCCATATCAAGTCACTTTCTTCACATCTAACTGAGAATAATGCAAGGCTAATGAATGCCAATTATTTTTATGAAAAAAAATTTACATGCTACTGCAAATATTCCACCAGGCACACCGTTCCTCTCACCTCCCCTCTGGGCCCCACCCACGTCATCGCTTTGTTCCAGTCATATGAGGAGTAGGCAGGCGAACTCTAGTGGCGAAGAGGAAGGAGGGTGCTTCCATTTCTATGGTCGATGGAGGCAAAGGTGGCACCGGGGAGACTGGCCACAACTACTGCTATGTCGGTGAAGACGAGCACAGTTGTGGTGCTTTGTGGTAGTGGGATGGCTTGGAAGATGATGGGGTGAGATTCCGGTGGAGGCGGCAGCCATGATTACGAGTTGGCAAGGGAAGGTCGCGGGCGACGGGGACACTGTTGGAACTAGGAGTACAGGTCCTAAACTTCACACGACAGTGCAGAGAGTAGAGTGATAATTCAGAGCAGAGTTTACAGAGCAACGCTCAAAAACAGAGATGGAGAGAAACGCCTAAATCTTTTGTGATGTGCAACAGCCCACATCTTTTCTGGTTTCATTCTTCCTTATATAAGCCAAAGATTACAGATAGACTAGATAGCTATCAGCTCTATCGACTCTAATAAAAAACTGAATCGAAACAGACCAACTCTGATACATACTGTCTTATCCGGCAACAACGCACAGCCTGAACAACCTGGATGCTAAGAGCGAAAATCTGAATACAAAGCTGAAACAAGCTAACTCTGAACATTAGAGAACTACAAGATTACGTTTCGGTGCTAGACTCAGATTGAGCATAGCGGCGACGCAGGGAAAAAGCGTAGGTGTGGCGACTCAAATAAAGGGTGCCTGAACTCCCATGTGGCGGTGTTCGGTAGAGGTGGCGGCTGCACAGATCTTGCAGCTTAGCAGTAGCAGCCCTCCTCAAGCATGTGGTGGCATATAGAAGAGGGGAGCAGAAGGGGCTCGCCATGGTGAGCTCGCTAGAAGAGTAGGTTCACTGGTTGGAGAAGGGTTATAGTTTGGAATGAGAGAGAAGTGAGAGATTAGAGGATAAGGAAGGTGCAAAATAGTTTTTACACAGCTTAATCACGACTTGACTAGTCAACAATGACATAAAAGGGTAAGGTTTCCACTTTGCAGTGGCTTGTAAGGCAGAGTCACTTTGCAGTGGTATATAAAAAATTTTCCCTTATTTTTACTATGAGTAGTGCTAAGTGGTGTGTCGTCTATATATTCATATTATAAGAACTGTGCATAATCTTGAGATAATTTTCATTTCAGATCAACTGTATTGGTTGTAGTTCAATTGCATCCACAAATTGTTTGTTTTTCTATAAACTTCTTCAATACTTGTAATATGGGAAGAACTTGAAGTCGGATGTCCGATTTTTTTATTTTTTCGGACGCCGTCGCAACATTTTTTTGAACGTGTGAAACATTTTTTTTAAAGGTAGTGAAACATTTTTTTTTACTGTTTGTCGAAGAAAAATGTTTCACTACGTAGAAAAAAATGTTTCATGCGTAGAAAAAAATGTTTCGAAGAAAAACAGACGTCCGATCACTAGCATTACCGTCGTAATATATAACTTATTTAGGTGGCTGCATCAAAATTATGTTGTTCAAATAAGTTAATATACAGAAATAATTTGTTTTTTGTTACTTTGTAGGTTTGTACCATGTTATAATATAGTCGAAGCTAACATTCTACAAAGCAATCCTTCTCTCTGCTTCTATTAGGACAAAATCAATCCTAGCTAAGCATCTCCACCCTGACTATTAATCGCATCTAGGCCCAATGGATTAAGCATGGGTTAGATCCTTGTCCCACTGAACTCTTCAACCATCAAACTTTTCCCCCTTTACCGCTTCTGTAATCCCTCCCTTTTAATTTGGAAATATTGCATATTTTTCACTACAAATCTGTTTAATTGGTGACTTGCCACCAAATTCAAGATAATTGTTGACATGACGTTGCAAAGAAGCGAAATAGTTCATTTCTCACTGCAGAGATCATTTTTTTTTAAAAAAAAAACAAAGTCCCTAGATGCCCTCCACATTCTCTCTCCTCTGTGCCTTTCCTCCCTATGCTACTCAATCCATGATTTTTTAAAAATAACACAATTATTTAATACAATTACACAAAAATACATAAAAATAATAATTACATGAATATACAGAGCTATTGTCTTCAAATAAATTGGCGACAGAACTTCTATCGCCAATTATGTCAACAGAAGCTATGTCACCAATTCATTTGTTGGTAGAAGTCTACCAGGCAAATGGACAGTCAAATGAATCAGCGATAAAACCGTTGGCGAATTAAAACTCCGTCTTCAATTCATTTGGCAACAGACTTATGTCGCCAAATGAATTGGCGACGAATTTTTTTATCATCAATTCATTTGACGATAGGAGCCGGCAACAGAGGTATATTTATGATTTTTTTGTTGTATTTTTTCTATAACTTTATTTTTAAAATATATTATTTAAAAGGAATCCCTCAATCCAACACCTTGTGCCCACAAAGTCGCTAGTGCCGTGATCCTCCGCACTGGCATCGTGGCCATGTATCCTCTACTCAGATATATAACAGCAACACAACCTCATACCAGCCACATGTTCTTCCCCTCGGAAGCTGGCACTGCTCACGCTCCCAATCCCCTACCTCACGTGTATCTCTTGGTCATGCCGTGACTTTATGCCTCGACTCTTAACCTGCTGACTATATATTGGTCCTGTTTGGTAGATGTAATACTTCGGGAACTTCTTGCCTGGGTAATTGATGTGTTTATATGTTCATCTGGAGGATTAGCTGTTGTGGTTTTGTGTGGAAAAAAAGGTCATCTTCTATGTATTTCTTTTTTTTTTCCCACTTTTTCCCCCACCTAATCTCTCTCTCTCTCTCTTATTTGGCTCCCTGCTCGTTTGGCCCTCCTCTTCTCACCAGCCCGACTCCACTCCCTCTGGCGCCTCTTCACCCGACGACGCCGCCGCTCCCCCTGGACTTCCCTCCAACTCGGCGTCGCCACCGCCCCTCTTCACCACAAGCCACCGACGTCCCCACTCTTGGTCTCCCCCACCCGGCCGGCGCGCCCCCAGCCTGACGCCGCGCTGCCCTCCCCTTGGCTCTCCTCCCTAGGGGCGGAGTTGGGCCTCGGGCCACTGGGGCCTGGGCCCGAGGCCTAGCCCAAGTAACAACACAAAAATCAATTTTTTTTTAATTGGGCCCGAGACCGAGGTGCGTCAGCGGCCCACTGGCTCAGTCGGCTTCACATGGCCAGCACAAACCCTAGCTAATAATCTCAGTCAAGTTACCCGGCTGAAATAGAAGAAGTGAAGAAGCAATCTCTAAGACCCCTACCCAACTACCCGACGGTGCTTGCCCCCGTGGCCCTGCCTCCGCCCGACGCTCGCCCCCTCCCCTCGGTGCCGGCCGGCGCCGCTTCGCCAACCGGCGCCGCCCGCCTCCGCCTGAGCTCGCCTCCCCCGCTGACCTGGTGCTCACCGCCCCGCTTCCTCCCATCCCCGACCGGCGCTCGCCCTCGCCCCACCCACCTCCGACTGGCGCTCGCCCCCACTCCCACTCCAGCCCGCCCCACCCCTGACCCGGCGCGATGGCTCCCGACATCGGCCCCGCCCGGTCCCGGCGCTCGCCGACTGCCTCCCCAGCCCGGCGTCGGCACCCGCTGCTGAGCCTTGAGGAGTTGAGGTTGCTTCTTCACTTCTTCTATTCTCCCCAATCCTGATGCTTGAGCCTTGAGACTTCTAGAATTTCATCAGTAAACATAGTTCACTTAGCTGTTTGGATGCAAATCTTATAATTAAGTAATTTGCATGATTTTTAATGTCCTAATGCACAAATATTAAAACTTCTAGAATTGCTAACGGGATTAGAATTTTATTATCAAAGTTAAAACTAGGCTTCTTATTTTGTTGACTTGCTAGACATTAATATGAACTGGATTTGAGGATGCATTGTTTCAGATTTAGTTCTATTCTATCAGGGCGTTCGATCGGCTAGGGAGGAAATAATTTGTTCGTATGTGTGAGGAAGCTGCTTATTTACTAGTATTTCGCTTAACTTAATTAAGTGTGTGTGCTTATTATTTAGTTCAATTTCATTGTTGCTAGTGTAGTCACAGCTTTGATTATAGAGCAGTGCTTCTATGCTTTCCCTTCTAGTACAAGTTGCACAAATCTTGAAGCAAGCGAAGGGGTAAGTAATCACTATCTACCCTTCATTTATGCTTTAATAGTTGTGCAACTTTTAAAAGGAAGAGCATAGAAACACTTCTCTTGATTATATGAATTGCAAAGCAGAGATTGATGCATGCTTCACCTTTAATTTGTCATCTAGGCCCCTTTTTTGGCAGTTGATTTTAATTCGCAGCTGCCTTGTTTGTGTGGTCACTAGAACTAGACTGATTGGCAGGAATAATGAATCAATCAGATGTGCATAGCTACCTTTCGAGCTAGCCAAAGATAAATACTTGTGGTCTTCTTACTAGTGGTATGTTACATTCTTGTTTTGTAATATCTCTCAATAGTTAGCTTTATAGTTTTGTGTGCTTAATTTGCATATGCAATTTCATCTTTTGCATGTTCAAGCTGTACTATTATGGATGAAGACGTGATAGGCTCAGATGCACCAAAGCTTCGTTAACTAGGTATTAACTTTTGTACCGCTCTATTATGCTATATTGTTTTGATGCATTTTATCTATTTTGTTGAAATGTTAAGCATATAGTCAAATTTGTTTTTAATTGTGCATTTGTGATGTACTTTTGTTATACCTCAATGTCCATAGTGTTTAGTATTAGTTATAGCCACTTAATTTTTGGCCCGAGGTTTACCGAATTCACGGCTCATCGCCATCGCTCCTCGTGGCGGCGCAGCTCCCTACGCCGCTTTCCTGGCTCGGCCACGCTCGGCCGTCCTCCTCCCTACCGGCCGAGTTCCCTGCTGCTCCTCCCCGAGGCTAGCGACGTCGCGTCCAATTCGGCCCCGCGCCGCCCCGGCCAACGCCACCCCAGCCAACGCCGCCCGGCTCCCTCTGCTTCGGTGACGCCCCCTTTGCCTTCTTCCTATGGTGAGCATTCGAGCACGAGTAAATTGAGGTGTACGGTTTCGATGTGCATGCCATGTGTTTGTTGAAATGTCAACGAAGTTTATATTTGGTATCACACTATTTTTGAGTATTAATCTGTGAGTGGAGCTATGCCCATGTGATTAATGATGGACTTTAGTCAATGATACTGAATGTTGGATTCAATGTAGTAGATGGAGAAGGAAGTATTGATGACTCTGTTTCTTGTGGTCTTCCTTAGCTGTTCTGCTGTTGCTTTTCTTTTACATGTATTAAGACCAGAGTTCAAGTGTTGGGACTAAGGGATGACTGGAAAAGATTGAATGTAGCCCTTCTTTTGGTGCTAAAATATGTTCAGTGTGCAGATTCACTACGGAAACTATTCACTTCTCTGTGTTTGCAGAGATGTCCATGTCCTGCCACTTTGAGCCACTCCTTTTGGCATTTCCTGTAGTGGGCGACTCCACCAATAGCATTTGACACACTGGAAATATTAGTTTTGTATGGTTTTCTTCATATTGTGACTTGTAAGATCTTATAGAGGGTCAGGGTCTCAGTGACATTACTGCCAGCTATTGGAGTTCAAATCTTGGATTTGGAAGAAAGATTGAGTGTTGTTACATGGTTCTACGGTTCAACCAAATATTTGTACACTACTGGGGCTTGATGTGAGTACATAATTGTCACATGGTATTGTGTGGTTGACTGGTTGTGTCAAAATCTATTATTGAATTATTTATTATATAAATGCTTTTACACAGTGTAAACGTTATTCTGCTTCTTTCAAATCTTTCCCCTTTTTGTGCTAGTCTGCTGGGTAAATATGCTTATGTAGGGTAGTTGCATTTTGATGGTTGTCATTCGACAGAAAGGTGTATTAAGGTTGCATGATATGGCTGCTGGTCTGTGATATAGCATGACAGCAGAGCTCCCTTGTAATTTTGCAATGTGTTCTTAGCACCATGTAATCTATCGCTACTGTGACACCACAGAGTGTCGTAACCTTATATAATGTGAATGTTGAGGTTAAAAACTTTATGAAATATGGAATTGGATGTTGAAACCATACGGTATGAGGCATATTTGAGTTTCTGGGCCGTTTCTGGGAGTTTGGGCCTTTCCGGGGGAGTTTGGGCCTAAGGGAAAGGGTCGTGAGCCTTGGTGGGGAGGAGTTTGAGTCCATTTAGGAGTAGGAGACCTGTTTGGGGGCCTCCTTCTGCCCTTTTTGGGTGCCCCACCCCTGCTGGTTGTGCCCCCCCCTCAATGCCCTAGCCGCCACCTCCCTCTCTCTCCCTTGCTTGCGCCCCCTCCCTTGCTCCCCATTGCGCCACCACCCCTCCACCACCTCTCCACCTCCCTTACTGCCCCTAGGGGAGTTCTCCACCTCCACACCTCGAAGATCCGTCCATTGGAGCGCTCTGCGATGATGAGATCCGGCGGAATTGGAGCGAGGAAGGAGATCGCGCGCACCGGGAGGAGATCCGTTGGGTTTTCGGTCGTCGGGCGAAGGTATGCCCATGGGGATCCTTGGGGTTGGTTTAGGATCTATTCTAAGGGTTGTTATCATGTTTTTAGATCAATTGGCGGTGCTGGAATTGAGTAGATTAGATGAAATCTAGAAATTGCCACGTTCTCTGTTTCAGGCAGCATGAGCAGTCAACCTAGGGCTTGGGTTTTTAGCAATTTAGATTCGTAATTTGGTCAGCCGCCTGTTGAATAAGTTGTAGTTAATTTCAATACCTTTCAGTGGGTATAAAGAACGTCCAATTCTGCCTAGCCGTTTGAAAGTTATGCTAGTTTTACAGAACGTATCAAAATCTGTGACGTGATTGGAACAGATCACGGTATTTTGTAGATTAAACAACTTTAGAGTCCGAATCAGTCTTTCCATACACTTAGAAAAAGTTAGGAAATTTCCTAAGCTACGCGAGGATATACTCGTTTAATTGATTCGGAGTCTTAGAACCTCTGTTTTTGGGTTTTGCGAGTAGTTTGCGATGTCGGGGTAGAAGAGGGTTTGTGTACTGTTTTGTGGACATGATTGTGAGTGTGTGGTACCTATGTGCAGGTGGTGTCACCCCAGGAGTGCCTTCTACTTCTCGCCATCCGTCGCCCGTGGTTGAGGCAAGTGTATTGGAATGGGTAGCGGGTTGTAGTTTGCTATATTGGTTGAGATTGAAAATTGAATATATGATATGTTCACATGCCGTGCCTCAATGATTGCCAATGATATGATGAATATGCTTATTATGTTATGATGCCATGTGTTAATGTACAAGTTATTTATGATGTTGGCATGTTTGCATACATGGCATGATACATGGCCCGGGCGGTGAGAAAGTTATAACTAGTCTGGGGAAGGTCGGTGAGAAAGTTATGACTATTCCGAAGAGCCAATGAGTAAGTCCTACATCGTGATTCCATCCACCGTGGTGTATGGAAGCGAGGAGTAGGCACCCTCCATCTTCGGGATGGAAGGGGGGAGAGGGTGCACACCGACGGGTGTGTACTCAACCATACCGGTATGAGTTTCCAAGGAGACATGAGCATCGCATCGCATTGCACACATAATGATGATGAAAATGATATGTGATCATGAATGAGATGATAGACATGATGTGAGTTGTTGTAGCCATGAAATTGTTTCTTTTGTACCATTGCAATATACTTGCTGAGTGATGAACTCACGCTTGTGTTTATGTTGTTTTTTTTAGGTACCATGACACCGGAATGTGGGAAAGGGCATTAGCTACACATCTTCACGTAGTTTCAGTCACATTTACCAAATTTTGAGTCATGATGTTAATAATAGTGCCATGAATCTTGGTGTATGAATTAAATTGTGTGGTCGGGTCCCTTATTTGCTTCGTTATAGTTTATGGAGTGGTTGAACTTGATAATATTGCCTTATGTTGTTGCCATATCCATTTACATTGCTTCTTTAGATATCTTATGATATTATGTTACTTGCCTGTTATTGCTATTGTCTCAAATCATGTTAAAACAAAGGAGATGCTGCCGAAATTTTTGGTTTTTAGCATTTGCTCCTTTGCTGTAATTTGTCTTTATTAGTGGTATTTAAGTGTTGTTTAGCCTATGTTTGGTAGCATTCGGGCATACTAGATGCCGGGGTGTTAAAATTGGTATCAGAGCGGGCTGTAGGTCCCTGGAATGTGTATTTTTAGTGTCATGCTATAGGATACAACTAAAATGTGATGTGAAATAACTTAGAAACATGGCTTAGGTTTTAACTAAAATTTTGTGATAGGATAGCAACATTAAAACTTGCAAAAGTGGTATAACTAATCTAAAATTTGACACACATGGATCCACAGTAGGAAAGGGTATGGGTATCGTTTCTTTACGCTTAAATGTCGTATTTAAGCTCTGATGTTGAATGCTTCATTTGATAATGCATGTTGCTATGTCAATGATATAAATGATTGAATTGTTCTTGTTGTTGTGATAGTGTGGGGTTGTGGTGCCGAAGGGTTTCGGTCACCTCTTTTTGTTCATAGTAAGGTTGTGGTTTGACGGTGTGGTCGGTTAGCGCCATCACCGAAGAACTATTAACCTCTGTGGGAGAAGAGTGCTTATCCTTTCTGTCAATGACCGGGTAGTTGGCTGGAGTCGAATAGAAGAGTTCGTGGTGGATTCTTTCAGTTGCTCTTTACCGTTCTAACGGTCTGTTTCGGTTGGTTTTCTTGGCTCTGGTTGATTGAAATCAAAAGAAAAGTGTTTGGAATTGGATTTTCGCGGAGTGTCCCTTCGGTGTTTCTTGGTTTTGTCTTCTTTGGGTGAAGACAAAGAAGAAGAGTTTTGTGTTGCGCGTCTTTTGGTCGCCTTTGGCTTTGACACCGGTTTTGTTGGTTGCCTTGCAAAGAAAAGTATAGTTTTGGTTCTTGTGTGTCTTACTCTGAGTTTAAAAGAAGTTATCGAAGCGCGTGCAAAAAGTTAAGTTGTGTCGATTTATGTTTTGTGCCTTTGTCCGTAAAGGTTTACTTGATCGCTTGGTTCCCTCCTGTGGGAGTCTTTAAGATTGAAATGTGTTTTGGAGTCATGTTCCATTGCAACTTTGAGAGTCAAGCTTTTTTGTGAGTTTTGGTTGAGTATTAAAAGAAAAATGCTACAAATAAAGTAAGTATTCGTTTGACTGAAATTACTTGTCAAAAGTGAAAATTGTTGTTTAGCATGTTATGTAGTATGTAACAATGTGGTTTATGGAAATGATGTACACCTTAGTTAATTTGCGAGTTGAATCAATTAAATGTAATTGTTACCTTTAGCTTAAGATTAAATGAATCTCTAGTGATGTAGAGTACCCCATAGTGGGAATGATTAAATGTGTTAATGTACATGTTTAGAATCTGCTGCTTTGCTTTAAAAGTGCTTATGACCCCCGATTATGTTTAAAGTTTTAAACCCTGATGCATAGTTAGAACGTTAAGATAATGTAGACTGTTGTTATTGTTAAAGAAACTTTGCTGGTTGTTTAAAGATGTTCTAATCTATCGGGTTAATGGATAAATTTAATCGTGTTGGCTAGTGACTTTAATTTGGAAGTTGATTAGATTTGCTGTTTATGTTGTTGCAAATCATTAGTATAGTTGGAAGTATTGTAACACCCCGGCATTTAATATGCCCGAATGCTACCAAACATAAGCTAAACAACATCTAAATACCACATTTAAACATAAATTCCAGCAAAGGTACATATGCTAAAAACCGATATTTCGGCAGCATCTCCTTTGTTTTTCCATGAATTAACATAATATCAATATCATGGCAAGATATATCATAGCACACGACATCTAAAACATCAACATAAATGGATATATCATCAAATTATGCAAATAATACCACGCTCAACCACTTCATAAACTAAAACGAAGCAAATAAGGAATCACTAGGATGCTAAATTAAACCATACATTAAGTTTAAGGCACAACTCTTAATATCATGTCTCCAAGTGATTAATTATGGACTATGATGGTGGAGCTACGTGTAGAAGTGTAGCTAGACCCCTTTTTCCCGCATGCCGATCTCAAAGTACCTAAAAACAACATAAAACACAAGCGTGAGTTCGAAACCTCAGCAAGCATATTGTAATGGACAACAAGATCATTTACAAGACAATAATACCTTACATCACATATAACATCTCATATTTGAGCACATAACAACATCATCATCATTAAATATGTATTGCAATGCAATGCAATGCAATGTTATGCTCATATCTCCTTGGAAACTCATACCGGTATGGTTGAGTACACACCCGTCGGTGTGCACCCTTTTCCCCCCTTCCATCCCGAAGATGGAGGGTGCCTACTCCTCGCTTCCATTCGCCACGTGGATGGAATCACGATGTAGGTCTTACTCAATGGCGTTCCGGACTAGTCATAACTTTCTCACCGACCTTGCCGGGCTAGTTATGACTTTCTCACCGCCCTCGCCCTATCTCATGACATGCATGCAACTATGCCAATTATCATATCTCATTTGTACATAAACATATGGCATCATGTCATAGTACACATAAACACATGGCATCGAATCATGATAAGTATAGACACATAGCATCATATCATGATAATCATACTCAATATATCATTGGAAAACAGCAAGCATGGCAAGTGATCATAGCAAGTATTCAATCTTTCATCTAATCTCCACAAGCAACCTACGATTCCGCTATACATTACAACACACTTGCCTCAATCGCGGGCGACGGATTGGCGGGAAGTAGAGGGCACTCCCGGCATCACACCACCTGCACATAGGCATCACACACTCACAATCATGCCCACAAAACAGTACACAAACCCCCATCTAACCCGACATTGCCCACTACTCGCAAAACCTAAAAACAGAGGTTCTGTCCCGTCGGGACAGCAGCCTTGCAAAAGGCATAACTTGAGTTCTGGAACTCCGAATGAATTAAACGAGTACACCCTCACATAGCTTAGAAAATTTCCCAACTTTCTCTAGGTATATGGAAAGTCTGATTCGGCCTCTAAAGTTGTTTAATCTACAGATTACCGAGATCTGTTCCAATCGCGTCACAGATTTTAACACGCTCGGTAAAACGGCCATAACTTTCAAACGGCTGATCAGATTTTAACGTGCTTTATGTCCACGGAAAGATAATTAAATTATCTACAACTTCTTTTAAGTCCGTACGGACAGATTCGGAATCTAAATCAACGAAAACTCGAACCCTAGCCTGACTGCTCAATCTGCCCGAAAAGAGAAACGTGGCAACGTCTAGATCTAACCCAAAGAACTCCAACCCAGCACCATCAATTGATCTAAAAACTTCATAAACACCCTAAGAACAGTACCTAGATCAAACCAAAGGATCCCCATGATCATACCTTTGCCCAACGAACGAATCTCCAATAGATCTCCTCGCTCCTCGCTCCTCGCTCCTCGCTCCTCGCTCCTTGGATGGATCCATGAGGATGCAGGGGTGGGGAGGCCACCCTAGGGCAGCAAGGGGGTGGAGGAGAGGTGGTGTGCAATGGGGAGCAATGGGGGAGGTGGAGGCGCAAGGACAGGAGAGGGGAAGGTGGGGGTGGCGGCTAGGGCTTGGAGGGAGAGGTGGGGACGCCCAAGGGCAGGGGGAGCACGCCCAAAAGGCTGGTGGGGAGCCCTTTTACCAGCCCCCACACCCAATCCTAGTCCGTTACGGAGACCTACTCCATCCCACCAAAGCCCACCAAGGCCCAAACTCCCCCCGGGAAGGCCCAAAACCGGAACGGCCGGAAACGCCTTTAAAAGCTATTAACCTCCATATCCTATAGTTTTAACCTTAATTCCACATCTCATAATGTTATTAACCTTATCATGCACGTTAAATAAGGTTACGACACTCAGTGGTGTCACAACGCTTCGAAAGGCCAAATACGCGAGTAAACCTCAAGCCGAAAGGTTTTATTCTCTAATTTCACCTTCTATAACGTCACACCAAACCGTAGTGTCACATTCTTCCCCCCTTCAACAGGATTCGACCTCGAATCCGAAGGACGCCAAAAGCAACAACAAAGTCCCCGATGGACAAAAGACTTCCTTACAACATAAAACATTCACACAAAGACTCAAACCGGAACAAACGACAAACGAGTTCTTAAAACCAACCCTTGGCGAGGAAATGTTGATTTAGCTCAACAAAGTGCAACCTCGCACGGTTCCTCCTTCACCCCAATTGCCAAAAAGACCACGAAAGAACACGGTCTCACACTCCTCATTCGATACATTCCTTGGCACTAAAGTGCCTGATCCCTTTAGCAATGCTACTTTCCAGAAGAACACGGCTTCAACCTGCTAGAACCCTCTTCAGCTCCCACGCACAAAAGTGTTTTTCTCACATCAACCTCTCTACTATGGTTCGTCGTAATCAAGACGACGCAAGCCAAGAGAGACACTACACTCCAAGACAACCCACTGTTTGAACAACGGGGTTTAAAACCATGCAAAAGATTCGTCTTTTACAAAAGACCAATACCCACCGCTAACATCAAAAGGGAAAGCTTTCTTTAAAACCAAAGTTCTTAAAACCCGCAAGAACAACAGAATAACCGAACAAAATGCTACAGTTGACACCACTCGCTCATAGATCAGCGACAAAAGATCCAATACACTTCGAAAAGGAAAAGCAATTACTAGCAACCACCAAGTGGTCCACTAGTACTTAATCAACCCTATCGAGGAACACATCAATAGCACAATTCTCCAAGAAGGTTTGAATTGAGTCAAACTCAACCTTCCTTTACTCCTCACCTTTAAACCATTTACGATCCACTACTAACAACACCAAAAGCTTAGGTCGATAACAACCCATACCGATTTCTCATCCAAGCGGGTCTCGCCTCAAGCTTTCCACCCAAGGACTAAAACAAGGACACAACGATTGGATAAACTCAACCACAAACCATGAACCCAATTGGTCCCCATGCTTAACCTTGAATCCAATGCACTACAATCACTTTGGAAAAGATTCGAAAACCACCAAATAGCTTTCAGTTTAACTTTCTATACCAAGATGCATAGGAAACACAAATCCCTTCATCACAACCAACATACTGTAAATTCTTTATTCTTTCTTTTCATACTAGAAAGAAATGGACATCTCGATTCATAACATGAATGCAAACTTTTCAAGAGCACTCTGGATTAGTCATGTATCCATATATGACTTTATCACCGACCTGGCTCAACGACTCCTTCATCAGTAAACATCGATCAACGTTGACATGTTTTCCTTTCCACCATTCATTCATCAAGTAACAGCCAAGATCGATTAGTCATTCACCAAACGACTTATTAGGTATCAAAGAATTGAAACACCATTAACATCGAAGGTTGCAGAAATTCATATAGACCAAGACTGCAAACCGTTAGCAGGGAAAGACCACGTCATAAGAGAACCCTCCATTACTTGAAAGCTAAACTTGCAAAACCTCACATTTTAACCAAAATCAGCATTTTGGAAAAGAACATTGACTCCAAAGTCAAGCATCTGCACACACAACCGCCACAAACTTTCTGAAAGAGAAAGGGAAACTCATAGCACAAACTAAACAAGTTAGCCAAAACCAAATATTTGCACCAATTTCTACGATTTTTAGGGAAACTCCGAAACACAGCATAAGGAACACCTTGACCGAAAACCCTTCAACCAAAATGGCAAGCAACCAAACCAGTCCAAAAGCTTTTAAACACAAGCTCGAGATAAAAGAACCATCTCTAGTACTCCACTACGCTTTCCATTAAAAGACTTCAATAATTACTATCTACTTCCCGAGAAGCCCCAACACAAATAAATCGTAAACTTCACAACAAATTCTTCCTCTAGTTACCAATCCCAACACTTTTAATTAGGGTTTAAGGAGCTTATCGAAAAAGGCTCCCAACCAAAACTATATTGACATGACCCTCACGGGTCACCGAATCATAATACATCTTATTCCAAGTTGGAAACATAGTATTTCAATAAATCTTTCAGCAAGATCAGCATATAAATTTCATGCCACCTATATATTCACGTCTCGACAACCGAACCTTATTCAGTTAAACAACGACTTCAACATGTAAATATTATCTCTACAAGACAAAGTTCATAACTAGGATTCCAAGGCATACATTCATTAAGGATGAAATTGTACATCATGTTAATTATCCAAAGCTCACTCCATCGCAACATGTTAAAATTTTCCTCTATTTTAACCATGGTTTTCCAACGAATAATCTAAACAGTTACCACAACTACTTAGTCATCAATAACAATAAGTGGGCATAATCATCAACCAACTACATTACTTTTAGCTACCCTATACATAGGTGATAACAAAATTACGACCACACAACATACTCCCACTATTTAAAATAGACTGAATACTAGCATTAACACTACCATTAACAACATCATTAATAATAAGTCTTATGTGTTCTCCTATTGATATCAATACTAGCATTGTAGCGACACAACTGCATACTTCCAAAGATACTAGTAGTTTGCAACAACATAAATAGCAACTCTAATCAACATCCAAATTAAAGTCACTAGTCAACACGATTAAATTTCTCTATTAATCCATTAGATTAGAACATCTTTAACAACCAAAGAAAGTTTCTTTTACAATAACAGCAGTCTACATCATCTTAATGTTTTAACTATGCATCAAAGTTTAAACTTTTAACATTAACAAGGATCATAAGCACTTTTAAAGCAAGGCAACAGATTCTAAGCATGTACATTAACACATTTAATCATTCTCGCTAAGAGTAAACTGCAACACTAGTAGTCTATTTATTCTCAAGCTAGAGATATTAATCACATTGAATTGATTCAACTCAAAATTTAACTTAGCAACACATCAATCCATAAACCACATTGTTACCTACTACATAACATGCTAAACATCAATTCTTACTAGGGACAAACGATTTCAGTCAAAAGACTACTTTGTTTACAGATTTTAGTTTTAAAACTCATCCCAAATTCATAAGGAAAATTTGACTCTCAAAATTGCGATGAGACAAACCCAAACTTGGTCATGCAAAGGAATTCTCCAAAACACTTTTAAATCTCAAAGACTCCTACCGAGGGAACCAATCGATCAAATATACCTTTGCAAATAAACCCTAACTCCAAACTTTCACAAAATAGGAAGGGTTCTTCAAAGATGATTTTCTTAAACCAAAGCAAAATAACGAATCAAACACCACTTACTTCTACAAAGACACGTAACTTCAGCCACGACAGCTAGGTCTGGCATAACTCATAATAACTCCGTTAACCTCGGAGAAAGACAAACAAAGGATAAATTTGAATGCTTCTTCCCCATAAAGCCATCAACAAACTAATCATTAAAACTGGAAAGGCGCCCAAAAGAAGCGCAACACTAGACTCCTCTTCTTCGTCTTCAACCAAGGAAGACAAAACCACACACCGCATACGGAACGATCCGCGAAAACCCAACATTTTTCATTTGATTCAAATCAACTAAAGCCAAGAAAAGCAACGAAAATCGACCGTCAGAACGGCAAAGAACATACGAAGGAATCCACCACCAAACTCTTCTATTTGACTCCAGTCAACTACCCGATCTACAACAGAGAGGGTAAGCACTCTTCTCCTACAGGGGTTAATAGTTCTTCGGTGATGGCGCTAACCGGCCACACCGTCAAACCTCGCCCTTACTATGAACAAAAAAGAGGTGACCGAAACCCTTCGGTACCACAATTCCACTCTATCACAACAACAAGAGCAATTCAGTCATTTATCTCATAGACATAGCAACATGCTTTATCAAAGGAAGCATTCAACATCATAGCTTAAATACAACATTTAAGCATAAAGAAACGATACCCATACCCTTTCCTACGGTGCATCCATTGTGTGTCAAATTTTAGATTAGTTATACCACTTTTGCAAGTTTTAATGTTGCTATCCTATAACAAAATTTTAGTTAAGACCTAAGCCATGTTTCTAAGTTATTCCACATCATATTTTAGTTTTTCCCTATAGCATGACACTAAAAATTCACATTCCAAGGACCTACAACCTCGCTCTGATACCAATCAGAACACCCGGCATTTAATATGCCCGAATGCTACCAAACATAAGCTAAACAACATCTAAATACCACATTTAAACATAAATTCCAGCAAAGGTACATATGCTAAAAACCGATATTTCGGCAGCATCTCCTTTGTTTTTCCATGAATTAACACAATATCAATATCATGGCAAGATATATCATAGCACACGACATCTAAAACATCAACATAAATGGATATATCATCAAATTATGCAAATAATACCACGCTCAACCACTTCATAAACTAAAACGAAGCAAATAAGGAATCACTAGGATGCTAAATTAAACCATACATTAAGTTTAAGGCACAACTCTTAATATCATGTCTCCAAGTGATTAATTATGGACTATGATGGTGGAGCTACGTGTAGAAGTGTAGCTAGCCCCTTTTTCCCGCATGCCGATCTCAAAGTACCTAAAAACAACATAAAACACAAGCGTGAGTTCGAAAACTCAGCAAGCATACTGTAATGGACAACAAGATCATTTACAAGACAATAATACCTTACATCACATATAACATCTCATACTTGAGCACATAACAACATCATCATCATTAAATATGTATTGCAATGCAATGCAATGCAATGTTATGCTCATATCTCCTTGGAAACTCATACCGGTATGGTTGAGTACACACCCGTCGGTGTGCACCCTTTTTCCCCCTTCCATCCCGAAGATGGAGGGTGCCTACTCCTCGCTTTCATTCGCCACGTGGATGGAATCACGATGTAGGTCTTACTCAATGGCGTTCCGGACTAGTCATAACTTTCTCACCGACCTTGCCGGGCTAGTTATGACTTTCTCACCGCCCTCGCCCTATCTCATGACATGCATGCAACTATGCCAATTATCATATCTCATTTGTACATAAACATATGGCATCATGTCATAGTACACATAAACACATGGCATCGAATCATGATAAGTATAGACACATAGCATCATATCATGATAATCATAGTCAATATATCATTGGAAAACAGCAAGCATGGCAAGTGATCATAGCAAGTATTCAATCTTTCATCTAATCTCCACAAGCAACCTACAATTCCGCTATACATTACAACACACTTGCCTCAACCGCGGGCGACGGATTGGCGGGAAGTAGAGGGCACTCCCGGCGTCACACCACCTGCACATAGGCATCACACACTCACAATCATGCCCACAAAACAATACACAAACCCCCATCTAACCCGACATTGCCCACTACTCGCAAAACCTAAAAACAGAGGTTCTGTCCCGTCGGGACAGCAGCCTTGCAAAAGGCATAACTTGAGTTCTGGGACTCCGAATGAATTAAACGAGTACACCCTCGCGTAGCCTAGGAAATTTCCCAACTTTCTCTAGGTATATGGAAAGTCTGATTCGGCCTCTAAAGTTGTTTAATCTACAGATTACCGAGATCTGTTCCAATCGCGTCACAGATTTTAACATGCTCGGTAAAACGGCCATAACTTTCAAACGGCTGATTGGATTTTAACGTGCTTTATGTCCACGGAATGATAATTAAATTATCTACAACTTCTTTTAAGTCCGTACGGACTGATTCGGATTCGAAATCGACGAAAACTTGAACCCTAGCCCGACTGCTCAATCTGCCCGAAAACAGAAACGTGGCAACGTCTAGATCTAACCCAAAGAAATCCAACCCAGCACTACCAATTGATCTAAAAACTTCATAAACACCCTAAGAACAGTACCTAGATCAAACCCAAGGATCCCCATGATCATACCTTTGCCCAACGAACGAATCTCCAATAGATCTCCTCGCTCCTCGCTCCTCGCTCCTCGTTCCTCGCTCCTCGCTCCTCGGATGGATCCATGAGGATGCAGGGGTGGGGAGGCCACCCTAGGGCAGCAAGGGGGTGGAGGAGAGGTGGTGTGCAATGGGGAGCAATGGGGGAGGTGGAGGCGCAAGGAAGGGAGAGGGGAAGGTGGGGGTGGCGGCTAGGGCTTGGAGGGAGAGGTGGGGGCGCCCAAGGGCAGGGGGAGCACGCCCAAAAGGCTGGTGGGGAGCCCTTTTACCAGCCCCCACACCCAATCCTAGTCCGTTACGGAGACCTACTCCATCCCACCAAAGCCCACCAAGGCCCAAACTCCCCCGGGAAGGCCCAAAACCCCTAAACGTCCTGAAACGCCTTTAAAAGCTATTAACCTCCATATCCTATAGTTTTAACCTTAATTCCACATCTCATAATGTTATTAACCTTATCATGCACGTTAAATAAGGTTACGACACTCCGTGGTGTCACAACGCTTCAAAAGGCCCAAAAACGCGAGTAAACCTCAAGCCGAAAGGTTTTATTCTCTAATTTCACCTTCTATAACGTCACACCAAACCGTAGTGTCACAAGTATGCAGTTGTGTCTCTACAATGCTAGTATTGATATCAAATGAGAAGACATAAGACTTATTGTTAATGATGTTGTTAAGGGCAGTGTTAATGCTAGTATTCAATCTATGTTAAATAGTTGGAGTATGTTGGGTGGTGGTAATTTTGTTATAACCTATGTATAGCGTAGCTAAAAATAATGTTGTTGGTTGATGATTATGCCAATTATTGATATTGATGACTTAGTAGTGGTGGTAATTGTGTAGATTACTTGTTGGAAACCATTATTAAAATGGAGATTATTGTAACATGTTGTGATGGAGTGAACCATAGATGATTAACATGATGTAGAATTTTATCCTTCATGAATGTATGTCTTAGAATCATAGTTATGAACTCTGACTTGTAGAGATAATATTTACATGTTGAAAGTCATTGATTAATTGAATCAGTTCCGATTGTCGAAAAGTTGATGAATGGATGGTATAAAAAGAGTATAGGTTGATCATGCTGAAAGATTTATTGAAATACTATGTTTCAAACTTGGAATAAGATGTATTATGAGTTGGTGATCCGTGGGGATCATGTCAATGTAGTCTTGGTTGGGTGCCTTTTTAATAAGCATCATAAACCTTAATTAAAGGTGTTGGGAATGGTAACTAGAGAAAGAAATTGTTATGTAAATTTTGTTAAATCCGGTTGGACTTTCTCAATGAGTAAGTAGTGAATTTTGAAGTCTTTAATGGAAAGCGTAGTGGAATAATAGAGATGATTGCAATTATGCTAAGCTAGTGTTTAAAAACCTTCTGGGCTGGTTTGGTTGTTTGCTATCTTGGTTGAATGTTTTTGGTCAAAGTGTTCCTTATGTTGAGTTTCAGAGTTTTCCCTAAAACTCGTACAAGTTGGTGCCAATCTCTGGTTTTGGCGAATTTGTTTAGTTTGTGCTATGAGTATGGATTTTTACACCCAAAAGTTGTTGAGTGGATCGCGCTTCTTCGCGTTCGCACTGAATTATCTTTGGAATCATTATTTTAAAAGGAAGCAGATGGTCATAATGGGTTGTGTTGGAAACTTTTGAGTTAAGCCCTTGATGTGCAACTCTTTTTTTTGCTGGAGTTGGAGTTATTTGGAAAATCTGTGTGGTGCTTGCAAGTGCTTTAAAAGGTGGTTTTTGTGGATGTTTCATCGGTGATGCTGTTAGTGAAGTGTTCTCTTTTGGAAATGAGTTTCCCTTCTCTTTGAGAAAATTTATGGCGGTTGTGTGTGAAGATGTTTAACTTTGGAGCCGATGTTCTTTTCCAAAATGTTGATTGTGGTTAAAGTGCGAGGTTTTGCAAGTTTAGTTCTTCAATTGACATGGGTTTTTTTACGACGTGATGTTTCCTTGTTAATGGTGTTGCCATCATAGTTTATATGAATTTCGCAGCCATCGATGTTAATTGTGTTTCAATCATGTGATACCGAGGAAGAAGTTTTTTTTGTGAATAACTACTTGGTATTGTTTATAGATGTTTAATGATGAAAGAGTCGGTGAGCCAGGTCGATGAGAAAGTCATATATGGATATATGACTAATCCGGAGTTCTCTTGAAAAGTTTGCATTCATGTCATGAATTGAGATTTCCATTGCTCTCTAGCATGAAAAGAAAGAGTGAATAATTTCTGCCATTTGGCTATGCTATAAGAGGATTGGGTTTCCTTGTCTCCTTGAGCGTTATTACATCAGTTCTGGATTTTTTCGATTGATTGAGAATCGGTTTTCTCTTCCACAATGTTGTTTTGGTTAAAATGGGATGTTTGGCTGTGGTGAAAGGGAGTTGAGTTGTCATTGATTGTTGAGAACTTCTGTCAAGGAATTGTGTGGGGTCTCTCTTTTGGTTTGAGTGCTCCCCGATGCGAAATGTATCGCATTGATTTGAGATTTGAGTTTTTCCTTTGCGGCTTGACTTAAAAAAAAAGAAAAAGAAAAAAAAGGGTGTGGTCTTTGGATGTTGTCGAATCTTTGTTCCAAAGTGATTCGTAGTGCTTTGGATTCAGGTTGATGAATGTGGTTCATCTGGCTAAAAGGGAGTTGCTTCTTGTTGGCATTCTCGTTTGAGATATGAATAGAAAGGCTTATGAAATTGTCGAGAAAATGGAAGATTATGCTCATGGGCTTGATAGTTTTTGAGTGAGGAAATGTGAGGGCAAGACCCTCATAAAAAAAAGAAGAATCAGTTGTGGTTGATAAGAATCTACAACCCTAGCTTGCTCTAGGCGTAGAAGATTGGTTGTGATTCAAAAGGTGGTTATGATGGATGCTTGTGATGTCAGTTCAAGTTTTGTTGAGATTAATGAGCTATGGTAGACAGGTTGAGGAGTGAAATTAAGGTTTGTGAATGAAGTTGAAAAGAGAAGTTGTACTCATTTCATCAGGTTGGTTGTGATAGTAGTATGAAGGGTTTGACGTGAGGGTTTGGGCATATGTAATATTTTCAATTGAGCCCTTTAATGGGTGAAATCGAGGAATTCGATTGGGGAATTGGAAGTAAAGGTGGAACCGTGAGAGGATTGCACTCTGTTGAGCTAAATCAATATTTTCTCGCCAAGTGTTGGTTTTGAGAACTCGCTTGTCTTTTGTTCTGGTTTAAGTCTTTGTGTGAATGTTTTGCTGTTGCAAAGAAGTCTTTTGTCCCTTGGGGACTTTATTGTTGACTTTGGCGTTCTTCGGATTCGAGGTCGAATCCTGTTTAAGGGGGGGGAGAATGTGACACCACGGAGTGTCGTAATCTTATATAATGTGAATGTTGAGATCAAAAACTTTATGAAATATGGAATTGGAGGTTGAAACCATACGGTATGAGGTTTATTTGAGTTTCTTGGCCGTTTCTAGGAGTTTGGGCCTAAGGGAAAGGGTCGTGGGCCTTGGTGGGGACGAGTTTGAGTCCATTTAGGAGTAGGAGACCTGTTTGGGGGCCTCCTCCTGCCCTTTTTGGGCATCCCACCCCTGCTGGTTGCGCCCCCCTCCCCCCTCAATGCCCTAGCCGCCACCTCCCTCTCTCTCCCTTGCTTGCGCCCCCTCCCTTGCTCCCCATTGCGCCACCACCCCTCCACCACCTCTCCACCTCCCTTGCTACCCCTAGAGGAGTTCTCCACCCCTACACCTCGAATATCCGTCAATTGAAGCGCTCTGCGACGAGGAGATCTGGCGGAATTGGAGCGAGGAAGGAGATCGTGCGCACCGGGAGGAGATCCGTTGGGTTTTCGGTCGTCGGGCAAAGGTATGGCCACGGGGATCCTTGGGGTTTGTCTAGGATCTGTTCTAAGGGTTATTATCATGTTTTTAGATCAATTGGCGGTGCTGGAATTGAGTAGATTAGATGAAATCTAGAAGTTGCCACATTCTCTGTTTCAGGCAGCATGAGAAGTCGACCTAGGGCTTGGGTTTTCACCAATTTAGATTCGGAATTTGGTCGGCCGCCTGTTGAAGAAGTTGTAGGTAATTTCAATACCTTTCAGTGGGTATAAAGAATGTCCTATTCCGCCCAGCTGTTTGAAACTTTCGGTTCGCTGGAAACTTGAACTCTTCGGAACTTCCGAACCTAATTTTTGGAACTTCCGAAGTTTGTGTAAACTCTTGAAAAGGACCGTTCGGTTGGCCCCTCCACCTCATTTCTTTATTCTCTTGCCTCCGTACGTTTCTCCACCTTTCATCCCTTGTCGTCTTCGGAGTCTTCAACCATTCGGAAACTCCGATCTACCACAAGGAAGGGTGCACCTCGAATTGGAAGATCTTCACCATTTCATAATTTTGTTTTTCAATTCCAAGGTAAACCCTAGAACCTCCTTTTTGTCCTTCCGCGTTCCTTGGATCTGTTGATCAAATCTTTTCGGTAGACTTGTTGTTGTAGTCTTCCTTCGCCCAGATCTCAAATTTCATTCTTTTCCTGTGGTTGAACTGGTTGGAATCCTAGTTTTAGGGTTGTACCGAAAATATCGGAACTTCCGATATTCATCTTCGGAATGTCCGATGTAATGTTGGAATTTCCGATATGAAATCGGAATGTCCGATGTTGACAGTACAGCACTAAAACCAGTGTTCTCTCTAGTTTCTTTTGTCTTATCCATCTATTCCTTGTCAGCTTTTTCAAATGGACCCAAGTCAGGGTGATCAGCCTCCTCAGGATCCGGCTAAGGCCACTTTCAGTCGAAAGCGCAAAACTCCAACTGGGGCAAGAACAAAGCGAAGCTTCACTCGATGATCTCAACCTGGTATTTCGATCGCTGAACCCGCTCGCCAGCCGCCGACAGTCAATGTGCCTCGAGGAGCAACTCTGCCTTCTAGAAAAGGAAAAGGGATTGCAGGTGCCTCAGGATCTCAAGCTAGAGATATGCCGAGATTGAGACCGCCTCAAAGAAACCCTAGACTTCAAAGAAAGCCAGTAAACTACAAAGGGAAAGCAGCACAAGTCCGAAAGGCACGTGAGGAGAACCCCAAAAGGACAGATCAGTTTTCCACTGATTCACGCTTCTGGACATTCTTTCAGCAAGACTTTTATGCTTCAGTCATTTATCCTAGAAAGAATCCTGTTATCCAAATGCAATGTGTTGATTGGGAGTATATGGCAGCAGCAGATGATGCCATATTCAATGAAGTTATTGCAGCTTGTGAAAGAACTGGCACCAAAAGGATCATGGCTTTTCAGCATGATTGGAACATAGAGATCATAGCTCAGTTCTATGCTACAATGTATGTCTCCAGGGATCGAGTCTCTACTCTCCATTGGATGACTGAGGGAACTTGGTATGAAACTACATATGTTCAGTTTGCTGTGTTACTTGATTTTACGTAAGGCACTCCAGGGACAGAGATCAGATCCACAATGAGGTCTCTCTTGGTGCATCAAATCTGAATTTCTTGTATGAGGAGAATGCAGAGTTCGAGCCAGGTGACACCAAGGGGATGAAGCCTTTCTTTGCTATTCTCAACAGGTTGTTCAGGAAGACTCTAGCTCCAAAGGAGGGAGATGCATCTCATGTCCTATCATACACAAGGAACCTTCTGAGCAGAATGCAAGATGGTCAGAGGCCCTTTGATGTCTTTGACTTTATCTGGAATGAGATCAGACTCACCAGTCAGGAGCCCAGAAGAAGCTGTGGATACGCTCCATTCATCATGCATTTGATAGAACAAGTGACTGGACAGCAGTTTGAGTGTGATGGGAAGCATGTGGCACTTCAAGTCAGGGCAATCAAGGCCCCATCTCAGCGAGCCACCAGGGCTTCCACCAGGAGGACTGCCTCCTCTGCTGCTACTCCTTCAGTTTCTGCTCCCAGCGGATCTTCTTCACCTATTCTGCGGGCTTTGAAGTCAATATTTGTTCTTTGCAAGAGCAACTCAGAAAAGCAGAAGAAGAATGCCAAGCGACTCAAAGATATTCAGAGGCATCTCAATCTGGAGTGTTCAGAGGACGAGGAGAGTGAGGAAGAGATCGAGGATCCCTTTGCTCCAGCACCTGATGCATCAGAGTCTGAGGATGACGACGAAGAGTCTGGGTCAGATGAAGCTGCATCAGAGGAGTCTGATTAGTCTCCTCATCTCTCTCTCTTCTATCCTTTGTGGTGCTTGATGCCAAAGGGGGAGAGATGCAGTTGCAAGACAAATTTCCCGTTATCTATCCTTTGTTGAGTCTTGGTGTCAGTGGACTTGGTTGAATTTGTTAGTTTAAAACTTCGTTGTTGAATGTTTATCGCGTTTATTCTCTTTATCGTTGTTGCATGGAGATCTTAGTTGACTTGTTGGTTGTTACTTGCTTAAATTACTCATATTGCTTATCCTGTCAATTGTGTGTTAATCTCATATGCAAGGATATAGGGGGAGCTCTCTCATATTCTTTTCTCTCGAAAAGTGCATTTGTTCTCAGATCCATTTTCAATGCATAATTTGAGGGGGAGTTCCGTCTATATTCATTCTCTCATATGCTTTATAAATTTTTTCTTTAATCGTGTTGTCATCAATCACCAAAAAGGGGGAGATTGAAAGTGCATCTAGGCCCCCTAAAAGTGTTTTGGGTGATTAATGACAAATGATTCAAGAATCTAATGTGTTCAACTAGTTCATGAACAGGTAAAAGGTTCGAGAAGAGATCATCTATGTAATTGGGTATCCTCAAGCTCGTAGAGTAAGAAAAACGGCATCTCCGATTGTAATCTTCGTTTTGTTGAAGTCATAGGTTTGCCGTACTATTAAGAGGGATGCTTTGAAATTGACTTAGAGATGGTCTCCTCACTCAAGATGAATTTAGTCGAGTCTCTCAGAGTTAGTAGTGTCCTCTCTCGCTTCGGAATGAAGTTTGTGTTATAGTTCAAGTCGGATGTTCCGATGTAGTATCGAACATTCCAATGTTTCAGAAGTTCCGAAGTATAGTTGTGCTTTAGTCCGTTGTGTTCTTTTAGGGTCGGACATTCCGATTTTTCCTTTTCGGATGTTCCGATACCTATTGGTCTTTAGTTTGGGAGCTCTCTGTTAGCTTCGGATGTTCCGAATTGTAGGTATCGGAAGTTCCGATGTGTTCTGTCCTGTTTTAGGGTGCTCTCTGTCTAGTTCGGAAGTTCCGAAGTTGCCTTTTCGGAAATTCCGAAGTGGTTGTTTTCCCTGTTTGGGAACTCTCTGTTTTGTTCGGATATTCCGATGTCTATTTTCGGACATTCCGATGAGGACTTGGTGTTGTTTAGCTTGGTTCCCTCTCAGGGTGACATCGGATGTTCCGAAGTTGTTATCGGACATTTCGATGTCCGTAGTTTTCGACCGTTGGAAGCTTTCCAAGTTCTGGTAGTTTGCACTCTTCGGAAGTTCCGAAGTCTGGTTCGGAAGTTCCGATGTGGGGCTGTGTGCGGGAATAACGGCTAGTTTTGAACCAAAACTATAAATACCCCCCATCTCCACCTTTGTTTGGTTACACTCTTGCCTTGGCTAAATACTTGAGCTCCTTGAATTTTCTCTAGAGCATACTTTGAGCTTTCTCTCTTCCTTGATCTTAGGGATCATTTAGTGAGTGAGAGTTTGTCAAGTGTGATTGAAAGTCAAGGGCTAAGTTGTTATTCATCTTGAGAAAGTAGAGAACCTCTCCAAGATTGTGATTCAAGTGCATTCATTTCTCTTGGAGGCTGAAGGACTCCTAGACGGCTAGGTGTCGCTCACGAGCCCCCAACGATTGTGGGACGCCGTGAGAAGTTTGTGAAGGCCGGCTCCGCCTCCGAAAGGAAAGGATCCAATAGTGGAACCAAGCCTCAAGTGTGACCGAGGTTTGGGAGGAAAGGGTTGGAAAAGACCCGGGTTCTTTGGAGCCTCCTCAACGGAGACGTACGATCCCCTCAAGGATCCGAACTCCGGGAATCAAACTATTGTGTTCTCTCTTGTCTCTAACTGCTTGATTAATCTTATTGATTTTCTTTAGTGCAATTTTTAGTTGTCTAGAGCTAGTTGTCGTATTGCTCTTTCTACTTGACTCCTTTTGTCAAGTGCTAATCGGATAGTCCGAAGTAATTACGGAAGTTCCGAAGATTTCGGAAGTTCCGATATTAACTCGGAATATCCGACCCTTTTCCGCTGCAACAAATTGTTTTAATTTAAAATTAGCCTATTCACCCCCCCTCTAGGCAATCTTCTAACCTTTTCACAACTTGACGGCTGGATTTACTATGAGGTCGTAAATCCAATAGGCGAGTTCCATGATCCAGTGATAAATAGGTGGGACCCTTCGATAAAGACTGGTGAACTGTCAGAGTCGACATCTACAGCTACCAAGAGCGATGCACGTAAAAGAAAGGCCCCACGAACGATCTGTAATTAAAGTTATAATGATCGAATGTTATGTGACTGTATGTGTACTTATATATTATATATAGGCATGATTGATTATATGTGGTTTAATTAATTGTGACTTAATGCGCGCGCGCGCGCACACACACACACACATATATATATATATATATATATATAATATTAGATTTAACACAATGTATACTATATATTAAATAGTAAATATACGATATATTAAGTATTAAAGCTTGCCTGTTGTAGCTCATCAGTACCGATTGGAGGCACCAACTGGTACTGATCTCATCAGTACAGGTTGGTGGAACCGATAGTGATGCTCAATGGGCATCAATCCCGAATGACTTGTATCGGTTCAAAAACTGGTACTAATGGCCGTTGTGAACCGGTATTGATGACCAGATCTGCAGTAGTGAGCCTTGCCGTGCGCCCCGCACTGCTCATCGCAATTTTTTTTTAAAGGAGCGCCGGCTTCTCACAAAGTCCTTACGCTAAGCTGCAATCTAATATCCCCCTCAATCTAATATTCTCCTCAATAATATACGATTCTAATGTTTAGTTTTTCAAAAGAAACAACAACACTCTTTATAATAGTTCAAACAATTCATACCAAGAAATTAATCTACAAATTTAAATTGCATGTTTTGAATTTTCAAAGCTTGAATTTTAATATTAAAAAAACTGAATTAAAAATTAAAATGTCAAAAATTTAAATTATCATAATTTAAAATTCAATATTCAATATTTTAAAATTTGAACTTATGGATTTTTAAATCAAAATATTTAAAGTTTGACTTTTTTGGATTTGGATTTGAAATTCTGAAATCCAAACATGAAACTTCCAAATTTTTGAATTTTGAATTTCAAGATTTGAATTTTAATATTTAAATTACCAGAATTTGAAATTCTAAAATCCATATTCAAAATTTGAAATTTAAAGTCTGTAAATTCAAAATTTGGATTCCATAAATTCAAAGAATTATGAATTATAATTCTGAAATTAAATATTCAGATTTTTTGGTTTTTGGATTTTGAAATTCATATTTTAAAAAATTGATATTTTTAATTCTGTTATGCGCATATTCAAATACTAAAATAACCATCATTTGCTTTTTGAATTCTCAAAGTTCAGAATTTGGTAGTGAAAAAAAAGCAAATGATAAAAAGCACAGCGAGAGACTCCTTTCCCTCTGTAACCTATGATATGCACTCTTTTCTATAGGACATACATTTATGTAATTGATGGTAATATGTCTCGAAGGTAAACTTGGATTTCTCCTTCAGATTACAACTACTTCTGGCCACGAAGGGAAGTCCTTTTGAGTTATGTGCAATTAAACATTATAAATTTGGGTATCAATATTTGTTTGAATATTTCAAATATATAAATGAAAATGCTACGCATAAATTTATCTTGAAAAATACTTTCATAATATCATAATTTTAGTAAGTTTTATAAATATATTATAATAAAAATGAGTGGTCAAAATTTTATTTGACTATGTACTGATATTCAAAACAACTCCTTTTGTGATGGGAAAAAGTATTTGCTTTATTAAGGCCCCATTTGGTAACTTAGAACCGAACCGTTTCTACTAGATTTTGGAAGAAACCTAACCAAATAGGATAAAGCTCGGAACGATTCTCCTTGGATCGTTTTTTCTTTTTCCACACTGTGGCTGAATCAGTCTCAAACCAAGTTCCATCCAATTCACATAACCTAACCTAAAACATTTCTACCAAGAATCTGGAACCGTTTTCATTTCTACTAGAATCTGAAATTACCAAACATAGCCTAAACAAGGCAATCAATGATTACTGAAGGATTACTGGTAATCCCCGTGTAAGTTTGCCAACCAAACGAAAGATAAAGTGCAGTAAGGTCGTGCCAATTGCCAAATATCCATCATTATCTGGTGCCCACGTGCGAACCAGTTGAGTGTCGGGTTTCCTCTGCAGCTCTCCGTCTGTCGGATGGGGATCAAATGCAGTTCCCTTGAGACAATAATTTAAACAGCCCCTATAAGTGTGGACTATTCAAATCCATTTGCTACAGTATTTTGCTATAATAATATTTTACTATAGTGCTTTTGGATCGATCTGAACCGTCTCTTTTCGATCTAACGGCTCGCGCGCAACTGCTTAAATTGTAGTCACTTAAAGATTGCATGGAAACCTATCCACGCCTGCCCCGCTGGATGCTACAGAGAAGTTCGAGCTTTTTTCAACAACCGACTCTTTTATTAATATTATAAAAAGTAAATAGTCAAAAAATGTATTGGTGTTAAATGGCCTTTGCCGCCCGATGATTAATGAATTGGCGTTAAAGGGCTGCTGGCTAATTGAACTATGTACGTAAAATAAATTGACGGCAGGGTTGTCGTCGGCTAATTGCTCTTTCACTAGATGAATTGGAGACAAAAGTTGTTGGCCAATTGAATAACGAGCACTGTTTTTATGTTTTTTCTATCAATACAACTTATACAAATTTTGAAGTAAGCGAAGGAGTAAGTAATCACTATCTACCTTTCATTCATGCTTTAATATTTATGTAATTTTTTTAAAAAAGTATAGAAACACTTCCCTGAATAATCTGTCATATAAAACAATGGTAAGTCTCTTTTTGACCAATTGACTTGGTCATGTTGCCAAATAAATTAGCGATAGTGGATTCATTTAACTACAGACGATGATTTTTGTAAATTATTTTTTAACATTTTATTTTTATAATATTAATTAAAAATGTATTATTTAAAAATGTCGAGAAGTTTTGGGGCCGGTCCACGCGCGCGAAACACATGATGGGCCGCGCTCCTGTATTTCCTTCTGGATGCGGCGTAGGCAGCCGTTACCTGCGTTGGCCTTGGCCACTTACTATCGAACGAGGTGACAACTGCCTTTGACAGACACGTACAACAGTCCAGACGGCTGTTGTTTATTTGACATGCCATGTCACACGCAAACAGTAATACAGACAATATATACAATGGGTTGTCTATTTAGCTGTCTGCAAAGTGTTTAATGCATATAAAGCATACATGATCAAGCATACATTAGATCTATATGTACCATTTTGTTGCTTCTTCAATACAAATGATATGAAACATATATGAATAAGATGAATATGATTACAAATATAATAATTTCTATTAAAAGCTCAAATATAGTATGTTTTATATCAATATATATTAATAATACAAAATACGCTGTAATAAATGCATATAACGATTACATCATGTAGGTCTAATTTTCATCATGTCCGTAGCGCTGCCATATATGCTCAACTAAATCCTTCTTGAGTTGTTTATGTGTAGAGCGAGCACGGATTTCAGAATTTCTTTGTAGTACTTGCACGAAATCAGGGTGAGGATTATCGCTGGTATTCACCTCTGGTGGTAGCACAATCGATGCACTTGGATTCTCATTTAAATCCAAAGGAATTTTAACCAATTCCTTTTCATCTTCTACAATCATATTGTGAAGGATAACACAAGCTTGCATTATGTTCACAATATCCTCCCTCTTCCTAAGCGTGCTGGACATTTGACAATATCAAAACGGGATTGCAACACACCAAATGCACACTCAACATCCTTCCTTGCCCCTTCTTGATGCTTAGCATATAATTTATCTTTCTCTAATTGAGGAGAAGATATTGTCTTCACGAAGACTGCCCATTCTGGATATATTCTATCGGCAAGATATTACACTGTGTCATATTGTGTCCCATTTACATTGTAATGTACTGTAGGAGCTTCCCCTTTTAGCCTTTCAATGAACAGTGGTGACTTATTCAGCACATTGATGTCGTTATGAGACCCGGCAGTACCAAAAAAAGCATGCCATATACGAAGATCACGTGATGCTACCGCTTCAAGGATCATAGTAGGAACGCCCTTGTCACCACGTGTGAACATGCCGGCCCAAGCTTTCGGGCAATTCTTCCATGCCCAATGCATACAATCAATACTTCCTATCATGCCTGGAAAACCCCGGGACTCATTATCTTGTAGCATTTTTTCTAGTTCATCACTTCTAGGAGGACGTAAATACTCTCCACCAAAACATTCAATCACCTCTTCGGCAAATTTTCCCAAACACTCCAAAGATGTGCTCACGGCAATCTTCAATACCTCATCAAGTTGGTCAGCCGACGTGACATATCCTAGCATTTGAATTGCCGCAGTACACTTTTGAAGAGGTGAGTGTCCTTCTCTACCAATTGCATCCAGTCTTCGGGTAAAATAAGGAGACCAACCACTGAGGGTGTCCACGATTTTAAGGAATAGCAACCTTGTCATCCGAAACCTCCTACGGAACATCTCGTTTGTGTAGATGGGATTTGCAGAGAAATAGTTGGCAACAAGATCATCGTGACCAGCTTCGCGATTCCTTGGTACATACCTCCTAGGTCCACTTTGGCGACGGGGGCGGCAACGAGGTGGACTTGATGTTCGTCCATCGATCTTGGCCATCATTTTCTCTCCAATCTTCCTTCTATATTCTTCTAAGATTTCATCCTCTGCCATAAAATCTTCTGCCGTGTACACCTCAGTAGGGTCAAAGTCTTCAAGATCTTCAGCAGATTCGTCTTCATCTGTGACACCACGGAGTGTCGTATCCTTATTTATTGAGCATGATGAGGTTAAAAACTTTATGAAATGTGGAATTAAGGTTAAAACCATAGGGTATGGAGGTTAATAGCATTTCCAAGCCGTTTCCGGGGTTTTGGGCCTTCCCGGGGGAGTTTGGGCCTAAAAGAGGGGGTTGTGGGCTTTGGTGGGATGGAGTGGGAATCCATTTAGGATTAGGAAAGAGGCTTAGGGCTGGTAAAGGGGGGCTTCCATGCCCCTTTGTGCGCCCACCCCTGCCCTAGCTTGCGCCCCACCTCTCCTCCTCCCTTGCCTAGCCGCCCCTCCCTCTCCCTTGGCCGTGCGCCTCCCCCTCCCTTGCCCCCATTGCTCCCCACCTCTCCACCACCTCTCCTCCACCCCCTTGCTGCCCTAGGGTGGCCTCCCCACCCCTGCACCTCGTGGATCCATCCGTTGGAGCGAGGAGCGAGGAGCGATCCGGGAGGAGTTTCGTTGGGATTTCGGTCGTCGGGCGAAGGTATGGCCATGGGACTCCTTCGGGTTGGGCTAGGTACTGTTCTAAGGGTGCTTATCATGATTTTAGATCAATTGGTGGTGCTGGACATGAGTAGATTGGATTAGATCTAGATGTTGCCATGTTTCTGTTTTGGGACAGCATGAGCAGTCGACCTAGGGTTCAGTTTTTCGCCAATTTAGAATTGGAATCTGGTCGTATGGATGTTGAAGAAGTTGTAGGTAATTTAATTATCTTTCCGTGAACATAAAGAACCTTAAATTCCAATCAGCCGTTTGAATGTTATGACTGTTTTACCGAGCGTGTTAAAATCTGTGACGTGATTGGAACAGATCACGGTATTTTGTAGATTAAACAACTTTAGAGTCCGAATCAGTTTTTCCCTATAACTAGAAAAAGTTGGGAAAATTCCTAAGCTACGCGAGGATGTACTCATTTAATTGATTCGGAGTCTCAGAACTCAAGTTATGCCTTTTGGAAGGCTGCTGTCCCGACGGGACAGAACCTCTGTTTTTAGGTTTTGCGAGTAGTTGGCAATGTCGGGGTAGATGAGGGTTTGCGTACTGTTTTGTGGACATGATTATGAGTGTGTGATGCCTATGTGCAGGTGGTGCGACCCTGGGAGTGCCTTCTACTTCCCACCAATCCGTTGCCCGTGGTTGAGGCAAGGGTGTTGTAATGGATAGCGATTTGTAGGTTGCTTGTTGAGAATAGATGAAATTGATTACATGATAGATGATCACTTGCCATGCTTTAATGATTGCCAATGATATGATGAACATGTTTATTATGTTATGATGCCATGTGTTAATATACGAGTTAAATATGATGTTGGCATAATTGCATACATGGCCCGGGCGGTGAGAAAGTCATAACTAGTCCGGGGAAGGTCGGTGAGAAAGTTATGACTAATCCGGAGAGCCATTGAGTAAGTCCTACATCGTGATTCCATCCACATGGTGTTTGGAAGCGAGGAGTTGGCACCCTCCATCTTCGGGATGGAAGGGGGGAGAGGGTGCACACCGACGGGTGTGTACTCAGCCATACCGGTATGAGTTTCCAAGGAGACGTGAGCATTGCATTGCATACATAGTGATGATGATAACGTTATGTGCTCATGAATGAGATGATATACCTGATGTGAGACATTATTGCCATGTTATTGTTCTTGTTGTCCATTGCAATATGCTTGCTGAGTTTCGAACTCACGCTTGTGTTTTCTTGTTGTTTTAGGTACCATGAGACCGGCATGCGGGAAGGGAAATAGACACACTTCCACACGTAGCTTCACTCATTTGATTTCACAAGTCATTCAATTAGTGTTGAGAATAAATTGCGTGTATTGCTTTAAGGTTTAGCTTTGCTAAATGAGAGTCTTTTCGTTCGTTTGACTCTTGGAGACATCATATGTTTGGAACTAGACTTATATTGTTTCTAAGTCGTTAATCATTGTTGTCTTTAGTTGTCTCTTCTATTCCATTCCATATATTGCTAAACTGTTGTTGTTCCTTCAAATCATGTTAAAACAAAGGAGATGCTGCCGAAATCTCGGTTTTTAGCATGTGCGCCTTTGTTGGAATTTATGTTTAATTGTGGTGTTTAGATGTTGTTTAGCTTATGTTTGGTAGCATTCAGGCATATTAAATGCCGGGGTGTTACAGTTGGTATCAAAGCGGGCTGTAGGTCCTTGGAATATGTATTTTTAGTGTCATACCTTAGGCTATAACTAAAATTTGTTGTGGAATAACTTAGAAACATGGCTTAGGTCTTAACTAAAATTTTGTTATAGGATAGCAACATTAAAACTTGCAAAAGTGGTATAACTAATCTAAAATTTGACAGACTTGGTTGCACAGTAGGATGGGGTTTTGGTATATCATTGCATTGCGCTTAATTATTTGATGAAGATTATGCTTATGATGATGTTTGATCATTGTACTTGATTATATGGTGTTCTGCTTATATTTATGTGAATGGATGGTTGTCTGTTTGTAGCAACCATGCCGAGGGGTAGAGGCCGTGGTCGCCGTGGCCGTGGAGGCCAGGGGCGAGGTTCCCAAGGAGTTGCTGAGTCTCAGAGCCGAGGGTAGCGCCGCTCAATGCCCATGGGCCAGCTCGGGAGGAGCTTCCAAATGCACACTGGGGGCGGAGGTACTGCCGCCAATGAGGATTTAGTTCAGCTCTGCAGAGGGAGATTCAGAGCTGCGCCCAGCTGTGGGCAGCCCTCACTGTTGTGCCTCCGCAGCGGCCCCAGTTGTTGCCCCCGCTGTGCCGGAGCCGAGGATGAGTCTCCGGGAGTGGATGTCCCTCCGTCTTGACACTTTTGACGGAGCGGGCACGCCGATCCAATCCGCAGATTGGCTGCGGTACATGGAGAAGCAGTTTGAGGTCCTAGAGCTGACCTCGGTTCAGAGGGCTCGCTTTGTGGCCTTTCAGCTGAAAGGCCAAGCTGATATCTGGTGGGAGGGGGTTCTGGCTGCTAGAGCCCCCGATCTTGGTCCAGTCACCTGGGAGGACTTTGTGGCTCGCTTCCGAGCCAAGTTCTACCCAGAGTATTTCCTTGAGCGGATGGAGCATACTCTGACGACTCTTTCCCAGGGAAAGAGGTCGGTGGCAGAGTATGAGGTGGAGTTAATAGCGTGGTGCGCTTCGTGCCGGCTGTGGCAGCCGACGATCGGGAGAAGGCAAGGTGGTTCCGTAGAGGCCTCAACCGGGAGTTCAGAGTTGTCATGGGGGCTACTGTCCCTCGTGACTTCTACTCCGTGGTGGAGCAGGCGAATGGCATGGAGCTCGAGTTGGAGCTCTCCTGGGAAAAGCAAAACCCGGGTGGTTCAGGGGTTCCTGTGGCCCCAGGCGGGGGCCAGAAGAGGACCTTTGGTGGAGGAGGTGGGTCTTCTCAGCGACCAACCTTCAAGAAGTTCAAGGGGGGATAGGGCTTCACCTCAGGGGCTAAGATGAGGCCGCCTCGCTGCCTTCCTCGCGAGCGGTTGTTTCGGCCCTGTGCCTGGGCAGGGCATGTTGTGTTTCAAGTGCGGTGGTGAGCACCGTGCTTCAGAGTGTGGTTGGACCGGGAGTTGCAACCACTGTGGCAAGCCTGGCCACATGGGACGAGTCTGCCGGATGAATCTCGGTAGCATCATCAAGTGGGAGACGGTGCCTTCTCCTCCAACTCCAGCGGCCTCTTCCAGAGGATCGGTGCACATGATGGCTGCTCCTGCTCCTCACCCTTTGCGTGGCGCCACCGGGCCGCTTCTCGGTGCTCGCAGCCATCTGCTTCCTCCGTAGTTGCCTCCTCCGCCCCAGCTCTGTTGGGGCATTAGCCGAGTCGGGGCTCCTCGTCCGGCGCCACGAGTGTGCAGCTTTGCCGGCCGAAGTCGGCCGTGCATCCAGAGGTAGTTTCGTGTACTACCCGAAACCACCTCTGATGCGTGGTCGACTTGGCCCGGCAAAGCCGCACTCCTGGTCGGTGCTCGTGGATTCCGTTGATGCCTTTGTTCTGTTTGATTCCGGAGCATCCTATTCTTTTGTGTCGTCTGAGTTTGCTAGTAGAGCTAAGTTGGGAGTTCAGCGGATTTCTGAGTCTGTGTTAGTCAGTTCTCCTGGGGGTTTGATTACTAGCTCTTTGGTTTGCCCAGGTTGCACCATTGCCATTGATGATGAGGTTTTCTTTGCCAATCTTATGGTGATCTAGTTGGCTCCTTTTGATGTCATTTTGGGCATGGACTGGTTGCATCAGTACCGCGCCAAGATCTGTTGCTTTTTGCGGACGGTTACCTTGCAGGCCCCGTCAGGGGTAGAGTTAACCTTTTAGGGTGGTTTACCTTCCAGTTCTGTCTTTGCTTTGGCTAGTCTGTTTTCTGGTCGCCGTTTGAGGCAGTTGGGTTTCCTCATGACCTTGTCTGAGAAGCCATCTTCTTCAGTTTCCATTGAGGAGATTCGTGTAGTGAAGGAGTTTGTTGATGTGTTCCCTGATGAGTTGACTGGTCTACCTCCTGTGAGTAATGTGGAGTTTCGTATTGATCTTGTTCCGGGCACTCGACCTATTTCTATCTCTCCATACCGCTTGGGTCGTCCTTTTCAAGATGAGTTGAAGAAGTAGTTGGAGGATTTGTTGGCCAAGGGCTTTATTCGGCGTAGCGTTTCGCCATGGGGAGCACCCGTTCTCTTCGTCTAGAAGAAGGATGGAAGTTGGCGCATGTGCATTGATTATCGTGCTCTTAATCAAGTGACAATCAAGAACAAGTATCCTTTGCCTCGCATTGAGGATCTGTTTGACCAACTGAAGGGAGCAAAGGTGTTCTCCAAGATTGATCTTCAGTCGGGGTATAATCAGATTCGTGTGAGGGAGCAGGACATTGAGAAGACTGCTTTCTCCACTAGGTATGGGCATTATGAATTTAAAGTTATGTCTTTTGGACTAACTAATGCTCCTGTTGTCTTTATGGAGGCGATGAACAGTATGCTACACAAGTACCTTGATGAGTTTGTGGTAGTGTTCATCGATGACATTCTGGTTTACTCTAAATCAGAAGAGGAGCATGAGCGACATTTGAGGCTGGTGCTGAGCACCTTGAGGGAGAATCAGCTCTTTGCTAAAAAGTGCGAATTCTGGATTTCAGAAGTGGGTTTTCTTGGTCACATCATCAATCCAGAGGGCATATCTTTAGATCCTAGCAAAGTATCAGCAGTTTTGGATTGGAAGAGGCCTTCCAATGTCAAAGAGGTGCGTAGTTTCCTTGGGTTAGCTGGCTACTATCGGTGTTTTGTGCAGGATTTCTCTATCATTGCCAAGCCACTTTTGCAGCTGACTCAGAAGGGGATGAAATTTCAGTGGACTGCAGAGTGTGAGCACATTTTTTGCACTTTGAAGGAGAAGTTAGTGACTGCTCCTGTTCTTACCCTTCCCGAGCCGGGGAAGCGCTTTACTGTTTATTCTGATGCTTCTCGTTTGGGACTTGGTTGTGTGCTCATGCAAGATGGCAAGGTGATTGCTTACGCATCAAGGCAGCTGAAAAAGCATGAGCAGAACTATCCCACGCATGATCTTGAGCTAGCCGCTATGGTGTTTGCACTAAAGATATGGAGGCATTACCTGTATGGCGAGTCTTGTGATATCTTCACTGATCACAAGAACCTCAACTACATCTTTACTCAGAAAGATTTGAACTTGAGGCAGAGGAGGTGGCTAGAGTTGATAAAGGACTATGACCTCACTATCCAGTACCATCCGGGTAAGGCAAATGTGGTGGTCGGCGCTCTCGATGCAAGACAATGCCCCCTGTTGTTGATTGTCTTGTTGCTGATTTTGAGCGTTTGGGAGTCTCCTACTGTTTTGCGGGGACCGTGCAGGCTGAAACTCAATTGATTCTTGAGTCAGCGATTCTCGAGCGTGTGTGGGAGGCACAGCAGCATGATCGGTTGCTCCAGCAGGTGAGGAAACGCCTTGAGGATGGTAAGTCTGGAGACTTTACCGTTGATGATGTGGGAGCTTTGAGGTTTTAGGGTCGTCTGTGCGTGCCTCAGAAATCCCAAGTGAAAGAGGATATTCTGAAAGAGGCTCATCGCACCCCGTACACGGTCCATCCTGGGGAGACCAAGATGTACAGGGACTTGAAAAAGAATTTTTGGTGCAAAAGGATGAGAGTGGATATTGCCAAGTATGTGGCGTCTTGTGGGATCTATCAGAAGATCAAGGCTAAGCATAAGTGTCCCGCTGGTCTGTTGCAGCCATTGGAGATTCTTCTGTGGCCATGGGATGACATCTCCATGGATTTCGTGGTTGGCCTACCTCATACTCCACGAGGGAAGGATGTTGTTTGGGTTGTGGTGGACCGTCTCAGCAAGTCTGCGCATTTCATTCCTATCCGCACTACCAATTCAGCGAGCGAGTTGGCTCCCATCTATGTGCGGGAGATTGTGAGACTGCATGGTGTACCCAAGACCATTATTTCTGATCGGGATGCGAAGTTTGTCTCCAAGTTTTGGGAGAGCTTGCAGAGCGCTTTGGGTACGTAGCTTCGCCTTAGTACCGCTTTTCACCCTCAGACCGATGGGCATTCTGAGCATACTATTCAGACTTTGGAGGACATGCTCAGGGCCTGTGTGATGGCTTGGAAAGGTAGCTGGGAAGATCATTTGCCTCTTGCAGAGTTTGCTTACAATAACAGGTACCATTCCAGCATCCGGGCTGCTCCTTATGAGGTACTGTATGGCCGGAAGTGAAGATCGCCACTTTGTTGGGATGCCGTGGGCGAGAGAGCAGTTCTTGGACCGGATTGGGTTCAGCAGACTGTTGATCGCGTGGCGGAGGTACGACAGAACCTTCTCGCAGCGCAGAGCAGACAGAAAAGCTATGCTGATGTGAGGCGGCGAGATTTGGAGTTTGAGGTGGGTGATAGCGTACTCTTGCGAGTATCTCCCACCAAGGGTGTGGTGCGTTTTGGCACCAAAGGAAAGCTCAGTCCGATGTTTGTTGGGCCATTTCCTATCATCGCCCAAGTTGGTAGGCTGGCCTATCGTCTAGAGCTACCGGAGTCTATGCAAGGCGTGCATAATGTGTTCCATGTCTCGATGTTGAGGAAATACTTGCATGATCCGGAGTTGGTGGTTCCATTGGAACCACTAGTGCTTGAGCAGGACCTCACCTTCGAGTCCCGTCCTGTGGAAATTCTGGGGACTTCGGAGCGAGTAATGAAGAACAGGACGCTTAAGTTTGTCAAGGTCCTGTGGTCACATCAGACCGAGAGAGAAGCGACTTGGGAGCTGGAGTCTCGCATGCGCGAGAAGTATCCCGAGCTTTTCGTCTCAGGTATGTGATGTGAGACCTAGCTATCTTTTGCTTTGCTGGGTTGCGTTTGGGTGCGAATTAGATTCGAGGTCGAATCCTGTTAAAGGGGGGAAGAATGTGACACCACGGAGTGTCGTATCCTTATTTATTGAGCATGATGAGGTTAAAACTTTATGAAATGTGGAATTAAGGTTAAAACCTTAGGGTATGGAGGTTAATAGCGTTTCCGGGGTTTTGGGCCTTCCCGGGGGAGTTTGGGCCTAAAAGAGGGGGTTGTGGGCTTTGGTGGGATGGAGTGGGAATCCATTTAGGATTAGGAAAGAGGCTTAGGGCTGGTAAAGGGGGGCTTCCCTGCCCCGTTGTGCGTCCACCCCTGCCCTAGCTTGCGCCCCACCTCTCCTCCTCCCTTGCCTAGCCGCCCCTCCCTCTCCCTTGGCCGTGCGCCTCCCCCTCCCTTGCCCCCATTGATCCCCACCTCTCCACCACCTCTCCTCCACCCCCTTTCTTCCCTAGGGTGGCCTCCCCACCCCTGCACCTTGTGGATCCATCCGTTGGAGCGAGGAGCGATCCGAGAGGAGTTTCGTTGGGATTTCGGTCGTCGGGCGAAGGTATGGCCATGGAACTCCTTGGGGTTGGGCTAGGTACTGTTCTAAGGGTGTTTATCATGGTTTTAGATCAATTGGTGGTGCTGGACATGAGTAGATTGGATTAGATCTAGATGTTGCCATGTTTCTGTTTTGGGATAGCATGAGCAGTCGACCTAGGGTTCTGTTTTTCGCCAATTTAGATTTGGAATCTGGTCATACGGACGTTGAAGAAGTTGTAGGTAATTTAAATATCTTTCCGTGGACATAAAGAACGTTAAATTATGATCATCCGTTTGAAAGTTATGACTGTTTTACCGAGCGTGTTAAAATCTGTGACGTGATTGGAACAGATCACGGTATTTTGTCAGTCTTTCCCTATAACTAGAAAAAGTTGGGAAATTTCCTAAGCTACGCGAGGATGTACTCTTTTAATTGATTCGGAGTCCCAGAACTCAAGTTATGCCTTTTGGAATGCTGCTGTCCCGACGGGACAGAACCTCTGTTTTTAGGTTTTGCGAGTAGTTGGCAATGTCAGGGTAGATGAGGGTTTGCGTACTGTTTTGTGGACATGATTATGAGTGTGTGATGCCTATGTGCAGGTGGTGCGACACCGGGAGTGCCTTCTACTTCCCGCCAATCCGTTGCCCGTGGTTGAGGCAAGTGTGTTGTAATGGATAGCGATTTGTAGGTTGCTTGTTGAGAATAGATGAAATTGATTACAAGATATATGATCACTTGCCATGCTTTAATGATTGCCAATGATATGATGAGCATGTTTATTATGTTATGATGCCATGTGTTAATGTACGAGTTAAATATGATGTTGGCATAATTGCATACATGGCATGTTACATGGCCCGGGCGGTGAGAAAGTCATAACTAGTCCAGGGAAGATCGGTGAGAAAGTTATGACTAATCCGGAGAGCCATTGAGTAAGTCCTACATCGTGATTCCATCCACGTGGTGTTTGGAAGCGAGGAGTAGGCACCCTCCATCTTCGGGATGGAAGGGGGGAGAGGGTGCACACCGACGGGTGTGTACTCAACCATATCGGTATGAGTTTCCAAGGAGACATGAGCATTGCATTGCATACATAGTGATGATGATAATGTTATGTGTTCATGAATGAGATGATATACCTGATGTGAGACATTATTGCCATGTTATTGTTCTTGTTGTCCATTGCAATATGCTTGCTTAGTTTCGAATTCACGCTTGTGTTTTCTTGTTGTTTTAGGTACCATGAGACCGGCATGCGGGGAAGGGAAATAGACACACTTCCACACGTAGCTTTACTCCTTTGATTTCACAAGTCATTCAATTTGTGTTGAGAATAAATTGCGTGTGATGATCATTGCTTTAAGGTTTAGCTTTGCTAAATGAGAGTCTTTTCGTTCGTTTGACTCTTGGAGACATCATATGTTTGGAACTAGACATATATTGTTGCTAAGTCGTTAATCATTGTTGTTTTTAGTTGTCTCTTCTATTCCATATATTGCTAAACTGTTGTTGTTCCTTCAAATCATGTTAAAACAAAGGAGATGCTGCCGAAATCTCGGTTTTTAGCATGTGCGCCTTTGCCGGAATTTATGTTTAATTGTGGTGTTTAGATGTTGTTTAGCTTATGTTTGGTAGCATTCAGGCATATTAAATGCTGGGGTGTTACATCATCTTTAGCCAAATCTTCAGGGGGATGTGGGTTGTTGTCCCTGCAAAAATAGATGAAGAAATGAAACTGATCTGCATTCGAGTTCTCAGTAGCCAAAAAACATACACGCGTACACAATGTGGATTTCCATACCTCACTCAAGAACTGTCACATACTAACATACACAAGCGTATCTCAATCTTTTAATTTTTTTTGATTACTTACCCTTTTCTAAGTTTTCTAGTGTTATTCAGCTATCCAAGCTAATCCCTTCAATATATCTCATTTTTCGCTTTACAAATCTAAGGTTTATCTGAAGCTAGCATATCATAAAGAAATTGCAAGTAGAATGTCCATCTTTTCAGTCCACAGTACGATAGTAACATATTGCTTCAGGGTTTAGACTACAAAGGCAATCAAATACTGATTCTAATGATATAGCCTAGAAGACTAGCAAGCATCAAGTGAAAAACATCAGTCTCCATCAATTATGACGTCGAATACAGGGCGTCTAGCTTATTGTTTACATGTAGATAATTAATTGCATAAGACATGCACTGAAGGATCTACAACAAGACAAAGACAATGATGTGTATGTGCTTACATTGTGACAGGAAATAGTAGACAAGCATGTTTGCAAAGCGTGTTGCTTCACTCAACAACTGAATCTACTCATACTATAATCTACAGGCTAACACATCGAAATGAAAATTATAGCATACCATGTAATTCATAACACTCACGGGAGTCACTACCTAATATGAACAGGATATATGGCACTCAACATGAGCAAAACAAACTTTATTGCATCACCAATTAGGCCAAACCGAACAAAAAATACAAACTACCGAACAGCGTGTGAGAAACGGGAACATATATGTCACACTGGGCATGAGTAAATGAATCATTGCATTATCAATAAGGGCAACAGCACACCAAAATATCAATTACTGAGCGCTAATACGTGACAGAAACGGAGAAATCATTCATACATGATGCTCTGATTCTTCTACCAATATGCAAACTTTGGCTTATCAAAACTAGAAACCACAATTCCTTCTCAACAAATCAGCAAAATAGAGGAAGCATCTAATTTGGGAAGGAAATGCTTACCATGCTGCCGGATCAAAAGATGGAGGAGGCATCCATGGCATCGGTGACGCTGGTGACAAGCCGGCGATAGAGTTCAGGCCCATCCGGTCCACCGGCGCCACCACATCTCTCTGCTCCACCGCCACCGCAGCGCCCCTCCGTGCAGCCGCCGCAGCGCCCCTCTGCTCTGATTCGTCCATCTCAACCAACTGGGGGCAAATGCTGTGCTCTAGTGGGGGAAGAGATGGAGAATGGGGGAGGGGAACGATTTCTGCACTTGGCGCGCATGGAGAAAAAAAAAGGATGCCGCCATCTCGTTTTTTCGCGCGCACGCTGCTCCGGATCCTCCGAACCCATTGCCAGGAGATGAAGCATGTACAACGGTGGAGAATGGGCGTCGCCTGCCTCGGAGCACGAGCGACTACCGTCGCCTCGCGAGAAGACGGCTCTCCTCTCTCTGCTCATTTAATTGTGTCCACGTAGGACTAAAATGCTAGTGTGGCACTGTATAGACAACAGTTGTCTAACTGTTGTACATGCTCAATCAACATCTAGTAAGGCACAAGACACACCAGACTCAGACAAATATCACAGCTGTAGTCTAGGCAACAGTGCTGGTCCAACAATTGTTCATACTATGCCGGCGGTATATGCTTATTCGCAGAAGTAGTAATCATTGATAAATCAAATCACCGGCTGGTACATGTGTGCAGCCATTACAATCCCATTGATGTAGAAGTGCTTTGTCGTCTTCCCAGACATGACATCTTCCTTACAGTTTATAGTATTGAACACGACGAGCCCGTGCTTCGGAGTCTCCCCCTCAAGGACATCAGTCTCCATTGTAATCCTCTCGATGCAATCCTCCCCATTATTCTCCCTGCATCCAAGCACAAACAAGTACACAGCTCCAAAGGTTACTTCAGAGACTAATATTCAGATCCAACTCCTAAATATTGAATTCACGCAACTGCAGCTTTGGTTAGTAGTAGTACTAATTACTACGCAGTACATACTTGGTGAAGAATTCATAGATAGCCTCTTCACTTATCGGGCAGCCTTGGGAGAAGGTGATGAACACGGAGCGAAAGTCTTCCAGCTCCGCCATCACACTGGGGAGGTGCACGGCTGTCAACTCCGGCGGGACGGTGTTGCCGAGCAAGCCAGCCCAGTAATGCGACTTCAGAACCTGGTATGTCTCGTTGAAGATGACGGCAGCGACGCCATTCCGGATGCTGTAGATGCCCCGTAGGACTAGCTCCCGGTGGAACCGGAGGAACCTGTAGTCTATTAGCCCCCGCCGGCACATGCACATGTTGGCAATGGTCGGGATGCCGGCTATACTCGCCGTCAGCCGGTGGCCGTCATAGAGATACCTCATTATAGCATCTGCCTCCATGACAACATTCCCTATCCTGTTATTGTCTCTCAAGGTTGCTGTATTATCAATGATATCTTTGGGAATTCCGATAGCCATATGAAGCCACAATAGCAGAACCACCACATTCTGGGCCTGTTCCTGAGAGATGCCCCAGTAAAGAAGGCGCTCGTACAAGAATCGGGCTGTGATGTTTTTGGTGAGGACATCCCAGATACTAGCCATGGCTCTCTCTCAAAGGGAGATCTGGAGAAGGAAGCTGACTGATTTTGTTTTCATTGAAAAAGGAGAGGGATGGTGTTTTAGTGAAGGGAGGCGATTGGGATGCCGGGGGTTTATACCGTGTCCAGCCTCAAAATAAGCCATAGGTTCGGTGAAGGTAGTAAGCTAGTATTGATTGGGTCGATACGGTGGATACTAAAAACATTTTGTGCATTTAAATTTGTGCTAGGAGCAGGTACAATAGCGAAGTTCCTACTAATTAATAGTAAGTTAAAAGCTAATTTGTATAGTAACTGTCTCTAAAGATTGTCTCTAAATATTGTGTAATAATTATATCTTCTCTCTTATACATAAATAATCTATCTATACTCTCGTGCAAAACTGGCTACTAAATAAGAGTTAGCTCTCTTTTCTCTGTTTTTTTGTCACCCTTCCACAGATAAAGCTGACGTGCATAGACTAATAGTAAGCCAAGGTGACCTTTGTTATAAAACGTAGTCGTTCACCCACGCTAATCAACAACACGCCAATGCAATCACACGAACAGAAGTAGAAGTGCAAGTAGAAGCTCACACAATGTTAAGGGGAAAAATTCTCTCTTTATTAGATTGGTTTTTCTGTACAAGGGAAATCCCAATATATAGTAGAAAAATCCCTGAAGATCAATTCGGATTCGCCCACTAATAAATAGAGTTCTTCCATTCAGGGACATGGATTCTATCCATATCATAACACTCCCTCTTGGGTGAATACCGCATAATGCACATGTCTCATTAAAAACTCATCAAAAAAACCAGTGAGAAAAAAGATGGAGAAAAGAGTACATAGCACTTGCACTCCATGTTGCACTAATTGCCTCATTAAAAACCTTTATGTGAGAAACTTTAGAAAAACTCACTATGAGAAAAAGAGCACAACTCATAATCTCCAGGATATAAAATATGATCTTTAGGATCATGCAAAAGGGGTCATGGTTCAGGGATTTACTCCCCATAAACACTGCAAATCTCTAAGTCGTCCCATCCCGATGCCATTAATGCACCTTTGGAAAGTGGACTTTGGTAAAGATTTTGTGAATAAATCTACTAGATTTTCACTTGACTTATTTGCATTATTTTTATCTCACCATTCTTCTGGAGTTCACGAGGATAAATTTTTTTGGGGCAATATGCTTCGTAATGTTGCTCTTTACATAACCCATTTGCATTTGTGCAACACAAATAGCATTATCTTCATATATAATGGTAGGGGTATCGACGGTATTAAGACCACATGATTTCTGGATATGGTTAATTACTCGTCTTAGCCAAACACACTTATGTGAGGTTTCATATAAAGATATAATCTCTGAGTGGTTGGTAGAAGTGGCTATCAAGGTCTGCTTAAAAGACCGCCAATAAATGGTTGTACCACCACAGAGAAACATAAAATCAGTATGAGATTTGGCACTGTGGGGATTAGATAGATAGCCAGCATCCATATATCCCACCATGGCTAAGTCTTGATTCTTCTGGTAAAATAAACCAAGATCTTGAGTACCATGGAGGTATTGAATTAAAGTGTTGACACCAATCCAATGTCTTCTAGTTGAGGCTGCATCGTCTCTTGATAGCAAATTTACTGCGAATGCAAGATTAGACATTGTGCAATTCGCAAGATAAATAAGTGCACCAATAGCACTTAAATGTGGGACTTCAGATCGTAAGACTTCCTCATTTTCAATCTTTGGTCTAAATGGGTCTTTATCCGCTTCAAGGGATCTAACATCCATGGGGTTTTCAAAGGATGAGATTTATCCATATTAAATCTTTCCAATACCTTCTTGGTATAGGAAGACTGGTGTACAAAGATTCCTTCTGGGAAATGCTCAAGCTGCAGGCCTAATTAAAATTTGGTTTTACCCAAATCTTTCGTCTCAAACTGCGTCGTGAGGTAAACACTAGCTACCTTTTATCTCCTCTATAGTTCCGATGATATTCATATCATCGACATATACCAAGATGATATAAAATCCATTCTATGATTTTTTTATGAACACACAGGGACAATCTTCATTATTTGAATATCCCTTCTTAAGGAGGAATTCAATAAGTTGGTTATACCACATCCTTCCTGCTGTTTTAATCCATGTAATGATCTCTTCAGTTTGATGCTATACATGTTGCGATTATTAGGATCCAGAACTTTGACTCTTTCAGGGAATTTCATATAAATATCCGTATTCAATGACCCATATAAATATATGATCACTACATCTATCAAATGCATTGTTAAATTTTAGCTTGCTGCCATTGATATTAAATATTGGAATGTTATTCCACTCTTATAGGAGAATATATTTCATCGTAATTAATGCCGGGTCTCTACGTGAACCCATGTGCTACAAGCCTCACTTTATATCTCACCACCTAGTTATTTTCATTTCACTTCCAGATGAACACACATTTTGATCCTACAGGGAACACTTTAGGAAGTGTTCGATCAACAAGACCAGAAACTTTGGTCTTATTAAGCGATCACAATTCTGCCTCAATTGCTTCTTTCCATTTGACCCAATCTGAGCGCTTTTAGCACTCTTGCATGGACTTTGGTTCTAGATTCAGTTCAAGAGTTTTTGCAATTTTAGAGGCAAAATAAATATCAACAATTATAGTCTTTCTCTTGTGTAATTCCCCTAAATCCACATAATTGGTAGATATTTCTTCATTTATTTTTTTGAGCTCCTCGTGATTTCCCATAACGATGGAGTCTGGGTGTTCTAACTTCCCAACGTTAGATTGTGCGCGCAAATGTATGCTAGGATTATCATCTTTAGGATGGGTTACTTCAGGGATATTACCATCTCCAGGATGACTCACTTCAGAGATTTTCTTAACATTAGGTTGAGCTTCTTCCACTATCACTAGTAGTGATCTCATTTGGTCGGTCCTCTGTTTCTGTAGATATCTCCACGGAATAGAGTCCCGTGCTCCTGGAGGCCTCCCCCTCTTTTTTCATGAGGGGCAAGAGTGGGTTGACTATCCTTCCGGGGTATTTCCACTCTTTCAGGGGCATTTACGGTAGTTATATGAGATTTTGTCACTCCCTCATAATCAGTGAAGACATCTGGCAAATTATTAGCTATTTGTTGCAGATTTCTTATCCTTCGAACTTCAAGTTTTGTTTCTTTAGTGCGTGGATCTCAAAACTGAATGCCAATGACATTCTAATAAATTTCTCAGCATTCTTTAATGTGGTACTTATCTCTCCCTAATGTTGAAAAATTGTCTTCATCAAAAATACAATCAGCGTACCTAGCCATTTACAAATCCCCTGTCATAGGTTCAAGGTATTTAATTATTGATGGAGATTCATAACCTACATAGATCCCCAACATCTGGTGAGGGCCCATGGTTGTATGCTATGGTGAAGAGATTGGCATGTATATAGCATAGCCAAATTTTCGCAGATGGAAAATACTTGATTCTTTTGCGCGCACTATCTACAAAGAGGAAATTTCATGATATTGTAACATCCTCAATTTTGGTCTGCTGCCAAAATTTAATTTAAATTAATTAAATTCAAATTTTGGATTTTCCTTGGTGTTTAACTTAACCTGGCATCCTTATCCGTCCAAAATCGGAATTCAATTCTCCTTCGCCCGAAAAATCAAATTTCCGGATTCCCGTCAGTACCCGAAATTCCACTTGAGTTTGAAAATGCTCCAAAAATCCCGAAACCTATTGCATTAGGTCCCAAATATTCCAAAAACATTTTGGGATTTTTCCCAAGATTTTTCGAGACTCTTCGCTAGTTTATCTCGCGCGGCTTTCGCCAAAAGTCCTTTATTCGTTCCAGAATATTCTAAATTCCAAATTTCATCCAAATTCTGCGAAACCAACTTTATTGCATTCCAAATATTCCCTATTGGTTCTAGGAATTTTCCGGAATTTCTAGACCATTTTTCTTAATTTTTCTCCCGCGTGAATCCTTTCACTTAACTCCGGCCAATGGAGCGTCGCCACGTGGCGGACACTGTTGGAGCTTCTTCTCCATGCGTGCTTGGCTTCCAGGGAAAGAACAGAAGCTTCCTTTCATAGCTCCACCCAATCAATCCTCCATAACTCCTTCAATATTGCACCAAATCGCGCAAGACCGGATCCGTTGGATTTGTAATGGCGAGACCATTCCATCCCCCACGATCTTCAGCCCTAAACCTCGCCGGATTTTGAATAGTAACACAAAAACCGAAATCCACCATTATTGTCATAAATCGGCCGTTTCAACTCCGTTTTGCATGATTCCACCTCCATTTACTTTGTGTTGGAGTCCTCTTCCCGGTGGTCTCATCCTCCTTTGGACTCCCCACGCCATTCGTCCGTGAGATCGAGAAAACCGGCGACGAACTACGTTCTTCGTTCTCGCCGGCGTATTTTATTTTCCGGTGAGTCAAATCCAACTCCGCTTGATCCATTGTGTGCGTATGGAAGCCACGATCATAACTCCTCCATCAATTTTAGGTTTCGTCGAGTTTCGACTTTGAATTTCGCGGTTAAACCTCGTCGGTTGAACCACTGTTCGTCGTCGAATTCATCTTCCCCGGTGAGCTATGGTTCAATTACTCGCAATTCTATGCTCCCCTAGATGCCCTCTAATTGATCCAACATGTAACACCCCGGCATTTAATATGCCCGACTGCTACCAAACATAAGCTAAACAACATCTAAGTACCACAATTAAACATAAATTCCAACAAAGGTTCATATGCTAAAAACCGATATTTCGGCAGCATCTCCTTTGTTTTTCCATGAATTAACACAATCTCAATATCATGGCAAGATATATATCATAGCACACGACATCTAAAACAACAACATAAATGGACATAACATCAAGTTACGCCAAAAATACCACGCTTAACCACTTCATAAACTATAACGAAGCAAATAAGGATTCACAAGCATGCTAGATTAAACCATACATTAAGTTTAGGGCACAACTCTTAATATCATGTCTCCAAGTGGTTAATTATGGACTATGATGGTGGAGCTACGTGTAGAAGTGTAGCTAGATCCCTTTTTCCCGCATGCCGATCTCAAAGTACCTAAAAACAACATAAAACACAAGCGTGAGTTCGAAAACTCAGCAAGCATATTGTAATGGACAACAAGACCATTTACAAGACAATAATACCTCACATCACATATAACATCTCATACTTGAGCACATAACAACATCATCATCATAAAAAAAAATGTATTGCAATGCAATGCAATGTTATGCTCATATCTCCATGGAAACTCATACCGGTATGGTTGAGTACACACCGTCGGTGTGCACCCTCTCCCCTTCCATCCCGAAGATGGAGGGTGCCTACTCCTCGCCTTCCACAACCCACGGTAGATGGAATCACGATGTAGGACTTACTCTAATGGCTCTCCGGATTAGTCATAACTTTCTCACCGACCTTCCCGGATTAGTTAATGACTTTCACCGCCTCGGCCATGTAACATGTCATGCATGCAACTATGCCAATTATCATATTTCACATGTACATAAACATATGGCAACTCATCATGACAAATATAAACACATGGCATCGAACCATGATAATCATACTCAATATTTCATTGGAAAACAGCAAGCATGGCAAGTGAGCATAGCAAGTGTTCAATCTTTCACCCAATACCAACAAACAACCTACAATCCGCTATACATTACAACACACTTGCCTCAACCGCGGGCGACGGATTTGTGGGACGTAGAGGGCACTCCCGGTGTCACACCACCTGCACATAGGCATCACACACTCACAATAATACCCGCAAAACAGTACACAAATCCCCATCTAACCCGACATTACCCACTACTTGCAAACCTAAAAACAGAGGTTCTGTCCCGGCGGGACAGCAGCCTTGCAATGGCCATAACTTGAGTTCTGGGACTCCAAATCGATTAAACGAGTACACCATCGCGAAGCTTAGGAAATTTCCTACCTTTTTCTAGTTATACGGAAAGACTGATTCGGAATCTAAAATTGTTTAATCTACAGATTACTACGATCTGTTCCAATCGCGTCACAGATTTTAACACGCTCGGTAAAACGGCCATAACTTTCAAACGGCTGATCGGATTTTAACGTGCTTTATGTCCGCGGAAAGATAATTAAATTATCTACAACTTCTTTTAAGTCTGTACGGACAGATTCGGATTCTAAATCGACGAAAACTCGAACCCTAGCCCGACTGCTCAATCTGCCCAAAAACAGAAACGTGGCAACGTCTAGATCTAACCCAAAGAACTCCAATCCAGCACCACCAATTGATCTAAAAACTTGATAATCACCATAAGAACAGTACCTAGATCAATTCCAAGGATCCCCATGATCATACCTTTGCCCAACGAACGAATCTTCAATAGATCTCCTCGCGGATCGCTTCCTCGCTCCACGCTCCTCGCTCCTCGCTCCTCGCTCCAACGGATGGATCCACAAGGTGCAGAGGTGTGGAGACCACCCTAGGGCAGCAAGGGGTGGAGGAGAGGTGGTGGAGAGGTGCGAGCAATGGGGCAAAGGGGAGGTGGAGGCGCACAAGAGGGAGAGGGAGAGGGGTGGCGGCTAGGGCTTAGGAGGGGGAGGTGGGGGCGCCCATGGGAAGGGGGAGCACGCCCAAAAGGCTGATGGGGATCCCTTTTACCAGCCCCCACACCCAATTCTAGTCCGTTACAGAGACCTGATCCATCCCACCAAAGCCCACCAAGGCCCAAAACTCCCCCGGGAAGGCCCAAAACCTCGAAAACGGCCCGGAAAAGCCCCGGAAAAGCTATTAACCTCCATATCCTATAGTTTTAACCTTAATTCCACATCTCATAATGTTATTAACCTTATCATGCACGTTAAATAAGGTTACGACACTCCGTGGCGACATAACACTTCAACCGGCCCAAAAATGCGAGAAAACCCTAAGCCGAAAGGTTTTATTCTCTAGTTTCACCTTCTATAACGTCACACCAAACCATAGTGTCACATTCTTCCCCCCTTCAACAGGATTCGACCTCGAATCCGAAGGACGCCAAAAACAACAACAAAGTCCCCAAGGGACAAAAGGCTTCTCTGCAGCACAAAACATTCGCACAACGACTAGAACCGGAAACGAACGACAAACGAGTTCCCAAAACCAACACTTAAAGAAAAAGTGTTGATCTAGCTCAACTAAGGGCAACCGCTCACAGTTCAATTTTCAATTCAAATCCCAAACAGAATCTGCGTTTGAACCTCGAAGGGCTTCAACAACCCAAAACGCTCGAATCCTCACGACAAACACCTCACCCTTCTATCACAACCTACCTGACTACACACTGCAATAAACTCAACATGACAAAGTCAAAGGAAGTCACAATTCCTTTAACGACATCTCTTCATTCCCGAAAGTTTCCATCGAGGGGAATAACTCATTAAGGCACACTAGCCCTTCCGATACACGATCATACTAACATTTTATTCCATCCTTTCCCATGCAAGACTCAAACCCAAAAACAACTAGTGAAGACAACTGCTCACGGCAGGGCAATTATCACCGATCTACCGTCAACTTCACTTCCACCCATCGCTACTCTTAGTAAAGGTTAAACCCATACATCATCAACCTCCATCACAAACCACCCTTATACCACTAAGGTTCGACACCTAGCCCAAGCTAGGATCGAAAACCTTACCAAACCACAATTGGTTCCTTTCTTAAGAGGGTCTCGCCCTCACACAAAAACACTTAGCTATCAAGCCCAAGTGTACACACAACAACTCAAACCCAAAGTGTTAACAACCATTTTGGAAAGAATTCGGCAACATCCAAGCCAAAACACAAAGGAAGCATAAATCCCCTACATCACAACAAACATACCAGAAATTGTTCATTGCTTCTTTTCATACTAGAAAGCAAGGGAAATCTCGTTTCATGACATAAATGCACACTCTTCAGGTGCACTCCGGATTAGTCATATCTCCATATATGACTTTCTCACCGACCTGGTTCAACGACTCTTTTATCATTTAACATGTAAAAACGATGTCATGTTTACTTTTCACCATTCCCTCATCATGTAACCACACTACCGAATAGTCATTCACATGATGACTTTTGCCTCGGTATCATATGAATAAATCTCGAATAACATCGAGAGTTGCGCTAATTCATATAAACTATGACGGCAACATCATTAATCAACAAAACACCACATCGTGTGAAAACCCATCTTCGATTTAACACTAGCTTTGCAACACCTCGCAAAATCAAACTCAACCCTTTGGAACATAACATCGACTCCAAAATCAAACATCTGTGAACACAAGCGCCATAAATTTTTATCAAAAGAGAGGGAAACTCAATCCAAAAGAAAACTCTTCACTAACCAAATTCACTTGTGAAACATTCATAAAAATCCAGACTTGTAAAACACCCGCACACCGCACACATTTTCCAAATGACTCAACTCTAGTCAAATAGAGTTACACATCAAGGGCTTAACTCAAAAGTTTCCAACACAACCCTTTAAAACCATCTTCTTCCTTTTAAAAATAATACCAAAGATAAATCAGGTCACGCGAAGGGCGCGATCCACTCAAAAACTTTTTGATGTAAACTCAAACTCACAACACGAACTAAATAAATTCGCCAAAACCAAAGGTCAACACCAACCACTACGAGTTTTGGGGAAACTCTGAAACTCAACATAAGGAACACCTCAACCGAAAGCATTCAACCGAGATGGCAAACAACCAAACCAGTTTCAAAGGTTTTTAGACAACAGCTCAGCATGAAAGGAACCATCTCTAGTACTCCACTACGCTTTCCATTAAAGACTTCAATAATCACTATTTACTATCTGAGGAGCCCCAACACAATTCAACCGAAAGTTTCACAACAAATTCTTCCTCTAGTTACCATTCCCAACATTTTTTAATAAGGGTTTATGATGCTTATCAAAAAGGCACCCAACCAAGACTATAATGACATGATCCCCACGGCTCACCGAATCATAATACATCTTATTCTAAATTTGAAACATAGTACTTCCACAAATCTTTCAGCAAGATGTCTATAATGGTACGACCTGGCTAAATAACTTGTAGAAACCTAACTTAGACTCGCTAGTTGGTGGAATGTGGGTGCTAGATAGAGGCAAGTTGTACTCCCCACAAAACGCAAGAGGGGGCTTCTATACTGGGTAGATAGAACCTTAACAGTGGTGAAACCTCAGCGGGTGAGTCGGGTTAGGCGTATACATTGTAAAGGCCTTGTCATGATCTCTCTACCGGCACACCAAAGGAAGTGTGTTAATCGGGAGGCACCAAGAGAAAATCATGTCCTGTGGGTAAAGTTGTACACCTTTGCAGATTTAAAACTATTCGAATAGTCGTGCCTACGGTCAAAGGCAAAGCGAAGAATGCTTTCATACTGGTAGACTTTGGTTTTGATTTTGAAAATAAATACGGTTTTGTTTTGGGATTCGGGAGTGGTTAGAACTCTCGGATGTTTTATTGGCGGATTGAGCTAACCAGACAGATGGAACCTGTTTTGATCATGACGGATAGAGTCATGAATTGGATTACCATAATCTTTTAAAATGTGGCGGATAGAGCCTTCATACTGGTGATGGTGGATAGAACCTTCACTAGACTATTAAATACTTCAATTGCTAAAATAATTGTTAAAATGTGCTTTATGAAAATTATTATTAAGTATGGTTTGATGAAACTTAGCTTTATGCAAAAGAACCACAATAAGCCTTCCTTAGAAAGCCCTACATGTGCATACTTTCCCAGACTTACTGAGTACTTTTGTACTCACATGCTACACAAATGTTGTCTTCAGAAAACTACCAGGATGCAGCCGATGACGGTGAGTTCTATGATGAGGACTTCTTTGAAGATCGCCAAGACAACTAAGAGCGTGTTCCTAATCGTCACCTGTGGAGTTTTATGGGTTTTATCTCTTGTTGCTTTTATTTCCGCTGTTGTGAACTCTGCTCATGTGACCGAGTGATGTAATATTAGCCATGTGGCTGATACTTTATGTTTATTATATTATTTTGTTCTGTTCGGTAATGATTCATCACTATTTGACTGTGTGTGCTAGCTACTAATCTGGGACTAGTACGGCAATACACAGGAGATTTCGGATAGCCGATCCGGGGTCTCACAGATATGCCATTGGTCTGAGTTGAATTAATGTTGCAGCGTGCATCACTGCGTGGCCCCAACTACTGATGGGTAGCCTACAATTGTGCAAAAGTGGCATAGCAATAAATTTTATTCATTTAATTAATGACTCTGCAAGTCCATTTTGAGTGTGGAGATGTGGTACAAAATGTTCTACAATAATGCATAGAGCCATACAATAATCATTAAATGCTTTTGAGGTAAACTCACCGGCATTGTCTATTCGAAAAGACAATCCTTTCTTCTGAAAAGGAGGCTCTTAACTTAATTATTTGGGCAATTAAGTTTGCAAAAGCATGATTCCTAGTATATAAGAGATATACATAGAACCATCTAGCAGAAGCATCTATTAGTACCATGAAATATCTGAAGGGGCTCAACAGGGGCTGAATAGGCCCACAGATATCACCCTGAATTCTCTCTAGGAAATTTAGATATTCCTCCCTAACCTTTAGGTAAGAAGTTATAACTATGAGCTTTCCTTTGTCACAAGCAGGGCATACAAAATCTCCATATTTAGAAAAGTTTGTAGTTCTTATGCTATGGCCTACAAAATTATTAATTATTATTCTCATCATATTCAACCCAGGATAACCCAATCTATCATGCCAAACCTTAAAAATTTCTAGTCTTTAAGGATGGTTTTCATCGCAACATAAACTTCAAGTTTTATATATGTATAATATAACCCAGAGGAGAAGGAAGGAAGTTTTTCAACCACACGTTTATTGCTCCTGTAGGATCGAAGTATACGAATATAGCAATCAGAGGGGGGGTGAATGATTGTGCGGAAGCTAAAACCAAATTCTTGACCTATTAAAAGTTCACCCCAAAACAGAACCAAATAATTGCCTCGTTTTCGACAAAAACAGAATGACAGAGGTTTGGTAAAACAAGAATTCCCGGAGATCCAACCGTCGAAACGATCTGAAATTTGGACACAAGAAACTAGATTCCAATACGAATCGAACCCAAAAAGAATCAGCTCGATCGGACTTACGGATCAAAAGTTATGAGCTTCGCAAGCTTGCTGATCCAGAACTTGACGAGAATCAATCTAATCAAAACTTCAAGATTAAACAAGAACGACAAAAGATTGATCAACTAGACTTTGAGAAACACTAGATCAATACCCTAGAGAGGTTTTTGATGGATCAAATCAAGATAAAACTTGAAGAACAAAACCAATCTAGAACTAGAACAAACATGCAAACAAGAACCAAAACAGAAAATAATGTAGCGACGTGGTTCTTGTATGCACGCAAAAATCTTGGAAGAATTGATCTTTATTTCTTGTCTAAAATACTCTCATCAAAAGAGTACAAACCCTAAAACCAAGCTTAAAGCTTGATGCGCTCAGCTCTCCTTGATGCCTTTCAACAGGAGACCCCCACCTATTTAAAGCACCAACCCACAAAGAGTTCTCGAATACGATTCCTATTCCTAGAAGGAATCCGTATCCAACTCAACTCTACTTGGCCCAACCAGGCCGAGTACAACTCTTGCACGCGTATGGCAACCCTACCATACTTACGTGACTAACACTTTGCACGCGTATGGCCACCGCCATGCTCACGTGACTAACACTTTGCACGCGAATGACCTCCCGCCATTCTCACGTGACTAACCATTCTTCATGTGCACCATTCTCTTAGCCCGAACGCCCCGCATGACATCCTTGACCACCAAGACCTCGGTTCCTCCTGAACCTAGTCCCGAACCTCAGTTCCTCCATGAACCTAGTTCCGGTCCCGTCATCGACCACATTCGTCTTTGAGCAATACCGCACATGAACAAACCACAAACAAATCCGAGCACAAGTCCACGACTTGACTCAATGTCAATCCATGCAACTACTCACATGAGTATTGCATAAAGTCCACTTCAAAAGAAGCATCATGAAATCATTACAAATTTCAAATTCACATTCAAAATTCAAATCCAAATCGTTCAAAACCCTAATTGAGCGAAAACGCATTCACGACGGACAAACAAAGTTGGTCCGTTGTATAAAGAAAAGTTTCTGTTCCAAGAAGCCAACCAAACGCGGAAAAACACGTTCACAACGGACAAACAAAGTTGGTCCGTTGTACATGCAAAAATGGCTTCGGTCATGAGCTCAAAACAAGTTCACAACGGACCCCGAAGCTTGTCCTACAAGAACGCATGCCACGCTCGGTTTCACAAAAGTAAAACCCTAGAAAAAGTCCATTCACGACGGACAAAAAGAATTAGTCCGTTGTACATGTGAAAATCTTGGTTCCAAGAAATTATCCAAACCGAAAAAGCTTGTTCACAACGGACCAAGAAAAACTGTCCGTTGTACATGTGAAAATGACTTGGTCATGGGCTCAAAACATGTTCACAACATGCACCCAAAACACTGTCCGTCGCAGATGGGAAACTTACTGTTTCTTGAGAACTTTGTCCGGCGCTAATGCGTAACTTACTGTTTCTTGTCAAATTGTCAAAACACATGAACAAACACATTTTGCAAATTCAAATCTAAGTTAATTTTTCAGTTCAAAGCCAATTTTTCAGCACATGATTTCACAATCTCCCCCTTGATGAAAACATTGGCAACACCACTTAGAATTGAACATTTGGCATTCACTTTACAAAAAGATTTTGAAACCGAAAGGATCAAAGACCGAAGGAAGAAAACACAGAATTCCCCCTTTGTTAAGGAAAATGTGTGTGAATGTGCAATGTGTCCAAAAATTTCAAAAATTCTCCAAACTTCTCCCAAAATTCTCAAATTTCCAAATACAACTCTCCCTTTTTCTTTAAACTTTTCAAAGAAAGATTTCCAAATTTCTCCCCCTTTGACAATGGATTCATCAAGAGTAAAAGAGAGAACAGGTTCAAAATTTTTCCTGAAACAATGATTTCACCAAGAGAAACAAGGGAGTGCCAAGATAGGAAAAGATGAGCTCATTCGATCATATAACCTTATATATCACATAATATGCAAAATACATGATCTTGATGTGATTTTAACAAGTTAGGGAATGACATGCATCTCAACCTCAATTTAGTCAACTATAGCCAAGTACTAAGCTAGATCTTAGCAGAAAAAGCAAGACTTTAAAAATTGAAGCAACTAACAACTTAGGGCGAGCAAGTAGTTTCAACTCCAATCTAGTAGACCAATTTAATCTTTAAACAATAAGTTGCATGTGGCATGCTTGAAGCATACTTCTTTTATTTTCTAGGAGTGGCATGCTTGAAGCATACATCTTATCTTTTGAGGGAATGGCATGCTTGAAGCATACATCTTATTTTTTAAGGAAAGCATGCCTGAAGCATACAACTTGAAGCTTTTGCTTTTAACAACCCTTTTTTATTGATTCCCTTTTCTTTTCATTTTTCTTTGATTATAAACATGCAAAAGTGATTAAAAGGTCTTATGAAAGAGTAAAGTTGAAACCACACTTGCTTCATAGCCCAAATTTGTCAAGAGGATTCAATATCAAGCCTAGAAGAGTAAGATATCACAGAGTATTTAGCTATAGGTAATCAGTCCGAGGGAATTCCGCAATGTCATTTTTAGTTCAAGTGAGATAATTAGATTATCATATATTAGCTCAATTACATAACATATAAAGAAATATGATAAAGTGAGCTCATTAAGTGAAAGAACTTGGCAAAGAAACTCCCCCTCAAAACAATCCCATTGGATGAACAATTCCAAGTTCTCCCCGAATAAAAGCAAAACGAGAAGAAGACAAATGTTTTGTGAAAATGTCTGCCAATTGATGTTCAGTATCCACATGGTGAAGCACAATTTTCTTTTCAACATGATCTTTAAGAAAGTGAAATCCAATATCAAATGCTCAAGAAAGAGGATTACTCAAGAGGTGGCACGAACCAAATCAATTCAACATCTTCCAAAGTCAACATCAGAATAAGCTCTTAAACTAATGCATAAGGAAGAAAAAAGCCAAATGCCAAAATCTTGAGTACCATGGAGATACCTGAAAATTCACTTGACCGTTTGTTGATGTGAAGCACGTGGGAAGAGTCTCTCATGTAAACCTCTAATTATCTCGTCCTCAACAGCATTATCATCATCTTTATGAACAAAGACACTCTCCCCCTGAACATATGCACGTGTACCTGCATCATTTGAACTAGTGCCTTTTGCGAAAACAGAAGTGGAAGAAGCATCTCTAAAGGCAACACTTTCAACATGAGATGCACGAGTGAAGGAGAACCAAATCTTATCACTGAACATATGAAGTGAGCATCCGAATTCACTAGCCACATGTTCTCCCTCCTCGTGAGAAGCCTACATAGAAGCGAGAAAGTGTCGAGGTCTCGATGGGGTTAGAAATAAGATGTTTAGGAATCGATCTTGAGACACACGACGGACAACAGAGGGCACAACACGAGCAGTCTTATGCACAAAATCAATTTTGCCTGTTCGTGTTTCTAGCAACAAAAGGTGCTTGCATCACCCTAGGCACATAGTGAGAAGCAAAGCGTGCCTTTACGAAATTAGACCTAGCCTTAGCTCTTTCTTTCTTTTGTTGTTTGGCTAGTCTAAAGCAAAAATCTACTAAATGTCCATCTCTACCACAATGAGTGCAAGTGTATTTAACAGGATGTTTGGCTTTAGAAGTAGAAGCAACATTTGCATTCATCATAGTAGAAGTTAAAAGACGATTTAAAGACAGTTTTCTTAGGCTCATTGACAATTTCAAATTTTCCACTTTCAAGTGTTTTGACAATGATGGGAGTATGTGATTTATGATGAGCATAAGAATCAAAACCTAAACCTTTGTTTTGAGTGCTGACTTTTGATTGATCCAAAATCATGTTTAGGTTTTTCTTGCCATCGATTGAAACGTTCCAAAGAATTTTGCAAGTAATCAACTTTCTTAGCAAGAGTTAAACAATTATCACAAGGAGTGTCAATTTTAGCTTTTACATTTACGGCAATTTGAACACGAGTTAATTTCATGAGTGAACATGTCATTTGTTAATTGGGTAACTCTACAATTTGCATCTTTTAATTTCAACTCAAGAATAGAACATTTAGAGCAAGCAATTTGATCATGTAAACTATCAAGAGAGCAACCAATATTTTTCACAAGTTTTTCATTTTTCAATTGTTCGGCATAAACTTGTTCTAGTTTAATCACATGTTCCTCTTTTAGTGACTTAATTTCAAATTTGAGATCTAAGCAAGTATCGCAAATATTTTCAGAATTTGAATTTCTAAGATCAAAGTTTTCAGATTTTAGCATGGATAGATCTTTTTCTAAGCTTTTATTTTTGAGTGAAGATTTTCTTAAAGATTTTCTCAATATGACTAAAACTTCACAAAGCTCATCATACGAAGGCATTACCTCATCACCGTCATTGGAGGTCTTTGTCGTTGTTACTAGAATCACTAGTGTTCCCTTTTGCCATGAAGCATAGTCGGTGAGATCCTTCTCATTCAACCGTTTGCTTCGCTTCCTTCTCATCTTCGGTTGAGTCATTAATGTCGCTTAAGTCTAAGCGACCAATTGCCTCAAGACTTTGTTGAGCATCTTCTTTGTTCGTTGTTTATTTTTATCCGTGCTCTCTCTTGGCCGGAAGGACTTGGAGGAGTTGCTTTGCTCCTTCTCCTCTCTATCTTTGTTCTTGAAACAGTTAGCACGGATGTGCCCTGCCTTGCCTTGATTGTAGCAAAGGATGGAGGCTCCTCTTCTCTCCCTTGATCTCATGTACGCTGCATTGACACGCTTGGAAAGAAGAGCAAGTGTATCTTACAGTATTTGATCTAGCTGTTCATCACTAAGAGCACTCAAAGCAAGAATGGAATATGATGATGAAGAACTAGTAGCATTATCATATGAAGAATTAGCATTAAGAGCCATAGAGTTATCATTGGAAGTTCTTGAAACAATGTCTATCTCAAAAGTCTTGAGACTAGAATATAGTTTATCCAAAGTCATTTCACTCATCTTATGAGCTTCCCTAAAAGCGATCACTTTCATTTGCCGATTTTAAGATCAAGAGATGATAGGAAATGTCTAGCATTTTCAGAGTCGATGTACTTTACATCTACAGCTCTAAGATTGTTTAAGATTACATTAAGCGAGCAAAACAATCATCTAATGATTCTCCGAGTTCATTTCAAATCTAGTGTATTCCTTTTTAAATTGATCTTGCCTAGCCTCTTTGGCCAGTCGATTGCCTTCATGATAATCTTGAAGAGATTTCCAAATTTCATGAGCGATGAGTAAATGATGACTCTATCGAATTCTTTTCTAGCAAGTCCTTGAAGCAATATGTTTCTAGCTCTATTATTACTTTCAACATCCTTTTCAAACTCGATTTTATCAATATCATCAGTAGAAGGAAGCTTGTCTGAACTCTTTACCTTGCGCCAAATCGCGTGACCTTGAGCTTGAAGATATGCGATCATTCGGATCCGCCTGGGGAAATGCATTGCCATCGAAGATTGGCGGCTTGTTCGAGTATTTCTCCGTTGCCATAACTTATCGCTTACTAATCACCTGTTAAGATGGATTAGTAGAGCCTTGCTCGATACCACTTGTAGGATCGAAGTATCACGAATATAGCAATCAGAGGGGGTGAATGATTGTGCGGAAGCTAAAACCAAATTCTTGACCTATTAAAAGTTCACCCCAAAAGCAGAACCAAATAATTGCCTCGTTTTAGACAAAAACAGAATGACAGAGGTTTGGTAAAACAAGAATTCCCGGAGATCCAACCGTCGAAACGATCTGAAATTTGGACACAAGAAACTAGATTCCAATACGAATCGAACCCAAAAAGAATCAGCTCGATCGGACTTACGGATCAAAAGTTATGAGCTTCGCAAGCTTGCTGATCCAGAACTTGACGAGAATCAATCTAATCAAAACTTCAAGATTAAACAAGAACGACAAAAGATTGATCAACTAGACTTTGAGAAACACTAGATCAATACCCTAGAGAGGTTTTGATGGATCAAATCAAGATAAAACTTGAAGAACAAAAACCAATCTAGAACTAGAACAAACATGCAAACAAGAACCAAAACAGAAAATCTTTGTAGCGACGTGGTTTCTTGTACGCAAAAATCTTGGAAGAATTGATCTTTATTTCTTGTCTAAAATACTCTCATCAAAAGAGTACAAACCCTAAAACCAAGCTTAAAGCTTGATGCGCTCAGCTCTCCTTGATGCCTTTCAACAGGAGACCCCCCACCTATTTAAAGCACCAACCCACAAGAGTTACGAATACGATTCCTATTCCCTAGAAGGAATCCGTATCCAACTCAACTCTACTTGGCCCAACCAGGCCGAGTACAACTCTTGCACGCGTATGGCAACCCTACCATACTTACGTGACTAACACTTTGCACGCGTATGGCCACCTGCCATGCTCACGTGACTAACACTTTGCACGCGAATGACCTCCTGCCATTCTCACGTGACTAACCATTCTTCATATGCACCATTCTCTTAGCCCGAGCGTCCGCATGACATCCTTGACCACCAAGACCTCGGTTCCTCCTGAACCTAGTCCCGAACCTCGATTCCTCCATGAACCTAGTTCCGGTCCGTCATCGACCACATTCGTCTTTGAGCAATACACCGCACATGAACAAACCACAAAACAAATCCGAGCACAAGTCCACGACTTGACTCAATGTCAATCCATGCAACTACTCACATGAGTATTGCATAAAGTCCACTTCAAAAGAAGCATCATGAAATCATTACAAATTTCAAATTCACATTCAAAATTCAAATCCAAATCGTTCAAAACCTAATTGAGCGAAAACGCATTCGACGGACAAACAAAGTTGGTCCGTTGTATAAAGAAAAGTTTCTGTTCCAAGAAGCCAACCAAGCGGAAAAACACGTTCACAACGGACAAACAAAGTTGGTCCGCTGTACATGCTAAAAATGGTTTTGGTCATGAGCTCAAAACAAGTTCACAACGGACCCCGTAAGCTTGTCGCGTATAAGCGTGCCGCTCGGTTTCACAAAAGTAAAACCCTAGAAAAGTCCATTCACGACGGACAAAAAGAATTAGTCCGTTGTACATGTGAAAATCTTGGTTCCAAGAAATTATCCAAACCGAAAAAGCTTGTTCACAACGGACCAAGAAAAAGCTGTCCGTTGTACATGTGAAAATGACTTGGTCATGGGCTCAAAAACATGTTCACAACAGACCCAAAAACACATCTGTCGCGGATGGGAAACTTCTTGTTTCTTGAGAACTTTGTCCTGCTAATGCGTAATCTCATCGCTTTCTTGTCAAATTGTCAAAACACATGAACAAACACATTTTGCAAATTCAAATCTAAGTTAATTTTTCAGTTCAAAGCCAATTTTTCAGCACATGATTTCACAGCTCCCATTTTACTTAGTCATGAGAAGTTATTCACTACCATCCTCATTGTTAGTCTCCATGTGGAAACCATTAAGACGAATATCTTTAAAACTTAACAGAGTACAACTGGACTTAGGGTATAATAGGGCATTCTCAATTATTATACGAAGTGCCCAAAGGGAGAACTATAATGGCCCTTCTAGTGCCAACAATGAGTGCATCGCTTCAGATGATGGTCATAATATTTTTAGTTTTCCTAGTCAAAGTCTGAAAATATTTTGTCTCCCTAAGAATAGTATTTGCGATGCAGCTGTTTACAAGACAGATTTGCTCCTCCGCCATTGGATTATATGATTGCTTTATATTACGTAGATAAATTTAAACAATTCAATTGTTGCAACAGAAACATATTGAAAATATATAACAAGCATAGAGTAAATGAGCAAATATTTTGGGAAATGACACTTTATTGAATTACAATCGATAATCGCTCAATAGGAGCGTAGAACAAGTGTTCATGCAGGAACATAAATACTAAAATGATAAAGTGAGGCTGTTAAGGAGACTTAACTAAGGAAATGCGACATCAATTTAATAAACTAAAAAGGGGTACAGAGAGACTATTGCAGGTCTACATATAAATCATGTTCCTCGTCCTAGGGAACATTTGTATTCTTCTGGAATTCCTCAAGTTCGGCACCAAGAAGATCATCTTCATCCGTGGGCGAGTTCCCATATCCGAGAAGGCTCGCTTTGAACTCAGCCGTAGGATTAAGGACATTGTCATCCTTCTTCTCACCTTCTTGCTCAACGTTTGGTAGAGCGGTGAATTATGCCTCAACATTCTTTTCTTTATTCTTTTGGAATCACCTAGTAGATTTCATGTAAAGTTCCACCAAATACATTGGGGTGCGACAGGTACGTGACCAACGGTCGATGCATCCACACATAAAGCATGGCTGAGGAGGGTTAGCAGCCTTATTGGCTGGACCTTGCTTCTAGAAGGTTCCTGTACCATTTCCTTTACCTTTCCACTGGGATTTTGTAACACCCCAAAATTTTGCTTTTCTTAAATCTATGTGTGATTTGGCACTTTGGTGAATTTTTGGAATTTTCTGGAATTTATTTGGATTTATTTGGAATTTATTTGAATTTATTCCATTTTGAAATAATTAAAGAATTAAAATTTGCAAATAAAATTTTGTTGGAAATATTTTATTTGAGTCCCAAATACCCTAAAATATTTTCCAGAATTTTTCTGGAATTTTTCTGAGTCTTTTGATATTTTTAATGAATTAAATGAATTTCTGGGAATTATTTTAAATATTAAATCGCTGGAAAATCAAGTCGGGTCAAGTACTGTTCATCCGACCGGACCCGAGTCCGAGTCCGACCCGAGCCACGTGACTTGACCGAACCCCATTCGATCCTAACCGTTGGATCGAGATCCAACGGTCCAAATTGGACCGCACCGGTTCGAGCTGAGTCTGGGTCGGATCCGATCGCACCCACGCGATCGTGACTGGCCGATCGTGCCACGTGGACGGCCGTCGCCGTCGTCTCCGCCGAAATCGAGCCGGACTCGCCGCCGCGTAGATCTAGGTTTCCGCCTCGAACGCAGCAGAGGCTATTTAAGGCCCGGGTCACACCCCGAGGTCGGCCCTGACCTTGCGCACCCGTAGCCCCTACTCACCAAGGCAGAGCCACCGCCGTTTAGCCGCGATAGCTCGCCGTAGTTGAGCGCCGCTCCGCCACGGTTTTTGCTTCATCCCGCCGTCACCCGCCGTCCCTAGCCACCGTTGAGCCCAGATCCAGAATCCCCAGACCGAGACGCACCCGTGGAGCCAACTCATCTCGCCGGAGGAGCCCCGAAGCGCCACGGGAGTGGTCGTCGTCTCCGTCTCCGGTTGCTGCAGCTCCGCCGCGTCGCCATCGACCTCGCGAGCTCTGTGCGCCGTCCGATCTTGATCGTGCGGTTGAGGTGAGTTCACGTGTTTCCAAACCCGATTAGATCTGGACCGTTGGATCAAGATTCAACGGCCCACGATCACCACATGCCGTAGTAGTGTTAATGTAGGATTAGATCTGGACCATCCGATCTAGATCGAACGGCCCACGATCATCGAGTAGTTTTCAACGTGTTAACCCTGGATCTAATCGCGGCCGTTGAATTTCAAATCAACGGACACGATCGCGCCACGTGTCCGAGGAGCCGAAAGCCGCCCGCTACCACGCTGCTGGCAGTGTGGGTCATCGACACGCTGGGCCCGCATGTCGCCGACTCCAAATTAAACCGGCACCATGACGCCACGCCGACGCCATGGCGGGCTCAAGATGTCGGGCCGCTGTCCCGGCCGAGCGCCGCAAGAATGACGCCTACCCGACCCACCGTAGTTTACACGTGGAGTCGTGGGACCGAGTCCACGGTAGACCCGAGCCGAGCGTGGACCGAGTCCATGGACCGGCCGACGCCGCCAGACCAATCGAGGCTGCCACGTGTCCTCGCTGACGCAATAATTAATTTTCGAAAAAGAAAATGATTTATTAATTCGAAATAATGATTTCAGATTTTGTTTCAAACTTCAAACGCTTATAACTTTTGCGTTTCAACTCCGATTTGAGTGATTCAAATTTCTAAATTTGTATAAAATTGAGATCTACCTAATTATGAATTTTATTTAATTTTTGGACTAAAGTTTTTCTCTGTAAAATTATTTAATTGATTATTTAAACTTCAAAATGCTATAACTATTGCATTTTAACTCCAAATTTGATGATTCCAGTTTCTAAAAATTCATAAAATTATGTTCTCTCTGTTTATGGATTTTATTTGGATGTTTGGACACTTTTTGCCTATTGTTTATTTGTGTATTGCTATTTGCACGCTTTACGAGTAGACGTTGAAGTCTTGGGAAGGATTCGAAGGAGAAGTATTGACTCAGGATCCAACTCAAGACCAAGAACAAGTACTTTTTGAAGGCAAGTTGTGCTTTGACCATGTTGATCCTATTTTGAAACCTATTTTGATTTAACCTATTGCATGCTAGTTCAATTAGAAAATACTTTATTTAAATATGGGGAATTAGATAAATACAAATTTGCTGTATGACACCTTGATTACTTAAATATGTGCCATGACCGCTTGTCACCCTAGTTGTGGTTTACTAGTTGGACATTACTAAATTGCCAACATGGGTTTATAGATCGATGTAGTATACTGCTTAGACCTGCTACATGCTCATGACATGATTTTGGACAATCAAATGTTAATATTGACTTAATGATATATTGAACCTGTTTTGGAAAGGTATCATGTGATGTTGATGGCACGTGGTGCATGGTAATCAACTGGGGTTTGATAAATAGTTTTTCGACCGGGGCATGTGGCAAGAATGATCAGGTGGGCCAGTTGTGGCAGTGGGAATGTTGTTTTGGTTCTTCGGGTAGTCTTGCCCTGGTCACCCTAAGGACTTCACCTTGCAAGCCTTTGAATTGGGTCTAACGTGCAACCACATGTCTGTAATGGGACGGACCTAGTTGACTAAGTTGCTAATACCGTACCTGTGGGACCTCAGGAGGTCAACTACACCCTTTGTGTAAGTTGTACGGGGAGCGTCTGGGCCGAGGCCAGTACCCATCTAACGGTTGATTGGCCTAAACTTCGCCTTAGCTAAGGGAAGGGTTAGTGTGCAATAACCGGGGAGGAACACTTGTGCTGTTAGAAGTTTCCGAAAGACTTTGTTACGGGAACTCGCCTTTGTGGTGTTTGACTGTATCTTGTGGGTAAAGTGCATAACCTCTGCAGAGTGTAGAATCTATTCGAATAGCCGTGTCCGCGGTATTGGACATCACTGAATTACAAATCAAGGGTTAGATTTTCTCAAAAATAACTTGGATTTGAAAGGTTGGGTTGGATTAATAATAATGTTGATGGAAACGTGGATTAGGATGGGAAAGATGTTTACTAAACTCCTGGAAAAGTTAATTATACTTTACTTGTTTCTACTGCTTTCGAATCTACTTATGCTATTTGTCAAATCTTTGTTTCTTGCAAATATACCTTGAGCTATTCCTTTGTATCAAGCCATGCATATAGTCTATTAGCCTGCATTCTGTGCATGACTTGCTGAGTACCAAGTACTCACCCTTGCCACAATACCACACCAGTTGAAGAGGAGACTACACCAGCTTTGGAGGAGGAGCTCCACGAGGAACTGTCTACTTAGGGAGCGAGCCCGGTCGGTTGCTGTGGTATCTTGGATGGCGCCACAAAGTTATCTTATTTTTCATTTGCTACTATTTCTCTCTTAACAAAGTTTCGCCTGCGAAATCATACATTTGTAACTTGACCATAAGGTCGAGTAACCAGTTTGGTTATTTAAATAAAAGTACTTTATTAGTGTCGAATGGTATGATTGTGATATTTACCGATGTTAAGACTGTGTGCACTAGCGCGTTTCCTGGACTAGTGCTGAATACACAGAGGGTCCGGATTTGCAAATTCGGGGTCCCGACAGAGGTGGTATCAGAGCCATGTTGACCGTAGGCTGAACCCTAGCTAGAATGGTCGTAGAAAGGTTAAAACCTATTTTCTAAAAGCTAAAAGGTTGTCAAGATAAGAAATGATATCTCGACTTACCCCCTTCTCTCTTTCCTTGTCTCTTGCTGAATTTTTCCTTACCTTGTCACGATTTAAAAATTTCGAGTTCTTACGTGAGCACTCTTGTGACAGATGGAGGGAGAGTTCAACTACGTCGACCTGGAGGTTGGTCACGCCGCAGAACTTTGGCGTATGCTACAGACTCTCGGAGATTTTGAGAAGCCGCAATACCAAGTGGAAGTAATCAGACAAGCAGGATTGATCAAGGCTTGTGACGTGAAGATTGTGGTACCTGCTAGGAAGAAGGGCCCAGGCAATCGCCCGATACACCTGACCGCCAGAGGTCTACAATGCAGATGGGTATCCAAGAAGTATCACGACGAGCAATGCGGCACATTACCCGTATCTACGCCAGAGAGTTGGAGAGCACGGTGTTCCGTTATCACCCGTGCAGCAATAACCTTCTTGACCCGAAGGCGATTCAGGATGAGGATGCCATGGTCACACAGTTGGCACGACTTGTTGTCGCCCAGGAGGATGTACTCGATGATACAAGCAAAGAGCTACGGAAGGCCCGCAAGGAGATCACGACAGAGAAGAACAGATGGTGGGAAGCTCAAGAGTATGTGTCACACCTTCTGCGAAGGATTGACGAGTTGGGGATGGCTTTGTACGGACCAGAACCAGAGCCAGTACTCGAGCTACACGAGCCAGATCCAGAGGAGTCAGGTCTCGATGAGGACAGGACACTGCTTCTTCGACTACTACAGATGACACAGTTGCTGGACATGGCAATCGTTTCGCGCCTATGCCGCAGCATCCGCACCCAGGCCGTGGAGGTTTTCTCGATGAGTGAGCGTAGGTTTTGAGACTCCTTCGCCGAGTCGCGTCATAGAATAAAGAGGCTGTTACTACAGTATCATCATGTTAGGGTGGAAGTGCACAAGGTTTTATTGATCATCTCAGCATCAGTAACTGTCTGGTTACAAAATGTTAATTTCGCAATAAGTTTTTGCATAGCAGAATTTTATGCTACCACAGATTTGTAGTCCTGAAAATGTAGGATGGTTGTGACACTACGGTATGGTGTGACATTATAGAATGTGAAATTAGAGAATAAAACCTTTCGGCTTGAGGTTTTCTCGCGTTGTTGGGCCTTTTGAAGAGTTGTGTCACTCGGAGTGTCGAAACCTTATATAATGTGAATGATAAGGTCAAAAACAGTATGAGATGTGGAAATAAGGTTAAAACCATAGGGCTTGGAGGTTTATAGCGTTTTTGGGCCGTTTCCTGAGTTTTGGGCCTTTCCGGGGGGGTTTTGGGCCTTAAGGGGGGTTGTGGGCTTTGGTGGGGTGGAGTAGTAATCCATTTAGGATTAGGAAAGGGGCTTAGGGTTGGTAAAAAGGGGTCTCCCTGCCCCTTTGGGGCGTCCACCCCTGCTGCCCTTGCGCCCCACCTCTCCCCCTCCATTGCCTAGCCGCCCCACCCTTCCTCCTTTGTGCTGTGCGCCCCCCCTTGCACCTCTCCACCCCTTGCACCTCTCCACCACCTCTCCTCCACCCCCCTTACTGCCCTTGGGTGGCCTCCCCACCCCTGCATCCTCGTGGATCCATCCGAGGAGCGAGGAGCGAGGAGATTTATTGGAGTTTTGGTGCGTCGGGCAAAGGTATGATCATGGGGTTCCCTGGGATTGATCTAGGTACTGTTATTAAGGTGATTATCAAGTTTTTAGATCAATTGGTGTTGCTGGATTGGAGTAATTTGGGTTAGATCTAGACGTTGCCACGTTTCTGTTTTGGGACAGCATGAGCAGTCGACCTAGGGTTCCTGTTTTCGCCGATTTAGAATTCGAATATGACTGTACGGACTTTTAAGAAGTTGTATGTAATTTCATTATATTTCCGTTCATATAAAGAACTTTAAATTCCGCCTAGCCGTTTGAAAGTTATGACTGTTTTACCGAGCGTATTAAAATCTGTGACGCGATTGGAACATATCTCGGTAATCTGTAGATTTAGCAACTTTAGAAGCCGAATTAGTCTTTCCTTATGCCTAGAGAAAGTTGGGAAATTTCCTAAGCTACGCGAGGATATACTCGTTTAATTGATTCGGAGTCCCAGAGCCAAAGTTGTGCCTTTTCCAAGGCTGCTGTCCCGCCGGGACAGAACCTCTGTTTTTAGGTTTTGCGAGTCGTTGGCAATGTCGGGGTAGATGAGGGTTTGCGTACTGTTCTGTGGTTATGATTGTGAGTTTGTGGTACCTATGTGCAGGTGGTGCGACCCCGGGAGTGCCTTCTACTTCCCGCCAATCCGTTGCACGTGGTTGAGGCATGTGTGTTGTGATGGATAGCGAGTTGTAGGTTGCATGTTGAGATTAGATGGAATTGTCCACATGATATATGATCACTTGCTATGTTTTAAAGATTGCTATGATATGATGAGCATGTTTAAAATGTTATGATGCCATGTGGTAATATATGAGTTATATATGATGTTGGCATGCTTGCATATATGACATGTTACATGGCCCGGGCGGTGTGAAAGTCAATATCTAATCCGGAAAGGTCGGTGAGAAAGATATGACTAATCCGGAGAGCCAATGAGTAAGCCCTACATCGTGATTCCATTCACCGCGGTGAATGGAAGCGAGGAGTAGGCACCCTCCATCTTCGGGATGGAAGGGGGGAGAGGGTGCACACCGACGGGTGTATACTCAACCATACCGGTATGAGTTTCCAAGGAGACATGAGCATTGCATTACATCACATACATATTGATGATGACAATGTTAAGTGTTTATGAATAAGATGATTTACATGATGGGAGATGTTATTGCCATGTTGTTGTTCTTGTTGTCCATTGCAATATGCTTGCTGAGTTTCGAACTCACGCTTGTGTTTTCTTGTTGTTTTAGGTACCATGAGATCGGCATGCGGGGAAGGGAAATAGTCACACGCCCACACGTAGCTTCACCATAATGATTCCACAAGTCATTCTATTAGTTTGATAATAAATTGCGTGTGATGATCATTGCTTTAATGTTTAGCTTTACTATTTGAGAGTTTATTTGTTCATTTGACATTTGGAGACATTAAGTGCTTGATGTTAGACTTATATTGCCGTTAAGTCTTTAATAATTGCTGTTTTAGATGTCTCTCATATTGCCTTACATTGCTATAATATTGTTGATTCTTCGTAGCATGTTAAAACAAAGGAGATGCTGCCGAAATCTCGGTTTTTAGCATATGTATCCTTACTAGAATTTATGATAAATGGTGGTATTTAGATGTTGGTTAGCTTATGTTTGGTAGCATTCGGGCATATTAAATGCCGAGGTGTTACAGTTGGTATCAGAGCGGGCTGTAGGTCCTTGGAATGAGTATTTTTAATGTCATGCTATACGGTACAACTAAAATATGATGTGGAATAACTTAGAAACATGGCTTAGGTCTTAACTAAAATTTTGTCATAGGATAGCAACATTAAAACTTGCAAAAGTGGTATAACTAATCTAAAATTTGACACACGATGGATGCACAGTAGGAAAGGGTACGGGAATCATTTCCTTACGCTTAAATGTTGTATTTAAGCTTTGATATTGAATGCTTCATTTGATAAAGCATGTTGCTATGTCTATGAGATAAATGATTGAATTGTTCTTGTTGTTGTGATGAAGTGGGTTGTGGTGCCGAAGGGTTTCAGCCGCTCTCTTATTTCATAGTAAGGGTGAGGTTTGACGGTGTGGCCGGTTAGCGCCACCACCGAAGAACTATTAACCCCTGTAGGAGAAGAGTGCTTACCCTTTTCTGTCGTAAAACGGGTAGTTGACTGGAGTCAAATAGAAAAGTTTGGTGGTGGATTCCTTCGGATGTTCTTTATCGTTCTGTGGTCGGTCTTGGATGGTTTTCTTGGTTTTAGTTGATGGAAGCCAAAAGAAAAGTGTTTTGTATTGGATTTTCGCGGATCGTTCCGTATGCGGTGTGTGGGTTGTCTTCCTTGGTTGAAGACAAAGAAGAGGAGTCTAGGGCTGCGCTTCTTTTGGGCGCCTTTCCAGTTTTAATGCTTAGTTTGTTGATTTCTTTATGGGGAAGAAGCATTCGATTTATTCCTGTGGTTGTCTTTCTCCGAGGTTAAAGGAGTTTTTGCGGAGTTGTGCCAGACCTGGCTGTTAGGGCTGAATTTCTGTGGCTTTGTAGGAGTAAATGGTGGTTGATTTCGTCATTTTACTGGTTTGAGAAATCATCTTTGGAAAACCCTTCTTGTTTCGTGAAAGATTGGAGTTTGGTGTTAGGGTTTTATTTGCAAAGGTTTATTTGATCGGTTGGTTCCCTCCTGTGGGAGTCTTTGAGATTGAAAAGTGTTTTGGAGAATTCCTTTTGCATGACCAAGTTTGGGTTTATCGATCTCATTGCAATTTTGAGAGTCAAGTTTCCTTATGAATTTGGGATGAGCTTTAAAACTAAAATGTTGCAAATAAAGTAAGTAGTCTTTTGACTGAAATCGTTTGTCCCTAGTAAGAATTGATGTTTAGCATGTTATGTAGCATGTACCAATGTGGTTTATGGGATGATGCATTGTTAAGTTAATTTGTGAGTTGAAACAATTCAATGCGGTTGTTATCTCTAGCTTGAGAATAAATAGACTACTAGTGTTGTAGTTTACTCTTAGCGAGAATGATTGAATGTGCTAAAGTACATGCTTAGAATCTGTTGCTTTGCTTTAAAAGTGCTTATGACCCTTGATAATGTTTAAACTTTTAAACCCTGATGCATAGTTAAAACTTTAAGATGATGTAGACTCTTTGTTATGGATAAAGAAACCATCTTTGGTTGTTTAAAGATGTTCTAATCTAATGGATTAATAGAGAAATTTAATCGTGTTGTCTAGCGACTTTAATTTGAAAGTTGATTAGAGTTGCTATTTATGTTGTTGCAAACCATTAGTATATTTGGAAGTATGCGTATGTGTTCATATAAATGCTAGTATTGATATCAATTGAGAAGACATAAGACTTATTCTTAATGATGTTATTAAGGGCAGTGTTAATGCTAGTATTCAATCTATTTTAAATAGTTGGAGTATGTTGTGTGGTGGTAATTTGGTTACCACCTATGTATAGGATAGCTAAAAGCAATGTGTTGTTTGATGATAATCAAATTTTTTTTGATATTGATGACTTTGTAGTGGTGGTTGTTGTGTAGAATACTTGTTGGAGACCATTGATTAAATGGAGGGTATTGTAACCTGTGGTGATGGAGTGAACCATGGATAATTAACCTGATGTAGAGTTTTATCCTTAATGAATGTATGCCTTGGAATCCTAGTTATGAACTTTGTCTTGTAGAGATAATATTTACATGTTGAAGTCGTTGTTTAACTGAATAAGGTTCGGTTGTCGAGACGTGAATATATAGGAGGTATGAAATTTATATGTTGATCTTGCTAAAAGATTTGTGGAAGTACTATGTTTCAAATTTAGAATAAGAAGTATTATGATTCGGTGATCCGTGGGGATCATGTCAATATAGTCTTGTTTGGGTGCCTTTTTGATAAGCATCATAAACCCTTATTAAAAGTATTGGGAATGGTAACTAGGGGAAGAATTTGTTGTGAAGCTTTTGGTTGAATTGTGTTGGGGCTTCTCAGGGAGTAAAAAGTGATTATTAAAGTCTTTTAATGGAAAGCATAGTGGAGTTCTAGAGATGGTTCTTTTTATCTTTGAGCTTGTGTTTAAAAGCTTTTGGACTGGTTTGGTTGTTTGCCATTTTGGTTGAAGGGTTTTCGGTCAAGGTGTTCCATATCTTTGTGTTTGAGTTTCTCCAAAACTCGTAGTGTTTGGTGTCGACCTTTGGTTTTGGCGAATTTGTTTAGTTCGTGTTGTGAGTTTGGATTTACATCCAAAAGTTTTTAGTCGATCGCGTCCTTCGCGTTAGCAGCTGAATTATCTTTGGAATTAATTTTAAAAGGAAGCGAGATGGTCATAAAGGGTTGTGTTGGAAACTCTTGAGATTTAATTTGTAACTCTTTTTGGCTAGAGTTGGAGTTGTTTTGAAAATGTGTGTGATGTTTGCGAGTGCTTCAAAAAGGTGGATTTTATGAATATTTTACAAGGTGATTTTATTAGTGAGGTGTTCCCCTTTTTGGGAATGAGTTTCCCTCTCCTTGAGGAAGTTTGTGATGGTTGTGGGAGCAGATGCTTGACTTGAAATTTTGATGTTCTCCTCCAAAATGTTGAATTTGGATGAAATGAAATGTTTTGCAAGTTCAGTTTTCAATTGATGTGGGTTCTTTTACGACGTGGTGTTTCATCACAACGATGTTGCCGTCATAGTCTATACGATTTAGCGCAACCGTCAGTGTTATGTTTATTTCAATCATGTGATACCGAGGAAGAAGTCTTTTGGTGAATGACTTTTCGGTATTGTTGTTATATGATGAATGAATGGTGAAAAGTAAACAAGACATCGTTTTAGATGTTAAATGATAAAAGATTCGTTGAGCCAGGTCGGTGAGAAAGTCATATAAGGATATATGACTAATCCGGAGTGCTCTTGAAAAGTGTGCATGCATGTCATGAATCGAGATGTCCATTTCTTTCTAGTATGAAAAGAAAGAATGAAGAAATTATGGTATTTTGGTTGTGGTGTAGGGAATTTATGCTTCCTTTGTGATTTGGCTTGGATGTTGCCGAATTCTTTCCAAATTGGTTGTTAACGCCTTGGGTTTGAGTTATCGTGTGTACACTTGGGCTTGATAGCTAAGTGTTTTTGTGTGAGGGCGAGACCCTCTTAAGAAAGGAACCAATTGTGGTTTGGTAAAGTTTTACGATCGTAGCTTGGGGCTAGGTGTCGAACCTTAGTGGTATAAGGGTGGTTTGTGATGGAGGTTGATGATGTATGGGTTTAACCATTATTAAGAGTAGCGATGGGTGGAAGTGAAGTTGACGGTAGTTCGGTGATATTTGTCCTGCCGTGAGCAATTGTCGTCACTAGTTGTTTTTGGATTTGAGTCTTGCCTGGGAGTGGATGGAATGAAATGTTAGTATGATCGTGTATTGGAAGGGCAAGTGTGCCTTAATGAGTTATTCCCCTCGATGGAAATTTTTGGGAATGAAGAAAGGTCGATAAAGGAATTGTGATTGCCTTTGATTATGTCATGTTGAGTTTAATGGAGTGTGGTAGTCAGGTTGGTTGTGATAGAAGTGTGAAGTATTTGTCGTGCGGATTCGAGCGTTTTGGGTTGATGGAGCCCTTTGTGGTTGAAACGCAGATTCTATTTGGGAATAGAAGTGAAGGTCAACCTGTGAGAGGTTACCCTTAGTTGAGCTAGATCGTTACTTTTCTCGCCAAGTGTTGGTTTTGAGAACTCGCTTGTTGTTGTTCCGGTTTGAGGTTTCGTGCGGTTGATTTGTGCTGCAGAGAAGTCTTTTGTCCCTTGGGGATTTTGTTGTTGTTTTATTGTCGTCCTTCGGATTCGAGGTCGAATCCTGTTGAAGGGGGGAAAAATGTGACACTACGGTATGGTGTGACATTATAGAATGTGAAATTAGAGAATAAAACCTTTCGGCTTGAGGTTTTCTCGCGTTGTTGGGCCTTTTGAAGAGTTGTGTCACTCGGAGTGTCGGAACCTTATATAATGTGAATGATAAGGTCAAAAACAGCATGAGATGTGGAAATAAGGTTAAAACCATAGGGCTTGGAGGTTTATAGCGTTTCCGGGCCGTTTCCGGAGTTTTGGGCCTTTCCAGGGGGGTTTTGGGCCTTAAGGGGGGTTGTGGGCTTTGGTGGGGTGGAGTAGGAATCCATTTAGGATTAGGAAAGGGGCTTAGGGCTGGTAAAAAGGGGTCTCCCTGCCCCTTTGGGGCGTCCACCACTGCTGCCCTTGCGCCCCACCTCTCCCCCTCCATTGCCTAGCCGCCCCGCCCTTCCTCCTTTGTGCCGTGCGCCCCCCTTGCTCCTCTCCACCCCTTGCACCTCTCCACCACCTCTCCTCCACCCCCTTGCTGCCCTTGGGTGGCCTCCCCACCCCTGCATCCTCGTGGATCCATCCGAGGAGCAAGGAGCGAGGAGCGAGGAGATCTATTGGAGTTTTCGTGCATCGGGCAAAGGTATGATCATGGGGTTCCCTGGGATTGATCTAGGTACTGTTATTAAGGTGATTATCAAGTTTTTAGATCAATTGGTGGTGCTGGATTGGAGTAATTTGGGTTAGATCTAGATGTTGCCACGTTTCTGTTTTGGGACAGCATGAGCAGTCGACCTAGGGTTCCTGTTTTCGCCAATTTAGAGTTCGAATCTGACTGTACAGACTGTTAAGAAGTTGTATATAATTTCATTATCTTTCTGTGCATATAAAGAACGTTAAATTCCGCCCAGCCGTTTGAAAGTTATGACTGTTTTACCGAGCGTATTAAAATCTGTGACGCGATTGGAACAGATCTCGGTAATCTGTAGATTAAACAACTTTAGATGCCGAATTAGTCTTTCCTTATACCTAGAGAAAGTTGGGAAATTTCCTAAGCTACGCGAGGATGTACTCGTTTAATTGATTCGGAGTACCAGAGCCCAAGTTATGCCTTTTGCAAGGCTGCTATCCCGCCGGGACAGAACCTCTGTTTTTAGGTTTTGCGAGTCGTTGGCAATGTCGGGGTAGATGAGGGTTTGCGTACTGTTCTGTGGTTATGATTGTGAGTGTGTGATACCTATGTGCAGGTGGTGCGACCCCGGGAGTGCCTTCTACTTCCCGCCAATCCGTTGCACGTGGTTGAGGCAAGTGTGTTGTGATGGATAGCGAGTTGTAGGTTGCATGTTGAGATTAGATGGAATTGTCTACATGATATATGATCACTTGCCATGTTTTCAAGATTGCTATGATATGATGAGCATGTTTAAAATGTTATGATGCCATGTGGTAATATATGAGTTATATATGATGTTGGCATGCTTGCATACATGACATGTTACATGGCCCGGGCGGTGAGAAAGTCAATATCTAATCCGGAAAGGTCGGTGAGAAAGATATGACTAATCCGGAGAGCCAATGAGTAAGCCCTACATCGTGATTCCATTCACCGCGGTGAACGGAAGTGAGGAGTAGACACCCTCCATCTTCGGGATGGAAGGGGGGAGAGGGTGCACATCGACGGGTGTATACTCAACCATACCGGTATGAGTTTCCAAGGAGACATGAGCATTACATTACATCGCATACATATTGATGAGGACAATGTTAAGTGTTTATGAATAAGATGATTTACATGATGGGAGATGTTATTGCTATGTTGTTGTTCTTGTTGTCCATTGCAATATGCTTGCTGAGTTTCGAACTCACGCTTGTGTTTTCTTGTTGTTTTAGGTACCATGAGATCGGCATGCGGGGAAGGGAAATAGTCACACGCCCACACGTAGCTTCACCATAATGATTCCACAAGTCATTCTATTTGTTTGATAATAAATTGCGTGTGATGATCATTGCTTTAATGTTTAGCTTTACTATTTGAGAGTTTATTTGTTCATTTGACATTTGGAGACATTAAGTGCTTGATGTTAGACTTATATTACCGTTAAGTCTTTAATAATTGCTGTTTTAGATGTCTCTCATATTGCCTTACATTGCTATAATATTGTTGATTCTTCGTAGCATGTTAAAACAAAGGAGATGCTGCCGAAATCTCAGTTTTTAGCATATGTATCCTTGCTGGAATTTATGATAAATGGTGGTATTTAGATGTTGGTTAGCTTATGTTTGGTAGCATTCGGGCATATTAAATGCCGGGGTGTTACAATGGTCCATTCGCGCTGTGCTACTTGCGAAAGCACGAATCTTTGCTGGTTGTAATGTTCCATAATGGAATTTCACAATACCAACCGGTCCTTCTCCAAGCACAACAAACTTCCATTTTGTGATGTCAGACATATTCTGTATACAAGCAGTATAAAATTTTACTACTGATAAAATATTATATTGCATGTATATTATTGTCGGGACCCGAATCTGCAAATCCGGACCCTCTGTGTATTCAGCACTAGTCCAGGAACGCGCTAGTGCACACAGTCTTAACATCGGTAAATATCACAATCATACCACTCGATACTAATAAAGTGCTTTAATTAGATAGTCAAACTGGTTGCTCGACCTTATGGTCAAGTTACAAATATACGCCACGCAGGGCGAAACTTATTAAGAGAGAAATAATAGCAGCGGAAAAAATAAGATAACTTCGTGGCGCCATCCAGTATACCACAGGCAACTGACTGGGCTCGCTCCCTAAGTAGACGGTTCCTCTTGGAGCTCCTCCTCCAAAGCTGGTGTAGTCTCCTCTTCAACTGGTGTTGTATTGTGGCAAGGGTGAGTACTTGGTACTCAGCAAGTCATGCACAGAATGCAGCTAATATACTACATGCATGGCTTAATACAAAGGAATAGCTCAGGGTATATTTGCAGTAAAACAGCATTTGACAAGTAGCATAAGTAGATTCGAAAGCAATAGAAACAAGTATAGTATCAATAACTTTTCCAGGAGTTTAATCAACATCCTTCCCATTCCTAAACCACATTTCCATCAACATCATTATTTAACCAAACCCAACCTTTCAAGTCCAAGTTATTTTCAAGAAAATCTAACCCTTGACTGTATTTCCCGAGCGATGTCCAATACCGCGGACACGGCTATTCGAATAGATTTTACACTCTGCAGAGGTTATGCACTTTACCCACAAGATACAGTCAAACACCACAAAGGCGAGTTCCTGTAACAAAGTCTTTCGGAAACTTCTAACAATACAAGTGAGCCTCCCTGGTTATTGCACACCAACCCTTCCCTTAGCGAAGGCGAAGTTTAGGCCAATCAACCGTTAGATGGGTACCTGGCCGCAACCCCGGTACGCTCCCCCGTACAACTTACACAAAGGGTGTAGTTGACAACCTGAGGTCCCACAGGTACATTATTAGCAACTTAATCAACTAGGTCCGTCCCATTACAGACATGTGGTTGCAAGATTGACTCAGTTCAAAGGCTTGCAAGGTTAAGTCCTTAGGGTGACCAGGGCAAGACTACCCGAAGAACCAAACCAACGTTTAGGTGCCACAACCGCCCACCTGATCATTCTTGCCACATGCCCCGGTCAAAAGCTATTTATCAAACCCCAGTTGATTACCATGCACCACGTGCCATCAACATCACATGATACCTTCCCAAAACAGGTTCAATATATCATTAAGTCAATATTAACATTTGATTGTCCAAAATCATGTCATGAGCACGTAGCAGGTCTAAGCCATATACTACAACGATCTACAAACCCATGTTGGCAATTTAGTAATGTCCAACTAGTAATCCACAACTAGGGTGATAAGGGGGTCATGGCACATATTTAAATAGTCACGGTGTCATACAGCAATTTGGCATTTATCTAATTTCCCATAATTAAGTAAAGCATTTTCTATTTGAACTAGCATGCAATACATTAAATCAAAATAGGTTTCAAAATGGGATCTATATGGTCAAAGCACAACTTGGCTTCAAAAAGTACTTGTTCTTGGTCTTGAGTTGGATCCTGAGTCAATACTTCTCCTTCGAATCCTTCCGGCACTTCAACGTCTACTCGTAAAGCGTGCAAATATCAACAAATGAATAAAAAGTAGACAAAAGTATCCAAACATCCAAATAAAGTTCATAAACAGAGAGAACATAATTTTATGAATTTTTAGAAACTGGAATCGTCAAATTCGGAGTTTAAATGCAAAAGTTATAGCATTTTGAAGTTTAAATAATAATTTAAATAATATTACAGAGGAAAACTTTAGTCCAAAAATTAAATAAAATTCATAATTAGGTATATCTCAATTTTATACAAATTTAGAAATTTGAATCACTCAAATCAGAGTTGAAACGCAAAAGTTATAAGCGTTTGAAGTTTGAAACAAAATCTGAAATCATTATTTCGAAATAATAAATCATTTTCTTTTTCGGAAATTAATTATTGCGTCAGCGGTGGCAGCCTCTGATTGGTCTGGCGTCGGCGGTTCATGGGCGTGGTCCATGGTTTGGCTTCCGGAGTCTACCGTGGACCGGTCCATGGCTCACGTCGCGGTTGACAGGTGGGACCACTCGGGTGACGCGTCATTCTTGGCGTCGGCGAGGCTCGGCCACGGTGTCGGCAGTGGGACCCATTGTGACGTCATGGGTGGCGTCAACACCTGGTTAAGTGGCGGCCAGCGGGTGGGCCCGTCTTGGCGTCATGGTGCGGTTTCGCCCGTCGGCCGGCCAGCGGCGTGGCGTGTCGGCGTCACGCGACGCATCTGGCGCGACAGCGCCCGGTCCAACTTCGCTGCACCGTGGCTGAATCTCGGCCCGTTGATTTGAAAATCAATGGCCCAGATTGAATCGGCTCTCAGCGTTTGGGTTAACAGCGTTTGATCTGACGTTGGATCTAGATCCAACGATTGAGATTGGATCTGGGGTTTTTGGATTGGAATCTCACCGGCGGTGACGTGGAGTGATCCTAACTGTGCGATGGCGATCCGACGGTCCACGAAGCTCGGGGTCGGCGATGGCGGCGCGGCGGAGCTGGCTGGCCGGAGCTGGGAACGGCGACACGGACAACGGCGTTTGCGGGCTCCTCCAGCGAGGTGAGTCCTCCCCTCGGGTGCGTCTCGTCGCGGGGAGTCCGGATCTGGGGTCAACAGCGGCGAAGGACGACGGACAGCGGCGGGACGAAGCAAAAACCACGGCGGAGAGGGATTCCAACTACGGCGAGCTCGCGCGGCTAAACGGCTTCACGATGGCGGCGGCGGCACATTAAATAGGGGCCTCGGCTTCCGTGTATCGCGCGGAGACCGAGGTCGACACGGCTGCGGCGGCGGAGTCCGAATCCCATTCGGATTGGGTGACGTGGATCAACGTGAGCCGTTGAATCTCAATCCAACGGTCACGGGATAGGGTTCGGTGGCTATTGCGGTTGATCTCAGCCGTTGGATCTTGATCCAATGGTTGAGTTTCGGCGCGGTGACCGGGTTCGACCGAGTCGCATGCCTCAGGTCAGACTCGGACTCGAGTCTGACTTGGGCTGGGTCGGATGAACAGTAACCGACCCGGTTTGGATTTCTCAGCGATTTAATATTTAAAATAATTTCCAGTAATTCATTTAATTCAAGAAAAATAGTAAAATACTCAGAAAAATTCCAGAAAAATTCTGGAAAATATTTTGGATCATTTTGGACTCAAATAAAATATTTCCAACAAAATTTTATTTGCAAAGTTAAATTCTTTAATTATTTCAAAATGGAATAAATTCAAATAAATTCCAAATAAATCTAAATAAATTCCAGAAAATTTCAAAAATTCACCAAAGTGCCAAATCACACATGAATTCAAGAAAAGCAAAATTTTGGGGTGTTACAATTATTGAATCAATAAATTTTGGTCTATATCTATTTTGTAGAGAATTATTAAAATTTTCCAGAATTTTCCTAGCATTTTTACATTTTTTTGTTAATTGTTTAGCAATTTTTCAGCATTACTTAATAACAAAAAATAAATTCCAACATAACATCCATATGGAATAATGCTAAAAAAATTAATCCACAGACATGATGCTCAAAAATATGCTATCTAAAATTTTCTAGAATTTTCCTAGCATTTTCAAAATTTTCTACCAATTACCAAACAATTTTTAGAATTACTTTAACAATAGAAAAAATAAATTTCAGAACGTAAAACATGAAATAATTCTTAGGAAAATAAAACCAGCATCATGACATAATCAATGTGCCATCATACTTTTCTACAAATTTCTAGAGATTTTCACAATTTTCGGTTAATAGTTAAGTAATTTTCAAAATTACTTGAATAATAAAAAATTAATTTAGCACATATTAAATATGGTAAGGAGGTAGAAAGTAAACCTAGGTTGTGGAACTTCCAGTATGTGCTAAAACATAGTTTTGCCGTTTTTTCGAAAGTCCAAAAACCTAGAAAAACTAATTTTTTTAGATTTAATATCAATTTTTAGGATTTATTTAAAATTTTTGAGATAACAATAAAATATGAAAGGAATAATTGTAATTTCCATTTTCATCATTTATTATATATATATTTTTCCCAAAAAATGTTGGGCTAGTTCGGCTCAACATGGCCCAATTTGGCCCAATAGACCCAAAACCCCATTATTAGGCGCCGACGGCTAAGGTTCTCATCGCCTAGCTGCCTCTTCTCCTCTCACATAAACCAAGCACCGACGCCGAAGGTCAAGGGCGAACGTGGCTAGCCGGTGGCGCACTGCTGGCACGGGAGCCTAGGTGTTGGTCGGCGCCGGGAAGCCGAAGCGTCGTGTCGTGCTATGGAATCGAGGCGACGGGACGGTAAGTGAGCGTGATGGGGAAGTCGAGGCATCACACAGGTGGAGAATTGCTAGCGCGGGAGCCAAGGCGTCGGTCGGCACCGCTCTACGGGCGCAACAATGGTCCACAGGCGGCATCGGCCGCTAGCGAAGCCTGCGAGGTTGGGAAGGCGAGCGGTCGGTGGCTACGGGCCGCGCGGGAAGCTGAGGGGTAGCAAGCCATGCGCGCATGAGGCTAGGCAGCAGCGTGGCCACTTAGGCCGATTGGTGAGCCGAAGCGGAGCGGTTGCTGCGCGCATACGTGCTTCGAGACATGACGAATGGGGCAGTAGTGGCACGTGGGTAGCCGGATGCGGCTAGCGTGGGCGGCGCTCTGTTGCTGGCTGGTGGGGCCACCGTGGAAGGCGCGGCCGGTAGGGCCACATGACAGCGAGCTGTTGCTGGCCTTCAGGGCCGATTTTTTTTAATATGAATAACATCTTCAAATTTGTAATTTGTCAATCTGTAAAAGGAACATCTACAGGATGTAATTTACTGCTCAATTTCTATTAACTCATGTAGGGATTGTGGTAGTGTAGATCGCGTTTCGAAGGGTGAGCTCGATGCCATGTAGATTAATGCAGGAAGACGATAAGCAATTGGCCACGGTAGCTGATAACTTATTATATAATGTAGTCGTTCACCCATGCCATTCAATAGCATGTCAATGAAATCACACGAGCAGAAGTAGAAACACAAGTAGAAACTCACACAATGTAAAGGAGAAAGCTCTCTTTTCTCTCTTTTTAGATTGATTTTTCTATACAAGGCAATGCCCAATATATAGTAGAAAAATCCCTGAAGATTATTTAGATTTACCCACCAATAGATAGAGTCCTTCCATACAGGGATATAGATTCTATCCATATCATAACAACCTTATTGTACTTGCTCTAAGTATCTCCTTCCTTGTGACGAGCTATCATAAGATAGATTTAAGGATAAGCATACTGTATCTTTATTAATACAGAACATTTATTTGTGATAGGCGTGTCATTAAATTGTAAATCAAATGTGTGGGGAATAATTAGCTAACATTTATAGTTGCAGCGTGTGGGCCCCCGGATCGGCTATCCGGAATCCCCTGTGTATTTATGTACTAGTCCCAGATCAGTAGCTAGTACACACAGTCAAAAGTGATGAATCAACAACCATATCACGAATACATATAACTAAATAAGAATAATACCAAATAAAAGCAAAGACCTTATGGTCAAGGTTTACCATTACGGCCTGAACAGGCTGAACGACTTGAACACTGCAGCAGAAGACGAAAACGCCAATGCGACCCATCCAAATGCCCACAGGCAATCGAGTGGAGAACACACCCTAGTCGATGGAAATCTTGAACAGCTTCTTTCACTTCTGAGAGAGGATTAGAATGTAGCACGTGAGTACATAAAGTACTCAGCAAGTCTGGGAGATTATGCACTATCCAAAGATGGCTTAATATGGTTCTTTTGCATAAAGCCAAGTTTCATCAAATCATACTTGTTAATAAATTTCACAAAGCATATTTGAACAATTCTTTTTAATAATTGAATTACGTAATATTGTAGTGAAGGTTCTAACCACCACTCACTAATATACAGGCTCTATCTGCCACATCTCAACAAAAACAGGGTTCAATCCAATCACATGGCTATGTCCGCCATGGTTCACAAAATCAGGTTCTTTCCACCTACCTGGCTTTAGCCGCCAGAAGCTCACCCGAGAGTTCTAACCACTCCTGGATCCCAAAACAAAACATTGTTTAGTTTGAAACCAAAAACCAAACTCTACCAGTATGAAAGCATTCAGCAAGCTTCGCCTTTGACCGTAGACACGGCTATTCAAATAGTTTTAACTCTGCAGAGGTTGTACAGCTTTACCCACAAGACATGATATTCCCTTGATGCCAAGCTATTAGCACACTTCCTTGGGTGTGCCGGCAGGGATATCATGACAAGGCCTTTACAATGTATACGCCTAACTCCGACTCACCTGAGGTTTCACCGCTGTTAGGGTTATTTCCACCCAGTACAAAAGCCCCCTCTTGCGCCGTGTGAGAAAAACAACAACAACAATGCCTCTTTCCGGCTCTCACACAACAACCGAGTGGTGAGTCTAAGTTAGGTTTCTACAAATTATTCAGCCAGGTCGTGCCCACTTTGACATGTGGTTGTACGGTAATGCTTAGAATGGAGACAGTCATAGCGTCGGTCCTTAATTGACTTGGGGCGGTACTTGCACAAAGAACCAAGGCTTGGTCCGCTTCCACCCGACATTCCATGCCGCCCAAGTCGAAATCATTTTTCATTTTATTTTTATTTTGTAAACCATTGGCAATACTCCTTGCCTATAACTTCCAATACAAGTTTTCAAGAGATAATTGAAAGTCCCACCCATAGGTGAATATTGACCGAGCAAATGAGGCTAAGCATTTCTACCGTACTATTCTATTCCACCAATAGTTTATTTTATAAAATACAAAACTCAGTGTTTGATAAAAATTATGATAATCAGTTCTATCATCTCCAAAATTCATGAGACCACCAAGATTCCCCCATTATTATCATGGCACTATATAATCCAAACCAATTTAGTACTCCAACAAGTAAAATCTATACCATGTGCCATCATAACTCCTTAATCATGCTAAGCTACTAACATCATTGTATATGAAACAATCTCCTCAAAATATAAGTCTTCTTTATTGATCACCCATCATCCACACATCGATTAATCTTTTTAATCTACTTGATCCACCGAGAATAATTCATAATCTCATCCCCGAGCATATTTCATGAAAGATTCTACAAATCCAAGATTTCATTGATTCATTGCCTATAGCTGTTTCCCTAAACAATGACACCAAGTTGACTAAACAAATCACACCTAATCCACATTATTCATAATCCCACATAAATGATTATTGTAAAACCATACTTCACAAAATCATCTACTAAACCACCGAGTACAATTCTCAATATTATTCACTTAATCCATGGAATATATTTGATAATATCATTGACTAAATCATCGAGAATACTTCACAACATCAACTCTAATCATTTAGGCTACAATTCCCCGATAGCACTTCATAACGTCATGTATTTAATCCTTCACATCATCACCTCTAAATCATCATTTTAATCCACCAAGAATACGTAATATTATCATCCACTAAACCACCAAACATTCTGGATTATTCACAATCTTCATAAATGATTATCACATAGTATTCTTATTAAAATCCATCAAATATAATTCACCACTTATTCTATTTGATCCACAAGTATGCCTCCCAATATTATTTATTTAACTTTACAGGCCATTATTCTTCATATCATACCTCTTCCCACTCTTCCCAGTTCATACTAATCATCTTGCGATTCGTTACCACACTCCAACTCCGCAATATTGAAACTACCACCATTCCCAGGTTACTTTCATAACGACTATTACCACATCATCACTAATAATCATCTAACTCCAATTTGCATTCCATCCCATTTGATTTATCTAAAATGTCTGTCAAATAGTCTTTTCCCTTAATTAAAGAATACCTTTCCAAAAACATTTATATTGGTGGAGTACTTATACTAGGGCGACAAAGGGTCAGGGATAACAATATCAAGGAGGTATGGACAACAGGTATAACTAATAGTCTAACGTTAACATCATCATTTTAGGTAAATAGCAATGCAATTTATAAAACATTGGAAAGCATTTATAAATCATGGGATCAACGTGCGTCAAGGAGACTTGCCTCGGTCACAGCGAGAAGGTTGAACTTTCTGAAGTCCGGCGGCGGGGTCGGCGGACTCGTGAAGCGTCGACTACAGCGCAAAAGCGAGGCAATAAATAAATAAAGAAAATAAAAAAATTCAAAAATTACAAAAGTAGTACTGGCAGGTAGATCTTGATTTTAGATGAATTTAGAAACTTGAGCGGAGTCAATCGGAGTTCGGACATAAAAAGTTATAAAGCGTTCGAAGTTGGAAAATGATAGAAAATCAAGAAAAAGATAAAAGTTACTATTTGCTACAGTAACTTACGAGAAACTGGGTTCCAGAATTGAACCAAAATTGCAGAGCCCTCTTTTGCTTCCAAAAAATGGATTTTTGTCCCATTTTCACATGGATTTGGACCAAATAAAATCATGGATTCTCTAGATAACATCCTTAGGGACTCGTAGGAGGAAGGAATTGAGTTGGTTCTCACCGGAGATGATGAATTTCGCGATGAACGGAGCTCCGTCCGGATGAACAAAAACTCAAAATTAAATCGCCAACTCTTGATCAAACCTAAAATTGATGATTGGGTTAGACTCTAGACTCATCCCACGGTCACAAGGAACCAAGTGGCATGAAGAATGGCTCACCGGAGAAGGAGCTACAAGCATGAACCACGAAGAACACCGAAAAACTTCAACCCAACGTCGGTTTTCTTGATCTCACGGGCGCAAGGGTGGAGTAGAGGGAAAGGGAGCACACTCCGGAAAGGGGATACTTATACGAAGAGGATGGAGGTGGTGGTGCGGCGTTTGGAGGTGAAAGCGGCCGAGTTAAAGCCATTTTAGTGGATTTCGGTTTCTCTTGAATGGGGCCGTTTCCGGTGAGATTGACGGCAAGGAAGGTGGGGAATGGCAAGAGGGCGGCCTTCACGAATCCAGCGGAACCGGCCGTGATCAATTTGGAGTTTCGTGGAGGGAGTTACGAGCAATTGAATCAAACCCTAGCCATGAATGCCTATTTGGAGCTCTCTGTTCTTGGAGTTGGCTGGAGGTTGAAGAAGGTGCACTGTTCACTTGCCACGTGGCACTCTCCCATTGGTCCTCCTTTACGTAAATGATTCGCCCTAGAGAAAAATAAGGAAAAATAGCCTAAAATTTCTGGAAAAATTCCTAGAACCATTTTAAAATATTTGGGACCCAATAAAATTGGTTTGGTTGAATTTGGATGATTTTTGTGGAATTGGATATTCGGGCACCGATCGTAGGCATTAAACAAAAGCCGCGCGAGATAAAATAGGAACGGAGGTCCAAAATTGGGAATGATTCCAAAAATAATTTTGGAATATTTGGAACATTTTAAAAGTGGTTTGGAGATTTTTGGAGCATTTTGGACTCGGGTGAATTTTAGATTATCGTGAGCGGAAAACCGATTTTTCGATCGGAGGAATTAAATCCCGATTTTGGAGGGAAATGGATGCCAGGTTAATATAAACACCAAAGAAACTCAAATTTTGAACTTACTTTGTTTAACTTAGGTTTTTCTCCAGAAAGCGAAAACCAGGGTGTTACAAACCTACCCCCCTTAGAAAGAATCTCGTCCCCGAGATTCGGACGGAGAAAGAGAAAGAGGTTAGGAAACTCTGCTCGAAGATCTTCATGCTCCCAGGTAGCTTCCTTCTTAGAATGGTTATTTCATCAACCTTGCAGAATTTGACCACTCGTCTTACGATTCGACGCCTTGGCTTCATCCACAATCCTGGCGGGATACTTGACCACGACGAGGTCTCTTTCGGTTCCATACTTTTAAACAGCCTCTTATGCTCGAACAGCTGCGCTACACTTGATTCTGTCGGCGATTATCGGCGCATAGCTCTTCTATCTCGGTTGGCGGTCTCAGATTTACACGGATCTGTCGACCTGCTTTGGCTTCTTTCAAAATATCGAGATCTCTTGATGTGTCTATTACGGTCTCTTTCCCATACCAGGGTATTCCGCCTTTTCTTGCATACGAGGGCTTCAAAAGGCGCCATCTTGACTTCATCGGAGATCGTTGTTATTCGATCCCACAAACCTTGACATGTCAACGCACACGCTCTCAATACCTCTTCTAAAATCTGATTGATTCCTTCCGTCGGCCATCGGTCGGGGAATGGTAAGCTTATTTGGAATTCCCATTCGTACCCCAAAACTTTATACCACTTCTGTCAAAACCTCGAGGGGAACTAAGAACCTCGATCTGACACGATCTCCTTGGGCACATAATGAAAATACACTGCTTTAGCCACGCAAAGTTCCACAAGTCCATCACCAAATAGGGTTGTCTTGCACGAAACAAAGTGTGCAACTTTTGTCGATCTGTCCACACTACTGTCGGGACCCGAATCTGCAAATCCGGACCCTCTGTGTATTCTGTACTAGTCCAGGATCACGCTAGTACACACAGTTAAACAGGGATGATGTACCACAATCATACACAGCAGAATTAATAATAAAGTCCTTCAAACATTAAATAAACTGGTTACAAGACCTTAAGATCAACTTACAAATAGTCTGCCACGCAGGGCTTACAATAACAAAAGTAAATAAACAGCAGCGGAATGAAGAACGTCGGTCACTCCCATCAGTATGCCACAGGCAACTGACAAGGTTCAACTCCTAGATAATCGCCTCCGCATGGAACTTCACCTTCTTTGAAGTTGTAGTCTTCTCCTCAACTGATGATTGTGTTGAAAGCAAGGGTGAGTATACAACATACTCAGCAAGTCATGCACAGGGGTGCAATCCTATTACTATATGCATGGCTTCATCCAAAGAGATGGCTTAAGTGGTTGTTTTGCATCAAACAACATTTTGCTTTGATTAAATAATCTTAATAGATTCACAAGCGGTAAAACCATATTATATAGTAAGTTATCAATCTCTTCTCAAGCGATTTGGCACAAAGCCCTAAATCACTTTAGCAATTATCTACGGCATACAGCCACCCATTCCACATTTTATTTTAAAAGATCTAACCCTTATTTGTAATCCCCGAGCTTTGTCCAGTACCGTGGACTCGGCTATTCGAATAGTTTTTACACTCTGCAGAGGTTATACACTTTACCCACACGATATAGTTAAACACCACATGGGCGAGTAACCATAACAAAGTCTTTCAGAAACCTCTATCCTCAAGCATGCGTACCTCCGAGTATAGTTCATTGTCCCTTCCCTTTTGCGGAGCGGAAGCACAGGGCTAATGTATACCGTTGAAGAGATGTAAGACCAATCGGTAAACACTACACCCTTCTTTACACATTTACTGAGATACAAAAACCACACGAGGTCTCACATGCTAAGACTTCGGAATAGTACTCAACTAGGTCTGTCCCACTCCAGACATGTGGTTGTATGTTAGGCCCAGTTCAAAGGCTTGCAAGGTTAAGTCCTTAGGTTGACCGTGGCAAGACTACCCAAAGTTCACAAAACCAAATTCAATCAACATCTCTCCCATGTGCCACATCGGGCCCCCCCATTAATCACTTGCCACTTGCCACAGTCTAAATATTTTCCCACCCCAGTTTGATTATTGTGCAATACATGCCAACAATAATACCGATTACCATGTAGAACCAAAAGGTACCTACACTTCACATCATCACGTGGCAAGATTACACTGATTCCAAAAATTTATTCCATATATCATTAGTCAATATTATTTTGCCATTTGAAACACATTTCACGTAAGCATGGCTAAGCAACTATTCACGGTCTAGCCTCCGTGTTGGCACAATATTAACATCCAACTAAATAAACCAACTTAAGGTGACAATGGATACATGGCATACAAATATTATCATCAACGGTGGAATTAACAATTAGGTTTATTAACTGTTTTACCCAAATTAAATTAATTCATTTTAATCAACATAGCATGCATAATTTAAATCAAAATACATTTCAAAAACTAGAGCAATATGGTCAAAGCACAACTTGCCTTCAAAGATCAGTGGTTTTGGTCTAGATCTTGATCTTGAGCTTGTTCCTCGAAATCAACTCCCTCACACAGTTCGATGTCTCACGCTGCTTGATTAAAGAACCAAATAAACACGCAAATCAACATACAACACACATTCAGAAAATGCTACAAAACAAACTAGGTTTTAATTTCATGAAAACTTCCAGACAATTAGTTTGGCATTTTCTAAGATTTATAAAATTTATTTGGTCATTTTTGGACGTGTAGTTTAAGAGATACAAAATTCGTAAGTTTGGACTTTCCGCAATTAATTCAATAGTATAAATTTATTTATAAATTTCAGTAAAATTATTGTAGAAAGGTATTAATTTCTACTAATTAACAAAATTTGTTGCAAGTGATTCGGACTTAGAATGAATTTGTAGCGAAAAAGACAAATTTCACAATTTCCGGAAATTAACACATACAACTCACTTCTAGTCTTCTGGCATGGCACTATTCATGTCGTATACATGTATACTTCTTGTGCATGCTTCCAGAACGAAAGTTTTATGAAAAACACTATGAGTATATATACGCAAGAATGTAGATATGTATATGGCCGAATGCATGTATACTCAAGGTACTGTTCATGCTAAAATATTTATATACACAGACAAGCATCCGGTTTCACAGATGCAGGCGCATTCATGTCTAACATAAATACTCACGCATGCGTTCTAATATAATCGTAAACAAGCGCCTGAAAAGTTATACTAGCGAATCGGTCGAATATATACATACGGATCATCGAATATAACCGTAGGTAGGCATATATATATATATATATATATATATTTATATACACATCTGCCGACCAGTACCCATACGCGCTAATGTGCATATAGAGAAACCATACACATGCTTACCTCCTTTATATATCTACGCGAATATATAAACGAGATAAAATAAAAACAGAGCGCGCACGCGAGAGAAAAGAAATACCGATCGGCAGTAGCAAAGACGGCAATGCACGACGTGGAAAAGGCGGCAGCGACTGACCGATGATACACGGGCGGCCACGACGAGACGATGGCGGAAGCGACAATGACGGCGCGGCCAATAGCGACGCAGGCGACGCAGATTTGGCAAGGCCGACGTCTAATGGCGACGGCGATAAGACAACGGAAATAGTGTGGCTAGAGATGAAATGGAGCAGCGGGATGATTTACTCGGCAAAGCTAGAAAAGGAAAGCGACCGGGAGAGGAAAAAGCTTATGCGTGTGTTGCTAGTAAATGGGATCGGCTGGAAGATTGAATCGTTTCTGCATGTGAAGTGGAGAACCGGCTAGAGAATGCATATGCGTGTGGAGAGATGGAGCATACATGCATGCTAGAAAAGAAAAGGCACGCAGGCGTTACCAGTGAAAATGGGAACGGCGCAAGCAATTGAAAACTTCCAAATAGGACCCCATGCATGCAAATGGAAATGGAAACGTTAAACATGAATGACCAAGAACGCTTCATGTGTGAGAATTGCTCATAATGCTCCATGCGTTCTGGTCGGGAAAGAAACTCACGTATCTTTCAATGCTCTCCTTGTAGCTTTCAATGAGAATGCAAACTCATGCATGCACGGCTAGAAGGAATGCATGGCTTCGTGAGCTGCTAGTAAGTGCATGGCAAGGAAAGAGGATAATGGCTGGAAGTGAAGTCGTCCAGACTCAAGCATACATGCATACACGTATGCTTTGGGAAAAAAATCAATCGATCCATAGTTCAAGCCTATAGGTGCATGTATACGCATATACATCTTATACGTTCCAAAAGCGTCTTTGCGAAAAAAAAAAACCGTAGAGGTTCTAACACTCACGAAAGATTCTTGTAAAATACTAGGAACTATTTGGAACTTAACAAAGTTGGTTTAGCGATTTTTTAGCGCATAGATTTTTCGTTAAAAATCTTTCAGTGAATCAGACACCTGTACCAATTTTTATAAAATCAACGACGTACGTTATATAACATATTTTTCGAAAATATTTGAAGTGAACACTCTCGTCTACCAATTATCTTTATTTTAAACAAAATTTTGAATTCTTTGCATATGCGAAAAGGTAGGATCTTTATTTAACGTGATTATTTCAATAGACTTGAATCCGAATTAACCGCGAGGATTTTAAATAATTTCAAAAAAAAATTCAAATAAACCCAGAAACACACTAAATATATTAGAGGCAAATTTTGGGATGTTACAAACCTCCCCCCCTTAACAGAATCTCGTCCCCGAGATTCGAGGCTAACTATAGAATTGGTTCGGGGAGACTCGACCTTCGAGGCTTTCTGCACCTACATACATGACGAGATTGCTTCTGGGTCAAACGCTGGATAACATCCGAAAATTGACAGGTTGCTCCTTGCTGGTAAGATCCTTTGGCAACTCAATTGGCTTCGACAGGGTATGCTTTCTGGCACACAAAACACTTCTTCCACATGACCTTGATGTTATTCTTAAGAAATGGTTGGCTTTTTTTTTCTACGAACATTGCAAACGTGCACTGAGAACACACTGTTGAATCTTCAACCGGTGGAACAATGCTATCGATTTCATTATTGTCCATATTTTGTATAGTCGTCTTCATAAGAAGTCCGTTGATTTATGAGGAACCTGTTCAAATCCTGATGACACTTCTAGTATTGGAGATTGCAGTTGATCATTAACTATTCTAACACTGACACTGGCGATAACAGCTGAGCTGTCTTGGACTACTTCGGAAACACTGCCAAAGCTGACACTGAGACAATTTTCCATCTGTTGACTGGCCAAGGTTAATAGGCAAGAGGGAAAAGCATAGATAAGTACCCAAGAATCCTAGTGCGGGGAGAACTGGTTTAACCCAAAAACTTATACAAACAACTATTAATAACTTGGTATGATTGCTTACAGAAGCCTAAAAGCTATGCAACACATACTGCACACTCAGCAATCAAGGAAGATCCAAATTCCTAAGCACACAATATTCTAACGGCTAAGAGGGTAACTCTCCTATCTTAAGAGACGCGACTCTCACACACGAGTCTCAACTGATGACTAAAGCACTGGTTCTTCGAGCTTCTGAAGCCCTTCATCGATCCGCTTATCTTTGGACTTGACAATTCCTTACTTCACGTTCTTCAAGGATGACGGCGACATCCAATACTTTCTCCTTAAGTGTGAAACATCGTTAACTATTCAGAATGACTCAGGTAAGATTTCCATTTAAACCAGTGGAAAGGATAGAAATTTCAGCAAAGAGGAAAGAATAGGAGAATAAGACAAGTCAAGAACTTATTATTCCTTCAAGTTAAATTTTCTCTTTAGAAAATAATTTTGAAGCTCCTAAAGACGATCAATCTATCTAGGGTCAAGACCTACAGTCAGTATGGCTCTGATACAACCTCTCTCGTCGGGACCCGAATGCGCAAATCCGGACCCTCATTGTATTCTATACTAGTCCAGGATCACGCTAGTACACACAGTTAAACAGGGATGATGTACCACAATCATACACAGCGGAATTAATAATAAAGTCCTTCAAACATTAAATAAACTGGTTACAAGACCTTAAGGTCAACTTACAAATAGTCTCACACGCAGGCTTACAATAACAAAAGTAAATAAACAGCAATGAATGAAGAACGTCGGTGACTCCCCATCAAGATGCCACAGGCAACTGACAAGGTTCAACTCCTAGATAATCGCCTCCGCATGGAACTTCACCTTCTTTGAAGTTGTAGTCTTCTCCTCAACTGATGATTGTGTTGAAAGCAAGGGTGAGTATACAACATACTCAGCAAGTCATGCACAGGGGTGCAATCCTATTACTATATGCATGGCTTCATCCAAAGAGATGGCTTAAGTGGTTGTTTTGCATCAAACAACATTTTGCTTTGATTAAATAATCTTAATAGATTCACAAGCGGTAAAACCATATTATATAGTAAGTTATCAATCTCTTCTCAAGCGGTTTGGCACAAAGCCCTAAATCACTTTAGCAATTATCTACGGCATACTGACCACTCATTCCACATTTTATTTTAAAAGATCTAACCCTTGACTGTAATCCCCGAGCTTTGTCCAGTACCGTGGACTCGGCTATTCGAATAGTTTTTACACTCTGCAGAGGTTATACACTTTACCCACACGATATAGTTAAACACCACATGGGCGAGTAACCATAACAAAGTCTTTCCGAAACCTCTATCCTCGCATGCGTACCTCCCAGTATAGTTCGCTGTCCCTTCCCTTTTGCGGAGCGGAAGTACAGGCTAATGTATACCGTTGAAGAGATGTAAGACCAATCGGTAAACACTACACCCTTCTTTACACATTTACAGATACAAAACCACCGAGGTCTCACATGCTAAGACTTGGAATAGTACTCAACTAGGTCTGTCCCACTCGCACATGTGGTTGTATGTTAGGCCCAGTTCAAAGGCTTGCAAGGTTAAGTCCTTAGGTTGACCGTGTGGCAAGACTACCCAAAGTTCACAAAACCAAATTCAATCAACATCTCTCCCATGTGCCACATCGGGCCCCCCCATTAATCACTTGCCACTTGCCACAGTCTAAATATTTTCCCACCCCAGTTTGATTATTGTGCAATACATGCCAACAATAATACCAGTTACCATGTAGAACCAAAAAGGTACCTACACTTCACATCATCACGTGGCAAGATTACACTGATTCCAAAAATTTATTCCATATAACATTAGTCAATATTATTTTGCCATTTGAAACACATTTCACGTAAGCATGGCTAAGCAACTATTCACGGTCTAGCCTCCCGTGTTGGCACAATATTAACATCCAACTAAATAAACCAACTTAAGGTGACAATGGATACATGGCATACAAATATTATCATCAACGGTGGAATTAACAATTAGGTTTATTAACTGTTTTACCCAAATTAAATTAATTCATTTTAATCAACATAGCATGCATAATTTAAATCAAAATACATTTCAAAAACTAGGAGCAATATGGTCAAAGCACAACTTGCCTTCAAAGATCAGCTGGTTTTGGTCTAGATCTTGATCTTGAGCTTGTTCCTCGAAATCAACTCCCTCACACGATTCGATGTCTACGCTGTGAGCTTAAAGAACCAAATAAACACGCAAATCAACATACAACACACATTCAGAAAATGCTACAAAACAAACTAGGTTTTAATTTCATGAAAACTTCCAGACAATTAGTTTGGCATTTTCTAAGATTTATAAAATTTATTTGGTCATTTTTGGACGTGTAGTTTAAGAGATACAAAATTAAGTAAGTTTGGACTTTCCATAATTAATTCAATAGTATAAATTTATTTATAAATTTCAGTAAAATTATTGTAGAAAGGTATTAATTTCTACTAATTAACAAAATTTGTTGCAAGTGATTCGGACTTAGAATGAATTTGTAGCGCAAAAGACAAATTTCACAATTTCCGGACATTAACACATACAACTCACTTCTAGTCTTACGGCATGGCACTATTCATGTCGTATACATGTATACTTCTTGTGCATGCTTCCAGAATGAAAGTTTTATGAAAAACACTATGAGTATATATACGCAAGAATGTAGATATGTATATGGCCGAATGCATGTATACTCAAGGTACTGTTCATGCTAAAATATTTATATACACAGACAAGCATCCGGTTTCACGCATGCGGCGCATACATGTCTAACATAAATACTCACGCATGCGTTCTAATATAATCGTAAACAAGCGCCTGGAAAGTTATACTAGCGAATCGGTCGAATATATACATACGGATCACCGAATATAACCGCAGGTAGGCATATATATATATATATATATATATATATATATACACATCTGCCGACCGATTACCCATACGCCGCTAATGTGCATATAGAGAAACCATACACATGCTTACCTCCTTTATATATCTACGCCGAATATATAAACGAGATAAAATAAAAGCAGCGCCGCGAGAGAAAAGAAATACCGATCGGCGTAGCAAAGACGGCGACGACGTTAGGAAGGCGACGGCGACGACGGTGGCGCGTACACGGCGCCACGACGTGAGACGATGGCGGAAGCGACAATGACGGCGCCAACAGCGACGGCGTCGAGGCAGCGGCGTCGGCGTCCAACGGCGACGGCGATAAGACAACGGAAATAGTGTGGCTAGAGATGAAATGGAGCAGCGGGATGATTTACTCGGCAAAGCTAGAAAAAGGAAAGCGACCAGGAGAGGAAAAAGCTTATGCGTGTGTTGCTAGTAAATGGGATCGGTTGGAAGATTGAATCGTTTCTGCATGTGAAGTGGAGAACCGGCTGGAGAATGCATATGCGTGTGGAGAGATGGAGCATACATGCATGCTAGAAAAGAAAAGGCACGCAGGCGTTACCAGTGAAAATGGGAACGGCGCAAGCAATTGAAAACTTCCAAATAGGACCCCCATGCATGCAAATGGAAATGGAAACGTCAAACATGAATGACCAGTAACGCTTCATGTGTGAGAATTGCTCATAATGCTCCATGCGTTCATGGCTGGGAAAGAAACTCACGTATCTTTCAATGCTCTTCACTGTAGCTTTCAATGAGAATGCAAACTCATGCATGCACGGCTAGAAGGAATGCATGGCTTCGTGAGCTGCTAGTAAGTGCATGGCAAGGAAAGAGGATAATGGCTGGAAGTGAAGTCGTCCAGACTCAAGCATACATGCATACACGTATGCTGGGAAAAAAAATCAATCGTCCATAGTTCAAGCCTATAGGTGCATGTATACGCATATACATCTTATACGTTCCAAAACGTGCTGCGAAAAAAAAAAACCAGAGAGGTTCTAACACTCTGAAAGATTCCTGTAAAATACTAGGAACTATTTGGAACTTAACAAAGTTGGTTTCGTGATTTTTCGACGCATAGATTTTTCGTTAAAAATCTTTCAAAGGAATCGATTACACATTACCAATTTTATAAAATCAACGACGTACGTTATATAACATATTTTTCGAAAATATTTGAAGTGAACACTCTCGTCTACCAATTATCTTTATTTTAAACAAAATTTTGAATTCTATGCATATGCGAAAAGGTAGGATCTTTATTTAACGTGATTATTTCAATAGACTTGAATTCGAATTAACCGCGAGGTTTTTAAATAATTTCAAAAAAAAATTCAAATAAACCCAGAAACACACTAAATATATTAGAGGCAAATTTTGGGATGTTACAACTACCCCCCTTAGAAAGAATCCTATCCGGACTTAGTTCCAAGGGGTTCAATGGTGAAATTCATTTTTATTCCTCCCCATGTTTCGGACGAGAACTATGGCTCTTCAGCCATCCTTTAAGTACCTCATGATGGGTGCCCAAACATAATTATGTTTCAAGAACTATCAACAAAAATCCACTTCCACAGTTATAATTCTTCCAACTCTTTATTGATAACAATACTGACGCTTACATCTTACAGACTGATCATTACACAACTCTTTTATTTATTCTTTAAAAGAGGTAGGGTACTTCTGAAGGTACCATCTACTAACATTTATTGCTAACATCAAGTTTCAGTTGCTTCTTCTTCAACTTCAGGGATCATGAGCAGACCTGATGTCCTATATCGCAGAACCTGTGACAGAAGTTGCCGATTGCGCCTCCCACCTGCTGCCGGGGTTATAGTCCGAAGAAGAACAACATCTGGAAGGTTGGAATTGGAAGAAGATGCTTGGCGTCCTTGCATCACTGGTTGCACTTCTGGTCCTGGGGTCTTGATTAAGGTTGCTTCTTGGGCTTGGTTAAGTTGAAATTGGTCCACACGAAGCCGAGAATTACTGGCAACATACTGCTCCTGACTTACTCCCTTCCTTTTGCGAAAATCCGGTTGATGACAGTTGTCTTCCAGGGAGACTGCTTTGCCTTTGCCAGCTGGAGGAATCTTCGATACTTGGTGCAGCTTAGAAGGTACTTCCCCACTGACTTCTGCCGCTGGAATTGCTTGTTTTGATAAGACATTTTGTTTTCCCAAGGGACATTGTTTCACATAATGCCCTTCCCTGCCACAAAGGTTGCAAACCCGGTACTGAATCTCCTTTCTGCGAGGGCACTTGCGGAATTGGTGTCCAATCCTGTTGCAGTGACTACAGTGGGTATCTTCTTTGGCCTTGCCCTGTTGGGGACAACTATAAGCAACATGTCCTTTTTCACCACATCGATAGCAGACGACATATCTCCACGGGTGAAGGTTTACAGAGGGGTATTGCTAGCGCCACCATCACCTAGTACTTCAGGAGTCTTGGTCTTTAGTAGCTCATCGAGCAGGGTACGCCGAGGAGTTATAGGTGTAGTGACCATGGAGGCTTGGTTGTTTAGTTGTTGTATCATCAATTGCATGAGCTGAGTCTGAGTCACCATGAACTGATTCATATTCTGAAGAAATGCTGTTATCACCTCGGATGGTTGCTGGTTGAGCTCGGTAGCAGCCCTGACGTTGACAGCCGGAACTTCACTGGTGTTCTCATTGACGTTGACCAAAGGATTGGAACTTGATGCTTTAGCTTCTTTGTTGAGGTTAGCACGGCAATTCTTCTCCATCTGACGGTAGAACAAGGCTTCCAGATGAGAGGGAACAGCACAGACGAGCGAGAAAGGGGAGGTTCTAACAACACCAGAAACAAACTACCCCGGCAAAGGACAACCCCACACACGAAAATCAAAACGTTTTTAACACCAAGCAAATCAACTCGTCTACTCGATCAAATTACGCACTCTAATAGAACAAGGCGACTTCAACACAGACAGATTTGGACCACTTAACCTATAAGGTTAGCCGAAGATCAACCTCGCTTCTTTGGTCTTCGACGTTCAACGGTTGGATCCTCACCAGGAAGATACACACTTCAGTAGCACTCTTGCAGAATTGCACCTCTTGAGTCCTCAAGCTTGGAAGTCAAAAGCGGGAACTCGATTACCCTAATATAGAAGTTGTTAAGGGAGGTAGGGTCTAATTTTCATTCCAAAAGGTGAAGAAGCAACCACCGGGAAGAAAGGAATAGAAAGAGAGAGAAGGCGAGTAGCACATTATTTGGTTTCTCTCTTTATAAATATAAGTTTTGAAGCTTCCTAAAAGCGGCCATTCTAACTAAGGGCACGTCCTGATCCAACCTGGCTCGATACCACCTTTGTGGGCCCCTGATCGGCTATCCGAATCCCTGTGTATTTACGTACTAGTCCCAGATCAGTAGCTAGTACACACAGTCAAAAGTGATGAATCAACAACCATATCACGAATACATATAACTAAATAAGAATAATACCAAATAAAAGCAAAGACCTTATGGTCAAGGTTTACCATTACGGCTGAGCAGTCGAGCGACTTGAACAACTGCAGCGGAAGACGAAACGCCAATGCGACCCATCCAAATGCCCACAGGCAATCGAGTGGAGAACGCACCCTAGTCGATGGAAATCTTGAACAGCTTCTTTCACTTCTGAGAGAGGATTAGAATGTAGCACGTGAGTACATAAAGTACTCAGCAAGTCTGGGAGATTATGCACAATGTAGGCTATCCAAAGATGGCTTAATATGGTTCTTTTGCATAAAGCCAAGTTTCATCAAATCATACTTGTTAATAAATTTCACAAAGCATATTTGAGCAATTCTTTTTAATAATTGAATTACGTAATATTGTAGTGAAGGTTCTAACCACCACTCACTAATATACAGGCTCTATCCGCCACATCTCAACAAAAACAGGGTTCAATCCAATCACATGGCTATGTCCGCCATGGTTCACAAAATCAGGTTCTTTCCACCTACCTGGCTTTAGCCGCCAGAAGCTCACCCGAGAGTTCTAACCACTCCCGGATCCCAAAACAAAACATTGTTTAGTTTGAAACCAAAAACCAAACTCTACCAGTATGAAAGCATTCAGCAAGCTTCGCCTTTGACCGTAGGCACGGCTATTCGAATAGTTTTAACTCTGCAGAGGTGTACAACTTTACCCACAAGACATGATATTCCCTTGATGCCAAGCTATTAGCACACTTCCTTGGGTGTGCGGCGAGATATCATGATAAGGCCTTTACAATGTATACGCCTAACCCGACTCTCACCGGCCGAGGTTTCACCATTGTTAGGGTTATTTCCACCAGATGTAAGCCCCTCTTGCGCCGTGTGAGAAAAACAACAACAACAATGCCTCTTTCCGGCTCTCACACAACAACCGAGTGGTGAGTCTAAGTTAGGTTTCTACAAATTATTCAGCCAGGTCGTGCCCACTTTGACATGTGGTTGTGCGGTAATGCTTAGAATGGAGACAGTCATAGCGTCGGTCCTTAATTGACTTGGGGCGGTACTTGCACAAAAGAACCAAGGCTTGGTCCGCTTCCACCCGACATTCCATGCCGCCCAAGTCGAAATCATTTTTCATTTTATTTTTATTTTGTAAACCATTGGCAATACTCCTTGCCTATAACTTCCAATACAAGTTTTCAAGAGATAATTGAAAGTCCCACCCATAGGTGAATATTGACCGACAGCGAGGCTAAGCATTTCTACCGTACTATTCTATTCCACCAATAGTTTATTTTATAAAATACAAAACTCAGTGTTTGATAAAAATTATGATAATCAGTTCTATCATCTCCAAAATTCATGAGACCACCAAGATTCCCCCATTATTATCATGGCACTATATAATCCAAACCAATTTAGTACTCCAACAAGTAAAATCTATACCATGTGCCATCATAACTCCTTAATCATGCTAAGCTACTAACATCATTGTATATGAAACAATCTCCTCAAAATATAAGTCTTCTTTATTGATCACCCATCATCCACACATCGATTAATCTTTTAATCTACTTGATCCACCGAGAATAATTCATAATCTCATCCCCGAGCATATTTCATGAAAGATTCTACAAATCCAAGATTTCATTGATTCATTGCCTATAGCTGTTTCCCTAAACAATGACACCAAGTTGACTAAACAAATCACACCTAATCCACATTATTCATAATCCCACATAAATGATTATTGTAAAACCATACTTCACAAAATCATCTACTAAACCACCGAGTACAATTCTCAATATTATTCACTTAATCCATGGAATATATTTGATAATATCATTGACTAAATCATCGAGAATACTTCACAACATCAACTCTAATCATTTAGGCTACAATTCCTCGATAGCACTTCATAACGTCATGTATTTAATCCTTCACATCATCACCTCTAAATCATCATTTTAATCCACCAAGAATACGTAATATTATCATCCACTAAACCACCAAACATTCTGGATTATTCACAATCTTCATAAATGATTATCACATAGTATTCTTATTAAAATCCACCGAAATATAATTCACCACTTATTCTATTTGATCCACAAGTATGCCTCCCAATATTATTTATTTAACTTTACCGGCCATTATTCTTCATATCATACCTCTTCCCACTCTTCCCCAGTTCATACTAATCATACTGCGATTCGTTACCACACTCCAACTCCGCAATATTGAAACTACCACCATTCCCAGGTTACTTTCATAACGACTATTACCACATCATCACTAATAATCATCTAACTCCAATTTGCATTCCATCCCATTTGATTTATCTAAAATGTCTGTCAAATAGTCTTTTCCTTAATTAAAGAATACCTTTCCAAAAACATTTATATTGGTGGAGTACTTATACTAGGCGACAAAGGGTCAGGGATAACAATATCAAGGAGGTATGGACAACAGGTATAACTAATAGTCTAACGTTAACATCATCATTTTAGGTAAATAGCAATGCAATTTATAAAACATTGGAAAGCATTTATAAATCATGGGATCAACGTGCGTCAAGGAGACTTGCCTCGGTCACAGCGAGAAGGTTGAACTTTCTGAAGTCCGGGCGGGTCGGGCGGACTCGTGAAGCGCCGACTCACGCCGCAAAACGAGGCAATAAATAAATAAAAGAAAATAAAAAAAATTCAAAAATTACAAAAGTAGTACTGGCAGGTAGATCTTGATTTTAGATGAATTTAGAAACTTGAACGGAGTCAATCGGAGTTCGGACGCAAAAGTTATAAGCGTTCGAAGTTGGAAAATGATAGAAAATCAAGAAAAAGATAAAAGTTACTATTTGCTACAGTAACTTACGAGAAACTGGGTTCCAGAACTGAACCAAAATTGCAGAGCCCTCTTTTGCTTCCAAAAAATGGATTTTTGTCCCATTTTCACATGGATTTGGACCAAATAAAATCATGGATTCTCTAGATAACATCCTTAGGGACTCGTAGGAGGAAGGAATTGAGTTGGTTCTCACCGGAGATGATGAATTTCGCGATGAACGGAGCTCCGTCCGGATGAACAAAAACTCAAAATTCGTCGCCAACTCTTGATCAAACCTAAAATTGATGATTGGGTTAGACTCTAGACTCATCCACGGTCACAAGGAACCAAGTGGCATGAAGAATGGCTCACCGGAGAAGGAGCTACAAGCATGAACACGAAGAACACCGAAAAAGTTCAACCCAACGTCGGTTTTCTTGATCTCACGGGCGCAAGGGTGGAGTAGAGGGAAAGGGGAGCACACTCCCGGAAAGGGGATACTTATACGAAGAGGATGGAGGTGGTGGTGCGGCGTTTGGAGGTGAAACGGCCGAGTTAAAGCCATTTTAGTGGATTTCGGTTTCTCTTGAATGGGGCCGTTTCCGGTGAGATTGACGGCGAGGGAAGGTGGGGAATGGCAAGAGGACGACGCTACGAATCCAACGGAACCGGCCGTGATCAATTTGGAGTTTCGTGGAGGGAGTTACGAGCAATTGAATCAAACCCTAGCCATGAATGCCTATTTGGAGCTCTCTGTTCTTGGAGTTGGCTGGAGGTTGAAGAAGGTGCACTGTTCACTTGCCACGTGGCACTCTCCCATTGGTCCTCCTTTACGTAAATGATTCGCCCTAGAGAAAAATAAGGAAAAATAGCCTAAAAATTCTGGAAAAATTCCTAGAACCATTTTAAAATATTTGGGACCCAATAAAATTGGTTTGGTTGAATTTGGATGATTTTTGTGGAATTGGATATTCGGGCACCGATCGTAGGCATTAAACAAAAGCCGCGCGAGATAAAATAGGAACGGAGGTCCAAAAATTCGGGGAATGATTCCAAAAATAATTTTGGAATATTTGGAACATTTTAGAAGTGGTTTGGAGATTTTTGGAGCATTTTTGGACTCGGGTGAATTTTCGGGTACCGGCGGAAACTGGAAAACCGATTTTTCGATCGGAGGGGAATTAAATCCCGATTTTGGAGGGAAATGGATGCCAGGTTAATATAAACACCAAAGAAACTCAAATTTTGAACTTACTTTGTTTAAATTAGGTTTTTCTCCAGAAAGCGAAAACCAGGGTGTTACAAACCTACCCCCCTTAGAAAGAATCTCGTCCCCGAGATTCGGACGGAGAAAGAGAAAGAGGTTAGGAAACTCGCTCAAGATCTTCATGCTCCCAGGTAGCTTCCTTCTTAGAATGGTTATTTCACTCGAACCTTGCAGAATTTGACCACTCGTCTTCGATTCGGCCTTGGCTTCATCCACAATCCTGGCGGGATACTTCAGACACGACAGGTCTCTTTCGGGTTCCATACTTTTAAACAGCCTCTTATGCTCAGGCACTGCGCTACACTTGATTCCTGTCGGCAGTTATCAGCATAGCTCTTCTATCTCGACTGGGCAGTCTCCAGATTTACACGGATCTGTCTGACCTGCTTTTCGGCTTCTTTCAAAATATCAGATCTACTGATGTGTCTATTACCGGTCTCTTTCCCATACCAGGGTATTCCGCCTTTTCTTGCATACAGGGCTTCAAAAGGCGCCATCTTCAGCTTCGTCGGAGACTGTTGTTATTCTGATCCCACAAACCTTGACATGTCAGCGCACACGCTCTCAATACCTCTTCTAAAATCTGATTGATTCTTTCCGTCTGGCCATCGGTCGGGGAATGGTAAGCAACGCTGGAATTCCCATTCGTACCCCAAAACTTTATACCACTTCTGTCAAAACCTCGAGGGGAACTAAGAACCTCGATCTGACACGATCTCCTTGGGCACATAATGAAAATACACTGCTTTAGCCACGCAAAGTTCCACAAGTCCATCACCAAATAGGGTTGTCTTGCACGAAACAAAGTGTGCAACTTTTGTCGATCTGTCCACACTACTGTCGGGACCCGAATCTGCAAATCCGGACCCTCTGTGTATTCTGTACTAGTCCAGGATCACGCTAGTACACACAGTTAAACAGGGATGATGTACCACAATCATACACAGCCGAATTAATAATAAAGTCCTTCAAACATTAAATAAAATCAAGTTACAAGACCTTAACATCAACTTACAAATAGTCTCACACGCAGGCTTACAATAACAAAAGTAAATAAACAGCAGCGGAATGAAGAACGTCGGTCACTCCCATCAGTATGCCACAGGCAACTGACAAGGTTCAACTCCTAGATAATCGCCTCCGCATGGAACTTCACCTTCTTTGAAGTTGTAGTCTTCTCCTCAATCGATGATTGTGTTGAAAGCAAGGGTGAGTATACAACATACTCAGCAAGTCATGCACAGGGGTGCAATCCTATTACTATATGCATGGCTTCATCCAAAGAGATGGCTTAAGTGGTTGTTTTGCATCTAACAACATTTTGCTTTGATTAAATAATCTTAATAGATTCACAAGCGGTAAAACCATATTATATAGTAAGTTATCAATCTCTTCTCAAGCGATTTGGCACAAAGCCCTAAATCACTTTAGCAATTATCTCTCGGCATACAGCCACCCATTCCACATTTTATTTTAAAAGATCTAACCCTTGATCGTAATCCCGAGCTTTGTCCAGTACCGTGGACTCGGCTATTCGAATAGTTTTTACACTCTGCAGAGGTTATACACTTTACCCACACGATATAGTTAAACACCACATGGGCGAGTAACCATAACAAAGTCTTTCCGAAACCTCTATCCTCGCATGCGTACCTCCCGGTATAGTTCCCGCTGTCCCTTCCCTTTTGCGGAGCGGAAGTACAGGGCTAATGTATACCGTTGAAGAGATGTAAGACCAATCGGTAAACACTACACCCTTCTTTACACATTTCTGAGATACAAAAACCACCGAGGTCTCACATGCTAAGACTTCGGAATAGTACTCAACTAGGTCTGGCCCCACTCGGACATGTGGTTGTATGTTAGGCCAGTTCAAAGGCTTGCAAGGTTAAGTCCTTAGGTTGACCGTGGCAAGACTACCCAAAGTTCACAAAACCAAATTCAATCAACATCTCTCCCATGTGCCACATCGGGCCCCCCCATTAATCACTTGCCACTTGCCACAGTCTAAATATTTTCCCACCCCAGTTTGATTATTGTGCAATACATGCCAACAATAATACCAGTTACCATGTAGAACCAAAAAGGTACCTACACTTCACATCATCACGTGGCAAGATTACACTGATTCCAAAAATTTATTCCATATATCATTAGTCAATATTATTTTGCCATTTGAAACACATTTCACGTAAGCATGGCTAAGCAACTATTCACGGTCTAGCCTCCGTGTTGGCACAATATTAACATCCAACTAAATAAACCAACTTAAGGTGACAATGGATACATGGCATACAAATATGATCATCAACGGTGGAATTAACAATTAGGTTTATTAACTGTTTTACCCAAATTAAATTAATTCATTTTAATCAACATAGCATGCATAATTTAAATCAAAATACATTTCAAAAACTAGGAGCAATATGGTCAAAGCACAACTTGCCTTCAAAGATCAGCTGGTTTTGGTCTAGATCTTGATCTTGAGCTTGTTCCTCGAAATCAACTCCCTCACACAGTTCGATGTCTACGCTGTGATTAAAGAACCAAATAAACACGCAAATCAACATACAACACACATTCAGAAAATGCTACAAAACAAACTAGGTTTTAATTTCATGAAAACTTCCAGACAATTAGTTTGGCATTTTCTAAGATTTATAAAATTTATTTGGTCATTTTTGGACGTGTAGTTTAAGAGATACAAAATTCGTAAGTTTGGACTTTCCGCAATTAATTCAATAGTATAAATTTATTTATAAATTTCAGTAAAATTATTGTAGAAAGGTATTAATTTCTACTAATTAACAAAATTTGTTGCAAGTGATTCGGAATTAGAATGAATTTGTAGCAAAGAAGACAAATTTCACAATTTCCGGAAATTAACACATACAACTCACTTCTAGTCTTCTGGCATGGCACTATTCATGTCGTATACATGTATACTTCTTGTGCATGCTTCCAGAACGAAAGTTTTATGAAAAACACTATGAGTATATATACGCAAGAATGTAGATATGTATATGGCCGAATGCATGTATACTCAAGGTACTGTTCATGCTAAAATATTTATATACACAGACAAGCATCCGGTTTCACAGATGCAGGCGCATTCATGTCTAACATAAATACTCACGCATGCGTTCTAATATAATCGTAAACAAGCGCCTGGAAAGTTATACTAGCGAATCGGTCGAATATATACATACGGATCATCGAATATAACCGTAGGTAGGCATATATATATATATATATATATATTTATATACACATCTGCCGACCAGTACCCATACGCGCTAATGTGCATATAGAGAAACCATACACATGCTTACCTCCTTTATATATCTACGCGAATATATAAACGAGATAAAATAAAACAGAAGCGCGACGCGAGAGAAAAGAAATACCGATCGGCAGTAGCAAAGACGGCGACGACGCAGGAAGGCGACGGCGGCGACGGTGGCGTACCACGGCGCCACGACGTGAAGCGATGGCGGAAGCGGCAGCCGACGGCGGCCAATAGCGACGGCGACGAGACGGCGGCGTCGACGTCCAATGGCGACGGCGATAAGACAACGGAAATAGTGTGGCTAGAGATGAAATGGAGCAGCGGGATGATTTACTCGGCAAAGCTAGAAAAAGGAAACGACCGGGAGAGGAAAAAGCTTATGCGTGTGTTGCTAGTAAATGGGATCGGCTGGAAGATTGAATCGTTTCTGCATGTGAAGTGGAGAACCGGCTAGAGAATGCATATGCGTGTGGAGAGATGGAGCATACATGCATGCTAGAAAAGAAAAGGCACGCAGGCGTTACCAGTGAAAATGGGAACGGCGCAAGCAATTGAAAACTTCCAAATAGGACCCCCATGCATGCAAATGGAAATGGAAACGTTAAACATGAATGACCAGTAACGCTTCATGTGTGAGAATTGCTCATAATGCTCCATGCGTTCCTGGCTGGGAAAGAAACTCACGTATCTTTCAATGCTCTCCACTGTAGCTTTCAATGAGAATGCAAACTCATGCATGCACGGCTAGAAGGAATGCATGGCTTCGTGAGCTGCTAGTAAGTGCATGGCAAGGAAAGAGGATAATGGCTGGAAGTGAAGTCGTCCAGACTCAAGCATACATGCATACACGTATGCTGGGAAAAAAAATCAATCGTCCATAGTTCAAGCCTATAGGTGCATGTATACGCATATACATCTTATACGTTCCAAAACGTGCTGCGAAAAAAAAACCAGAGAGGTTCTAACACTCTGAAAGATTCTTGTAAAATACTAGGAACTATTTGGAACTTAACAAAGTTGGTTTCGCGATTTTTCGACGCATAGATTTTTCGTTAAAAATCTTTCAGTGAATCAGACACCTGTACCAATTTTTATAAAATCAACGACGTACGTTATATAACATATTTTTCGAAAATATTTGAAGTGAACACTCTCGTCTACCAATTATCTTTATTTTAAACAAAATTTTGAATTCTTTGCATATGCGAAAAGGTAGGATCTTTATTTAACGTGATTATTTCAATAGACTTGAATCCGAATTAACCGCGAGGATTTTAAATAATTTCAAAAAAAAATTCAAATAAACCCAGAAACACACTAAATATATTAGAGGCAAATTTTGGGATGTTACAAACCTCCCCCCCTTAACAGAATCTCGTCCCCGAGATTCGAGGCTAACTATAGAATTGGTTCGGGGAGACTCGACCTTCGAGGCTTTCTGCACCTACATACATGACGAGATTGCTTCTGGGTCAAACGCTGGATAACATCCGAAAATTGACAGGTTGCTCCTTGCTGGTAAGATCCTTTGGCAACTCAATTGGCTTCGACAGGGTATGCTTTCTGGCACACAAAACACTTCTTCCACATGACCTTGATGTTATTCTTAAGAAATGGTTGGCTTTTTTTTTCTACGAACATTGCAAACGTGCACTGAGAACACACTGTTGAATCTTCAACCGGTGGAACAATGCTATCGATTTCATTATTGTCCATATTTTGTATAGTCGTCTTCATAAGCTGAGTCTGGTTGACGAGGAACTGGTTCAAATCCTGATGACACTTCTAGTATTGGAGATTGCAGTTGATCATTAACTATTCTAACACTGACACTGGCGATAACAGCTGAGCTGTCTTGGACTACTTCGGAAACACTGCCAAAGCTGACACTGAGACAATTTTCCATCTGTTGACTGGCCAAGGTTAATAGGCAAGAGGGAAAAGCATAGATAAGTACCCAAGAATCCTAGTGCGGGAGAATCGTTTAACCAAAAACTTATACAAACAACTATTAATAACTTGGTATGATTGCTTACAGAAGCCTAAAAGCTATGCAACACATACTGCACACTCAGCAATCAAGGAAGATCCAAATTCCTAAGCACACAATATTCTAACGGCTAAGAGGGTAACTCTCCTATCTTAAGAGACGCGACTCTCACACACGAGTCTCAACTGATGACTAAAGCACTGGTTCTTCGAGCTTCTGAAGCCCTTCATCGATCCGCTTATCTTTGGACTTGACAATTCCTTACTTCACGTTCTTCAAGGATGACGGCGACATCCAATACTTTCTCCTTAAGTGTGAAACATCGTTAACTATTCAGAATGACTCAGGTAAGATTTCCATTTAAACCAGTGGAAAGGATAGAAATTTCAGCAAAGAGGAAAGAATAGGAGAATAAGACAAGTCAAGAACTTATTATTCCTTCAAGTTAAATTTTCTCTTTAGAAAATAATTTTGAAGCTCCTAAAGACGATCAATCTATCTAGGGTCAAGACCTACAGTCAGTATGGCTCTGATACAACCTCTGTCGGGACCCGAATCTGCAAATCCGGACCCTCTGTGTATTCTATACTAGTCCAGGATCACGCTAGTACACACAGTTAAACAGGGATGATGTACCACAATCATACACAGCGGAATTAATAATAAAGTCCTTCAAACATTAAATAAACTGGTTACAAGACCTTAAGGTCAACTTACAAATAGTCTGCCACGCAGGGCTTACAATAACAAAAGTAAATAAACAGCAGCGGAATGAAGAACGTCGGTGACTCCCATCAGTATGCCACAGGCAACTGACAAGGTTCAACTCCTAGATAATCGCCTCCGCATGGAACTTCACCTTCTTTGAAGTTGTAGTCTTCTCCTCAACTGATGATTGTGTTGAAAGCAAGGGTGAGTATACAACATACTCAGCAAGTCATGCACAGGGGTGCAATCCTATTACTATATGCATGGCTTCATCCAAAGAGATGGCTTAAGTGGTTGTTTTGCATCAAACAACATTTTGCTTTGATTAAATAATCTTAATAGATTCACAAGCGGTAAAACCATATTATATAGTAAGTTATCAATCTCTTCTCAAGCAGTTTGGCACAAAGCCCTAAATCACTTTAGCAATTATCTCTGGCATACAGCCACTCATTCCACATTTTATTTTAAAAGATCTAACCCTTGACTGTAATCCCCGAGCTTTGTCCAGTACCGTGGACTCGGCTATTCGAATAGTTTTTACACTCTGCAGAGGTTATACACTTTACCCACACGATATAGTTAAACACCACATGGGCGAGTAACCATAACAAAGTCTTTCCGAAACCTCTATCCTCGCATGCGTACCTCCCGGTATAGTTCCCGCTGTCCCTTCCCTTTTGCGGAGCGGAAGTACAGGGCTAATGTATACCGTTGAAGAGATGTAAGACCAATCGGTAAACACTACACCCTTCTTTACACATTTACAGATACAAAAACCACCTGAGGTCTCACATGCTAAGACTTCGGAATAGTACTCAACTAGGTCTGTCCCACCTGCACATGTGGTTGTATGTTAGGCCCAGTTCAAAGGCTTGCAAGGTTAAGTCCTTAGGTTGACCGTGGCAAGACTACCCAAAGTTCACAAAACCAAATTCAATCAACATCTCTCCCATGTACCACATCGGGCACCCCCATTAATCACTTGCCACTTGCCACAGTCTAAATATTTTCCCACCCCAGTTTGATTATTGTGCAATACATGCCAACAATAATACAAATTACCATGTAGAACCAAAAAGGTACCTACACTTCACATCATCACGTGGCAAGATTACACTGATTCCAAAAATTTATTCCATATAACATTAGTCAATATTATTTTGCCATTTGAAACACATTTCACGTAAGCATGGCTAAGCAACTATTCACGGTCTAGCCTCCCGTGTTGGCACAATATTAACATCCAACTAAATAAACCAACTTAAGGTGACAATGGATACATGGCATACAAATATTATCATCAACGGTGGAATTAACAATTAGGTTTATTAACTGTTTTACCCAAATTAAATTAATTCATTTTAATCAACATAGCATGCATAATTTAAATCAAAATACATTTCAAAAACTAGGAGCAATATGGTCAAAGCACAACTTGCCTTCAAAGATCAGCTGGTTTTGGTCTAGATCTTGATCTTGAGCTTGTTCCTCGAAATCAACTCCCTCACACAGTTCGATGTCTACGCACAACAGTTAAAGAACCAAATAAACACGCAAATCAACATACAACACACATTCAGAAAATGCTACAAAACAAACTAGGTTTTAATTTCATGAAAACTTCCAGACAATTAGTTTGGCATTTTCTAAGATTTATAAAATTTATTTGGTCATTTTTGGACGTGTAGTTTAAGAGATACAAAATTCGTAAGTTTGAACTTTCCGCAATTAATTCAATAGTATAAATTTATTTATAAATTTCAGTAAAATTATTGTAGAAAGGTATTAATTTCTACTAATTAACAAAATTTGTTGCAAGTGATTCGGACTTAGAATGAATTTGTAGCGAAAAAGACAAATTTCACAATTTCCGGAAATTAACACATACAACTCACTTCTAGTCTTCTGGCATGGCACTATTCATGTCGTATACATGTATACTTCTTGTGCATGCTTCCAGAACGAAAGTTTTATGAAAAACACTATGAGTATATATACGCAAGAATGTAGATATGTATATGGCCGAATGCATGTATACTCAAGGTACTGTTCATGCTAAAATATTTATATACACAGACAAGCATCCGGTTTCACAGATGCAGGCGCATACATGTCTAACATAAATACTCACGCATGCGTTCTAATATAATCGTAAACAAGCGCCTGGAAAGTTATACTAGCGAATCGGTCGAATATATACATACGGATCATCGAATATAACCGTAGGTAGGCATATATATATATATATATATATATATATACACATCTGCCGACCAGTACCCATACGCGCTAATGTGCATATAGAGAAACCATACACATGCTTACCTCCTTTATATATCTACGCGAATATATAAACGAGATAAAATAAAAACAGAGCGCGCACGCGAGAGAAAAGAAATACCGATCGGCAGTAGCAAAGACGGCGACGACGCAGGGGAAGGCGACGGCGACGACGGTGGCGTACACGGCGGCCACGACGTAGACGATGGCGGAAGCGACAGCGACGGCGGCCAACAGCGACGGCGTCGAGACGGCGGCGTCGACGTCCAACGGCGACGGCGATAAGACAACGGAAATAGTGTGGCTAGAGATGAAATGGAGCAGCGGGATGATTTACTCGGCAAAGCTAGAAAAAGGAAACGACCGGGAGAGGAAAAAGCTTATGCGTGTGTTGCTAGTAAATGGGATCGGCTGGAAGATTGAATCGTTTCTGCATGTGAAGTGGAGAACCGGCTGGAGAATGCATATGCGTGTGGAGAGATGGAGCATACATGCATGCTAGAAAAGAAAAGGCACGCAGGCGTTACCAGTGAAAATGGGAACGGCGCAAGCAATTGAAAACTTCCAAATAGGACCCCCATGCATGCAAATGGAAATGGAAACGTCAAACATGAATGACCAGTAACGCTTCATGTGTGAGAATTGCTCATAATGCTCCATGCGTTCATGGCTGGGAAAGAAACTCACGTATCTTTCAATGCTCTTCACTGTAGCTTTCAATGAGAATGCAAACTCATGCATGCACGGCTAGAAGGAATGCATGGCTTCGTGAGCTGCTAGTAAGTGCATGGCAAGGAAAGAGGATAATGGCTGGAAGTGAAGTCGTCCAGACTCAAGCATACATGCATACACGTATGCTGGGAAAAAAAATCAATCGTCCATAGTTCAAGCCTATAGGTGCATGTATACGCATATACATCTTATACGTTCCAAAACGTGCTGCGAAAAAAAAAACCAGAGAGGTTCTAACACTCTGAAAGATTCCTGTAAAATACTAGGAACTATTTGGAACTTAACAAAGTTGGTTTCGTGATTTTTCGACGCATAGATTTTTCGTTAAAAATCTTTCAGTGAATCAGACACCTGTACCAATTTTATAAAATCAACGACGTACGTTATATAACATATTTTTCGAAAATATTTGAAGTGAACACTCTCGTCTACCAATTATCTTTATTTTAAACAAAATTTTGAATTCTATGCATATGCGAAAAGGTAGGATCTTTATTTAACGTGATTATTTCAATAGACTTGAATTCGAATTAACCGCGAGGTTTTTAAATAATTTCAAAAAAAAATTCAAATAAACCCAGAAACACACTAAATATATTAGAGGCAAATTTTGGGATGTTACAACTACCCCCCTTAGAAAGAATCCTATCCGGACTTAGTTCCAAGGGGTTCAATGGTGAAATTCATTTTTATTCCTCCCCATGTTTCGGACGAGAACTATGGCTCTTCAGCCATCCTTTAAGTACCTCATGATGGGTGCCCAAACATAATTATGTTTCAAGAACTATCAACAAAAATCCACTTCCACAGTTATAATTCTTCCAACTCTTTATTGATAACAATACTGACGCTTACATCTTACAGACTGATCATTACACAACTCTTTTATTTATTCTTTAAAAGAGGTAGGGTACTTCTGAAGGTACCATCTACTAACATTTATTGCTAACATCAAGTTTCAGTTGCTTCTTCTTCAACTTCAGGGATCATGAGCAGACCTGATGTCCTATATCGCAGAACCTGTGACAGAAGTTGCCGATTGCGCCTCCACTGCCGGGGTTATAGTCCGAAGAAGAACAACATCTGGAAGGTTGGAATTGGAAGAAGATGCTTGGCGTCCTTGCATCACTGGTTGCACTTCTGGTCCTGGGGTCTTGATTAAGGTTGCTTCTTGGGCTTGGTTAAGTTGAAATTGGTCCACACGAAGCCGAGAATTACTGGCAACATACTGCTCCTGACTTACTCCCTTCCTTTTGCGAGAATCCGGTTGATGACAGTTGTCTTCCAGGAGATCGCTTTGCCTTTGCCAGCTGGAGGAATCTTCGATACTTGGTGCAGCTTAGAAGGTACTTCCCCACTGACTTCTGCCGCTGGAATTGCTTGTTTTGATAAGACGTTTTGTTTTCCCAAGGGACATTGTTTCACATAATGCCCTTCCCTGCCACAAAGGTTGCAAACCCGGTACTGAATCTCCTTTCTGCGAGGGCACTTGCGGAATTGGTGTCCAATCCTGTTGCAGTGACTACAGTGGGTATCTTCTTTGGCCTTGCCCTGTTGGGGACAACTATAAGCAACATGTCCTTTTTCACCACATCGATAGCGTATTTACATATCTCCACGGGTGAAGGTTTACAGGAGGGGTATTGCTAGCGCCACCATCACCTAGTACTTCAGGAGTCTTGGTCTTTAGTAGCTCATCGAACGGGTACTGCTGAGGAGTTATAGGTGTAGTGACCATGGAGGCTTGGTTGTTTAGTTGTTGTATCATCAATTGCATGAGCTGAGTCTGAGTCACCATGAACTGATTCATATTCTCAAGAAATGTCATTATCACCTCGGATGGTTCTTTGGTTGAGCTCTCAGAGCGACCGACGTTGACAAAATTTGAACTTCACTTTGGTGTTCTCATTGACGTTGACCAAAGGATTGGAACTTGATGCTTTAGCTTCTTTGTTGAGGTTAGCACGGCAATTCTTCTCCATCCGACGGCGGTAGAACAAGGCTTCCAGATGAGAGGGAACAAAGATGCATTTGAGCGAGAAAGGGGAGGTTCTAACAACACCAGAAACAAACTACCCCGGCAAAGGACAACCCCACACACGAAAATCAAAACGTTTTTAACACCAAGCAAATCAACTCGTCTACTCGATCAAATTACGCACTCTAATAGAACAAGGCGACTTCAACACAGACAGATTTGGACCACTTAACCTATAAGGTTAGCCGAAGATCAACCTCGCTTCTTTGGTCTTCGACGTTCAACGGTTGGATCCTCACCAGGAAGATACACACTTCAGTAGCACTCTTGCAGAATTGCACCTCTTGAGTCCTCAAGCTTGGAAGTCAAAAGCGGGAACTCGATTACCCTAATATAGAAGTTGTTAAGGGAGGTAGGGTCTAATTTTCATTCCAAAAAGGTGAAGAAGCAACCACCGGGGAAGAAAGGAATAGAAAGAGAGAGAAGACGAGAGTAGCACATTATTTGGTTTCTCTCTTTATAAATATAAGTTTTGAAGCTTCCTAAAAACGGCCATTCTAACTAAGGGCACGTCCTACAGTCAACCTGGCTCTGATACCACCTTTGTGGGCCCCCGGATCGGCTATCCGGAATCCCCTGTGTATTTCTCGTACTAGTCCCGGATCGATAGCTAGTACACACAAATAAAAGTGATGAATCAACAACCATATCACGAATACATATAACTAAATAAGAATAATACCAAATAAAAGCAAAGACCTTATGGTCAAGGTTTACCATTACGGCCTGAGCAGTCGAACGACTTGAACAACTGCAAATGAAGACGAAACGCCAATGCGACTCCATCCAAATGCCCACAGCAATCGAGTGGAGAACGCACCTAGTCGATGGAAATCTTGAACAGCTTCTTTCACTTCTGAGAGAGGATTAGAATGTAGCACGTGAGTACATAAAGTACTCAGCAAGTCTGGGAGATTATGCACAATGTAGGCTATCCAAAGATGGCTTAATATGGTTCTTTTGCATAAAGCCAAGTTTCATCAAATCATACTTGTTAATAAATTTCACAAAGCATATTTGAGCAATTCTTTTTAATAATTGAATTACGTAATATTGTAGTGAAGGTTCTAACCACCACTCACTAATATACAGGCTCTATCCGCCACATCTCAACAAAAACAGGGTTCAATCCAATCACATGGCTATGTCCGCCATGGTTCACAAAATCAGGTTCTTTCCACCTACCTGGCTTTAGCCGCCAGAAGCTCACCCGAGAGTTCTAACCACTCCCGGATCCCAAAACAAAACATTGTTTAGTTTGAAACCAAAAACCAAACTCTACCAGTATGAAAGCATTCAGCAAGCTTCGCCTTTGACCGTAGGCACGGCTATTCGAATAGTTTTAACTCTGCAGAGGTTGTACAGCTTTACCCACAAGACATGATATTCCCTTGATGCCAAGCTATTAGCACACTTCCTTGGGTGTGCCGGCAGGGATATCATGATAAGGCCTTTACAATGTATACGCCTAACCTGACTCACCCGCTGAGGTTTCACCGCTGTTAGGGTTATTTCCACCCAGTACAGAAGCCCCCTCTTGCGCCGTGTGAGAAAAACAACAACAACAATGCCTCTTTCCGGCTCTCACACAACAACCGAGTGGTGAGTCTAAGTTAGGTTTCTACAAATTATTCAGCCAGGTCGTGCCCACTTTGACATGTGGTTGTACGGTAATGCTTAGAATGGAGACAGTCATAAGCGTCGGTCCTTAATTGACTTGGGGCGGTACTTGCACAAAAGAACCAAGGCTTGGTCCGCTTCCACCCGACATTCCATGCCGCCCAAGTCGAAATCATTTTTCATTTTATTTTTATTTTGTAAACCATTGGCAATACTCCTTGCCTATAACTTCCAATACAAGTTTTCAAGAGATAATTGAAAGTCCCACCCATAGGTGAATATTGACCGACAGCGAGGCTAAGCATTTCTACCGTACTATTCTATTCCACCAATAGTTTATTTTATAAAATACAAAACTCAGTGTTTGATAAAAATTATGATAATCAGTTCTATCATCTCCAAAATTCATGAGACCACCAAGACTCCCCATTATTATCATGGCACTATATAATCCAAACCAATTTAGTACTCCAACAAGTAAAATCTATACCATGTGCCATCATAACTCCTTAATCATGCTAAGCTACTAACATCATTGTATATGAAACAATCTCCTCAAAATATAAGTCTTCTTTATTGATCACCCATCATCCACACATCGATTAATCTTTTTAATCTACTTGATCCACCGAGAATAATTCATAATCTCATCCCCGAGCATATTTCATGAAAGATTCTACAAATCCAAGATTTCATTGATTCATTGCCTATAGCTGTTTCCCTAAACAATGACACCAAGTTGACTAAACAAATCACACCTAATCCACATTATTCATAATCCCACATAAATGATTATTGTAAAACCATACTTCACAAAATCATCTACTAAACCACCGAGTACAATTCTCAATATTATTCACTTAATCCATGGAATATATTTGATAATATCATTGACTAAATCATCGAGAATACTTCACAACATCAACTCTAATCATTTAGGCTACAATTCCTCGATAGCACTTCATAACGTCATGTATTTAATCCTTCACATCATCACCTCTAAATCATCATTTTAATCCACCAAGAATACGTAATATTATCATCCACTAAACCACCAAACATTCTGGATTATTCACAATCTTCATAAATGATTATCACATAGTATTCTTATTAAAATCCACCGAAATATAATTCACCACTTATTCTATTTGATCCACAAGTATGCCTCCCAATATTATTTATTTAACTTTACCGACCATTATTCTTCATATCATACCTCTTCCCACTCTTCCCCAGTTCATACTAATCATACTGCGATTCGTTACCACACTCCAACTCCGCAATATTGAAACTACCACCATTCCCAGGTTACTTTCATAACGACTATTACCACATCATCACTAATAATCATCTAACTCCAATTTGCATTCCATCCCATTTGATTTATCTAAAATGTCTGTCAAATAGTCTTTTCCCTTAATTAAAGAATACCTTTCCAAAAACATTTATATTGGTGGAGTACTTATACTAGGGCGACAAAGGGTCAGGGATAACAATATCAAGGAGGTATGGACAACAGGTATAACTAATAGTCTAACGTTAACATCATCATTTTAGGTAAATAGCAATGCAGTTTATAAAACATTGGAAAGCATTTATAAATCATGGGATCAACGTGCGTCAAGGAGACTTGCCTCGGTCACAGCGAGAAGGTTGAACTTTCTGAAGTCCGGCGGCGGGGTCGGCGGACTCGGCGGAAGCGTCGACTACGCGCAAAACGAGGCAATAAATAAATAAAAGAAAATAAAAAAAATTCAAAAATTACAAAAGTAGTACTGGCAGGTAGATCTTGATTTTAGATGAATTTAGAAACTTGAACGGAGTCAATCGGAGTTCGGACGCAAAAGTTATAAGCGTTCGAAGTTGGAAAATGATAGAAAATCAAGAAAAAGATAAAAGTTACTATTTGCTACAGTAACTTACGAGAAACTGGGTTCCAGAACTGAACCAAAATTGCAGAGCCCTCTTTTGCTTCCAAAAAATGGATTTTTGTCCCATTTTCACATGGATTTGGACCAAATAAAATCATGGATTCTCTAGATAACATCCTTAGGGACTCGTAGGAGGAAGGAATTGAGTTGGTTCTCACCGGAGATGATGAATTTCGCGATGAACGGAGCTCCGTCCGGATGAACAAAAACTCAAAATTGCCGCCAACTCTTGATCAAACCTAAAATTGATGATTGGGTTAGACTCTAGACTCATCCACGGTCACAAGGAACCAAGTGGCATGAAGAATGGCTCACCGGAGAAGGAGCTACAAGCATGAACACGAAGAACACCGAAAAACTTCAACCCAACGTCGGTTTTCTTGATCTCACGGGCGCAAGGGTGGAGTAGAGGGAAAGGGGAGCACACTCCCGGAAAGGGGATACTTATACGAAGAGGATGGAGGTGGTGGTGCGGCGTTTGGAGGTGAAACGGCCGAGTTAAAGCCATTTTAGTGGATTTCGGTTTCTCTTGAATGGGGCCGTTTCCGGTGAGATTGACGGCAAGGGAAGGTGGGGAATGGCAAGAGGACGACGCTATTTAATCCAACGGAACCGGCCGTGATCAATTTGGAGTTTCGTGGAGGGAGTTACGAGCAATTGAATCAAACCCTAGCCATGAATGCCTATTTGGAGCTCTCTGTTCTTGGAGTTGGCTGGAGGTTGAAGAAGGTGCACTGTTCACTTGCCACGTGGCACTCTCCCATTGGTCCTCCTTTACGTAAATGATTCGCCCTAGAGAAAAATAAGGAAAAATAGCCTAAAAATTCTGGAAAAATTCCTAGAACCATTTTAAAATATTTGGGACCCAATAAAATTGGTTTGGTTGAATTTGGATGATTTTTGTGGAATTGGATATTCGGGCACCGATCGTAGGCATTAAACAAAAGCCGCGCGAGATAAAATAGGAACGGAGGTCCAAAAATTCGGGGAATGATTCCAAAAATAATTTTGGAATATTTGGAACATTTTAAAAGTGGTTTGGAGATTTTTGGAGCATTTTTGGACTCGGGTGAATTTTCGGGTATCGGCGGAAACTGGAAAACCGATTTTTCGATCGGAGGGGAATTAAATCCCGATTTTGGAGGGAAATGGATGCCAGGTTAATATAAACACCAAAGAAACTCAAATTTTGAACTTACTTTGTTTAACTTAGGTTTTTCTCCAGAAAGCGAAAACCAGGGTGTTACAAACCTACCCCCCTTAGAAAGAATCTCGTCCCCGAGATTCGGACGGAGAAAGAGAAAGAGGTTAGGAAACTCTGCTCGAAGATCTTCATGCTCCCAGGTAGCTTCCTTCTTAGAATGGTTATTTCACTGAACCTTGCAGAATTTGACCACTCGTCTTCTGATTCGACGCCCGGCTTCATCCACAATCCTGGCGGGATACTTCAGACACGACAGGTCTCTTTCGGGTTCCATACTTTTAAACAGCCTCTTATGCTCAGGCACTGCGCTACACTTGATTCCTGTCGGCAGTTATCAGCATAGCTCTTCTATCTCGACTGGGCAGTCTCCAGATTTACACGGATCTGTCTGACCTGCTTTTCGGCTTCTTTCAAAATATCAGATCTACTGATGTGTCTATTACCGGTCTCTTTCCCATACCAGGGTATTCCGCCTTTTCTTGCATACAGGGCTTCAAAAGGCGCCATCTTCAGCTTCATCGGAGACTGTTGTTATTCTGATCCCACAAACCTTGACATGTCAACGCACACGCTCTCAATACCTCTTCTAAAATCTGATTGATTCCTTCCGTCTGGCCATCGGTCGGGGAATGGTAAGCAACGCTGGAATTCCCATTCGTACCCCAAAACTTTATACCACTTCTGTCAAAACCTCGAGGGGAACTAAGAACCTCGATCTGACACGATCTCCTTGGGCACATAATGAAAATACACTGCTTTAGCCACGCAAAGTTCCACAAGTCCATCACCAAATAGGGTTGTCTTGCACGAAACAAAGTGTGCAACTTTTGTCGATCTGTCCACACTACTGTCGGGACCCGAATCTGCAAATCCGGACCCTCTGTGTATTCTGTACTAGTCCAGGATCACGCTAGTACACACAGTTAAACAGGGATGATGTACCACAATCATACACAGCAGAATTAATAATAAAGTCCTTCAAACATTAAATAAACTGGTTACAAGACCTTAAGATCAACTTACAAATAGTCTGCCACGCAGGGCTTACAATAACAAAAGTAAATAAACAGCAGCGGAATGAAGAACGTCGGTCACTCCCATCAGTATGCCACAGGCAACTGACAAGGTTCAACTCCTAGATAATCGCCTCCGCATGGAACTTCACCTTCTTTGAAGTTGTAGTCTTCTCCTCAACTGATGATTGTGTTGAAAGCAAGGGTGAGTATACAACATACTCAGCAAGTCATGCACAGGGGTGCAATCCTATTACTATATGCATGGCTTCATCCAAAGAGATGGCTTAAGTGGTTGTTTTGCATCAAACAACATTTTGCTTTGATTAAATAATCTTAATAGATTCACAAGCGGTAAAACCATATTATATAGTAAGTTATCAATCTCTTCTCAAGCAGTTTGGCACAAAGCCCTAAATCACTTTAGCAATTATCTCTGGCATACAGCCACCCATTCCACATTTTATTTTAAAAGATCTAACCCTTGACTGTAATCCCCGAGCTTTGTCCAGTACCGTGGACTCGGCTATTCGAATAGTTTTTACACTCTGCAGAGGTTATACACTTTACCCACACGATATAGTTAAACACCACATGGGCGAGTAACCATAACAAAGTCTTTCCGAAACCTCTATCCTCGCATGCGTACCTCCCGGTATAGTTCCCGCTGTCCCTTCCCTTTTGCGGAGCGGAAGTACAGGGCTAATGTATACCGTTGAAGAGATGTAAGACCAATCGGTAAACACTACACCCTTCTTTACACATTTACAGATACAAAAACCACCTGAGGTCTCACATGCTAAGACTTCGGAATAGTACTCAACTAGGTCTGTCCCACTCCAGACATGTGGTTGTATGTTAGGCCCAGTTCAAAGGCTTGCAAGGTTAAGTCCTTAGGTTGACCGTGGCAAGACTACCCAAAGTTCACAAAACCAAATTCAATCAACATCTCTCCCATGTGCCACATCGGGCCCCCCCATTAATCACTTGCCACTTGCCACAGTCTAAATATTTTCCCACCCCAGTTTGATTATTGTGCAATACATGCCAACAATAATACCAGTTACCATGTAGAACCAAAAAGGTACCTACACTTCACATCATCACGTGGCAAGATTACACTGATTCCAAAAATTTATTCCATATATCATTAGTCAATATTATTTTGCCATTTGAAACACATTTCACGTAAGCATGGCTAAGCAACTATTCACGGTCTAGCCTCCCGTGTTGGCACAATATTAACATCCAACTAAATAAACCAACTTAAGGTGACAATGGATACATGGCATACAAATATTATCATCAACGGTGGAATTAACAATTAGGTTTATTAACTGTTTTACCCAAATTAAATTAATTCATTTTAATCAACATAGCATGCATAATTTAAATCAAAATACATTTCAAAAACTAGGAGCAATATGGTCAAAGCACAACTTGCCTTCAAAGATCAGCTGGTTTTGGTCTAGATCTTGATCTTGAGCTTGTTCCTCGAAATCAACTCCCTCACACAGTTCGATGTCTACGCACAACAGTTAAAGAACCAAATAAACACGCAAATCAACATACAACACACATTCAGAAAATGCTACAAAACAAACTAGGTTTTAATTTCATGAAAACTTCCAGACAATTAGTTTGGCATTTTCTAAGATTTATAAAATTTATTTGGTCATTTTTGGACGTGTAGTTTAAGAGATACAAAATTCGTAAGTTTGGACTTTCCGCAATTAATTCAATAGTATAAATTTATTTATAAATTTCAGTAAAATTATTGTAGAAAGGTATTAATTTCTACTAATTAACAAAATTTGTTGCAAGTGATTCGGACTTAGAATGAATTTGTAGCGAAAAAGACAAATTTCACAATTTCCGGAAATTAACACGTACAACTCACTTCTAGTCTTCTGGCATGGCACTATTCATGTCGTATACATGTATACTTCTTGTGCATGCTTCCAGAACGAAAGTTTTATGAAAAACACTATGAGTATATATACGCAAGAATGTAGATATGTATATGGCCGAATGCATGTATACTCAAGGTACTGTTCATGCTAAAATATTTATATACACAGACAAGCATCCGGTTTCACAGATGCAGGCGCATACATGTCTAACATAAATACTCACACATGCGTTCTAATATAATCGTAAACAAGCGCCTGGAAAGTTATACTAGCGAATCGGTCGAATATATACATACGGATAATCGAATATAACCGTAGGTAGGCATATATATATATATATATATACACATCTGCCGACCAGTACCCATACGCGCTAATGTGCATATAGAGAAACCATACACATGCTTACCTCCTTTATATATCTACGCGAATATATAAACGAGATAAAATAAAAACAGAGCGCGCACGCGAGAGAAAAGAAATACCGATCGGCAGTAGCAAAGACGGCGACGACGCAGGGGAAGGCGACGGCGACGACGGTGGCGTGATACGGCGCCACGACGTAGACGATGGCGAAGCGACAGCGACGGCCAACAGCGACGGGCGACGAGATTTGGCGGCGCCGACGTCCAACGGCGACGGCGATAAGACAACGGAAATAGTGTGGCTAGAGATGAAATGGAGCAGCGGGATGATTTACTCGGCAAAGCTAGAAAAAGGAAACGACGGGAGAGGAAAAAGCTTATGCGTGTGTTGCTAGTAAATGGGATCGGTGGAAGATTGAATCGTTTACGCATGTGAAGTGGAGAACCGGCCGAGAATGCATATGCGTGTGGAGAGATGGAGCATACATGCATGCTAGAAAAGAAAAGGCACGCAGGCGTTACCGGTGAAAATAGAACGGCGCAAGCAATTGAAAACTTCCAAATAGGACCCCCATGCATGCAAATGGAAATGGAAAGCGTCAAACATGAATGACCAAGAACGCTTCATGTGTGAGAATTGCTCATAATGCTCCATGCGTTCATGGTCGGGAAAGAAACTCACGTATCTTTCAATGCTCTTCACGTAGCTTTCAATGAGAATGCAAACTCATGCATGCACGGCTAGAAGGAATGCATGGCCGTGAGCTGCTAGTAAGTGCATGGCAAGGAAAGAGGATAATGGCTGGAAGTGAAGTCGTCGGACTCAAGCATACATGCATACACGTACTCTGGGAAAAAAATCAATCGTCCATAGTTCAAGCCTATAGGTGCATGTATACGCATATACATCTTATACGTTCCAAAACGTGCTGCGAAAAAAAAAAACCAGAGAGGTTCTAACACTCTGAAAGATTCCTGTAAAATACTAGGAACTATTTGGAACTTAACAAAGTTGGTTTCGTGATTTTTCGACGCATAGATTTTTCGTTAAAAATCTTTCAGTGAATCAGACACCTGTACCAATTTTATAAAATCAACGACGTACGTTATATAACATATTTTTCGAAAATATTTGAAGTGAACACTCTCGTCTACCAATTATCTTTATTTTAAACAAAATTTTGAATTCTATGCATATGCGAAAAGGTAGGATCTTTATTTAACGTGATTATTTCAATAGACTTGAATTCGAATTAACCGCGAGGTTTTTAAATAATTTCAAAAAAAAATTCAAATAAACCCAGAAACACACTAAATATATTAGAGGCAAATTTTGGGATGTTACAACTACCCCCCTTAGAAAGAATCCTATCCGGACTTAGTTCCAAGGGGTTCAATGGTGAAATTCATTTTTATTCCTCCCCATGTTTCGGACGAGAACTATGGCTCTTCAGCCATCCTTTAAGTACCTCATGATGGGTGCCCAAACATAATTATGTTTCAAGAACTATCAACAAAAATCCACTTCCACAGTTATAATTCTTCCAACTCTTTATTGATAACAATACTGACGCTTACATCTTACAGACTGATCATTACACAACTCTTTTATTTATTCTTTAAAAGAGGTAGGGTACTTCTGAAGGTACCATCTACTAACATTTATTGCTAACATCAAGTTTCAGTTGCTTCTTCTTCAACTTCAGGGATCATGAGCAGACCTGATGTCCTATATCGCAGAACCTGTGAAGAAGTTGCCGATTGCGCCTCCCACCTGCTGCGGGGTTATAGTCCGAAGAAGAACAACATCTGGAAGGTTGGAATTGGAAGAAGATGCTTGGCGTCCTTGCATCACTGGTTGCACTTCTGGTCCTGGGGTCTTGATTAAGGTTGCTTCTTGGGCTTGGTTAAGTTGAAATTGGTCCACACGAAGCCGAGAATTACTGGCAACATACTGCTCCTGACTTACTCCCTTCCTTTTGCGAGAATCCGGTTGATGACAGTTGTCTTCCAGGGAGACTGCTTTGCCTTTGCCAGCTGGAGGAATCTTCGATACTTGGTGCAGCTTAGAAGGTACTTCCGCACTGACTTCTGCTGGAATTGCTTGTTTTGATAAGACATTTTGTTTTCCCAAGGGACATTGTTTCACATAATGCCCTTCCTTGCCACAAAGGTTGCAAACCCGGTACTGAATCTCCTTTCTGCGAGGGCACTTGCGGAATTGGTGTCCAATCCTGTTGCAGTGACTACAATGGGTATCTTCTTTGGCCTTGCCCTGTTGGGGACAACTATAAGCAACATGTCCTTTTTCACCACATCGATAGCAGACGACATATCTCCACGGGTGAAGGTTTACAGGAGGGGTATTGCTAGCGCCACCATCACCTAGTACTTCAGGAGTCTTGGTCTTTAGTAGCTCATCGAACGGGTACTGCTGAGGAGTTATAGGTGTAGTGACCATGGAGGCTTGGTTGTTTAGTTGTTGTATCATCAATTGCATGAGCTGAGTCTGAGTCACCATGAACTGATTCATATTCTGAAGAAATGCTGTTATCACCTCGGATGGTTGCTGGTTGAGCTCGGTAGCAGCCCTGACGTTGACAGCCGGAACTTCACTGGTGTTCTCATTGACGTTGACCAAAGGATTGGAACTTGATGCTTTAGCTTCTTTGTTGAGGTTAGCACGGCAATTCTTCTCCATCTGACGGTAGAACAAGGCTTCCAGATGAGAGGGAACAGCACAGACGAGCGAGAAAGGGGAGGTTCTAACAACACCAGAAACAAACTACCCCGGCAAAGGACAACCCCACACACGAAAATCAAAACGTTTTTAACACCAAGCAAATCAACTCGTCTACTCGATCAAATTACGCACTCTAATAGAACAAGGCGACTTCAACACAGACAGATTTGGACCACTTAACCTATAAGGTTAGCCGAAGATCAACCTCGCTTCTTTGGTCTTCGACGTTCAACGGTTGGATCCTCACCAGGAAGATACACACTTCAGTAGCACTCTTGCAGAATTGCACCTCTTGAGTCCTCAAGCTTGGAAGTCAAAAGCGGGAACTCGATTACCCTAATATAGAAGTTGTTAAGGGAGGTAGGGTCTAATTTTCATTCCAAAAAGGTGAAGAAGCAACCACCGGGGAAGAAAGGAATAGAAAGAGAGAGAAGACGAGAGTAGCACATTATTTGGTTTCTCTCTTTATAAATATAAGTTTTGAAGCTTCCTAAAAACGGCCATTCTAACTAAGGGCACGTCCTACAGTCAACCTGGCTCTGATACCACCTTTGTGGGCCCCCGGATCGGCTATCCGGAATCCCCTGTGTATTTCTGTACTAGTCCCAGATCAGTAGCTAGTACACACAGTCAAAAGTGATGAATCAACAACCATATCACGAATACATATAACTAAATAAGAATAATACCAAATAAAAGCAAAGACCTTATGGTCAAGGTTTACCATTACGGCCTGAGCAGCCGAGCGACTTGAACAACTGCAATGAAGACGAAACGCCAATGCGACCCATCCAAATGCCCACAGGCAATCGAGTGGAGAACGCACCCTAGTCGATGGAAATCTTGAACAGCTTCTTTCACTTCTGAGAGAGGATTAGAATGTAGCACGTGAGTACATAAAGTACTCAGCAAGTCCGAGATTATGCACAATGTAGGCTATCCAAAGATGGCTTAATATGGTTCTTTTGCATAAAGCCAAGTTTCATCAAATCATACTTGTTAATAAATTTCACAAAGCATATTTGAGCAATTCTTTTTAATAATTGAATTACGTAATATTGTAGTGAAGGTTCTAACCACCACTCACTAATATACGTGCTCTATCCGCCACATCTCAACAAAAGCAGGGTTCAATCCAATCACATGGCTATGTCCGCCATGGTTCACAAAATCAGGTTCTTTCCACCTACCTGGCTTTAGCCGCTAGAAGCACACCCGAGAGTTCTAACCACTCCCGGATCCCAAAACAAAACATTGTTTAGTTTGAAACCAAAAACCAAACTCTACCAGTATGAAAGCATTCAGCAAGCTTCGCCTTTGACCGTAGGCACGGCTATTCGAATAGTTTTAACTCTGCAGAGGTTGTACAATTTACCCACAAGACATGATATTCCCTTGATGCCAAGCTATTAGCACACTTCCTTGGGTGTGCCGGGCAGGATATCATGACAAGGCCTTTACAATGTATCGCCTAACTCCGACTCACCGCCGAGGTTTCACATTTGTTAGGGTTATTTCCACCAGATCTGAAGCCCCCTCTTGCGCCGTGTGAGAAAAACAACAACAACAACAATGCCTCTTTCCGGCTCTCACACAACAACCGAGTGGTGAGTCTAAGTTAGATTTCTACAAATTATTCAGCCAGATCGTGCCCACTTTGACATGTGGTTGTACGGTAATGCTTAGAATGGAGACAGTCATAAGCGTCGGTCCTTAATTGACTTGGGGCGGTACTTGCACAAAAGAACCAAGGCTTGGTCCGCTTCCACCCGACATTCCATGCCGCCCAAGTCGAAATCATTTTTCATTTTATTTTTATTTTGTAAACCATTGGCAATACTCCTTGCCTATAACTTCCAATACAAGTTTTCAAGAGATAATTGAAAGTCCCACCCATAGGTGAATATTGACCGACAGCGAGGCTAAGCATTTCTACCGTACTATTCTATTCCACCAATAGTTTATTTTATAAAATACAAAACTCAGTGTTTGATAAAAATTATGATAATCAGTTCTATCATCTCCAAAATTCATGAGACCACCAAGATTCCCCCATTATTATCATGGCACTATATAATCCAAACCAATTTAGTACTCCAACAAGTAAAATCTATACCATGTGCCATCATAACTCCAAAATCATGCTAAGCTACTGACATCATTGTATATGAAACAATCTCCTCAAAATATAAGTCTTCTTTATTGATCACCCATCATCCACACATCGATTAATCTTTTAATCTACTTGATCCACCGAGAATAATTCATAATCTCATCCCCGAGCATATTTCATGAAAGATTCTACAAATCCAAGATTTCATTGATTCATTGCCTATAGCTGTTTCCCTAAACAATGACACCAAGTTGACTAAACAAATCACACCTAATCCACATTATTCATAATCCCACATAAATGATTATTGTAAAACCATACTTCACAAAATCATCTACTAAACCACCGAGTACAATTCTCAATATTATTCACTTAATCCATGGAATATATTTGATAATATCATTGACTAAATCATCGAGAATACTTCACAACATCAACTCTAATCATTTAGGCTACAATTCCCCGATAGCACTTCATAACGTCATGTATTTAATCCTTCACATCATCACCTCTAAATCATCATTTTAATCCACCAAGAATACGTAATATTATCATCCACTAAACCACCAAACATTCTGGATTATTCACAATCTTCATAAATGATTATCACATAGTATTCTTATTAAAATCCACCGAAATATAATTCACCACTTATTCTATTTGATCCACAAGTATGCCTCCCAATATTATTTATTTAACTTTACCGGCCATTATTCTTCATATCATACCTCTTCCCACTCTTCCCCAGTTCATACTAATCATACTGCGATTCGTTACCACACTCCAACTCCGCAATATTGAAACTACCACCATTCCCAGGTTACTTTCATAACGACTATTACCACATCATCACTAATAATCATCTAACTCCAATTTGCATTCCATCCCATTTGATTTATCTAAAATGTCTGTCAAATAGTCTTTTCCCTTAATCAAAGAATACCTTTCCAAAAACATTTATATTGGTGGAGTACTTATACTAGGGCGACAAAGGGTCTGGGATAACAATATCAAGGAGGTATGGACAACAGGTATAACTAATAGTCTAACGTTAACATCATCATTTTAGGTAAATAGCAATGCAATTTATAAAACATTGGAAAGCATTTATAAATCATGGGATCAACGTGCGTCAAGGAGACTTGCCTCGGTCACAGCGAAGGTTGAACTTTCTGAAGTCCGTGGCGAAATTCGGGCGGACTCGTGGCGTCGACTACACGCAAAACGAGGCAATAAATAAATAAAAGAAAATAAAAAAAATTCAAAAATTACAAAAGTAGTACTGGCAGGTAGATCTTGATTTTAGATGAATTTAGAAACTTGAACGGAGTCAATCGGAGTTCGGACGCAAAAGTTATAAGCGTTCGAAGTTGGAAAATGATAGAAAATCAAGAAAAAGATAAAAGTTACTATTTGCTACAGTAACTTACGAGAAACTGGGTTCCAGAACTGAACCAAAATTGCAGAGCCCTCTTTTGCTTCCAAAAAATCGATTTTTGTCCCATTTTCACATGGATTTGGACCAAATAAAATCATGGATTCTCTAGATAACATCCTTAGGGACTCATAGGAGGAAGGAATTGAGTTGGTTCTCACCGGAGATGATGAATTTCGCGATGAACGGAGCTCCGTCCGGATGAACAAAAACTCAAAATTCGTCGCCAACTCTTGATCAAACCTAAAATTGATGATTGGGTTAGACTCTAGACTCATCCACGGTCACAAGGAACCAAGTGGCATGAAGAATGGCTCACCGGAGAAGGAGCTACAAGCATGAACACGAAGAACACCGAAAAAGTTCAACCCAACGTCGGTTTTCTTGATCTCACGGGCGCAAGGGTGGAGTAGAGGGAAAGGGGAGCACACTCCCGAAAAGGGAATACTTATACGAAGAGGATGGAGGTGGTGGTGCGGCGTTTGGAGGTGAAACGGCCGAGTTAAAGCCATTTTAGTGGATTTCGGTTTCTCTTGAATGGGGCCGTTTCCGGTGAGATTGACGGCAAGGGAAGGTGGGGAATGGCAAGAGGACGACGCTACGAATCCAACGGAACCGGCCGTGATCAATTTGGAGTTTCGTGGAGGGAGTTACGAGCAATTGAATCAAACCCTAGCCATGAATGCCTATTTGGAGCTCTCTGTTCTTGGAGTTGGCTGGAGGTTGAAGAAGGTGCACTGTTCACTTGCCACGTGGCACTCTCCCATTGGTCCTCCTTTACGTAAATGATTCGCCCTAGAGAAAAATAAGGAAAAATGGTCTAAAAATTCTGGAAAAATTCCTAGAACCATTTTAAAATATTTGGGACCCAATAAAATTGGTTTGGTTGAATTTGGATGATTTTTGTGGAATTGGATATTCGGGCACCGATCGTAGGCATTAAACAAAAGCCGCGCGAGATAAAATAGGAACGGAGGTCCAAAAATTCGGGGAATGATTCCTAAAATAATTTTGGAATATTTGGAACATTTTAAAAGTGGTTTGGAGATTTTTGGAGCATTTTTGGACTCGGGTGAATTTTCTGCATCGTGAATCGAAAACCGATTTTTCGATCGGAGGGGAATTAAATCCCGATTTTGGAGGGAAATGGATGCCAGGTTAATATAAACACCAAAGAAACTCAAATTTTGAACTTACTTTGTTTAAATTAGGTTTTTCTCCAGAAAGCGAAAACCAGGGTGTTACACAGCGATTGGCTATGGTACACTGCAAAAACAATTTATTTTGCTACAAGACACTAGCTAATCGGTCACTAGAATATGGGTTGGGCCCTGGTTAGTGATTTTACAAGTTTTGTAATCTTTAGCTAATTTCTTTTGTAGTTCATGTATTTGAAAGTGAAGCAACGTAGGAGTGAGATGAGGATTTGAAGTTAGAATTTCCTAATCTGTTTGTATAGTCAGTATGAAATCTATTAAGGGAAAAGGTTTGTAACATCTCAATTTTTACATCATTAAGTTGGTTTTATGTATTTTTGACATTATGGAATTTTTCATAATTTTATTGGTAAGTAAAGCTTAATTAGGAATTTATCTAATTAAAAAAGGATTTAATATGGTTAATGCATATATGAAAATTTGTTAAAATTTTTTTTTCTATATGTTCTAATCTATTTTACATATTTTTGGGGGATTTTTACCAAATCTATTTGCCATTTATTTTAAGTCCATTTGCATTTCTTGAATTCTCTAAAAAGAAAAAGGATATAAAAATTTCTAGAAGGCTCTTGTGCTGAAGCCGTGTGCAACTGGCCCAAGCCAGCTAGCCTATTTAGCCCAGACAGCCTCCTAAGATAGCCTAGCTCAGCGCCGACGCTCGGTCCGTCAGCCCACACGCTTGAGCCGCTGATAGGTGGGGCACACCTATCAGGGTTGTCCTTATCATGTCCGAGCTGCTCGCCATGCTTGATATGGTCTCCACCTCCGTTCTAGATAGAGCAAAGATTCCTAGGGCTATTTAAGGCGTGCACCATGACCGTATTGAGCCAAGCTTCACAAGCCCTAGGTCAATTTTGTCCAAGCTGTTGCCACTTTGCAGAGATCTGGAGTTTTGTGCAAGCCCTGTCATCAGAGAAAGGAGCTTGATTCGCCATTTTGTAGGTGAGCACTAGAGCCCTTGGACATCGTTATGATTGCCGCATCTAGGAATATCTAGGCCCACTTGTTAGGGAATATTCTAGGAATATTATATTTTCTTTCACTTTTTCCAATTTATTTATTCAATGAATCTTTTGAGAGTCTGTTCTCCTTCATACTAATTCTGACTAAGAGCGTTAAAGTTTTTAAATTTATCTAAATTCAAGCTCTACCTTATATTATATTTTATTTTATTTTTGAATTTTGTTTGGTATTTCCCTTGTATTTATTATGTTTTTCGCTATTCGTTTCGCTTAGACATTGAAGTATCGGGAGCGTTCGAAGGTGAAGAGTTGATCCAAGACCAAGATCAAGGTTGTTCCAAAGCAAGTTATGTTTTGATCATGTTGAACCCATTTTTACAAATGCTATTTTGTTCTATATCTACTGCATGTTATTTCAAGTTATACTTGTTTTCAATTAATTTGAGAATTAGCTATTCAACCCATTTGAAATATATCTACCTTTGTCATTTTCTATGCCATGATTATTTGTCAACCTAGAACGAATCTTTATTAGTTGGCTGCTAATATAATGCCAATGTCGATTGGTTAGATTGTGCTTAGATTGCGTAGTCATACCATGAACCATTGATATCTTTTGAAAGTGTAAATTTAAACTTGACTAATGGTCTATGGAATATCTATTGAAAAGGGCATGTGTAACATCCGCATTTTGTAATCAAGCTTAATTAGGCTAATTAAGTGTGGATTAGTGCTCTGAAAAGTTTTTGAATCTTATTTTGGAGTTTTTTTGTCTTCGAACTCTGTTTTACTAATTCGTTCAAATGTTTCCCCCAACGGAGTTCTCGGATCTGTGTCGGGTGGAATCCAGAAGAATGTAATATAGAACCTGAACCTAAGTCTTTAAACTTTCTTCAGGATCCTCAGAACTTACTCCAAAGGCCCTCTAGATGTTCAAACTAGAGCCGTTGCGAAAACCATAGATTTCTAGAGTTTTCACCGCCGGGCGGCAATCTGCATCATGCATGCCCGGTACTATCGGCCAGCGGCAGATGCGGCCGCTTCGGCAGTGCAGGCCGTGGCGATGGGAGCGGGGCCAGAGCCCTTTTTTGCTCCTATGCTCGTGCTTATCACCTCACCTCGGTTCCCGTGCCCTCCTACTCCCTCAAAACGCCAGGGGGACACTCCCTCTCTTCCTCCTCTCCCTCCTTTCTTCTTCTCCTTCCTCTCCTCTTCCTCCTCTCTCTCTCCTTTGAAGCTCTCTCTTCACTCCCACCATTTCCAGCCAGTTGGAGCTCAAGGAGGCCGAGTGGAAGCAGGAGTGAGGGTGGAGGAGCGTCTCCAAGCAGTCAAGGACCTTCACCAGAGGTAGGTTTTTGAGTTGGGCATAAACCCTAGGTGTAGATGCAAACCCTAGCTCACCCTCGACGTCTCTCTCTTCTTTCCTTGTTAGTTGAACCCTTGGAACCCTAGTTATTGTGATGAAACGTCGTTTATCGGGTGCTTAGACCTAGGTTAAGGTTAGAAGAATCCTGTTGCATGATGGAGTTGTTTCGGAAACCCTGATCTACCTTTCGTGAACGTATCCGCTCTAAAGCGTCGCTTCTCGTGTTCTCGGGAACTTTCCCCGTTGAAGCCCTAGCTCCAGAAAACCGAGGAAGTGACCCGCGAATATATTCACTTTGCCTCGAAGGTCGATTCTTGCGGAAGAATCGAGTTTGGACTCGATTCGGGACGAGAATCGGGTTTGGGAGTATATTCGGGTTTTCGAGTTTTAGAATTTGATCATCGTGTTTCGAAGGTTCCGGTCGATATCTCGATCGTGTAGGACTCTAGTGCACTACTGGACCTATTGCACGTGTTACAAATCCGCTGCCTCGGTAGATTCGCAAAAGTTGTACCTTGGGCATTCGGAGTGATTTTGTATTCCGAAGTCCCAAAGCTCACAAGTCTAACGCGTATAAGTCCCTATTGCAGTACAGAACCCGTTGCCGCGAAGAAACCCGTGTTTCGACACTTTTTGGGTCGAAATCCGTTTCCACGTCTTTATCGGGAGTAAAAAGGGTCCAAAAAGCGAGATTACGAGCAAATGGGCTTGGAACTTGACGAGACCTGCGTGAATAGGTCCCATGGGTCCCCAGGAACCTATCCATGCATGAACGTCGAAATTCCGAATTCAACCGCGCGAAATCTCAGTTTTGGAAACTTTCTCTCTCGGGGAGACCGGCACTACCGCCGGCTTGATGGCGGTACTGCCGGAAGGCCGGAACTATCGGGGTTGGTCGCCGGTAGTTATTTTCCAGAGAGCACCCCATTTCGGTTCCGGGCCAGCGACACTACCGAAATCGCTGAACGGTACTGCCGGCCTCAGAGTGCGGCACTACCGCCCAACAGTAGTCGGTACTGCCAGTCAGAGTGTGGCACTACCGCCCTTATAACATCGGTACTGCCGTGTCGGGACCCGAATCTGCAAATCCGGACCCTCTGTGTATTCAGCACTAGTCCAGGAACGCGCTAGTGCACACAGTCTTAACATCGGTAAATATCACAATCATACCACTCGATACTAATAAAGTACTTTAATTAGATAGTCAAACTGGTTGCTTGTAACACCCCAAAAATTTTGCTTTTCTTAAATTCATGTGTGATTTGGCACTTTGGTGAATTTTTGGAATTTTCTGGAATTTATTTGGATTTATTTGGAATTTATTTGAATTTATTCCATTTTGAATTAATTAAAGAATTAAACTTTGCAAATAAAAATTTGTTGAAAATATTTTATTTGAGTCCCAAATGCCCTAAAATATTTTCCAGAATTTTTCTGGAATTTTTTTGAGTATTTTGCTATTTTTTTTGAATTAAATGAATTACTGGGAATTATTTTGAATATTAAATCGCTGGAAAATCGAACCGGGTCGGTTACTGTTCAAGCGACCGAGCCCGAGTCAGACTTGAGTTCGAGTCCGACCCGGGCCACGGTCGGGCCGAACCAAGTCGCCCGAGCCCTAACCCCTCGACCATTGGATCAAGATCCAACGATCGAGATCAGGCCACGTCACCCGAGCCGTGCGCCCCGAGCCCGCACGCGACCGTTGGATCTCGATCCAACGGCCCGCGTTGCGCCACGTCATCGTCGTCTCCGTCCGAATCGCCGCCGGACTCCGCCGCCGTGTGGGACTAGGGCTCCGTCCCGTGCGCGCATGCCGAGGGCATTTAAGTACCGGGTGGTACCCCGAGGACCGCCGTGACCCCGCGCACTTTTTGCCCTAACCCACCGAGCTCTAGCCGCCGTAGGTTCACCGGAATCGCTCGCCGTAGTTGCGTGAAGCGCCCGCCACGATTTTGTCTCGCCTCGCCGCCGTCCGCCCGTCCTCACGCGTCGAGCCGGTTCGGGAAATCACGGCCAAAGGCGCACCGAGGGCCTTTCACTTCGCCGGAGCAGCCCCAGAACACCGTCGCGTTGGTCGCCTTCCCCGACCTCGGTGAACCAGCTCCACCGCGTCGCCATCGTCGACTTCGAGCTTTCTCCGCCATTCGATCCAGATCCGACTGCTACGGTGAGTTCCACGTGCGCCCTAACGCCGTTAGAGCTAGGTTAGATCCTAACCGTTAGATCGGGATCGAACGGTGTAGATTAGATCTAGTGTTAGGGGTCGGATCCATTTTGGACCGTTAGATCTGGATCCAAAGGCGTGGATTGACCGCGTTAACCCAAACGCGTGATAACCAGATCTAATCTGGGCCGTTGATTTTCAAATCAACGGCCGAGATTGTGCCACGTGTGCCTAGCTGCGCCGCAGCGGCGTGAAGCGTGTCACGACACGCCGACCGCGTGTCGAGGGCCCAGCGTCGGCCGCGCCACGCAGCGTGCGTGAGACCCGCCATGGCGGCGTGGCCGAGTCCACGGTAGACCGAAGCCAAACCATGGACCACGTCCATGAACCGGCTGACGTCAGTAGGCCAATCAGAGGCTGCCACGTTTCCTCGCTGACACAATAATTAATTTCCGAAAAAAAAAATGATTTATTAATTCGAAATAATGATTTCAGATTTTGATTCAAACTTCAAACGCTTATAACTTTTGCGTTTCAACTCCGATTTGAGTGATTCAAATTTCTAAATTTGTATAAAATTGAGATCTACCTAATGATGAATTTTATTTATTTTTTGGACTAAAGTTTTTCTCTGTAAAATTATTTAATTGATTATTTAAACTTTAAATAATCATAACTTTTGTATTTTAACTCCGTTTTGGGCGATTCCAGTTCCTAAAAATTCATAAAATTATGTTCTCTCTGTTGCCTAAAAATTCATAAAATTACGCTCCCCCGTACACTTTTTGCCTATTGTTTATTCGTGTATTGCTATTTGCACGCTTTTCGAGTATACGTTGAAGTGCCGGAAGGATTCGAAGGAGAAGTATTGACTCAGGATCCAACTCAAGACCAAGAACAAGTACTTTTTGAAGGCAAGTTGTGTTTTGACCATATTGATCCCATTTTGAATCCTATTTTGATTTAATGTACTGCATGCTAGTTCAAATAGAAAATGCTTTACTTAATTATGGGAGATTAGATAAATGCCAAATTGCTGTATGACACCTTGACTATTTAAATATGTGCCATGACCCCGTTGTCACCCTAGTTGTGGATTACTAGTTGGACATTATTAAATTGCCAACATGGGTTTGTAGATCGTTGTAGTATATGGCTTAGACCTGCTACGTGCTCATGACATGATTTTGGACAAACAAATGTTAACGTTGACTTAATGATATATTGAACCTGTTTTGGAAAGGTATCATGTGATGTTGATGGCACGTGGTGCATGGTAATCAACTGGGGTTTGATAAATAGCTTTTGACCGGGGCATGTGGCAAGAATGATCAGGTGGGCCAGTTGCGGCACTGAGAATGTTGTTTTGGTTCTTCGGGTAGTCTTGCCCTGGTCACCCTAAGGACTTAACCTTGCAAGCCTTTGAACTGAGTCAATCTTGCAACCACATGTCTGTAATGGGACGGACATAGTTGATTAAGTTGCTAATAACGTACCTGTGGGACCTCAGGTTGTCAACTACACCCTTTGTGTAAGTTGTACGGGGGAGCGTACCGGGGCTGCGGCCAGGTACCCATCTAACGGTTGATTGGCCTAAACTTCGCCTTCGCTAAGGGAAGGGTTAGTGTGCAATAACCGGGGAGGCTCACTTGTATTGTTAGAAGTTTCCGAAAGACTTTGTTACGGGAACTCGCCTTTGTGGTGTTTGACTGTATCTTGTGGGTAAAGTGCATAACCTCTGCAGAGTGAAAAATCTATTCGAATAGCCGTGTCCGCGGTATTGGACATCGCTCAGGAATTACAGTCAAGGGTTAGATTTTCTTGAAAATAACTTGGGCTTGAAAGGTTGGGTTTGGTTAAATAATGATGTTGATGGAAATGTGGTTTAGGAATGGGAAGGATGTTGATTAAACTCCTTGAAAAGTTATTTAAGCTTTACTTGTTTCTATTGCTTTCGAATCTACTTATGCTACTTGTCAAATGATGTTTTACTGCAAATATACCATGAGCTATTCCTTTGTATTAAGCCTTGCATGTAGTATATTAGCTGCATTCTGTGCATGACTTGCTGAGTACCAAGTACTCACCCTTGCCACAATACAACACTAGTTGAAGAGGAGACTACACCAGCTTTGGAGGAGGAGTTCCAAGAGGAACCGTCTACTTAGGGAGCGAGCCCAGTCAGTTGCCTGTGGTATACTGGATGGCGCCATGATGTTATCTTATTTTCCGCTGCTATTATTTCTCTCTTAATAAGTTTCGCCCTGCGTGGCGTATATTTGTAACTTGACCATAAGGTCGAGCAACCAGTTTGACTGTCTAATTAAAGTACTTTATTAGTATCGAGTGGTATGACTGTGATATTTACCGTTGTTAAGACTGTGTGCACTAGCGCGTTCCTGGACTAGTGCTGAATGCACAGAGGGTCCGGATTTGCAGATTCAGGTCCCGACAGAGGTGGTATCAGAGCCATACTGACCGTAGGCTCAACCCTAGCTAGAATGGCCGTAGAGGGGTTAAAACCTATTTTCTAAAAGGTTAAAAGTTCGTCAAGATAAGAAATGACATCTCGACTTATTCCCTTCTCTCTTTTCTTGTCCCTTGCTGAATTTTTCCTTACCTTGTCACGATTTAAAAATTTCGATTTCTTACGTGAGCACTCTTGTGACAGGTGGAAGGAGAGTTCAACTACGTCGATCTGGAGGTTGGTCACGCCGCGGAACTTTGGCGTATGCTACGGACTCTCGGAGATTTTGAGAAGCCGCAATACCAAGTGGACGTGATCAGACAAGCAGGATTGATCAAGGCTTGTGACGTGAAGATTGTGGTACCTGCTAGGAAGAAGGGCCCGGGCAATCGCACGATACACTGCACTGCCAGGAGGTCCACAATGCAGATGGGTATCCAAGAGGCGTCACGACGAGCAATGCGGCACATTACCCGCATCTACGCCAGAGAGTTGGAGAGCACGGTGTTCCGATATCATCCGCGCAGCAATAACCTTCTTGACCCGAAGGCGATTCAGGATGAGAATGCCATGGTCACACAGTTGGCACGACTTGTTGTCGCCCAGGAGGATGTACTCGATGATACAGGCAAGGAGCTACAGAAGGCCCGCAAGGAGATCACGATAGAGAAGAACAGATGGCGGGAAGCTCAGGAGTATGTGTCACACCTTCTGCAAAGGATTGGAGAGTTAGAGACGGCATTGTACGCACCAGAGCCAGAGCCAGTACTCGAGCTGCACGAGCCAAACCCGAAGGAGCCGGAACTTGAGGAGGACACTGCTTCTTCGACTACCACAGATGACACAGTTGCTAGACATGGCGATCGTTTCGCGCCTATGCCGCAGCGTCCGTACCCAGGCCGTGGAGGTTTTCTCGATGAGTGAGCGTAGGTTCTATAGTGAGACTCCTTCGCTGAGTCGCGTCATAGAATAAAGAGTCACCCTTTAGGTGTTAGACTCCAGTGTTAGTTCGATTTGGATTTTCATTGCTTGCTGAGTGTGCAGTATGTGTTGCAAGGCCCCTAGGCATTGTAAGCAACCATACCAAGTTACTATTGATTAAAATAATAAAGTTGGACTTTAAGTTACACCTTTCGCCCCGCATAAGTTCCATATTACTTGTCTATTCTTGTTTCCCTCTCATCTCTAAAGCCTAGAGCAAACCACAGATGGTGAACACTCGTGGAAACCTTGGAGGCAATGGAAGTGGTTCTCGCCCAGTAGAAAACCCCAATGATGGAGCACCAGCACCGCCACTGGACATGCAGAATTTTGGAGCATTTCTTGCTGCTCAGACTCAGTTGATGCATGCTATGATGCAACAGATGCAACACGTCACTGCTCAGGCCACTGCTAATCAAGTGAATCAGGGACAACGCCAGAATACAAGACTGTCAGAGTTCATGAGGACTCACCCACCCACTTTTTCTGGGAATGCTAACCCGTTGGAAGCCGATGACTGGTTAAGGTCAATTGAGAGGAAGCTACACATTGCTCAATGCGTGGGAAATGAGAAGGTACTCTACGCTTCTCATCAGTTGGAAGGAACAGCCGCCGAATGGTGGGAGAACTTTTGTGCCACGCAAGAGAACCCTCAAGATATCACATGGGAGGAGTTCACAGCTGCGTTTCGTCAGTATCACGTGCCTGAAGGAATCATGGATCTCAAGGAGGAGTTCAGAGCACTGAAGCAGGGTAATCAGCCGGTGGCTGAATACCTGAACAAGTTCACACAGCTTGCACGTTACGCACCTGAAGACGTAGCGACAGATAAAGCCAGACAGTCTCGTTTCATGAAGGGACTTAACTCAGGATTGCAGGTGGGATTGATCACCCACACCTTTCCAGATTTCCAGGAGCTTGTGAATAAGGCGTTTATTCTTGAGGACAAGCGCAAGGAACTGGATGAGAACAGGAAGCGCAGGATGCAACAGCAAGGATCGCGTCAGGGAGCGCAGCAATGTTTGAGGGTGGTGCCAAATCAGTTTTTCAGATTCCGGCCGCAGAATGCAACCAGGACACCGTCACCAGCACCAAGACCCGTCAATCAGAACTATCAGACCCCAGCCCCAGCCAGAAATGCCGCTTCAGGCAGTCAACAAGGAACAGTGAGACGCTGCTACAATTGCAATGAGCCAGGGCACTTTGCCAACAGTTGTCCTAAGAAAACAGCAGGAGTGACCCCAATCCGCGTCAACCTGGGATCCACACCAGCTAGGGCGCCAGCACCAGGAGCCACACCCCAGACCGTGGTGAGAGGCCGAGTCAACCATATCACCGCAGATGCACTTCAGAATGCCACGGATGTCGTACTGGGTAAGTTACTTGTTAACTCAGTACCTGCAACAGTTTTGTTTGATTCTGGAGCTTCGCATTCGTTTGTTTCACAAGGCTTTGCTGCTAAAAATGATTTGGAGATTGCAAGGCTTAAATGCATGCTTTTAGTTCAAACCCCTGGTTCCGAACTCCGAACGAAAGTAGGATGTTCTGGGGTGAGAATACTAATAGAGGGGATAGAGTTCCTAGCGAACCTTATTATTTTGGAGACCCAGACCTTAGATGTTATTTTGGGAATGGATTGGTTAACCAAGCACAAGGCCGTATTGGATTGTGGACGAAGGACTATCTCAGTTGAGAGCCCGTGTGGAAAGGTGGAATTTCAAGCTACTGCCATTAGAGATGGACAGTTGATGGTTAACAGCACCAAGGCAATCAGCATGGAAGATGTCTCAGTAGTGAATGAGTACCCAGATGTTTTTCCTGAGGATCTACCTGGTATGCCGCCAGACAGGGACATAGAGTTTGTGATAGAGCTTGTACCCTGTACAGCGCCAATAGCAAAGAGACCTTACCGGATGTCCACTGAAGAATTGGTAGAGATGAAAAAGCAACTTGAAGAGCTAATGGAGAAAGGATTTATCAGACCGAGTTCGTCGTCATGGGGAGCACCAGTTTTGTTTGTCAAGAAGAAGGATGGGAGTTTCAGGATGTGCATTGATTACCGTGCACTCAATGAAGTCACCGTGAAGAATAAGTACCCGCTACCCAGGATCGATGATTTGTTTGACCAGCTAAGAGGAGCCGGAGTTTTCTCCAAGATTGATCTAAGATCGGGATACCATCAGTTGAAGATCCGATCAGAAGATATCCCGAAGACCGCATTCTCGTCAAGATACGGACATTACGAGTTTACAGTTATGTCTTTTGGTCTGAAGAATGCGCCAGCATATTTCATGAATATGATGAATAAGGTGTTCATGGAATATTTGGACAAGTTTGTTGTTGTGTTCACAGATGATATCCTAATCTACTCCAAGACAGAGGATGAACATGCCGAACACTTGAGGCGAGTATTGGAAAAGCTGAGGGAACAGCAACTCTTCGCCAAGTTCAGTAAGTGTGATTTTTGGAAGGACAAGGTGGAATTCCTCGGACATGTAATGACCGCAGAAGGAGTCGCTGTAGACCCAAGCAAGGTAGAAGCTGTGTTGCATTGGGAACAGCCGAAGACCGTGACCCAGATCCGGAGTTTCCTTGGAATAGCAGGTTACTACCGCCGTTTCATTGAAGGCTTTTCGACAATTGCGAAACCTCTCACGCAATTGCTGAAAAAGGAGAAGAAGTTTGCATGGACGCCAGAGTGTGAGAAAGGTTTTCAAGAACTGAAGAAACGATTGACATCAGTGCCGGTGTTAGTTCTACCGGATGTTAATCAAAGCTTTGATATTTATTGTGACACATCGCGCCAAGGACTTGGATGTGTGCTGATGCAGAATGGAAAGGTCGTCGCTTATGCATCAAGGCAGTTGAGGCCGCATAAGGAGAATTATCCGATGCATGACCTAGAGCTAGCTGCCGTAGTGCATGCTTTGAAATTATGGCATCACTATTTGATTGGAAACAGATGTGAAGTATACACAGACCATAAGAGTCTTAAGTACATCTTCACCCAATCTGACCTGAACATGAGGCAGAGGAGATGGTTAGAGTTGATCAAGGACTACAATGTTGGAATCCATTACCATCCCGGGAAGGCCAACGTAGTTGCCGATGCCTTGAGTCGGAAAAGCCATACCGTGAGTATGTTGCTAGCCACAAGTCAGGATGAGCTATGTGAGGATTTCCAGAGAATGCAGATTGAAGTCGTACCAGAAGGATTCATGGCAGCATTGGAAGTGAAGCCCACCCTGGAGGATCAGATCCGAGAAGGATGTAAAGATGATGACAAGATCCGCAGGATTAAGTCCATCATGGAGGAAGGCAAGGCAGAGGACTTCAAGCTAAATGAGCAAGGCACGTTATGGATGAAGGATCGCATTTGTGTGCCGAACAAAAAGGAGCTGAAGCAGTTGATTCTAGAAGAAGCCCATGACTCCAAGTATTCAATTCACCTAGGAAGTGCCAAGATGTATCAGATTTGAAAGAAAGATTACGGTGGCCGAACATGAAGCGTGAAGTTGCCGAGCATGTTCTTGTTGTGCGACATATGCCGAGAGTCAAAGCAATGCATCGAGAGACCAGCGAGGATTGCTACAGCCGTTGAAGATACCAGAGTGGAAATGGGAAGAAATCGGAATGGATTTCATTACCGGTTTACCCAAGACTCAAGGAGGATATGACTCCATATGGGTCATAATAGACCGCTTGACTAAGGTGGCCCATTTTATTCCTGTAAAGACAACCTACTCGGGAGATAAATTAGCAGAGTTGTACATGATCAGGATCATCTGTTTGCACGGAGTGCCAAAGAAGATCGTATCGGATAGAGGTACTCAGTTTACCTCGAGGTTCTGGAATAAGCTACATGAAGCCATGGGAACCCGTTTGAACTTCAGTACAGCTTATCATCCACAGACGGATGGCCAGACTGAAAGAGTCAATCAGATTCTGGAAGATATGTTAAGAGCGTGTGCATTGGCTTGTGCTACCTCTTGGGATAAGAGTCTGCCGTATGCGGAGTTCAGTTACAACAACAGCTACCAAGCTAGTTTGCAAATGTCGTATCGTAGCGGATGATAGGCGGTGCTGAAGTTCAAACGGGTCCCCATGGCTTCATGCAGCTTATTCCAGAGTCTCGAGGTAAACTGGGTACCTCTGTCCGATATAATATTCTTCAGCACTCCGTGCAAATAGACGATCCTGGTCATATACAATTCTGTTAACTTATCTCCCGAGTAAGTGGTCTTTACTGGAATAAAGTGGGCAACCTTAGTCAAGCGGTCCACTATAACCCATATGGAGTCATATCCACCCTGGGTTTTCGGCAACCCGGTAATGAAGTCCATTCCGATTTCCTCCCACTTCCACTCAGGTATCCTTAACGGCTGTAGCAGTCCTGCTGGCCTCTGATGCATTGCCTTGACTCTTTGGCATATGTCGCACAGCGCAACATGCTCGGCAACTTCACGCTTCATGCTCGGCCACCAGAATCTTTCCTTCAAATCCTGGTACATCTTGGCACTTCCCGGATGAATTGAATACTTGGAGTCATGGTCTTCTTCTAGGATCAGTTGCTTCAGCGCCTTCTTGTTTGGCACACAAATTCGACCCTTCATCCATAACGTGCCTTGCTCGTCCAGCCTGAAGTCTCTCGCCTTGCCCTCCTCCATCTTGGACTTGACTCGCTGGACCTTGTCATCGTCCTTCTGTCCTTCTCTGATCTGGTCCTCCAGGATAGGCTTTACTTCCAATGCGGCCAAGAATGCTTCTGGTACTACTTCAATGTGCATTCTCTGGAACTCCTGGCATAGCTCATCCTGACTCGTGGCTATCAACATGTTCACGGTATGGCTTTTGCCACTCAGAGCATCGGCCACCACGTTGGCCTTTCCAGGATGGTAATGGATTCCGACATTGTAATCCTTGATCAACTCTAACCATCTCCTCTGCCTCATATTCAAGTCCGATTGGGTGAAGATGTACTTAAGACTCTTATGATCCGTATACACTTCACATCTGTTTCCAATCAAATAATGACACCACAAATTCAAGGCGTGCACTACGGCAGCTAACTCTAGGTCATGCGTCGGATAATTCTCCTCATGTGGTCTCAACTGCCTTGATGCATAAGCGACGACCTTTCCATTCAGCATCAGCACACATCCAAGTCCTTGGCGCGATGCATCGCAATAAATATCAAAGCTTTGATTAACATCCGGTAGAACTAACACCGGGGCTGATGTCAATCGCTTCTTCAGCTCTTGAAAACCTTTCTCGCACTCCGGCGTCCATGCAAACTTCTTCTCCTTTTTCAATAATTGCGTGAGAGGTCTCGCAATTGTCAAAAAGCCTTCAATGAAACGGCGGTAGTAACCTGCCATACCAAGGAAACTATGAATCTGGGTCACGGTCTTTGGCTGCTCCCAGTGTAACACAGCTTCTACCTTGCTTGGATCAACGACGACTCCTTCTGCGGTCATTACATGTCCGAGGAACTCCACCTTGTCCTTCCAAAAGTCACACTTGCTGAACTTGGCGAAGAGTTGTTGTTCCCTCAACTTTTCCAAAACTCGCCTCAAGTGCTCTGCATGTTCATCCTTTGTCTTGGAGTAGACTAAGATATCATCTATGAACACAACAAAAAACTTGTCCAAATATTCCATGAACACCTTATTCATCATATTCATGAAGTATGCCGGCACGTTCGTCAGACCGAATGACATAACTGTAAACTCGTAATGTCCGTATCTGGACGAAAACACGGTCTTCGGAATATCCTCTGATCGAATCTTCAACTGGTGATATCCCGATCTCAGATCAATCTTGGAGAAGACTCCGGTTCCTCTCAACTGGTCAAACAGATCATCGATCCTATGTAGCGGGTACTTATTCTTCACGGTGACTTCATTGAGTGCACGGTAGTCAATACACATCCTGAAGCTCCCGTCCTTCTTCTTGACGAACAGAATTGGCGCTCCCCACGGCGACGAACTCGGTTTGATGAATCCTTTCTCCATCAGCTCTTCAAGCTGCTTCTTCATCTCTACCAATTCTTCGGTGGACATCCGATAGGGTCTCTTTGCTATCGGCGCTGTACCAGGTACAAGCTCTATCACAAACTCTATGTCTTTGTCTGGCGGCATACCAGATAAATCTTCAGGGAAAACATCTGGATACTCATTCACTACTGAGACATCTTCTATGCTGATCGCCTTCGCACTGTTGACCATCAACTGTCCATCTCTAACGGCGGTAGCTTGAAATTCCATTTTCCTTCCACACGGGCTCTCAACTGAGATGATCCTTCGTCCACAATCCAGCACAGCCTTGTGCTTGGATAACCAATCCATTCCCAAAATAACATCTAAGGTCTGGGTTTCCAGTATAATAAGGTTCGCTAGGAATTCTACCCCATCTATTAGTATTCTCACCCCAGAACATCCTACTTTAGTTCGGAGTTCGGAACCAGGGGTTTGAACTAAAAGCATGCATTTTAGTCTTGCAATCTCCAAATCGTTTTTAGCAGCAAAGCCTTGAGAAACAAACGAATGCGAAGCTCCAGAGTCAAACAAAACTGTTGCAGGTACTGAGTTGACAAGTAACTTACCCAGCACGACGTCCGTGGCATTCTGGAGTGCCTCAGCGGTGACATGGTTGACCCGACCTCTCACTACGGTTTGGGGCGCTGGTTGTGCTGTCTTGCGGTTTGCTCCGGGTGCAGGCATCCTGGCTGGTGTGGATCCCAGATTGAAGCGGACCGGGGTCACTCCTGCTGTCTTCTTGGGGTAACTGTTGGAAAAGTGCCCTGGCTCGTTGCATGCGTAGCAGCGTCTCACTGTCCCCTGTTGACTGCCTGAAGCGGCGTTTTTGGCTGGAGCTGGTGTCTGATAATTCTAATTGACGGGTCTCGATGCTGGTAACAGTGTCCTGGTTGCATTCTGCGGCTGAAATCTAAGAAACTGATTTGGCGCAACCCTCAAGCGTTGCTGCGCTCCCTGACGCGATCCCTGCTGTTGCATCCTGCGCTTCCGGTTCTCATCCAGTTCCTTGCGCTTGTCTTCAAGAATAAGCGCCTTGTTCACAAGCTCCTGGAAATCTGGAAAGGTTTGGGTGATCAGTCCCACCTGCAGTCCTAAGTTAAGTCCCTTCATAAAGCGAGACTGTCTAGCCTTATCTGTCGCTACGTCTTCAGGTGCATAACGTGCAAGCTGTGTGAACTTATTCACATAATCTGACACCGGTTGATTACCTTGCTTCAGTGCCCTGAATTCTTCCTTCTTTAATTCCATTATTCCTTCAGGCACGTGATACTGACGAAATGCAGCTGTAAACTCCTCCCATGTGATGTCCTGTGGGTTTTCCTGCGTGGCGCAGAAGTTCTCCCACCATTCAGCGGCGGTTCCTTCCAACTAATGAGAGGCATAGAGCACCTTCTCATTTCCCATGCATTGGGCAATGTGTAGCTTCCTTTCTATTGACCTTAGCCAATTGTCCGCCTCCAGGTAATTGGCATTCCCAGAGAATGTGGGTGGATGAGTCCTCATAAATTCTGACAACTTTGCTCCCTGTCACTGTCCCTGATTTGCTTGGTTAGCGGCGGCCTGAGCGGTGACCTGCTGCATCTGCTGCTTCATTGCATGCATCAACTGAGTCTGTGCAGCAAGGAAAGCTCCAAAGTTCTGTATATCAACTGGCAGTGCTGGTTGGGGTGCAGGTGCTCCATCATTGGGGTTCCCAGCTGGGTAAGAACCACTTCCGTTGCCTCCGAGGTTTCCACGGGTGTTCACCGTCTGTCGGTTACTCCAAGGTTTCAGAGATGAGAGGGAACAAGAATAGACAAGTAGTAGGGATACTTATGCGGGGGAAAGTGTAACTCAAAAACCAACTTTTATTAATTAATTCAATAATAACTTGGTATGGTCGCTCACAATGCCTAAGGACCTTGCAACACATACTGCACACTCAACAAGCAATTAAAAAAAATCCAAATCGTCTCACACTGGAGTCTAACGCCTAAAGGGGTGACTCTTATTCTATAACGCGACTCGACGAAGGAGTCTCAACTTCAACGCCTACGCTTACTCGTCGAGAAAACCTCCACTGCCTCCTCGGGGCGGGTGCGGCGGCATAGGCGCGAAGCAATCGCCATGCCCTGCAACTGCAGCTGTGGTTGACGACGCGGCGTCCTCCTCTGGCTCGGGATCGGGCTGATGCTGTGGCTGTGGCGCGGGTGCAGGTGGCGCCTCTTCTGGGTCCTCCTCTGGCTCTGGGGTGTCCAACTCCAACACTGGATCGGGGCCCTGTCCAGACAATGCGGTCTCCAGCTCTGCGATCCTTCCCGCAGCATAGGCGATGTACTCACGAGCATTCTCTAAATGTTTTTTCTCTTCCTCAACCTGCTCGCGAGCCTTCATCAACTCCTGAACTGTGTCATCGATAAGCTCCTCCTGGGCGGCAACGAATCTGGCTAAGTGAGTGACGGTGGCATCCTCGTCCTCTATCAGCCTTCGCTGAGCTCTGTTATCTCGGCGTGGGTGGTGACGGAATACTGTGCCTTCCAGCTCCCTGGAGTAGGTGCGAGCGATCTGCTGCATTGCTCGACGCGACACCTCCTGGATTCCCATTTCAAAGGTAGACCTCCTGGCGGTGAAGTGAAAAGGGCAGCTGAACTTCGTCTTCTCTCGGGCATACACCGTGATCTTGACGTCCCATCCTACGACCAGTCCTGCCTGCACGAATGTTGTCCCTCGGTAGAGCAGTCTCTCAAAACCTCCAAGAAACTGAAGCATACGCCACAACTCGACAGCGTAGCCACCTTCACGCTCGGTGTAGTTGTTCTTCATCATTGTCGGGACCCGAATCTGCAAATCCGGACACTCTGTGTATTCTGTACTAGTCCAGGATCACGCTAGTACACACAGTTAAACAGGGGTGAAGTACCACAATCATGCACAGCGAAATTAATAATAAAGTACTTCAAACATTAAATAAACTGGTTACAAGACTTTAAGGTCAACTTACAAATAGTCTGCCACGCAGGGCTTACAATAACACAAGTAAATAATCAGCAGCGGAACAAAGAACGTGGTGACACCCATCAGTATGCCACAGGCAACTGACAAGGTTCAACTCCTAGATAACTGCCTCCTCGCGGAACTTCTCCTCCTTTGAAGTTGTAGTCTTCTCCTCAACTGATGATTTTGTTGGAAGCAAGGGTGAGTATACAACATACTCAGCAAGTCATGCACAGAAGTGCATGTCTAATAACTATATGCAGGTTTATTCCAAAGGATAGGCTCATTTGGTTCTGTTGCATAAAACATCATTTTACTTTCAAATACTCATACTAGATTCAAATTGATAAAACCATACTATAATATGAATTTCAAAGTCTTTCATCAGTGGTTTGGCACAAAGCCCTAGTCAAATTCTTCATCGGCACGAAGCCACCCAATTCCACATTTTATTTTTAGAAGATCTAACCCTTGACTGTAATCCCCGAGCTTTGTACAGTACCGTGGACTCGGCTATTTGAATTGATTGATACACTCTGCAGAGGTTGTACACTTTCCCCACATGATACAGTCTCACACCACAAAGGCGATCAACCGTAACGAAGCTTTTCGGAAACTTCCATCTACACCGATGACCCTCGCCGGTTTTGCCTTCACTACTACTTTCCCCACGAAGGACAAAGTGTAGGACCGACAAACACCGTTGGACATGGTACCTGGCACGAAGCCCTAGTACGCTCCCCCATACAGTTACCCCGACGTAACTGCCACCCTGAGGTATCAAAGGTAAGACTTCAGAAACTTACTAGACTAAGACTGTCTCACCTCAGCCATGTGGTTGTACGGAATACTCAGTTCAAAGGGTTGCAAGGTTAAGTCCTTAACTGTCCAGGGCAAGACATTCATCACTCATCCCTGACCCAAACAACTCACAACACTCATCCCACGGACACGAAGGCCGTTTATTAATTATCAGTGCCACGAAGGCCCACCTAGCATAAAGCCTCTTACCACTTGCCCCGGGCTAAATCAATCCCACCCTTGTTCATCTACTGTGCAACGCATGCCAACAAGATTTTCGATTCTGTGTAGAACCACGAAGGTACCTACACTTCACGTCAATCCGTGACAAGCTCACACTTAGCATTCCAAAATCAGTTCATTTGTCATTAGTCAAGATTATTTTGCTTTTTGGAAATATCACCCGGTATAAGCATTTCTAAGCAACTAGTCACGGTCTAGCCTCCCGTGTTGGCACATACATAGCATCCAACATATTAAATTTCCCAAACTTAGGGTGACAAAGGTGATACATGGCATACAATTCATAATACAAGGTTGGAATTAACAATTATGGCATTTAACTAGTTTTCCCCAAAATTAAATTAATTATTTAGTCACATAATCATGCATACTTTGAATCAAAATACTATTTAAAATGCTAGGGGCAAAATGGTCAAAGCATGACTTGCCTTCAAATAGTTGATGTTCTTGGTCCAACACTTGAGATTGGTCTTCTTCAACACCCTCGCACAGCTCAACGTCTACGTGTAGCAGAAAAACATCCAAAAACAACGAATAAACACACATTCAGGAAATACCGCAAATCAAACTAATGCGTATTTCGCGAAAACTTCCAGATAATTACGTTGGCATTTTCTAAGATTTATAAAATTTATTTCGACATTTTCGAACGTATAGTTTAAGAGCTAAGAAATTCGTAAGTTTGGACTTTCGGCAAATAATTTAACAATGTAAATTTAATTATAAAATTTCATAAAAATTACTGTAGAAATGTATTAATTTATACTAATTAAAAAAATTGTTGCAAGTGATTCGGACTAAAAATGAATATGTAGCGAAAAAGTCAAAATTCGCAAAATCGGGAAATTAACACATCTAACCCAACCTTTACTAGTCTTGCATGGTACTGTTCACGTTGGGTTTCCACGGCTGAGCGCTTCTTCTCGCTTGCGCACTGGGCTACTTTGATACAGATTCGAACAAGTATGTATATATTTATCTATATACGCATACATGCAAATGGAAGGTTGCACTAGCGAATCGATCTAATATATAAGCATACAGAATACAACCGACTATAGCCACAGATGTATATATACATGCGATGACTAATATGAAAACATGCCTGCGCCCAGCAAGTAATTATATATGTGTATATATGCATCTGTTTGACCAAAAATCTACATCCCATCGGCCAATCTATATATGCACGTATGTATATATATACCTCTACAAACACAAATACACACAGACTAGATCAACTGATCAACGGAACAGAACGCGCGTAAAAGAGAAAATAAAGAAAAATACCGGACGATGCTAAGCAGCGGCGCAGAACGTCGGGCGCAGGAAGAAGGCGGCGTGGCCGGAAGGTGCGCTCGCGACGTAGACGGTGGCGGCGACGACGTAGACGACGGCGGCGTACCCGGTGGCGAGACTGCAGCGGCAACGAGGACGGCGAAGGCGAGGGCGATGACGACAACAGCGATGATGACGACGGCGACGGTGGCGGCTTCAACGGCGCGGCGACGTAGACGGTGGTGTCAATGGCGGTACACGGTGGCAGCAGTACACGATGACAGCGGCGGCGGCGACGTAGACGACGACGACGGCGTCAACGGCGACGAGGCGGCGTCTAAGTCATGGGAAATGGTAGGGAGGCGAGGATGTAAAAGAGGAGATAGCCAAGATCTTGAGGAGTGGAAGAAACAGCTAGAAATTCATGCGCACGAAGAAAAGAAGTGGCTGGAGTTCAAGCCGTGAATGGTTGCTAGGTAATAGCACTTGGTGGAGGGTAGAGGAAGAGATGAATTGTTGCGTACAGGAGGCATGGGAAAACGGCTGGAAAAGAAGCAATGCTGCCTTGGTTCACGCATGTATGGCTATGAAGGGAACGTATAGGGGAAGGCATGGAGGAACACATCGATGGGAATGTGGCTGGAGAATGGAAACGCCTTGCATGCATGCACCATTACTGGGACGAGGAACGGCCAGAGTGAATGAGCCACTAATGGATGGAATCTAAACGTTCGTGTGGAAAAAAAAACGTGGAACGGCTGGAAGGCAAAGGTCCCAGTATTCAAGTGTTGCCGGAGGAATGGAGAACGGCTGTTAGTAAATTATTTAAATGCATGGCAAGGAAAGAAGGTAACGGCTGGGAGTGAAATCGTCCAAGCGCACATGCAACCATGCATACACGTATACACACATGTTCCAAAATGTTTCAGAGAAAAAAAAATAGCAGAGGGGTTCTACAAATCTGTAAAATTCCTCTAAAATACTAGGAATTATTTGGAACCTAACGAAGTTGGTTTCGTGATTTTTCAACGTGTAGATTTTCCGCGAAAATTCTTTTCATGATTCAGACACTTGTACCGATTTTTATAAAATCAACGACTTAAGCTATATAACATATTTTTCGAAAATATTTGAAGCGAACACTCTCGTCTACCAATTATCTTAATTATCAACAAAATTTTAAATTTTATGCTTACTCGAAAATACCTGATCTTTATCTAACGTGATTATTTCGATACACTTGAATTCAAATTACTCTCGAGGATTCCAAATAAATTTTGAAAAATTCCAAATAATCCCATAAACACACTAAATATATTAGAAGCAATTTTTGGGATGTTACAATCATCATCTGTCAAAAGGCGCTCGCGTAAGAACAGAACATTTTAAAATCAAGTGGAAGACAAAAAGAACTCAGAAAGGGGTATGAACAAGAAGGAAAGGGGTAAGTCGGGAATTCATTCATTATCTTGACAAATTTTATCTTTTTAGAATATAGGTTTTATCTTCACTACGACCAATTTAACTATGGGTGAGCCTATAGTTAGTATAGCTCTGATACCACCTCTGTCGTGACCCGAATTTGCAAATCCAGACCCTCTGTGTATTCCGCACTAGTCCAGGATCACGCTAGTGCACACAATCTCAACATTGGTAAATATCACAGTCCCACTCAACGAATAATAAGGTACTTTAATTAGTTAACCAAAACTGATTGCTCAACCTTAAGGTCAAGTTAGAAATATATGCCACGCAGGGCGAAAACTTATTAAAAGAGAAATAACAGCAGCGGAAAATAAGATAACTTCGCGGCGCCATCCAGTATACCACAGGCAACTGACTGTGCTCGCTCCCTAAATAGACAGTTCCTCTTGGAGCTCCTCCTCCAAAGCTGGTGTAGGCTCTTCTTCAACTGATGTTGTATTGTGGCAAGGGTGAGTACTTGGTACTCAGCAAGTCATGCACAGAATTCAACTAATATACTACATGTATGGTCTACTACAAAGGAATAGCTCAGGGTATAATTGCAGTGAAACAACATTTGACAAGTAACATAAGTAGATTCGAAAGCAATAGAAACAAGTATAAGATCAATAACTTTTCCAGGAGTTAAATAAACAACTTTCCCATTCCTAATCCACATTTCCATCAACGTCATTATTAAACCCAACCAAACTTTTCAAGTCTAAGTTATTTCCAAGAAAGTCTAAACCTTGACTGTAATTCCCGAGCAATGTCCAATGCCGCGGACACGGCTATTCGAATAGATTTTACACTCTGCAGAGGTTATGCACTTTACCCACAAGATACAGCCAAACACCACAAAGGCGAGTGTCCGTAACAAAGTCTTTCGGAAACTTCTAACAGCACAAGTGGGCCTCTCCGGTTATTGCACACTAACCCTTCCCTTAGCGAAGGCGAAGTTTAGGCCAATCAACCGTTAGATGGGTATCTGGCCGCAGCCTCGGTACGCTCCCCCGTACAACTACACAAAAGGTATAGTTGACACCCACAGGTACGTTATTAGCAACTTAATCAACTAGGTCTGTCCAATTACAAACATGGTTGCACGCTTGACTCAGTTCAAAGTCTTGCAAGGTTAAGTCCTTAGGGTGACCAGGGCAAGACTACCCGAAGAACCAAATCAACGCTCCTGGTGCCACAACTGGCCCACCCGATCATTCTTGCGACATGCCCTGGTCGAAAAACTAGTTATCAAACCCCCAGTTGTTTACCACGCACCACGTGCCATCAATATCATCATCAATAACACATGACACTTCTCAAAACAGGTTCCATATCTCATTAAGTCAATGTTATCATGTAATTGTCAAAACATGTTACGTGGCAAAGCTAAGCTACTACATCGGTCTAATTACCCATGTTGGTAATTTAATAATGTCCAACTATTTAATCTACAACTAGGGTGACAAGGGGGTCATGGCATACGATCATTTATGTCAAGGTGGCATACAGCAACTAGGCAATTAACTAATCTCCCAAAATTAATTAAAGCATTTTCTAATTGAACTAGCATGCAATAATTTAAATCAAATTAATTTCAAAATGGGATCAACATAGTCAAAGCACAACTTGCCTTCAAAGAGTACTTGTTCTTGGTCTTGAGCTGGCTCCTGGGTCAACACTTCTCCTTCGAAGCCCTCGGGTACTTCAACGTCTACTCGTAACGTGTGCAAATAGCAACCAATAAATAAAACAGTACATAAAAAGTATCCGAACATACAAGTAAAGTCCATAAACAGAGAGAGGATAATTTTATGAATTTTTAGGAATTTGAATCGGCAAAATCGGAGTTGAAACGCAAAAGTTACGAGCATTTAAAGTTTAAATAATCAATTAAATAATATTACAGAGAAAAACTTTGGTCCAAAAATTAAAATGCAAAAGTTATAAGCATTTGAAGTTTCAAAATTCAAATAAATCAATAATTCGAATTAATCCATTTATTTTTATACTGAAAAACCTGATTATGACGTCAGCATGATGTCAGCGTTGGATTTGATTTTCCACCGAACTATTTTTCTATTGAAAAATCGATTTATTGCGTCAGTCGGTCCATGGACGTGGTCCACGGTTCGGTTTGGGTCCACCGTGAACCCGGTCCATGAGTACATGTCTCACTGACATGTGGGCCCATCGGATGACATCAGCGGTGACGTCATCACGCTCGGCTGGGGATGGCTGACAGCTGGGCCCCACCGTGACGTCAGCATGACGTCATGGTGCGGTTTGGCTGGGCCGCTGACACGCGGGTCCCATGCTGACGTCATGCGTGACGTCGGCGGCGACCGGCGTGACCGCGCTGACCGCGACGGTCAGTCTTCCAGCCACGTGGCTAGACCTCGGCCGTTGATTTGAAAATCAACGGCCCAGATCGGATCTGGGCTACACGTGTTAGGAAACTACACGGTCGATCTGGACCGTTCGATCTTGATCGGACGGTCAAGATCCAATCTAAAGCTACAACGCGGTTTAACCCTAGCCATACGATCTAGGTCTAACTGCTGAGATCTATCCAAGCACGGTGCAGTTACGGTTACGTGGCGCGATCTAAACCGTTGGATCTAGATCCAACGGTTGGAAATAGATCTAAAAACTAACACGTGAAACTTTACCCGGGGATGACGTGGACGAATCCAGGACGCTGGATCTGGATCGAACGGCTGGTGGAGCTCGCGAGACGGCGATGGCGTGCGGCGGCGCTAGCAGACCGGAGTTGGGGACGACGACCAAGCAAACGGCGCTAAGGGGCTCCTCCGGCGAGGTGAGTGGTAGTCTCCGACGCGTCTCGTCCTTGCGGTTCCGGATCTGGGCTCGGTGGCGACGGAGGACGGCGGACGGCGGCGGAAACAACGAAGAACCGCGGCGGAAGCCTCACCCAACTACGACGAGCGATTGTGGCGCAACCACGGCGGCTCAGGCGTGAAGGTCTTGGGCTACGGGTGCGCACGGAAATGAGCTATAAGCTGGCGGTAGCGGCGCAATAAATACCCCCTCGATGTCCGTGTATGCGCGGAAAACGAAGGCCCACGCACGGGCGGCGGCGGAATCCGAATCCATTTTGGATTGGGTGACGTGGCTCAACGTGGGCCGTTGGATCTTGATCCAACGAGAATGGGGTTTGGGCTCGGGTCCAGCTTGGCAACCCGGCTGGCTCGGTCGGGCTCGGGTTCGGGTGACGTGGCACAATCGTGGCCGTTGGATCTCAATCCAACGGTCACGCGGTTAGGTTAGGTTGGGTTCGAGTCCGACACGGGTTCGGACTCGGTCGGATGAACAGTGAAACCAATTCGATTTTCCAGCGATTTAAATAATCCGATTAATTTCTAGAAATTCATTTAATTCAAGAAAAATAGCAAAATACTCAGAAAAATTCCAGAAAAATTCTGGAAAATATTTTAGGATATTTGGGACTCAAATAAAATATTTCCAACAAAATTTTATTTGAAAAATTAAATTCCTTAATTATTTCAAAAGGGAATGAATTCAAATAAATTCCAAATAAATCTAGAAAATTCTCAAAATTCACAAAAGTGCAAAATAACAATTAAATTCATGAAAACCAAAAATTTGGGGTGTTACAGTTGGCTAGTGGAAGAAACGTACACACACATGCATGCATGTGTAGTTTTCGAAAAGCTTCACGTCACGCGTGCATGTAGGAATAAAAGAGCTTGAACGTTACTAGACCATACATGTGGGTATGAAACGGCTAGAGTTAATACACGCATTGTAACACCACGGCATCTAGTATGCCCTGGATGTCACCAAACATATACTAAACAACATCTAATTACCACATCTAAAGGTAAATTACAGCAAAGGAGTACATGCAAAAACCGAAAATTTCGGCAGCATCTCCTTTGTTTTCACATGGTACGGAGCATCAACAATAATATCACAAGATATAACACAATGGGAAGCATCTAAACAAGGATAACCGGTGACATAACAGCAATTTAAGTCTAGCATATCACATTTAACCATACTATTTATCTAAAACGAAGTAATTGATGTAACCAAGCACACAAGTAAGGCATACTCCAAGTTCTCAACGCATTAACTTATAATCACAACTACGAATGGCAAAACTTGTGTAAGTCTTAAAGAGTGAAACTTTGTGAAGATGTGCCACTAAGCCCCTTTCCCGCATGCCGATTTCAATGTACCTAAAAACAACATAAAACACAAGCGTGAGTTCGTCACTCAGCAAAGTGTATTGCAATGATACAAAAACAATAACAACTCACATACATACTTAATGCCATTCACATACCATGAGAATCAACTCATGAACTTCATTTATGCTCTCATAGAACATCATAATCATCTCATAAACCACCCCATTCATGCAATGCAATGCCATGCACATATCTCTTTGAAGCACATACCGATATTGCCGAGTGCACACCCGTCGGCGTGCACCCCCTTTCCCCTTCCATCCTGTAGATGGAAGGTGCCTACCCTTACTGACTCGCTCCCATGCGCAACCATGGATGGGACTACGAGGTAGGTCTTTTGTTTTCACTACGTGTGAACATAGAGGCCCGCATCAGCATGGGACTTCCATTATGAATGCACATATGACAAAAACATGTAAAGATTGGCATAAACATTTAATACAACGCAATCATGATCAAAATGAAATCATGCTCATCATGTCATAGGCAAACATCATTCATGACATCATATCATAAAGCAATTTGCATCTTATCAAATCTAGCAACATTCAACACGCTACCCATTCCAATACAATTGCCTTAACAGTGGGCGACGGATTGGCGAGAGGTTGAGGGCACTCCCGGGGTCACACCACCTGCACAAACATACCACACGCTCAAAACGTGTCCCCAAAACAGTACGCAAAAGCTTATCTACCCCGACTTCACAAACTACTCCCAAAACCAAAAAATAGAGAATTTGTCCCGCCCGGACAGCAGAATTCAAACTATCATATCTTGAGTTCTAGGACTCTAAATCAAGTAAACGACTACACATCGTGAATATTAGGAAATTTCCTAGCTTTTACTAAGTATTGGGAAAAGCTGATTCGGCCTATAAAGTGGTTTAATCTACAGAATACCGTGATCTGTTCTAATCTTGTCACAGTTTTGAACACGTTTGGTAAAACAGCCATAACTTTCAAACAGCTGATCAGAATTGGACGTTCTTTATGTCCACTGAAAGGTATCGAAGTTGTCTACAACGTCTTCAACAGGCGGCCAACCAAATTCCGAATCTAAAATCACGAAAACTCAAACCCTATGTCGACTACACAATCTGCCCGAAACAGAGAACGTGGCAAACTCTAGTTTTCATCCAATCTACCCAATCACAGCACCACAAATTGATCTAAAAGCATCATATTGACCCCTAGAACTGCACCTAGGCCATCCCCAAGGAACACCCATACCATACTTCAGCCCGACGAACAACGAACGCCGAAATCCTTCCTCCCGGGCTCCCCGGAACCACCGAATCTCCTCGTTGTGGGGCTTCCCGATGGAGGGGATAGTGAGGTGGCGCAGTGGGGAGCTCCCCTAGGGAAAAGGGAGGTGGAGAGGGGAGGGGAAGGTGGTGACGCAATGGGGGAAGGAGATGGGGGCGTGTGGAGGAAGAGGGAGGGGGTGGCTGCTTGGGGGGTGGGAGGGGAGCGGAGGGAGGCGCCTAGGTCAAGGGGGGGCGCATGGGCAGGGTCATGCTACCCTCCTCCCCCACATGGGCCGGAAAACTCCACCTTTGGCCCATGTGGGGTTCCCCCTAAGGCCCAAATCGCTCAGGAAAGGCCCAAACTCCCGACTGTGACACCACGGAGTGTCGTAACCTTATATAATGTGACTGTTGAGGTCAAAAACATTATAAAATATGAAATTAAGGTTAAAACCATAAGGTACGGAGGTTAATAGCGTTTCCGGGCTGTTTCCGGGAGTTTGGGCCTTTCCGGGGAGTTTTGGGCCTAAGGGGAAGGGTCGTGAGCCTTGGTGGGGAGGAGTTTGAGTACATTTAGGAGTGGGAGTCCTGTTTGGGGGCCTCCTCCTGCCCTTTTGTGCACCCCCACCCCTGCCCTTGCGCCCCTAAAGCCCTAGCCGCCCCCACACCTCCCAACCTCCTCCTTGTGGCGCCTCCACCTCCCCCATTGCTCCCCATTGCACCACCACATCTCCACCTTCCTTGCTACCCCTAGGGGAGTTCTCCACCTCAACACCTCGAAGATCCATCCATTGGAGCGCTCCGCGACGAGGAGATCGCGCGAACCGGGAGGAGATCCGTTGGGTTTTCGTTCATCGGGCGAAGGTATATCCACGGGGATCCTTGGAGTTGGTCTAGGATCTATTCTAAGGGGTATTATCATGTGTTTTAGATCCATTGGTGGTGCTGGAATTGAGTAGATTAGATGGAATCTTGAGTTTGCCACGTTCTCTGTTTCGGGCAGCATGAGCAGTCGACCTAGGGTTTGGGTTTTCACCAATTTAGAGTCGGAATTTGGTCGTACGGCTGTTGAAGAAGTTGTAGGTAATTTCAATACATTTCAGTGGGTATAAAGAACGTCCAATTCCGCCCAGCCATTTGAACGTTATGCTAGTTTTACCGAACGTATTAAAATCTGTGACGTGAGTGGAGCAGATCACGGTATTTTATAGATTAAACAACTTTAGAGTCCGAATCAGTCTTTCCATATACTTAGAAAAAGTTAGGAAATTTCCTAAGCTACGCGAGGATGTACTCGTTTAATTGACTCGGAGCCTTAGAACCCGAGTTATGCCTTTTTGGAAGGCTGTTGTCCCGACGGGACAGAACTTCTGTTTTTGGGTTTTGCGAGTAGTTTGCGATGTCGGGGTAGAAGAGGGTTTGCGTATTGTTTTTTGGATATGATTGTGAGTGTGTGGTACCTATGTGCAGGTGGTGTGACCCCGGGAGTGCCTTCTATTTCTCGCCAATCCGTCGCCCGTGGTTGAGGCAAGTGTATTGGAATGGGTAGCGGGTTGAAGTTTGCTAGATTGATTGAGATTGAAGTTGAGTATATGATATGTTCACATGCCATGATTTAATGATTGCCATTGACATGATGATTATGCTTATTATGCTATGATGCCATGTGTTAATGTACAAGTTATTTATGATGTTGGCATGTTTGCATACATGGCATGATACATGGCGCGGGCAGTGAGAAAGTCATAACTAGTCCGGGGAAGGTCGGTGAGAAAGTTATGACTATTCCGGAGAGCCAATGAGTAAGTCCTACATCGTGATTCCATTCACCGCGGTGTATGGAAGCGAGGAGTAGGCACCCTCCATCTTCGGGATGGAAGGGGGGGAGAGGGTGCACACCGACGGGTGTGTACTCAACCATACAGGTATGAGTTTCCAGGAGATATGTGCATCGCATTGCATTGCATTGCATTATATGAGGGTGTTATATGATGATGATATATGATGATGTCAATGATATGCTTACGCTATGAATATGAGATGTGTATGATGTTGTATGTGAAAAGTGGTGATTAAGGTATTAGAATGTATTTTCTTGTTCCCTTGCAATATACTTGCTGAGTGATGAACTCACGCTTGTGTTTATGTTGTTTTTCTTAGGTACCATGAAACCGGCATGCGGGAAAGAGAGCTAGTCACACGTCATCACTTAGCATCACACATATAAACAATGACATGTTCCTTTCTTTAAATTGTGATGGTTAATTTGTGTGCTCGGTTTCCTCATTTACTTCGTTTGGCTCATGAGATGGTTGGAATCTTTATTCTAGTCTTATACTGCTGCTAGAACATTTATTATTGATGATTTAGATGTCAATCTTTATACTATATCCTGTGATCATATTGTTGTTGCTTAAATTCATGGAAAAACAAAGGAGATGCTGCCGAAATTTGCGGTTTTAGCATTTACTCCTTTGCTGTAATTTATCTTAGTTTATGGTATTTAGATGTTGTTTAGCCTATGTTTGGTAGCATTCGGGCATATTAAATGCCGGGGTGTTACAAGGACATTCTCCAAGTAAATGGCTTCCTTCACAGCTGGAACAATTGATTGCATGTTCATCAGCAGTGTGTCCTATTTCTCCACCACGGATGCATGCACGGTCTTCTGATTTGCTTGATTGACAACACTTCAAAGAACATCGTCCAAGTATGGTGTCGGGTGGGGGAATACCATTCTTCCTCGGTCTTACTGTGGTTCCACTGTCCTCTGACGAAGTGAGGAATCGATGAAACGCAGTGCTAAACTCTACCCAATTGATGGTATATCCATCCTCAAAAGTGGCATAGAAATCTTTCCACCAGGCTAATACATTTCCTTCTTACAGGCAAGTAGCGTCGGGAACTTTCTCTTTATCCTCACATTGCACCAAGGCTAGCTTCTCTTCTATGATGTGAAGCCAAATTTTTGCATCTCTGGGAGTGGTTGATCCATCAAATGTGGGTGGTTTAGTCTTCATAAATAAGGAGAACTTTGGTTGCAGACACGCTGTTGCGTTTGTAGTTGTAAGGGTATTGATTTTGGCACTATTAGCTTCCATCCGTTGCATCACCATCTGCATAAGCTGGGTTTGAGCAGTGAGAAACTGATCCAAGTACTGATTAGTTACTACCGGTATGGTAGATAGCTGCTTGTTTGTCTCTGCTTTATCATTGGCAACGGTAGCAGCAACTGTATTGACTTGAATTGCTTCAGAAACACTAGTGTAGTCGGTCCTTTCCATCTGTTGACATGCCAAGGTTTAGTTGAGAGGGGAGAGCAAAGGTAAGGTTCAAGAATCCTAGTGCAGGGAAGCAGGTTTTAACCCAAAAACTTATACACATATCATTAATAACTTGGTATGGTTGCTTATCCAAGCCTAAAAGCTATGCAACACATACTACACACCCAACAAACAATGAAAAAACAAATTTACCTAAGCACACAGTATTCTAACGGCTAAGAGGGTAACTCTCCTATCTTAAGAGACGCGACTCTCACACATGAGTCTCAACTGACGATTAAAGTAATGGTTCTTCATGCTTCGGGAAGACTTCATCGATCTACTTCTCTTTGAGCTCGATGATTCCTTACTTCCCGATCTTCAGGGTCGACAGTGAAATCCAGTACTTTAGCCTTAAGTGTGAAACATCATTTACTATTCTGAATGACTCAGGTAAGATTTCCATTTAAACCGAAGGAAAGGATAGAAGTTCAGCAAAGAGCAAAGAATAGAAGAATAAGATGAGTCAAGAGCATATTATTCTTTCAAGTTAAATTTTCTCATTAGAAAATAATTTTGAAGCTCCTAAAGACGGCCAATCTATCTAGGGTCAAAACCTACAGTCAGTATGGCTCTGATACCACCTCTGTCGGGACCCGAATCTGCAAATCCGGACCCTCTGTGTATTCTGTACTAGTCCAGGATCAAACTAGTACACACAGTCATACAGGGTTGAATATCACATCCATACATAGCGGAAATATAAAATAAAGTACTTCAAACATTAAATAAACTGGTTACAAGACCATAAGGTCACCTTACAAATAGTCTGCCACGCAGGGCTTACAATAACTCAAGTAGATAAACAGCAGCGGAACGAAGAACGTCGGTGACACCCATCAGCATGCCACAGGCAACTGACAAGGTTCAACTCCTAGATAATTGCCTCCTCGTGGAACTTCTCCTCCTTTGAAGTCGTAGTCTTCTCCTCAACTCATGATTGTGTTGAAAGCAAGGGTGAGTATACAACATACTCAGCAAGTCATGCATAGAGGTGCAATCCTATTACTATATGCATGGCTTCTTCCAAAGGAATGGTTTGGTGGTTATTTTGCACTAAACAACTTTTTTGCTTTGGTTAAATACTCTTAATAGATCCAAAAGCAATTAAATCATATTGTATAATAAGTTCTCAATCTCTTTTCAAGCAGTTTGGCACAAAGTCCTATATCACTTTGGCATTTATCTCTGGCCTACAGCCACCCATTCCATTTTTTTTTGGAAAATCTAACCCTTGACTGTAATCCCCGAGCGATGTACAATACCGTGGACACAGCTATTCGAATAGTTTGTACACTCTGCAGAGGTTATACACTTTACCCACATGATATAGTTAAACACCATAAGGGCGAGTAACCATAACAAAGTCTTTTCGAAACTTCTATCCTCGCATGCGTACCTCCCGGTATAGTTCCCACTGTCCCTTCCCTTTTGCGGAGCGGAAGTACAGGGCCAACGCATACCGTTGAAGAGATGTAAGACCAATACGGTAAACACTACACCCTTCTTTCCATATTTATAGCTACAAAAACCACCTAAGGTCTCACATGCTAAGACTTCGGAATCATACTCAACTAGGTCTGTCCCACTCCAGACATGTGGTTGTATGTTAGGCCCAGTTCAAAGGCTAGCAAGGTTAAGTCCTTAGGTTGACCGTGGCAAGACTACCCAAAGTTCACAAAACCAAATTCAATCAACATATCTCCCATGTGCCACACGGGCCCCCCATTAATCACTTGCCACTTGCCACAGTCCAATATTTTCCCACCCAAGTTTGATTATTGTGCAACACATGCCAACAATAATACCAATTACCATGTAGAACCACAAAGGTACCTACACTTCACATCATCACGGGCAAGATTACACTGATTCCAAAATTCATTCCGTATATCATTAGTCAATATTATTTTGCCATTTGAAACACATTTCACGTAAGTATGGCTAAGCAACTATTCACGATCTAGCCTCCTGTGTTGGCACAATCATATCATCCAACTATTTTAACCCAACTTAAGGTGACAATGGATACATGGCATACAAATATTATCATCAAGGGTGGAATTAACAATTATGTTTATTAACTATTTTACCCAAATTAAATTAATTCATTTTAATCAACATAGCATGCATAATTTAAATGAAAATACATTTCAAAAAATAGGAGCAATATGGTCAAAGCACAACTTGCCTTCAAAGATCAGCTGGCTATGTTCTAGATCTTGATCTTGGTCCTGATCTTCACTTCCGACAGCGTCACACAACTCGACGTCTTCGCGTAGCAAATAAAGAACAAAAAAAACACTCGGAACTACGTATAAACACATTCGAAAACAATGCTACAAATCAAACTAGCTTATAATCCTCATGCAAATTTCTAGATAATTATTTTAGCATTTTCTAAGATTTATAAAATTTATTTTGGAATTTTTGGACGAATAGTTTAAGAGATACAAAATTCGTAAGTTTGGACTTTCCGCAAATAAGTTAACAGTATAAATTTATTTATAAAATTTCATAAAAATTACTGTGGAAAGGTATTAATTTTTACTAATTAACAAAATTTGTCACAAGCAATTTGGACTTAAAATGAATTTGTAGCGAAAAAGAAAAAAAATCGCAATTCCTGGAAATTACACATACAACTAGCTTTTAGTTTTCTTGCATGGCACTATTCACGGTGAAAGCACAAACTTCATGCACACTAGAACGGCATGAGATACGTTAATATATATTTATGTATACATGCGTTCCAAACTCTAGTGTATATACTCGCATGCGGACAAATATATATACGTATCCGTGCTTATAGAAAGTTACACCTGCGAATCAGCCGATTATTATTACAAGCGCTCGCCTACGTACGGACTAACATGTATAAGTATAAACATGCGCAAATACTCATAACGAGACCACCCGATTGATAGAGATAGTGCGCACAAAAGAGAAAATAAAAATAGTACCGGTCGACGACAGCGGTGGCGGTAACGATGGTGGCGACAACGACGGCGACGACGATGCGACGGCGGCGACGATGACGGTGAAGACAGCGACAGTGGCGATGCAACGGCAGTAGAACACTACGTCGGCAGTGCACTAGGGTTGAAATCGGCTGGAAATGAACTCTCACGTCGCTTTAAGGATTTTCACTAGCTAGCATTCACTAGCAAATGCATTCACATCAAATGCATTCACTAGCACTTGCATGGTAATGGAAACGGCCATGAGATATTGACGTGAAGAACCTAAATAGCAAACGGCAGGAAGATAATTAAAACGTTAACTAAGAAAGGTAATGAGAAAGGCTAGTGAATGGAATATGCGCTTGGGAGAGGAAACGTCTTGTATTAATTCATGCATGAGAGGAATAGAAGCAACAGCCATGCATACATGCGCCTCATGCATACACGTATAGGAATTAATGGGAAACGGCTGGAAAATAAATAGTGAGTTAAGGGATGGAGTGGAAACTCCACTTCGTGCATTCATCCCACATGGCTTGAATGAATTGGCTAGTGGAAAAAACGTACACACACATGCATGCATGTGTAGTTGTCCAAAAGCTTCACCTCACGCGTGCATGCAGGAATAAAAGAGCTTGAACGTTACTAGACCATGCATGTGGGAATGAAAACGGCTAGAGTTAATACACGCATGCGCCTGAAACTGGAAGGAAACGGCTTCAATGAATTAATGTGTACATGAATGGAGTATTCACGTCAAGGCTAGTGGTGACCAGTTACTAGTTGTATTCATGCAGGCACTTGGAACGGCTGGAATGGAAAAATGTAAGCACGGCTTGGAAAATGGAAAGTTCATGCGCTTGGAGAAATGGCTGAAAGAATTCATGTGTGTGTGTGGAGTAATTCATGCACGTTTCAATGCTTTAAAGCATTCATGGTGTTTCAATGGGGAGGAGTTTCATGCGTGTGGAGATAGGAGACGTTGCTAGCAATGCATTGCATAAGAAACAACAGGAAAGTAATGAGAAGACTTCATGCATTCAGGGAAACGGCTGGATATAAATAATGTAGCATTGATTCATGTATGCAAGGAATGGGAGTTACAACCAAAGTGCTAGCGTGCAGTAAATGGAGAAAGGAAGAAGAAAAGGCTCATGCGCATGAAATAATTCATGCATGGCTTAAACGGCTGGAGAGTAATGACGTTGCTAATTCATGCATGCAGGAATGAATTAAGGAACTAGAAACTGATGGAGTGAATGACTAGTAACTGCTGGATTACTCGTTGCATGGGTTACTAAAGGAATGAGAAACGTGCAGGCAGAGTAAATGGCTGGAAATGCAACGTCCATGTATTCATTAAGGTCATGAGGCTTCATGCACATATGTATATACGCGTATACGTTCTCAGAACGTGTTTAGGAAGGAAAAAAATAGCAGAGGGGTTCTAAAAATCTGAAAAATTCCTCTAAAATACTAGGAACTATTTGGAACTTAACAAAGTTGGTTTCACAATTTTTCAACGTATAGATTTTTTGTAAAAATTCTTTTAGCGAATCAGACACCTGTACAGATTTTTGTAAAATCAACGATTTACGTTATATAACATGTTTTCCGAAAATATTTGAAGAGAACATTCTCGTCTTACAATTGTTTTTATTTTAAACAAAATTTTAGATTTTATGCTTATACAAAATTGCATGATCTTTATTTAATACGATTAGTCCAATAAACTTGAATCCGAATTACTCGCGATGATTCCAAGTTAATTTTGGAAAATTACAAATAATCCCAGAAACACACTAAATATATTAGAGGCAAATTTTTGTATGTTACAGTGATGAGGATGGGGAGTCCCGATCTTTCGGTGAGATGGATACTTTCGATTAGTGGAGACGACCCTCACAATCGAGGCTACTGATCGAAATGCGACCGACGCCAAGCAATCGCTGAACCAAACTCCGAATTGTTATCAGCCATGCCAAAACCCGATTGTGTAACACCCCGGCATCTAGTATGCCCTAGATGTCACCAAACATAGAAGAAACAGTAACTAAATACCACAATTAAGGATAAATTACAGCAAGGGCGCAACTGCTTTAAACAAAAATTCGGCAGCATCTCCTTTGTTTTTCCATGATTTAAAAGCAACAGTAATAATATCATAAGCAATAACATAATGAATAACATCTAAAACAGCAATAACAGGAGGTATAGCAACAGTTTAAGTCTAGAATAATGAATTCAACCATTCCATGAACCAAAACGAAGTGCACCATAAAGCTAAGCACAAGTTATAGCATGAACCACATTTAGCACATTAAAATAAACAACACAACTACGAATGAGGTGGTGTAGTTGTCTAAGTGAATGAATCTAAGTGTAGACGTGGCACTAACTCCCTTTCCCTCATGCCGAGTTCTTAGTACCTAAAAACAACATAAAACACAAGCGTGAGTTCATCACTCAGCAAAGTGTACTGCAATGGATTAAAGCATCAACATTAATCAATAGCATCATTATTACATATCATAGTACATCATCATAAGCATCTCATAGTACAACTTCATAAACATCTCATAATCATCTTTATTCATGCAATGCAATGCGATGCACATGTCTCTTTTCTTAGCACATACCGGTATTGCCGAGTGCACACCTGTCGGTGTGCACCCTCTTTCCCCTTCTATCTCGTAGATGGAGGGTGCCTACTCTTACTGACTCGCTCCCATACACAACCGTGGATGAGAATATGAGGTATGTCTTTCGTGTTCACAACATGTGAACACAGAGGCCCGCATCAGAATGGGTTGCCTCTTCCGTTATGAATGCACATATGTCATGAATCATGTAGGAACTTGCATAAATACTTAATATGACAATCTCATAGCCAATATGTAATCATGTTCATCATATCATAAGCAAATAGCAAGCATGGCAAGTTAGCACATCATGTACTCATAGTGCAATTCAGGACATAATTGATTACAAAGAATATAATGATGTCAATAGGTTGTTCCAGCTTGCTATGTTGGTAGAAAAAGAATTGCAGGGAAGACATCAAAGGACAAGGATCAATTTTGGTGGTGTATCTGTGCCAAGATTGACGTCAGCAACACCTCCACCTTCTGCCACTCGGCTTGCTGCCCCCTCCACGAGTAGGGTGCGTTCAGCAGCACCATCACCATCATGTGCACCCGAGGTGAGTAAATCTAACAATGTGCATGTAACACCCCGGCATTTAATATACCTAAATGCTACCAAACATAAGCTAAACAACATCTAAATACCACAATTAAACAAAAATTCCAGCAAAGGCGCATATGCTAAAAACCGAGATTTCGGCAGCATCTCCTTTGTTTTAACATGAATTGAAGGAGCAACAATAGTATCACAAGTTATATCATAATGGAAAGCATCTAAAACAGGAATAACATGTGACATAGCAACAATATAAGTCCAGGGTAAAGCATTCAACCACTTCATGAGCTAATCGAATTAAATAATAAGACCGAGCACACGGTTAAGCAATACTCCAAGTTTCATGGCAATACTTTCATTATCATGTCATTGTTTAAATGGGTGATGCTAAGTGATGACGTGTGACTAGCTCCCTTTCCCGCATGTCGGATTCATGGTACCTAAAAGAAAACAACATAAACACAAGCGTGAGTTCATCACTCAGCAAGTATATTGCAATGGTACAAACATAAACAATTACATAGCAATAATATCTCACATCATGTAAACCATCTCATTCATGGTCACATATCATCATCATCATCAATATGTATGCAGTGCAATGCGATGCTCATGTATCCTTGGAAACTCATACCGGTATGGTTGAGTACACACCCGTCGGTGTGCACCCTCTCCCCCCCTTCCATCCCGAAGATGGAGGGTGCCTACTCCTCGCTTCCGTTCACCGCGGTGAATGGAATCACGATGTAGGACTTACTCATTGGCTCTCCGGATTAGTCATATCTTTCTCACCGACCTTCCCGGATTTGATATGACTTTCTCACCGCCCGGGCCATGTAACATGTCATGTATGCAATTATGCCAACATCATATTTAACTCACATTTTAACACATGGCATCATAACATACTAAACATGCTCATCATATCATTGGCAATCATAAAAGCATGGCAAGTGATCATATATCATGAAGTCAATTCCATCTATTCTCAACAAGCAACCTACAACTCGCTATCCATCACAACACACTTGCCTCAACCACGGCGACGGATTGGCGAGACGTAGAGGGCACTCCCGGGGCCATACCACCTGCACATAGGTACCACACACTCACAATAATGTCCACAAAACAGTACGCAAACCCTCATGTACCCCGACATTACCAACTACTCGCAAAACCCAAAAACAGCGGTTCTGTCCCGTCGGGACAACAGCCTTCCAAAAGGCATAACTCGGGTTCTAAGACTCCGAATCAATTAAACGAGTACATCCTCGCGTAGCTTAGGAAATTTACCAACTTTTTCTAGGTATAGGGAAAGACTGATTCGGACTCTAAAGTTGTTTAATCTACAAAATACCGTGATCTGTTCCAATCAAGTCACAGATTTTAACACGCTCGGTAAAACAGACATAACTTTCAAACGGATGGGCGGAATTTAAATTTCTTTATATCCACGGAAATATAATAACATTATCTACAACTTCTTAAACGTCCGTACGACCAGATTCCGAATCTAATTTGGCGAAAAACCGAACCCTAGGTCGACTGCTCATGCTGCCCGAAACAGAGAACGTGGCAACTTCTAGATCTAATCCAATCTACTCAAATCCAGCACCACCAATTGATCTAAAAAGTTTTTAAACACCCATAGAACAGTACCTAGACCAACCCCAAGGATTCCCATGGCCATACCTTTGCCCAACGCACGAAAACCCAATAGATCTCCTCCTGGTTCGCGCGATTTCGTTCCTCGCTCCAATCGCGCCGGATCTCCTCGTCGCGGAGCGCTCCAACGGATGGATCTTTGAGGTGTGGAGGTCAAGAACTCACCTAGGCGCAGCAAGGGAGGTGGAGAGGTGGTGGAGAGGGTGGTGGCGCAAGGGGAGAGGCTTGGGGGAGGTGGAGGCGCCCAAGGAGGAGGTGGGGAGGTGTGGGAGGCGGCTAGGGCACTTGGGGGCGCAAGGGGCAGGGGAGGTTGCCCAAAAGGGCAGGGAAAACCCCCTTTAACCAGCCCTAAGCCCCTTTCCTAATCCTAAATGGATTCCCACTCCATCCCACCAAAGCCCACAACCCCCTCTTTAAGGTCCAAACTCCCCCGAGAAGGCCCAAAACCCCGGAAACGGCCCGGAAACGGCTCGACAACGCTATTAACCTCCATACCTTATGGTTTTAACCTCCCATATTATATTTCAATATGTTTTTGATCTCATCATGCACCTTTTATAAGGTTACGACGCTCCGTGGTGTCACAACACTTCAAAAGGCCCAAAAACGCGAGTAAACCTCAAGCCGAAAGGTTTTATTCTCTAATTTCACATTTTGCAATGTCACACCATTCCGTAGTGTCACATTCTCCCCCCCTTCAACAAGATTCGACCTCGAATCCGAAGGACGCCAAATTCAACAACAAAGTCCCCAAGGGATAAAAGGCTTCTCTGTAGCACAAAACATTCGCACAACAACTAAAACCGGAACAAACACTTGGCGAGAAAAGTAATGATCTAGCTCAACCAAGGGCAACCTCTCACAGGTCGACCTTCACTTCCATTCCCAAACAGAATCTGCGTACCAACCACAAAGGGCTCCATCAACCCAAAACGCTCGAATCCTCACGGCAAACACTTCATACTTTTATCACAAACCAACCTGACTACTATACTCCATTAAACTCAACATGACATAATCAAAGCAAGTCACAATTCCTTTAACGACCTCTCTACATTCCCGAAAAATTCCCTCGAGGGGAATAACTCATTAAGGCACACTTGCCCTTCCGATACACGATCATGCTAACATTCATTCTATCCTCTCCCAAGCAAAACTCAAATCCAAAACAACTAGTGACGACAATTGCTCACGGCAGGACAAACATCACCGAACTACCGTCAACTTCACTTCCACCCATCACTACTCTTAATAAAGGTTAAATCCTTACATCATCAACCTCCATCACAAACCACCCTTATACCACTAAGGTTCTACACCTAGCCCCAAGCTAGGATCGTAAAAACTTTACCAAACCACAATTGGTTCCTTTCTTAAGAGGGTCTCGCCCTCACACAAAAACACTTAGCTATCAAGCCCAAGTGTACTCACGACAACTCAAACCCAAAGCGTTAACAACCATTTTGGAAAGAATTCGGCAACATTCAAAGAGCACACAAAGGAAGCATAAATCCCCTACACCACAACCAAGATACCATAATTTCTTCATTCTTTCTTTTCATACTAGAAAGCAAGGGAAATCTCGTTTCATGACATAAATGCACATTCTTCAGGAGCACTCCGGATTAGTCATATCTCCATATATGACTTTCTCACCGACTGCTCAACGACTCTTTTATCATTTAACATGTAAAAGCGATGTCATGTTTACTTTTCACCATTCATTCATCATGGAACAACCAGATCGAATAGTCATTCACCAAATGACTTCTTCCTCGGTATCAAATGATTGAAATACCCATAACACTGACGGTTGCGCTAAATCATATAGACTATGACGGCAACATAGTTAACAGTAAGGCACCACATCAAATCAGAACCCACCAACGATAGATAGCTAAACTTTGCAAAACATCGCATTTTAACCAAAATCAACATTTTGGAAAAGAACATTGACTCCAAAGTTAGACATCTGCACAAACAACTGCCATAAATTTTATCAAAAGAGAGGGAAACTCAATCCTAAAAGAAAACTCTTCACTAACCAAATTCACTTATGAAACATTCATAAAAACCAGACTTGTGAAACATCCGCACACCAGACACATTTTCCAAATGACTCCAACTCTAGCCAAACAGAGTTACACATCAAGGGCTTAACTCAAAAGTTTCCAACACAACCCTTTATGACCATCTGTTTCCTTTTAAAATTAATTCCAAAGATAATTCAGTGCGAACGCGAAAAGGCGCGATCGACTCAAAAACTTTTGGGGTGTAAATCCATACTCATAGCACCAACTAAACAAATTAGCCAAAACCAAATATTTGCACCAATTTCTACGAGTTTTAGGGAAACTCTGAAACACATCATATGGAACATCTTGACCGAAAACCCTTCAACCAAAAGGGAAAACAACCGACCCAGTCCAAAAGCTTTTGAACACAAGCTCAGCATAAAAAGAACCATCTCTAGTACTCCACTACGCTTTCCATTAAAGACTTCAATAATCACTATTTACTCATCAAGAGAGTCCAACCGGATTTAACAAAATTGACACATCAAATTCTTTCTCTAGTTACCATTCTCAACACTTTTAATTAAAGTTTATGATGTTTATCAAAAAGACACCCAACCAAGACTACATTGACATGATCCCCACGGATCACTAAAACATAATACATCTTATTCTAAATTTCAAACATAGTACTTCAACAAATACTTAAGCATGATCAACCTATAAATTTCATACCACCTACATGTAAACGTCTCGACAATCAAAACTTATTCAGTTAACAAGCGACTTCAACATGTAAATATTATCTCCACAAGACAAGGTTCGTGAATATGATTCTACGACATACATTCACTAAGGATGAAATTGTACATCATGTTAATTATCCAAAGCTCACTCCATCGCAACTTGTTAAAATTTTCCTCTATTTTAACCATGGTTTTCAACAAGTAATCTAAATAATTACCACCACTACTAGGTTATTAATAACAACCAATGAGCATAATCATCAAACGTCAACATTACTTTTAGCTACCCTATAGATAGGTTACAACAAAATTGTCACTACACAACATACTCCAACTATTAAATTAAATTTAATAAGTTAGACCAGCACAAAGTTCTTGCAATATCATCAAACTACAAAACCCATATCTTTCCAATTGGCCTCGACACTAGCATTTTAGGAACACGACTGCATACTTCCAATCATGCTAATATTTTGTAACAACATGAATAGCAACTCTAATCAACTTCCAAGTTACGGTCACAAGCTAGCATGATCAAATTTCTCTACTAACATGTTTAAATTAGAACATCTTTAAACAACCAGCAAACCTTCTTTAACGCTATCAGCAGTTTACATCATCTTAATGTTCTAACTATGCAACAGGGTTTAAAACTTTAAACATTATCAAGGGTCATAAGCACTTTTAAAGCAAAGCAACCGATTCTAAGCATGTACTTTAGCACATTCAATCATTCTCGCTAAGAGTAAACTACAACACTAGTAGTCTATTTATTCTCAAGCTAGAGATAACAACCGCATTGAATTGTTTCAACTCACAAATTAACTTAACAATGCATCATTGTCGGGACCCCGAATTTGCAAATCCGGACCCTCTGTGTATTCAACACTAGTCCAGGAACGCGCTAGTGCACACAGTCTTAACATCGGTAAATATCACAATCATACCATTCGATATTAATAAAGTACTTTATTTAAATAACCAAACTGGTTACTCGACCTTATGGTCAAGTCACAAATATACGCCTCGCAGGGCAAAACTTATTAAGAGAAAAAAATAGTAGCAGCGGAAAATAAGATAACTTCGTGGCGCCATCCAGTATACCACAGGCAACTGACTGGGCTCGCTCCCTAAGTAGACGGATCCTCTTGGAGCTCCTCCTCCAAAGCTGGTGTAATCTCCTCTTCAACTGGTGTTGTATGGTGGCAAGGGTGAGTACTTGGTACTCAGCAAGTCATGCACAGAATGCAAGCTAATATACTATATGCATGGCTTGGTACAAAGGAATAGCTCAAGGTATATTTGCAAGAAATGACATTTGACAAGTAGTATAAGTAGATTCGAAAGCAGTAGAAACAAGTAAAGCATAAATAACTTTTCAAGAAGTTTAGTAAACATTTTTCCCATCCTAAACCATATTTCCATCAACATCATTATTAATCCAACCCAACCTTTCAAGTCCAACTTATTTTTGAGAAAATCTAACCCTTGAATGTAATTCCCGAGCGATGTCCAATACCGCGGACACGGCTATTCGAATAGATTCTACACTCTGCAGAGGTTATGCACTTTACCCACAAGATACAGTCAAACACCACAAAGGCGAGTTCCTCAGAATAAAGTCTTTCTAAACCTCTAACAATACAAGTGGTCCTCCCTGCTATTGCACACTAACCCTTCCCTTAGCTAAGGTGAAGTCTAGGCCAATCAACCGTTAGATGGGTACTGGCCTCAGCCCCAGACGCCCCCGCATAACTTACACAAAGGGTGTAGTTGACCTCCTGAGGTCCCACAGTGCGTTATCAAGAACTTAGTCAACTAGGTCCGTCCCATTACGTACATGTGGTTGCACGTTAGACCCAGTTCAAAGGCTTACAAGGTTAAGTCCTTAGGTGACCAGGCAAGACTACCCAAGAACCAAATCAACATCCCCAATGCCACAACTGCCCACCTGATTACTCTTGCCACATGCCCCTGGCCGAAAACTATTTATCAAACCCCGCTTGATTACCATGCACCACGTGCCATCAACATCACATGATACCTTTCCAAAACAGGTTCAATATATCATTAAGTCAATATTAGCATTTGATTGTCCAAAATCATGTCATGAGCACGAAAGGTGTCTAAGCAGATACTACAACGGTCTAAAACCAATGTTGGCAACTTAATAATGTCCAACTAGTAAACCACAACTAGGGTGACAAGGGGTCATGGCACATACTTAGATAATCAAGGTGTCATACAAAGAAATTGGTACTTATCTAATCCCCATTTTTAAATAAAGTATTTTATTCTATTTGAACTTAGCATGCGATGAGGTTAAATCAAAATAGATTTCAAAATAGGATCAACATGGTCAAAGCACAACTTGCCTTCAAAAAGTACTTGTTCTTGGTCTTGAGTTGGATCCTGAGTTAATACTTCTCCTTCGAATCCTTCCCACTTCAACGCCTACTGCGTAAGCGTGCAAATAGCAAATACACGAATAAACAATAGGCAAAAAGTGTCCAAACATCCAAATAAAATCCATAAACAGAGAGAACATAATTTTATGAGTTTTTAGAAACTGGAATCGTCAAATTTGGAGTTAAAATGCAAAAGTTATGATTATTTAAAGTTTAAATAATCAATTAAATAATTTTACAGAGAAAAACTTTAGTCCAAAAATTAAATAAAATTCATATTTAGGTAGATCTCAATTTTATACAAATTTAGAAATTTGAATCACTCAAATCGGAGTTGAAATACAAAAGTTATAAGCGTTTGAAGTTTGAATCAAATTTGAAATCATTATTTCGAATTAATAAATCAATTTCTTTTTCGGAAATTAATTATTGCGTCACCGACACGTGTCGATCTCGATTGGTTGGTCGACGTCAGCGGCCCATGGACTCGGGCCACGCTCGGCTCGGGTCTACCGTGGACTCGGTCCACGAATCCACGTTTCACTGACATGTGGGTCCCCCTCGTGACGCCATCTTGACGTCGGCGAGGCTCACTCGGCCACAATGGCGAGGTGGGACCCGGCCGTGGCCAGACGTCATTGTTGTCGGCGCCATTGGCGGCGGCCGACATCTTGAGCCCGCCATGACGCGTCGGCGTGACATCATGGTGCGCTTTGGTGGGCGGCCGACATGCAGCCCAGCGTGTCGAGACACGCCGCCAGCAGCGTGGCGGCACGACGCGGTCGATCTCCCGCGCACGTGGCTAGATCTCGACCGTTGATTTGAAAATCAACGGTCCAGATTGGATCTGGACTCACGCGTTTGGGGTGAACGCGGTTGATCTGGATCGTTGGATCTAGATCCGACGGTCAAGATTGGATCTGGGATTTTGGACGGGATCTCACCGTGAGATGACGTGGCGCAATCTGGGACGTTGGATCGGGATCGGACGGCTGATGGAGCTCGGGGTCGGCGATGGCTTCACGGCGGAGTTGCGGCTGCCGGCGCTGAGGACGGCGACCACACGAACGGCGTTTGGGGCGTGCTCGGCGAGGTGAAAGGTCTCTTCGTGCGCTGGCCGGGTTCCTGATCCGGTCTTGACGCGCGGAGGACTCGCAAGCGTCGGCGGAAAATGGCTAGAATCGCGGCGCTTCCTCAAACTTCTGGCGAGCGATTCCGGCTGATCTACTAGCCGAGGCCTCAAAGCTGAGCTAGGGGCAAGGTCGCGCAAGGTCCAGGCGATCCTCGGGGTGTGATCCGGCTTTAAATAGCCTCGGCTCGCTGACACACGGAAACCTAGTTCTCCACTGCATGGGCGCGGCGGCGAGTCCGGCTCGGATCCGGCGGGGACGACGACGGCCGATCAGCCCACGTGGCGCGATCAACGGCCACGATCGCATGGGCGCGACCGGTCCGGCCCGGCCTCGGCCGAACTGATGCGATCCAATCCGATCGCTGGATCTCGATCCAACGGTCCGGGATCAACTTGGGTTAGGGTTGGGTTCGACCGACTCTTGGCTCGGTCGGACTCGAGTCCTGACTTCGGTGCGGCTTCGATCGGATGAACAGTGCAAACCCACTCGCATTTTCCAATGATTTAATAATTAAAATAATTCCCAAGAATTCATTTAATTCATTAAAAATAGCAAAAGACTCGAAAAATTCGAAAATACTTTGGATCATTTTGGACTCAAATAAAATATTTCCAACAAAATTTTATTTGCAAAGTTTATTTCTTTAATTATTTCAAAATGGAATAAATTCAAATAAATTCCAAATAAATCCAAATAAATTCGAGAAAATTCCAAAATTCACCAAAGTGCCAAATCACACATGAATTTAAGGAAAGCAAATTTTTGGGGTGTTACAAACCTCCCCTTAATAGAATCTCGTCCCCAGATTCGTGGCTTACTACAGAATAGGCTTGGAAACTCTTTCTTCAAATCCTCTTCGCTCCCTAAGTCGCTTCGCTCTCTGCATGGTTGCTCATTGAACTCTACTGAAACGGGTTGACTTGTTTCTAGTTTCTCGATCCATTGTGTCTAGAATCCTCACTGATGCTCCTTATAAGTCAAATCCTCTTGCAATTCAATTGACTCTAGCGGCGTGCTCTCGGGAACTCGGAGACACTTCTTCAAGCCCAGGACACATGGAATACGCCATGCACTCCTAACGATCAGGCAACTCCGGTGATAAGCAACTTCGCCTCTGCGGCTCAAAATCTTAAATGGTCCAACATAACGGGGCGCGAGTTTCCCTTTGGCATGGAACCTCTTAACTCCCCTGAGAGGCGTGACTTTGAGATACACGAAATCTTCTGGTTCGAAATTCAGGTCTCGGCGACGGTTGTCAGCATAACTCTTCTGGCCGTGATTGGGCTATTTTCAACCTTTCCTAATCATGGCACCGCTTCTTCAGCCTCTTGAAGAATATCAGGCCCGAAGACACGGCGCGCCACGGCCTCATTCCAATTCAATGGCGTCCGACAGTGGTCGACCATACAAAGGCCTCAAAAGGTGACATCTCAGAATTCAGCCTGATAACTATTATTGTAATCGAACTCGGCATACGGCAAACTCTTATCCCAAGAGGTAGCATAAGCCAATGCACAAGCTCTTAACATATCCTCCGTAATCTGGTTGATTCTTTCTGTCAGCCATCCGTCTGTGGATGATAAGTCAGATCAAGTTCAAACGGGTTCCCATGGCTTCATGCAACTTATTCCGTAACCTTGAGGTAAATTGGGTACCTCGTCTGATACAATCCTCTTTGGTACACCGTGCAAACAGACGATCCCGATCATGTACAACTCACAATTTATCCCCCGAGTAAGTGGTCTTCACGGGGATAAAATGGGCTACTTTGGTCAAGCGATCCACTATAACCCATATGGAGTCATAACCTCCTTGAGTCTTAGGCAAACCGGTAATGAAATCTATTCCGATTTCCTCCCACTTCCACTCAGGTATTTTCAGCGGTTCTAGCAATCCTGCTGGTCTCTGATGCATTGCCTTGACTCTCTGGCATACGTCGCACAATGCAACATGCTCGGCAACTTCACGTTTCATACTCGGCCACTGAATCTCTCCTTCAGATCTCCGATACATCTTGGCGCTTCGGGATGAATTGAGTACTTGGAGTCATGGGCTTCTTCCAAAATCGCTTGCTTTAACTCCTTCTTGTTAGGCACACAAATGCGATCCTTCATCCACAACGTGCCTTGCTCATCCAACTTGAAGTCCTCTCGCCTTGCCTTCCTCCTTGATGGACTTAATCCTCGCGGATCTTGTCATCATCTTTCTCGCCCTTCTCGGATCTGGTCCTCTAGAGTAGGTTTTACTTCCAATGCGGCCAAGAATCCGCTAGGTACAACCTCAATCTTCATCTTTGAAAATCCTCACATAACCCATCCCGACTTGTGGCTAGCAACGACTCACGGTATGGCTTTTCCGACTCAGAGCATCGGCTACTACGCTGGCCTTCCCGGATGGTAATGGATTCCAACATTGTAGTCCTTGATTAACTCTAACCATCTCCTCTCGCCTCATGTTCAGATCCGACTGGGTGAATATGTACTTAAGGCTCTTATGATCCGTATACACTTCACATCTGCTTCCAATTAGATAGTGACGCCATATCTTCAAAGCATGCACTACGGCAGCCTAACTCTAGGTCATGTGTCTGATAATTTTCCTCATGCGGCCTCAATCGCCTTGATGCATAGCGGCTTACCTTTCCATTCTCGTGACAAAGACACATCCAAGTCCTTGGCGCGATGCGTCACAATAAATATCAAAGCTTTGATTAACATCCAGAGAACTAACACCGGTGCCGATGTCAATCGCTTCTTCACTCCTCAAATCCTTTCTCACATTCTCGCGCCCATGCAAACTTCTTTTCCTTCTTCAAAGAATTGCGTAAGAGGTTTCGCAATTGTCGAAAAGCCTTCAATGAAACGGCGGTAGTATCCTCGCCATTCCAAGGAAACTCAACTGGTCACAGCCTTGGTACGCTTCCCAATGTAACACATGCCTTCTACTTTGCTTGGATCTACTGGCGACTCCTTCAAGCGGTCATTACATGTCCAAGAAACTCCACCTTGTCCTTCCAAAAGTCACACTTATCGAACTTGGCGAAAAGTTGCTGCTCCTCACTTTTTCAAAACTCGCCTCAAGTGTTCGGCATGTTCATCCTCCTGCTTTGGAGTAGATTAGGATATCATCTATTAAAAAGACGACAAAATTGTCCAAATATTCCATGAACACCTTATTCATCATATTCATGAAATATCTTTGGCGCATTTGTCGACCAAGGACATAATCAGAACTCGTAATGTCCATATCTTGACGAGAATGCAGTCTTCGGGATATCTTCTGATCGGATCTTCAACTGATGGTATCCCGATCTTAGATCAATCTTGGAGAAAACTCCGGCTCCTCTTAATTGGTCAAACAAATCATCAATCCTGGGTAGCGGATACTTATTCTTCACGGTGACTTCATTGAGTGCACGGTAGTCAATGCACATCCTGAAACTCCGCCCTTTTTCTTGACGAACGTAATCGGTGCTCCCACGGCGACTAACTCGGGCCTCGATAAATCCTTTCTCCATTAACTCTTCTAATCAAGCTTTCTTCATCTCTACCAACTCCTCTGAGACATCCGATAGGTCTCTTTGCTATCGGTCTTTGTACCAGTACAAGCTCTATCACAAACTCTATGTCCCCTGTCTCAAGGCATACTGTAGATCTTCAGAAAAACATCTGGGTACTCATTCACTATCGAGACATCCTCTATGCATTGCCTTGGTACTGTTAACCATCAACTGTCCATCTCTAATCGCAGTGGGCTTGAAATTCCACTTTCTTCCCACACGGGCTCTCAACTGAGATAGTCCTTTGTCCACAATCCAATACGGCCTTGTGCTTGGATAACCAATCCATTCCCAATATGACGTCTAAGGTCTGGGTTTCCAAAATAATAAGGTTTGCTAGGAACTCTATTCCATCTATTAGTATTCTCACCCCGGAACATCCTACTTTCGTTCGGAGTTCGGAACCAGGGGTTTGAAGTAAAAGCATGCATCTAAGTCTTGCAATCCTCAAATCATTTCTAGTAGCAAAGCTGTGAAATCATGTGCTGAAAAATTGGCTTTGAACTGAAAAATTAACTTAGATTTGAATTTGCAAAATGTGTTTGTTCATGTGTTTTGACAATTTGACAAGAAACAGTAAGTTACGCATTAGCGCCGGACAAAATTCTCAAGAAACAAGAAGTTTCCCATCTGCGACGACAAGTGTTTTTGGGTCCGCTAGAACATGTTTTTGAGCCAATTACCGAAGTCATTTTCTCATGTACATAGGAAAGTTTTTCTTGTTGCGTTGTGATCAAGCTTTTTCGGTTTGGATAATTTCTTGGAAACCAAGATTTTCACATGTACAACGGACTAATTCTTTTTGTCCGTCGTGAATGAACTTTTCTAGGGTTTTACTTTTGTGAAACCGAAGCGTGGCACGCTTATACGGACAAGCTTCGGGTCCGTTGTGAACTTGTTTTGAGCTCATGACCGGCCATTTTTAGATGTACAACGGACCAACTTTGTTTGTCCGCTGTGAACGTGTTTTTCCGCGTTTGGTTGGCTTCTTGGAACAGAAACTTTTCTTATACAACGGACCAACCTTGTTTGTCCGTCGTGAATGCGTTTCGCCGCTTAGGTTTTGAGCGATTTGGGTTTGAATTTTGAATGTGAATTTGAAATTTGTAATGATTTCATGATGCTTCTTTTGAAGTGGACTTTATGCAATACTCATGTGAGTAGTTGCATGGATTGACATTGAGTCAAGTCGTGGACTTGTGCTCGGATTTGTTTGTGGTTTGTTCATGTACAGTGTATTGCTCAAAGACGAATGTGGTCGATGACGGACCGGAACTAGGTTCATGGAGGAACTGAGGTTCGGGACTAGGTTCAGGAGGAACCGAGGTCTTGGTGGTCAAGGATGTCATGCGGACGCTCGGGCTAAGAGAATGGTGCACATGAAGAATGGTTAGTCACGTGAGAATGGCAGGAGGTCATTCGCGTGCAAAGTGTTAGTCACGTGAGTATGGCGGTGGCCACGCGTGCAAAGTGTTAGTCACGTGAGTATGGTAGGGTTGCCATACGCTGCAGTAAGAGTTGTACTCGGCCTGGTTGGGCTAAGTAGAGTTGAGTTGGATACGGATTCCTTCTAGGGAATAGGAATCGTATTCAACTCTTTTGTGGGTTGGTGCTTTAAATAGGTGGGGGTCTCCTGTTGAAAGGCATCAAGTAGAGCTGAGCGCATCAAGCTTTGAGCTTGGTTTTAGGGTTTGTACTCTTTGATGAGAGTATTTTAGACAAGAAATAAAGATCAATTCTTCCAAGATTTTTGCGTACACAGAAGAACCTCGCTACACGTATTTTCTGCTTTGGTTCTTGTTTGCATGCTTGTTCTAGTTCTAGATTGGTTTTGTTCTTCAAGTTTTATCTTGATTTGATCCATCAAAAACCTCTCTAGGATATTGATCTAGTGTTTCTCAAAGTCTAGTTGATCAATCTTTTGTCGTTCTTGTTTAATCTTGAAGTTTTGATTAGATTGATTCTCGTCAAGTTCTGGATCAGCAAGCTTGCGAAGCTCATAACTTTTGATCCGTAAGTCCGATCGAGCTGATTCTTTTTGGGTTCGATTCGTATTGGAATCTAGTTTCTTGTGTCCAAATTTCAGATCGTTTCGACGGTTGGATCTCCGGGAATTCTCGTTTTACCAAACCTCTGTCATTCTGTTTTTGTCGAAAACGAGGCAATTATTTGGTTCTGTTTTGGGGTGAACTTTTAATAGGTCAAGAATTTGGTTTTAGCTTCCGCACAATCATTCACCCCCCCCTCTGATTGCTATATTCGTATACTTCGATCCTACAAGTGGTATCAGAGCCAGGCTCTACTAATCCATCTTAACAGGTGATTAGTAAACGGTAAGTTATGGCAACAGAGAAATACTCGAACAAACCGCCAATCTTCGATGGCATTGCATTTCCCCATCGGGCGGATCCTGATGACTCGCATATCTTCAAGCTCAAGGTAACGCGATTTGGCGCAAGGTAAAAATTTAAATCGTGATTTAGCTTCCTTCTAATGATGATATTGATAAAATCGAGTTTGAAAAAGATGTTGAAAACAATAATAGAGCTAGAAACATATTGCTTCAAGGACTTGCTAGAAAAGAATTCGATAGAGTCTCGCTATTTACTCACCGCTTCATGAAATTTGGAAATCTCTTCAAGATTATCATGAGGGTACCGACTCTGTAAAGAAGCTAGGCAAGATCAATTTAAAAAGGAATATACTAGATTTGAAATGAACTCGAGAATCTCTAGATGATTGTTTTGCTCGCTTTAATGTAATCTTAAACAATCTTAGAGCTGTAGATGTAAAGTACATCGACTCTGAAAATGCTAGACATTTCCTATCATCTCTTGATCTTAAAATCTGCAAATGAAAGTGATCTTTTAGGGAAGCTCACAAGATGAGTGAAATGACTTTGGATAAACTTTATTCTAGTCTCAAGACTTTTGAAATAGACATTGTTTCAAGAACTTCCATTGATAACTCTATGGCTCTTAATGCTAATTCTTCATATGATAATGCTACTAGTTCTTCATATTCCATTACTGCCTTGAGTGCTCTTAGTGATGAAATGACTAGATCAAATACCGGAAGATACACTTGCTCTTCTTTCCAAGCGTGTCAATGCAGCGTACATGAGATCAAGGGAGAGAAGAGGAGCCTCCATCCACTGCTACAACTGCGGCAAGGCAGGGCACATCCGTGCTAACTGTTTCAAGAACAAAGATAGAGAGGAGAAGGAGCAAAGCAACTCCTTCAAGTCCTTCCAGCCAAGAGAGAGCAAGGATAAAAATAAACAACGAACAAAGAAGATGCTCAACAAAGTCTTCGAGGCAATTGGTCGCTTAGACTTAAGCGACATTGATGACTCAACTGAAGATGAGAAGGAAGCGAAGCAAGCGAAGTTGAATGAGAAGGATCTCACCTGACTATGCTTCATGGCAAAGGAACACTAGTGATTCTAGTAACAACGACAGACCTCCAAATGACGGTAATGAGGTAATGCCTTCGTATGATGAGCTTTGTGAAGTTTTAGTCATATTGAGAAAATCTTTAAGAAAATCTTCACTCAAAAATAAAAGCTTAGAAAAAGATCTATCCATGCTAAAATCTGAAAACTTTGATCTTAGAAATTCAAATTCTGAAAATATTTGCGATACTTGCTTAGATCTCAAATTTGAAATTAAGTCACTAAAAGAGGAACATGTGATTAAACTAGAACAAGTTTATGCCGAACAATTGAAAAATGAAAAACTTATGAAAAATATTGGTTGCTCTAATCGATAGTTTACATGATCAAATTGCTTGCTCTAAATGTTCTATTCTTGAGTTGAAATTAAAAGATGCAAATTGTAGAGTTACCCAATTAACAAATGACATGTTCACTCATGAAATTAACTCGTGTTCAAATTGCCGTAAATGTAAAGCTAAAATTGACACTCCTTGTGATAATTGTTTAACTCTTGCTAAGAAAGTTAATTACTTGCAAAATTCTTTGGAACGTTTCACTGATGGCAAGAAAAACCTAAACATGATTTTGGATCAATCAAAAGTCAGCACTCAAAACAAAGGTTTAGGTTTTGATTCTTATGCTCATCATAAATCACATGCTCCCACTGTTGTCAAAACACTTGAAAGTGGAAAATTTGAAATTGTCAATGAGTCTAAGAAAACTGTCTTTAAATCTGCTGGTCTTTTAACTTCTACTATGATGAATGCAAAATGTGCTTCTACTGTTAAAGCAAAACATCATGTTAAGTACACTTGCACTCATTGTGGTAGAGATGGACATTTAGTAAACTTTTGCTTTAGACTAGCTAAACAACAAAAGAGAGAAAGGTTTAATGCTCGGTCTAATTTCAGACAGGCACGTTTTATTTCTCATTATGTGCCTAGGGTAATGCAAACACCTCTTGTTACTAAGAACACGAGAAAAGACAAATATGCTTTTATGCATAAGAATGCTCGTGTTGTGCCAATCAAGCAGCGTCATGTGTCTCAAGATCGATTCCTAAACATCTTATTTCTAACCCCAGTACCGAGACCTCGACACTTTCTGCTTCTATGTAGGCTTCTCACGCGAGGAGGGAGAACATGTGGCTAGTGAATTTCGGATGCTCACTTCATATGTTCAGTGATAAGATTTGGTTCTCCTTCACTCGTGCATCTCATGCTGAAAGTGTTGCCTTTGGAGATGCTTCTTCCACTTCTGTTTTCGCAAAAGGCACTAGTTCAAATGATGCAGGTACAAGTGCATATGTTCAGGGGGAGAGTGTCTTTGTTCATAAAGATGATGATAATGCTGTTGAGGATGAGATAATTGGAGTTTGCTGTGTGCTTGTGTGCTCGTTTTCAAGCTTCCCCGTGTGCTTCACATCGACAAGCTATCAAGAGAACTTTCAGGTATCTCCATGGTACTCAAGATTTTGGCATTTGGCTTTCTGCTTCCTCATGGATTAGTTTAAGAGCTTTTTCTGATGTTGACTTTGGAGGATGTTGATTTGATTTGGTTCGTGCCACCTCTTGAGTAATCCCTTTTCTTGAGCATATTGATATTGGATTTCACTTTCTTAAAGATCATGTTGAAAAAGAAAAAATTGTGCTTCACCATGTGGATACTGAACATCAATAGGCAGACATTTTCACAAAACATTTGTCTTCTTCTCGTTTTGCTTTTATTCGGGGAGAACTTGGAATTGTTCATCCAATGGGATTGTTTTGAGGGGGAGTTTCTTTGCCAAGTTCTTTCACTTAATGAGCTCACTTTATCATATTTCTTTATATGTTATGTAATTGAGCTAATATATGATAATCTAATTATCTCACTTGAACTAAAAATGACATTGCGGAATTCCCTGGACTGATTACCTATAGCTAAATACTCTGTGATATCTTACTCTTCTAGGCTTGATATTGAATCCTCTTGACAAATTTGGGCTATGAAGCAAGTGTGGTTTCAACTTTACTCTTTCATAAGACCTTTTAATCACTTTTGCATGTTTATAATCAAAGAAAAATGAAAAGAAAAGGGAATCAATAAAAAGGGTTGTTAAAAGCAAAAAACCTCAAGTTATGTGCTTCAGGGTGCTTTCCCTAAAAAGATAAGATGTATGCTTCAAGCATGCCACTCCTAGAAAATAAAAGAAGTATGCTTCAAGCATGCCACATGCAACTTATTATTTAAAGATTAAGTTGGTCTACTAGATTGGAGTTGAAACTACTTGCTCGCCCTAAGTTGTTAGTTGCTTCAATTTTTAAAGCCTTGCTTTTTCTGCTAAGATCTTGCTTAGTACTTGGCTATAGTTGACTAAATTGAGGTTGAGATGCATGTCATTCCCTAACTTGTTAAAATCACATCAAGATCATGTATTTTGCATATTATGTGATATATAAGGTTATATGATCGAATGAGCTCATCTTTTCCTATCTTGGCACTCCCTTGTTTCTCTTGGTGAAATCATTGTTTCAGGAAAAATTTTGAGCCTGTTCTCTCTTGTACTCTTGATGAATCCATTGTCAAAGGGGGAGAAATTTGGAAATCTTTCTTTGAAAAGTTTAAAGAAAGATTTCCAGAGTTGTATTTGGAAATTTGAGAATTTTTGGGAGAAGTTTGGAGAATTTTTGAAATTTTTGGGCGCATTGCACATTCACACACATTTTCATTCTCAGGGGGGGATTTTGTTTTGCATTTTGGTCAAAGAGGGATTTCTGTGTTTTCTTACTTTGGTCTTTGATCCTTTGGATTTCAAAATCTTTTGTAAAGTGAATGCCAAATGATTCAATTCTAAGTGGTGTTGCCAATGTTTTCATCAAGGGGGAGATTGTGAAATCATGTGCTGAAAAATTGGCTTTGAACTGAAAAATTAACTTAGATTTGAATTTGCAAAATGTGTTTGTTCATGTGTTTTGACAATTTGACAAGAAACAAGTAAGTTACGACATTAGCGCGGACAAAATTCTCAAGAAAGCAAGAAGTTTCCCATCCGCGACGGACAGTGTTTTTGGGTCCGTTGTGAACATGTTTTTGAGCCCATGACCGAAGTCATTTTCACATGTACAACGGATGCTTTTCTTGGTCCGTTGTGAACAAGCTTTTCGGTTTGGATAATTTCTTGAAACCAAGATTTTCACATGTACAACGGACTAATTCTTTTTGTCCGTCGTGAATGAACTTTTTCTAGGTTTTACTTTTGTGAAACCGAAGCGTGGCACGCTTGCGCGGACAAGCTTCCGGGTCCGTTGTGAACTTGTTTTGAGCTCATGACCGAAGCCATTTTTGCATGTACAACGGACCAACTTTGTTTGTCCGTTGTGAACGTGTTTTTCCGCGTTTGGTTGGCTTCTTGGAACAGAAACTTTTCCTTATACAACGGACCAACCTTGTTTGTCCGTCGTGAATGCGTTTTCGCTCAGTTAGGGTTTTGAGCGATTTGGGTTTGAATTTTGAATGTGAATTTGAAATTTGTAATGATTTCATGATGCTTCTTTTGAAGTGGACTTTATGCAATACTCATGTGAGTAGTTGCATGGATTGACATTGAGTCAAGTCGTGGACTTGTGCTCGGATTTGTTTTGTGGTTTGTTCATGTACAGGTATTGCTCAAAGACGAATGTGGTCGATGACGGGACCGGAACTAGGTTCATGGAGGAATCGAGGTTCGACTAGGTTCAGGAGGAACCGAGGTCTTGGTGGTCAAGGATGTCATGCGGGGCGCTCGCTAAGAGAATGGTGCACATGAAGAATGGTTAGTCACGTGAGAATGACCGGAGGTCATTCGCGTGCAAAGTGTTAGTCACGTGAGTATGGCAGGTGGCCATACGCGTGCAAAGTGTTAGTCACGTGAGTATGGTAGGGTTGCCATACGCTGGCAGTAAGAGTTGTACTCGGCCTGGTTGGGCCAAGTAGAGTTGAGTTGGATACGGATTCCTTCTAGGGAATAGGAATCGTATTCGGAACTCTTTGTGGGTTGGTGCTTTAAATAGGTGGGGGGTCTCCTGTTGAAAGGCATCAAGTAGAGCTGAGCGCATCAAGCTTTGAGCTTGGTTTTAGGGTTTGTACTCTTTTGATGAGAGTATTTTAGACAAGAAATAAAGATCAATTCTTCCAAGATTTTTGCGTGCTACAAGAACCTCGCCGCTACAGATTTTCTGTTTTGGTTCTTGTTTGCATGCTTGTTCTAGTTCTAGATTGGTTTTTGTTCTTCAAGTTTTATCTTGATTTGATCCATCAAAAACCTCTCTAGGATATTGATCTAGTGTTTCTCAAAGTCTAGTTGATCAATCTTTTGTCGTTCTTGTTTAATCTTGAAGTTTTGATTAGATTGATTCTCGTCAAGTTCTGGATCAGCAAGCTTGCGAAGCTCATAACTTTTGATCCGTAAGTCCGATCGAGCTGATTCTTTTTGGGTTCGATTCGTATTGGAATCTAGTTTCTTGTGTCCAAATTTCAGATCGTTTCGACGGTTGGATCTCCGGGAATTCTCGTTTTACCAAACCTCTGTCATTCTGTTTTTGTCGAAAACGAGGCAATTATTTGGTTCTGTTTTGGGGTGAACTTTTAATAGGTCAAGAATTTGGTTTTAGCTTCCGCACAATCATTCACCCCCCCCCTCTGATTGCTATATTCGTATACTTCGATCCTACAAAAGCCTTGCGAAACAAACGAATGCGAAGCTCCAGAGTCAAACAAAACTGTTGCAGGTACTGAGTTAACAAGTAACTTACACAGTACGACGTCCGTAGCATTCTGCAGTGCATCTGCGGTGACATGGTTGACTCGGCCTCTCACCACGGTCTGGGGTGTGTCTCCTGGTCTTTGGCGCCCTAGCTGGGTGGTTCCTAGATTGAAGCGAATCGGGTCACTCTCGCTGTCTTCTTCGACAATCATTGGCAAAGTATCCAGGCTCGTTGCGGTTGTAGCAAGCGTCTCAACTTGTTCGCTATTATCGCACAGGTAAGCGTTTCTAAGCGGGGCTGGGGCAGTGGTTACGATTGGCCAGTCTTGGTCTTTGGTGATGGTGTCCTTGTTGCATTTTGTGGTCGGAATCAAGAATTGATTTGGTGCAACTCTCGGTATTGCTATGCGTCCCTGGCGTGATCCCTGTTTGTTGCATCCTGCGCTTCTGTTCTCATCCAATTCCTTGCGCTTTGTCCTCAAGAATAAGCGCCTTATTCACCAACTCTTGGAAATCTGGAAAGGTGTGGGTGATCAATCCTACTTGCAATCCCGAGTTAAGTCCCTTCATAAAACGAGGCATGCGGCTTTATCTATCGCTACATCCTCGGTGCGTAGCGTGCTAGGCTGTGTGAACTTGTTCAGAAGTCGGCCATCGGCTGATTACCTTGCTTCAGTGCTCAACTCCTCCTTCTTAAGGTCCATGATTCCTTCAGCACGTGATAATCGACGGAACGCAACTGTGAACTCTTCCCAAGTGATATCTTGAGGGTTCTCTTGCGTGGCACGTAAGTTCTCCCACCATTCGTAGTTGTTCCTTCCAACTGATGAGAAGCGTAGAGTACCTTCTCATTTCCTATGCATTGAGCTATGTGTAGCTTCCTCTCGATTGACCTTAACCAATCATCGGCCTCCAATGGATTGGCATTCCCGGAAGAAAGTGGATGGGTGAGTTCTCATGAACTCGGCGGTCTTGTATTCTCGCGTGGTCCCCGATTAACTTGATTAGCAAAGGGCCTGAGCAAGGACGTGTTGCATTTGTTGCATCATAGCATGCATCAACCGAGTCCGGCAGCGAGAAAAGCTCCAAATTCTGCATATCCGTGGCGGTCTTTGGTGCTCCTTCATTGGGATTTTCTGTGGCGAGAACCACTTCCATTGCTTCCAAAGTTTCCGGTGTTCACCATCCGCCGATTTGCTCTAAGTTTTAGAGATGAGAGGGAAACAAGAATAGACAAGTAATATGGAACTTATGCGGGCGAAAGGTGTACTTTAAGGTCCAACTTTATTATTGATATTAATAACTTGGTATGGTTGCTTACAATGCCTAAGGGCCTTGCAACACATACGCACACTCAAAGAAGCAATGAAAATCCAAATCTAACTAACTCGAGTCTAACGCCTAAAGGGTGACCCTTTATTCCATGACGCGACTTCGGCGAAGGAGTCTCACTATAGAACCTACGCTCACTCATCGAAAACCTCCACGGCCTGGTACGGATGCTGCGGCATAGGCGCCAAAACGATTGCCATGTCCAAAGCAATCGTGTCATCTGTGGTAGTCGAAGAAGCGATGTCCTCATCGAGATCGACTCCTCCGGATCTGGCTCGTAGCTCGAAATCTTGGCTCTGGTTCTGGGTCCGTACAAAGTCATCTCCAACTCGCCAATCCTTCGCAGAAGGTGTGACACATACTCTTGAGCTTCCCGCCATCTGTTCTTCTCTGTCGTGATCTCCTTGCGGGCCTTCGTAGCTCCTTGCTTGTATCATCGAGTACATCCTCCTGGCGACAACAAATCGTGCTAATCGTGGTAACCATGGCATCCTCATCCTGAATCGCCTTCGGGTCAAGAAGGTTATTGCTGCGGGTGATAACGGAACACCGTGCTCTCCAACTCTCTAGCGTGAATACGGGTAATGTGCCGCATTGCTCGTCGTGATACTTCTTGGATACCCATCTGCATTGTAGATCTCCCGGCAAAGGTCGCAAGGTATCGGGCGATTGCCTGGCCCTTCTTCCTAGCAGTACCTCAATCTTCACGTCACAAGCCTTGATCAATCCCGCTTGTCCGATCACTTCCACTTGGTATTGCGGCTTCTCAAAATCCCGAGAGTTTGTAGCATATGCCAAAGTTCTCGCAGCGTGACTAACCCCGGATCAACGTGGTTGAACTCTCCCTCCATCTGTCACAAGAGTGCTCACGTAAGAACACTAAATTTTCAAATCGTGACAAGGTAAGGAAAAATTCAGCAAGAGACAAGAAAAGAGAGAAGGGGATAAGTCGAGATGTCATTTCTTGTCTTGACAAACTTTTAGCTTTAGAAAATAGGTTTTATCCTTACTACGACCATTCTAGCTAGGGTTGAGCTTACGGTCAAGATGGCTCACGATACCACCTCTCGGGACCCCGAATTTGCAAATCCGACCCTCAGGTATTCAACACTAGTCCAGAACGCGCTTAGTGCACACAGCCTTAACATCGGTAAATATCACAATCATACCATTCGATATTAATAAAGTACTTTATTTAAATAACTAAATCAAGTTACTCGACCTTATGGTCAAGTCACAAATATACGCCTCAGGCAAAACTTATTAAGAGAAAAAAATAGTAGCAATGAAAATAAGATAACTCGTGGCGCCATCCAAGATACCACAGTAACCGATCGGGCTCGCTCCCTAAGTAGACGGATCCTCTTGGAGCTCCTCTTCCAAAGCCGTGTAATCTCCTCTTCAACTGGGTGTTGTATGGTGGCAAGGGTGAGTACTTTGTACTCAAAGAAGTCATGCAATGTAATGCAAGCTAATATACTATATGCATGGCTTGGTACAAAGGAATAGCTCAAGGTATATTTGCAGAAACAAAGCATTTGACAAGTAGTATAAGTAGATTCGAAAGCAGTAGAAACAAGTAAAGCATAAATAACTTTTCAAGAAGTTTAGCAAACATTTTTCCCATCCTAAACCATATTTCCATCAACATCATTATTAATCCAACCCAACCTTTCAAGTCCAAGTTATTTTTGAGAAAATCTAACCCTTGAATGTAATTCCCTAGCGATGTCCAATACCGCGGACACGGCTCTTCGAATAGATTCTACACTCTGCAGAGGTTATGCACTTTACCCACAAGATACAAATAAACACCACAAAGGCGAGTTCCTCGTGAATAAAGTCTTTCGAAACCTCTAACAATACAAGTGGTCCTCCCGGTTATTGCACACTAACCCTTCCCTTAGCTAAGGCGAAGTCTAAGCCAATCAACTGCTAGATGGGTACTGGCCTCACTTCAGACGCTCCCCGCACAACTTACACAAAGGGTGTAGTTGACCTCCCGAGGTCCCACAGTAATGCGTTATCAAGAACTTAGTCAACTAGGTCCGTCCCATTACAGACATGTGGTTGCACGTTAGACCCAGTTCAAAGGCTTGCAAGGTTAAGTCCTTAGGTGACCAGGCAAGACTACCCGAAGAACCAAATCAACATCCCCAATGCCACAACTGCCCACCTGATTACTCTTGCCACATGCCCCTGGTCGAAAACTATTTATCAAACCCCGCTTGATTACCATGCACCACGTGCCATCAACATCACATGATACCTTTCCAAAACAGGTTCAATATATCATTAAGTCAATATTAGCATTTGATTGTCCAAAATCATGTCATGAGCACGTAGGTGTCTAAGCAAAGATACTACAACGGTCTAAAACCCATGTTGGCAACTTAATAATGTCCAACTAGTAAACCACAACTAGGGTGACAAGGGGTCATGGCACATACTTAGATAATCAAGGTGTCATACAAGAAATTGGTACTTATCTAATCCCCATTTTTAAATAAAGTATTTTATTCTATTTGAACTTAGCATGCAGTAGGTTAAATCAAAATAGATTTCAAAATAGGATCAACATGGTCAAAGCACAACTTGCCTTCAAAAAGTACTTGTTCTTGGTCTTGAGTTGGATCCTGAGTTAATACTTCTCCTTCAATCCTTCCTAAGACTTCAACGCTCTACTCGTAAAGCGTGCAAATAGCAAATACACGAATAAACAATAGTCAAAAAGTGTCCAAACATCCAAATAAAATCCATAAACAGAGAGAACATAATTTTATGAGTTTTTAGAAACTGGAATCGTCAAATTTGGAGTTAAAATGCAAAAGTTATGATTATTTAAAGTTTAAATAATCAATTAAATAATTTTACAGAGAAAAACTTTAGTCCAAAAATTAAATAAAATTCATATTTACGTAGATCTCAATTTTATACAAATTTAGAAATTTGAATCACTCAAATCGGAGTTGAAATGCAAAAGTTATAAGCGTTTGAAGTTTGAATCAAATTTGAAATCATTATTTCGAATTAATAAATCATTTTCTTTTCGAAATTAATTATTGCGCCACCGACACGTGTCGATCTCGATTGGTTGGCTGACGTCAGCCGGTCCATGGACTCGGTCCACGCTCGGCTCGGGTCTACCGTGGACTCGGTACACGAATCCACGTGTCACTGACATGTGGGTCCCCCTGGTGACGCCATCGGCGACGTTCGGGCTCACCCTGGCCAGCGATGTGGGACCCGCCAGACGTCATTGGCGTCGGCGCTCGGCCGGGACAGCCGGCCCGACATCTTGGCCCGCCATGACGCCGGCGTGACGTCATGGTGCGCTTTGGCTGAGCGTGACATGCGGGCCCCGCGTGTCGAGACAGACACGCCACGCTGCGTGGCGGCGACCGCGGTCGATCTCCGCGCACACGTGGTTAGATCTCGACCGCTGATTTGAAAATCAACGGCCCGTATTGATCTGGACTCACGCCGCGTTTGGGGTGAACGCGGTTGATCTCGACCGCTGGATCTAGATCCGACGGCCAAGATTGGATCTCGATTTTGGACGGATCTCACCGTGAGATGACGTGGCGCAATCTGGGACGTTGGATCGGATCGGACGGCCGATGGAGCTCTGGCTCGCCGATGGCTTCACTGCCGGAGTTGCGTTACCGCGCCGAGGACGGCGACCACACGAACGGGCGTTTGGGGCTTGCTCGGCGAGGTGAAAGGTCTCTTCAGTGCGCTGGCCGGGGTTCCGGATCCGGCCTTGACGCGCGGAGGACTGGCGGGCGTCGGCGGAAAATGGCTAGAACCGCGCGCTTCCTCAAACTTCGGCGAGCGATTCCGGCGGATCTACGGCAATGAGGCTCGTGAGCTAGGGCAAGGTCGCGCAAGGTCCAGGCGATCCTCGGTGTGATCCGGCATTAAATAGCCTTGGCTTCCGCGGACACGGAAACCTAGTTCTCCACTACGGCGCGGCTGGCGAGTCCGGCTCGATCCGGCGGGACGACGACGGCCGACCGTCCACGTGGGCGCGATCAACGGCCACGATCGCATGGGCGCGACCGGTCCGGTCCGGTCTCGGCCGAACCGATGCGATCAATCATCTGACCGTTGGATCTCGATCCAACTACGGGATCAACTTGGTTAGGGTTGGGTTCGACCGACTCGGCTAGCTCGGTCGGACTCGAGTCCGACTTCGGTGCGGCTCGGTCGGATGAACAGGTGCAAACCCACTCTCATTTTCCAGCAATTTAATAATTAAAATAATTCCCGATGAATTCATTTAATTCATTAAAAATAGCAAAAGACTCGAGAAAAATTCGTAAAAATTCTGGAAAATACTTTGGATCATTTTGGACTCAAATAAAATATTTCCAACAAAATTTTATTTGCAAAGTTTAATTCTTTAATTATTTCAAAATGGAATAAATTCAAATAAATTCCAAATAAATCCAAATAAATTCCAGAAAATTCCAAAAATTCACCAAAGTGCCAAATCACACATGAATTTAAGGAAAGCAAATTTTTGGGGTGTTACAATCATCCCATAAATCACATTGGTACATGCTACATAATATGCTAAACAGCAATTCTTACTAGGGACAAACGATTTCAGTCAAAAGACTACTTACTTTCTTTGCAACATTTTAGTTTTAAAGCTCATCCCGAATTCATAAGGAAACTTGACTCTCAAAATTGCAATGAGACAAACCCAAACTTGGTCATGCGAAAGGAATTTTCCAAAACACTTTTAAATCTCAAGGACTCCCACAGAGGAAAATGGTTGAAAGACAATTTTCTCGAAAGGGAACCAAGCGCTCAATTAAACCTTTGCAATTAAAACATTAACACCAAACCCCAAACTTTCACGAAACAAGAAGGGTTTTTCAACGATGATTTCTTAAACCAGTAAAATATCGAAATCAAACACCACTTACTCCTACAAAGCCACAGATCTTCAGCCCCGATAAATGTCCGCACAACTCGCAATAACTCCTTTAACCTCGGAGAAAGAAAAACACAGGAATGAAATTGAATGCTTCTTCCCCATAAAGAAATCAACAAACTAAGCATTAAAAGTGGAAAGGCGCCCGAAAGAAGCGCCACCCTAGACTCCTCTTCTTCGTCTTCAACCAAGGAAGACAAAACCACACACCACATACCTTAACGATCCGCGAAAATCCAATACCAAACACTTTTCTTTTGGTTTCCATCAACTAAAACCAATAAAACCAACCAAGACCGACTACGAGCGATAAAGAACATCCGAAGGAATCCACCATCAACTCTTCTATTTGTCTCCAATAACTACCCGATCTACGATAGAAAAGGGTAAGCACTCTTCTCCTACAGGGTTAATAGTTCTTCTGATGGCGCTAACCGCCACACCACAAACCTCACCCTTACTATGAGCCAAAAGAGGTGACCGAAACTCCTTCGCACCAAAACCCCACTTTATCACAACAACAAGATCAATTCAATCATTTATCTCATAGACATAGCAACATACATTATCAAATGAAGCATTCAACATCAAAGCTTAAATACAACATTTAAGCGTAAAGAGACGATACTCCATACCCTTTCCTCTTGTGCATCCAAGGTGTGTCAAATTTTAGATTAGTTATACCACTTTTGCAAGTTTTAATGTTGCTAACCTATGACAAAATTTTAGTTAGGACCTAAGCCATGTTTCTAAGTTATTCCACATCACATTTTAGTTGTACCCTATAGCATGTCACTAAAAATACACATTCCAAGGACCTACAAATTTGCTCTGATACCAATCAGAATAACACCCGGCATTTAATATACCTGAATGCTACCAAACATAAGCTAAACAACATCTAAATACCACAATTAAACAAAAATTCCAGCAAAGGCGCATATGCTAAAAACCGAGATTTCGGCAAAGATCTCCTTTGTTTTAACATGAATTGAAGGAGCAACAACAAGATCACAAGTTATATCATAATGGAAAGCATCTAAAACAGGAATAACATGTGACATAGCAACAATATAAGTCCAGGGTAAAGCATTCAACCACTTCATGAGCTAAACGAATTAAATAATAAGACCGAGCACACGGTTAAGCAATACTCCAAGTTTCGTGGGCAATACTTTCATTATCATGTCATTGTTTAAATGGGTGATGCTAAGTGATGACGTGTGACTAGCTCCCTTTCCGCATGTCGGATTCATGGTACCTAAAAGAAAACAACATAAACACAAGCGTGAGTTCATCACTCAAAGCAAGTATATTGCAATGGTACAAACATAAAAATTACATAGCAATAATATCTCACATCATGTAAACCATCTCATTCATGGTCACATATCATCATCATCATCATCAATATGTATGCAAAGGTAATGCGATGCTCATGTCTCCTTGGAAACTCATACCGGTATGGTTGAGTACACACCCGTCGGTGTGCACCCTCTCCCCCCTTCCATCCCGAAGATGGAGGGTGCCTACTTCTCGCTTCCGTTCACCGCGGTGAATGGAATCATGATGTAGGACTTACTCATTGGCTCTCCGGATTAGTCATATCTTTCTCACCGACCTTCCCGGATTAGATATGACTTTCTCACCGCCCGGGCCATGTAACATGTCATGTATGCAATTATGCCAACATCATATTTAACTCACATTTTAACACATGGCATCATAACATACTAAACATGCTCATCATATCATTGGCAATCATAAAAGCATGGCAAGTGATCATATATCATGAAGTCAATTCCATCTATTCTCAACAAGCAACCTACAACTCGCTATCCATCACAACACACTTGCCTCAACCACGGCGACGGATTGGCGAGACGTAGAGGGCACTCCCGGGGCCATACCACCTGCACATAGGTACCACACACTCACAATAATGTCCACAAAACAGTACGCAAACCCTCATCTACCCCGACATTACCAACTACTCGCAAAACCCAAAAACAGCGGTTCTGTCCCGTCGGGACAGCAGCCTTCCAAAAGGCATAACTCGGGTTCTAAGACTCCGAATCAATTAAACGAGTACATCCTCGCGTAGCTTAGGAAATTTCCCAACTTTTTCTAGGTATAGGGAAAGACTGATTCGGACTCTAAAGTTGTTTAATCTACAAAATACCGTGATCTAGGTCAAGAACTCACCTAGGCGCAGCAAGGGAGGTGGAGAGGTGGTGGAGAGGGTGGTGGCGCAAGGGGAGAGGCTTGGGGGAGGTGGAGGCGCCCAAGGAGGAGGTGGGGAGGTGTGGGAGGCGGCTAGGGCACTTGGGGCGCAAGGCAGGAGGACGCCCAAAAGGGCAGGGAAACCCCCCTTTAACCAGCCCTAAGCCCCTTTCCTAATCCTAAATGGATTCCCACTCCATCCCACCAAAGCCCACAACCCCCTCTTTAAGGCCCAAACTCCCCCGGGAAGGCCCAAAACCCCGGAAACGGCCCGACAACGCTATTAACCTCCATACCTTATGGTTTTAACCTCTCATATTATATTTCAATATGTTTTTGATCTCATCATGCACCTTTTATAAGGTTACGACGCTCCGTGGTGTCATAACACTTCAAAAGGCCCAAAAACGCGAGTAAACCTCAAGCCGAAAGGTTTTATTCTCTAATTTCACATTTTACAATGTCACACCATTCCGTAGTGTCACAGTGCAAGTACCAACAAAGTGCTCATCATCGGTTGCTTCCACGGGTCGTACCACTGGAATTGTATGCCACCGATGCAAGGGAATGGGCCATGTCATGAAGGATTGTCCAAGCCATTGAGCGTACATTGCAACAGAAGAAGGTGGGTACATTAGTGCTAGTGATGTTGAGGATGAAAATGCTCTTGCAGCTAACCTTGCAGATAATGAGGATGACCATGAGACGGACGACGATGACAAGGAGATTTTAGGGACTGTTGCCACCAGGAATTATAGGACAATCATTATGCAACGAGTGTTGAGCGTTAAATGTAACACCCCGGCATCTAGTATGCCCGAATGCTACCGAACATAGACTAAACAACATCTAAATATCACAAATAAAGATAAATTACAGTAAAGGTGTAAATGCTAAAACCAAAAATTTTGGCAGCATCTCCTTTGTTTTGACATGAATTGGAGCAATAGCAATAACATGGCAAGTTATATCATAGCATAAGACATGTAAAACAGCAATATCAATGAATAAAGCATCACTTATGTCTAAAATAAGGACTTCAACCATTCCACCAAATATAACAAACCAAACGATGCACTCAAGCCCATACACCAAGTTTTATGGCACTAATCATTATTATCATGACTCCCAATGATTAAACTGTATAAGAATGTGAAGCTACGTGTAGAAGTGTAGCTAATGCCCTTTTCCCGCATGCCGGTTTCATGGTACCTAAAAACAACATAAACACAAGCGTGAGTTCATCACTCAGCAATCATATTGCAATGGGTCATAAAGAATAATTCAATGCCAACATCAATACATACCATACTTTAACATCATGTTCAAATCATAATCTCATCTACAACATCATAGCCATGACAAAGCACATCGTACACAATTCTTTATCATCATCATGTATGCAATGCAATGCAATGCACATGTCTCCTGGAAGCATATACCGGTATTGCTAAGTGCACACCCGTAGGTGTGCACCCTCTTCCCCCTTCCATCCCGTAGATGGAGGGTGCCTACTCCTCGCTTCCAATCACCACAGTGGATGGAATCACGAGGTAGGACTTACTCAGTGGCTCTCTGGATTAGTCATAACTTTCTCACCGACCTTACCGGACTAGTTATGACTTTCTCACCGATCGGGCCAGATCACATGCCATGTATGCGATTATGCCATAAACATAACAACTTGCATCAAACTGAACTAAACATGACATAGCATCATAATACTCCAATTTCATCATAACATGTGCAAGCACTAATCATGGCAAGATATCACAACATGTAATCATGACAAGATAGCACATCATGAAATCAATTTGCACCTAGTCACAATTAGCATCATACAATATGCTACCCATTACAATACACTTGCCTTAACCTCGGGCGACGGATTGGCGATAGGTTGAGGGCACTCCCGGGGTCACAACACCTGCACAAACATACCACACACTCAAAACGTGCCCCCAAAACAGTATGCGAAAGCTCGTCTACCCCGACTTCACAAACTACTCCAAAAACCGAAAAATAGAGAATCTGTCCCTCCGGGATAGCAGGCTTCAATCTAGCATAACTTTAGTTTTAGGACTCCGAATCGATTAAAATAGTACATCATCGCGAAGCTTAGGAAATTTCCTAGCTTTTTCTAAGTATTGGGAAAGGCTGATTCGGCCTTTAAAATATTTTAATGTACAAAACACTACGTTTTGTCCCAATTACATCACAGATTTGAACACGCTCGGTAAAACGACCATAACTTTCAAACGGCTGGGAGGAATTGGACGTTCTTGGTGTCCAATTAAAGGTACTGAAGTTACCTACAACTTTCTCAACAGGCGGCCGACCAAATTCCGAATATAAAATCACGAAAACTCAAACCCTAGGTCGACTGCACAATCTGCCCGAAACAGAGAACGTGGCAAAGTCTAGTTTTCATCCAATCTACCCAATCACAGCACCATCACTTGATCTAAAAACATGAAATCAACCTCTAGAACAACACCTAGACCATCCCCAAGGAACACCCATACCATACCTCAGACCGATGAACAACGAATGCCGAAATCCTTCCTCCCGGTTTCCCCGATTATCTTCCTCGCGCCGGAACCGCCGGATCCCTCGTCGCGGAGCTTCCCGAGGGAGAGAACAGCGAGATGGCAAGGTGAGGAGCTCTCCTAGGCCATCAAGGAATGTGGAGAGGGGAGGGTAGGAGAGATGGCGCATGGGGGAGGCGGCTAGAGGTGGAGGCGTGTGGGGGAGGTGGGGGAGAGAGGTGGCGGCTAGGGTTTGCAAGTGGGGGCACAGCAAGGGCAGCGGGAGGGCGCCCCAAGCCAGGAAAACCTGGTCTCCCCCTCCCTCATGGGCCCGAATAACTTCGCACTAAAGCCCACGACTCATCCCCTTAGGCCGAAACTCCCCCAGAGAGGCCCAAACTCCCGAAATCGGCCCGGAAACGCAATTAAACTTCATAGCGTAAAGTTTTAACCTCCGATTTCACGTTTTATAATGTTTCGAACTTCCGTAGTGTCACACTAAAATGGAGTAAGGGGATAAGCTTCAACGCTATAATTTGTTTCAGATGTATCTCATCGTCAAGGACCATCGTGTTCGTGTCATATTTGATGGTGGGATCTGCAATAACTTGGTGAGTTCAGATCTGGTCAAGAAGCTTTGCTTGATCACATGTGCACACCCTCATCCCTACCATATTCAATGGTTCAATAATAGCGGTAAGGTGAAGGTAACACAAACTGCGAGAGTGCAATTTTTCATTGGAACATACCATGATTTTGCTGATTTTGATGTAGTGCCTATGCATGCATGTTCAATGGTTCAATAATAGCTGTAAGGTGAAGGTAACACAAACTGCGAGAGTGCAATTTTTCATTGGAACATACCATGCATTTTTCATTGGAACATACCATGATTTTGCTGATTTTGATGTAGTGCCTATGCAACTCATCATGGTAGAAGTAACAAATATACTCTTATGCACAAAGGGAAGAAAATCACCTTGCTCCCTATGACTCCTGCTGAAATTGTGCAATGTGACAAAGAGAGAGCTGAAAATGAGAGAAAAGAGAGTGCGCTAGAATTTGGAAATCAGGAAGTGGCTAAAAATATTTTCCCACCTAAGAAAGACAAGAAAGAAACTAGTTCTAGGTCCGAGGGAATTAAATTGAAAGGTAGTGTTATGCTTGCTACAAAATCTGATCTTGCTGAAATTAATGAGAATGATGCACCATGCTATGCTTTGATATGCAAATAAACTTTATTTTCATTTCATGATATGTCTAGCTCTTTGCCTTGTGTTGTCACTAACCTTTTGTAGGAGTATGAGGATGTGTTCCCAGCTGAGATACCCCCGGGGCTGCCACCTATTCGAGGTATTGAGCACCAAGTCGACTTGATCCTGGGAGCGACTTTGCCAAACCGTGCTGCATATAGGACAAATCCGGAGGAGACTAAGGAAATTTAGCGACAAGTCCAAGAGCTTTTGGACCAAGGGTACGTACGACAAAGCCTTAGTCCATGTGTCGATCCTGTTCTTTTGGTTCCCAAGAAAGACGGTAGTTGGCGTATGTGTGTGGATTGTAGAGCCATTAATAATATTACAATAAGGTATCGTTATCCTATCCCTAGGTTAGACGACATGCTTGATGAGTTGAGTGGTTCTATTATTTTCTCAAAGATTGACTTATGTAGTGGATACCACCAAATTAGAATGAAATTGGATGACGAGTGGAAAACAACATTTAAAACTAAGTTTGGCTTATATGAGTGGTTAGTCATGCCTTTTGGGTTAACTAACGCACCTAGCACTTTCATGCGCTTGATGAACGAAGTTTTACGTTCATTCATTGGTAAATTTGTGGTAGTCTACTTTGATGATATTTTGATAAATAGCAAGTCTCATGAAGAACATGTGGAACAATTGCGTGCTGTTTTTAATGCTTTGAGAGATGCACGCCTGTTTGGTAACCTTGAGAAGTGTGCTTTTTGCACCGATCGTGTCTCTTTTCTTGGCTATGTTGTTACTCCACAGGGAATTGAAGTGGACGAAGTAAAAATTGAAGCCATAAAGAGCTGGCTGACCCCTCAGACTGTCACCCAGGTTAGAAGCTTTCATGGTCTTGCGGGATTCTATCGGCATTTTGTTCGGGATTTCAGCACCATTGCCGCCCCACTGAATGAGTTGACAAAGACAGGAGTAGCTTTCACATGGGGACCTGCACAAGAAAAAGCATTCAAGTTGTTAAAAGAAAAACTCACCCATGCTCCATTGCTCCAACTCCCTGATTTCGGTAAGACTTTTGAGATAGAATGTGATGCTAGTGGGATTGGAGTAGGAGGTGTGCTACTTCAAGAAGGTAAAGTGGTTTCTTATTTCAGTGAGAAATTAAGTGGTCCAAGTCTGAATTATTCTACCTATGATAAAGAATTGTATGCTTTAGTGCGTGTGCTTGAAACTTGGCAACATTATTTATGGCCTAAAGAATTTGTTATACATTCTGATCATGAATCACTAAAACATATTAGAAATCATGCTAAATTTAATGAACGACATGCTAAATGGGTAGAGTATATTGAGTCTTTCCCATACATCATAAAACATAAGAAAGGAAAGGACAATGTGATTGCTGATGCACTTTCTAGACGTTACACCATGTTATCTCAACTTATCATAAGATTTTTGGTTTAGAGACCATTAAGGATTTATATGCTACTGATTTGGACTTTAAAGAAGTGCTGGAACATTGTAAAGAAGGGAAAACATGGAATAAATATGTTCTGAATGATGGTTTGCTCTATCGTACTAACAAGCTATGCATTCCAGCTAGCTCCGTTCATCTTTTGTTGTTGCAGGAGGCGCATGGATGAGGTTTAATGGCATATTTGGAGCAAAGAAGATTGAAGATGTGCTGGCTGGCCACTTCTTTTGGCCAAAGATGAGACGAGATGTCAAGCGCTATGTGTTACGTTGCACTATTTGCAATAAAGCTAAGTCTCGTTTAAATCCACATGGTCTTTACATGCCTCTTCTTATTCCTAGCATACCTTGGGAGGATATTTCTATGGATTTTGTTTTAGGGTTATCGAGGACAAAGAGGGGAAGGGATAGCATATTTGTAGTTGTGGATCGTTTTTCTAAAATGGCACATTTTATACCTTGTCACAAGAGCGATGATGCTACAAACATAGCTGATTTGTTTTTCAGGGAAATCATTCGTCTTCATGGAGTGCCTAATACTATTGTCTCGGATCGTGATGCCAAATTTTTGAGCCATTTTTTGAGATCACTTTAGAACAAATTGGGGACAAGGTTGCTATTTCCTACTACATGTCATCCCCAAACTAACGGCCAAACAGAGGTCGTTAATCACATATTATCCACCATGTTGCAGGCTGTTTTAAAGAAGAATTTGAAGCTGTGGGAAGAGTGTCTACCACACGTTGAGTTTGCTTACAATCGATCGGTGCACTCCACCACGAAGGTAATTCCATTTCAGTTAGTGTGTGTGTTTAATCCTCGTGCTCCAATTGACCTTTTGCCCTTGCCTACTTCTAAAAAGGTAAATTTAGATGCAAAGAAGCGTGCATAATTCATTCTGAAAATGCATGAAACAACTAAGGAAAAAATAGATAAGATGACTGAAAAATATAGACTTCCTGGTAGCTAGGGTAGGAAACATTTATCCTTTGAACCAGGTGATCTTGTTTGGTTGCATTTGAGAAAGGATAGGTTTCCAGATTTGAGAAAGTCCAAATTAATGCCTCGAGCTGATGGTCTTTTTAAAATACTTGAAAAGATTAATGATAATGCATATAAACTTGAGTTGCCTGCAACCTTTGGGGTTAGTGCCACATTTAACGTTTCAGATTTAAAGCCATACATGGGAGAAGAGAATGAGCTTGAGTCGAGGATGACTCCAATTCAAGAAGGGGAGGATGATGAGGACATCACTCCTTTGGATACACGCATACATCATGGTCCTATGACAAGAGCTCGCACTCGTCATTTAAATCATGAGGTGAGCTCGTTTCTCGCTATTCATCATAATAATATTATTGAGGATGGGATGCTACTAAATATTTGTGATGTTTTACTGCTTAGGAACATGGGAGAAGCACGCCAAGTCAATCCAAAGTCCAAGTCATCCACAATTTAGTCTCCGAGTTCAGTTCAGAGTGAGCGGACATCACTTCACTTAAATGGGCATAACTTTCTCATACGACGTCCGATGGAGGAGTTCTTGTGCTTGTTCGAAATATAACGACGAGATCTTTCCAATGGATCTAGTCTCAGCTCTAGATTTATCATGAGTCGGCTGGAATCATCAAAACAATGCACAAAATCACTATTTTGGGCTGTGTGGAGTATATAGACCCCGGGTATTCACACGATAGGCCGCAAGGACCCACCAAGAGGGGGCATCCCAGGATGGCTGTAAGAGATTGGGTATTACTTGGACTCTCATTATCGTACCCTACAAGTAAGGACAAAAGATGGTAACTAACTATTGTTAGGAAAGATATGATTGTAATCCCAAAAGCTAGCATTACTTGCGGGAAGGGTTAGAGATAAAACATATCCTGTAATTAATGGGGATTCCCCCCTTGTAACCAACTCGGACTCTCCGCCCTCTCCCTTTATAAGGGGGGTGGGGTCCCTAGAAGCGAGAGACCACGCAATCCCAGAACACAGGACTAGGGTATTACCTCCACCGTAGAGGGCCCGAACCTGTCTAAACTCTTGTTGTAACGCCCGTGTTTTGTAATTAATCTTAATTAGGCTAATTAAGTGTTAATTAGTGCTCTGAATTATTTTCAAATCTTAATTTGGGGTTATTTACTTTCGAATTGCATTTTGTCGTTCGCTCGTTCGGTTTCCCCGATCGGAGCTTCTGAATTTGAATTCGGGCGAAATGTTGAATCGTGTAAGTTAGAACCCAAACCTAAGTTTCTAAACCTTCTTTAGGATTCCTCGGACCTATACCAAAAGTCCCCAAGACAATTGATCAAGAACCGTTGTGAAAATCCTCAATTTCCTGATCTTTCAGCTGCTGGCGGTAGTACCGCCATTGTGCTGCGGTACTACCGGCCGAGCAACGATACCGGGCTATTGCCGCCGGTACTGCCGGCCGTAGCGATAGGTTTTGTTCCTGTGCTCGTGTTTATCTCTTTGCCTTGGTTTGCGTGCACGTCCTCAGCTCTTAAGCGCCTGGGAGAGCCTCCTCTTCACTCCCTCTCCCTCATTTCTTCCCTTCCCCTCTCTCTCTTGCTCTTCCTCTCCTCTCCTTCCTCCCCTTTGGAGCTTCCACTCCCTCACGCGCGTGATGGCCGGATTGGAGCTCGAGGAGACCAAGAAGGAGCAGGAGCAAGGGTGGAGAAGAGTCCTCAAGCTGTCTAGGATATCCACAAAAGGTAGGTTTTTGATCTAAGCTTGAACCCTGGGTGTAGATGCAAGCCCTAGCATCTCTTCTTCGTTTTTCTCTTCTTTCCTTTATGGTTAAACCCTAGAAACCCTAGTTCTTGCGTTGGATCGTTGTTTTTCTGAGTAGATAGACCTAGGTTAGGGTTAGAAGGAACTTTTCGCGTGCTCGAGTCGTATCGGGAACCCCGATTTACCTTTCGTTGGACTTATTCGCCTCACAACGTCATTTCTTGGGTTTTCAGAAACTTCCCTTTCGGAACTATAGCTCCGAAAAGTCGAGAAAGCAACCCGCGAATATACTGCACACCTCGAAGGTCGATTCTTGCGGAAAAATCGAGTTTGAACTTGATTCGGGACGAGAATCGAATTCAAGAGTTATTTCGGGTTTTCGGATTCTAGAGGTTCGATCATCGTGCCTCGAAGGTTTTAGTTGATCTCTTGATCGCGTGGAACTTTAGTGCACCATCGGAACTAATGCGCGTGTCGCAAATCTGCTACTTGGTTGGATTTGCAAAAGAGTACTTTTGGCATTTGGAGTGATATTGTGTTCCGAAGTCCCAGAGCTCTCAAATCTAACGCGTATGAGTCCCTAGTGCCGAAGAGAACTCGTTGCCACGAAGAAATCCGAGTTTCGACGCTTTCTGGGTCAAATCCGTTTTCGCGCCAATTTCGGGGATCAAAAGAGCAAAAAGCAAGATTTTGAGCAAATGAGCTCGAAACTTGGTGAAACCTGCATGAATGGGTCCCTTAAGTCCCTAGGAACCTATTCATGTCCTTACGTCGAAGTTCCGAATTCAACTGCGCAAAATCCCACTTTTTGGAAAAGTTTTCGTGGAAAGTCGGCACTACTGCAGTTATATGAGCGGTATTGCCGGAAGGCCGAAGCTACCGGACTTTATCCGCCGGTGGTTAAAAACCAGAGAAGCACCCATTTGATTCTCTGGCGACCGGCACTACCGGGCTACAAGGCGATCTTGCCGCCGTCTTGGTAGTATCGATTTGCAAGCCGGTAGCTTATTTCCAGAGGACAGCCCTTTTCGTCCCATGCGAGCGGCACTACCGGGCAGGCCAGCCGGTACTGCCGGTCTCTAAGCAGCACTACCGCCCTTTCAATACCGGTACTGCCGGCCTCTGAGCAAAATTCTGAGATTTCTTTCAGAGTTGGATTTTCGTCCTTCGTTTTTGACTCTTATTGGTATTTAATTGCTTCTTTACCTGTTTTTGGTCTTGTCACCTTTCGTGTAGACGTAGATGCATCGAACATCGCTAACGATCCCGCCTACATCCCGGAGACCGATTTCGCCAAAGAGCAAACAAGCAAGCACCTCCTTGACCATGTCGAATCCCATATTTGCAAATCATATTTTCTGATTGTCAAAACTATTATGCATGCTTGTATGCTCATTATAATGTTAGTTTGTGGGAATTGGTAGTTAATCCTGAAATTTGTGGATTTCCTCAATCTGATTTGAACAGTTAACCTTAATAGATCCTAGACTTATATTAGACATATTAGCAAATGTCAAGAGGGTATTAATGAACATTGATTGCATTCGCTTAGTTAAGCAGTAGATATTGGTTGCTGGAGATCGTGATACTCTCAATTACAAACTCCTGGAACTAATTTGGTGAATGGGTGGATTTTGTTTGGATTCGGCTGGTGATTGGGTTTTCTTTGGAAAAGGGACGGTTGCGTAAGTAAAATGGAAAATTGGTGAGTTTAGACCGGGCGAGATGTCGATAGTTCAATGATGGAAAGGTTGGTTGGCTGATGGTTGTGGTTGGGTGAATGGATTGGTTTCGGATTGGATCACAAGCCTAGGGCTTGTTTGGAATGGATACAGTTCGGATATGGATTTGGTTTCGATTGGTTTCCTTGCTATGGGGAGGTATGGGCTAGTAAATCTAGTGGGAGCCCGTAGGGACCACTAGTGGACATCCTCCATGGCCATAGCAAGTGGGTTTGGAAGATCTCGCCTGAGTCACCCTAAGGACTTAACATGATGCTATTACTTAGTCATACAGTACTACCACATGTGCTATTTATGGGGTAGCCTTGGCCTAGTACATTGGAAATGATTTGGGTCTTGCATCATTAGGTGGCGGGAGAGTTGGACACACCTGTCGTGTTGGTGTGTTCTAGGGATTCCCTCGTCGAGGCATCGAGGGGGAATTTGCCCGATACAATGGTAATGCCTACTATAGGGAGGCATGGGACAGTAAAGCTAATGGGAGCCCGTAGGGACCACTAGTGGACATCCTCTGTGGCCATAGCTAGGGATGCACATTATCGGGCTGGTGCAAGGGTTAAATTCCAACCTATCGAAAGGTCTCGTCACAGTCTAGCAAACGGGTACATTTCGTATCACGTGGCATGGTTGACATGATTGCTATAATGTGTCATGTGGGTAAAGTGTATAATTGTAACACCCCATAAATCTAAACTGTTGTACAAGAACAGATCGACAGCATTTCCCCTAAAACAGGATAGTACGGAAGCAATTCGAATAGGAATAATATCACGACATCAAAACTAGAGACAACGAGTCTAATTCAACCAGGTATTAACCATAAATAAAACACATCTATAAAGGGACAACCATAAACGAGAACAAGTTTAAAGGGAACAACAATAGGTCTAAATGAAATAAAATTGCATCCAAGTAATGAATTATTTAAAACACTAGATCATGTGAGTCGTGATGACAACAGAAAATTTATTGTGTTGCTAGCCCACCCTTCATGCTTACGACTCACGTGCGCTACCTGAAAACATCAAAACAGCAAGTAGTGAGATTGGGTAATCTCAGCAAGCGGAACAACTAATACAAATAAAACATCCACCATATATCTATCATTCCACATTCCTCATATACAATACCACATCAAAGAGTCCACATTCCTCATATACAATACCACATCAAAGAGTCCACACCACTTCAAGAAATGCATATGATTGATGCACATGCTTATGCCATGTTCCTCCTCACCGTGCCCTTTCTCAGAACACACGGTGTTGTACGTCTGACGGTCGCACACGCTGGCGTCGACAAACTTCCAATGCATGATTATGCAGTTAATGCTTCATGCATAAATACATTCATAACTTCCCACTCTGAATTCACATGCTTGCATACCATCAAATAACATGGATAGAATGCGAACATCATTGAGATAGAATATCTCCACAATTCATCTTGCAAACAACATATTTCTTCATTCTTACTCATGATTCAAAAGCCAAACAACCACATCACAATGCAGGATAGGATATTGTAATCTCATAAACAAGTAGTTAAACCATGTAGGTGTGCTGCAATTAAGGTTTATATTGAAGACGAAACAAATAGCGAGTTATAGTTTAGCAAGACCGCTACTTCCACTTGCCTTTACCAACGTGGATGACGAACCTAGTTGCATCCAGAAGGGGCACCACCTGTACAAGTATTATTTCAGTACATAGCGACATCACAAATGATCACATAACTCGAACACACGCTTCCTAATCCCCGTTCCCTTCTTAAGCGCCAAAAACCCCAATCTGTCCGGGTCAAACAGCATCACCCTCTCTTCACAATTTCGTATCTTTTTTTATACTATTCATAAAAATACAAAAAAATTACAGTAGCTATATATTGACGAGATCTACAACTTTCATTAAAGTCACAAATTTCAATTCCAATGTTAAATATGCCTAAACAACCGTCCAACACAGTGGACGAAATCTGTTTCCAGATTCTGTTCATCATATTCCAACAGCGATAACTCTCAGACCGATGCCCCAAAAATTCTGAAAAAATTACAGAAGCTAGGTATCGACGTTATCTACAACTTTCTAGTTATAGGTTTTTGCAGGAAAAATCATATATGCCACGTAAAACGTAAAACAATCCGCGCTGCACAATCTTCCCTTCCAAAAACAGCACCACGTGAACATCTACCCTTCTCCCCATCAAGATCCATCCAAACCACTCACCACCAGATCTAATACACTCCTAATCCCTAGGTAGAACAGGGGTAAAAGATTGGGAATTTTACCTTGAGTTCCCCCTTGCAAACCCACGAAGAACGCGCGACGATCCCCGTAACGGAAATCTGTTCGTCCTCCTCGCCTCCACGGATCCTCTTCTCGTTTTCTCCTTCGCGTTTCGTGGTGGATCTTGAGCCACCACGCAGGGGAGGAAGAGGAGGGGGTGCGGCTGCGAGGGGAGGAAGGGAGGTGCCTTAGGGTTTGGGGGAGGGGCGCCACTTAAAGGGGAGGTGGGCCAGCCCACCAAGGCATGGGGAGGAGAGGGGGAAAAAGGAATTCCCGGCCCAGGCCCAGGTTGCCTTAGCCCAGCGGAAACTAGCCCAAAACTCCAATTTTTAATATTAAATTGCCACATAATCTTCAATTATTTCATTCCCCGACAAAACCCTCTTTCTTTCCGGAACAACCAAGAAAGAAAACCCTAGGATCGCTCTCAAATTCTAGGGCATCACAATCTCCCCACCTTAAAAGGATTCGTCCCCGAATCTAAGACACACCAAAATCAACAACAAAGCCCCCAAGGGACAAAAGACTTCTTTGCAACACAAAACATTCACACAAAGACTCAAACCGGAATAAACGACAAGCGAGTTCTCAAAACCAACACTAGCGAGAAAATGTTGATTTAGCTCAACAGAGTGCAACCTCTCACGGTTCCACCTTCACTTCAATTCCCAAATAGACCATGAAAGAAAACGGTCTCGCACTCCTTATTCCAACCACTCTCCAGAAGAAAACGGTACCAGTCTCTAGCACCCTCTTCATCTCCCACGCACAAACGTGTTTTCACACCACAACCCCTCTCTTTGTGGTTCGCCGTATTCAAGACGACGACAAACCAGGTGAGACATACACTCCAAGACCACCACTATTTGAACAAACGAGGTTAGAACCTTGCAAAAATTGATCTTCAACAAAAAACCAATACCCAACACTACCACCAAAAGGAAAGGCCTACTTTACAACCAGGGTCCTTAAACCCGCAAGAGACAGTAACAACCGAACAAAATCGCTATGGTTGACACAACCTCACTCAACCTCAGCGATAGAAAGGTCCAATACACTCTGAAAAGGAAAAACAATTACTAGCAACCACCAAGTGGTCCACTAATAATTTAAACAGCCCCACCTAGGTACACATCAATGACCCAATTCTCCAAGAAGGTTTTGGATTTCTTGAAGAGTTTTGGCTCTGATACCAACTGTAACACCCTACAAATCTAAACTGTCAAACACCTCACACCACAACACAACTCTAGCCCAAAATAGAAATGCAAATATTTCCAGATCATGAAGTTCCAAAACTTACATTGGATTAGCTACTTCTTTTAATCAACAATGCAACCGATAACTCGACCTTGAAAACTACGGACACAGTCAAAGCATACATCCTTGAGCATAAATTTCGCATTCATAACTTAAGCTAGTTTTCTTATAAAAGACGAATGAATGACGATATTTAATAGAATAACATTCCAAAATCTCCACAAATTACTTCAAGGTTAATCATTCTTTTATCCTTGTTTTAAGCCTCGAAATTAACCCACATTTGGCGTAATCATTCTAAGTTTAGGGAAACTCAAACACAGCACAAAGAATACTTTGACCGAAAGTATTCAACCCAAATATCAAACAAACAAACCAATCCATATGAATTTTTAAACATAAGTTCAGCATAACTCCCGCCATCTATAGCATTCCACTACCCTTACCATTTAGATTTCAATATTCCCTATTTACTCATTGAGAAGGCCCATCAGGATTTAACAACAACTACACAACAAATTCTTACTCTTATTACCTTATCCACAATTATAAATAAAGTTCACGGTGCTTATCAAAAACACATCCAACCAACACTACCTCATCAAGATCCCCACTGAGCAAATTCTAACCTATAACATCATATTCTAAATTTGAAAGGCGTTGCTTCAACAAGTCTTTCAAAGATGATGAACCTATAAATTCCATACCACATAATGGCGTCAACATCTCGACAATGGAAATTTATTCACCTAAAAGATGACTCAACAAGTAAATATTATCTCCACAAGGCACAAATCGTAAATAGAACTTTAAAACATACATTTATTAAGGACAAAATCACGCGTCATGCTAACTATCCATGGTTCACTCCATCACATGTTACAATTTCCATTTTAACAAAGGTTTTCAACAATTAATCTAAACAGCTACCACCACTACTAAGTCATCAATATCAATAATTGACATAATTGTAAAACAACAACATTGAATTAAATTTAATTTTTTTAGCTACCCTATACACGGGTTATAGCAAAATTGCCACTCCAAGACATACTCCGACTTTTTTTAAAGTGAATCAATAGGTTAAATCATCACAAAGCTCTTATGGCAATGGCAAAAACTTATGTCTTCCCAATTGATATCGATACTAGCATTATTGGAACACAACCGCATACTTCGAATCTACTAATAGTTTGCAACATCATAAATATCAACTCTAATCAATTTCCAAGTTAAAGTCACTAGCCAACACGATTAAATTAGAACATCTTTAAACAACCAAAGATGGTTTCTTTAACAATATCGGTAGTCCACCATTACAATTAAATTGTTCTACCGACCTTATATTAAAATGTCTCTAAATAACCCACCAATTTTCTATTACCTTCACAGAGTTTACATCATCTTAATCTTCTAACTAAGCATCAAGATTTAAAGCTTTAAACATTGTCAATGGTCAAGGGCACATTAAAATAATGCAATAAATCCTAAGCATGCACATTAACACATTCAATCATTATCGCTATAGAGCAATCTACAATACTAGAAGTTTATTTAATCTCAAGCTAAAGATAACAATTACATCTTAATTGATTCAACTCACAAATTAGCTTAGAAGTACATCATTCCATAAACCACATTGTTAAATACTACGAATACGTACATAAAATTTCTAAACACCGTCATGGGTCACCTACCCTTGACAAACAGGAGGCAATCCCAAACATTAAAAAAAAACAAACACAGTTCTAGATCAAGAACAAACACCGATAAAAAATTTCTTCTTCTCAGGCAAGGAAGAAAAGCAAAATCCAAACATAAATGCAAGAGAGTTCGACCCTCAAATGTTCAATCCTAGTAGCCAAAACTCTTCAAGAAATCCAAAACCTACACTTTCCACAAAGGAAGACAGATGCATAAGGGAAGACCAAATGTCCAACCAAAATTTTCCGATAAAGATTCAAACTTAGCTCCATCCAGCTTGATCTGCAACAGGAGAAACTCCAACCCCCTTCTTTTAAAAAAAATCGGGGAAACAACAACCACAGAAATTTCCTCCCAACGACAGTCCATAACAATAAATCAGGTGCCAAAGCAAAATTGTGACCAAAAGACGCGCAACGTAGAACTCTTCTTCTGTGTCTTCACTCAAAGGAGACAAAACCACAAACCGCCAAAAGGACAATCAGCGAGTGCTCAAAACTAAGCATTTTCCTCGGTTTCGAACCAACCACATACCCAGAAAACCAACCAAAACCGACCGTCGGCCACGGTAAAGAACATCCAAGGAATCCATCACCAACCTCTTTTATTTGACTCAGTCACTACCCGATCTACTTACGCATGCACACGGATAAGTACTCTTTCCCTACAGGGTTTAATAGTTCTTCTGGTGACTCTACCCGCCACACCGTCAAACCACAGCCTCACTACAAACAAAAGGTGACCGAAACCCTTCGCACCACAACCTCCTTATCACGATAACAAGAACAACTCAATCAATCATCTCAAAATCATAGTAACATACATTATCAAACGTAGCATTCAACAACAAAGCTTAAATTCAACCTTTAAGCATGAGGCAACAATACCCATACCCTTTCCTCAGGTGCATCCATGTGTGTCAAATTTTAAATTAGTTATTCCACTAACACAAATTTTAATGTTGCTATCCTATGGCAAATTTTTTTTTTAAGTATAACCTAAGTCATGTTTCTAAGTTATCCCAAATCACATTTTAGTTGAACCTATGGTATTTCACTAAGTTCATACACCACGGACTGAAGCCCGCTCGATACCAATCAGAACACCCTACAAATCTAAACTGTCGTACAAGAAAATTTCGACAAGATCTCTCCTAAAATTAGGACAAAAGCAGGCGACAACACGATTCATAATAACCATTATAAACAGGAATAACATAAAGGCATCAATACTAGAGATAACAAGTCTAAATCAACCAGAAAACAAACATAAACGTAAAACAGCTCCAAAGAGGACATCAACAGGTCTATGATTAATAAAATTTCAGCAAGCTAATGAATTATTAAATGCACTAGTCCATGTGATTCGTGATGACCCCGAAGGGTTGATTGTGCTACTAAGCCCACCCTTGAAGCTTACGACTCGCGAGAACTACCTGAAAACAACAAAATAACAAGGGGTGAGATTGGGTAATCTCAGCAAGCGGAACAACTTCTAACGAATAGCACAGTGTCGGGACCCCGAATTTGCAAATCCGGACCCTCTGTGTATTCAGCACTAGTCCAGGAACGCGCTAGTGCACACAGTCTTAACATCGGTACATATCACAATCATACCAAACGATACTATCAAAGTACTTTATTTAAATAATCAAAGGGTTACTCGACCTTATGGCCAAGTTACAAATATATGCCTGGCAAGGCGAAACTTATTAAAAGAAAAATAGCAGCAGCGGAAAATCAAATAAACTTCGTGGCGCCATCCAGTATACCACAGGCAACTGACTGGGCTCGCATCCCTAAGTAGACGGGTCTTCTTGGAGTTCCTCCTCCAAAGCTGGCGTAATCTCCTCTTCAACTGATATTGTGTTGAGGCAAGGGTGAGTACTTGGTACTCGAGAAGTCATGCAGAATGCAAGCTAATATACTATATGCATGGCTTAGTACAAAGGAATAGCTCAGGTATATTTGCAGATGCTGACTTTTGACAAGTAATATAAGTAGATTCGAAAGCAGTAGAAATAAGTAAAGCATAAATAACTTTTCAAGAAGTTTAACAAACGTTTTCCCATCCTAAACCACATTTCCATCATCTTCATTGTTAAACCAACCCAACTTTTCAAATCCAAGTTATTTTCAGAAAGTCTACCCCTTGACTGTAATTCCCGAGCATTGTCCAGTACCGTGGACTCGGCTATTCAAATAGATTCTACACTCTGCAGAGGTTATGCACTTTACCCACAAGATACAATCCACTCACCACGTCAGCCGTGAATCGCCATACAAGAGTATGCGAATGAGCGATCATAACAAAGCCTTTCGGAAGCCTCAAACAACACAGGTGGTCCTCTCCGGTACGTGCTCTACACCATCCCTTCCCTTAGCCAAGGCGAAGTATGGGACCAACACACCGTTAGATGGGTACCTGGCCACAGCCACGATACGCTCCCGCACAATCACACAAAAGGTGTAATCGACACCTCGAGGCTCCACAAGTGAGTCCTTAGCGACTTAGTCAACTAGGGCCGTCCCATTCCAGCCATGTGGTTGCAAGTATGACCCGTTCAAAGGCTTGCAAGGTTAAGTCCTTAGAGTGACCAGGCAAGACTACCCGAAAAACCAAATCATCACTCCCAATGCCACAACTGCCCACTGATTACTCTTGCCACATGCCCCAATAAATCATTTATCAAACCCCGCTTGATTACCATGCACCACGTGCCATCAACATCACATGATACTTTTCCAAAACAGGTTCAATATATCATTAAGTCAATATTAGCATTTGATTATCCAAAATCATGTCATGAGCACGTAGCGTGTCTAAGCGATACTACAACGATCTAAACCCATGTTGGCAACTTAATAATGTCCAACTAGTAAACCACAACTAGGGTGACAAAGGATCATGGCACATACTTAAGTAATCAAGGTGTCATATAGCAAATTGGTATTTATCTAACCCCGTGTTTAAACCAAAGTATCTTTCTAATTAAACTAGCATGCAATAGTTTAAATCAAAATAGATTTTCAAATAGGATCAATATGGTCAAAGCACAACTTGCCTTCAAAAAGCACTTGCTCTTGGTCTTGAGTTGGATCCTGAGTCAATACTTCTCCTTCGAATCCTTCCCAGACTTCAACGTCTACTCGTAAAGCGTGCAAATAGCAAATACACAAATAAACACTATGCAAAAGATCCCAAAACTCCAAATAAAATCCATAAACAGAGAGAACATAATTTTCTGGATTTTTAGAAACTGAATAAATCAAATTTGGAGTTAAAGCATAAAAGTTATGATTTATTAAAGTTTAAATAATCAATTAAATAATATTACAGAGAAAAACTTTAGTCCAAAAATTAAATAAAATTCATATTTAGGTAGATCTCAATTTTATACAAATTTAGAAATTTGAATCGCTCAAATCGGAGTTGAAACGCAAAAGTTATAAGCGTTTGAAGTTTGAATCTAAATTTGAATCAATATTTCGAATTAATAAATCATTTTCTTTTCGAAATTAATTATTGCGTCATCATGGACACGTGGCAGCCTTCGATTGGGCGGTGACGTCGGCCGGTCCATGGACTTGGTCCACGCCGCTTGGGTCTACAGTGGACTCGGTCCACGACTCACGTGTCGCCGACATGTGGGCCTCTCGGGTAGCGTCATCGCCGACGTCGGCGGGCTCGACCACGGTGGCGGCGAGGTGGGACCCATTGTGACGTCGGCGCTGGCGGGTCAGCCAGCGACATGCGGCCCCTCGACACGCGGGCCCGCGTCGGCGTCTACGCTGCGCTGCGTGGGCCAGCGTTGACCGCGGCGGTCCATCTTCCCGACACGTGGCGCAATCTCGGCCGTTGGTTTGAAAATCAACCGCGGATTAGATCCAGGGTTAACACGTTGAAACTACTCGTTGCTCGTGGCCGCTCGATCTAGATCGGACGGTCCAGATCTAATCCTATATTCGCGCAAGCTGACGACGCGTGGCAATTGTGAACCGCTGGATCTTGATCCAACGATCCGAATCTAATCGGGTTTGGGAACACGTGAGCTCACCTCAACCGTCCGATCTGGATCCGACGGTCCTCCGAGCTCGCTGACGGCGATGGCTTCACGCGGCGCTGGCTTGACCGGAGACGGGATTTACGACGAGCCCGACGGCGCGTTTGGGGCGTGCCGGCGAGATGAAGCCTCCCTTCGGGTGCGTCTCGTCGCGAGGACTCGGATCTGGGCTCCTTCTTCGGCGGAAGACGACGGACGGCAGCGAAACCGGCGCAAACCGGCGGAGGGAAGAGACAACTCCGGCGAGCGATTGCGGCTCAACGGTGGTGGCTCCGGCGAGATGGCTCGAGAACGGTGCGCAAGGATGAGGGCAACCTCGGGGACGTCTCACGCTTTAAATAGCCTCGGCGTCAGTGCCTGAGCGGAAACCTAGTTCGCTACGGCGGCGCGGCGCGAAGTCCGGCTCGGACTCGGCGAAGATTTAAATCGTGGCCGCCCACGTGGCGCGATCAGCGGCCACGATCGCGCAGGCGCGATCGGATCCGGCCCTGATTCGGCTCGAACTCGCAGACGGGCGGATCTCGGCCGTTGGATCTTGATCCAACGGCTGGGATTGATTAGGTTTAGGAGTGGGTTCTGGCCGAGTCAACTGGCTCGGTCGGGTTCGAGTCCGACTCGGGTTCCGACTCGGTCGGATGAACAGTACTTGACCCGAGTTGGATTTCCAGCGATTTAATATTTAAAATAATTCCCAGTAATTCATTTAATTCATTAAAAATAGCAAAAGACTTAAAAATTCGGAAAAATTCTGGAAAATATTTTGGATCATTTTGGACTCAAATAAAATATTTCCAACAAAAATTTATTTGCAAATTTAAATTCTTTAATTATTTCAAAATGGAATAAATTCAAATAAATTCCAAATAAATCCAAATAAATTCCAGAAAATTCCAAAAATTCACCAAAGTGCCAAATCACACATGAATTTAAGAAAAGCAAAATTTTGGGGTGTTACAAACCTCCCCCCCTTAATAGAATCTCGTCCCCGAGATTCAGGGCTTACTAAAGGAATAGGTTTGGAAATTCTTTCTTCAAATCCTCCTCGCGCTCCCAAGTCGCTTCACTTTCTTCGTGGTTGCTCCACTGAACTCTACAGAAACGGGTTGACTTGTTTCTAGTTTCTCGATCCATTGTGTCTAGAATCCTCACGGGATACTCCTCATAAGTCAAGTCCTCTTGCAACTCAATTGACTCTAGCGGTGTCTGTTCCTCAGGAACTCGGAGACACTTCTTTAACTGGGACACATGGAATACATCATGTACTCCTGCCAACGACTGTGGCAACTCCAGCTGATAAGCAACTTCGCCTCTGCGCTCAAAATCTTAAATGGTCCAACATAACGGGTGCGAGTTTCCCTTTGGCATGGAACCTCTTAACTCCCCGAGAGGCGTAACTCGAGGTAAACAAAATCTTCCGGTTCAAAACTCAAGTCTCGCGACGATTGTCAAGATAACTCTTTTGTCGAGATTGGGCTATCTTCAACCTTTCCCTAATCATAGCGATCTTCTTCACCTCTTGAAGAATATCAGGTCCAAAGACACGGCGCTCGCGGTCTCATTCCAATTCAATGGTGTTCGACAGGTCGACCATACAAAGGCCTCAAAAGGTGACATCTGTAAACTAGCCTGATAACTATTGTTGTAACTGAACTCGGCATACGGCAAACTCTTATCCCAAGAGGTAGCATAAGCCAATGCACAAGCTCTTAACATATCCTCCGAATCTGGTTGACTCTTTCGGTCTGCCCATCCGCCTGCGGGATGATAAGTCAGATCAAGTTCAAACGGGTCCCCATGGCTTCATGCAACTTATTCCAAAACCTTGAGGTAAATTGGGTACCTCTGTCCGATACAATCCTCTTTGGTACTCCGTGCAAACAAACAATCCTGATCATGTACAACTCCGCTAACTTATCTCCCGAGTAAATGGTCTTCACGGGGATAAAATGGGCTACTTTAGTCAAGCGATCCACTATAACCCATATGGAGTCATAACCTCCTTGAGTCTTCGGCAAACCGGTAATGAAATCCATTCCGATTTCCTCCCACTTCCACTCAGGTATTTTCAATGTTGTAGCAATCCTGCTGGTCTCGATGCATTGCCTTGACTCTACGGCATACGCCGCACAATGCAACATGCTCGGCAACTTCACGTTTCATACTCGGCCACTGCATCTCTCCTTGAGATCCCGATACATCTTGGCGCTTCCAGGATGAATCGAGTACTTAGAGTCATGGGCTTCTTCCGTAATCAGTTGCTTTAACTCCTTTTGTTAGGCACACAAATGCGATCCTTCATCCATAACGTGCCTTGCTCGTCTAGCTTGAAATCCTTTGCCTTGCTTTCCTCCATTTTGGACTTAATCCTACGGATCTTGTCATCATCCTTCCTGTCCTTCTCGGATCGGTCCTCTAAAGTAGGCTTTACTTCCAAGGCGCCAAGAATCCGCTTAGGTACAACCTCAATCTTCATTTTCTGGAAATCCTCACATAACTCATCCTGACTTGTGGCTAGCAACGCGTACTCACGGTATGGCTCTTCCGACTCGAGCATCGGCTACTACGTTGGCCTTCCCTGATGGTAATGGATTCCAACATTATAGTCCTTGATCAACTCTAACCATCTCCTTTGCCTCATATTCAGATCTCGATCGGGTGAATATGTACTTAAGGCTCTTATGATCCGTATATACCTCACATCTGTTTCCAATCGATAGTGACGCCATATCTTCAAAGCATGCACTACGGCAAGCCTAACTCTAGGTCATGTGTCGGATAATTTTCCTCATGCGGCCTCAATCGCCTTGATGCATAAGCGGCGACCTTTCCATTCTGCATCAAGACACATCCAAGTCCTTGGCGCGATGCGCTACAATAAATATCGAAGCTTTGAGCAACATCCGTAGAACTAACACCGGTGCCGATGTCAATCGCTTCTTCAGCTCCTGAAATCCTTCCTCACATTCAAGCGTCCATGCAAACTTCTTTTCCTTCTTCAAGAATTGCGTAAGAGGTTTCGCAATTGTCGAAAAGCCTTCGATGAAACGCGGTAATATCCTGCCATTCCAAGGAAACTCGAACCTGGTCACGCCTTGGTGCTCCCAATGTAACACCGCTTCTACTTTGCTTGGATCCACAAATGACTCCTTCTCGCGGTCATTACATGTCCAAGAAACTCCACCTTGTCCTTCCAAAAATCACACTTGCTGAACTTGGCGAAAAGTTGCCGTTCCCTCGCTTTTCCAAAACTTCGCCTTAAGTGTTCGGCATGTTCATCCTCTGCCTTGGAGTAGATTAGGATATCGTCTATGAACACGACGACAAACTTGTCCAAATATTCCATGAACACCTTATTCATCATATTCATGAAATAAGTGGCGCATTTGTCACCCAAAGGACATAATCAGAACTCGTAATGTCCATATCTTGACGAGAATGCGGTCTTGAATATCTTCTGATCGGATCTTCAATCGATGGTATCCCGATCTCGAGATCAATCTTGGAGAAAACTCCGGCTCCTCTTAACTGATCAAACAAATCATCAATCCTGGTAGCGGATACTTATTCTTCACGGTGACTTCATTGAGTGCACGGTAGTCGATGCACATCCTGAAACTCCCGCCCTTCTTCTTGACAAACAAAACGGTGCTCCCCACGGCGACTAACTCGGCCTGATAAATCCTTTCTCCATTAACTCTTCTAGCTGTTTCTTCATTTCTACCAACTCCTCGGTGGACATCCGATAGGGTCTCTTTGCTATCGGTCTTTGTGCAGTACAAGCTCTATCCCAAACTCTATGTCCCTGTCAGCGGCATACTGTAGATCCTCGGGAAAAACGTCGGGTACTCATTCACTACCGGGACATCCTCTATGCTGATTGCCTTGGTACTGCTAACCATCAATCGTCCATCTCTAACGCGGTGGCTTGAAATTCCACTTTCTTCCCACACGGGCTCTCAATCGAGATAGTCCTTCGCCCACAATCCAATACGGCCTTGTGCTTGGATAACCAATCCATTCCCAATATAACATCTAAGGTCCTGGTCTCCAAAATTATAAGGTTTGCTAGGAACTCTATTCCATCTATTAGTATTCTCACCCGGAACATCCTACTTCCGTTCGAGTTCGGAACCAGGGTTTGAACTAACAAAGATGCACTTAAGTCTTGCAATTCTCAAGTCATTTCTAGCAGCAAAGCCTTGCGAAACAAACGAATGCGAAGCTCCAGAGTCAAACAAAAGCTGTTGCAGTGCTGAGTTAACAAGTAACTTACCCAAGACGACGTCCAGTAGCATTCTGCGGTGCATCTGCGGTGACATGGTTGACTCGGCCTCTCACCACGGTGCAGGGTGTGGCTCCTGGTCTTTGGCGTCCTAGCTGGGGTGGTTCCTAGATTGAAGCGAATCGGGTCGCTCCTGCTGTCTTCTTTGGACAAGCTGTTGGCAAAGTGTCTGGCTCGTTGCAGCTTGTAACAGCGTCTCACTGCTTCTTTGCCGACGCCGGGGTAGTGTTTCTAGCGGGGCTGGGGTCAGTAGTTTTGATTGGCAGGTCTTGGTGCCGGGATGGTGTCCTCGTTGCATTCTGTGGTTGGAATCAAGAATTGATTTGGTGCAACTCTCGAGCCTTTATTGCGTTCCTCGACGTGATCCTTGCTGTTGCATCCTGCGCTTCCTGTTCTCATCCAGTTCCTTGCGCTTGTCCTCAAGAATAAGTGCCTTATTCACCAACTCTTGGAAATCCGGAAAGGTGTGGGTGATCAACCCTACTTGCAATCCCGAGTTAAGTCCCTTCATAAAAGCGAGGTATGCCTGGATTTATCTGTCGCTACATCCTCAAAGCGTAGCGTGCTAGGCTGTGTGAACTTGTTCGGGTAGTCGGCCACCGGCTGATTACCTTGCTTTAGTGCTCAACTCCTCCTTCTTAAGGTCCATAATTCCTTCAGCACGTGATCTTGCCGGAATGCAAACGTGAACTCTTCCCAAGTGATATCTTGAGGGTTCTCTGCGTGGGCACGAAGTTCTCCCACCATTCGGCAATGTTCCTTCCAACTGATGAGAAGCGTAAAGTACCTTCTCATTCCCTATGCTTTGTGGGATGTGTAGCTTCCTCTCAATTGATCTTAACCAATCATCGGCCTCCAATGGATTGGCATTTCCAGAGAAAGTGGGTGGGTGAGTCCTCATGAATTCGGCGACCTTGTATTACGGCGTGGTCCCCGATTAACTTGATTAGCAGTGGCCTGAGCAGGATCGTGCTGCATTTGTTGCATCATAGCATGCATCAACTGAGTCTGAGTAGCAAGAAATGCTCCAAAATTCTGCACATCCAAAGGGCGGCCGGTGCTCCATCATTGGGGTTTTCTGTTGGGCGAGATCCACTCCCATTGCTTCCAAAGTTCCCACGGGTGTTTACCATCTGTCGATTTGCTCTAGGTTTAGAGATGAGAGGGAAACAAGAATAGACAAGTAATACGGAACTTATGCGGGGCAAAAGGGGTAACTTTAAGGTCCAACTTTATTATTAATAACTTGGTATGGCTGCTTACAATGCCTAAGGGCCTTGCAACACATACTGCACACTCAGCAAACAAAGCAAATCCAAATCGAACTAACTCTGGAGTCTAACGCCTAAAGGGTGACTCTTTATTCTATGACTCGGCGAAGGAGTCTCACTATAGAACCTAAGCTCACTCATCGAGAAAACCTCCATCTGTCACAAGAGTGCTTTACGTAAGAACTCGGAATTTTTAAATTGTGACAAGGTAAGGGAAAATTTCAGCAAGAGGCAAGAAAAGAGAGAAGGGGATAAGTCGAGAGGTCATTTCTTGTCTTCACAAATTTTTAGCTTTAGAAAATAGGTTTTATCCTCACTACGACCATTCTAGCTTAGGGTTGAGCCTACAGTCAAGTATGGCTCTGATACCACCTCTGTCGGGACACCGAATTTGCAAATCCGGACCCTCTGTGTATTCAGCACTAGTCCAGGAACGCGCTAGTGCACACAGTCTTAACATCGGTACATATCACAATCATACCAAACGATACTATCAAAGTACTTTATTTAAATAATCAAAGGGTTACTCGACCTTATGGCCAAGTTACAAATATATGCCTGGCAAGGCGAAACTTATTAAAAGAAAAATAGCAGCAGCGGAAAATCAAATAAACTTCGTGGCGCCATCCAAGATACCACGAGCAACCGATCGGGCTCGCATCCCTAAGTAGACGGGTCTTCTTGGAGTTCCTCCTCCAAAGTCGGGCGTAATCTCCTCTTCAACCGATATTGTGTTGAGGCAAGGGTGAGTACTTGGTACTCAAGAAGTCATGCAATGTAATGCAAGCTAATATACTATATGCATGGCTTAGTACAAAGGAATAGCTCAGTGGTATATTTGCGAAATGTTTTGACAAGTAATATAAGTAGATTCAAAGCAAAGTAGAAATAAGTAAAGCATAAATAACTTTTCAAGAAGTTTAACAAACGTTTTCCCATCCTAAACCACATTTCCATCATCTTCATTGTTAAACCAACCCAACTTTTCAAATCCAAGTTATTTTCAGAAAGTCTACCCCTTGATCAGTAATTCCCGAGCATTGTCCAAAGATCTGCGGACTCCTGGCTATTCAAATAGATTCTACACTCTGCAGAGGTTATGCACTTTACCCACAAGATACAATCCACTCACCACGTCACCGTGAATCGCCATACAAGAGTATGCGAATGAGCGATCATAACAAAGCCTTTCTAAGCCTCAAACAACACAGGTGGTCCTCTCCTGATGACGTGCTCTACACCATCCCTTCCCTTAGCCAAGGCGAAGTATGGGACCAACACACCGTTAGATGGGTACCTGGCCACAGCCACGATACGCCCCCCGCACAATCACACAAAAGGTGTAATCGACACCCGAGGCTCCACAAGTGAGTCCTTAGCGACTTAGTCAACTAGGGGCCGTCCCATTCCAGCCATGTGGTTGCAAGTATGACCAGTTCAAAGGCTTGCAAGGTTAAGTCCTTAGAGTGACCAGGGCAAGACTACCCGAAACCAAATCATCACTCCCAATGCCACAATGGCCCACCTGATTACTCTTGCCACATGCCCGATCGAAATCGTTTATCAAACCCGCTTGATTACCATGCACCACGTGCCATCAACATCACATGATACTTTTCCAAAACAGGTTCAATATATCATTAAGTCAATATTAGCATTTGATTATCCAAAATCATGTCATGAGCACGAGCGAGTGTCTAAGCGTTATACTACAAACGATCTAAACCCATGTTGGCAACTTAATAATGTCCAACTAGTAAACCACAACTAGGGTGACAAAGGATCATGGCACATACTTAAGTAATCAAGGTGTCATATAGCAAATTGGTATTTATCTAACCCCCAGGTTTAAACCAAAGTATCTTTCTAATTAAACTAGCATGCAATAGTTTAAATCAAAATAGATTTTCGAAATAGGATCAATATGGTCAAAGCACAACTTGCCTTCAAAAAGCACTTGCTCTTGGTCTTGAGTTGGATCCTGAGTCAATACTTCTCCTTCGAATCCTTCCCAAGACTTCAACGCTCTACTCGTAAAGCGTGCAAATAGCAAATACACAAATAAACACTATGCAAAAGATCCCAAAACTCCAAATAAAATCCATAAACAGAGAGAACATAATTTTCTGGATTTTTAGAAACTGGAATAAATCAAATTTGGAGTTAAAACGCAAAAGTTATGATTTATTAAAGTTTAAATAATCAATTAAATAATATTACAGAGAAAAACTTTAGTCCAAAAATTAAATAAAATTCATATTTAGGTAGATCTCAATTTTATACAAATTTAGAAATTTGAATCGCTCAAATCGGAGTTGAAACGCAAAAGTTATAAGCGTTTGAAGTTTGAATCTAAATTTGAATCAATATTTCGAATTAATAAATCATTTTCTTTTTCGGAAATTAATTATTGCGTCATCATGGACACGTGGCAGCCTCTGATTGGGCGGCTGACGTCAGCCGGTCCATGGACTTGGTCCACGCTCGGCTTGGGTCTACCGTGGACTCGGTCCACGACTCTACGTGTCGCTGACATGTGGGCCCTCTCGGGTGACGCTATCATCGACGTCACGGGGCTCACCACGCAGTCGGTGTGGGACCCATTGTGACGTCATGGGTGACGTCGGCGCTGGCGGGTCGACCATCGACATGCGGCCCCTCGACACGCGGGCCTCGCGTCGGCGTCACTGCACGCCAGCGTGGACGGCGTTGACCGCGGCGGTCCATCTTCCCGACACGTGTCGCAATCTCAGCCGTTGGTTTGAAAATCAACGGCGCGGATTAGATCCAGGGTTAACACGTTGAAACTACTCGTTGCTCGTGGGCCGTTCGATCTAGATCGGACGGTCCGGATCTAATCCTATATTCGCGATCACTACAAAGACGCGTGGCAATTGTGAACCGCTGATCTTGATCCAACGATCCGCATCTAATCGGGTTTGGGAACACGTGAGCTCACCTCAACCGTCCTGATTCGATCCGACGGTCCTCCGAGCTCGCGGACGGCGATGGCTTCACTGGCGCTGGCTTGACCGAGACGGGACGACGACGAGCCCGACGGGCGTTTGGGGCGTGCTCGGCCGAGATGAAGCCTCCTTCTTCAAGCGCCTCGTCGCGGGGACTCGGATCTGGGCTCCTTCTTCGGCGGAAGACGACGGACGACGCAGCGAAACCGCGCAAACCGCGGCGAGGGAAGAGACAACTCCGGCGAGCGATTGCGGCTCAACGGTGGTGGCTCCGGCGAGATGGCTCGGGAACGGAGTGCGCGCAAGGATGAGGGCAACCTCGGGGACGCCTCACGCTTTAAATAGCCTCGGCGTCCTGGTGCTCTAGACGGAAACCTAGTTCGCTACGGCGGGCGCGGCTGAAGTCCGGCTTCGGACTGGCGAAGACGACAATCGTGGCCGCCCACGTGGCGCGATCAACGCCACGATCGCGGCAGCGCGATCGGATCCGCCCGATTACGGCTCGAACCGTGACGGGCGGATCTCACCGTTGGATCTTGATCCAACGGTTGGGATTGATTAGGTTTAGGAGTGGGTTCGGCCGAGTCAACTGCCTCGGTCGGGTTCGAGTCCGACTGGTTCACTTCGGTCGGATGAACAGATTTGACCGAGTTGGATTTCCAGCGATTTAATATTTAAAATAATTCCCGATAATTCATTTAATTCATTAAAAATAGCAAAAGACTTTAAAATTCAGAAAAATTCGAAAATATTTTGGATCATTTTGGACTCAAATAAAATATTTCCAACAAAAATTTATTTGCAAATTTAAATTCTTTAATTATTTCAAAATGGAATAAATTCAAATAAATTCCAAATAAATCCAAATAAATTCCAGAAAATTCCAAAAATTCACCAAAGTGCCAAATCACACATGAATTTAAGAAAAGCAAAATTTTGGGGTGTTACACACAGCCACAGTAAAACTAGCATACCAAATTCCTCATGTCCAATACCACATTATAGAGTCCACACAACCTCAGTAAAATGCATATGATTGTGCACATGCTTATGCCATGATCCTCCTCACCGTGCCCTTTCTCAGGAACACACGGTGTTGTGCAAGATCGCGCCAAGACGCCAAGGCCGACAAACTTCCAATGCATGATTATGCAGTTAATGCTTCATGCATAAATACATTCATAACTTGCCACTCTGAATTCACATGCTTGCATACCATCAAATAACATGGATAGAATGCGAACATCATTGAGATAGAATATCTCCACAATTCATCTTGCAAACAACATCTTTCTTCATTCTTACTCATGATTCAAAGGCCAAACAACCACATCACAATGCAGGATAGGATATTGTAATCTCATAAACAAGTAGTTAAACCATGTAGGTGTGCTGCAATTAAGGTTTATATTGAAGACGAAACAAATAGCGTGTTATAGTTTAGCAAGACCGCTACTTCCACTTGCCTTTACCAACGTGGATGACGAACCTAGTTGCGTCCAGAAGGGGCACCACCTGTACAAGTATTATTTCAGTACATAGCGACATCACAAATGATCACACAACTCGAACACACGCTTCCTAATCCCCGTTCCCTTCTTAAGCGCCAAAAACCCCAATCTGTCCGGGTCAAACAGCAGCACCCTCTCTTCACAATTTCGTATCTTTTTTTATACAGATCATAAAAATACAAAAAAATTACAGTAGCTAGATATTGACTATATATACAACTTTCATGAAGATCAAAAATTTCAATTCCACTGTTAAATATGCCTAAACAACCGCCCAACACAGTGGACGAAATCTGTTTCCAGATTCTGTTCGTCATCTTCCAACAGAGATAAATCTCAGTCCGACGGCCCAAAAATTCTGACAAAAATACAGAAGCTAGGTCTCGACGTTATCTACAACTTTATAGTTATAGGTTTTTGCAGGAAAAATTATCTATGCCATTTAAACCGCGAAACAATCCGCGCTGCACAATCTTCCCTTCCAAAAACAGCACCATGTGAACATCTAACCTTCCCCCCCATCAAGATCCAACCAAACCACTCACCACCAGATGTAATACACTCCTCATCCCTAGGTAGAACAGGGGTAAAAGATTGGGAATTTTACCTTGAGTTCTCCCTTGAGAACCCACGAAAAACGCGCGATGATTCCCGAAACGGAAATCTGCTCGTCCTCCACGCCTCCACGGATCCTCTTCTCGCTTGCTCCTTCGCGTTTCGCGGTGGATCTTGAGCCACCACGCAAGGGGAGGAAGAGGAGGGGTGGTGTGGCTGCTGGGGGAGGAAGGGGGGCGCCCTAGGGCGGTTGGGGGTGACACCCCTTTTATATGGTGGGCCGCCCACTAGGGGAAAGAGAGAGAGGTGGGGAGGATTCGCAGCCAGCCCAGGTTTTCCTCGGCCCACTGTTTCTAGCCCGACAACTCCAAATTTAATATTAATACGCCGGATAAACTTCAATTATTTCATACCCCGACAAATCCTTCATTCCTCTCCCGAAACAAAACCAGGAAAAGGAACCCTAGAATCGCTCTGACGCTCTAAGGCATCACATTCTCCCCTCCTTAAAAGGATTCGTCCCCGAATCTTCTTCTTTTAGCTACAGACCTAAAAGGAAAAGGAAGGCAAAAGGTAAACCACGACCCTACAAATCTAAACTGTCGTACAAGAAAATTTCGACAGCATCTCTCCTAAAATTAGGACAAAACGGAAGCGACAACAAGATTCATAATAACCATTATAAACCTTAATTGCAGCACACCTACATGGTTTAACTACTTGTTTATGAGATTACAATATCCTATCCTGCATTGTGATGTGGTTGTTTGGCTTTTGAATCATGAGTAAGAATGAAGAAAGATGTTGTTTGCAAGATGAATTGTGGAGATATTCTATCTCAATGATGTTCGCATTCTATCCATGTTATTTGATGGTATGCAAGCATGTGAATTCAGAGTGGGAAGTTATGAATGTATTTATGCATGAAGCATTAACTGCATAATCATGCATTGGAAGTTTGTCGACGCCAGCGTGCGCGACCGTACCGGTACAACACCGTGTGTTCCTGAGAAAGGGCACGGTGAGGAGGATCATGGCATAAGCATGTGCACAATCATATGCATTTTACTGAGGTTGTGTGGACTCTATAATGTGGTATTGGACATGAGGAATTTGGTATGCTAGTTTTACTGTGGTGTGTTATTCGTTAGAAGTTGTTCCGCTTCCGAGATTACCCAATCTCACCCCTTGTTATTTTGTTGTTTTCGTAGTTCCCGCGAGTCGTAAGCTTGAAGGGTGGGCTTAGTAGCACAATCAACTCCTCCGGGTCATCACGAATCACATGGACTAGTGCATTTAATAATTCATTAGCTTGCTGAAATTTTATTAATCATAGACCTGTTGATGTCCTCTTTGGAGCCGTTTTACGCTTATGTTTGTTTTCCGGTTGATTTAGACTTGTTATCTCTAGTATTGATGCTTTTATGTTATTCCTGTTTATAATGGTTATTATGAATCTTGTTGTCGCCTGCTTTGTCCTAATTTTAGGAGAGATCTTTGTCATTAAATTTTCTTGTACGCAGTTTAGATTTGTAGGGTGTTACAGTTGGTATCGAGCTGGTCAGAGGTCCTTGGAATGTCTATTTTTAGTGTCATACTATTGGATACAACTAAAATGTGATGTGGAATAACTTAGAAACATGGCCTAGGTTTTAACTAAAATTTTGTCATAGGATAGCAACATTAAAACTTGTGTAAGTGGAATCACTAATTTAAAAATTTGACACACATGGATGCACAAAGAGGAAAGGGTATGGGTATCGTTGCCTTATGCTTAAAGGTTGAATTTAAGCTTTGTTGTTGAATGCTACTTTTGATGATGTATAATGCTATATTTATGATAGATTTGATTGAGTTGCTTCATTTGTGATAAAGTGTGGTTGTGGTGCCGAAGGGTTTCGGTCACCTTTTGTTTGTAGTGAGGCTGTGGTTTGACGGTGTGGCCGGGTAGAGTCACCACCGAAGAACTATTAAACCCCTCGTAGGGAAAGAGTACTTATCCATGTCCTGTCGTAGATCGGGTAGTGACTGGAGTCAAATAGAAGAGGTTGGTGATGGATTCCTTGGATGTTCTTTACCGCATCGACTGGCCGGTTTTGGTTGGTTTTCTGGGTATGTGGTTGGTTCGAAACCGAGGAAAATGCTTAGTTTTGAGCACTCGCTGATTTGTCCTTTTGGCGGTTTGTGGTTTTGTCTCCTTTGAGTGAAGACACAGAAGAAGAGTTCTACGTTGCGCGTCTTTTGGTCACAATTTTGTTTTGGCACCTGATTTATTGTGATGGACTGTCATTGGGAGGAAATTTCTGTGGTTGTTGTTTCCCCGGTTTTTTTTTTAAAAAAAGAAGGGGGTTGGAGTTTCTCCTGTTGCAGATCAAGCTGGATGGAGCTAAGTTTGAATCTTTATCGGAAAATTTTAGTTGGACATTTGGTCTTCCCTTTTGCATCCGTCTTCCTTTGTGGAAAGTGTAGGTTTTGGATTTCTTGAAGAGTTTTGGCTACTATGATTGGACATTTGAGGGTCGAGCTCTCTTGCATTTATGTTTGGATTTTGCTTTTCTCCCTTGCCTGAAAAGAAGAAATTTTTATCGGTGTTTGTTCTTGATCTAGAACTATGTTTGTTTTTTTAATGTTTGGGATTGCCTCCTGTTTGTCAAGGGTAGGTGACCCATGACGGTGTTTAGAAATTTTATGTCCGTGTTACGTAGTATGTAACAATGTGGTTTATGGAATGATGTACTTCTAAGTTAATTTGTGAGTTGAATCAATTAAAATGTAATTGTTATCTTTAGCTTGAGATTAAATAAACTTCTAGTATTGTAGATTGCTCTATAAGCGATAATGATTGAATGTGTTAATGTGCATGCTTAGGATTTATTGCATTATTTTAATGTGCCCTAGACCATGGACAATGTTTAAAGCTTTAAATCTTGATGCGTAGTTAGAACATTACGATGATGTAAACTCTTTGTGAAGGTAATAGAAAATTAGTGGGTTATTTAGAGACATTTTAATATAAGGCTCGGTAGAACAATTTAATTGTAATGGTGGACTACCGATATTGTTAAAGAAACCATGTTTGGTTGTTTAAAGATGTTCCAATTTAATCGTGTTGGCTAGTGACTTTAACTTGGAAATTGATTAGAGTTGATATTTATGACGTTGCAAACTATTAGTAGATTCGAAGTATGCGATATGCTCCAATAATGCTAGTATCGATATCAATTGGGAAGACATAAGTTTTTGCCATTGCCGTAAGAGCTTTGTGATGATTTCACCTATTCAGTTCACTTTAAAAAAAAAGGCTGGAGTATGTCTTGGAGTGGCAATTTTGCTATAACCCGTGTATAGGGTAGCTAAAAAAAAATTAAAAAAAAATTTTAAATTTAATTTAGCGTTGTTGTTATAAGAGCTTTGGATGGCTTAAATTATTCAATCTATTTTACATAGTTGGAGTATGTTGTGTAGTGACAGTTTGTCATAGCCTATGGATAGGGTAACTAAAAGCAATGTTGTTGTCTTACAATTATGCCAATTATTGATATTGATGACTTAGTAGTGGTGGTAACTGATTAGATTAATTGTTGAAAACCTTTGTTAAAATGGTGGAAATTGTAACATGTTGTGATGGAGTGAACCAGGGATAGTTAGCATGACGCGTGATTTTGTCCTTAATAAATGTATGTTTTAAACTTCTATTTACGATTGGTGCCTTGTTGAGATAATATTTACTTGTTGAGTCATCTTTTAGGTGAATAAATTTCCATTGTCGAGATGTTGACGCGTATGTGGTATGGAATTTATAGGTTCATCATCTTTGAAAGACTTGTTGAAGCACCGCCTTTCAAATTTAGAATATGATGATATAGGTTAGGTCGCTCAGTGGGGATCTTGATGAGGTAGTGTTGGTTGGATGTGTTTTTGATAAGCACTGTGAACTTTATTTATAATTGTGGAAAAGGTAATAAGAGTAAGAATTTGTTGTGTAGTTGTTGTTAAATCCTGATGGGCCTTCTCAATGAGTAAATAGGGAATATTGAAAACTAAATGGTAAGGGTAGTGGAATGCTATAGATGGCGGGAGTTATGCTGAACTTATGTTTAAAAATTCATATGGATTGGTTTGTTTGTTTGATATTTGGGTTGAATACTTTCGGTCAAAGTATTCTTTGTCTTTGTGTTTGAGTTTCCCTAAACTTAGAATGATTCTACCAAATGTGGGTTAATTTCGAGGCTTAAAACAAGGATAAAAGAATGATTAACCTTGAAGTAATTTGTGGAGATTTTGGAATGTTATTCTATTAAATATCGTCATTCATTCATCTTTGATAAGAAAACTAGCTTAAGTTATGAATGCGACATTTATGCTCAAGGATGTATGCTTTTACTGTGTCCGTAGTTTTCAAGGTCGAGTTATCGGTTGCATTGTTGATCAAAAGAAGTAGCTAATCCAATGTAAGATTTGGAACTTCATGATCTGGAAATATTTGTATTTCTATTTTGGGCTAGAGTTGTGTTGTGGTGTGAGGTGTTTGACAGTTTTTGTTTAAGAGACGATTCTTCTAGTTGTGACATGAATGATATTCGTGGTTGAAACAATTTGTCTGTTGGGAAGTGAGTTTGGTTCGTTTTTAAGGAAAAAGAGATGGTGGTTGTGTGGAAGCATTTAATTCCTTGATCGGTTTTTTTTTTCTGAATGGCTTGGCCATGGATAAAAGTGAGATGATTTGTTTTGGTAAAAGTGAAATGCATTTGCAGAAGACTTTCGTGGTGTTTCTCTTTTGAATAGAGCTTCTCCCCGAAGAAAATTTTTTTTTGGTGGTTTTGGTTCTATGGAGTTCCTCTTCCAAGTTGAGTTCCCGTGTATGTGAATTTCAGCCCTTTGGTTTAAAGGTGGTGATTGTCGTTCGTTGTGTTAGTGAGAATTAAGATTTCTTTTACGTTCAAGCTTGGGGGTAAGAAAATGAATGTTTATGTTATGGTTGAGTATATTCAAGGATTGTACTCCTTGCCCTGGTCCTTGGGTGGAAGAATGTGAAGGCGAAACCTTCTTACAAGGGAAAACTAGTGTGGGTCGCTGATCGTAAGTAGTTTAAAAGTGAAGAGTAAAGGAAGGTTGTGTATGACTCAATTCAAACCTTTTTTGGAGAATTGTTTTCATTGATATGTTCCTCGGTGGGGTTGCTTAATTTAGTAGTGGACAACTTGGAAGTTGCAGGTAATTACATTAATTTTTTGGAACTTTTGTCGCTGGGTTCGAGCGAGTTTGTGTCAACCGTAGTGATTGTGTTCGGTTGTTATTGTTTCTGCGGATTTACGGACCCTGGTTGTAAAGTAGGCTATCTCTGTCGTTGTTAAGGGTGGATATTGGTTCTTTTTGTAAAAGATCAATCACTTGTAGGAGATAGGAGTTTGTGTTTGGGTTGATTTAGAGACTTACCTAGAGCGTTGTGTCTCACATGGTTCGCGTCGTCCGGAATGCGACGAACTATGGTAGAGGAGTTGAGATTGGAATGCGGAGTTTCGCGATCGGGTTGAAGAGAGAAGTGGGAGTTGAGATTCCAGATCGATACCAGATTCACCTAATAGGTGTCCTTTATTCAATAGGGGAATAGTTCGTGTTAGTGTCCAATGAAAGATTTGTGGACCAATTAGTCGGCGGGATGCAACTTGGGAACTTGAGGACCGGATGCGGAAGAAGTATCCTACACTCTTTGAGGATGCTGAAGGTAAAGTGTTGATTACCATTTTGCCTTCCTTTTTTAAGGTTCCGTAGCAAAGAGGAGTAGATTCGGGGACTAATCCTTTTAAGGAGGAGAATGTGATGCCTTAGAGCGTCGAGCGATTCTCTACTGTTCCTTTTCCTGGTTTTGTTTCGGAGAGGAATGAAGGATTTGTCGGGGATGAAATAATTGAAGTTTATCCGGCATATTAATATTAAATTTGGAGTTGTCGGGCTAGAAAGCAGTGGGCCGAGGAAAACTGGGCCTGGCTGCGAATCCCCTCCCCACCTCTCTCTTTTCCCCTAGTGGGCCGGCCCACCATATAAAAGGGGTGTCACCCCCCCAAAAGCCCTAGGGCGCCCCCTTCCTCCCCTAGCAGCCACACCACCCCTCCTCTTCCTCCCCTTGCGTGGTGGCTCAAGATCCACCGCGAAACGCGAAGGAGCAAGCGAGAAGAGGATCCGTGGAGGCGTGGAGGACGAGCAGATTTCCGTTTCGGGAATCGTCGCGCGTTTTTCGTGGGTTCTCAAGGGAGAACTCAAGGTAAAATTCACAATATTTTACCCCTGTTCTACCTAGGGATTAGGAGTGTATTAGATCTGGTGGTGAGTGATTTAGATGGATCTTGATGGGGGAGAAGGGTAGATGTTCACGTGGTGCTGTTTTTGGAAGGGGAGATTGTGCAGCGCGGGTTGTTTCGCGTTTTACGTGGCATAGACGATTTTTCCTGCAAAAACCTATAACTAGAAAGTTGTAGATAACGTCGAGATATAGCTTCTGTAATTGTTTCAGAATTTTTGAGGCGTCGGTCTGAGAGTTATCGCTGTTTCAAGATGACGTACAGAATCTGGAAACAGATTTTGTCCACTGTGTTGGACGTTTGTTTAGGCATATTTAACAGTGGAATTGAAATTTGTGATCTTCATGAAAGTTGTATATCTCGTCAATATGTAGCTACTGTAATTTTTTTGTATTTTTATGATCTGTATAAAAAAAGATACGAAATTGTGAAGAGAGGGTGCTGCTGTTTGACCCGGGCAGATTGGGGTTTTTGGCGCTTAAGAAGGGAACGGGGATTAGGAAGCGTGTGTTCGAGTTGTGTGATCATTTGTGATGTCGCTATGTACTGAAATAATACATGTACAGGTGGTGCCCCTTCTGGACGCAACTAGGTTCGTCATCCACGTTGGTAAAGGCAAGTGGAAGTAGCGGTCTTGCTAAACTATAACTCGCTATTTGTTTCGTCTTCAATATAAACCTTAATTGCAGCACACCTACATGGTTTAACTACTTGTTTATGAGATTACAATATCCTATCCTGCATTGTGATGTGGTTGTTTGGCTTTTGAATCATGAGTAAGAATGAAGAAAGATGTTGTTTGCAAGATGAATTGTGGAGATATTCTATCTCAATGATGTTCGCATTCTATCCATGTTATTTGATGGTATGCAAGCATGTGAATTCAGAGTGGGAAGTTATGAATGTATTTATGCATGAAGCATTAACTGCATAATCATGCATTGGAAGTTTGTCGACGCCAACAAGGCGCCGATCAGACGCACAACACCGTGTGTTCCTGAAAGGGCACGGTGAGGAGGATCATGGCATAAGCATGTGCACAATCATATGCATTTTACTGAGGTTGTGTGGACTCTATAATGTGGTATTGGACATGAGGAATTTGGTATGCTAGTTTTACTGTGGCTGTGTTATTCGTTAGAAGTTGTTCCGCTTGCTGAGATTACCCAATCTCACCCCTTGTTATTTTGTTGTTTTCAGGTAGTTCTCGCGATTCGTAAGCTTGAAGGGTGGGCTTAGTAGCACAATCAACCCTCCGGGGTCATCACGAATCACATGGACTAGTGCATTTAATAATTCATTAGCTTGCTGAAATTTTATTAATCATAGACCTGTTGATGTCCTCTTTGGAGCTGTTTTACGTTTATGTTTGTTTTCTGGTTGATTTAGACTTGTTATCTGTAGTATTGATGCTTTTATGTTATTCCTGTTTATAATGGTTATTATGAATCTTGTTGTCGCTTCCGTTTTGTCCTAATTTTAGGAGAGATGCTGTCGAAATTTTCTTGTACGACAGTTTAGATTTGTAGGGTGTTACAGTTGGTAACACCCCTTAAAACTAAACTATAGAACAAGAAAATTTCGACAGCATCTCCCCTAAAAACAGGACATTACAGAAGCATTTCATGATAAGCAATTCAAACAGGAATATAAGCAATTCAACAATACTAGCGACAACAAGTCTAAACCAACCATAAGCAAGAATAAGTTTAGTCATAACAACAAATAGTCTAAGTGTAAATAAAATTCAGCAAGCTAATGTATTAAATAAACACTAGTTCATGGGAGTTGTGAAGACATTCAAGGTTTATTGTGTTGCTAGCCCACCCTCATGCTTATGTCTCTTGCACGCTACCTGAAAACAACAAAACACAAGCAAAGTGAGATTGGGTAATCTCAGCAAGCGGAACAATTAACACATAATCACATCCATCAAGAATTTAACACACCACATGCTTTACATTCAACACCACAACATCGACTACCACAACCTCAGTAAAATGCTCATGCTTGTGCATATGCTTATGCCATGATCCTCTTCACCGTGCCCTTTCTCAGGAACACACGGTGTTGTATGCACGGTCGCGCTGCCAAGGCCGACAAACTTCCAATGCATGATTATGCAGTTAATGCTTCATGCATGAATTCATTCATAATTTTCCACATTGAGTCCACATATTTGCATGCCATCATATAACATGGATAGAAAAACAAATAACATTGAGATGAACTATTTAGACAATTCAACCAATAGGCAACATCATTCTTCTCTTTACTCATGGTTCAAAGCCAAAGCACATCATCACATTGCTAATCTAATTATTGCAATCTTCCTAGCAAATGATCAAACCATGTATGATTAATGTCATCGGGAAATATAACGAAGGCAATGCAAACAACGATGTATAGCTCAACCATAACACTACTTCCACTTGCCTTTACCGACGTAGACGACGGATCTAGTTGCGTCCAGAAGGGGCACCACCTGTACAAGCATATTTTCAGTATGCAATAACACCACAATTGGTCACACAACTCAAACACGCAATTCCTACAACCCGTTCCCCTTTTCCAACACCGAAACCCCGATCTGTCCGGATCGAACAGCAGCAACCCCCATTATCTTTTTCGTATCTTTTTTTCTACAGAACATAAAAATATGAAAAAATTACAGGAGCTAGATATTGACTATATCTACAACTTTCCAGAAGATCATAAATTCTAATTCCTCTCTTAAATATGCCTAAACAGTCGTCCAACACAGTGGATGAAATCTGTTCCCAGATTCTGATCGTCGGTTTGCAACAGCGATAACTCTCAGAAAACTTCCCCAAAAATTCTGAAAAAATTACATAAGCTAGGTCTCGACGTTATCTACAACTTTCTAGTTATAGGTTTTGGTAGGAAAAATCATCTATGCCACGTAAAACGCGAAACAATCCGCGCTGCACAATCCCCCCTTCCAGAAACAGCACCACGTGAACATCTACCCTTCTCCCCCAACAAGATCCATCCAAAACCCTCACCACCAGATCTAATACACTCCTAATCCCTAGGTAAAACAGAGGTAAAAGTTTGGGAATTTTACCTAGTGTTCTCCCTTGCGAACCCACGAAGAACACGCGATGAACCCCGAATCGGCGATCTGCTCGTCCTCCACGCCTCCACGGAGTCGCTCCTCGCCTTCTCCTTCGCGATTCGCGGCGGATCTTGAGCCACCACGTAGGGGAAGGAAGGGGAGGGAGAGGTGGCTGCTAGGGGAGGGAGAGGGAGAGGGAGGAGGCGCCTAGGGTTAGGGGGAAAAGGGGTGGCGCCCCCCTTGGCTAGTGGGCCGGCCCACTTAGGGGAAGGGGGAGGGAGAGGTGTGGAGGGAAATCCCGGCTTCGGCCCAGGTTGTCCTCAGCCCACTGATTCTAGCCCGACGCTCCAAAAAAAATATTAAAACGTCGCATGAACTTTAGTTAATCAATTCCCGACCAAACTTCTCTCTTTTCGAAACAACCACGACGGAAAAGAACTAGGATCGCTCTCAGACCTAGGGCATCACATTCTCCCCTCCTTAAAAGGATTCGTCCCCGAATCTACTCCTTTTAGCTACGGCGCTAAAAAAAAGGCAAAAAAAGTAAACAACATTTTACCTTCAAGATTCTCAAAAAGCGCAGGATACTTCTTCCGATCTGGTCCTCCGCCTCCCAAGTTGCCTCCCGCTCTGACTGATTTGTCCACGTAACTTTCACATACCTGATGGTTCTCCTCCTCATGACCCGCCTCCGAGGAGTCTAGTATCTGAAGTGGGCGACACTCCAACGCCAGTCTTGCTCAATCAGAATCGGCTCCAGTCAATCTTGTGCTCTGGGTCATGAAGATACTTCCGCAACATAGAGACATGGAAGACATCATGTACTCCTCAAAGAGTCCTAAGCAACTCCAGACGGTAGGCCAAACCGCCCACCCGTGCCACCACCGAACGGACCAATGTACCTCGGGCTAAGCTTGCCGGTGGTACCAAAGCAGACGACACCCTTTGTTGGAGATACCTTGAGAAGGACTTGATCACCCACTGAAAATTCCAAATCCCGCCTCCGTTATCGGCATAACTCTTCCGACGGCCTGGGTGGCCGTGAGATTCTGCCAGATCTCCTGCACTTTCTCAAAGGTCCCCTGAACCCAATCCGACCCTCGCAAAGAATTTCCACCAATCGCATCCCAGCAAAGTGGGGAGACACACTTTCGCCCATAAAGCGCCTCGAATGGGGCCATTCGAATGCTAGCCTGGTAATCGTTATTATAAGCAAACTCTACCAAGGCCAAGTGATCCTCCCAACTTCCTTTCCAAGAAAGAACACACGCCGAAGCATGTCCTCTAGAGTCTGGATGGTCCGCTCGGTGGCCATCCGTCTGGGATGAAAAGATGTCTTTGAGAGAGAGTTTTGTTCCCAGAGCACTATGGAAACTCTGCCAAAACAGGGACACAAATCTAGTGTCACGATCGGAGACAATCGATTTAGGCACGCCATGGAGCCTAAGCACTTCCTTCATGTATAAGGGAACTAGATCTGGTGCCGAATTGGTCGTCTTCATTGGAATGAAATGTGCGGACTTAGTGAGTCTATCCACACCACCCAAATGGCATCTCTACCTCGCGGCGAGCGAGGTAACCCAATCACAAAGTCCATAGTGATGTGCTCCCACTTCCATTCCGGAATTTCCAATGGTCAGAACAGACCGGCAGGCCTCTTATGCTCAGCTTTTATCTGCTGGCACACTCCACAAGAAGCCACATACTTGGCGATATCCACCTTCATCCTCTTCCACCAGAAACTCTGTTTCAGATCCCGATACATCTTGGTCTCGCCAGGGTGAACGGAATACGGAGTCCTATGGGCTTCCCTTAGAATGTCCATCTTCACATCCGATTTCTGAGGCACACAAAGACGGCCTCTAAACCGGATGGAACCATGCACATCTATGCTGAAATCCCGATGTTTCCTCCGAAATCCTCCGCCGAACCTCCTGAAGCAAACGATCCTGCACTGAGCCTCATACAACCGCTCGGGTATGCAAGACTGAATGATCATCCGAGTCTCCTCTTGCGCAACCCCAAAGAAACAAGAAGTGACCTGTCCTCTTTCCAACTCCGCAACCAAGGGCATAGCTGTCTTGGGGACACCTTTTATACTCAAGGCATCCGCCATGACATTAGACTTGCAGGGATGATACTGGATCGACACATCAAAGTCCTTTATCAATTCCAACCATCTACTGTTTGCCGCAGGTTCAGCTCTCATTTGGGTGAATATATATTTGAGGCTCTTATGATCAGTGAAAATATCACAAGATTCCCCATAAAGATAGTGCCTCCACAATTTAAAGGCAAAACCACAATGGCTAACTCGAGATCATGGGTGGGATAATTACTGCTCATGAGTCTTCAAATGTCTTGAAGCATAAGCAATGACACGACCTTCTTGCATGAGCACACAACCCAAACCAATCCTCGAGGCATCTCAGATACACCTGTATATCGCTTGCCACTCACAGGTAAAGATAGAATAGGTGCATTGACCAGTTTGTTCTTTAGCGTCTGGAAACTAGTCTCACACTCCTCTGTCCAGATGAAAGAAACCCCTTTCTGAGTGAGCCTTGTCATCGGCTTAGCTATGATAGAGAAATTATGCACGAAGCGCCGGTAATAACCTGCCAACCCAAGAAAACTCCTGATTTCCGTCACACTAGACGGTCTTCGCCATCCAACCACAGCAGCAACATTCTTTGGGTCAACTGTGATACCACTTTGGTTGATGACATGCCCAATGAAACTCACCTCCGACAACCAGAAGGCGCACTTCTTGAGTTTGGCATAGAATTGATTTCTACGAAGAGCCTCCAAAACTAGACCGAGATGCACGGCGTGCTCCTCCTCGGACTTCGAGTAGACAAGAATATCGTCAATGAAGACGACAATAAAGACATCAAGATATTCATGGAGCATCATCACAATGAAGATGACAATAATCACATTACTAAAAAAAGAAAGCAAGGTTATGGACCCACACCCTACAATAAAGACATCAAGAAAATTGAGTAGGAGTGTAGTAGATTCGGAAGTATGCAGTTGCGTTCCAATAATGCTAGTATCGATATCAATTGGGAAGACATAAGTTTTTGCCATTGCCGTAAGAGCTTTGTGATGATTTCACCTATTCAGTTCACTTTAAAAAAAAGCTGGAGTATGTCTTGGAGTGGCAATTTTGCTATAACCCGTGTATAGGGTAGCTAAAAAAAAATTTAAAAAAAAATTTAAATTTAATTTAGCGTTGTTGTTATAAGAGCTTTGGATGGCTTAAATTATTCAATCTATTTTACATAGTTGGAGTATGTTGTGTAGTGACAGTTTGTCATAGCCTATGGATAGGGTAACTAAAAGCAATGTTGTTGTTTTACAATTATGCCAATGATTGATATTGATGACTTAGTAGTGGTGGTAACTGTTTAGATTAATTGTTGAAAACCTTTGTTAAAATGGGGGAAATTGTAACATGTGATGGAGTGAACCATGGATAGTTAGCATGACGCGTGATTTTGTCCTTAATAAATGTATGTTTTAAACTTCTATTTACGATTGGTGCCTTGTTGAGATAATATTTACTTGTTGAGTCATCTTTTAGGTGAATAAATTTCCATTGTCGAGATGTTGACGCGTATGTGGTATGGAATTTATAGGTTCATCATGCTGAAAGACTTGTTGAAGCACTGCCTTTCAAATTTAGAATATGATGATATAGGTTAGGCTGCTCCGTGGGGATCTTGATGAGGTAGTGTTGGTTGGATGTGTTTTTGATAAGCACTGTGAACTTTATTTATAATTGTGGAAAAGGTAATAAGAGTAAGAATTTGTTGTGTAGTTGTTAAATCCTGATGGGCCTTCTCAATGAGTAAATAGGGAATATTGAAATCTAAATGGTAAGGGTAGTGGAATACTATAGATGGCGGGAGTTATGCTGAACATAAGATTAAAAAAAATTCATATGGATTGGTTTGTCTGTTTGATATTTGGGTTGAATACTTTCGGTCAAAGTTTTCTTTGTGCTGTGTTTCAGAGTTTCCCTAAACTTAGAATAATTCTGACAAATGTGGGTTAATTTCGAGGCTTAAAACAAGGACAAAAGAATGATTAACCTTGAAGTAATTTGTGGAGATTTTGGAATGTTATTCTACTAAATATCGTCATTCATTCGTCTTTTATAAGAAAACTAGCTTAAGTTATGAATGCGAAATTTATGCTCAAGGATGTATGCTTTGACTGTGTCCGTAGTTTTCAAGGTCGAGTTATCGGTTGCATTGTTGATTAAAAGAAGTAGCTAATCCAATGTAAGTTTTGGAACTTCATGATCTGGAAATATTTGTATTTCTATTTTGGGCTAGAGTTGTGTTGTGGTGTGAGGTGTTTGACAGTTTTCGTTTAAGAGACGATTCTTCTGGTTGTGACATGAATGATATTCGTGGTTGAAACAATTTTTTCTGTTGGGAAGTGAGTTTGGTTCCTTTTTAAGGAAAAAGAGATGGTGGTTGTGTGGAAGCATTTAATTCCTTGATCGGTTTCTTTTTTCTGAATGGCTCGGCCTTGGATAAAAGTGAGATGATTTGTTTTGGTAAAAGTGAAATGCATTTGCAGAAGACTTTCGCGGTGTTTCTCTTTTGAATAGAGCTTCTCCCCGAAGAAAATTTTTTTGGTGGTTTTGGTTCTATGGAGTTCCTCTTCCAAGTTGAGTTCCCGTGTATGTGAATTTCAGCCCTTTGGTTTAAAGGTGGTGATTGTCGTTCGTTGTGTTAGTGAGAATTAAGATTTCTTTTACGTTCAAGCTTGGGGGTAAGAAAATGAATGTTTATGTTATGGTTGAGTTTATTCAAGGATTGTACTCCTTGCCCTGGTCCTTGGGTGGAAGAATGTGAAGGCGAAACCTTCTTACAAGGGAAAACTAGTGTGGGTCGCTGATCGTAAGTAGTTTAAAAGTGAAGAGTAAAGGAAGGTTGTGTATGACTCAATTCAAACTTTTTTTGGAGAATTGTTTTCATTGATGTGTTCCTCGGTGGGGTTGCTTAATTTAGTAGTGGACAACTTGGAAGTTGCAGGTAATTACATTAATTTTTGGAACTTTTGTCATTTGGGTTCGAGCGAGTTTGTGTCAACCGTAGTGATTGTGTTCGGTTGTTATTGTTTCTCAAGGATTTACGAACCCTGGTTGTAAAGTAGGCTATCTCTGTCGTTGGTAAGGGTGGATATTGGTTCTTTTTGTAAAAGATCAATCACTTGTAGGAGATAGGAGTTTGTGTTTGGGTTGATTTAGAGACTTACCTAGAGCGTTGTGTCTCACATGGTCCGCGTCGTCCAGAATGCGACGAACTGTGGTAGAGGAGTTGAGATTGGAATGCGGAGTTTCGCGATCGGGTTGAAGAGAGAAGTGGGAGTTGAGATTCCAGATCGATACCAGATTCACCTAATAGGTGTCCTTTATTTAATAGGGGAATAGTTCGTGTTAGTGTCCAATGAAAGATTTGTGGACCAATCAGTCTGAGCGGGAGGCAACTTGGGAACCTGAAGACCAGATGCGGAAGAAGTACCCTACGCTATTTGAGGACGCTGGGGGTAAGTCGTGGTTTACCTTTTGCCTTCCTTTTCCTTTTAGGTCTGTAGCTAAAAGAAGAAGATTCGGGGACGAATCCTTTTAAGGAGGGGAGAATGTGATGTCCTAGAACTTTAGAGCGATCCTAGGGTTTTTCTTTCTCTGTTGTTTCGGAAAGAATGAGGGAAATTGTTGGGGAATTAATTAATTGAAGTTTATGCGGCGTATTAATATTAAATTTGGAGTTGTCGGGCTAGAAATAGTGGGCCGAGGAAAACCTGGGCCTGGGCTGCGAATCCCCTCCCCACCTCTCTCTCTTTTCCCCTAGTGGGCCGGCCCACCATATAAAAGGGGTGTCACCCCACCCCAAGCCCTAGGGAGCCTCCCCCTCTCCCCCTAGCAGCCCCCACTCCACCTCTTCCTCCCCTTGCGTGGTGGCTCAAGATCCACCGCGAAACGCGAAGGAGCAAGCGAGAAGAGGATCCGTGGAGGCGTGGAGGACGAGCAGATTTCCGTTTCGGGAATCATCGCGCTTTTTTCGTGGGTTCTCAAGGGAGAACTCAAGGTAAAATTCCCAATCTTTTACCCCTGTTCTACCTAGGGATTAGTAGTGTATTAGATCTGGTGGTGAGTGATTTAGATGGATCTTGATGGGGGAGAAGGGTAGATGTTCACGTGGTGCTGTTTTTGGAAGGGGAGATTGTGCAGCGCGGATTGTTTCGCGTTTTACGTGGCATAGACGATTTTTCCTGCAAAAACCTATAACTAGAAAGTTGTAGATAACGTCGAGATCTAGCGTTTGTATTTTTTTCAGAATTTTTGGGGCGTCGGTCTGAGATTTATCGCTGTTGCAAGATGACGGACAGAATCTGGAAACAGATTTTGTCCACTGTGTTGGACGTTTGTTTAGGCATATTTAACAATGGAATTGAAATTTATGATCTTCATGAAAGTTGTAGATACCGTCAATATCTAGGTCCTGTAATTTTTTTATATTTTTATGATCTGTATAAAAAAAGATACGAAATTGTGAAGAGAGGGTGCTGCTGTTTGATCCGGACAGATCGGGGTTTCGGTGTTTTAAAAGGGGAACGGGTTGTAGGAAACGCGTGTTTGAATTGTGTGATCAATTGTGATGTTATTATATACTGAAAGAATGCTTGTTCAGGTGGTGCCCCTTCTGGACGCAACTAGGTTCGTCATCCACGTTGGTAAAGGCAAGTGGAAGTAGCGGTCTCACTAAACTATAACCCGCTATTTGTTTCGTCTTCAATATAAACCTTAATTGCAGCACACCAACATGGTTTAACTACTTGTTTATGAGATTGCAATATCCTATCCTGCATTGTGATGTGCTTGTTTGGCTTTTGAATCATGAGTAAGAATGAAGAAAGATGTTGTTTGCAAGATGAATTGTTGAGGTATTCTATCTCAATGATGTTCGCATTCTATCCATGTTATTTGATGGTATGCAAGCATGTGGATTCAGAGTGGGAAGTTATGAATGTATTTATGCATGAAGCATTAACTGCATAATCATGCATTGGAAGTTTGTCGACGCCAGCGTGCGCGACCGTACCGGTACAACACCGTGTGTTCCTGAGAAAGGGCACGGTGAGGAGGATCATGGCATAAGCATGTGCACAATCATATGCATTTTACTGAGGTTGTGTGGACTCTATAATGTGGTATTGGACATGAGGAATTTGGTATGCTAGTTTTACTGTGGCTGTGTTATTCGTTAGAAGTTGTTCCGCTTGCTGAGATTACCCAATCTCACCCCTTGTTATTACTGTAACACCCTACAAATCTAAACTGTCGTACAAGAAAATTTCGACAGCATCTCTCCTAAAATTAGGACAAAACGGAAGCGACAACAAGATTCATAATAACCATTATAAACAGGAATAACATAACAGCATCAATAATAGAGATAACAAGTCTAAATCAACCAGAAAACAAACATAAACGTAAAACAGCTCCAAAGAGGACATCAACAGGTCTATGATTAATAAAATTTCAGCAAGCTAATGAATTATTAAATGCACTAGTCCATGTGATTCGTGATGACCCCGGAGGGTTGATTGTGCTACTAAGCCCACCCTTCAAGCTTACGACTCGCGAGAACTACCTGAAAACAACAAAATAACAAGGGGTGAGATTGGGTAATCTCAAAGAAGCGGAACAACTTCTAACGAATAACACAGCCATAGTAAAACTAGCATACCAAATTCCTCATGTCCAATACCACATTATAGAGTCCACACAACCTCAGTAAAATGCATATGATTGTGCACATGCTTATGCCATGATCCTCCTCACCGTGCCCTTTCTCAGGAACACACGGTGTTGTATGCACGGTCGCACGCCAAGGCGTCGACAAACTTCCAATGCATGATTATGCAGTTAATGCTTCATGCATAAATACATTCATAACTTCCCACTCTGAATCCACATGCTTGCATACCATCAAATAACATGGATAGAATGCAAACATCATTGAGATAGAATACCTCAACAATTCATCTTGCAAACAACATCTTTCTTCATTCTTACTCATGATTCAAAAGCCAAACAACCACATCACAATGCAGGATAGGATATTGCAATCTCATAAACAAGTAGTTAAACCATGTAGGTGTGCTGCAATTAAGGTTTATATTGAAGACGAAACAAATAGCGGGTTATAGTTTAGCGAGACCGCTACTTCCACTTGCCTTTACCAACGTGGATGACGAACCTAGTTGCGTCCAGAAGGGGCACCACCTGAACAAGCATTCTTTCAGTATATAATAACATCACAATTGATCACACAATTCAAACACGCGTTTCCTACAATCCGTTCCCCTTTTAAAACACCGAAACCCCGATCTGTCCGGATCAAACAGCAGCACCCTCTCTTCACAATTTCGTATCTTTTTTTATACAGATCATAAAAATATAAAAAAATTACAGGACCTAGATATTGACGGTATCTACAACTTTCATGAAGATCATAAATTTCAATTCCATTGTTAAATATGCCTAAACAAACGTCCAACACAGTGGACAAAATCTGTTTCCAGATTCTGTCCGTCATCTTACAACAGCGATAACTCTCAGACCGACGCCCCAAAAATTCTTAAAAAATTACAGAAGCTAGATCTCGACGTTATCTACAACTTTCTAGTTATAGGTTTTTGCAGGAAAAATCGTCTATGCCACGTAAAACGCCAAACAATCCGCGCTGCACAATCTCCCCTTCCAAAAACAGCACCACGTGAACATCTACCCTTCTCCCCCATCAAGATCCATCTAAATCACTCACCACCAGATCTAATACACTACTAATCCCTAGGTAGAACAGGGGTAAAAGATTGGGAATTTTACCTTGAGTTCTCCCTTGAGAACCCACGAAAAAAGCGCGATGATTCCCGAAACGGAAATCTGCTCGTCCTCCACGCCTCCACGGATCCTCTTCTCGCTTGCTCCTTCGCGTTTCGCGGTGGATCTTGAGCCACCACGCAAGGGGAGGAAGAGGTGGAGTGGGGGCTGCTAGGGGGAGAGGGGGAGGCTCCCTAGGGCTTTGGGTGGGGTGACACCCCTTTTATATGGTGGGCCGGCCCACTAGGGGAAAAGAGAGAGAGGTGGGGAGGGGATTCGCAGCCCAGGCCCAGGTTTTCCTCGGCCCACTATTTCTAGCCCGACAACTCCAAATTTAATATTAATACGCCGCATAAACTTCAATTAATTAATTCCCCAACAATTTCCCTCATTCTTTCCGAAACAACAGAGAAAGAAAAACCCTAGGATCGCTCTAAAGTTCTAGGACATCACATTGGGTAGATATTCACGTGGTGCTGTTTTTGGAAGGGGAGATTGTGCAGCGCGGATTGTTTCGCGTTTTACGTGGCATAGACGATTTTTCCTGCAAAAACCTATAACTAGAAAGTTGTAGATAACGTCGAGATCTAGCTTCTGTAATTGTTTCAGAATTTTTGGGGCGTCGGTCTGAGAGTTATCGCTGTTGCAAGATGACGGACAGAATCTGGAAACAGATTTTGTCCACTGTGTTGGACGTTTGTTTAGGCATATTTAACAATGGAATTGAAATTTATGATCTTCATGAAAGTTGTAGATACCGTCAATATCTAGGTCCTGTAATTTTTTTATATTTTTATGATCTGTATAAAAAAAGATACAAAATTGTGAAGAGAGGGTGCTGCTGTTTGATCCGGACAGATCGGGGTTTCGGTGTTTTAAAAGGGGAACGGGTTGTAGGAAACGTGTGTTTGAATTGTGTGATCAATTGTGATGTTATTATATACTGAAAGAATGCTTGTTCAGGTGGTGCCCCTTCTGGACGCAACTAGGTTCGTCATCCACGTTGGTAAAGGCAAGTGGAAGTAGTGTTATGGTTGAGCTATACATCGTTGTTTGCATTGCCTTCGTTATATTTCCCGATGACATTAATCATACATGGTTGGATCATTTGCTAGGAAAATTGCAATAATTAGATTAGCAATGTGATGATTCCTACTCTGATACCAACTGTAACACCCTACAAATCTAAACTGTCGTACAAGAAAAATTCGACAGCATCTCTCCTAAAATTAGGACAAAACGGAAGCGACAAGAAGATTCATAATAACCATTATAAACAGGAATAACATAAAAGCATCAATACTAGAGATAACAAGTCTAAATCAACCAGAAAACAAACATAAACGTAAAACAGCTCCAAAGAGGACATCAACAGGTCTATGATTAATAAAATTTCAGCAAGCTAATGAATTATTAAATGCACTAGTCCATGTGATTCGTGATGACCCCGGAGGGTTGATTGTGCTACTAAGCCCACCCTTCAAGCTTACGACTCGCGAGAACTACCTGAAAACAACAAAATAACAAGGGGTGAGATTGGGTAATCTCAGCAAGCGGAACAACTTCTAACGAATAACACAGCCACAGCAAAACTAGCATACCAAATTCCTCATGTACAATACCACATTATAGAGTCCACACAACCTCAGTAAAATGCATATGATTGTGCACATGCTTATGCCATGATCCTCCTCACCGTGCCCTTTCTCAGGAACACACGGTGTTGTACTGATCGCCAAGACGCTGGCATCGACAAACTTCCAATGCATGATTATGCAGTTAATGCTTCATGCATAAATACATTCATAACTTCCCACTCTGAATTCACATGCTTGCATACCATCAAATAACATGGATAGAATGCGAACATCATTGAGATAGAATATCTCCACAATTCATCTTGCAAACAACATCTTTCTTCATTCTTACTCATGATTCAAAAGCCAAACAACCACATCACAATGCAGGATAGGATATTGTAATCTCATAAACAAGTAGTTAAACCATGTAGGTGTGCTGCAATTAAGGTTTATATTGAAGACGAAACAAATAGCGAGTCATAGTTTAGCAAGACCTCTACTTCCACTTGCCTTTACCAACGTGGATGACGAACCTAGTTGCGTCCAGAAGGGGAACCACCTGTACAAGTATTATTTCAGTACATAGCGACATCACAAATGATCACACAACTCGAACACACGCTTCCTAATCCCCGTTCCCTTCTTAAGCGCCAAAAACCCCAATCTGTCCGGGTCAAACAGCAGCACCCTCTCTTCACAATTTCGTATCTTTTTTTATACAGATCATAAAAATACAAAAAAATTACAGTAGCTAGATATTGACGAGATCTACAACTTTCATGAAGATCACAAATTTCAATTCTACTATTAAATATGCCTAAACAAACGTCCAACATAGTGGACAAAATCTGTTTCCAGATTCTGTCCGTCATCTTGCAACAGCGATAACTCTCAGACCGACGCCCCACAAATTCTGAAAACATTACAGAAGCTATATCTCGACGTTATCTACAACTTTCTAGTTATAGGTTTTTGCAGGAAAAATCGTCTATGCCACGTACAACGCGAAACAATCCGCGCTGCACAATCTCCCCTTCCAAAAACAGCACCACGTGAACATCTACCCTTCTCCCCCATCAAGATCCATCTAAATCACTCACCACCAGATCTAATACACTCCTAATCCCTAGGTAGAACAGGGGTAAAAGATTGGGAATTTTACCTTGAGTTCTCCCTTGAGAACCCACGAAAAACGCGCGACGATTCCCGAAACGGAAATCTGCTCGTCCTCCACGCCTCCACGGATCCTCTTCTCGCTTGCTCCTTCGCGTTTCGCGGTGGATCTTGAGTCACCACGCAAGGGGAGGAAGAGGAGGGGTGGTGTGGCTGCTAGGGGAGGAAGGGGGGAGATTGTGCAGCGCGGATTGTTTCGCGTTTTACATGGCATAGACGATTTTTCCTGCAAAAACCTATAACTAGAAAGTTGTAGATAACGTCGAGATATATCTTCTGTAATTTTTTCAGAATTTTTGGGCCGTGGGTCTGAGAGTTATCGCTGTTGCAAGATGACGGACAGAATCTGGAAACAGATTTTGTCCACTGTGTTGGACGTTTGTTTAGGCATATTTAACAGTGGAATTGAAATTTGTGATCTTCATGAAAGTTGTAGATCTCGTCAATATCTAGCTACTGTAATTTTTTTGTATGTTTATGATCTGTATAAAAAAAGATACGAAATTGTGAAGAGAGGGTGATGCTGTTTGACCCGGACAGATTGGGGTTTTTGGCGCTTAAGAAGGGAACGGGGATTAGGAAGCGTGTGTTCAAGTTGTGTGATCATTTGTGATGTCGCTATGTACTAAAATAATACTTGTACAGGTGGTGCCCCTTCTGGACGCAACTAGGTTCGTCATCCACGTTGGTAAAGGCAAGTGGAAGTAGCGGTCTTGCTAAACTATAACTCGCTATTTGTTTCGCCTTCAATATAAACCTTAATTGCAGCACACCTACATGGTTTAACTACTTGTTTATGAGATTACAATATCCTATCCTGCATTGTGATGTGGTTGTTTGGCTTTTGAATCATGAGTAAGAATGAAGAAAGATGTTGTTTGCAAGATGAATTGTGGAGATATTCTATCTCAATGATGTTCGCATTCTATCCATGTTATTTGATGGTATGCAAGCATGTGAATTCAGAGTGGGAAGTTATGAATGTATTTATGCATGAAGCATTAACTGCATAATCATGCATTGGAAGTTTGTCGACGCCAAGGCGCGATCAAGACGGCATACAACACCGTGTGTTCCTGAGAAAGGGCACGGTGAGGAGGATCATGGCATAAGCATGTGCACAATCATATGCATTTTACTGAGGTTGTGTGGACTCTATAATGTGGTATTGGACATGAGGAATTTGGTATGCTAGTTTTACTGTGGTCGTGTTATTCGTTAGAAGTTATTCCGCTTGCGAGATTACCCAATCTCACCCTTGTTATTTTGTTGTTTTCAGTAGTTCTCGTGAGTCGTAAGCTTGAAGGGTGGGCTTAGTAGCACAATCAACCCTCCGGGGTCATCACGAATCACATGGACTAGTGCATTTAATAATTCATTAGCTTGCTGAAATTTTATTAATCATAGACCTGTTGATGTCCTCTTTGGAGCTGTTTTACGCTTATGTTTGTTTTCCGTTGATTTAGACTTGTTATCTCTAGTATTGATGCTTTTATGTTATTCCTGTTTATAATGGTTATTATGAATCTTGTTGTCGCTTCCGTTTTGTCCTAATTTTAGGAGAGATGATGTCGAAATTTTCTTGTACGACAGTTTAGATTTGTAGGGTGTTACAGTTTAGATTTGTAGGGGGAGATTTGTAGGGTTTAACTTGGAAATTGATTAGAGTTGATATTTATGACGTTGCAAACTATTAGTAGATTCGGAAGTATGCAGTTGCGTTCCAATAATGCTAGTATCGATATCAATTGGGAAGACATAAGTTTTTGCCATTGCCGTAAGAGCTTTGTGATGATTTCACCTATTCAGTTCACTTTAAAAAAAAAGGCTGGAGTATGTCTTGGAGTGGCAATTTTGCCAACTGTAACACCCTACAAATCTAAACTGTCGTACAAGAAAATTTCGACAGCATCTATCCTAAAATTAGGACAAAACGGAAGCGACAACAAGATTCATAATAACCATTATAAACAGGAATAACATAAAAGCATCATGATTGTTATCCAATGTTCATCCCACCACAACACGAACTCGACATAATTCCACAGTTTTACACTTTTCTCTATTGGATCAATGGTTTCCAACAATTAGCAACCCTACCAAGTCATCAATAACAACAAATGGGCATAAACATCAACCATCAACATTACTTTTGGCTACCCTATACATAGGTGATAACAAAATTACCACCACACAACATACTAGTAGGTTGCAACAACGTAAATAGCAATTATAATCAACTTCCAAATTAAAGTCGCTAGTCAACACGATTAAATTTTCTCTATTAATCCGTTAGATTAGAACATCTTTAAACAACCAGCAAAGTTTCTTTAACAATAATCATGATCTACCTCATCTTAATGTTCTAACCATGCATCAGGGTTTAAAACCTTAAAGATTATCGGGGGTCATAAGCACTTTTAAAGCAAAGCAACAGATTATAAGCATGTACATTAACACATTTAATCATCCCCACTACGGGGTACTCTACATCACTAGAGGTTCATTTAATCTTAAGCTAAAGGTAACAATTACACTTAATTGATTCAACTCGCAAATTAACTAAGGAGTACATCATTTCTATAAACCACATTGTTACATACTACATAACATGCTAAACAACAATTTCCACTTTTAACAAGTAATTTCAGTCAAACGAATACTTACTTTATTTGCAGCATTTTTTTTCTTTTAATACTCAACCAAAACTCACAAAGAAGCTTGACTCTCAAATTTGCAATAGGATATGACTCCAAAACACATTTCAATCTTAAAGACTCCCACCGGAGGGAACCAAGCGATCAAGTAAACCTTGACGAACAAAGGCACAAAACATAAATCGACACAACTTAACTTTTTACACACGCTACAATAACTTCTTTTAAACTCAGAGCAATACACACAAGAACCAAAAGCTATACCTTTCTTTGCAAGGCAACCAACTAAACAGGTGTCAAAGTTAAAAAGGCGACCAAAGACGCACAACACAAAACTCCCCTTCTTTGTCTTCACCCAAAGAAGACAAAACCAAGAAACACCGAAGGCACACTCCGCGAAAATCCAAATTCCAAACACTTTTCTTCTGATTTCAATCAACTAAAACCAAGAAAACCAACCAAGACCGACCTTCAGAACGATAAAGAACATCCGAAGGAATCTACCACCAATCTCTTCTATTTGACTCCAGTCAACTACCCGATCCACGACAGAAAGGGTAAGCACTCCTCCTACAGGGGTTAATAATTCTTCGGTGATGGCGTTAACCGGCCACACCATCAAACCACACCCTTACTATGAACAAAAAGAGGTGACCGAAACACTTCGGCAACACAACCCCACTTTATCACAAATGAAGCAACTCAATCAAATCTATCATAAATATAGCATTATACATCATCAAAAGTAGCATTCAACAACAAAGCTTAAATTCAACCTTTAAGCATGAGGCAATGATACCCATACCCTTTCCTACTGTGCATCCATGTGTGTCAAATTTTAAATTAGTGATTCCACTTACACAAGTTTTAATGTTGCTATCCTATGACAAAATTTTAGATAAAACCTAGGCCATGTTTCTAAGTTATTCCACATCACATTTTAGTTGTATCCTATAGTATGACACTAAAAATAGACATTCCAAGGACCTACAACCGCCTCGATACCAATCAGTAACACCCCATAAATCTAAACTGTTGTACAAGAACAGATCGACATTTCCTAAAACAGATAGTACGGAAGCAATTCGAATAGGAATAATATCACGACATCAAAACTAGAGACAACGAGTCTAATTCAACCAGGTATTAACCATAAATAAAACACATCTATAAAGGGACAACCATAAACGAGAACAAGTTTAAAGGGAACAACAATAGGTCTAAATGAAATAAAATTGCATCCAAGTAATGAATTATTTAAAACACTAGATCATGTGAGTCGTGATGACAACAGAAAATTTATTGTGTTGCTAGCCCACCCTTCATGCTTACGACTCACGTGCGCTACTCCGAAAACATCAAACAAAGCAAGTAGTGAGATTGGGTAATCTCAAAGAAGCGGAACAACTAATACAAATAAAACATCCACCATATATCTATCATTCCACATTCCTCATATACAATACCACATCAAAGAGTCCACATTCCTCATATACAATACCACATCAAAGAGTCCACACCACTTCAGTAAAAATGCATATGATTGATGCACATGCTTATGCCATGTTCCTCCTCACCGTGCCCTTTCTCAGGAACACACGGTGTTGTACTCCAGACTGATCGCTACGCCAAGCGTCGACAAACTTCCAATGCATGATTATGCAGTTAATGCTTCATGCATAAATACATTCATAACTTCCCACTCTGAATTCACATGCTTGCATACCATCAAATAACATGGATAGAATGCGAACATCATTGAGATAGAATATCTCCACAATTCATCTTGCAAACAACATCTTTCTTCATTCTTACTCATGATTCAAAAGCCAAACAACCACATCACAATGCAGGATAGGATATTGTAATCTCATAAACAAGTAGTTAAACCATGTAGGTGTGCTGCAATTAAGGTTTATATTGAAGACGAAACAAATAGCGAGTTATAGTTTAGCAAGACCGCTACTTCCACTTGCCTTTACCAACGTGGATGACGAACCTAGTTGCGTCCAGAAGGGGCACCACCTGTACAAGTATTATTTCAGTACATAGCGACATCACAAATGATCACATAACTCGAACACACGCTTCCTAATCCCCGTTCCCTTCTTAAGCGCCAAAAACCCCAATCTGTCCGGGTCAAACAGCATCACCCTCTCTTCACAATTTCGTATCTTTTTTTATACTATTCATAAAAATACAAAAAAATTACAGTAGCTATATATTGACGAGATCTACAACTTTCATTAAAGTCACAAATTTCAATTCCAATGTTAAATATGCCTAAACAACCGTCCAACACAGTGGACGAAATCTGTTTCCAGATTCTGTTCATCATATTCCAACAGCGATAACTCTCAGACCGATGCCCCGAAAATTCTGAAAAAATTACAGAAGCTAGGTATCGACGTTATCTACAACTTTCTAGTTATAGGTTTTTTCAGGAAAAATCATCTATGCCACGTAAAACGTAAAACAATCCGCGCTGCACAATCTTCCCTTCCAAAAACAGCACCACGTGAACATCTACCCTTCTCCCCCATCAAGATCCATCCAAACCACTCACCACCAGATCTAATACACTCCTAATCCCTAGGTAGAACAGGGGTAAAAGATTGGGAATTTTACCTTGAGTTCCCCCTTGCGAACCCACGAAGAACGCGCGACGATCCCCGTAACGGAAATCTGTTCGTCCTCCTCGCCTCCACGGATCCTCTTCTCGTTTTCTCCTTCGCGTTTCGTGGTGGATCTTGAGCCACCACGCAGGGGAGGAAGAGGAGGGGGTGCGGCTGCTAGGGGGGAGGAAGGGAGGTGCCTTAGGGTTTGGGGGGAGGGGGCGCCACTTAAAGGGGGAGGTGGGCCGGCCCACCAAGGCATGGGGAGGAGAGGGGGAAAAAGGAATTCCCGGCCCAGGCCCAGGTTGCCTCAGCCCAGCGGAAACTAGCCCAAAACTCCAATTTTTAATATTAAATTGCCGCATAATCTTCAATTATTTCATTCCCCGACAAAAACCCTCTTTCTTTCCGGAACAACCAAGAAAGAAAACCCTAGGATCGCTCTCAAATTCTAGGGCATCACAATAATCTCTGCAGAGATATAACTAAACTAATCGATTAGCCGTGCTCACAGTCATGAGCAGCTTGGAAAGTATTGTCAAGTATAGCTTTTGGGAATGGGATGGTTTTTGGAAAATGGTTGGCTTTGGTTTGGCTTGGGTTGGCGTGAGTCTGGTTGTTGGGAATGGTTTGGTATGGATGAATGGATTGTGGTTTACGGATTCTGGAAAATGGAAAGGTGTGGTTAAGGATTGGATTTGGATTGGTTAGATGTTGGTTTCGGTTAAAAGGTTGAACATTATTACTTTTATTGAAATTGTCTTTTAGTAATCTCGTTTCTAAATTGCGATTGTTGAATCTATTATCATATTACGAATAAAACTTGCTTTATGCACAAAAGGCTTAGTGTAGAAACCTGATTACCTTTGTCATAGCCTGCATTTCTATATACAATTTTCCATACACTAAAGTCTTGCGAGTACATACGTGTACTCACCGTTTGCTCTAACGGATTTTGGTTAGAGGAAGGTGAAGAAGGTAAGGCGGAAGATGTGCCCGACGAGTTGCAGTTCGACGTGGACACTGATGGTTTTTTGGTGGGTTAGCTGGTCTCCTTCCAACTAGTTGCCTGAGGGTGGAAGGCACACTACGGTTTCTTTTGGACTTCCGCTGGAGTTTATTTCATCTTTTGGACTTGTCCAGGCTGCAAAGCTGTAACTTGTAATTACTAAGTAAATGTAATAACTCTACCTTTCAGATGTATTAAATTTACCTTTGTATGGATATGATTCATCTTGAAAGACAACGTGTGGGTACTGGGCTACTGATCCAGGGAACTAGTACTATGCACACGGTTGCAGGAAGCTCAAATTGGGATCAATCGGTTGGCACATACACTTGCCTCGAGTGTAGCCGATCAATTGTCCTCGATCCGAGTACGGATTTGGTCTACCAGTCAGATGTGTTACGAGTTGCATTAATCTCTAGTCCGATGCAACAGTAATCACCCCGATTGTTAATCCGAATCCGGAGCCCCCACACTTGTCTTGTGTTACCATCGAGTTCCTGATCCAGCGCCTTACCCCATAAATTCACACCCCCTAAGATTATTGCCGACACGAAAAGTCGACAGTTGGCGCGCCAGGTAGGGGAAGCGCTAAGATCAATCTCGTCAAGCTTGATGGCCTCCTTCAACGACATCAACACCACCTTCGCTCCCGGCCAGATTTTCTACTTCGGGAGCCTAAGGTTCATCGCCGACGAACTCGGCAAACTGGCTCTCTCGGACCCAGACCAGATCCAATCTGGGAGGGTCTCCGACTGCTCTTCAGACTCAGATTAGATCAGATCCGGGGAGGACTCCAATGGCGTTTCTCCCGACTTCCCGTTCGGATCGGGGAAGGCCACGGCCATCTACTCAGGAGTAGAACGCCAGAGGCCCACTTCCCGACTCGGATACAGTGAACTGGAAAGCAACGCGAGGAGCCCCAATATTTTCCAGGGGATTTATATGATCAAGGACGAGCACTCCAACTCGGATTGCCGGCGAGATGCCGAAGGAGCGGCAGAGGCAGATCATCTTCGTTGTGAAGCCCAAGAAGCGTGCACTGGGTCTCTCCAAACCCGAGGCCACAACGTTAATGAAGATATTCTGCATGCTAAAATGGGGAGACAGTCCGTTTTCTGTACATCGCAGCAAAATAGTCACCACTAAAACACTTATTGATGAGGACGTCACTACCATGGATACGGCCACGCTTACACATCCAATTGAAACCAATGATGTAATACAAGGACCAATTACTTAAGCTCGTGCACGTCATTTCAATTACTAGGTGAATGAGTTCCTCAGGTTGCATACAAATAATTTAATGGATGAAATACTATTTAATCCTTGTAATGATTTTATTATCCTTAGGAACCAAAGGGGCACCAAGGCCCATGGGCCAAAATATGTTGAAGCAACGAGGCGCCAACCAAGATGGGCCAAGGAGGCTCCAAGGCCCACGGGCCAGAACATGTTGAAAGGAGGCCCAACCATGATGGGCCAAGGAGGCGCCAAGGCCCACGGGCCAGAACACCAACCATGATTGGCCAAGGCCCAAGCTGGTCTAAGAAGTTGTAACACCCCATAAATCTAAACTGTTGTACAAGAAAAATTCGACAGCATTTCCCCTAAAACAGGATAATACGAAAGCAATTCATAAAAACAAGGTCCATGATAAGCAATTCAAATAGGAATAATATCACGACATCAATACTAGAGACAACAAGTCTAAATCAACCAGGAATCAACCATAAACATAACACATCTCTAAAGGGACAACAAAATAACGAGAACAAGTTTAAAGGGAACAACAATGGGTCTATTTGTAATAAAATTTCATCCAACTAATGAATTATTTAAAGCACTAGATCATGTGAGTCGTGATGACATCAGAAAATTTATTGTGTTGCTAGCCCACCCTTCATGCTTACGACTCACGCAAGCGCTACACGAAAACATCAAAAGCGACAAGTAGTGAGATTGGGTAATCTCACAAGCGGAACAACTAATACAAATAACACATCCACCATATATCTAGCATTCCGCATTCCTCATATACAATACCACATCAAAGAGTCCACACCACTTCAAGAAATGCATATGATTGATGCACATGCTTATGCCATGTTCCTCCTCACCGTGCCCTTTCTCAGAACACACGGTGTTGTACGGCATTTGATCGCGCCACAAGGCGTCGACAAACTTCCAATGCATGATTATGCAGTTAATGCTTCATGCATGAATTCATTCATAACCCCTCTCAATGAGTCCACATGTTTGCATATCATCATATAGCATGGATAGAAAGCAAATATCATAGAGATGAAATGTTTAGACAATTCATCCGGTAAACAACATCATTCTTCACCTTACTCATGATTCATAGCTAAACCACAACATCACAATGCCAGTCAAGATATTGCAATCCTCAAAGCAAGTGATTAAACCATGTATGATTGCTGTAATTGGAGTTTATAGTGAAGGCGAAGCAAACAACAATGTATAGCTTAACAATACAACTACTTCCACTTGCCTTTACCGACGTGGGCGATGAACCTAGTTACGCCCAGCAGTGGCACCACCTGAACAAACATTATTTCAGTACATAGCGACATCACAATTCATCACACAATTCAAACACACCCTTCCTACTCCCCGATCCCATTTAAACGCCAAAAACCCCGATCTGCCCGGATCGAACAGCAGCACCCTCTCTTCCCAATTTCGTATCTTTTTTTCTACTCTTTAAAAAAATACAAAAAAATTACAGTGGCTAGATATTGACGATATCTACAACTTTCATGAAGGTTAAAAATTTCAATTCCGCTGTTAAACATGCCTAAACAACCGTCCAACATAGTGGACGAAATCTGTTTCCAGATTCTGTTCGTCATCTTCCAACAGCGATAACTCTCAGACCGACGCCCCAAAAATTCTTAAAATATTACAAAAGCTAGGTCACGATGTTATCTACAACTTTCTAGTTATAGGTTTCTACAGGAAAAATCGTCTAGGTTACGTAAAACGTGAAACAATCCGTGCTGCACAATCTCCCCTCTCAGAAACAGCACGACGTGAACAACTACCCTTCTCCCCCATCAAAATCCATCCAAACCAAACACCACCAGATCTAATACCCTCCTAATCCCTAGGTAGAACAGGGGTAAAAGATTGGAAATTTTACCTTGAGTTCTCCCTTGAGAACCCACAAAGATTGCGCGACGATCCCCGAAACTGAAATCTGTCCTCCTCTCGAATTTTCCTTCGCGAACCGCGGTGGATCCTCGAACCACCATGCTGGGAAGGAGAAGGGGAGGGGGCGGCTGCTTAGGGGAGGGAGTGGTGGCTGCCAAGGGGAGGAAGTGGTGGCGCCTAGGGTTTGGGGGAGGGGGTGGCGCCACTAAGGGAGAGTTGGGCCGGCCCACCAAGGCGTGGGGAGGGGGAAGGTGGGAAGGGAATTCCCGGCCCAGGCCCATGTTGCCTCAGCCCAGCTAAAACTAGCCCAAAACTCCAATTTTTTTAATATTAATTGCAGCATAAAACTCAATTATTTCATCTCCCAACATTTCCTTCATTCCTTCCGAAATCAAAACAAGGTATAAAAAACCCCCCTACGGTAACTCCCAAATTCTAAGGCATCACACTCTCCCCTCCTTAAAAGGTTTCGTCCCCGAATCAAAGACACACCAAAATCAACAACAAAGTCCCCAAGGGACAAAAGACTTCTTTGCAACACAAAACATTCGCACAAAGACTCAAACCGGAACAAACGACAAGCGAGTTCTCAAAACCAACAGTAGCGAGAAAATGTTGATTTAGCTCAACAGAGTGCAACCTCTTACGGTTCCACCTTCACTTCAATTCCCAAATAGACTATGAAAGAAAACGGTCTCGCACTCCTTAATCCAACTAATCTCCAGAAGAAAACGGTACCAGTCTCTAGAACCCTCTTCATCTCCCACGCACAAACGTGTTTTCACACCACAACCCCTCTACTGTGGTTCGCCGTATTCAAGACGACGACAAACCAGGTGAGACATACACTCCAAGACCACCAGCTATTTGAACAAACGAGGTTAGAACCTTGCAAAAAAATTGATCTTCAACAAAAAAACCAATACCCAACACTACCACCAAAAGGAAAGGCCTACTTTACAACCAGGGTCCTTAAACCCGCAAGAGACAGTAACAACCGAACAAAATCGCTATGGTTGACACAACCTCGCTCAACCTCAGCGACAGAAAGGTCCAATACACTCTGAAAAGGAAAAACAATTACTAGCAACCACCAAGTGGTCCACTAATAATTTAAACAGCCCCACCTAGGTACACATCAATGACCCAATTCTCTAAGAAGGTTTGGATTGAGTCATACACAACCTTCCTTTACTCTTCACTTTTAAACTGTTTACGATCATCTACCAGCAACATCTAATATCTTAGGTTATTGCCAACCCACACTAAATTCCTCTTTCTTAGAAGGTTTCGCCCTCGCATTCTTCCTTTCAAAGAATCAGAACCAAGGGTAGAATCATTGAGGAAGCTCAACCAAGACCCATGATCCCCAAATGATTCACATCCAACAACTCGAACTCCAAAGCGCTAAAAGCCACTTTGGAAAGAATTCGGCAACAACCCAAGAGTACTCATTTTATTTTATTTTTTTTATTTTCCTAAGCCAAATGCAAAGAAAGCTCAGATCTCTTACACCACAACCAACATATCAGAAGATATTCGTTCTTACTTCCCGTACTAGAAGGCAATTGAAATCTCGATTCAGGACATGCATGCAGCTTTCCAAGAGCACTCCGGATTAGTCATATATCCATATATGACTTTCTCATCGACCTGGCTCAACGACTCTTTTATCATTTAACATCTATAGACAATGTCATGTTTACTTTTCACCATTCATTCATCATGTAACAACACTATCGAATAGTCATTTACAAGACGACTTCTTCCTCTGTAACACATGAATAAAACTCGAATAACTCCGAGGATTGCGCTAATTCATATAAACTATGTCGGCAGATAGTTAACGATGAAGGCACCATATCGTATCAAAACCCACCAATGATAGAAAGCTAAACTTGCAAAACATCGCATTTTAACCAAAATCAACATTTTGGAAAGGAACATCGACTCCAAAGTCAAACATCTGCACAAACAACCGCCACAATTTTTTTTTCTCGAAAGAAAGGGAAATTCATTCCCAAAAGAGAACTCTTCACTAACCAAATTCACTTATGAAACACTCATATAATCCATCTTTTTGAAGCACTCGCAAACGTCACACACATCATGCAAATAAATCCAACTCTAGTGAAAAAGAGTTACAAATTAAATCTCAAGAGTTTCCAACACAACCCACTATGTCCATCTGCTTCCTTTAAAATTAATTCCAAAGATAATTCAGTCTGAACGCCGAAGGGCGCGATCCACTCAAAGACTTTTGGGTGTAAATCCATACTCATAGTGCAAACTAAACAAGTTAGCCAAATCCAAAGGTTGGCATTAATCACTACGAGTTTTAGGAAACTCAAACACAACAGAAGAAACACTTCGACAAAAAGTATTCAACCAAAATAGCAACCAACCAAACCAGTCCAAAAGGTTTTAGACACAGGCTCAGATGAAAGCCACCATATCTAGTATTCCACTATACTTACCATTTAAGCATTCAATATACACTATTTACTCATCGAAGCCTCAATATAATTCAACCAAAACTACATAACCAATTCTTTCTCTAGTTACCTTTCCCAACATTTATAAATACAGTTTATGATGATTAACAAAACGTCTTCCATTCTATACTACCTCATCATGATCCCCACAGACCAACACATCATATATCAATGTATTCTATATTTCAAACATAGTACTTCAACATATGCTTAAGCATGATCAACGTATCAATTTTATACCATCCATACATCAACATCTTGACAATTAAAACTTGTTCAATCAATAAAATTACTTCAACCAATAAGTATTATCTCTACAAGATAAAATTCGTAAACAGGATTCTAAGACATGCATTCATTAAGGTTAAAATCTTGCATCATGATTGTTATCCAATGTTCATCCCATCACAACATGAACTCGACATAATTCCACGCTTTTACACTTTTCTCTATTGGATCAATGGTTTCCAACAATTAACAACCCTACCAAGTCATCAATAACAACAAATGGGCATAAACATCAACCATCAACATTACTTTTGGCTACCCTATACATAGGTGATAACAAAATTACCACCACACAACATACTAGTAGGTTGCAACAACGTAAATAGCAATTCTAATCAACTTCCAAATTAAAGTTGCTAGTCAACACGATTAAATTTTCTCTATTAATCCGTTAGATTAGAACATCTTTAAACAACCAAAGAAAGTTTCTTTAACAATAACACATGATCTACCTCATCTTAATGTTCTAACCATGCATCATGGTTTAGAACCTTAAACATTATCGGGGGTCATAAGCACTTTTAAAGCAAAGCAACAGATTATAAGCATGTACATTAACACATTTAATCATCCCCACTATGGGGTACTCTACATCACTAGAGGTTCATTTAATCTTAAGCTAAAGGTAACAATTACACTTAATTGATTCAACTCGCAAATTAACTAAGGAGTACATCATTTCTATAAACCACATTGTTACATACTACATAACATGCTAAACAACAATTTTCACTTTTAACAATTAATTTCAGTCAAACGAATACTTACTTTATTTGCAGCATACCCTTTCCTACTGTGCATCCATGTGTGTCAGATTTTAAATTAGTGATTCCACTTACACAAGTTTTAATGTTGCTATCCTATGACAAAATTTTAGCTAAAACCTAGGCCATGTTTCTAAGTTATTCCACATCACATTTTAGTTGTATCCTATAGTATGACACTAAAAATACACATTCTAAGGACCTACAGCCTGGCTCTGATACCAACTGTAACACCCCATAAATCTAAACTGTTGTACAAGAAAAATTCGACAGCATTTCCCCTAAAACAGGATAATACGAAAGCGATTCATAAAAACAAGGTCCATGATAAGCAATTCAAATAGGAATAATATCACGACATCAATACTAGAGACAACAAGTCTAAATCAACCAGGAATCAACCATAAACATAACACATCTCTAAAGGGACAACAAAAAAACAAGAACAAGTTTAAAGGGAACAACAATGGGTCTATTTGTAATAAAATTTCATCCAACTAATGAATTATTTAAAGCACTAGATCATGTGAGTCGTGATGACATCAGAAAATTTATTGTGTTGCTAGCCCACCCTTCATGCTTACGACTCACGTGCGCTACTGAAAACATCAAAAGCGACAAGTAGTGAGATTGGGTAATCTCAAAAGCGGAACAACTAATACAAATAACACATCCACCATATATCTAGCATTCCGCATTCCTCATATACAATACCACATCAAAGAGTCCACACCACTTTAGTAAAATGCATATGATTGATGCACATGCTTATGCCATGTTCCTCCTCACCGTGCCCTTTCTCAGGAACACACGGTGTTGTACTGCACGGTCGCCAAGACGCCAAGGCCGACAAACTTCCAATGCATGATTATGCAGTTAATGCTTCATGCATGAATTCATTCATAACCCCTCTCAATGAGTCCACATGTTTGCATATCATCATATAGCATGGATAGAAAGCAAATATCATAGAGATGAAATGTTTAGACAATTCATCCGGTAAACAACATCATTCGTCACCTTACTCATGATTCATAGCTAAACCACAACATCATAATGCCAGTCAAGATATTGCAATCCTCAAAGCAAGTGATTAAACCATGTATGATTGCTGTAATTGGAGTTTATAGTGAAGGCGAAGCAAAGAACAATGTATAGCTTAACAATACAACTACTTCCACTTGCCTTTACCGACGAGGGCGATGAACCTAGTTACGCCCAGCAGTGGCACCACCTGAACAAACATTATTTCAGTACATAGCGACATCACAATTCATCACACAATTCAAACACACGCTTCCTACTCCCCGATCCCATTTAAACGCCAAAAACCCCGATCTGCCCGGATCGAACAGCAGCACCCTCTCTTCCCAATTTCGTATCTTTTTTCTACTGTTCAAAAAAATACAAAAAAAGTACACTAGCTATATATTGACGAGATCTACAACTTTCATGAAGGTCAAAAATTTCAATTCCGCTGTTAAACATGCCTAAACAACCGTCCAACGTAGTGGACGAAATCTGTTTCCAGATTCTGTTCGTTATCTTCCAAAAGAGATAACTCTCAGACAGACGCCCCAAAAATTCTGAAAATATTATAGAAGCTAGGTCGCGATGTTATCTACAACTTTCTAGTTATAGGTTTCTGCAGGAAAAATCGTCTAGGTCACGTAAAACGCGAAACAATCCGTGCTGCACAATCTCCCCTCTCAGAAACAGCACCACGTGAACAACTACCCTTCTCCCCCATCAAAATCCATCCAAACCAAACACCACCAGATCTAATACCCTCCTAATCCCTATGTAGAACAGGGGTAAAAGATTGGAAATTTTACCTTGAGTTCTCCCTTGAGAACCCACAAAGATTGCGCGATGATCCCCGAAACAGAAATCTGTCCTCCTCTCGAATGTTCCTTCTCGAACCGCGGTGGATCCTCGAACCACCGCGTTGGGAAGGAGAAGGGGAGGGGGCGGCTGCTTAGGGGAGGGAGTGGTGGATGCCAAGGGGAGGAAGTGGTGGCGCCTAGGGTTTGGGGGAGGGGGTGGCGCCACTAAGGGAGAGTTGGGCCGGCCCACCAAGGCGTGGGGAGGGGGAAGGTGGGAAGGGAATTCCCGGCCCAGGCCCATGTTGCCTCAAATTACCTACAACTAGCCCAAAACTCCAATTTTTTTAATATTAATTGCAGCATAAAACTCAATTATTTCATCTCCCAACATTTCCTTCATTCCTTCCGAAATCAAAACAAGGGAGAAAAAACCCCCCTACTGTAACTCCCAAATTCTAAGGCATCACAGAAGTAGTGGTGCTCACTCCTCTATGGTGCCATGATGGGCCTTAGTGCCTCCATGTCCCATCATGGTTGGGCCTCCTTGTTTCAACATGTTCTGGCGCATGGTCCTTGGCGCCTCCTTGGCCCATCATGGTTGGGCCTCCTTTCAACATGTTCTGGCCCGTGGGCCTTGGCGCCTCCTTGGCCCATCTTGGTTAGCGCCTCCTTTCTTCAACATATTCTGGCCTGTGGGCCTTGGTGCCCCCTTGGTTCCTAAGGACAATAAAATTATTACAAGGATTAAATAGTATTTCATCCATTAAATTATTTGTATGCAACCCGTGGAACGCATTCACCTGGTAATTGAAATGACGTGCACGAGCTCAAGTAATTGGTCCTTGTATTACATCATTAGTTTCAATTGGATGTGTAAGTGTGGCCGTATCCATGGTAGTGATGTCCTCATCACTTATCAACACCTTGAGCCTGATAATTGAAGCCTCTAAGACAGTTTAGTCACTCGGAAGGCGTGTTAGGGACAAAAAGGCCATGAGCCAAGTTCCGGTGCTCGGGGGCTAGACAAGTCGGGCTGATCTCCGGTATCCAAATGGATATAGCTTCGGTGCGCCCCAAGTCAGGCTGATCTCCGGTATCCTGATGGATATAACTACGGTGCGCCCCAAGTCGGGCTGATCTCCAGTATCCTAATGGATATAGCTTCGGTGCGCCCCAAGTCGGGCTGATCTCGAGTATCCTAATGGATATAGCTTCGGTGCGCCCCAAGTCGGGTTGATCTCCGGTATCCTGATGGATATAGCTACGGTGCGCCCAAGTCGGGCTGATCTCTGGTATCCTAATGGATATAGCTTTGGTGCACCCCAGGTCGGGCTGATCTCCGGTATCCTAATGGATATAGCTTCGGTACGCCCCAAGTCGGGCTGATCTTCAGTATCCTAATGGATATAGCTACGGTGCGCCCCAAGATAGGCTGATCACCAGAATCCCAGTAATCATATTGGGTATCACCTGTGACATACCCCATGTCGAGCCAATCGCTGGCTACCGCAAGATGGAGCCTGATGAATTGATTTTAAGTAATCATCTCCGAGGGTGTGTCCCATGCTGGGTAATCTGATGTGCATCGTGGCAGTTGGATACAAGTACCACTCGGCCAAGATTTATTCAAATTTTGGTGCTATCCAAGATGGGCTGATCACCAAGTATCATAATGACTACATTGAGTATCACTTGGGATTTTCGACTGATGGAGCTTTATCAAGTTCTTTACAATTTCCCTGCTTGCAACTAAGCACTTGGCATCAATGGAAGACCAGTCGGGAAGCTGTGCTAAAAGACTGGGAGGACTCGGCATGAAGTAGGACTCAGCTGACGGAAACCTAAGAGATGGCAACTCAATTGTAAAGCACTCGGGGCTACTGTGGAGTATATAGACCCCAGGTATTCACACGATAGGCTGCAAGGACAAACCAAGAGGGGGCGTCCCAAGACGGCTGTAAGAGATCGGGTATTAATTGGACTCTCACCATCGTACCCTACAAGTAAGGACAAAAGATGGTAACTAACTATTGTTAGGAAAGATATGATTGTAATTCCAAATGCTAGCATTGCTTGCGGGAAGGGTTAGAGATAAAACCTATCCTGTAATTAATGGGGATTCCCCCCTTGTAACCAACTCGAACTCTCCGCCCCCTCTCTTTATAAGGGGGGCGGGTTCCCTGGAAGCGAGAGACCACGCAATCCCAGAACACAGGACTAGGGTATTACCTCCACCATAGAGGGCCTGAACCTGTCTAAACTCTTGTCTTGTGTTACCATCGAGTTCCTGATCCAGCGCCTTGCCCCATAAATTCATAGCCCCTAAGATTATTGCTGACACCAAACGTCGACAGGCTGTTTTGGGCCTTGTAAGCATGTGGGGGGCCAAGCCGAGGTTGTGTGTGCCCCCCTCTAGCCGTATACAACCCTAGCCCTTCCCCCTCATGCCCCTTCCTATCATATATTGTGTAGCTACTGTCGGGACCCCGAATTTGCAAATCCGGACCCTCTGTGTTTTCAGCACTAGTCCAGGAACGCGCTAGTGCACACAGTCTTAACATCGGTAAATATCACAATCATACCAAACGATACCAATAAAGTACTTTATTTAAATAACCAAACTGGTTACTCGACCTTATGGCCAAGTTACAAAATGTATGCCTCGCAAGGCGAAACTTATTCAGAGAAAAATAATAGCAGCGGAAAATAAGATAACCGTGGCGCCATCCAAAGATACCACAGGCAACCGATCGGGCTCGCATCCCTAAGTAGACGGATCTTCTTGGAGTTCCTCCTCCAAAGCTGGTGTAACCTCCTCTTCAACTGATATTGTGTTGAGGCAAGGGTGAGTACTTGGTACTCAGCAAGTCATGCACAGAATGCAGGCTAATATACTATATGCATGGCTTGGTACAAAGGAATAGCTTAAGGAATATTTGCAAGAAACAAAGATTTGACAAGTAACATAAATAGATTCGAAGCGGTAGAAACAAGTAAAGCATAAATAACTTTTCAATAAGTTTAATAAACATTTTTCCCCATCCTAAACCATATCTCCATCATCTCCGTTATTAAACCATTCCAACCTTTCAAACCGGGTTATTTTCGTAAAATCTAACCCTTGATCAGTAATTCCGAGCATTGTCCAAGATCGTGGACTCGGCTTATTTAAATAGATTCTAAACTCTGCAGAGGTTATGCACTTTACCCACAAGATACAGTCAAACACCACAAAGGCGAGTTCAGTAACAAAGCCTTTCGGAAGCCTCAAACAACACAGTGGTCCTCTCAGGTTCGTGCTCTACACCATCCCTTCCCTTAGCCAAGGCGAAGTATGGGACCAACACACCGTTAGATGGGTACCTGGCCACAGCCACGATACGCTCCCCCGTACAATCACACAAACGGTGTAACTGACACCCTGAGGCTCCACAAGTGAGTCCTTAGCGACTTAGTCAACTAGGGCCGTCCCATTCCAGCCATGTGGTTGCAAGTATGACCCAGTTCAAAGGCTTGCAAGGTTAAGTCCTTAGAGTGACCAGGGCAAGACTACCCGAAGAACCAAATCAACATTCCCAATGCCACAACTGCTCACTGATTACTCTTGCCACATGCCCTGGCCGAAATCATTTATCAAACCCAGCTTGATTACCATGCACCACGTGCCATCAACATCACATGATACTTTTCCAAAACAGGTTCAATATATCATTAAGTCAATATTAACATTTGATTATCCAAAATCATGTCATGAGCACGAAAGTGTGTCTAAGCGATACTACAACGATCTAAACCCATGTTGGCGATTTAATAATGTCCAACTAGTAATCCACAACTAGGGTGACAAAGGGTCATGGCACATACTTAAGTAATCAAGGTGTCATATAGCAAATTGGTATTTATCTAATCCCCATGTTTAAGCAAAGTATGTTTCTAATTGAACTAGCATGCAATAGTTTAAATCAAAATAGATTTCGAAATAGGATCAACATGGTCAAAGCACAACTTGCCTTCAAAAAGCACTTGCTCTTGGTCTTGAGTTGGATCCTGAGTCAACACTTCTCCTTCGAATCCTTCCCAGACTTCAACGCTCTACTCGTAAAGCGTGCAAATAGCAATACACAAATAAACAATAGGCAAAAACATCCCAAAACTCCAAATAAAACCCATAAACAGAGAGAACATAATTTTCTGGATTTTTAGAAACTGGAATCGTCAAATTTGGAGTTAAAACGCAAAAGTTATGATTTATTAAAGTTTAAATAATCAATTAAATAATATTACAGAGAAAAACTTTAGTCCAAAAATTAAATAAAATTCATATTTAGGTAGATCTCAATTTTATACAAATTTAGAAATTTGAATCACTCAATTCGGAGTTGAAACGCAAAAGTTATAAGCGTTTGAAGTTTGAATCTAAATTTGAATCAATATTTCGAATTAATAAATCATTTTCTTTTTCGGAAATTAATTATTGCGTCGGCAGGACACGTGGCAGCCTCTCGATTGGTTGGGTGACGCCAACCGTCCATAGACTCGGTCCACGCCGGCTTGGGTCCACCGTGGACTCGGTCCCACGACTCTACGTGTCGACATGTGGGCCCACTCGGTGACGTCATCGGCCCGACGTCGGCGAGGCGAGCCGCAGTCTTGACATGTGGGACCCACCGTGACGTCATTGCTGACGTCAGCACTCGGCTGGAACAACCGCTGACATGCGGGCCCGCCATGACGTCAGCGTGACGTCATGGTGTGGTTTGGCCGAGCGTGACCACGCTGCCCAGCGTGTCGGCGTCACGCAGCATCTGGCCGGCGCGTCGGTCCAACTTCCCGGACACGTGGCTCAATCTCGGCCGTTGATTTGAAAATCAACGGCGCGGATTAGATCCAGTGTTGACGCCGTTTGGGTTAACGCATTGATTTCGACCGCTGGATCTAGATCCGACGGTGGAGATTGGATCTAGGATTTGGAACGGGATCTCACCGTGCGATGACGTGGCGTGATCTCGAGCGTTGGATCTTGATCGGACGGCTGAGAGAGCTTGCGGTCCGGCGATGGCTTGCGGCGGCGCTGGCTCACCGGCGCGGAGGACGACGACCTTGCCGACGGCGTTTCTGGCGCGCTCCGGCGGCGAGAGATCCTTCGCGCGCCTCGCCGCGGTGAGTCCGGACCGGGGTCAACGGGCGGCAGAGGACGATGGACGGCGATAACGCAATAAAACAGCGGCGGAGCGCCACGGCAACTCCGGCGAGCGATTGCGGTGAACGGTGGCGCTCCGGCGACGTTGTCTGGAGTCTGGTGCGCGCTGAAGTCTAGGTCACGGCCGTGGTGGCGGCGCATTAAATAGCAGCCTCGGCGTCAGTAAACGCACGGAGACCGAGGTCGACACGGTTCGGCGGAGTCCGGCGGCGCAGAGAGGGTGGCGTGGCAGCGCCCGCGGCCGTTGGATCTCGATCCAACGGTGCGCGAGTTTGGGTCCGGGTCGGACTCGGGCGAGCTGGCTGGCTCGGTCGGCTCGGGCTCGGTGACGTGGCTCAATCGTGGCCGTTGGATCAAGATCCAACGGTCACGCGGTTAGGGCTCGGCCGAGTGGGTTCGGTCGAGTCACGTGGCTCGGGTCGGACTCGAACTCGAGTCTGACTCGGGCTCGGTCGGATGAACAGTAACCGACTCGGTTTGGATTTCCAGCGATTTAATATTTAAAATAATTCCCAGTAATTCATTTAATTCATTAAAAATAGCAAATGACTCAGAAAAATTCCAGAAAAATTCTGGAAAATACTTTGGATCATTTTGGACTCAAATAAAATATTTCCAACAAAATTTTATTTGCAAAATTAAATTCTTTAATTATTTCAAAATGGAATAAATTCAAATAAATTCCAAATAAATCCAAATAAATTCCTCAAAATCCCAAAATTCCCCCAAAGTGTCAAATCACACATGAATTTTAGAAAAGCAAAATTTTGGGATGTTACAAACCTCCCCCCCTTAATAGAATCTCGTCCCCGAGATTCAGGGCTTACTAAAGGAATAGGTTTGGAAACTCCTTCTTCAAATCCTCTTCGCGCTCCCAAGTCGCTTCGCTTTCTTCATGGTTGCTCCACTGAACTCTACAAAAACGGGTTGACTTGTTTCTAGTTTCTCGATCCATTGTGTCCAGAATCCTCACGGGATACTCCTTATAAGTCAAATCCTCTTGCAACTCAATTGATTCTAACGGTGTCTGTTCCTCAGGAACTCGGAGACACTTCTTCAACTGGGATACATGGAACACATCATGCACTCCTGCCAACGACTGTGGCAACTCCAGCTGATAAGCAACTTCGCCTCTGCGACTCAAAATCTTAAATGGTCCAACATAACGGGGTGCGAGTTTCCCTTTGGCATGGAACCTCTTAACTCCCCTGAGAGGCGTAACTCTGAGGTAAACAAAGTCTTCTGGTTCAAAACTCAAGTCTCGGCGACGATTGTCAGCATAACTCTTCTGCCGAGATTGGGCGATCTTCAATCTTTCCCTAATCATGGCGATCTGCTCTTCAGCCTCTTGAAGAATATCAGGTCCGAAGACACGGCGCTCGCCGGTCTCATTCCAATTCAAAGGCGTCCGACAGGGTCGACCATACAGTGCCTCAAAAGGTGACATCTGTAAACTAGCCTGATAACTATTATTGTAACTGAACTCGGCATACGGTAAACTCTTATCCCAAGAGGTAGCATAAGCTAATGCACAAGCTCTCAACATATCCTCCAGAATCTGGTTGACTCTTTCGGTCTGTCCATCCGTCTGTGGATGATAAGTCAGATCTTGAAGTTCAAACGGGTTCCCATGGCTTCATGCAACTTATTCCGTAACCTTGAGGTAAATTGGGTACCTCGTCCTGATACAATCCTCTTTGGCACTCCGTGCAAACAGACAATCTGATCATGTACAATTCCGCTAATTTATCTCCGAGTAAGTGGTCTTCACGGGATAAAATGGGCTACTTTAGTCAAGCGATCCACTATAACCCATATGGAGTCATAACCTCCTTGAGTCTTCGGCAAACCGGTAATGAAATCCATTCTCGATTTCCTCCCACTTCCACTCAGTATTTTCAGCGGTTGTAGCAATCCTGCTGGTCTCGATGCATCGCCTTGACTCTCGGCATACATCGCACAAGGCAACATGCTCGGCAACTTCACGTTTCATACTCGCCACCGTAATCTCTCCTTGAGATCCCGATACATCTTGGCGCTTCGGGATGAATTGAGTACTTGGAGTCATGGGCTTCCTCGAATCACCGCTTTAACTCCTTTTGTTAGGCACACAAATGCGATCCTTCATCCACAACGTGCCTTGCTCATCCAACTTGAAGTCCTCTGCCTTGCCTTCCTCCTTGATAAACTTAATCCTCGCGGATCTTGTCATCATCCTTCATCCTTCTCGGATCTGATCCTCTAGGGTAGGCTTTACTTCCAATGCGGCCACGAATCCGCTTAGGTACAACCTCAATCTTCATTTTCTGAAAATCCTCACATAACTCATCCCGACTTGTGGCTAGCAACGTACTCACGGTATGACTTTTCCGACTCGAGCATCGGCTACTACGTTGGCCTTCCGGGATGGTAATGGATTCCAACATTATAGTCCTTGATTAACTCCAACCATCTCCTCGCCTCATATTCAGATCCGACCGGGTGAATATGTACTTAAGGCTCTTATGATCCGTATATACTTCACATCTGTTTCCAATCGAGATAGTGACGCCATATCTTCAAAGCATGCACTACGGCAGCCTAACTCTAGGTCATGTGTCGGGTAATTCTCCTCATGCGGCCTCAATCGCCTTGATGCATAAGCGGCGACCTTTCCATTCTCGTGACAAGACACATCCAAGTCCTTGGCGCGATGCGTCACAATAAATATCGAAGCTTTGAGCAACATCAGGTAGAACTAACACCGGTCTTGATGTCAATCGCTTCTTCAGCTCTGAAATCCTTTCTCACATTCTCAAGCGTCCATGCAAACTTCTTTTCCTTCTTCAAAGAATTGCGTAAGAGGTTTCGCAATTGTCGAGAAGCCTTCGATGAAGCGGCGGTAGTACCCTGCCATTCCAAGGAAACTCCGAATCTGGGTCACCGTCTTTGGTCGCTCCCAATGTAACACGCCTTCTACTTTGCTTGGATCTACTGGCGACTCCTTCTTCAGTCATTACATGTCCAAGAAACTCCACCTTGTCCTTCCAAAATCACACTTCTTGAACTTGGCGAAAAGTTGTCGTTCCTCGACTTTTCCAAAACTCGCCTTAAGTGTTCGGCATGTTCATCCTCTGTCTTGGAGTAGATTAGGATATCGTCTATGAACACGACGACAAACTTGTCCAAATATTCCATGAACACCTTGTTCATCATATTCATGAAATAAGTGGCGCATTCGTCGACCCAAAGGACATAATCAGAAACTCGTAATGTCCATATCTTGACGAGAATGCGCCTTGAATATCTTCTGATCGGATCTTCAACTGATGGTATCCCGATCTCAGATCAATCTTGGAGAAAACTCCGGCTCCTCTTAACTGATCAAACAAATCATCAATCCTGGGTAGCGGATACTTATTCTTCACGGTGACTTCATTGAGTGCACGGTAGTCAATGCACATCCTGAAACTCCCGTCCTTCTTCTTGACAAATAAAACTGGTGCTCCCCACGGCGACGAACTCGGTCTGATAAATCCTTTCTCCATTAACTCTTCTAGCTGTTTCTTCATCTCTACCAACTCCTCGGTGGACATCCGATAGGGTCTCTTTGCTATCGGTGCTGTACCAGGTACAAGCTCTATCACAAACTCTATGTCCCTGTCTGGCGGCATACCAGGTAGATCTTCGGGAAAAACATCGGGGTACTCATTCACTACTGAGACATCCTCTATGCTGATTGCCTTGGTACTGTTAACCATCAACTGTCCATCTCTAACTGCAGTGGCTTGAAATTCCACCTTCTTTCCACACGGGCTCTCAACTGAGATAGTCCTTCGTCCACAATCCAATACGGCCTTGTGCTTGGATAACCAATCCATTCCCAATATGACGTCTAAGGTCCGGGTCTCCAAAATTATAAGGTTTGCTAGGAACTCTATTCCACCTATCAAGATTCTCACCTAACATCCTACTTTCGTTCGGAGTTCTAACCAGGGGTTTGAACTAAAAGCATGCACTTAAGTCTTGCAATCCTCAAATCATTTCTAGTAGCAAAGCCTTGCGAAACAAACGAATGCGAAGCTCCGAGTCAAACAAAATCATGCGGTGTATCGAAGTTAACAAGTAACTTACCCAAGACGACGTCCGTAGCATTCTGCAGTGCATCTGCGGTGACATGGTTGACTCGGCCTCTCACCACGGTGCAGGGTGTGGCTCCTGGTGTCGGGCGCCCTAGCTGGGTGGTTCCTAGATTGAAGCGAATCGGGTCGCTCTCGCTGTCTTCCTTGGACAAGCTGTTGGCAAAGTGTCTGGCTCGTTGCGATTGTAGCGGCGTCTCACGGTTCCTTTGCCGATCGCCTCGAGTAAGCGTTTCTAGCGGGGCCGGGTCCAGTAGTTTTGATTGACAGGTCTTGGTGCTTTGAGGATGGTGTCCTTGTTGCACTCTGTGGTTGGAATCAAGAATTGATTTGGTGCAACTCTCGGCGCCATGTTGCGTTCCTGGCGTGATCCTTGCCGTTGCATCCTGCGCTTCGGTTCTCATCCAGTTCCTTGCGCTTGTCCTCAAGAATAAGCGCCTTATTCACCAACTCTTGGAAATCTGGAAGGTGTGGGTGATCAACCCCACTTGCAATCCTGAGTTAAGTCCCTTCATAAAACGAGGTATGCGGATTTATCCGTCGCTACATCCTCAAAGCGTGGCGTGCTAGCTGTGTGAACTTGTTCGTAGTCGGCCACCGGCTGATTACCTTGCTTGATGCTCGACTCCTCCTTCTTAAGGTGCCTGATTCCTTAAGGCACGTGATCTTTGTCGGAATGCAGTGAACTCTTCCCAAGTGATATCTTGAGGGTTCTCTGCGTGGCACGTAGTTCTCCCACCATTCGGCCGTTCCTTCCAGCTGATGAGAAGCGTAGAGTACCTTCTCATTCCCTATGCATTGAGCTATGTGTAGCTTCCTCTCGATTGATCTTAACCAATCATCGGCCTCCAATGGATTGGCATTCCCCGAGAAAGTGGGTGGGTGAGTCCTCATGAACTCGACAGCCTTGTATTCTGGCGTGGTCACTGATTAACTTGATTAGCGATGGCCTGAGCAAAGGACGTGCTGCATTTGTTGCATCATAGCATGCATCAATCGAGTCTGGGCAGCAAGAAAAGCTCCAAATTCTGCATATCAATCAAGCGGTCTTTGGTGCTCCATCATTGGGGTTTTCTGCTGGGCGAGAACCACTCCCATTGCCTTCAAAGTTTCCACGGGTGTTCACCATCTGTCGATTTGATCTAGGTTTAGAGATGAGAGGGAAACAAGAATAGACAAGTAATATGGAACTTATGCGGGGCGAAAGGGGTAACTTTAAGGTCCAACTTTATTATTAATAACTTGGTATGGCTGCTTACAATGCCTAAGGGCCTTGCAACACATACGCACACTCGACAAACAAAGCAAATCCAAATCGAACTAACTCACGGAGTCTAACGCCTAAAGGGTGACTCTTTATTCTATGACGCGACTCGGCGAAGGAGTCTCACTATAGAACCTATGCTCACTCATCGAGAAAACCTCCACGGCCTGGAGTGCAGGTCTTTGTGGCATAGGCGCCGAAACTTGATCGCCATGTCCAATGATCGTGTCCTCTGTGGTAGTCGAAGAAGCGATGTCCTCATCGAGATCTGACTCCTCCGGATCGGCTCGTGTAGCTCGAGCAATCGCTCTGGGTCCAGTCCGCATAAGGTCATCTCCAACTCGTCAATCCTTCGTAGAAGGTGTGCCACATACTCTTGAGCTTCCCGCCATCTGTTCTTCTCTGCCGTGATCTCCTTGCGGGCCTTCTGTAGCTCCTTGCTTGTATTATCTAGTACATCCTCCTGGCGACGACAAATCGTGCCAACCGTGTAACCGTGGCATCCTCATCCTGAATCTCCTTCGGTCAAGAAGGTTATCGCTGCGCGGATGGTAGCGGAACACCGTACTCTCAATTCTCTGGCGTAGATACGGGTAATGTGCCGCATTGCTCGTCGTGATACTTCTTGGATACCCATCCGCATTGTAGATCTCCTGGCGGTGCGGTGTATCGAGCGATTGCACTGGGCCCTTCTTCCTAGCAGTACCTCAATCCTCACGTCACAAGCCTTGATCAATCCCGCTTGTCTGATCACTTCCACTTGGTATTGCGGCTTCTCAAAATCCCCGAGAGTCTGAGCATATGCCAAAGTTCCATGGCGTGACCAACTCCCGAGATCAACGTAGTTGAACTCTTCCTCCATCTGTCACAAGAGTGCTTTACGTAAGAACTCGAATTTTTAAATTGTGACAAGGTAAGGGAAAATTTCAGCAAGAGACAAGAAAGAGAGAAGGGATAAGTCGAGATGTCATTTCTTATCTTGAAAAATTTTTAGCTTTAGAAAATAGGTTTTATCCTCACTACGACCATTCTAGCTAGGGTTGAGCCTACGTCAAGTATGGCTCGATACCACCTCTGTCGGGACCCGAATTTGCAAATCCGGACCCTCTGTGTTTCAAAGACTAGTCCAGGAGCAGCTAGTGCACACAGTCTTAACATCGGTAAATATCACAATCATACCAAACGATACCAATAAAGTACTTTATTTAAATAACTAAATCAAGTTACTCGACCTTATGGCCAAGTTACAAAATGTATGCCTACTTAAGGCGAAACTTATTCAGAGAAAAATAATAGCAGCGGAAAATAAGATAACCGTGGCGCCATCCAGATACCACAGGCAATCTGACCGGGCTCGCATCCCTAAGTAGACGGATCTTCTTGGAGTTCCTCCTCCAAAGTGGTGTAACCTCCTCTTCAAGCGATATTGTGTTGAGGCAAGGGTGAGTACTTGGTACTCAAAGAAGTCATGCAATGCAATCTGAGGCTAATATACTATATGCATGGCTTGGTACAAAGGAATAGCTTAAGGAATATTTGCGATAAAACAAAGATTTGACAAGTAACATAAATAGATTCAAAGCGGTAGAAACAAGTAAAGCATAAATAACTTTTCAATAAGTTTAATAAACATTTTCCCCATCCTAAACCATATCTCCATCATCTCCGTTATTAAACCATTCCAACCTTTCAAACCAAAGTTATTTTCGTAAAATCTAACCCTTATTTGTAATTCCCGAGCATTGTCGATCACCGTGGACTCGGCTATTTAAATAGATTCTAAACTCTGCAGAGGTTATGCACTTTACCCACAAGATACAGTCAAACACCACAAAGGCGAGTTCCTCAGTAACAAAGCCTTTGGAAGCCTCAAACAACACAGGTGGTCCTCTCCTGTTCGTGCTCTACACCATCCCTTCCCTTAGCCAAGGCGAAGTATGGGACCAACACACCGATTAGATGGGTATCGGCCACGACCACGATACGCTCCCCGTACAATCACACAAACGGTGTAATCGACACCCTGAGGCTCCACAAGTGAGTCCTTAGCGACTTAGTCAACTAGGGCCGTCCCATTCGACCATGTGGTTGCAAGTATGACCAGTTCAAAGGCTTGCAAGGTTAAGTCCTTAGAGTGACCAGGCAAGACTACCCGAAGAACCAAATCAACATTCCCAATGCCACAATCGCCCACTGATTACTCTTGCCACATGCCCGGCCGAAAATCATTATCAAACCCGCTTGATTACCATGCACCACGTGCCATCAACATCACATGATACTTTTCCAAAACAGGTTCAATATATCATTAAGTCAATATTAACATTTGATTATCCAAAATCATGTCATGAGCACGTAGCAGGTCTAAGCAGTATACTACAACGATCTAAACCCATGTTGGCGATTTAATAATGTCCAACTAGTAATCCACAACTAGGGTGACAAAGGGTCATGGCACATACTTAAGTAATCAAGGTGTCATATAGCAAATTGGTATTTATCTAATCCCCATGTTTAAGCAAAGTATGTTTCTAATTGAACTAGCATGCAATAGTTTAAATCAAAATAGATTTCGAAATAGGATCAACATGGTCAAAGCACAACTTGCCTTCAAAAAGCACTTGCTCTTGGTCTTGAGTTGGATCCTGAGTCAACACTTCTCCTTCGAATCCTTCCGGCACTTCAACGTCTACTCGTAAAGCGTGCAAATAGCAATACACAAATAAACAATAGGCAAAAACATCCCAAAACTCCAAATAAAACCCATAAACAGAGAGAACATAATTTTCTGGATTTTTAGAAACTGGAATCGTCAAATTTGGAGTTAAAACGCAAAAGTTATGATTTATTAAAGTTTAAATAATCAATTAAATAATATTACAGAGAAAAACTTTAGTCCAAAAATTAAATAAAATTCATATTTAGGTAGATCTCAATTTTATACAAATTTAGAAATTTGAATCACTCAATTCGGAGTTGAAACGCAAAAGTTATAAGCGTTTGAAGTTTGAATCTAAATTTGAATCAATATTTCGAATTAATAAATCATTTTCTTTTTCGGAAATTAATTATTGCGTCAGCAAGGACACGTGGCAGCCTCTGATTGGTTGGCTGACGTCAACCGGTCCATAGACTCGGTCCACGCTCGGCTTGGGTCCACCGTGGACTCGGTCCACGACTCTACGTGTCGCTGACATGTGGGCCCACTCGGGTGACGTCATCGCTGACGTCAGCGGGGACTCAGCCCACGGTGCTGACATGTGGGACCCACCGTGACGTCATTGCTGACGTCAGCACTCGGCTGGAACAACCGCTGACATGCGGGCCCGCCATGACGTCAGCGTGACGTCATGGTGTGGTTTGGCCGAGCCGCTGACACGCGGGCTGTGTCGGCGTCACAGCAGACGTCTGGCCCGACGCGTCGGTCCAACTTCCCGGACGCGTGGCTCAATCTCGGCCGTTGATTTGAAAATCAACGGCGCGGATTAGATCCAGTGTTGACGCGTTTGGGTTAACGCATTGATTTCGGACCGTTGGATCTAGATCCGACGGTGGAGATTGGATCTAGGATTTGGAACGGGATCTCACCGTGCGATGACGTGGCGTGATCTCGAGCGTTGGATCTTGATCGGACGGCTGAGAGAGCTTGCGGTCCGGCGATGGCTTGCGCGGCGCCGCTCACCGGCGCGAGGACGACGACCTTGCCGACGGCGTTTACGCGCTCCGGCGGCGAGAGATCCTTCTGCGCGTCTCGTCGCGGTGAGTCCGGATCTGGGGTCAACGGGCGGCAGAGGGCGATGGACGGCGACGAACGCAATAAAATCAGCAGCGCGGGCGTCACGGCAACTCCGGCGAGCGATTGCGGCTGAACGGTGGCGGCTCCGGCGACGTGGTCTAGGTCTACGGGTGCGCGCTGAAGTCTAGGTCACGACCGTGGTGGCGGCGCATTAAATAGCAGCCTCGGCGTCGGTAAACGCCACGAGACCGAGGTCGACCTGATTCGGCAGTGAGTCGGCGGCCTGCAGAGAGGGTGGCGTGGCAGCGCCGCGGCCGTTGGATCTCGATCCAACAAGGTCGCGAAGTTTGGGTCGGTCGGACTCGGCGGTGGTGGCTCGGTCGGCTCGGGCTCGGTGGCGTGGCTCAATCGTGGCCGTTGGATCAAGATCCAATACACGCGGTTAGGCTCGGCCGAGTGGGTTCGGTCGAGTCACGTGGCTCGGTCGGACTCGAACTTCGAGTCGACTCGCTCGATCGGATGAACAAGAATGTAACTTCGGTTTGGATTTCCAATGATTTAATATTTAAAATAATTCCCGATAATTCATTTAATTCATTAAAAATAGCAAATGACTCGGAAAAATTCGAAAAATTCTGGAAAATACTTTGGATCATTTTGGACTCAAATAAAATATTTCCAACAAAATTTTATTTGCAAAATTAAATTCTTTAATTATTTCAAAATGGAATAAATTCAAATAAATTCCAAATAAATCCAAATAAATTCGAGAAAATTCCAAAATTCACCAAAGTGTCAAATCACACATGAATTTTAGAAAAGCAAAATTTTGGGATGTTACAAACCTCCCCTTAATAGAATCTCGTCCCGAGATTCGTGGCTTACTAAAGGAATAGGTTTGGAAACTCCTTCTTCAAATCCTCTTCGCTCCCAAGTCGCTTTCTTCATGGTTGCTCCACTGAACTCTACAAAAACGGGTTGACTTGTTTCTAGTTTCTCGATCCATTGTGTCCAGAATCCTCACGGGATACTCCTTATAAGTCAAATCCTCTTGCAACTCAATTGATTCTAACGGTGTCTGCATTCCTCGGGAACTCGGAGACACTTCTTCAAGTAGGATACATGGAACACATCATGCACTCCCGCCAACGATCGTGTGGCAACTCCGGTGATAAGCAACTTCGCCTCTGCGACTCAAAATCTTAAATGGTCCAACATAGCAGAGTGCGAGTTTCCCTTTGGCATGGAACCTCTTAACTCCCCGAGAGGCGTAACTCGAGGTAAACAAAGTCTTCTCGTTCAAAACTCAAGTCTCGCGACGATTGTCGCGATAACTCTTCTGCCGAGATTGGGCGATCTTCAATCTTTCCCTAATCATGGCGACCGCTCTTCACCTCTTGAAGAATATCAGTCCGAAGACACGGCGCTCGCCGGTCTCATTCCAATTCAAAGGCGTCAGGCGAGTCGACCATACAAAGGCCTCAAAGGTGACATCGTAAACTAGCACGATAACTATTATTGTAACTGAACTCGGCATACGGTAAACTCTTATCCCAAGAGGTAGCATAAGCTAATGCACAAGCTCTCAACATATCCTCCAGAATGGTTGACTCTTTCTGGTCTGTCCATCCGTCTGCATGGATGATAAGTCATCTTGAAGTTCAAACGGGTTCCCATGGCTTCATGCAACTTATTCCGTAACCTTGAGGTAAATTGGGTACCTCTCGTCCGATACAATCCTCTTTGGCACTCCGTGCAAACAGACAATCCTGATCATGTACAATTCTGCTAATTTATCTCCCGAGTAAGTGGTCTTCACGGGGATAAAATGGGCTACTTTAGTCAAGCGATCCACTATAACCCATATGGAGTCATAACCTCCTTGAGTCTTCGGCAAACCGGTAATGAAATCCATTCCGATTTCCTCCCACTTCCACTCGTATTTTCACGGTTGTAGCAATCCTGCTGGTCTCTCGATGCATCGCCTTGACTCTCTCGGCATACATCGCACAAGGCAACATGCTCGCAACTTCACGCTTCATACTCGCCACCGTAATCTCTCCTTCAGATCCTGATACATCTTGGCGCTTCCAGGATGAATTGAGTACTTGGAGTCATGGGCTTCCTCCAGAATCAGCCGCTTTAACTCCTTTTTGTTAGGCACACAAATGCGATCCTTCATCCACAACGTGCCTTGCTCATCCAACTTGAAGTCCTCTGCCTTGCCTTCCTCCTTGATAAACTTAATCCTGCGGATCTTGTCATCATCCTTCTGTCCTTCTCGGATCTGATCCTCTAGGGTAGGCTTTACTTCCAATGCGGCCACGAATCCGCTAGGTACAACCTCAATCTTCATTTTCTGAAAATCCTCACATAACTCATCCTGACTTGTGGCTAGCAACGTACTCACGGTATGACTTTTCCGACTCAGAGCATCGGCTACTACGTTGGCCTTCCCGGGATGGTAATGGATTCCAACATTATAGTCCTTGATTAACTCCAACCATCTCCTCTGCCTCATATTCAGATCCGACTGGGTGAATATGTACTTAAGGCTCTTATGATCCGTATATACTTCACATCTGTTTCCAATCAGATAGTGACGCCATATCTTCAAAGCATGCACTACGGCAGCTAACTCTAGGTCATGTGTCGGGTAATTCTCCTCATGCGGCCTCAACTGCCTTGATGCATAAGCGACGACCTTTCCATTCTGCATCAGCACACATCCAAGTCCTTGGCGCGATGCGTCACAATAAATATCGAAGCTTTGAGCAACATCCGGTAGAACTAACACCGGTGCTGACGTCAATCGCTTCTTCACTCTGAAATCCTTTCTCACATTCTGGCGTCCATGCAAACTTCTTTTCCTTCTTCAGCAATTGCGTAAGAGGTTTCGCAATTGTCGAGAAGCCTTCGATGAAGCGGCGGTAGTACCCTGCCATTCCAAGGAAACTCCGAATCTGGGTCACCGTCTTTGGTCGCTCCCAATGTAACACGCCTTCTACTTTGCTTGGATCTACTGGCGACTCCTTCGCAGTCATTACATGTCCAAGAAACTCCACCTTGTCCTTCCAAAATCACACTTGCTGAACTTGGCGAAAAGTTGTCGCTCCTCGGCTTTTCCAAAACTCGCCTTAAGTGTTCGGCATGTTCATCCTCTGTCTTGGAGTAGATTAGGATATCGTCTATGAACACGACGACAAACTTGTCCAAATATTCCATGAACACCTTGTTCATCATATTCATGAAATAAGCTGGCGCATTCGTCAGACCAAAGGACATAATCAGAAACTCGTAATGTCCATATCTTGACGAGAATGCAGTCTTCGAATATCTTCCGATCGGATCTTCAATCGATGGTATCCCGATCTCGAGATCAATCTTGGAGAAAACTCCGGCTCCTCTTAATCGATCAAACAAATCATCAATCCGGTAGCGGATACTTATTCTTCACGGTGACTTCATTGAGTGCACGGTAGTCAATGCACATCCTGAAACTCCCGCCCTTCTTCTTGACAAATAAAACTGGTGCTCCCACGGCGACGAACTCGGTCTGATAAATCCTTTCTCCATTAACTCTTCTAGTCTGTTTCTTCATCTCTACCAACTCCTCGGTGGACATCCGATAGGGTCTCTTTGCTATCGGTCTTGTGCACTGTACAAGCTCTATCACAAACTCTATGTCCCTGTCTCGCGGCATACCGTAGATCTTCGGAAAAACATCGGGTACTCATTCACTACTTTGGGACATCCTCTATGCTGATTGCCTTGGTACTGTTAACCATCAACTGTCCATCTCTAATCTGCAGTGGCTTGAAATTCCACCTTCTTTCCACACGGGCTCTCAATCGAGATAGTCCTTCGCCCACAATCCAATACGGCCTTGTGCTTGGATAACCAATCCATTCCCAATATGACGTCTAAGGTCCTGGTCTCCAAAATTATAAGGTTTGCTAGGAACTCTATTCCACCTATCAAGATTCTCACCCCGAACATCCTACTTTCGTTCGGAGTTCGAACCAGGGTTTGAACTAAAAGCATGCACTTAAGTCTTGCAATCCTCAAATCATTTCTAGTAGCAAAGCCTTGCGAAACAAACGAATGCGAAGCTCGAGTCAAACAAAATCACAGGTGTATCGAGTTAACAAGTAACTTACCCAAGATTTACGACGTCCGTAGCATTCTGCAGTGCATCCTGCGGTGACATGGTTGACTCGGCCTCTCACCACGGTCAGGGTGTGGCTCACTGTCTTTGGCGTCCTAGCTGGGGTGGTTCCTAGATTGAAGCGAATCGGGTCGCTCTCGCTGTCTTCCTTGGACAATCTGTTGGCAAAGTGTCTGGCTCGTTCTTGTAGCGGCGTCTCACGGTTCCTTCTTTGTTGCACGGAGTAGCGTTTCTAGCGAAGGGCTGGGTCCGTAGTTTTGATTGACAGGTCTTGGTCTTTGGGGATGGTGTCCTTGTTGCACTCTGTGGTTGGAATCAAGAATTGATTTGGTGCAACTCTCAGTATTATGCGTTCCACTGGCGTGATCCTTCTTTGTTGCATCCTGCGCTTCCGGTTCTCATCCAGTTCCTTTGCGCTTGTCCTCAAGAATAAGCGCCTTATTCACCAACTCTTGGAAATCTGGAAAGGTGTGGGTGATCAACCCCACTTGCAATCCCGAGTTAAGTCCCTTCATAAAACGAGACTGCCTGGATTTATCCGTCGCTACATCCTCAAAGCGTAGCGTGCTAGCCGTGTGAACTTGTTCGTAGTCGGCCACCGGGTGATTACCTTGCTTCAGTGCTCAACTCCTCCTTCTTAAGGTCCATGATTCCTTCAGCACGTGATACTCGCCGAATGCACCGTGAACTCTTCCCAAGTGATATCTTGAGGGTTCTCTCTGCGTGGCACAGTTCTCCCACCATTCGGCGGCTGTTCCTTCCAGCTGATGAGAAGCGTAGAGTACCTTCTCATTCCCTATGCATTGAGCTATGTGTAGCTTCCTCTCGATTGATCTTAACCAATCATCGGCCTCCAATGGATTGGCATTCCAAGAGAAAGTGGGTGGGTGGGTCCTCATGAACTCGACTGACCTTGTATTCGGCGTGGTCCCCGATTAACTTGATTAGCGGTGGCCTGAGCAAAGGACGTGCTGCATTTGTTGAATCATAGCATGCATCAACTGAGTCTGTGCAGCAAGAAAAGCTCCGAAATTCTGCATATCAATCAAGCGGTGCCTGGTGCTCCATCATTGGGGTTTTCTGGCGGCGAGAACCACTCCCATTGCCTCCAAAGTTTCCACGGTGTTCACCATCCGTCGATTTGATCTAGGTTTAGAGATGAGGGAAACAAGAATAGACAAGTAATATGGAACTTATGCGGGGCGAAAGGGGTAACTTTAAGGTCCAACTTTATTATTAATAACTTGGTATGGCTGCTTACAATGCCTAAGGGCCTTGCAACACATACTGCACACTCAGCAACAAAGCAAATCCAAATCGAACTAACTCTGGAGTCTAACGCCTAAAGGGTGACTCTTTATTCTATGACGCGACTCGGCGAAGGAGTCTCACTATAGAACCTATGCTCACTCATCGAGAAAACCTCCACGGCCTGGGTACGGTGTCGTGGCATAGGCGTAACGCATCGCCATGTCCAAATGATCGTGTCCTCTGTGGTAGTCGAAGAAGCGATGTCCTCATCGAGATCTGACTCCTCTGGATCCGCTCGTGTAGCTCGAGCACCGGCTCGGTCCGGTCCGCATAAGGTCATCTCCAACTCGTCAATCCTTCGTAGAAGGTGTGCCACATCCTCGGGCGCTTCCCGCCATCTGTTCTTCTCTGTCGTGATCTCCTTGCGGGCCTGTGGGAGGTCCTTGCTTGGATTATCTAGTACATCCTCCTGAGCGACGACAAATCGTGCCAACTGTGTAACCGTTGCATCCTCATCATGAATCTCATTCGGGTCAAGAAGCTTATCGCTGAGCGGATGGTAACGGAACACCGCATTTCCACCTCAATTCTCTGGCGTAGATACGGGTAATGTGCCGCATTGCTCGTCGTGATACTTCTTGGATACCCATCTGCATTGTAGATCTCCTGGCAAAGGTCTGCTGTATCGGGCGATTGCCTGGGCCCTTCTTCCTAGCAGGTACCTCAATCCTCACGTCACAAGCCTTGATCAATCCCGCTTGTCTGATCACTTCCACTTGGTATTGCGGCTTCTCAAAATCCCCGAGAGTCTGTAGCATATGCCAAAGTTCCGCGGCGTGACCAACTCCCAGATCAACGTAGTTGAACTCTTCCTCCATCTGTCACAAGAGTGCTTTACGTAAGAACTCGGAATTTTTAAATTGTGACAAGGTAAGGGAAAATTTCAGCAAGAGACAAGAAAGAGAGAAGGGGATAAGTCGAGATGTCATTTCTTATCTTGAAAAATTTTTAGCTTTAGAAAATAGGTTTTATCCTCACTACGACCATTCTAGCTAGGGTTGAGCCTACAGTCAAGTATGGCTCTGATACCACCTCTGTCGGGACCCCGAATTTGCAAATCCGGACCCTCTGTGTTTTCAGCACTAGTCCAGGAACGCGCTAGTGCACACAGTCTTAACATCGGTAAATATCACAATCATACCAAACGATACCAATAAAGTACTTTATTTAAATAACCAAACTGGTTACTCGACCTTATGGCCAAGTTACAAAATGTATGCCTCGCAAGGCGAAACTTATTCAGAGAAAAATAATAGCAGCGGAAAATAAGATAACTTCGTGGCGCCATCCAGTATACCACAGGCAACTGACTGGGCTCGCATCCCTAAGTAGACGGATCTTCTTGGAGTTCCTCCTCCAAAGCTGGTGTAACCTCCTCTTCAACTGATATTGTGTTGAGGCAAGGGTGAGTACTTGGTACTCAGCAAGTCATGCACAGAATGCAGGCTAATATACTATATGCATGGCTTGGTACAAAGGAATAGCTTAAGGAATATTTGCAGTAAAACAGCATTTGACAAGTAACATAAATAGATTCGAAAGCAGTAGAAACAAGTAAAGCATAAATAACTTTTCAATAAGTTTAATAAACATTTTTCCCCCATCCTAAACCATATCTCCATCATCTCCGTTATTAAACCATTCCAACCTTTCAAACCGGGTTATTTTCGTAAAATCTAACCCTTGATCAGAATTCCCGAGCATTGTCCAAAGATCAGTGGACTCGGCTATTTAAATAGATTCTAAACTCTGCAGAGGTTATGCACTTTACCCACAAGATACAATCAAACACCACAAAGGCGAAGTTCCGTAATAAAGCCTTTCTAAGCCTCAAACAACCACAGTGGTCCTCTCCGGTTAGTGCTCTACACCATCCCTTCCTTAGCCAAGGCGAAGTATGGGACCAACACACCGTTAGATGGGTATCTGGCCACAGCCACGATACGCTCCCCGCATAATCACACAAACGGTGTAATCGACACCTGAGGCTCCACAAGTGAGTCCTTAGCGACTTAGTCAACTAGGGCCGTCCCATTCCGACCATGTGGTTGCAAGTATGACCAGCTTCAAAGGCTTGCAAGGTTAAGTCCTTAGAGTGACCAGGGCAAGACTACCCAAGAACCAAATCAACATTCCCAATGCCACAAGGCCCACTGATTACTCTTGCCACATGCCCTGGCCGAAATCGCTTATCAAACCCCGCTTGATTACCATGCACCACGTGCCATCAACATCACATGATACTTTTCCAAAACAGGTTCAATATATCATTAAGTCAATATTAACATTTGATTATCCAAAATCATGTCATGAGCACGAAAGCGTGCTCTAAGCAGTATACTACAACGATCTAAACCCATGTTGGCGATTTAATAATGTCCAACTAGTAATCCACAACTAGGGTGACAAAGGGTCATGGCACATACTTAAGTAATCAAGGTGTCATATAGCAAATTGGTATTTATCTAATCCCCATGTTTAAGCAAAGTATGTTTCTAATTGAACTAGCATGCAATAGTTTAAATCAAAATAGATTTCGAAATAGGATCAACATGGTCAAAGCACAACTTGCCTTCAAAAAGCACTTGCTCTTGGTCTTGAGTTGGATCCTGAGTCAACACTTCTCCTTCGAATCCTTAGGCACTTCAACGCGTCTACTCGTAAAGCGTGCAAATAGCAATACACAAATAAACAATAGGCAAAACATCCCAAAACTCCAAATAAAACCCATAAACAGAGAGAACATAATTTTCTGGATTTTAGAAACTGGAATCGTCAAATTTGGAGTTAAAACGCATAAAAGTTATGATTTATTAAAGTTTAAATAATCAATTAAATAATATTACAGAGAAAAACTTTAGTCCAAAAATTAAATAAAATTCATATTTAGGTAGATCTCAATTTTATACAAATTTAGAAATTTGAATCACTCAATTCGGAGTTGAAACGCAAAAGTTATAAGCGTTTGAAGTTTGAATCTAAATTTGAATCAATATTTCGAATTAATAAATCATTTTCTTTTTCGGAAATTAATTATTGCGTCAGCAAGGACACGTGGCAGCCTCTGATTGGTTGGCTGACGTCAACCGGTCCATAGACTCGGTCCACGCTCGGCTTGGGTCCACCGTGGACTCGGTCCACGACTCTACGTGTCGCTGACATGTGGGCCCACTCAGGTGACGTCATCGGCCGACGCGTCGGCGAGGCCGAGCCGCAGTCGGCGACATGTGGGACCCACCGTGGCGTCATTCTTTGGCGTCGACGCCACTTTCTGGAACAACCGCTGACATGCGGGCCCGCCATGACGTCAGCGTGACGTCATGGTGTGGTTTGGCCGAGCCGGCCGACACGCGCCTGGGCCAGTGTCGGCGTCACGCCAGCAGACTGGCCGACCGCGTCGGTCCAACTTCCCGGACGCGTGGCTCAATCTCGGCCGTTGATTTGAAAATCAACGGCGCGGATTAGATCCAGTGTTGACGCGTTTGGGTTAACGCATTGATTTCGGACCGTTGGATCTAGATCCGGCGGTGGAGATTGATCTAGGATTTGGAACGGGATCTCACCGTGCGATGGCGTGGCGTGATCTCGGCGTTGGATCTTGATCGACGGCCGAGAGAGCTCGCGGCCTGGCGATGGCTTGCGGCGCGCTGCTCATGGCCAGCGGAGGACGACGACCTTGCCGACGGCGTTTCGGCGCGCTCCGGCTGGCGAGAGATCTCTTCGGCGCGTGCCTCGTCGCGGTGAGTCCGGATTCTGGGGTCAACGGGCGGCAGAGGACGACGACGGCGATTTTAACGCAGCGAAATCACGCGGCGGGCGTCACGGCAACTCCGGCGAGCGATTGCGGTGAGCGGTGGCGACTCGGCGACGTTGTCTGGAATCTGGTCTTGTGGCCCGAAGTCTAGGTCACGGCCGTGGTGGCGGCGCATTAAATAGCAGCCTCGGCGTCAGGAACGCCACGGAGACCGAGGTCGACACTGCCGACGGGCGAGTCCGGCGGCACGAGAGGGTGACGTGGCAGCGCGCACACCGTTGGATCTCGATCCAACGGTGCGAGTTGGTCCGGTCGGACTCGGTTCGAGGCGGTGGCTCGATCGGCTCGGGCTCTGGCGTGGCTCAATCGTGGCCGTTGGATCAAGATCCAAGCAGTCCTTGATTAAACTTTCGGCCAAGGTGGGTTCGATCAGTCACGTGGCTCGAGTCGGACTCGAACTCGAGTCGACTCGGGCTCGATCGGATGAACGATGAACCGACTTCGGTTTGGATTTCCAGCGATTTAATATTTAAAATAATTCCCGATAATTCATTTAATTCATTAAAATAGCAAATGACTCGGAAAAATTCGGAAAAATTCTGGAAAATACTTTGGATCATTTTGGACTCAAATAAAATATTTCCAACAAAATTTTATTTGCAAAATTAAATTCTTTAATTATTTCAAAATGGAATAAATTCAAATAAATTCCAAATAAATCCAAATAAATTCCAGAAAATTCCAAAAATTCACCAAAGTGTCAAATCACACATGAATTTTAGAAAAGCAAAATTTTGGGATGTTACAGCTACCGCTTTAGACCGCGGGTTTTGCTTAGATTTGAACTAGACACATTGTCAGTTTTTCGCCGATCATCGGTTTGTAGAACCCTAACTTTGTGTGCTTAATTCAATTCGCAATTTCAGATTGCTCTTCTGCGTTCTTGCTCGTGTTCTCGATTCGCTTGCAGGGATAAGCCTTCTTGGCGAGGTCAACCGTGTTTGTGCATGGTTGATAACCTACAGAGCTGTGGTGTAGCGATTGCAGGATCGGATCGGTTCTGATCAGAAGCCGGATCGTCAACATCCAGTCTCTACCAATCTATGTTACCACTTTTTGTACTAACGTGATCCTAGAATAGTGTAGTGTACATAGAGCATCCAGATTTGTATATTCAAGTCTATAACACCCCAATTTTTGAGTTTTTAAACAGTTTTAAAGCAAAAAAGAACCATTGGGATTTTTCCTAGATTAATTAAAGCCTATTTGAAATTTTCGTTTAATAAAAATATTTAATTTAATTAATCTATGCATCAAGGAATTTTTCTTTATTTTTTGGGTTTTTTCAATTTATTTGCTATTTATTTGAATATATTTGCTTTTAATTGAATTTTTGGAAATATATTAATTTCGAAAAGGTTTACAATTTCAAAATCCCTTGGGACGAATCCCTCTGTAGCCCGACCAGCTTTGCTCCGACCAGTCTAGTTTTCTTTGCTCCAGCCAAGTCTAGCCTTCCAGGTCGGCCCACCCACGCAAACCCTAGCCACCGCGTAGTCCTACCGCCGTACGCCGCCCGTGGTTTTTGCGCCCCGTATGCATCCTTCGAGGCATTAACAGGATCCATTGATCCTCGATTCGGGTTCCTCGTCTTCCACCGCATCCATCTCCTCCTTCACCGTCGCCCGAGCCACCGCCGTTGCTTGTGAATCTCTACCACTGCTCGAAGCCCTTCTTGTAACAACCCAAAAAATTCAAAATTTAGAAAATAAATATTTAAAATTTAAAAACAAAAGTGAAGAAATTTTTTACTGGAATCAAGATTTTAATGTAAAATCTGTTAACTTCCCTGTGTTAAAATTCTTTTTGAAGACAAAAAACTATTAAAATAAGTTTCAAAAATGATTTGAATTTTAAATTTCCATCTCGTCTAATTATTGCTCAAGTCCCGGTCTTCAAGAAAGATCATTTAGAGTAATTATTCTTTTCTCCTTTTAAATAAGAAAGGAAATCTAACAGTTTTATTTTTTAACCAAAATCATTTCCTCGGAACTTTTAGCAGACAAACACCATCAAATAAGTGAGACATACAGTAATAAGGGACTACATACATGTATGACATGTATATTGTTATGAAGTAAATTACTCTTCCTTGTTGGACATCTTGCCCTGTTCCAATCTCAACAAGAATAGCCTTTTCCTTTTCTCTTTCTTTCACTGCCAAGTGGGCCATTCCCTGGCCGGCCCCACTGTCAGCCATTCCCCTCTCAATTTTTCCCTACGCTCTTCCTTAGCCGAAATTAACCAGCCAGTCTCCATCGCTTTGCCGCTGAAGTTTCTCTCTGCCAGACTTCTTTCCCTCACCACGACATCTGGCAACCAAAGCTAGCCATCGTGTTCAATTCCCAAACAGGCACCGCTTTACTCCGTCACTGCTCTTCCCTTCTGTTGAGCCACATCAGGCAAGCCAGGACCACGCGTCCCTGCATCTGCTCTCTTCTCACCTGTTGTTGCCACGACAAGCATTCGCTACTTGATCCATTGCGATTTGCGACGGCAAGCAACTCTCCAGGCTACCCATACCTTACCCTGGCAATCGCACCGACTAAAGCCACATCCTAAATCTACCGCTGCCTCTCAGCGCGCCACCATCCTTGGCTCTAACTGCCTCTGGCCATCTGCGATCACAGTATGCTATACTGATCTTGCTTGTCCAATAAATACTAAACCCTTCCCTGAGCTCCCTGCATTGTCCATTGCTCAAGACTTCCTTCAATTGCCAATCAACTCAGCCATGCCCACAAGCTTCACAGATAAGAGGGAAAATCACCATTGAGCTCACTCAGTGAAGTACTCCTAAAATTTCTTCAATACAGATCACTCTTGGCATCTCTGAACTATCCCCATTCCCTCAATTTCAGGCCTGCACCTTCATAGCAACACCATCGCGCACTCCTTCTCTTCCAAATCTGCCAGCACGGTGATATGTCACTCCGGTAGCTCCTCGTCTTGGCTAATTAGTAAAGTGAACTCCATTAGCACCGCTGATACTCACGCAACTCAGTATCGAGCTTAAACACCATCCAAATTCGTTGTCTCCGTTCAGCCACCATTACTGTCGCCCCTCACCGGTGACAAGCCACTCCGCCATCATTCTGCTATGACCAAGGACGACTCTAGGAGCACCCTAACCCCCTGATTCTCAAGGAGTCCGTGGCCAGCCAATTCTAGCTCACCTCGTCGCCAGTGACAATTTCTGTCGCCTCCCTCTCTTAGCCCCGTCGCAGGACCTGTTCAGCCACCGTCGATGGTCATCCGGTCCGTTCCCTAGATCCCCATCATTCTCCTCCTACTCGTCGGACTCTGGCCGGGCCGGCACCGCCTCTTCTTCGCCGCCAGCGTTGACCCTTAGCGCCGTCCCCTAGTTCCTCTCACTGCGTGGTGGCCCCCTCCTGTCAGTTAGTGTAGACCACAAGCACAGAAGCACCTTCACTGACCGAAATACGTTTTCTCTGATAGTAGATGTATTTTCTTTTTTTAGAGGTATATTCCAAACCGGCCATTATTTCCAACCTTTATATCTTTTGCATTTTAAATCTAAATTCATTCAAACAAGTTTCTAAATTTAAGATAAATATTGTGGATTCTAATTATGCAAAATCATTTTGAATTGAACCTTTGTACGAATTTAAATTTCAAATTTAAGGAAGAAGGTTGACAACATGTTAAATACATATTTGTATAAATAAACTCCAAATTTAGTGAAGCAAATTTTGTTAGGTTACTTAGATCATAAATAAGCTATTTATGTTATTTTGATTTGAACTCAATTTGCAATGAAATCATAAATAGATTAGCTACAATGCCTTTTAGGTTTAAATAATTGTAAGAATTTCAAATCAATTTAGATTACAGTGAGGACAATTCTTAAGGTATGCTACTACCACAGTACCCCTATCATGCATAGATAATTTTTATTTGATTAAATTTGATATAAAGTTATAACAAACCTTAGGTGCTAAATACATAAAGTTAAGTGTATGGCCATATAACGCGAAAGTGTATTATTGTAATAGAAACCACCTTTAGAACACTCTTAGAGATATCCCATGCTTGGATTAAAATTTGAATCGTGTTTGTAAATGTGCCTAACTAATTGAATTAATCAAACACCGTGATCTTAGGATAATATTTAATTAAGCTTAAATCATCGTCGAATTCAAATACTTTATGCATCTTGCATTGCATCTGAATCCCTATTAGAGCAAAAATCCTAAGTGTTATAGTTGTCAACAGGGCATGTTGAGGATAGTTAAGCGTAGGTTAGTCCTTTGCTAAAGAACTCGTGTCACAAGAAATCATCCGAACATCCAAAAACCTTGTAGATTCAGCCAGTAGCATTATCCAGTAAGCGCCCTTTTAATACTTAAGGTCAGTACTATCGAAGCTCGAGAATGATACTACTGAGGGACGATAATACCACTGGCTGAGAGTCGGTACTGCCAAACAATAGAAGCGCTTTAATTAATGTCTTAATTCTATTTATCTAAACAATCTTAGCTACTTGAATTCGTAAAATAGGAATAAACAATCCATAAAATGTGGGTAATGGTGTAGCCCAGACCATTAATAAGAAATATAGATGAAAAGATAAATTATAACGCATACACATAAAATCATAAAAACCCTAACCTTAAATCATCCTTGTTTTATGTGATGGATTTCTATTTGATTTTTCTATCTATGTTCTTTTTGCCTCGTTGGAGTTTATCTTATTGAAATTTATTATTATTTGCTATGTTCTCATGGTACGACGTGTGGAACCTGATGTCATAAATGATATTTTCAATGGACAAGACTTAGAACTCGACGACTACTGCGATCTCATTGGCAACACAAGTTACGACTCATACTACTCCAAGCTGTGACTTCAATTTCTGATTATGTATCTAATTATGGCCATGCAATTGTTGAATTGAGTGCATATGCAAGTTTATTCATGTTTATGGCATGTATGCATTCATGGCATGAGGACTGGCCAGGACGGTGAGAAAGTATAACTAATCCGGTAAGGTCGGTGAGAAATTTATGACTAATCCGGAGCGCCACTGAGAAAGACCTACCTCGTAGTCCCATCCACGGTTGTGTATGGGAGCAAGTTAGTAAGAGTAGGCACCGTCCATCTACGGGGTGGAAGGGGAAAGAAGGTGCACACCGACGGGTGTGCACTCGGCAATACCGGTATGTGCTAATAAAGGAGACATGTGCATTGCATTGCATGAATGAGAATGATTATGAAGATGAACTATGAATTTCTTATGATGATGTGTTATGATATATAATGGTGATGCTATTGAATAATGTTGTTGTTCTATTCCATTGCAATACACTTTGCTGAGTGATGAACTCACACTTGTTGTTTTATGTTGTTTTTAGGTGTTATGAACTCGGCATGTGGGAAAGGGAGTTAGCGTCACATCTACACTTAGATTCATTCATTTAGACAACTACACATTCTCGTTCGTAGTTGTGATGGTGATGTTTAATGTGCTAAATTTGGTTCACGCTATAACTTGTGCGTGGATTTATTGTTCACTTTGTTTTAGTCATGAAGTGTTGAAATTCATTAATTGGTGTTAAATTGTTGCTATATCTCATGTTATTGCTGTTTTAGATGTCATCCATTATGTTATTGTTTGTGATATCATTACTGTTGCTTCAACCCATGGAATTACAAAGGAGATGCTGCCGAAATTTCGGTTAAAGCATTTACGCCCTTGCTGGAATTTGTTCTTAATTGTGGTATTTAGTTGCTATTTCTACTATGTTTGGTGACATCCAGGGCATACTAAATGCCGATGTGTTACAGTTGGTATCAGAGCGAGCTTCAGGTCTGTGGTGTATGAACTTAGTAAAATACCATTGGGTTAACTAAAATTTTAATGTGGAATAACCTAGAAACATGGCTTAGGTTATACTTAAAATTTTGCTATAGGATAGCAACATTAAAATTTGTGTAAGTGGAATAATTAATTTAAAATTTGACACACTCTGATGCACAGTAGGAAAAGAGTATGGGTATCGTTGCTTTACGCTTAAATGTTGTATTTAAGCCTTGATGTTGAATGCTACATATGATAATGTATGTTGCTATGTTTATGAGAGAATTGATTGAATTGTTCTTGTTATCGTGTTAAAGGGAGGTTGTGGTGCCGAAGGGTTTCGGTCACCTTTTTGTTCTTAGTAAGGTTGTGGTTTGACGGTGTGGTTGGTTAGAGCCATCACTGAAGAACTATTAACCCCTGTGGGGTAATAGTGCTTACCCTTTTTTGTCGTAGATCGGGTAGTGACTGGAGTCAAATAGAAGAGTTGGTGGTGGATTCTTTCGGGTTTTCTTTACCGTCCTGATGGTCGGTTTTGGTTGGTTTTCTTGGTATTTGGTTGGTTATGAACCAAGGAAAAGTGTTTGGTTTTGAGTACTCGCTGATTCATCTTTTGGCGGTTTGTGGTTTTGTCTTCTTTGGGTGAAGACAAAGAAGAAGATTTTTGTGTTGCGCGTCTGTTGGTCGCTATTTTTGCTTCGACACCTGGTTTTGTTGGTTATTGTGCAAATTTCTTGGGGAGGAAACTTGTGTGGTTGTTGTTCTCCCTATCTAAGAAAAGTGTTGGAGTTTCTCCTGGTGCAGACCTTAAGTTGGGTGGAGCTAAGTTTGAATCTTTATTGGAAAAGATTTGGTTGAACATCGGGTTTTCCCTGGTGCATCCATCTTCCTTCTTGGAAGTTGTAGATCTTGAGATTTCTTGAAGATTTTTGGCTATCAGAGTTGGAAATTTGAGAGTTGAGCTCTCCTGCATTTATGTTGAAGTTTTGTTTTTCTTCCTTGCCTGGAAAGGAGAAATTGTTTATCTGTGTTTGTTCTTGTTCTTGAGTTGTGGTTATCTTTAAAGTTGGGTTGCATCCTGTTTGTCAAGAGTACATGACCCATGAAGGTGTTTAGAAAAATTTGTGTCCGTACTATGTAGTAGGTAACAATGCGGTTTATAGAATGACGTATTGCTAAGTTAACTTGTGAGTTGAATCAATTCAATGTGATTGTTATCTTTAGCTTGAGAATAAATAGACTACTAGCGTTGTAGTTTACTCTATAGCGAGAATGATTAAATGTGTTAATATACATGCTTAGAATCTGTTGCTTTTCTTTAAAAGTGCCTATGATCCTCGATAATGGTAAAGTTTTAAACCCTGATGCATAGTTAGAACATTAAGATGATGTAAACTACTGACATTATTAAAGAAACTTTGTTGGTTGTTTAAAGATGTTCTAATTTAATGTGTTAAAGGAGAAATTTAATCGTGTTGGCTAGTGAATTTAACTTGGAAGTTGATTAGAGTTGCTATTTATGTTGTTGTTGCAAACTATTAGTATATGTAGAAGTATCCAGTTGTGTTCCTATAATGCTAGTATCGATGTCAATTGGGAAGGTATAAGTTTTTGTGGTTGTTTTAAGAGCTTTGTGATGGTTCAACTTATTCAATTTATCTTAAATAGTTGGAGTATGTGGTGTAGTGGCAATTTGTTATAATATATTGATAGTGTAACTAAAAGCAATGTGGTTGTTTTAGGATTATGCAAATTATTGATATTGATGACTTAGTAGTGGTGGTAATTGTTTAGATTAATTGTTGAAAACCATTATTAAAATGGAGGACATTGTAACATGATGTGATGGAGTGAACCTTGAGTAATTAATATGATGTAGGACTCTATCCTTAATGACTGTATATCTTAGAAACCTACTTATGAATTTTGTCTTGTGGAGATAACATTTATGTGTTGAAGTCATTTGTTAATTGAAAAAGTTTCGATTGTTGAGATGCTGACGTATAGGTAGTATAAAATGGATAGGTTAATTATGCTAAAGTATTTGTTGAAGTACTTTGTTTCAAATTTAGAATATGATGTATTATGATATGTTGGTCCGTGGGGATCATGTTGACGTAGTCTTGGTTGGATGTCTTTTGATAAGCATCATAAACATTATTTATAAGTGTTGGGAAAGGTAACTAGAGAAAGAATTTGTTACGTAGTTTTTGGTTCAATTATGATGAGGCTCCTCAAGGAGTAAATAGTGATTATTGAAGTCTCTAATGGAAAGCATAGTGGAACACTAGAGGTGGTTGTATCTATGTTGAACTTGTGTTTAAAACTTTTGAACTGGTTTGGTTGTTTGCTATTTGGGTTGAATGTTTTCGGTCAAGGTGTTCCTGAAAGGACCAACGATGTCGCCTAGAGGGGGGGTGAATAGGCGGATTAAAAAATCGCAGCGGAATTAAATCTGGCCGAATTAGACAATCCGGAGTCTTCGGGTATTTTATCTGGAGTCTCCAGCTTGTCCGGAGTGTCCGGTAATTTATCCGGATACTGCGGGTTAGCTGGCACGGGAGTGCGACTAAGATTACTCTAAAAAGCACAATAAACTACAATAAATAGATAGCAAGAGCAACCTAGATCAAAAGCTAGTATGGATTTGAATTAAAGCCAAGCAAAGAGTTAGATCCGAGCTTTACAAAGACAAAACCACACAAGCTAGACTAGGAAGTAAAAGAGAAAGAGAGAGACGCGATTTTTCACCGAAGTTCGGATTCTTGAAGGGAATCCTACGTCTCCGTTGAGGTGGCTCGATCACACTTGAGCCGGGGTCTTTTTCAACCCGCTTTCCTCCCGATGTTGCACAAATGCACTCGCCGGCTTCACTTCTTGTCTCTTTCCTTTCGGAGGCGAGACTCGCCTTCACAAACGACCGGGGCACGCCACAAGCGTCGGGTGCTCCCGGTGACTCCTAGCCATCTAGGAGACCTTCAACCTCCAAGAGCAATAACACCATGAAGAATCGCTTGGAGGATGAACTAGTGCTCAAGAACTTGAAATGAATCCACTTAGCACTTTGCTTCTTCCTCTCCTCACCAAAGAGATCAACAACCAAATCTAGAGGTGGGAGGAAGAGAGGGCTCTATTGAATGCTTGGAATATGTTAGAGATGGCTTGAATGCTGCTATGAATGAGCTCAATAGTAAATCTAGCCGTTGGGGTGGAGTGGAGGCTTTAAATACACTTTTTGAAAACTAGCCGTTTGTCCACGTTTTGAACTGTCCAGAGACTCCGGACAATTAACCCGGATACTCCGGATGGTCTGGACTCTCCGGACAAAATGTCCGGACACTCCAGACTATCTGGAATTCGAGTTTAGGCCGAGGGGGTTAACCCGGAGACTCTGGACAAAATGTCCGGATACTCCGGACTGAGTCCGGATACTCCGGACAAAATGTCTGGACTCTCCGAGTTGACTTGCTCGGTTGGAAATCCTTTTTTTGGAAAATGCAAGTATTTGAGTGCTATAAATGAATGCAAGTTTTGACCTTGAGCACATGCACATCCTAAAAACGATTTTCCGTCGCATGCTCTTAATAGTACGGCTATCCTTAAGACTCAAAACAAAGTGAAAATTACAAGTCTTCGTCTTGATGCCATTTTCTTGAAATTTGAGGTGCGTAGGAGCGTCCAATGTCATTCCAAGCTTGATATGATTTCGAGATCTGCATTATTCTTAGTTGAAACATTAGATCTCATTAATTGTGTCATCATTAATCACCAAAATAAAATGAGGGGCCTAGATGCACTTTCAATCTTCCCCTTTTTGGTGAATTGATGACAACACAATTAAAAGCAAATAAAATAATGTTATTATACCAAATAAAAGGTGGAGCTCCCCCTAAATGTGTGCATTAGGAGTATTTGAGTGGAATCAAATGCACATATTTAACGAGAAATAACCAAGAGCTCCCCCTAAAACATTGCAACCGAGAGAGTTCATCACAAATAATTGAAAGTAAACCACGCATAAGATGAACGCAATGTCATAACATGAATAAAAAGGATAACAGAGTTCACAACAGAGTTCACGACAATAATAAGCAAACGATAATAAAAGCAACACAAAACAAGTCCACAAGATAAACGAGACAACTAAACGACGATCGCTAAAGATATCACTCCCCCTTTGGCATCAAGACACCAAAAGGAGGAGGACACAGGAAGTCACTCGTCGTCGCCTTCGTCGTCGGACGCGGAGTACTCGCTGCCAGGGTCATCTCCAGGAGCTGGCGGAGCAGAGGAGGTAATGCCAAAAAGCTGATCTGCGGAGGTGGCATCACTACTCTCCTCAGAGGACCCGGAGGAGTCACTGGGTGAGACTGCCTCGCCATTGTGGCGGCGGATGCTGCGAATGTCTTGACCATTCTTCTTGATCTGACGGCTCATCACCTTCTGCTTGGTGGAGATGTCGCGGCAAAGGCAGAAGATGTGCTTCAACATCTTCTGGAGAGTGCTGCTCGGGATCTCTGTCTGCTCAGAAGGAACGGCAGGAGGCACAACAGGAGCAGAAGTAGAACTCGAGGGGCGACCCCGTCGAGTCCTAGGAGGAGTAGGACCAGGGACTGCTGGAGCAGCAGGAGCAGTCGGAGGACGGACCTTGTAAGAAAGATGCTCTTCGTCCCTGACAAACTTCAGACCACTGACAGAAGTGATCAAAGCCATCACAAAAGGAGCGTAGCTGCAACTGGCCATATTGCTCTGCGCATTCTGCCTCATTGTCTCCCAAATGAAGTCGACAATGTCAAAAGGATATGTGCACTCAACGAGGTGGTACAGCAAGTTCCTTCCATAGGATCTGATGGCAGAAGCATCTCCCTCCTTGGGCCAAAGAGTGACCCTGAGCAACCTGTTGAGTACAGCAGGCACATCCCTCAGACCCTTGATGGTCCCCACAGTGAAGCTCCTGGAGGTGTCATACAGAGACTCGATCTGCTCAGGAGTCATAACCTTCTTGTCATGAAGCTTCGGACTGTCATTGTAGCGAAGGCTGAGGACTCTAGCAAATCTCTTCTTGTTGGCAGTGTACCAGACTCTGTCAGTCATCCACCAGATAGCATCCACAGACTTGTCAAAGTACAGAGTGGCATAGAACTGCATGATTACCTCGTTGTTCCAATCATACTTGAAAGACATGATTTCCTTGATCTCATGCAGCTCACAAATCTCAAGAATCTGAGCGAACACAGGATGCTCAGCAGCTGCCATGTACTCCCAGTCAATGGTCTTCATCTGGACCACTGGGTGCTCAAGAGGGTAGAGGACCGTCTCATAGTAATCTGACTGGAATCTGTTCCAGAAGCGTCGGTCCACATACTCGTCCTGATGGAAGTCGAGCGGATCTTTCTTTCTGTGCTCAACTATAGCCTTGCCCTTGCCAGAACCTGTCCTATAGTCAATCACTCTCATCGGGTTGACTGACATAGGATAGTTCCACGCAGGCCTGGCTTTGGCCAAGGGGCCAATGAAATGACCTGAGGAACGGAAATCTCTCCTCTTCTGATCTCTCAGCCTAGCATGAGTGGCTGTAGGATGCTCATCTGGATCAGGCTGAGGCAGAGGAGGTGACTGAGCCTGAGACTGCGGCTGAGGCTGCTGAGACAGCTGAGCTTGAGGCTGGGAAGACGACTGAGCCTAAGGCTGTGGACCAGATGGAGTCCCAATCCTCAGCGCACCCCTTCCCCTAGAGGTGGGCTACTTTGCCACGGCGCGTCGCTGCCTCTTCGGCGCCGGACGAGCAGATGGAGAACTGGAAGGGCTGTCCGGTGACGGAGAGTCCCTAGGAAGATCACCACCACCACCACCTGAAGACCCCTGAGAAGGATCCATCTGACCAAACAAAGCGAAAGAGAATGATTAGCCGCGAGGCGACTTGAATTTTAGCGGTTAAACCATTCTGGCCGAGGCAACCAACCCGAAGAGTCCAGACAAATTGTCCGGATACTTCGGACCAACCCGGAGACTCCGGACCCAAAGTCCGGATACTCCGGATGTTCCAGAATTTTCGCACGGGCGGATGAAAATTGGGGAATCCAACCCACAAAAATAGACAAGTAACGAGTCTAGATTGCCACAAGAATAGGAATGAAGTCTAGGGCACAATCTTGCAAAGAATTTCGCGGGATTAGGGCACGGAAAAGAACTCACCTCAAGAAGATTTGATAAACGAAGAATGCGGGTGAGTTAGGGTGAACTATTCTCCGATCTTGAGGGCAACGACGAGTCAAGCCGCACCCTAGGAGAGAGAAATCACGAGGAGAGGCCCTAAGAACCGCAAGAAAGGATCCAATCTCAAGAGACAAGGTTAGGGCACAAGGATTCTTACCAAGATCTCCAACACCGAGGATGAGGAAGGGTCCAAGAACCCTTGGAGATGGAGATGAGGGGAGGAGAAACCGCCCTAGCCTTGAGGAGAGCACGGGAGAGGAAGAGACGCACGGTGGGAATAGGAAAGAAAAGAAACCGCGCGGGATTAGGGAGATTTAAACCGTCCGCCCCAACTCGGAGACTCCGGACTTTAGTCCGGATACTCCGGCCCAACCCGGAGAGTCCGGACAAATTGTCCGGATACTCCGGGTTACCCAGCCCGGTTAGGAATGAAGGAATTTGCACGACGAGCCAAGGAATTTGGTGGAACGAGAGGGAGAAAGAGACCGTAAGATGTCGGCTTGATATATGACCAGCGAACAATGAAGCAAACAAGCCATTGTCACATAGCAAATGACAAGATCAGAGGATCAAGAGCCAAAAACACATGATAAATTCAAAGAAAAAGATAAATAAAATTTTGAAGTTCATTTTTCATTCAACAACCAATATGTAAGCACTTTATCAAGCCACGTTATGAGAATCTAAAATATTTAGACCACTCCTCAATTCACAGAACCTTTTCTCGGCAAGGGGCTTGGTAAAGATATCGGCTAATTGATCATTTGTGCTCACATGTTGGATATCAATTTCGCCTTTGGTTGCATGATCTCTTAGGAAGTGATGGCGAATATCTATGTGTTTTGTACGGGAGTGTTGGACAGGATTGTTGGCAATTTTTATGGTGCTCTCATTATCACACAAAAGTGGAACACTCTTGTAGGTTAGGCCATAATCACTCAAGGTTTGTCTCATCCAAAGTAATTGGGCACAACAACTCCCGGCAGCTATGTACTCGGCTTCGATAGTGGATAGGGCTGCGGAATTTTGTTTCTTGGAAGAACACGAGACTAGTGACCTACCCAAGAATTGTCAAGTCCCCGAGGTACTCTTTCTATCCACTTTACAGCCGACATAATCCGCATCGAAATAGACAACTAATTCAAAGGAAGATCCTTTCGGATACCAAAGTCCGAAATGAGGAGTGTGCACTAAGTATCTTAAGATTCTCTTAACGGCCACCATGTGGCACTCTTTTGGAGCGGCTTGAAAACGTGCACACATACAAACGCTAAGCATGATATCGGGCCTAGATGCACAAAGATAAAGGAGAGAACCGATCATCGAACGATATACCTTTTGGATGACCGGTTTACCTTCTTTGTCGAGGTCTAGATGCCTGTTGGCCTGCATAGGCGTCTTTATAGGCTTGGCGTCCTCCATTCTGAACTTCTTGAGCATGTCCTTGATGTACTTGGTTTGGCAAATGAAGGTTCCTTCCTTGAGTTGTTTGACTTGAAATCCAAGGAAGAACTTCAACTCTCCCATCATGGACATCTCGAATCTTTTAGTCATTATCTTGCTAAACTCTTTACACAAATGTTCATTAGTAGATCCAAATATAATGTCATCGACATATATTTGGCATACAAATAAATCATTATCAATATGTTTAGTACAGAGAGTAGGGTCGGCCTTTCTGACTACAAAACCTTGTCCGAGAAGGAAATCTCGTAAACACTCGAACCAAGCTCTTGGTGCTTGCTTAAGTCCATAAAGGGCTTTGTGTAGATAGTAGACGTGGTCCGGGTGTTTTGGATCTTCAAAACCGGGTGGTTGCTCAACGTAGACCATCTCGGAGAGTGGTCCATTTAAGAAGGCGCTCTTCATGTCCATTTGATATAGCTTGAAATCATGGTGAGTAGCAAAGGCAAGTAATATTCTAATAGATTCAAGCCTAGCTACTGGAGCATATGTTTCATCGAAATCCAAACCTTCGATTTGAGTGTACCCTTGAGCAACCAATCGAGCTTTGTTCCTTGTCACGATTCCATTCTCATCTTGCTTGTTCCGGAAGACCCATTTTGTGCCGATCACGTTTTGATTTGGTCTTTCGACAAGCTCCCAAACTTGATTACGCTTGAAGTTGTTGAGCTCCTCTTGCATGGCCATCACCCAATCCAGATCGTCAAGTGCTTCTTCTACCTTAAGAGGCTCAAGAGAAGACACAAACGAGTAAAATTCACAAAAATTTGCAACTCGAGATCTAGTAGATACTCCCTTGTGAATGTCTCCGAGTATATTGTCGACCGGATGATCTCGTTGAATACTTTGATGAACTCTTGGGTGAGGAACAGTTGAATTTGGAGCTTGGATGGGTTCTTCATCTTGGGATGCGTTCGAACCATCTTGAGCTTGCTTGGACGAGGAGGGAACATCACTTGAGCCTGTCCCATCCGGAGACTCCGGTATTTGACCCGGAGACTCCGGACCAGTCCGCACACTCCGGGTTTTAGGCTGGAGACTCCGGGTTGGGGTGCTCGGGTGAGTTTCCAGATTTTGAGGTCTTACCTCCCCAATTGCCAATTTCTTAATAGCTTCACACGGTGGTTCTTCCCTGTCAATCACGGCACGATCAACTTGTTCTACTTGAGAACCGTTAGTCTCATCAAAAGTTACGCCACGCGAGATTTCAACTACACCGGTGGTATTGTTGAAAACTCGGTACGCATAAGCATTAGTTCCATAACCAAGTAAGAAACCTTCATCTACTTTAGGAGCAAATTTAGAAGACTTAGCTCTTTTGTTAAGGATATGACATTTACTCCCAAAGACTCGAAAGTAGGAGACATTTGGTTTTTTGCTGGTGAGCAACTCGTACGCCGTTTTCTTCAAGATCTTGTGGAGGTAGAGGCGGTTGGAGCTGTGACATGCGGTATTGATGGCTTCCGCCCAAAAGCTATCGGAAACCTTGTACTCGTCAAGCATCGTCCGTGCCATCTCGATGAGGGTTCGATTCTTCCTCTCGGCCACCCCATTTTGTTGAGGAGAATAGGGAGCCGAGAATTCGTGCTTGATTCCGTCCTCATCGAGAAACTCCTCCACACCAATGTTCTTGAACTCGGTACCGTTGTTGCTCCGAATTCTCTTGATCTTCACTTCAAACTCGTTTTGAGCTCTTCTCATGAACTTCTTCAATGTCACTTGGCTTCTCCCTTGTCATGTAAGAAAAATACCCAAGTGAAACGAGAAAAATCATCTACTATTACTAGACCATACTTACTTCCCCCGATGCTTATGTAGGCGACCAGACCGAAAAGATCCATGTGGAGCATCGATCTCCAACGGTCTTGAAGTAGTCATCACATTCTTGGCGGGGTGGGATGCACCAACTTGCCTGCCCGCTTGACAAGCGCTACAAACTCTATCTTTCTCAAAGATGACATTGGTTAGTCCAAGGATGTGATTGCCTTTAATGAGTTTGTGAAGGTTCCTCATACCAACATGGGCTAGTCGGCGGTGCCAAAGCCAACCCATGCTAGATTTAGCCATTAAACACGTTTCAAGATTAAGGGCCTGTTTGGTTCCCTACCTAAGTGAGCCATAACTCAAGTTAGGCAATGTGTGGTATGCCACAAAAGTGTGGCGAACAAATTGGGCGCCACAAGTTTGGCAAAGTTAGGCAAAAAACTGAGTCTATGACATGTAGGCTATGAGGCAACAAATCGTGGCAAGCCACAATTATGGTAATGAACCAAACAACTACCTAAGAAATTGTGGCATCAATAAAGTTAGGTGTGGCAATCTTAGGCCTCAAACCAAACAGGCCCTAAGTCTATCCGTATTGAAGTCTACGAGATAGAGCTTACCCTTCAAACGCCCTTTAAAGGCTATTGAACCATCAAGCCTCTTAATGACTTCCACACCCTTTTCATTAAACAAACAATTGTAGCCCGCTTCACACAATTGTGCAACGGACAACAAATTGTAGCTTAATAATTCGACAAGTAAAACATTACTTAAATGGAAATCATTTGAGATAGAGATTTTACCTAAACTAATTACTTCTCCTTTTCCATTGTCTCCAAAGACAATACTTTCGCTATTTGATCCATTCAAATCCAAGTGCGCGAACATTGCCTTTTCTCCGGTCATGTGATGCGTGCATCCGCTATCCAAAATCCAACTTGTTCCACCGGAGATATAGGCCTACAAAACAACATTTAGTTTTTGCTCTTTGGTACCCAAACTTGGTTAGGTCCGCGCACGTTAGTAATAAGCGATTTTGGGACCCAAATAGAACGAACAAAAGGAGTATTTTTAGGCTTGCGCCCAACATGATAAGCAACTACACGACCAAGGTTAGTCTTTTTAAGCACATAAGAAGCAAAGAACTCGGAGTGAACTTTGTGCTTGGATGTTCCTTCGCCTTTTACAAAGTGTATGGGCTTGCTTAAAGGAGCAACAACAATGTTGCTCTTTTTGCCCTTTGGCAGAACGTACCCAAGCCCTTGCCTCTTAGGATTACCTTGGCACTTACCGAGATACTCCTCTAAACCCTTGCTTGCCTTGTAGGACTTTTGAAGTCCATCTTCAAGCATCACCTTAAGCTTCTCATTTTCATGAGCCAAGACTTTCAAAGTCTCACGGTTAGTAGCACAAGTAGCAACATCAACATTATAGCATCTAGCGCAACCGTTGCTGGTTGAGGGTAATGAAATATTGGAGTTGTTGATTGAGAAAGAAGCTTTATTCGAGAGATCAACAAGCTTCACTTCAAAAGCCTTGCAAGCATCCTTTGCTTTAGCAAGTTGCTCTAAGAGTGAAGCATTGGTGATCTCAAGACTAATAGCTTCATTCTTGGTCAAATTTGAGCTTTTGACCAAGTCCTCATTCTTTTTCTTTTCAAAGGCTAAGCTCTTCTCTAGCTCAAGGTTCTTCTCCTTTTCAAAAATAAGAAGATCTTCTTGAGCTTCGAGGATAGCTTCCTTTTGCTCAACAACCTCCTCCAATATTTCAATATCCTTAAGTAGCAAGTCTAATTTAGTAATATCAAAGTCATTCATAGACTTAAATGCTATTTCCTCATCATCACTAGCATCATCGCAATCATCTAAGCTATAATCAACAATAGAAAGAGTAGGACTCTTAGATGATACCTTGTGCCCCTTTGCCATAAGGCACATTGGAGCATCTTCATCTCCGTCGCTCAAGTTGTCGAAGAGGCTCTTCGACTTTGTCGGTGCAGTAGCAATGGCGACGGTGGCAAGTCCTCCTTCATTGTCGGAGTTGGACTCGGACTCAGACTCGGAGTCGGAGTTCCACTCCTTGCCGATGTAAGCGTGACCCTTGCCCTTGTACTTCTTGCTCTTGTCCTTGTCCTTCTTGCAGTACTTGTCCTTTTTGTATGGCTTCTCTTCCTTCTTTTCTTTGTGCGGACACTCGGCAATGAAATGGCTGGGTTCACCGCACTCATAGCATTTTCTTGTCGAGTGCCTCCCTCTTGACTTGTTGCCGAAGTTCTTGGAGTGGCTTCCCGGCTTGTAGCCTTTCTTCTTCAAGAACTTGTTGAATCTTCTTACAAGAAGGGCCATTTCTTCATTTGTGAGTGGCCCATTTGATTCTTCTTCATCGCTTGAACTTTCTTCCACTTCTTGAGCTACTTTGACGGCCTTCAAAGCAATGCCCTTCTTCTTGCCGGACTTGAGCTCCTCCACCACTTCCGCTTCCTTAACCATCATCTCATCCGTCATCAACCGGCCAATCACGTCATGAGGAGTGAGAGTATCAAAGTTTGGTCGGTCGCGAATGAGTTGAACGAGATTGCGGTTGGTGGGTGTGATCACTCGGAGGATGATCTTGACAATGGCTTTGTCGGTGAGTTCGGTGCTTCCAAGTCCTTTAGCTTGATTTACTAGCACCATCAAGCAATCAAACATCTTTGTGTAGGATTCACCTTCCTCCAAAGTGAATCGGCTTAGCTCTCCAATGATAAGCTCGATTTTGGATTCACGGACACTTGACACGCCATCATGAGATACCATCAATCTTTCCCAAATGTCCTTGGCGTTGTCAAGGCCATCGACCTGGTTGAACTTGGAGTCGCTCAAAGCGTTGAACAAGGCATTGACGGCCAAGTCGTTGAAGTGTTGAGCCTTGTCTTCTTCGGAGGTGAGATTGTTGGGATTTGCGGGCTTGAAACCTGTTTCAACAATCTTCCAAATGCAAGGATGAAGTGATCTCAAATGCATCTTCATCATGTTTTTCCATGCCGCATAGCGAGTGCCATCGAAATGAGGCGCTCGGCCGGACGAGACGGAAACATAAGATGAGGAGTTTGAGACTCCAAAAGAGGAATAATCTAAAGGAATTGCAACCCCGATACCGGAACCCGTGGCCTTGTCTTGGGCATGGGTTTCGGTAACTTTCTCTATTTCCGACATCTTTGATTCTCCAAGCGGTTAAGCCAAAATAAAGGAGATTTGGCTCTGATACCAATTGAAAGGACCAACGATGTCGCCTAGAGGGGGGGTGAATAGGCGGATTAAAAAATCACAGCGGAATTAAATCTGGCCGAACTGGACAATCCGGAGTCTCCAGGTATTTTATCCGGAGTCTCCGGCTTGTTCGGAGTGTCCGGTAATTTATCCGGATACTCCGGGTTAGCTGGCACGGGAGCGCGACTAAGATTACTCTAAAAAGCACAATAAACTACAATAAATAGATAGCAAGAGCAACCTAGATCAAAAGCTACTATGGATTTGAATTAAAGACAAGCAAAGAGTTAGATCCGAGCTTTACAAAGACAAATCCACGCAAGCTAGACTAGGAAGTAAAAGAGAAAGAGAGAGACGCGATTTTTCACCGAAGTTCGGATTCTTGAAGGGAATCCTACGTCTCCGTTGAGGTGGCTCGATCACACTTGAGCCGGGGTCTTTTTCAACCCGCTTTCCTCCCGGTGTTGCACAAATGCACTCGCCGGCTTCACTTCTTGTCTCTTTCTTTTCGGAGGCGAGACTCGCCTTCACAAACGACCGGGGCACGCCACAAGCGTCGGGTGCTCCCGGTGACTCCTAGCCGTCTAGGAGACCTTCAACCTCCAAGAGCAATAACACCACGAAGAATCGCTTGGAGGATGAACTAATGCTTAAGAACTTGAAATGAATGCACTTAGCACTTTGCTTCTTCCTCTCCTCACCAAAAAGATCAACAACCAAATCTAGAGGTGGGAGGAAGAGAGGGCTCTATTCAATGCTTGGAATATGTTAGAGATGGCTTGAATGCTGCTATGAATGAGCTCAATAGTAAATCTAGCCGTTGGGGTGGAGTGGAGGCTTTAAATATACTTTTTGAAAACTAGCCGTTTGTCCACGTTTTGAACTGTCCGGAGACTCCGGACAATTAACCCGGATACTCCGGATGGTCCGGACTCTCCGGACAAAATGTCCGGACACTTCGGACTGTTTGGAATTCGAGTTTAGGCCGATGGGGTTAACCCGGAGACTCCGGACAAAATGTCCGGATACTCCGGACTGAGTCCGGATACTCCCGACAAAATGTCCGGACTCTCCGAGTTGACTTGCTCGGTTGGAAATCCTGTTTTTGGAAAATGCAAGTATTTGAGTGCTATAAATGAATGCAAGTTTTGACCTTGAGCACATGCACATTCTAAAAACGATTTTCCGTCGCATCCTCTTAATAGTACGGCTATCCTTAAGACTCAAACCAAAGTGAAAATTACAAGTCTTCGTCTTGATGCCATTTTCTTGAAATTTGAGGTGTGTAGGAGCGTCCAATGTCATTCCAAGCTTGATATGATTTCGAGATCTGCATTATTCTTAGTTGAAACATTAGATCTCATTAATTGTGTCATCATTAATCACCAAAATAAAATGAGGGGCCTAGATGCACTTTCAGTTCCTTATGTTGCATTTCAGAGTTTCCCTAAAACTCGTAGTGATTGGTGCTAATCTTTGGTTTTGGCTAATTTGTTCAGTTTATGCCATGAGTATGGATTTACACCCAAAAGTCTTTGAATGGATCGCGCTCCTTCGCGTTCACACTGAATTATCTTTGGAATAAATCTTTAAAGGAAGCAGATGGACATACACTACTACAGAAGGGCTCATATTAGACACCTCATCACAGACGGTTGTAACTATGAACAGTCTGTGATGATCTCCTTATCACAGACGGTTCTATCCACTAACAGTCTTTGATAAGGGTCCCCCACATCTCAGACGGTTTTAATTGCAAACCGTCTGTGATGAGGACCGATATCACAGACTGTTTACTTATAAAACCATCTATAATGTCTGGGACCCTTATCACAGACTGTTGGTGTATTAAACCGTATGTGATAAGGAGATCAGCACAGACTGTTAATTTTTACAACCGTCTGTGACGTGGTCAACTTAATGATGAGATCCTTATTTATATTCCAAATGTATGTGTATGTAACACCCCAAAATTTTGCTTTTCTTAAATTCATGTGTGATTTGGCACTTTGGTGAATTTTTGGAATTTTCTGGAATTTATTTGGATTTATTTGGAATTTATTTGAATTTATTCCATTTTGAAATAATTAAAGAATTTAATTTTGCAAATAAAATTTTGTTGGAAATATTTTATTTGAGTCCAAAATGTTCCAAAATATTTTCCGTAATTTTTCCGAATTTTTTCGAGTCTTTTGCTATTTTTAATGAATTAAATGAATTATCGAATTATTTTAAATATTAAATCGCTGGAAATCCAACTCGGGTCAAGTATCGCTCATCCGACCGAAGTCGGAACCCAGTCGGACTCGAACCCGACCGAGCCGCTTGACTCGACCGAACCCACTCCTAAACCTAATCAATCCCAACCGTTGGATCAAGATCCAACGGCCGAGATCCGCCTGCACTGCCGAGCCGTGAATCGGCCGGATCCGATCGCGCCCGGCGATCGTGGCGCTGATCGCGCCACGTGGACGGCCACGATTTCGTCGTTTTCGCCGAGTCCGAAGCCGGACTTCGCCGCCATGACGCCGCCATAGCGAACTAGGTTTCCGCCTAGGGCACGGACGCCGAGGCTATTTAAAGCGTGAGACGCCCCCGAGGTTGCCCTCATCCTTGCGCACTGCTCTCGAGCCATCTCGCCGGAGCCGCCACCGTTGAGCCGCAATCGCCGCCGGAGTTGTCTCTTCCTCCGCCGCGGTTTGCGCCGCTTTCGCTGCCGTCCGTCGTCTTCCGCCGAAGGAGCCAGATCCGAGTCCCCGCGACGAGACGCACCAAGGGAGGCTTCATCTCGCCGAGCACGCCCCAAACGCCGTCGGGCTCGTCGTCGCCCCTGCTCTCCGGCCAAGCCAGCGCCGCGTGAAGCCATCGCCGTCCGCGAGCTCGGAGGACCGTCGGATCCAGATCGGACGGTTGAGGTGAGCTCACGTGTTCCCAAACCCGATTAGATCTGGATCGTTGGATCAAGATCCAACGGTTCACAATTGCCACGTGCTGTAGTAGTGCGAATATAGGATTAGATCTGGACCGTCCGATCTAGATCGAACGGCCCACGAGCAACGAGTAGTTTCAACGTGTTAACCCTGGATCTAATCCGCGCCGTTGATTTTCAAACCAACGGCTGAGATTGCGCCACGTGTCGGGAAGATGGACCGCCGCCAACGCCGCCCACGCTGGCAGGCAGACGCCGACGCTACGGGCCCAGTGTCGAGGGGCCGCATGGCGTTGGCCGACCGCCAGCGCCGACGCCACCCATGACGTCACAATGGGTCCCACCTGCCGACCGTGGTCGAGCCGCCGACGCCGGGCCGATGACGCTACCCGAGAGGCCCACATGTCGGGACACGTAGAGTCGTGGACCGAGTCCACTGAGACCCAAGCCGAGCGTGGACCAAGTCCATGGACCGCCGACGCCAAGCAGCCAATCAGAGGCTGCCACGTGTCCATGCCGACGCAATAATTAATTTCCAAAAGAAAATGATTTATTAATTCGAAATATTGATTCAAATTTAGATTCAAACTTCAAACGCTTATAACTTTTATGCTTCAACTCCGATTTGAGCGATTCAAATTTCTAAATTTGTATAAAATTGAGATCTACCTAAATATGAATTTTATTTAATTTTTGGACTAAAGTTTTTCTCTGTAAAATTATTTAATTGATTATTTAAACTTTAAATAATCATAACTTTTATGCTTTAACTCCAAATTTGACGATTCCAGTTTCTAAAAATCCAGAAAATTATGTTCTCTCTGTTTATGGATTTTATTTGGAGTTTTGGGATCTTTTGCATAGTGTTCATTTGTGTATTTGCTATTTGCACGCTTTACGAGTAGACGTTGAAGTGCCGGAAGGATTCGAGGGAGAAGTGTTGACTCAGATCCAACTCAAGACCAAGAGCAAGTACTTTTTGAAGGCAAGTTGTGCTTTGACCATATTGATCCCATTTCAAATCTATTTTGATTTAAACTATTGCATGCTAGTTCAATTAGAAAGATACTTTGTTTAAACCTGGGGGTTAGATAAATACCAATTTGATATATGACACCTTGATTACTTAAGTATGTGCCATGACCCTTTGTCACCCTAGTTGTGGTTTACTAGTTGGACATTATTAAATTGCCAACATGGGTTTAGAACGTTGTAGTATGCTGCTTAGACTCGCACGTGCTCATGACATGATTTTGGATAATCAAATGCTAATATTGACATAAAGATATATTGAACCTGTTTTGGAAAAGTATCATGTGATGTTGATGGCACGTGGTGCATGGTAATCAATCGGGGTTTGATAAAATGATTTCGATCGGGCATGTGGCAAGAGTAATCAGGTGGGACAGTTGTGGCATTGGGAGTGATGATTTGGTTTTTCGGGTAGTCTTGCCCTGGTCACTCTAAGGACTTAACCTTGCAAGCCTTTGAACTGGGTCATACTTGCAACCACATGGCTGGAATGGGACGGCCCTAGTTGACTAAGTCGCTAAGGACTCACTTGTGGAGCCTCGTGGTGTCGCTTACACCTTTTGTGTGATTGTACGGGGAGCGATCGTGGCCGTGGGCCAGTACCCATCTAACGGTGTGTTGGTCCCATACTTCGCCTTGGCTAAGGGAAGGGATGGTGTAGAGCACGCACTGAGAGGACCACTGTGTTGTTTGAGGCTTCCAAAGGCTTTGTTACTGAACTCGCCTTTGTGGTGTTTGACTGTATCTTGTGGGTAAAGTGCATAACCTCTGCAGAGTGTAGAATCTATTTGAATAGCCGAGTCCACTGTGATCGACAATGCTCTGAATTACAAATAAGGGGTAGACTTTACGAAAATAACTTGGTTTTGAAAAGATGGGTTGGTTTAACAAGGAAGATGATGGAAATATGGTTTAGGATGGGAAAAATGTTTATTAAACTTCTTGAAAAGTTATTTATGCTTTACTTATTTCTACCGCTTTGAATCTACTTATATTACTTGTCAAAAGTCAAGTTTCTGCAAATATACCCTGAGCTATTCCTTTGTACTAAGCCATGCATATAGTATATTAGCTTGCATTACTGCATGACTTGTCGAGTACCAAGTACTCACCCTTGCCTCAACACAATATCGCTTGAAGAGGAGATTACGCCAGTTTCGGAGGAGGAACTCCAAGAGGACCCGTCTACTTAGGGATGCGAGCCCAGTCAGTTGCCTGTGGTATACTGGATGGCGCCACGAAGTTTATTTGATTTTCCGTTGCTGCTATTTCTCTTTTAATAAGTTTCGCCTTGCAAGGCATATATTTGTAACTTGGCCATAAGGTCGAGTAACCCTTTGATTATTTAAATAAAGTACTTTGATAGTATCGTATGGTATGATTGTGATATATACCGATGTTAAGACTGTGTGCACTAGCTCGTTCCTGGACTAGTGCTGAATACACAGAGGGTCCGGATTTGCAAATTCGGGGTCCCGGCAGAGGTGGTATCAGAGCCATACTTGACCGTAGGCTCAACCCTAGCTAGAATGGTCGTAGTGAGGATAAAACCTATTTTCTAAAGCTAAAAAGTTGTCAAGATAAGAAATGACCTCTCGACTTATCCCCTTCTCTCTTTTCTTGTCTCTTGCTGAATTTCTCCCTTACCTTGTCACAATTTAAAAATTCCGAGTTCTTACGTAAAGCACTCTTGTGACAGATGGAGGAAGAGTTCAACTACGTTGATCTGGGAGTTGGTCACGCCATGAACTTTGGCACATGCTACAAACTCTCGGAGATTTTGAGAAGCCCCAATACCAAGTGGAAGTGATCGACAAGCAGGATTGATCAAGGCTTGTGACGTGAGGATTGAGGTACTGTCGGAAGAGGGGCCCAGGCAATCGCTCGATACACACCGCTGCTAGAAGATCTACAATGCAGATGGGTATCCAAGAAGTTTCACGACGAGCAATGCGGCACATTACCGTGATTCACGCCAGAGAGTTGGAAAGCACGGTGTTCCGTTATCATCCGCGCAAGCGATAACCTTCTTGACCCGAAGACGATTCAGGATGAGAATGCCACGGTTACCACAGCTTGGCACGATTCGTCGTCGCCAGGAGGATGTACTAGATAATACAAGCAAGGAGCTACGAAGGCCCGCAAGGAGATCACGGCAGAGAAGAACAGATGGCGGGAAGCTCAAGAGTATGTGGCACACCTTCTACGAAGGATTGACGAGTTGGAGATGACTTTGTACGGACTGCACTGCAGCCAAGATTTGAGCTACACAAGCCAGATCCAGAGGAGTCGATCTCGATGAGGACACCGCTTCTTCGACTACCACAGATGACATAGTCGCTGGACATGGCGATCGTTTCGCGCCTATGCCGCAAAGACCCGCACTCCAGAGCCGTGGAGGTTTTCTCGATGAGTGAGCTTAGGTTCTATAGTGAGACTCCTTCGCCGAAGTCATAGAATAAAGAGTCACCCTTTAGGCGTTAGACTCCAGAGTTAGTTCGATTTGGATTTGCTTTGTTTGTCGAAAGTGTGCATTATGTGTTGCAAGGCCCTTAGGCATTGTAAGCAGCCATACCAAGTTATTAATAATAAAGTTGGACCTTAAAGTTACCCCTTTGCCCCGCATAAGTTCCATATTACTTGTCTATTCTTGTTTCCCTCTCATCTCTAAACCTAGAGCAAATCGACAGATGGTGAACACCCGTGGAAACTTTGGAAGCAATGGGAGTGGATCTCGCCAAATGAAAACCCCAATGATGGAGCACCAAAGACCGCCACTGGATGTGCAGAATTTTGGAGCATTTCTTGCTGCTCAGACTCAGTTGATGCATGCTATGATGCAACAAATGCAGCACGTCCTTTGCTCGTGCCATCGCTAATCAAGTTAACCAGTGACCACGCCGTAATACAAGGTCAGTCGAGTTCATGAGGACTCACCCACCCACTTTCTCTGGAAATGCCAATCCATTGGAGGCCGATGATTGGTTAAGATCAATTGAGAGGAAGCTACACATAGCTCAATGCATAGGGAATGAGAAGGTACTTCACGCTTCTCATCGCTTGGAAGGAACATTGTGAATGGTGGGAGAACTTCATGCCACGCAGAGAACCCTCAAGATATCACTTGGGAAGAGTTCACATGCATTCCGACAAAGATCACGTGCCTGAAGGAATTATGGACCTTAAGAAGGAGGAGTTCAGAGCATCAAGCAAGGTAATCACCAGCTGGCCGACTACTCCGAACAAGTTCACACAGCCTAGCACGCTACGCACCTGAGGATGTAGCGACAGATAAATCCAGACAGTCTCGCTTTATGAAGGGACTTAACTGAGAATTGCAAGACTTAAGTGCATGCTTTTAGTTCAAACCCCTGGTTCCGAACTCCGAACGAAAGTAGGATGTTCCGGGGTGAGAATACTAATAGATGGAATAGAGTTCCTAGCAAACCTTATAATTTTGGAGACCCAGACCTTAGATGTTATATTGGGAATGGATTGGTTATCCAAGCACAAGGCCGTATTGGATTGTGGACGAAGGACTATCTCAGTTGAGAGCCCGTGTGGGAAGAAAGTGGAATTTCAAGCCACCGCAGTTAGAGACGGGCAGTTGATGGTTAATAGTACCAAGGCGATCAGCATAGAGGATGTTCCAGTAGTAAATGAGTACCCCGAAGTTTTTCCCGAAGATCTACCTGGTATGCCGCCAGACAGGGACATAGAGTTTGTGATAGAGCTTGTACTGCACAAAGACCGATAGCAAAGAGACCCTATCGGATGTCTACCGAGGAGTTGGTAGAAATGAAGAAACAAACAGAGGAGTTAATGGAGAAAGGATTTATCGCACCAAGTTCGCCGCCGTGGGGAGCACCAGTTTTGTTTGTCAAGAAGAAGGACGGAGTTTCAGGATGTGCATTGACTACCGTGCACTCAATGAAGTCACCGTGGAAGAATAAGTATCCGCTACCCAGGATTGATGATTTGTTTGATCGATTAAGAGGAGCCGAGTTTTCTCCAAGATTGATCTCGAGATCGGGATACCATCGATTGAAGATCCGATCGTAAGATATTCAAGATCGCATTCTCGTCAAGATATGGACATTACGAGTTTACAGTTATGTCCTTTGGACTGACGAATGCGCCAGTTTATTTCATGAATATGATGAATAAGGTGTTCATGGAATATTTGGACAAGTTTGTCGTCGTGTTCATAGACGATATCCTAATCTACTCCAAGACAGAGGATGAACATGCCGAACACTTAAGGCGAGTTTTGGAAAAGTCGAGGAACAAAGCAACTTTTCGCCAAGTTCAAGCAAGTGTGACTTTTGGAAGGACAAAGTGGAGTTTCTTGGACATGTAATGACCGCGAAGGAGTCGCCAGTAGATCCAAGCAAAGTAGAAGCCGTGTTACATTGGGAGCCGCCAAGACTGTGACCCATTCGAGTTTCCTTGGAATGGCAGGATACTACCGCCGTTTCATTGAAGGCTTTTCGACAATTGCGAAGCCTCTTACGCAATTGTCAAGAAGGAAAAGAAGTTTGTATGGACGCTTGAATGTGAGAAAGGATTTCAGGAGTCAAGAAGCGATTGACATCAGCACCAAGTGTTAGTTCTACCTGACGTTGCTCAAAGCTTTGATATTTATTGTGACGCATCGCGCCAAGGACTTGGATGTGTGTCGATGCAGAATGGAAAGGTCGCCGCTTATGCATCAAGGCGCTTGAGGCCGCATGAGGAAAATTATCCGACACATGACCTCGGAGTTAGCCGCCGTAGTACATGCCTTGAAGATATGGCGCCACTATCTCGATTGGAAACAGATGTGAAGTGTATACGGATCATAAGAGTTTTAAGTACATATTCACCCGATCGGATCTGAATATGAGGCAAAGGAGATGGCTAGAGTTAATCAAGGACTACAATGTTGGAATCCATTACCATCCCTGAAGGCCAACGTAGTTGCCGATGCTCTAAGTCGGAAGAGCCATACCGCGAGTATGTTGCTAGCCATAAGTCAGGATGAGTTATGTGAGGAGTTTCAGAAAATGAAGATTGAGGTTGTACCTAGCGGATTCTTGGCCGCATTAGAAGTAAAACCGACCCTGGAGGATCAGATTCGAGAAGGACAAAAGGATGATGACAAGATCCGCAGGATTAAGTCCATCAAGGAGGAAGGCAAGGCGGAGGACTTCAAGTTGGATGAGCAAGGCACGTTGTGGATGAAGGATCGCATTTGTGTGCCTAACAAAAAGGAGTTAAAGCAACTGATTTTGGAAGAAGCCCATGACTCCAAGTACTCGATTCACCCTGGAAGCGCCAAGATGTATCAGGATCTGAAGGAGAGATTCTGGCCGAGTATGAAACGTGAAGTTGCCGAGCATGTTGCATTGTGCGACGTATGCCGTAGAGTCAAGGCAATGCATCGAGACCAGCGAGGATTGCTACACACTGAAAATACCTCGAGTGGAAGTGGGAGGAAATCGAATGGATTTCATTACCGGTTTGTCAAGACTCAAGGGGTTATGACTCCATATGGGTTATAGTGGATCGCTTGACTAAAGTAGCCCATTTTATCCCCGTGAAGACCACTTACTCTGAGATAAATTAGCGTAATTGTACATGATCAGATTGTCTGCTTGCACGGAGTACCAAAGAGGATTGTATCGGACGAGGTACCCAATTTACCTCAAGGTTTTGGAATAAGTTGCATGAAGCCATGGGGACCCGTTTGAACTTCAGTACGGCTTATCATCCACAGACGGATGGACAGACCGAAAGAGTCAACCAGATTCTGGAAGATATGCTAAGAGCTTGTGCATTGGCTTATGCTACCTCTTGGGATAAGAGTTTGCCGTATCTTTGAGTTCGATTACAACAATAGTTATCGTGCTAGTTTACGATGTCACCTTTGAGGCATCAGATGGTCGACCATGCTCGGACGCCATTGAATTGGAATGAGACCTTCTAGCGCCGTGTCTTTGGGCCTGATATTCTTCAAGAGGCTGAAGAGCAGATCGCTATGATTAGGGAAAGGTTGAAGATAGCCCAATCTCGACAAAAGAGTTATGCTGACAATCGTCGCCGAGACTTGAGTTTTGAACCAGAAGATTTTGTTTACCTCGTAGTTACGCCTCTCGGGGAGTTAAGAGGTTCCATGCCAAAGGGAAACTCGCACCCTGCTATGTTGGACCATTTAATATTTTTAGCCGCAGAGGCTTAGTTGGTTATCACCGGAGTTGCCACAACGTTGGCGTGAGTACATGATGTATTCCATGTGTCCTAGCTTAAAGAAGTGTCTCCGAGTTCCCGAGGAACAGACACCGCTAGAGTCAATTGAGTTGCAAGAGGATTTGACTTATAAGGAACATCCCGTGAGGATTCTAGACACAATGGACCGAGAAACTAGAAACAAGTCAACCCGTTTCCGTAGAGTTCAAAGGAGCAACCATGAGGAAAGCTAAGCGACTTGGGAGCTGCGAAGAGGATTTGAAGAAAGAGTTTCCAAACCTAATCTGTAGTGAGCCCTGAATCTCGTGGACGAGATTGTATTTAGGGGGGTAGGTTTGTAACACCCCAAAATTTTGCTTTTCGTAAATTGATGTGTGATTTTGCACTTTGTTGATTTTTTGGATTTTTCTTGAATTTATTTTGATTTATTTGTTATTTATTTTAATTTATTCCATTTTGAAATAATTAAAGAATTTAATTTTGCAAATAAAATTTTGTTGGAAATATTTTATTTGAGTCCAAAATGTTCCAAAATATTTTCCGTAATTTTTCTCGAATTTTTCTCAGTCTTTTGCTATTTTTAATGAATTAAATGAATTACCGGAATTATTTTAAATATTAAATCGCTGGAAATCCAACTCGGGTCAAGTATCGTTTCATCCGACCGAAGTCGAACCCGAGTCGGACTCGAACCCGACCGAGCCGCTTGACTCGACCGAACCCACTCCTAAACCTAATCAATCCCAACCGTTGGATCAAGATCCAACGGCCGAGATCCGCCTGCACGGTTCGAGCCGTAATCGCCGGATCCGATCGCGCCGCGGCGATCGTGGCCGTTAATCGCGCCACGTGGGCGGCCACGATTTCGTCGTCTTCGCCGAAGTCCGAAGCCGGACCGCCGCGGCCAGCCAGTAGCGAACTAGGTTTCCGCCTAGGGCACGGACGCCGAGGCTATTTAAAGCGTGAGACGTCCCGAGGTTGCCCTCATCCTTGCGCACCCGTTCTCGAGCCATCTCGCCGAGCCGCCACCGTTGAGCCGCAATCGCCGCCGGAGTTGTCTCTTCCTCCGCTGCGGTTTGCGCCGGTTTCCGCCGTCGTCCGTCGTCTTCCGCCGAGAAGGAGCCCAAATCCGGAGTCCCCGCGACGAGACGCACCCGAAGGGAGGCTTCATCTCGCCGGAGCACGCCCCAAACGCCGTCGGGCTCGTCGTCGTCCCCGTCTCCGGTCAAGCCAGCGCCGCCGTGAAGCCATCGCCGTCCGCGAGCTCGGAGGACCGTCGGATCCAGATCGGACGGTTGAGGTGAGCTCACGTGTTCCCAAACCCGATTAGATCTGGATCGTTGGATCAAGATCCAACGGTTCACAATTGCCACGTGCTGTAGCAGTGCGAATATAGGATTAGATCTGGACCGTCCGATCTAGATCGAACGGCCCACGAGCAACGAGTAGTTTCAACGTGTTAACCTGTAATATCCCGAGTATTTCTATACTCAAGCCACTGTACATTTGTACTCAAACGCTGTTCAATAATACACTGTGCTTGTGTATTTTCGTGTCTTGAGTGAACATACTTGCTTGGGATCAGAAAGAACCCTTCAACTTAAGTAATTTCGCTCATAAGTAAATTCGAATTAGGTTGGGCAAGTGCCTGTGACCCTATTAACTTCCAAAATACTTTGGGACAATTAGTAATCAACCCTGGAAGCGTTAGCCGTCAAGGCCCAAGTTCAAAAGTTCGGGATGTCCGGAGTATCCGGATCCAACCGGAATGTCCGACAAAGTCCTGAGTGTCCGGATTGGGCTGGCCGAGCGGTCCAACCGGAGTGTCCGACCAATGTCCGAGTGTCCGGGTTAGTGTTACTCAAGACCCCAACCCGAGTCTCGGGTTGAGTCCGAGAGTCCCATTGGCGTGGGGTTTTGTATAAAAGTCCCATTTCGTGGCTCCCTTCCATTCTTTCTTCTTCTACTTTGGTTTCCCCACTTCCTTGGTGTTCTCTCCACCACCCCGAGCTCCTCTCCAATGAGCCACCGGCCAGTGACCCTCCCGGTGACTCCTCCATCTCGGTGTGCTCCTCCCCAAGCCGTCATTCCCCATCCTCCACCGGCGTTGCTCCTCCTCCATCTTCCTTGGAGGTAAGCTTTTCTATTAGGGTTTGATTCGAGGGATTCTTGGGTTCTAGAGTCGCTCATGGTGGGATTAGGACTTAGGTTTGGATTTGGGAGGCTAGGGTTGAACTTGGATTCTAGGGTTTTGGGTGTAGTGGTTCTAGGGTTGAAAATGGGATTTGGATTAGTGAATGTGGTATGCTAGAGTGGTAGATCGGGTAGTAGTAATGTCGATTTAAGAAGTTGTTGGTGTGAGTTAGAGGTTTGGCGGGTTAGCGACGTTTTCTCGTAGAATCGGCTAGTTCGAACTCCTTCCGGTTCGCTAGGTGTCTGAAAGTCGTAGATCGGGTCGCGGTGAAGTTGTAGGAAGTGGTAAGGTCTCCGTCTCCTCGTCGAGTTGGACCAAATGCCCTAGGACCGAGTATCCGGCATATGGTCCGGAGTGTCGGATTGTCCGGAGTATCCGGACGAAACGGTCCGAGTGTCCGGCCTATCCGGACTGTCGGATGCAAACCCGACCGTCCGGGTTAGGCTATTCTGTCCGGCCGTGTTGTGTTGTCCGGAAAGTGCGTCGTTTCTTCAGGGTTTCTTGGTTGTACTTCATTCTTGTGTATTGCATGCACTTCATGGTGCATTTAAAACTTTCTTTTGCTAAGTTGTATTTCTTTCTGTCGTTTTTTTTGCTTTGACCGATTAGAGGCTAGCGAGTCGGGCTTCGCCTCGAACAACCCCAGCATCATCCCCGACAACACCGAAGTGCAACAACAAGGCAAGCACCACCGTTGACCAACATTAAACCAATATTTCACGATGTCTACTTTGATTTCTCAAACTATATGCATTGTTTATATTCAGTAAATTGCTAGTTTGTGGGAATGGTAGATATACCCTGATTTGGTGGTTTCCCTCAATTTAATTCCCTGAGATCATTGATAACCTTAGTAGGGTTAGACAATTTAATAAAATGTCACTTGGGTATAAACGATTTAGTAATTGCATACGCTTAGACACTGCAATAGAGGTGAGCAAAGTCAGTCCTTACCAAATGCTCAAAATTATGATAAATGTAATTGGTTTTGGAAAAGTTTTGGAAATGTGAATCGTAAAGGTATATTGATAAAAATGTGAAGTGTCTAGTTGGTAATTAGACTTGGCGGGAGGTATAATATGTGCTAGTTAAACATGGTGGCGATTGGTTGGCGAGTTAAGTGGAGTTCCCCGCTTGAGTCACTAGGCAAAAATATAAGGACCGAACTTGTGACGGTTTTGAATTGAACACCGTGCAACCACAAGAATGCTGGGATGGGGCAGCCTATTCTAGTACTTGAAGTGTGAGGATAGCCATGCCTGTTGGTAGGTCAAGAGTGGACCTTTTCCCTGTGTTGAGCGATCCAAGCGCGGTGTGTGTGTCCTCACGACCGCCCGTATGCGCCTTCGTGTGTGCGCTTGTACTTTTGCAGCGAGGAATCGCTCCAGTTCATGTTTGTTGATACAACGGTGTACGCCTTGCTATGGGGTAATGCCGCGGCCAACAATTCGCCGTCGTCACGATGAGTATTCCGTGGCGCTCGAGTGGTGGTTGGCCTCTTATCGCCATAGTAGTGGATTTGTCGTCACCGGTCTTTGGGTGTGGCTATAACCTCAACGATGGGAAAGAATAGATCATTCTTGTATATCGGATACCTCGTGTATCGCGTGTACCCTGGATGACAGGGATGCAAGTCCGAGTTGTGTTTGGGTAAAGTGCGCAAACTCTGCAGAGTATCAAATAATTCTAATCGATTAGCCGTGCTCACGGTTATGAGCAATCTTCTCTAATCATATCAAGTATAGAGATTTGGTTTGGTTTTGAAAATGAAAATCTATTTGAGTCGGTATAAAGTATGTGGTGGAATGGTACTTGATGGAATTGTGGATATGTGTATATGATTCTCGATGGGATTATGAGTATGTATGGAGGTCGATTCGTATCCCGATTGCGACCATGGATGGTGGCAAGGTGGAGCTCGATTATTACGTTATCAGTAAATATGTTTTATTCAAACTGCTGTCTTTCAAATTAAGTATTACTTTTCGATGAACTATTTTAAATCCAAATTTCTGCAATTAACCCGATGTAGAAGCTTTATCCTGTTGAATCAGCCTGCATTTATTTATATTTCCATACACTAAAGTCTTGCGAGTACATACGTGTACTCACCGCTGTCGCTTAACCCTTTTTCCACAGAGGAAGGTAATGATGATGTCCTCGGATGATGGCGAGCCCCTTTTCGCGAGTGTTGCGGCCAGAGTCCCTCCCTCGGTCGGTAGCTTTGTGGGGTGGTCAAAGCCATTCTTGCTGGTTGTCTTTCTTTTGTTTCATTTGTCGCTTTACTTCTTTTGGTTTCTGTAATACTCTTGTTCAAGGTTTACACCCAGTTATGTAAATTATCGTAGTTTATCCTTCCGTGCCTTGGTACTCGTGTTGTTGGTACGCGATATCGGGCTCTTGATCCAGGATCGATGTCGAGATCGTCTGCAGGCACCGGGTCCGAAGCTAAGGGTTCGATCCCGTCGATCGAATTTTTAGGTTCAGATCTTCGGTGTCGAGGCTTCCTGTTGCTATACGGTGCTATACGCTACAGTAGACGGCGTACAGTACGGTATAGGAAGAGGGGGTCCCCACAGCGTTGGTATCAGAGCCATTGACTGCAGGAGGACTTAGTTAGCCTGGACGTTAGACTTAGGGACAGATTTTTCTTCTCAAAATTTATTTTGAAGTACAAAACTCTATTTTCAAAGTGTAGAATGCTATTCTTGTCCATTCTATAGCTTTTCGCTTATCTACTCTTCAAAATGAATCTGATCTTAATCCAAATTTCAAAAATTTGTTTCCTTCTTCTATCTTGTTCAAAAGGATTAAGAGGAATGCGGTTTTAGCTAAGAATGGGTTAAGGATAGATGTTTGTGGTTGTAATTAGGGGTTATTTGTCGTTTCCCTGAGTTGGTTTTTGAATTGGTTCTTATGCTTCTTTGAATGAATGCTTGTAGTGTGTTTGTGTTTATGAGTGCATCCTTTGGGATCAATCATTCTCAAGACTTGATTTGCACAGCTTAGTTGACTCAACTGTGCATTTCAGATGCCTCCTCGAAGGAGAATAGCCAGGCGCTCGTGCGCTGATGATCTTGGGGAGCGTGGCAAAGGCAAAGGGGAGCGGGGCCCAACGATCATGGTCCCTACCGGTGGGTCACCGGGTTCGGCCTCACTACATGCCCAGAGTGAGGAGCTCCTCCACCTCCTCCTCGCTCCCGATATGGCTGCACTCATGTTATGGGCAGACTCAGCCATGGAGCTGATGGTCCAGCTGTCCAGTAAGCAGCAATACCGCAGAAGAAGTTAGCCTCGGTTGTCGGAGTTCCAATGAACTCGACCGCCGAGCTTTTCTTCGCCTACAGATCCGATGGAGGCAGAGGATTGGCTTAGCGACATGGAGGGGAAGTTGGAGTTAGTCGGTTGCACCGATGCGAGAGAAGGTTCAAGACACCGCCTACTACCTCCAGGGACCGGCTTCGTGGTGGAGCAGCCTTCAGGGTCGCTTCGCCTCAGATCAGTCACCACATGGGCAGAGTTCAAGACCCGCTTTCGCTCCTTCCATGTTCCAAATGGCTTGATCGAGATCAAGAAGCGGGAGTTCTACGACCTTCGCCAGGGTCTATGGCGTTGATGGACTACCTCCACCGCTTCAACCATTTGTCACGCTATGTTGTCGATGAGGTGACCACCGAGGCTAGGAGAGTGACATTGTTCAAGGAGCACCTCACCGAGGAGATCCGCTTTCAGCCACGGTCATGACATTCCTAGCCTGCAGGTCTTGGTGGGCAAGGCCATTAGCATTGAGGATGGCGCCAAGGCGCTTATGGAGAGCCGCAAGCGCAAGTGGGCAGCTCAATGGGCCAATGGGCCATGACCTTCCAGACTCGCACCTTCACTCGGCCTGCTTCCAGCCTTCAGCGCCGCCTGATTGAGGTCTCGTGGCTTACCTCCTCGCCCCGCCTGTAGTTCGGTGCAGTCACCTAGCCGCCCAAAGATGTTAGCTTGGGGTCCTGTAATCCATTTGGCCATATCACTTGCTTCTCCTGCGGCGTAAGGGCCACTTCGCCGCTGCTCGTCCGAAAGGCAGCAGCGGCGACAGCTCAGGTGCACCACCGCCCCGTGGTCGGGCCTGTGGGCGTGGGAGTGGGCAACAGACGCCTGCCGTCCTGCGGCAGCTTCAGCTCGGGCCATGGTCGCTGAATGTAGCCACCGCAGAGGAGGCAAAGCGGCTCCAGATGTGGTGTTGGGTACGTTATCTGTTCATTCCGCACTCCGCCTTAGTATTATTTGACTCTGAGCGTCGCATTCCTTTATTTCTTCACAGCTTTGTTGTTCAAAGATGAGGTCTGTTCTTTGTACCTCGAGAAGTACTTGTTGATCCGCTCGCTGGATCCGCTTTTGACTCGCCGAGCTTGTGAGTCCAGGGGTTAGAATTGAGATCAATGGGGTAGAATTTCGGGGTGATCTTATCAACATTGAGACGTCAGGTCTTGATGTGATTCTGGTATGGACCGCCGCCCAAGCATCAGGCATATTGATTGTGCCAGGAGATCCGTTTCATTAGTCAACCCCGATGGCATTGCTGTTACCTTTTCTTCTCGTTTCCAAAGAAGGCGACCTTTGCTCGGTGCTCTTCTGCTCCGGGACCGATCAGTACCGGTGGTGTGTGAGTACCCTGATGTGTTCCTCGATGAGCTGCCAGGTTTGCCACCCGATCGTGATTTGGAGTTCATCATCGATCTCTTACCTGGCACTTCTCCAATTTCTAAGCGTCCCAGACAGGATGCCCGCCGATGAGCTGATCGAGTTGAAGATTCAGCTCAAGGAGCGATTAGAGAAGGGGTTCATTCGTCCGCTTCTTCTCCACTGGCAGCCCGCCTGCTTGTGAAGAAGAAAGACGGCACTCTTCGCATGTGCGTTGATTACCGGCCGTTGAATGAGGTCACCGCTAAGAACAATTATCATCTCCCTCGGATCGATGATTTGTTTGACCAATTAAGCGGATATCTAGTTTTCTCCAAAATAGACTTGAGATCCGGCTATTTTCAGCTCAAGATCCGTCCGGAGGATATCGTGAAGACCGCATTCACCACTCGCTACGGTCTGTACGAGTACACAGTTGTTTCGTTTGGCCTCACCAATGCACCAGCCACCTTCATGAATCTGATGAACAAAGTCTTCATGGAGTTCCTTGATAGATTTGTGGTGGTGTTCATTGATGACATCCTCATATACTCTAAGGATGATGATGAGCACGCACTTCACTTACATATGGTGCTTAGCAAGCTTCGCGAGCATCAGTTGTATGCCAAATTCAGTAAGTGTGAGTTCTGGCTCAAGCAAGTGGAGTTTCTGGGGCATGTCCTGTCAGAAGGTGGGGTAGCAGTTGATCCACGCAAGGTACAAGACGTACTCAATTGGGAGCAGCCCCGCAATGTCCCTGAGATTCGGAGTTTTCTAGGTCTTGCCGGATACTATCGCCGGTTTATCGAGAATTTCTCCAAAATTTCTAAACCATTGTCAGCTTACTCAAGAAGGAGAAGAAATATGAGTGGTCACCTGGTTGTGAGTCCAGTTTTCAGAGTCGAAGAATAGACTCACCATCGCACTGATGTTGGTCCTTCCCGACATTCACAAGAACTTCGATGTCTATTGTGATGCATCCCGCCTTGGACTTGGTTGTGTGTTGATGCAGGAGGGCAAAGTGGTTGCTTATGCTTCTCGACAGCCTAAAGTCTCATGAAGCCAATTACCCGACGCATGATTTGGAGCTTGCAAAGTTGTTCATGCTCTCAAGTTGTGGCGACATTATCTCGTAGGGAAACAGATGTGAGATCTACACCGACCACAAAAGCTTAAAGTACTTCTTTTCGCAGCCGATCTGAATTTGAGACAAATCGATGGCTAGAGCTGATCAAAGACTATGATTTGGGTATTCATTACCATCCTGGCAAGGCGAATGTGGTTGCAGATGCCCTCGCCGCAAGCTGCACACGTTGAATGCCTTGGGTGTCATTGGCCGCCTCACTGGTTGAAGAGTTTCGAAGCTCAATCTAGAAGTGGCCGAGTATGGTTACGCTTCGCTTTAGCCGTACAACCCACTCTAGAGTCTCAGATTCAGCAGCCAACTACAAGATGATGCCGTGATTGAGATTAGACGCCAGCTTGATTAGTGAAAATGGCGCATCTCCGTGTTTTTCTCGTGAAGTCCAATGGGCTGATCTTGCATGGGCAGCGGTGTATGTCCTCGATAATGTTGAGATCAAGGGGTTGATCCTGTCGTAAGCTCATGATACTCCTCTCTTCGTCCATCCTGGCAGCACCAAGATGTACCAGGACCTTCGCGAGCAATTCGGTGGCAGGTATGAAGAAGGAGATCGCGGCTCATGTGGCGACAGATGTGTGCTGCCGTGTCACGGCCGAACAACAACGGCCACCCGGATTACTTCAGCCATTGCAGATCCCTGAGTGGAAGTGGGAAGAGATTGGGATGGATTTCATTACCGGTCTACCAAGGTCCTCCACCGGTCACGACTCTATTTGGGTGATCATTGATCGTCTGACCAAGGTAGCTCATTTCATTCCAGTTCATACCACCTATTCTGGAGCCAAGCTAGCGGAACTCTATTTGCAGAATATTGTTCGGCTCCATGGAGTTCCAAAAGTCATAATCTCTGACCGTGGTTCGCAGCTCACCTCCGATTTTGGGAGAGTTTGCAGTCCATTCTTGGCACTAAGCTATCCTTCTTCAAGATAATTTACCATCCCCAAACCGACGGACAGACGGAAAGGGCAAACCAAATCCTTGAAGACATGCTAAGGGCTTGTGTGCTTTGTCTACAAAGAAGTCGTGGGAGAAATGCTTGCCATTTGCTGAGTTCTCCTACAACAACATCATCAAGTCGGGTCTTCAGATGTCGCCTTCGAGGCTCTTTATGGCAAGAAGTGCGAACACCACCGCTTTGGTCCGAGGTTGGTGAGAGGCAATTCTTCGGCCAGCCATGATTGAAGAGGCCGAAGGCAAGTTAGCTTGATTCGAGACCTACCGAGAGAAGCTCAGTCTCGTCAGAAGAGCTATGCTGATCGCCGTCGCCGCGAGTTGAGTTTTGAGGTGGGTGACTTTGTTTATCTCAAGGTCTCACCACTCCGCGGTACTCGCAGATTTCAAGTCCGCGAAGCTAGCCCCGCGATACATCGGTCCGCTCCGGATTTTTGAGAAGGTTGGTGTTGTGGCTTATCGGCTTGAGCTACCGCCACATCTTTCTGACATTCACGATGTGTTCCACGTGTCCCAATTGAAGAAGAGTCTTCGGTTCCATCGGAAGTTACCCAATTGGACCATCTTGATTTGCAAATGATCTTTCGTATCGAGTATCCATCAGATTCTCGAGACACCGGGCGTCACACTCGCAGTCAGGTTATCAAGATGCTCAAGGTCCAGTGGAGCAACCATTCAGAAGATGAAGCCACGTGGGAGCGTGAAGACCATATTCAGGCAGAATACCCCGAATTTCTTCGAGAGAATTAGCAATCTCGAGGATGAGATTTTTGTAAGGGGGGTAGACTGTAATATCCCGAGTATTTCTATACTCAAGCCACTGTACATTTGTACTCAAACGCTGTTCAATAATACACTGTGCTTGTGTATTTTCGTGTCTTGAGTGAACATACTTGCTTGGGATCAGAAAGAACCCTTCAACTTAAGTAATTTCGCTCATAAGTAAATTCGAATTAGGTTGGGCAAGTGCCTGTGACTCCTATTAACTTCCAAAATACTTTGGGACAATTAGTAATCAACCTCGAAGCGTTAGCCGTCAAGGCCCAAGTTCAAAAGTTCGGGATGTCCGGAGATCCGGATCCAACCCGGAATGTCCGACAAAGTCCGAGTGTCCGGATTGGGCTGGCCGAAGCGGTCCAACCCGGAGTGTCCGACCAATGTCCGAGTGTCCGGGTTAGTGTTACCGAAGACCCCAACCCGAGTCTCCGGGTTGAGTCCGAGAGTCCGGTATTGGCGTGGGTTTTGTATAAAAGTCCCATTTCGTGGCTCCCTTCCATTCTTTCTTCTTCTACTTTGGTTTCCCCACTTCCTTGGTGTTCTCTCCACCACCCCGAGCTCCTCTCTCCAGCGAGCCACCGTGTGACCCTCCCCTGACTCCTCCATCTCGGTGTGCTCCTCCCCAAGCCGTCATTCCCCATCCTCCACCCGGCGTTGCTCCTCCTCCATCTTCCTTGGAGGTAAGCTTTTCTCTTAGGGTTTGATTCAGGGATTCTTGGGTTCTAGAGTCGCTCATGGTGGGATTAGGACTTAGGTTTGGATTTGGGAGGCTAGGGTTGAACTTGGATTCTAGGGTTTTGGGTGTAGTGGTTCTAGGGTTGAAAATGGGATTTGGATTAGTGAATGTGGTATGCTAGAGTGGTAGATCGGGTAGTAGTAATGTCGATTTAAGAAGTTGTTGGTGTGAGTTAGAGGTTTGGCGGGTTAGCGACGTTTTCTCGTAGAATCGGCTAGTTCGGAACTCCTTCCGGTTCGCTAGGTGTACGAAAGTCGTAGATCGGGTCGCGGTGAAGTTGTAGGAAGTGGTAAGGTCTCCGTCTCCTCGTCGAGTTGGACCAAATGCCCTAGGACCGGAGTATCCGGGCATATGGTCCGGAGTGTCCGGATTGTCCGGAGTATCCGGACGAAACGGTCCGGAGTGTCCGGCCTATCCGGATCGTCTGGATGCAAACCCGGATCGTCCGGGTTAGGCCGTTTCTGTCCGGTCGTGTTGTGTTGTCCGAGTGCGTCGTTTCTTCAGGGTTTCTTGGTTGTACTTCATTCTTGTGTATTGCATGCACTTCATGGTGCATTTAAAACTTTCTTTTGCTAAGTTGTATTTCTTTCTGTCGTTTTGTTGCTTTGACCGATTAGAGGCTAGCGAGTCGGGCTTCGCCTCGAACAACCCGAGCATCATCCCGGACATCACCGAAGTGCAACAACAAGGCAAGCACCTCCTTTGACCATCTTGAAACCTATATTTCACGATGTCTACTTTGATTTCTCAAACCATATGCATTGTTTATATTCAGTAAATTGCTAGTTTGTGGGAATGGTAGATATACCCTGATTTGGTGGTTTCCCTCAATTTAATTCCCTGAGATCATTGATAACCTTAGTAGGGTTAGACAATTTAATAAAATGTCACTTGGGTATAAACGATTTAGTAATTGCATACGCTTAGACACTGCAATAGAGGTGAGCAAAGTCAGTCCTTACCAAATGCTCAAAATTATGATAAATGTAATTGGTTTTGGAAAAGTTTTGGAAATGTGAATCGTAAAGGTATATTGATAAAAATGTGAAGTGTCTAGTTGGTAATTAGACTTGGCGGGAGGTATAATATGTGCTAGTTAAACATGGTGGCGATTGGTTGGCGAGTTAAGTGGAGTTCCCCGCTTGAGTCACTAGGCAAAAATATAAGGACCGAACTTGTGACGGTTTTTGAATTGAACACCGTGCAACCACGCAATGCTGGGATGGGGCAGCCTATTCTAGTACTTGAAGTGTGAGGGGATAGCCATGCCTGTTGGTAGGCGAAGAGTGGACCTTTTCCTGTGTTGAGCGATCAAAGCGCGGTGTGTGTGTCCTCACGACCCGCCGTATGCGCCTTCGTGTGTGCGCTTGTACTTTTGCAGCGAGGAATCGCTCGATTCATGTTTGTTGATACAACGGTGTACGCCTTGCTATGGGGTAATGCCGCGGCCAACAATTCGCCGTCGTCACGATGAGTATTCCGTGGCACCTGAGTGGTGGTTGGCCTCTTATCGCCATAGTAGTGGATTTGTCGTCACCGGTCGGGTGTGGCTATAACCTCAACGATGGGAAAGAATAGATCATTCTTGTATATCGGATACCTCGTGTATCGCGTGTACCCTGGATGACAGGATGCAAGTCTGAGTTGTGTTTGGGTAAAGTGCGCAAACTCGCAGAGTATCAAATAATTCTAATCGATTAGCCGTGCTCACTGTTATGAGCAATCTTCTCTAATCATATCAAGTATAGAGATTTGGTTTGGTTTTGAAAATGAAAATCTATTTCGAGTCGGTATAAAGTATGTGGTGGAATGGTACTTGATGGAATTGTGGATATGTGTATATGATTCTCGATGGGATTATGAGTATGTATGGAGGTCGATTCGTATCCCGATTCGACCATGGATGGTGGCAGGTGGAGCTCGATTATTACGTATCTTGTAAATATGTTTTATTCAAAGCTAGCTGTCTTTCAAATTAAGTATTACTTTTCGATGAACTATTTTAAATCCAGCTTTACGCAATTAACCCGATGTAGAAGCTTTATCCTGTTGAATCAGCCTGCATTTATTTATATTTCCATACACTAAAGTCTTGCGAGTACATACGTGTACTCACCGCTGTCGCTTAACCCTTTTTCCACAGAGGAAGGTAATGATGATGTCCCGGATGATGGCGAGCCCCTTTTCATGCGAGTGTTGCGGCCGTAGTCCCTCCCTCCGGTCGAGAGCACAGTGGGGTGGTCAAGCCACCAAATGGTTGTCTTTCTTTTGTTTCGCTGCCGCTTTACTTCTTTTGGTTTCGTAATACTCTTGTTCAAGGTTTACACCGCTATGTAAATTATCGTAGTTTATCCTTCCGTGCCTTGGTACTGTGTTGTTGGTACGCGATCTTTGGGCTACCGATCCAGGATCGATGCTCCAGATGCGTCTGAGCACCGGTCCGGTTAAGGGTTCGATCCCGTCGATCGAATTTTTAGGTTCGGATCTTCTGTCGAGGCTTCCTGTTGTTATACGGTGCTATACGCTACTGAAGAGCGGCGTCTGATGCGGTATAGGAAGAGGGGTCCCCACATAACCCTGGATCTAATCCGCGCGTTGATTTTCAAACCAACGGTACCGAGATTGCGCCACGTGTCGGGAAGATGGACCGCCGCGGTCAACGCCGCCCACGCTGCGTGTGGCAGACGCCGACGCGGGCCAGCGTGTCGAGGGGCCGCATGGCGATGGTCGACCCGCCAGCGCCGACGCCACCCATGACGTCACAATGGGTCCCACCTGCCGCCGACTGCGGTGAGCCTCGCCGACGTCGGCCGATGACGTCACCCGAGAGGGCCCACATGTCGGGCCGACACGTAGAGTCGTGGACCGAGTCCACGGTAGACCCAAGCCGAGCGTGGACCAAGTCCATGGACCGGTGACGTCGGCAGGCCAATCGAGGCTGCCACGTGTCCATGCTGACGCAATAATTAATTTCCGAAAAAGAAAATGATTTATTAATTCGAAATATTGATTCAAATTTAGATTCAAACTTCAAACGCTTATAACTTTTGCGTTTCAACTCCGATTTGAGCGATTCAAATTTCTAAATTTGTATAAAATTGAGATCTACCTAAATATGAATTTTATTTAATTTTTGGACTAAAGTTTTTCTCTGTAAAATTATTTAATTGATTATTTAAACTTTAAATAATCATAACTTTTGCGTTTTAACTCCAAATTTGACGATTCCAGTTTCTAAAAAATCCAGAAAATTATGTTCTCTCTGTTTATGGATTTTATTTGGAGTTTTGGGATCTTTTTGCATAGTGTTCATTTGTGTATTTGCTATTTGCACGCTTTACGAGTAGACGTTGAAGTGCCGGAAGGATTCGAGGGAAAAGTGTTGACTCAGGATCCAACTCAAGACCAAGAGCAAGTACTTTTTGAAGGCAAGTTGTGCTTTGACCATATTGATCCCATTTCGAAATCTATTTTGATTTAAACTATTGCATGCTAGTTCAATTAGAAAGATACTTTGTTTAAACCTGGGGGTTAGATAAATACCAATTTGATATATGACACCTTGATTACTTAAGTATGTGCCATGACCCTTTGTCACCCTAGTTGTGGTTTACTAGTTGGACATTATTAAATTGCCAACATGGGTTTAGAACGTTGTAGTATCTTTGCTTAGACACCTTACGTGCTCATGACATGATTTTGGATAATCAAATGCTAATATTGACTTAATGATATATTGAACCTGTTTTGGAAAAGTATCATGTGATGTTGATGGCACGTGGTGCATGGTAATCAATCGGGTTTGATAAACAGATTTCGATCGGGGCATGTGGCAAGAGTAATCAGTGGGCCGGTTGTGGCATTGGGAGTGATGATTTGGTTTTTTCTGTAGTCTTGCCCTGGTCACTCTAAGGACTTAACCTTGCAAGCCTTTGAACTGGGTCATACTTGCAACCACATGGCTGGAATGGGACGGCCCTAGTTGACTAAGTCGCTAAGGACTCACTTGTGGAGCCTCGTGGTGTCGATTACACCTTTTGTGTGATTGTACGGGGAGCCGTATCGTGGGTGTGGCCAGGTACCCATCTAACGGTGTGTTGGTCCCATACTTCGCCTTGGCTAAGGGAAGGGATGGTGTAGAGCACGTCTGAGAGGACCACTGTGTTGTTTGAGGCTTCCGAAGGCTTTGTTACTGAACTTCGCCTTTGTGGTGTTTGACTGTATCTTGTGGGTAAAGTGCATAACCTCTGCAGAGTGTAGAATCTATTTGAATAGCCGAGTCCACTGTGATCGACAATGCTCGGGAATTACAGTCAAGGGGTAGACTTTACGAAAATAACTTGGTTTTGAAAAGATGGGTTGGTTTAACAAGGAAGATGATGGAAATATGGTTTAGGATGGGAAAAATGTTTATTAAACTTCTTGAAAAGTTATTTATGCTTTACTTATTTCTCTTGCTTTGAATCTACTTATATTACTTGTCAAAAGTCACATCGCAAATATACCCTGAGCTATTCCTTTGTACTAAGCCATGCATATAGTATATTAGCTTGCATTCAGGCATGACTTGCCGAGTACCAAGTACTCACCCTTGCCTCAACACAATATCGGTTGAAGAGGAGATTACGCCAGCTTTGGAGGAGGAACTCCAAGAAGACCCGCTCTACTTAGGGGATGCGAGCCCGATCGGTTGCCTGTGGTATACTGGATGGCGCCACGAAGTTTATTTGATTTTCCGCTGCTGCTATTTCTCTTTTAATAAGTTTCGCCTTGCAAGGCATATATTTGTAACTTGGCCATAAGGTCGAGTAACCCTTTGATTATTTAAATAAAGTACTTTGATAGTATCGTATGGTATGATTGTGATATATACCGATGTTAAGACTGTGTGCACTAGCGCGTTCCTGGACTAGTGCTGAATACACAGAGGGTCCGGATTTGCAAATTCGGGGTCCCGACAGTGTACTTGTAATCAAATATGTTCGGGTCATAAGTAATGGGGTGTACATATGTATTACAATTAATCATAATTATAATTATGCTTGTTTTGTTTTTCGTCGGTCAAGTCATCACAATGGTCATCACGGACGGTTCATTAAAAACCGTCTGTGATATAGTGGTCATCACAGATGGTTCATTAAAAACCGTCTGTGATATAGTGGTCATCACAGATGGTTCATTAAAAACCGTCTATGATATACTTATCTCAGACGGTTGAATTATAAACCGTCTGTGATACCCCCACCCTAATATCAATACCCCCACCCTAGGCGGCAAACCATTTTTCATTGGCGGCAAAACCCTACTTCCGCTTGGCTTTCGCTCCGGACTCGACACCGACCGCCCGCTTCGCCGCCGTGTTGCCCCGACGCTCGCCCCGCCCGCTTCGACGCCCCAGATCGACCACCTCGTCCTCCTCCTCTCCTCCGAGCCGCCACCGTGCTGCCCCGACGCCCCCCGATCGACCACCTCGTCCTCCTCTCCTCCGAGCACGCCAGGCCGCCCGCCGCCCGTCTTGGGTAGGCCACCGCCGCCTCCTCCTCCTCCCACGATAATCTTATAACCTGTGGTTTAGGGTTAGAATAAATTGTTGTGGCTGTGGGGTTACATTCTCTGTGAGGATTCGGCATTGTGAGATAGGTTGTGACAGTATAGGAGAAAGCTGAGTTTAGTTTGCTATTGCATTCTTGTCAAATTCAATTACTTAATTTGCATAGTGGCTGGACTGTGTGAGGATTCGGCATTGTGAGTTGATAGGCTGAGAACAGGCAAATTGATTTTGGTCAGTTGAGAACTGAATTCAAGATTTTGGTTACTATCACAACAAGTCAATGATATCTAAGGCTAACCTTTTGTTTAAGCAAGCCGATATCTGAGAGAAATAGTAATGATGTAATCTTGAGTTTTATATTTAAGTTTTCCATTTGATTATGGCCAAACACATGATTTCTAGTGCTTTATATGCCACAATATGTTGTATGTTAAAATTGGAAGATGACCAATCATTTGTTGTATTGTTCATGCTGTTACATACTTCATTTGAGTACCAATGTGTCCTCTTCATTGACGAAATTAACCTGATGAATATTTTGGTAATACCGCAATTACTTTCTCGTCCTCCTCCTCTCCTATGATACTTAAAAAATGCTGATCTTACCTTTCTTTCCTCTTCTATGACCCACTTGTCCTAGCCATGCTGATCTCAACTTTCTTTTCTCCTCTATGACCTTCACTGCAAGATGTCGACGTCTCCGCATTCTTCATCGCCGAATGGATCGGATGAGGCGCCCAACATAGAAAAAAAGAGGCGCGCTCCAAGAGGGCTTAGTAAAAGGCCGCAGAGCCGAGATACAATTACTAGGGTCGATCCACATGATGGGTCCCCTACCGCACCTGCTAAAGCCGCGCAAGCATTCCGTACATTGTACGGGATCGTTGGGCGTGAAAGGGCCCCCATCACATATCCGTTGTGGAAGACACTGACTGATGAGGAGCGCGACAGCCTGGTGACAGAAATTTTCGAGTCGTTCGAGCTCCCACAGGACTCCATGAACGCACTGCGATGGTACGCGCTTCTAGTGGCTGGAAAGGCGTGGAAGAACTTCAAGAGCTGCCTCGTCACTCATTACGTGAATAAGGAAATGACTCCATTCCACAAGTATGGGTTCATCAGCGAAGACGTGTGGGAACAATTTGTTGAAATGATGAAGACCGAAGAGTTCGTGAGCATAAGTTCGGCGCACAAGGTTATCCAGTCAAAAAACACCCACCCCCATAGACTCGGCTCCACTAGGTACGCGGGCAAGGTGAAGCAATGGACAAGGGAGGACAATGAGGCAATACAGAAGGAGGTCGCACCATCGTTTGCCTCTATATTGGACCCGCGCGCTCGAAACTGGGTAAGAGCGAGGTCACGTCCCACGACTTCGGGCGAGATGTCATTTGCCAACGCCGGTGACGAGGAAGTGTCACAACGTTTAATGTCACTGAGCACGGAATCTTCCCAGGGCTCTTTCACTCCAGACAGAGAGAACGATATACTCTCTGCGGCCTTGGGAAACAAGGAGCACTCGGGTCGGACCCGAGGCCTAGGTGTTTTTGTTCCCTGGAAAATGTGATTCCCACAGGACTCCGAGTCATACCGGAGTAGGAACAGAAGCAAAGCCGAGCGTGAGGCACGGCTAGTAGCCATGATTGAGGAAAGGGTAAATGAAAAGTTTGAGGAAAGGATGAAAGTGCAATTAGAGATTCAGCTAAAATGCTTTGAGGAAAAGATGACACAAATGAACGCTGCGGACAGGCATGAACAGAACGTGCAAGGCGGAGAAGCACATGAACAAGTCAGCCCAACTAACCATCCGAGCATCTGCGCGTCTGTTCCTCAAACGGATGTGGACGAAGTCAGATTTCCTCCCAACGACACCAAGGTAATATACATGTTATTTCTACAGTGCTTCTTAAATGGACCTGTTTTGTGTGTAGGCTAAGTAATTGTGTATCATTATGTAGGAGGCCATGCTGTGCAATCTCAATCTCGAAGTGAGGCTTGGGGATGCCTCTATTCCTTTGCAGGCTGCTTGGGGCGCGCGTATCCATCCGTTGAAGGGGCACTTGTGCACGGTCGTTCCTTAACTTTGGTTCATGTCGACGGTGTACATGAAATTTGCAAGGGCATCACGTTGGAGATGCCTCCAAACGATGAGATCGTGACAATAGGGGATGCCGTCCACACATTCATCCAATGGCCAAAGAAGTCCATCTCCTTCGATGCCCGCTAAGCAACACCAACGATAGAAGCAATACCGAAACCACATGGTGCACCGGATCATATGCTAGCACCAGCAGAACCCACCAATTTGCCTATGGTGTCCTATGAGCCACAACCGCTCGCATCGTCTCCCATGAAGACAACATCTAGTAGACGACGAGGCAGCGATAAGGGCAAATCGAAAAAGAAGACCAACTCAGGCTTATTGCAAATTCTGTACGCCCCGTTGCTGCAGCAATTTGAGCTGGGAAAGCCGTTCGTACTTAAAGAGAACCCAATGATGCTTTAATTAGCCTGCGTTAGATTGCAAGATTGGTGCCTGTTACAGACGACCAAGCCGCTGCCAGAACGGGAAACGAGTATCACGGTTCGCTTCAAGAAGCAGCATTTCTTACACGAGAATTCAGGTGGCTGCTTCGTGGTTGGCTTCAATGACTTGTTTGATCTGTACAACCTCAACGCCCTCGACGCTTCACTCATCAGATGCTGGACATTGTAAGTGTGCACAATCACGATATAGATTCGTCTCATGCCGATAAATGGCATATATATGTATATGTATATGATCCTTGATTTTGTATATGTATGTAGATACATGATGATGGAGGCAAAAGCAAGGAATGAACTGGTGGGTTTCTTCGATCCACACATGGTGTCGAAGCAAACCATGGACCAAGATGTGCAATTCGTCCATGTGTACGTGGAAAAAGTATTGCTGGCTCATTGGGACAAAAGCTACTTAATTTTACCCTACAACCTGGGGTAAGTGCTTCATCCAGATGCTATACATGTTAATTTTTACTATATAACGCAGCTTTAAGTTACGTTCAATGACCATGGCAACATACCTGTGCAGGTTTCACTAGGTTATACTTGTAATTATACCAAGACAGAACAAGGTAATTTACCTTGATTCCAAAAAGGGCGGCACCCACGACTTTGTGCCATTAAAAATTTACTCGACACGTCATTCCATATCTACAAAGCTCGCGGAGGGCCATGCAAGCCGGACACAGCGAGGCTGAGGCATATTCATAACTTCCCGGTATCCGCTAGTACGCAATAATTAATCCTTCACGCAGTCCATAATGGAACCTTCGAACTAATTAATCTATTTATATTTTGGCAGTGCCACCAGCAGCCAATAGGCACTAACCTGTGTGGGTTCTACGTTTGCCACAACATGCAACTCCTCGTTGGTACAAAGAAGACCAATGACTTAGAGGTTTGTCAATCTTGAACCATGTGTTTCCACTTATTTATTTTTTGTACACGCAAAGACTTTACTCTTCCCATTGGTAGAGGTGGCAATGTGCTGAACTTGCATTGGAATAGGCTAACCTGCGAAGTATTCGAGGACAACTCTGTGCCTTTTTGAATCGTGATGTCCTTAATCCAACCGGTGAATTCCATGCAAACCAAGCTTGATGAGTTGTAAACTTGCAAGACTGTAGTTCTGAATTCAATTTGCAAGACTTACATTTGTGTTTATTTCTGAAATTGATGCGGTGTACATTGTAATGTGGGATCAAAGTTGATTTCTAAAATGGATGCGTTGTATGTTGTATTGCGTGCCCTGATCGAGTTCATTTCTGAAATGTATGTCATAATATTTATATTGGTCATGCTGCACTTCAGTTTGTTTCAGAGGGCATGGCTAGCATTTCCTGAGGCTAGCCAATTAACTGAAATTGTACAAAATCTAAAATTAACATCACAGATGGTTCTGAATAGAACAGTCTGTGATAAACCATTTATCACAGACGGTTATTATTATCAACGGTCTGTCATATGGATCATCACAGACGGTTCAAAAGAGAACAGTCTGTGATATATCATCTTAACAGACGGTTTACAAACGAACCGTCTGTAATATATGAATCATCACAGACGGTTATAACAACAAACCATCGGTGATATATCCAACATCAAAGACGGTTTTTTAAACAAACCGTCGGTGATATATCCAACATCACAGACGGTTTTTGTAACGAACCGTCTGTGATATATCCAACATCACAGACGGTTTTTTTAAACAAACTGTCTGTGATATACGAATCATTACAGACGGTTTTTGTATTTTAAACCTTCTGTGATGAGATTGTTCACAGACGGTTGGAAAACCATCTGTGATGACTAGAGAGTCATCGCTGACAGTCTGATACAGATGGTCGTAAAATCGTCCGTCATGTGGCTTGCGAACCGTCTGTGATGACCAGTTCTCTAGTAGTGATAGTGTGTTGTGTTGGAAACACTTGAGATTTAATTTGTAACTCTTTTTTGGCTAGAGTTGGAGTTATTTGAAAAAAATGTGTGCGGTGTTTGCAAGTGCTTCAAAAGGTGAATTTTATGAATGTTTTATAAGTGATTTTGTTAGTGAAGTGTTCCCTTTTGGAAATGAGTTTCACTTTCTCTTTGAGAAAATTTGTGGTGGTTGTGTGTGCGGATGTTTGACTTTGGAGTCGATGTTCTTTTCCAAAATGTTGATTTTGGTTAAAATGCGAGGTTTTGCAAGTTTAGCTTTCAATTAATGGTGGGTTCTGATATGACGTGGTGTTTTCCTGTTAACGGTGTTGTCGTCATTGTTTATATGAATTATCGCAATCATCGATATTATTTGTGTTTTAATCATGTGATACTGAGGAAGAAGTCTTTTAGTGAATGACTATTTGGTATTGTTATTACATGATGAATGAATGGTGAAAAGGAAACATGACATCGTTTATGTATAATTAATCATAAAAGAGTCGATGAGCAAGGTCGGTGAGAAAGTCATATATGGATATATGACTAATCCAGAGTGCTCTTGAAAAGTTTGCATTCATGTCATGAATCGAGATGTCCATTTCTTTCTAGTATTGTAACACCCCGGCATCTAGTATGCCATGAATGTTACCAAACATAGACTAAACAACATCTAAATACCACAAATAAAGATAAATTACAGCAAAAGTGCAAATGCTAAAACCGAAAATTTCGGCAGCATCTCCTTTGTTTTTCCATGTGTGACACTACGTAATGTCGTGACTTTATAAATTGTGAAATTAGAGAATAAAAACCTTACCATATGAGGTTAAATCGTGTTTTGGGCCGTCCGGGGGAGAGTTTGGGCTTGGGGTAGCCTCGTGGGCCTGGGGAAACTTAGTGGGCCAGAGGTGGGAGGCTTGTGGCCCAAGTGGAGAAGGGATTAGGGCATCATGGTGCTTCCCCATGCACCCCCTCCTCTCCCTCATGTGCCTCCACCCCCCTCCATCTTCCCTAAGCCGCCGCCCCCACCTTCTCCCTCTTGCGCCCCTCCTCCTCCCTCTTGCACCTCCACCACCACCCCTAGCCGGCCCTAGCTTGGCCCCTCCCCCTCCATTGCCGCTGTTTCATCCCCTTCCGTTGATCTCCAAGTTGCGAAGGATTGCGACCGAGAAGATCCGAGGATTGGAGGGAGATCGGGGGAAAAACGGGAGGAGATCTGTCGCCGTTCGTCGGGGGAAGGTATGGTTAGGGGTAATCCTTGGGGGTGGTCTAGGTGCTGTGCTAGAGGGTGTTTTGATGCTTTTAGATCAAGAGGTGGTGCTGTGATTGGGTAGATTTGATGAAAACTAGAGTTTGCATAGGGTTCTGTTTCGGGCAGATTGGGCGCACAACCTAGGGTTTGAGTTTTCGCATTTTTACATTCGGATTTTGGACGACCACCTGTTGAGAAAGTTGAATATAACTTCAATACCTTTAATTGGACACCAAGAACGTCCAATTCCTCCCAGCCGTTTGAAAGTTATGATTATTTTACCGAGCTTGTTCAAATATGTGACGTAATTGGGACAGAACGTAATGTTTTGTAGATTAGACAATTTTAGATTCCGAATCAGCTTTTCCCAATACTTATAAAAAGTTAGGACATTTCCTAAGCTTCGGATGATGTACTCGTTTAATCGATTCGGAGTCCTAGAACTAAAGTTATGCTAGATTGAAGCCTGCTGTCCCGACGGGACAGATTCTCTGTTTTTCGGTTTTGGGAGTAGTTTGTGAAGTCGGGTTGGATTAGCTTTTGTGTACTGTTTTGGGGGCACGTTTTGAGTGTGTGGAATGTTTGTGCAGGTGGTGTGACCCCGGGAGTGCCCTCATCATCTCGCCAATCCGTAGCCCGCGGTTAAGGCAAGTGTATTGGAATGAGTTGTGCGTTGTATGAATTGCTAGACTTGCTTAGGTGTAATGTGATTACATGATATACTAACTTGCCATGATTGATGTTTGCCTATGACATGATGAACATGATTTCATATTGATCATGAATTCGTTGTATTAAATTTTTATGCCAATCTTTACATGTTTATGTCATATGTGCATTCATAATGGAAGAGGCGTCACATGCTGATGCGGGCCTCTATGTTCACACGTAGTGAACACGAAAGTCCTACCTCGTAGTCCCATCCACGGTTGTGCATGGGAGAGAGTCGATAAGAGTAGGCACCCTCCATCTACGGGATGGAAGGGGAAAGGGGGTGCACGCCGACGGGTGTGCACTCGGCAATACCGGTATGTGCTTCAGAGAGATATGTGCATTGCATTGCATAAATGAAGTGGCTTATGAGATGACTATGACGTTCTATGAGATGCATATGAAGATGTTTATTTGAGATGTTTATGATGATGTTATATGAGAGCATAAATGAGGTTCATGAGTTGATTCTCAGGTTATGTGAATGTCATTAATATGTATGTGAGTTGTTATTGTTTTTGTATCATTGCAATATACTTGCTGAGTGATGAACTCACGCTTTTGTTTCATGTTGTTTTTAGGTACCATGAAACCGGCATGTGGGGAAAGGGCATTAGCTACACTTCTACACGTAGCTTCACACTCATAGACAAGTTTAATCATTTGGAGTCATGATAATAATGAATAGTGCCATGAAACCTGGTGTATGGCTTGGTTTTGAGCTTAAGTTCATCGTTTGATTGTTATAATTTGTGGAATGGTTGAATTCCTTATTTTAGACATAAGTGATGCTATATCAGTCGATATTGTTGTTTTAGATGTCTGTTAACATGCTATATCTTTCCTTAGTATTACTGTTGCTTCAATTCATGGAAAAACAAAGGAGATGCTACCGAAATTTTTAATTTTAGCATATGCTCCTTTGCTGTAATTTACCCTTATTTGTGGTATTTAGATGTTGTTTAGTCTATGTTTGGTGACATCCAGACCTATTTAAAACTTGACACACTCTGATGCATAGTAGGAAGGGTATGGGTATCGATGCTATCCGCTTAAATATTGTATTTAAGCTTTGATGTTAAATGCTGCATTTTGATGATGTAGGATGTTATATTTATGAAAGTATTGATTGAGATGCTATATGTTTGATGTAGTGATGTGGTGGTGCCGGAGGTTTCCGGTCATCCTCTATTCTTTGTAGTAATGTTATGCGGAGTATTGGTGTGGCCGGTGAGAGCCACCACCAAGAGACTATTAACCTCCCGTAGGGAGAGTGCTTATCCTTTCTGTCGTAGACCGGGTAGTTGGTTGGAGTTGATTAGAAAAGTTAATGGTGGATCCTTTTGGATTTCTTTTACCGTTCTGACGATCCGTGTGGTTGGTTTTTTTGGTTTTAGTTGATTGAAATCGAAAGAAAAGTGTGTGGGTATTGGATTCTCGCGGATTGTTCTGTAGGCGGTTTGTGGTTTTGTCTTCCTTGGTTGAAGACGAAGAAGAAGAGTTGTGTGTTGTGCATCTTTTGGTCGTAATCTTTTTTTGACACCCGGTTTTGTTGATAATGGTGGACTGTCTTGTGGGGGAAACATATGTGGTTGTTGTTCTCCCTATCTAAGAAAGTGTTGAAGTTTCTCCTTGTGCAGACCTTAAGTTGGGTGGCATTAAGTTTGAATCTTAAAAAAAAGATTTGGTGGAACATTTGTTTTTCCTGGTGCCTCCATCTTCCTTCTTGGAAATTGTAGATCTTGAGATTTCTTTAGGAGTTTTGGCTATCAGAGTTGGAAATTTGAGAGTTGAGCCTTCCTACATGTCTGTTGGAGTTTTGTTTTTCTCCCTCGTTGTAACACCCCGACATCTAGCATGCTTGAATGCTACCAAACATAGGCTAAACAACATCTAAATACCAAAAACTAAGATAAATTACAGCAAAGAAATAAATGATAAAACCGAAAATTTCGGCAGCATCTCCTTTGTTTTTCCATGAATTGAAGCAACAACAATATGATCACAGGATATAGTATAAAGAATGACATCTAAATCATCAATAACAAGGGTTCTAGCAGCAGAATAAGCCTAGAATAAAGATTCCAACCATCTCATGAGCCAAACGAAGTAAATGAGGAAACCAAGCACACAAATTAACCATTTCACCAAGTTGCATGGCACTACTCTTATTATCATGACCAAGATGAATAAATTGTCTATAAGTGTGGAGCTATGTGTAGATGTGTAGCTAATGCCCTTCCCCTTATGCCGGTTTCATGGTACCTAAGAAAAACAACATAAACACAAGCATCACAAGCATGAGTTCATCACTCAGCAAGTATATTGCAATGGAACAAGAAAATACATTCCAATACCTTCATCACCATTTTTCACATACGACATCATACACATCTCATATTCATAGTGTAAGCATATCATTGACATCATCATATATGTAACATCCCAAAATTTTGCTTTTCTAAAATTCATGTGTGATTTGACACTTTGGTGAATTTTTGGAATTTTCTGGAATTTATTTGGATTTATTTGGAATTTATTTGAATTTATTCCATTTTGAAATAATTAAAGAATTTAATTTTGCAAATAAAATTTTGTTGGAAATATTTTATTTGAGTCCAAAATGATCCAAAGTATTTTCCAGAAGTTTTGTGGAATTTTTCTGAGTCATTTGTTATTTTTAATGAATTAAATGAATTACTGGGAATTATTTTAAATATTAAATCGCTGGAAATCCAAACCGAAGTCTACATCTTGTTCATCCGATCGAAGCCCGAGTCAGACTCGAGTTCGAGTCCGACCCGAGCCACGTGACTCGACCGAACCCACTCGGCCGAGCCCTAACCGCGTGACCGTTGGATCTTGATCCAACGGCCACGATTGAGCCACGTCACCGAGCCGAGCCCGACCGAGCCGGCTCGCCCGAGTCCGACCGGACCCAAACTCGCGCGCCGTTGGATCGAGATCCAACGGTGTCGCGTGCCACGCCACCCTCTCACGCCGCCACGGACTCGCCGAAAAGTGTCGACCTCGGTCTCCGTGCGTTTACCAGGACGCCGAGGTCGCTATTTAATGCGCCGCCACCACGGTCGTGACCTGAACTTCGCCAGCGCACCGTAGACCTGAACAACGTCGCCGGAGTCGCCGCCACCGCAATCGCTCGCCGGAGTTGCCGTAACGCTCCGCCATGCGGCTGCGTTTCGCCGTCCGTCGTCCTCTTCGCCGCCGTTGACCCCGGATCCGGACTCACCGCGACGAGACGCGCTCAAGGATCTCTCACTTCGGAGCGCGCAACGCCGTCGGCAAGGTCGTCGTCCTCCGCGCCGGTGAGCGCCGCAAGTTATCGCCGGACCGCGAGCTCTCTCGGCCGTCCGATCAAGATCCAACGCCGAGATCACGCCACGCCATCGCACGGTGAGATCCGTTCCAAATCCTAGATCCAATCTCCCACCGCTTCGGATCTAGATCCAACGGTCAAATCAATGCGTTAACCCAAACGTCAACACCGGATTTAATCGCGCCGTTGATTTTCAAATCAACGGCCGAGATTGAGCCACGCGTCAGAAGTTGGACCGACGCGGTCGGCGCCGTCTGTGGCGTGACGACACGCCGGGCTCGGTCGGCCGAACCACACCATGACGTCACGCTGACGTCATGGCGGGACCGCATGTCAGCGGTTGTTCCAGTGGCGTCGACGCCAATGACGCTACGGTGGGTCCCACATGTCGCCACCGTGGGCTCGGTCCCGCCGACGCCGATGACGTCACCTGAGTGGGCCCACATGTCGACACGTGAGTCGTGGGACCGAGTCCACTGCGGACCCAAGCCGAGCGTGGACCGAGTCTATGGACCGGTTGGCGTCCACCAACCAATCGAGGGCTGCCACGTGTCATTTGGCGCAATAATTAATTTCCGAAAAAGAAAATGATTTATTAATTCGAAATATTGATTCAAATTTAGATTCAAACTTCAAACGCTTATAACTTTTGCGTTTCAACTCCGAATTGAGTGATTCAAATTTCTAAATTTGTATAAAATTGAGATCTACCTAAATATGAATTTTATTTAATTTTTGGACTAAAGTTTTTCTCTGTAATATTATTTAATTGATTATTTAAACTTTAATAAATCATAACTTTTGCGTTTTAACTCCAAATTTGACGATTCCAGTTTCTAAAAATCCAGAAAATTATGTTCTCTCTGTTTATGGGTTTTATTTGGAGTTTTCGGATGTTTTTGCCTATTGTTTATTTGTGTATTGCTATTTGCACGCTTTACGAGTAGACGTTGAAGTGCCGGAAGGATTCGAAGGAGAAGTGTTGACTCAGGATCCAACTCAAGACCAAGAGCAAGTGCTTTTTGAAGGCAAGTTGTGCTTTGACCATGTTGATCCTATTTCGAAATCTATTTTGATTTAAACTATTGCATGCTAGTTCAATTAGAAACATACTTTGCTTAAACATGGGGATTAGATAAATACCAATTTGCTATATGACACCTTGATTACTTAAGTATGTGCCATGACCCTTTGTCACCCTAGTTGTGGATTACTAGTTGGACATTATTAAATCGCCAACATGGGTTTAGATCGTTGTAGTATCTTTGCTTAGACACCTTTCGTGCTCATGACATGATTTTGGATAATCAAATGTTAATATTGACTTAATGATATATTGAACCTGTTTTGGAAAAGTATCATGTGATGTTGATGGCACGTGGTGCATGGTAATCAAGCGGGGTTTGATAAACGATTTTCGGCCAGGGCATGTGGCAAGAGTAATCAGTGGGCCATTGTGGCATTGGGAATGTTGATTTGGTTCTTGGGTAGTCTTGCCCTGGTCACTCTAAGGACTTAACCTTGCAAGCCTTTGAACTGGGTCATACTTGCAACCACATGGTGGAATGGGACGGCCCTAGTTGACTAAGTCGCTAAGGACTCACTTGTGGAGCCTCGTGGTGTCGATTACACCGTTTGTGTGATTGTGCGGGGGGCGTATCGTGGCGTGGCCGGAATACCCATCTAACGGTGTGTTGGTCCCATACTTCGCCTTGGCTAAGGGAAGGGATGGTGTAGAGCACGAACCGGAGAGGACCACCTGTGTTGTTTGAGGCTTCCGAAAGGCTTTGTTACGGGAACTCGCCTTTGTGGTGTTTGACTGTATCTTGTGGGTAAAGTGCATAACCTCTGCAGAGTTTAGAATCTATTTAAATAGCCGAGTCCACGGTACTGGACAATGCTCGGGAATTACAGTCAAGGGTTAGATTTTCTGAAAATAACTTCGGTTTGAAAGGTTGGAATGGTTTAATAACGGAGATGATGGAGATATGGTTTAGGATGGGGGAAAAATGTTTATTAAACTTATTGAAAAGTTATTTATGCTTTACTTGTTTCTACTGCTTTCGAATCTATTTATGTTACTTGTCAAATCTTTGTTTTACTAAATATTCCTTAAGCTATTCCTTTGTACCAAGCCATGCATATAGTATATTAGCCTGCATTCTGTGCATGACTTGCTGAGTACCAAGTACTCACCCTTGCCTCAACACAATATCAGTTGAAGAGGAGGTTACACCAGCTTTGGAGGAGGAACTCCAAGAAGATCCGTCTACTTAGGGATGCGAGCCCAGTCAGTTGCCTGTGGTATCTTTGGATGGCGCCACGAGATTATCTTATTTTCATTTGCTATTATTTTTCTCTGAATAAGTTTCGCCTTGCGAGGCATACATTTTGTAACTTGGCCATAAGGTCGAGTAACCAGTTTGGTTATTTAAATAAAGTACTTTATTGGTATCGTTTGGTATGATTGTGATATTTACCGATGTTAAGACTGTGTGCACTAGCGCGTTCCTGGACTAGTGCTGAAAACACAGAGGGTCCGGATTTGCAAATTCGGGGTCCCGACAGAGGTGGTATCAGAGCCATACTTGACTGTAGGCTCAACCCTAGCTAGAATGGTCGTAGTGAGGATAAAACCTATTTTCTAAAGCTAAAAATTTTTCAAGATAAGAAATGACATCTCGACTTATCCCCTTCTCTCTTTCTTGTCTCTTGCTGAAATTTTCCCTTACCTTGTCACAATTTAAAAATTCCGAGTTCTTACGTAAAGCACTCTTGTGACAGATGGAGGAAGAGTTCAACTACGTTGATCTCGGGAGTTGGTCACGCGGAACTTTGGCATATGCTCTGCACTCGGGATTTTGAGAAGCCGCAATACCAAGTGGAAGTGATCGGACAAGCGGGATTGATCAAGGCTTGTGACGTGAGGATTGAGGTACCTGCTAGGAAGAAGGGCCAGTGCAATGCTCGATACACTGCCCGCCAGAGATCTACAATGCGAGATGGGTATCCAAGAAGTATCACGACGAGCAATGCGGCACATTACCCGTATCTACGCCAGAGAATTGAGAGTACGGTGTTCCGTTACCATCCTGCGATAACCTTCTTGACCGAAGGAGATTCAGATGAGGATGCCACGGTTACAGCTTGGCACGATTTGTCGCCGCCAGGAGGATGTACTAGATAATACAAGCAAGGAGCTACTGAAGGCCCGCAAGGAGATCACGGCAGAGAAGAACGGATGGCGGGAAGCTCAAGAGTATGTGGCACACCTTCTACGAAGGATTGACGAGTTGGAGATGACCTTGTATGCGGACCAGACCCGAGCCGATGCTCGAGCTACGAGCGAGATCCGGAGTCGATCTCGATGAGGACACTTTCTTCGACTACCACGAGGACACGATCATTTGGACATGGCGATCGTTTCGTGCCTATGCCACGGCACTACCAGGCCGTGGAGGTTTCTCGATGAGTGAGCATAGGTTCTATAGTGAGACTCCTTCGCCGAGTCGCGTCATAGAATAAAGAGTCACCCTTTAGGCGTTAGACTCCAGTGTTAGTCCAATTTGGATTTGTTTTGTTTGTGAGTGTGCGTATGTGTTGCAAGGCCCTTAGGCATTGTAAGCAGCCATACCAAGTTATTAATAATAAAGTTGGACCTTAAAGTTACCCCTTTCGCCCCGCATAAGTTCCATATTACTTGTCTATTCTTGTTTCCCTCTCATCTCTCAACCTAGATCAAATCGATGTGATGGTGAACACCCATGGAAACTTTGGAGGCAATGGGAGTGGTTCTCGCCACAGAAACCCCAATGATGGAGCACCGGACCGCCGATTGATATGCAGAATTTGGAGCTTTTTCTTGCTGTGACTCGATTGATGCATGCTATGATGCAACAAATGCAGCACGTCCGCTCAGGCCCACGCTAATCAAGTTAATCGGGGACCACGCCGAATACAAGGCTGTCAGAGTTCATGAGGACCCACCCACCCACTTTCTCTGGGAATGCCAATCCATTGGAGGCCGATGATTGGTTAAGATCAATCGAGAGGAAGCTACACATAGCTCAATGCATAGGGAATGAGAAGGTACTCTACGCTTCTCATCGGTGGAAGGAACAAGCCGAATGGTGGGAGAACTTCGTGCCAGAGAACCCTCAAGATATCACTTGGGAAGAGTTCACAATGCATTCGACAGATATCACGTGCACTGAAGGAATCATGGACCTTAAGAAGGAGGAGTTCAGAGCATGAAGCAAGGTAATCACCAGTGGCCGACTACTGAACAAGTTCACACAGCTAGCACGCTCGCTTTGAGGATGTAGCGACGGATAAATCAGGCAGTCTCGTTTTATGAAGGGACTTAACTCAGGATTGCAAGTGGGGTTGATCACCCACACCTTTCAGATTTCCAAGAGTTGGTGAATAAGGCGCTTATTCTTGAGGACAAAGCGCAAGGAAGCTGGATGAGAACCGGAGCGCGAGGATGCAACGGAAGGATCACGCCAGGAACGCCAATGGCGCTGAGTTGCACCAAATCAATTCTTGATTCCAACCACAGAGTGCAACAAGGACACCATCCCGGCACCAAGACCTGTCAATCAAAACTACAGACCACCCCCACTTCGCTACTCGAGCGATCGGCAAAGAAGGAACCGTGAGACGGCTACAAGCTGCAACGAGCCAGGACACTTTGCCAGCGATTGTCCAAAGAAGACAGCGAGGCGACCCGGTTCGCTTCAATCTAGGAACCACCCAGCTAGGGCGCCCGGCCACGGGAGCCACACCCAGGCCGTGGTGAGAGGCCGAGTCAACCATGTCACCGCAGATGCACTTTGCGAGAATGCTACTGACGTCAGATCTTGGGTAAGTTACTTGTTAACTCGATACACCAACGCTTTGTTTGACTCTGGAGCTTAGCATTCGTTTGTTTACGCAAGGCTTTGCTACTAGAAATGATTTGAGGATTGCAAGACTTAAGTGCATGCTTTTAGTTCAAACCCACAGTTAGAACTCCGAGCGAAAGTAGGATGTTAGGGTGAGAATCTTGATAGGTGGAATAGAGTTCCTAGCAAACCTTATAATTTTGGAGACCTGGACCTTAGACGTCATATTGGGAATGGATTGGTTATCCAAGCACAAGGCCGTATTGGATTGTGGACGAAGGACTATCTCGATTGAGAGCAGTGTGGAAAGAAGGTGGAATTTCAAGCCCACTTGCTTGATTAGAGATGGGCAGTTGATGGTTAAGCAGTACCAAGGCAATCGGCATAGAGGATGTCCCGGTAGTGAATGAGTACCGATGTTTTTCCGAAGATCTACCTGGTATGCCGAGGCGAGGACATAGAGTTTGTGATAGAGCTTGTACAGTACGGCACCGATAGCAAAGAGACCCTATCGGATGTCCACCGAGGAGTTGGTAGAGATGAAGAAACAGCTAGAAGAGTTAATGGAGATAGGATTTATCGAGGCCGAGTTAAATGCGCCGTGGGGAGCACAGTTTTATTTGTCAAGAAGAAGGGCGGGAGTTTCGGGATGTGCATTGACTACCGTGCACTCAATGAAGTCACCGTGAAGAATAAGTATCCGCTACCCGGATTGATGATTTGTTTGATCGATTAAGAGGAGGCGAGTTTTCTCCAAGATTGATCTGAGATCGGGATACCATCGATTGAAGATCCGATCGAAAGATATTCCAAGACTGCGTTCGTCAAGATATGGACATTACGAGTTTACGATTATGTCCTTTGGATCGACGAATCGCCACTTATTTCATGAATATGATGAACAAGGTGTTCATGGAATATTTGGACAAGTTTGTCGTCGTGTTCATAGACGATATCCTAATCTACTCCAAGACGGAGGATGAACATGCCGAACACTTAAGGCGAGTTTTGGAAAAGTGAGGAACGACAACTTTTCGCCAAGTTCAATAAGTGTGATTTTTGGAAGGACAAGGTGGAGTTTCTTGGACATGTAATGACCATGAAGAGTCGCCAGTAGATCCAAGCAAAGTAGAAGGCGTGTTACATTGGGAACGACCAAAGGCGGTGACCCGGTCGAGTTTCCTTGGAATGGCAGGGTACTACCGCCGCTTCATCGAAGGCTTCTCGACAATTGCGAAACCTCTTACGCAATTCTTTGAAGAAGGAAAAGAAGTTTGCATGGGCGCGGAATGTGAGAAAGGATTTGAGGTGAAGAAGCGATTGACATCGGCCAGGTGTTAGTTCTCTGGATGTTGCTCAAAGCTTGATATTTATTGTGGCGCATCGCGCCAAGGACTTGGATGTGTCTTGTCTGAGCGGAAGGTCGCCGCTTATGCATCAAAGCGCGATTGAGGCGCATGAGGAAATTACCCGACACATGACCTAGAGTTAGGCTGTAGTGCATGCTTTGAAGATATGGCGTCACTATCGATTGGAAAGCAGATGTAAGTATATACGGATCATAAGAGCCTTAAGTACATATTCACCCGGTCGGATCTGAATATGAGGCGGAGGAGATGGTTGGAGTTAATCAAGGACTATAATGTTGGAATCCATTACCATCCCGGGAAGGCCAACGTAGTGGCCGATGCTCAGTCGGAAAAGTCATACCGTGAGTACGTTGCTAGCCACAAGTCGGGATGAGTTATGTGAGGATTTTGAAAATGAAGATTGAGGTTGTACCTAGCGGATTCGTGGCCGCATTGGAAGTAAAGCCTACCTAGAGGATCAGATCCGAGAAGGGCGAAGGATGATGACAAGATCCGCGAGGATTAAGTTTATCAAGGAGGAAGGCAAGGCGAGGACTTCAAGTTGGATGAGCAAGGCACGTTGTGGATGAAGGATCGCATTTGTGTGCCTAACAAAAGGAGTTAAAGCGGCTGATTACGGAGGAAGCCCATGACTCAAGTACTCAATTCATCCTGGAGCGCCAAGATGTATCGGGATCTCGAAGGAGAGATTCGGTGGCCGAGTATGAAACGTGAAGTTGCCGAGCATGTTGCCTTGTGCGATGTATGCCGAGAGTCAAGGCGATGCATCGAGAGACCAGCGGGATTGCTACAATTGAAAATACGAGTGGAAGTGGGAGGAAATCGGAATGGATTTCATTACCGGTTTGCGAAGACTCAAGGAGGTTATGACTCCATATGGGTTATAGTGGATCGCTTGACTAAAGTAGCCCATTTTATCCGTGAAGACCACTTACTCGGGAGATAAATTAGCGGAATTGTACATGATCGGATTGTCTGTTTGCAGTGCCAAAGAGAGATTGTATCGGACGAGAGGTACCCAATTTACCTCAAGGTTACGGAATAAGTTGCATGAAGCCATGGGAACCCGTTTGAACTTCAAGATCAGCTTATCATCCACAGGCGGATGGGACAGACCGAAGAGTCAACCGGTCTGGAGGATATGTTGAGAGCTTGTGCATTAGCTTATGCTACCTCTTGGGATAAGAGTTTACCGTATCTTGAGTTCGATTACAATAATAGTTATCGAGGCTAGTTCTGAGATGTCACCTTTTGAGGCCTTGTATGGTCGACCCTGTCGGACGCCTTTGAATTGGAATGAGACCGTGGCGCCGTGTCTTGGACCTGATATTCTTCAAGAGGTGAAGAAGCGGATCGCCATGATTAGGGAAAGATTGAAGATCGCCCAATCTCGGCGAAGAGTTATCGACAATCGTCGCCGAGACTTGAGTTTTGAACCGAAGACTTTGTTTACCTCGAGTTACGCCTCGGGAGTTAAGAGGTTCCATGCCAAAGGGAAACTTCGCACCGTTATGTTGGACCATTTAAGATTTTGAGTCGCAGAGGCGAAGTTGCTTATCATTTGGAGTTGCCACGATCGTTGGCGAGGAGTGCATGATGTGTTCCATGTATCGATTGAAGAAGTGTCTCCAGTTCCTGAGCAGACAGATTAGAATCAATTGAGTTGCAAGAGGATTTGACTTATAAGGAGTATCCGTGAGGATTACGGACACAATGGATCGAGAAACTAGAAACAAGTCAACCCGTTTTTGTAGAGTTCGGTGGAGCAACCATGAAGAAAGCGGGCGACTTAGGAGCCTTGAAGAGGATTTGAAGAAGGAGTTTCCAAACCTATTCCTTTAGTAAGCCCGAATCTCGAGGACGAGATTCTATTAAGGGGAGGTTTGTAACATCCCAAAATTTTGCTTTTCTAAAATTCATGTGTGATTTGACACTTTGGTGAATTTTGGAATTTTCTCGAATTTATTTGGATTTATTTGGAATTTATTTGAATTTATTCCATTTTGAAATAATTAAAGAATTTAATTTTGCAAATAAAATTTTGTTGGAAATATTTTATTTGAGTCCAAAATGATCCAAAGTATTTTCGAAGTTTTCGAATTTTTAAAGTCATTTGCTATTTTAATGAATTAAATGAATTCTTGGGAATTATTTTAAATATTAAATCATTGGAAATCCAAACCGAGTCGGATTCTTGTTCATCGGCCAAGGCGAGTCGACTCGAGTTCGAGTCCGACCCGAACCACGTGACTCGACCAGAACCCACTCGGCGAAAGCCTAACAGCGTGGCCGTTGGATCTTGATCCAAGCGGCCACGATGAGCCACGATCAGCGAGCCGACAAGGCCCGGCCGGCTCGCCGAGTCCGACCGGACCCAAACTCGCGCCGTTGGATCGAGATCCACTTGGTTTGTCGCGCGTGCCACGTCACCCTCTCGTCGCCGTGGCCGGACTCCGGCGTCGGCGTGTCGACCTCGGTCTCCGTGCGTTTCCGCGCGCCGAGGCTATTTAATGCGCCGCCACCACGGTCGTGACCTGAACTTCAGCGCGCACCCGTGAGCCTGAACAACGTCGCGGAAGCCGCCAGATTCGGCCGCAATCGCTCGCCGGAGTTGCCGTAACGCTCGCCGCCGGTTTTATTGCGTTAAAATGCGCCGTCCGTCGTCCTCTGCCCGTTGACCCCGGAATCCGGACTCACCGCGACGAGGCGCGAAGGATCTCTCGCCAGCGGGCGCGCCCGAAGCTTGCCGTCGGCAAGGTCGTCGTCCTCCGCCGGTGAGCAGGCCGCCCGCAAGCCATCGCCGGACGCGAGCTCTCTCGGCCGTCCGATCAAGATCCAACGCTTCGAGATCACGCCACGTCATCGCGCGGTGAGATCCGTTCCAAATCCTAGATCAATCTCCACCGTCGGATCTAGATCAGCGATCCGAAATCAATCGTTAACCCAAAGCGGCGTCAACCGGATTTAATCCGCGTTGATTTTCAAATCAAGCGGCGAGATTGAGCCACGCGTCGAGAAGTTGGACCAAGCGCGGTCGGCCGTCTGTAGCGTGGCGACCGCAGCTGACGCGTGTCGGTGGCTCGGCCAACCACACCATGGCGTCCGGCGTCATGGCGAACCCGCATGTCGGTTGTTCGGCGTCTTGGCGTCGGCAATGACGTCACGGTGGGTCCACATGTCGACGCAGTGGTGAGTCCCATTGACGTCGGCGATGGCGTCACCTGAGTGAGCCCACATGTCGGCGACGTGAAGTCGTGGGCCGAGTCCACAGTGGACCCAAGCGGCGTGGACCGAGTCTATGGACGGTTGACGTCGACCAACCAATCGAGGCTGCCAAGTGTCGCTTCGCGCAATAATTAATTTCGAAAAAGAAAATGATTTATTAATTCGAAATATTGATTCAAATTTAGATTCAAACTTCAAGCGCTTATAACTTTTGCGTTTCAACTCCGATTGAGTGATTCAAATTTCTAAATTTGTATAAAATTGAGATCTACCTAAATATGAATTTTATTTAATTTTTGGACTAAAGTTTTTCTCTGTAATATTATTTAATTGATTATTTAAACTTTAATAAATCATAACTTTTGCGTTTTAACTCCAAATTTGTGATTCGGTTTCTAAAAATCCGAAAATTATGTTCTCTCTGTTTATGGGTTTTATTTGGAGTTTTCGGATGTTTTTGCCTATTGTTTATTTGTGTATTGCTATTTGCACGCTTTACGAGTAGACGTTGAAGTGCCGGAAGGATTCGAAGGAGAAGTGTTGACTCAGGATCCAACTCAAGACCAAGAGCAAGTGCTTTTTGAAGGCAAGTTGTGCTTTGACCATGTTGATCCTATTTCGAAATCTATTTTGATTTAAACTATTGCATGCTAGTTCAATTAGAAACATACTTTGCTTAAACATGGGGATTAGATAAATACCAATTTGCTATATGACACCTTGATTACTTAAGTATGTGCCATGACCCTTTGTCACCCTAGTTGTGGATTACTAGTTGGACATTATTAAATCGCCAACATGGGTTTAGATCGTTGTAGTATACTGCTTAGACCTGCTACGTGCTCATGACATGATTTTGGATAATCAAATGTTAATATTGACTTAATGATATATTGAACCTGTTTTGGAAAAGTATCATGTGATGTTGATGGCACGTGGTGCATGGTAATCAAGCGGGGTTTGATAAGCGATTTCGGCCAGGGCATGTGGCAAGAGTAATGTCAGGTGGGCGGTTGTGGCATTGGGAATGTTGATTTGGTTCTTGGGTAGTCTTGCCCTGGTCACTCTAAGGACTTAACCTTGCAAGCCTTTGAAGTCATACTTGCAACCACATGGTGGAATGGGGCGGCCCTAGTTGACTAAGTCGCTAAGGACTCACTTGTGGAGCCTCAGGGTGTCGATTACACCGTTTGTGTGATTATGCGGGGAGGCGTATCGTGGGCGTGGCGAGATACCCATCTAGCAGTGTGTTGGTCCCATACTTCGCCTTGGCTAAGGAAGGGATGGTGTAGAGCCTGACAGGAGAGGACCACTGTGTTGTTTGAGGCTTAGAAAGGCTTTATTCTGAGGAACTTCGCCTTTGTGGTGTTTGGTGTATCTTGTGGGTAAAGTGCATAACCTCTGCAGAGTTTAGAATCTATTTAAATAGCCAGGAGTCCAGTGCTTGGACAATGCTCAGAATTACAGATCAAGGGTTAGATTTTACGAAAATAACCCGGTTTGAAAGGTTGGAATGGTCTAATAACGGAGATGATGGAGATATGGTTTAGGATGGGGGAAAAATGTTTATTAAACTTATTGAAAAGTTATTTATGCTTTACTTGTTTCTCTTGCTTTGAATCTATTTATGTTACTTGTCAAATCTTTGTTTCTTTGCAAAATATTCCTTAAGCTATTCCTTTGTACCAAGCCATGCATATAGTATATTAGCACTTTGCATTGCATGACTTCTTGAGTACCAAGTACTCACCCTTGCCTCAACACAATATCGGTTGAAGAGGAGGTTACACCGGCTTTGGAGGAGGAACTCCAAGAAGATCCGTCTACTTAGGGATCTGAGCCCGATCGGTTGCACGTGGTATCTTGGATGGCGCCCACGAATTATCTTATTTTCATTTGCTATTATTTTTCTCACGAATAAGTTTAGCCTTGTGCAGTATACATTTTGTAACTTGGCCATAAGGTCGAGTAACTTGATTTAGTTATTTAAATAAAGTACTTTATTGGTATCGTTTGGTATGATTGTGATATTTACCGATGTTAAGACTGTGTGCACTAGCGCGTTCCTGGACTAGTGCTGAAAACACAGAGGGTCCGGATTTGCAAATTCGGGGTCCCGACAATATATCATCATCATATAACATCCTCATATAATGAAATGCAATGCAATGCGATGCACATATCTCTATGAAACTCATACCGGTATGGTTGAGTACACACCCGTCGGTGTGCACCCTCTCACCCCTTCCATCCCGAAGATGGAGGATGCCTACTCCTTGCTTCCATACACCGCGGTGGATGAAATCACGATGTAAGACTTACTCATTGGCTCTCCGGAATAGTCATAACTTTCTCACCGACCTTCCCCGGACTAGTTATGACTTTCTCACCGCCCGGGCCATGTATGCAAACATGCCAACATCATAAATAACTTGTACATTAACACATGGCATCATAACATAATAAGCATATTCATCATATCAATGGCAAACATTAAAGCATGGCATTTGAACATATCATATATTCAATTTCAATCTCAACCAATCTAGCAAACCACAACCCGCTACCCATTCCAATACACTTGCCTCAACCACGGGCGACGGATTGGCGAGAAGTAGAGGCACCCACGGGGTCACACCACCTGCACATAGGCACCACACACTCAAAATCATGCACACAAAACAATACGCAAACACTCTTCTACCCCGACTTCGCAAACTACTCGCACAATCCAAAAACAGAGGTTCTGTCCCGCCGGAAAAGCAGACTTGCAACGAGCATAACTCAGGATTTAATACGGCGAATTGATTAAACGAGTACATCCTCGTGTAGCTTAGGAAATTTCCTAACTTTTTCTAAGTATATGGAAAGACTAATTCGGATTCTAAAGTGGTTTAATCTACAGAATACCGTGATATGTTCCAATCACGTCACAGTTTTTAATACGTTCGGTAAAATGAGCATAACTTTCAAATGGCTAGGCAGAATTGGACGTTCTTTATACCCAATGAAAGGTATTGAAGTTACCTACAACTTCTTCAACAGGTGGATGACCAAATTACGATTCTATTTTGGCGAAAACCCAAACCCTAGGTCGACTGCTCATGCTGCCCGAAACAGAGAACGTGGCAAACTCTAGATTTCATCTAATCTAACCAATTACAGCACCACCAATTGATCTAAAAATATGATATTAACCCTTAGAACAGTACCTAGACCAACCCCAAGGATCCCCGTGGCCATACCATCGCCCGACGAACAAAAACCCAACGGATCTCCTCCCGGTTCGCGCGATCTCCTTCCTCGCTCCAAATCCACCGGATCTCCTCGTCGCGGAGCGCTCCAATGGATGGATCTTCGGGGTGGTGAGGTGGAGAAGCTTCCCTAGGGAAGCAAGGGGTGGTGGAGAGGGGAGGGGATGGCGCAAGGGGGAGAGGAGGCGCCCAAAGTGGGGGGTGGCGGCTTGGGTGGTGGGATGAGGAGGTGGAGTGGCGGCTAGGGTTGTGGGGCGCATGTGGGCAGGGGGAGGACGCCCCCAAGGCAGGTTATCCTGCCTCCCCCTCCCTCATGGGCCCAAAAATCCTCCCACCAAGACCCACGACACATCCCCCTTGGGCCCGAACTCCCCCTTTAACCTCTGATTTCATATTTTATAATTTTTTTGCCCTCAACATTCACATTTTATAAGGTTACGACACTCCGTGATGTCACACTCGCCTGGAAATTAGAAATTGTTTGTCGGTGATCGTTCTTGTTCTTGAGCTGTGGTTTATGGAATGACGTGTTGCTAAGTTAAATTGTGAGTTGAATCAATTCAATGTGATCATTATCTCTAGCTTGAGAATAAATAGATTACTAGTGTTGTAGCTTACTCTGTAGCGAGAATGATTAAATGGGTTAATGTACATGCTTAGAATCTGTTGCTTTGCTTTAAAAGTGCTTATGATCCTTGTTAATGTTTAAAGTTAAAACCTTGATGCATAGTTAGAACATTAAGATGACGTAAATTACTGATATTGTTATAGAAACATTGCTGGTTGTTTAAAGTGTGACACTACGGTATGGTGTGACATTATAAAATGTGAAATTAGAGAATAAAACCTTTCGGCTTTAGGTTTACTCATGTTTTTGGGCCTTTTGAAGTGTTGTGACACCACGGAGCGTCGTAACCTTTTAAAAGGTGCATGATGAGGTCAAAAACATATTGAAATATGATATGGGAGGTTAAAACCATAAGGTATGGAGGTTAATAGCATTGTCGGGCCGTTTCCGGGGTTTTGGGCCTTCCCGGGGGAGTTTGGGCCTTAAAGAGGGGGTTGTGGGCTTTTGTGGGATGGAGTGGGAATCCATTTAGGATTAGGAAAGGGGATTAGGGCTGGTTAAAGGGGGGTTTCCCTGCCCTTTTGGGCGTCCTCCCCCTGCCCCTTGTGCCCCCAAGTGCCCTAGCCGCCTCCCACACCTCCCCACCTCCTCCTTGGGCGCCTCCACCTCCCCCAAGCCTCTCCCCTTGCGCCACCACCCTCTCCACCTCCCTTGCTGCACCTAGGTGAGTTCTTGACCTCACCACCTCAAAGATCCATCCATTGGAGCGCTCCGCGATGAGGAGATCCGGTGGATTTGGAAGCGAGGAAGGGGATCGCGCGAACCGGGAGGAGATCTATTGGGTTTTCGTGCGTCGGGCAAAGGTATGTCCATGGAAATCCTTGGGGTTAATCTAGGTACTATTCTAAGGGTGTTTGTCAAGTTTTTAGATGAATTGGTGGTGCTGGAATTGAGTAATTTGGATTAGATCTAGATGTTGCCACGTTCTGTTTTTGGGACAGCATGAGAAGTCGACCTAGGGTTTGCGTTTTCGTCAATTTAGAATCCGAATCTGTCCGTACGGATGTTGAAGAAGTTGTAGATAATTTCATTATATTTCAGTGGGTATAAAGCACGTTAAATTCCGCCTAGCCGTTTGAAAGTTATGGCTGTTTTACCAAGCGTGATAAAATCTGTGACGTAATTGGAACAGATCACGGTAATCGGTAGATTAAACAACTTTAGAGTCCGAATCAGTCTTTCCATATACCTAGATAAAGTTGGGAAATTTCCTAAGCTACACGAGGATGTACTCGTTTATTTGATTCGGAGTCCCAGAACTCAAGTTATGCCTTTTGCAATGCTGTTGTCCCGACGGGACAAAACCTCTATTTTTAGGTTTTGCGAGTAGTTGGCAATGTCGGGGTAGATGAGGGTTTGCGTACTGTTTTGTGGACATGATTGTGAGCGTGTGGTACCTATGTGCAGGTGGTGCGACCCCGGGAGTGCCCTCTACTTCCCGCCAATCCGTTGCCCGTGGTTGAGGCAAGTGTGTTGTGATGGATAGCGATTTGTAGGTTGCTTGTTGAGAATAGATGGAATTGACTACATGATATATGATCACTTGCCATGCTTTTATGTTTGCCAATGATATGATGAGCATGTTTAATATGTTATGATGCCATGTGTTAATATGTGAGTTAAATATGATGTTGGCATAAATGCACACATGGCATGTTACATGGCTCGGGCGGTGAGAAAGTCATAACTAGTCCGGGAAGGTCAGTGAGAAAGTTATGACTAATCCGAAAAGCCAATGAGTAAGACCTACATCGTGATTCCATTCACCGCGGTGAACGGAAGCGAGGAGTAGGCACCCTCGTTCTTCGGGATGGAAGGGGGGAGAGGGTGCACACCGACGGGTGTGTACTCAACCATACCGGTATGAGTTTCCAAGGAGACATGAGCATTGCATTACATTGCATACATAATGATGATGATATTGTTAAGTGTTCATGAATGAGATGATATATATGATGGGAGATGTTATTGCTATGATATTGTTCTTGTTGTCCATTGCAATATGCTTGCTGAGTTTCGAACTCACGCTTGTGTTTTCTTGTTATTTTAGGTACCATGAGAACGGCATGCGGGGAAGGAAAATAGTCACACGCCCACACGTAGCTTCACCATATTGATTCCACAAGTCATTCTATTAGTTTGATAATAAATTGCGTGTGATGATTATTGCCTTAAGGTTTAGCTTTGCTATATGAGAGTTTTATTGTTCGTTTGACCCTTGGAGACATTATGTGTTTGAAACTAGACTTATATTGTTGCTAAGTCGTTAATTATTGCTGTTTTTAGTTGTCTCTAATAATCCATACATTGACATACTGTTGTTGCTCCTTTAATTCATGTTAAAACAAAGGAGATGCTGCCGAAATTTTGGTTTTTAGCATATGTACCTTTGCTGGAATTTATGGTAACTTGTGGTATTTAGATGTTGTTTAGCTTATGTTTGGTAGCATTCAGGCATAGTAAATGCCGGGGTGTTACATAAAGATGTTCTAGTTTAACGTGTTAGTAGAGAAATTCAATAATGCTGGCTTGTGACCTTAACTTGGAAGTTTATTAGAGTTGCTATTTATGTTGTTGCAAACCATTAGTATATTTGGAAGTGTGCATAAGTGTTCCTATAATGCTAGTACATCGTGTCAATTGAGAAAATATAGGTCTTGTTGTTGTTTTAAGAACTTTGTGCTGATCTAACTTAATAGATTTATTTTAATAGTTCAAATATGTTGGGTAGTGGCAATTGTGTTATAACTAAAAACAATTCGGTTGTTTTATGATTATGCCCTTTTATTGATAATGATGAGTTAGTAGTGGTGGAAATTGTGTAGACTACTTATTGGAAACTGTCGGGGATTGGCTATCTGGCAAAAGACCACATTACCCCCGTGAAAAGCTAAGCCCACCGACCAGGCAATACTAAAAGAAGATGCTCGGGAGAATGAAACGAGCATCCCTCCTTCTCCTCCGAGCATACGCGTCCGCACCTTTACTCGCAGAAGTACCAAACACACCCCCCCACGAGCAAGCATGCTCGTAGAGACCACGACCTACTCAGGTGTTTGGTCGGAGGGCCCGGCGAACGCTACGAGGAAGGAAGGAGACAACCAATCAGCCGAAGATCAAGGGAGATCATACCCGAAATTCAAACAGCGCACGAATCAAGGACGGCGGGTCACGGATATGGATATATAGCGTGATCCCAGGAGGTAGTTGCCTTCTTTGTACCTATAGTCGTATTATTTAAACCCCCCAGAAGATCTGTAACAGGGGAGGGGACGAAGAAACAGAACACAATACACTGGAGTAGGGCTGTTATCCCGGCGGAGGGAGGCCCGAACCAGGATAAACACCGTGTCCCCCTTTCTCCCGACCTCGGCATCGCTCGAACGACCTCCTTGGTTCACACGACGGGGCTCTGTTGATCCCCCATTCAACAAGTAAGCTCGACGGGAGCCCGTTCTCCAATCGTCGACAGCTGGCGCCGTCCGTGGGGACGACAGCTTGATTCCCGTGCAGATCAAGATCCTCGAGGATGCCAAACTCGGGAGACACTCGGGACCTTTGCGTTTTTGACCACGTTGAAGATGACGACATGTACTACGCCGGCGACAGCGTGGCCAATGTGACCGATCCTATCGGTCACACTGAGTTTGGGAGCCCTTCCCCGGACACGGGAATGCGAGGATAGGACCTCCATTCCCCAGACATTACCCTCGAGGACCCCGAGGATGACTGCGACGGGCTCTACGATGGCCTGGACATACCGGACGACTTAGAGCTCGACCGAGAGATTGCATCTCAAGGGGATACAATGATGTCCCCATCGCTTTCATCCCGCTCTCGTCAAGTCAACATGGCCGGGAGCCGTGCCGAGCCCGGGGAAGGGTCCTCGGACGCTGCTAAGCGCGACCACTACGAGGCGGCCAGACTCCACCTGGAGGCGTCTTTGGGAAAGACCCTCGCGAGTATTCGCCGCCAGGCAAAAGGGAGGCGCGCTTCCGCGAAAAGGAACTCTCGCGAGTACCGAACCCCCGATCGCGTCACAGAACGCCGCCATAGCTCACCACCGCCAATTCACCAGAAACAAGAACGGCTGCAGGCCTTGGCGGCGGTCGTACGCGACCTACGCAGTTTCCCCGAGCAAGTGGACCTAGAGGCCGTAGGCAAGGTCGTGGCCGAAGATCTGGAGAGGCTTGCCGCCGAACTAAAAGTCTCGGATCCTCCCCGTGACCGGGATGCCCGGAGTGTTTCCCGGGACCATCGCAAACGCTCCCCCATGCGCTCACACAGAGGTGAATCTCGGAGCCATGCTCGGAGATCGCCCCAGATCGCTAACCTGATCTGGGAAAAGCCTTAACAGTTCGAGCAACCTCGGAGTGACACCTCTATAATCGCCCGGATTACGAGCGCTCTGAACGCTCCACGACCAAGCGGTCGTCGGCACGACCGTCGCATGAGGTCTTCTCTCGACTCGGCCCGCGCACGGGGCGTTGGGTGGAAGACCCGCGTGGAGGCCGCTATGACCGAGGGTTTCACCGCAAAACCCCGAGCTTCGGTTGCCAGGCCATCACGAGCTCACTCCGGAATGTCGCATGGCCGAACAGATTCAAGCCCGGCCACATCGAAAGATTCAACGGGTCCCAGAACCCGGACGAATTTCTCTCAATATATACTACCGCCATCCTCGCCGCCGGAGGCGATGAGGGGGTGATGGCGAATTATCTGCCGACGGTTCTGGACGGAGCCGCTCGTACGTGGCTCTTCAATCAGAAGGAAGGATCCATACGATCCTGGGGGCAGCTCAGCGCCGCGCTCCGAGCAAATTTCCAGAGCTGTTACATCCGCCCGGGAAAGGAGCGCGACCTGGAGCGCTTGATACAGACGGACGGGGAAACCCTGCGACAGTTCGTCCAGAGGTTCATCCAGGTCCGAAACTCGATCCCGAACATATCGGACGAGGCCGTCGTCCGAGCTTTCAAGTTCGGGGTACGGGACGTGCGCTTCACGCAGGACCTGGAGATCCACCCGGATCTAACGGCGAACGAGCTCTTCCGAATGGCCGATCGATACGCCAACGCAGATGAAGCCGTCCAATGGAAGAAAATGCTGGATGAAGGGAAGCTGCCGCCTCAGCCTGGCCTAGAGACCTCGGCTAGCAAAAAGGGCTCGAATTCTGTGGACAAGAAGATCAAGAAGAAGAAGAAAAAGCAACCCTCGCCAGCCATGGTTGCCGCGGTGGAACAACAACGACCGAAACAACCCAGCCCGGGCAGCCACGGGGTTTAACGCTCGGGGAAGAGGACAACCACACAGGCCTCGAGAACGAGGCAACCAAGCAGACCAACGGGGCGACCTCTACTGTCCGCTTCACCAGGCACACGGGCACGACCTACGGAATTGCCGAACGTGGACCTACCGCCTGGAGCATTTTTACAGCGGCAGGGGTCCCATGCCGACGCTTCCAGAGCAGGGTGAAAATGGCAAAGGTAAATAGCTCGCCGAGGAAAGTGAGGATGACATGAAATACCAAGAACCACAGAATCACATAGCGGTCATCTTCGGGGGCTCCTCCGCCTACAAGTCCCGCCGGGACTTAAAGGACGCCGCAAGGGAAGTGCACCATGTTACCCAGGGTAAGCCTCCGGTGCAGCAGCTGAAATGGCCTGAGATGTCCCTCACCTTCTCCAAGGACGATTGTCCCCTTGGGATGACCAAACCACAGAGGCTTCCGATGGTCGTGAACCCCACCATCAGCAATACCGTCGTCGGTCGGGTCCTCATAGACTCCGGGAGCTCTTTGGACCTTATTTCAGCCAAGGTTTTGGACGAGATGCAGATTCCTCGTTCCAAAATCAAGAGTGTAGCCGTGCCCTTCTTCGGGATAGTCCCGGGCACCTCGATCAAACCTCTGGGGCAGGTCGTCCTGCCCGTGACTTTCGGCGGCCCAAGTAACTTCAGAATGGAGCTAATCACCTTCAAGGTGGTAGACTTCGAGTCGGCCTACAACGCCATCCTCGGCAGGCCGGCCTTGGGCAAGTTCATGGCCGCCTCGCATCATGCGTATCAGTGCCTGAAGATTCCCTGACCGAACGGAGTTATAACCATCAAAGGGAACCACAAGTCCGCACTCAATTGCGACGAAAGAGCGTTGAATATGGTCGGTCAGTTACCCACTCGCGGCCCTGACCAAGAGCCGAAGCATTCCCGGCCTAAACTTGCCCTCCAGCCTGGAGGAGAGACCAAGGCTGTTCCGTTCAACGAGTCGGAACCGGCCAAGGTCGTTCATTTGGGATCTTCCTTAGATCCCAAATAGGAACTCGAGCTCATCACCTTCCTCCGGGCAAGGTCGGATGTGTTCGCCTAGGAACCATCCGACATGCCTGGGGTCCCAAGGGAGGTGATCGAGCACAGGCTAGCAGTTCAGCCTGACAAAAAACTAGTGAGACATAAACTTAGACGCTTTTCCCCGGAAAAACAGGCAATCATCCGGGAGGAACTCGACAAACTCCTAAAAGCTGGCTTCATCAGAGAGGTCGAGCACTCCGAGTGGCTAGCTAATCCAGTTCTGGTTAGGAAGAAAGGAGGCAAGTGGCGCATGTGCGTCGATCACACGGGTTTGAACGCGGCATGCCCAAAAGACAACTATCTGTTGCCTCGCATAGACCAATTGGTGGACGCGACGGCGAGTCACTGAACCATGAGCTTCCTAGACGCCTATTCGGGCTATCATCGAGATCGACCTATCGCGAAGACGAGGAAAAGACTTCCTTCATCACCCCATTCGGTACCTTCCGCTATACGATCATGTCTTTCGGTCGAGAAATGCGGAGCAACCTTTCGCCTCATGCAGAAGACTTTCAAAGACCAAGTAGGTCGAAATTTGGAGGTTTATGTCGACGACATAGTTGTCAAAAGCAAGAGTACTTCGGGTCACGTTGCTGACTTGGAAGAAACTTTTTGTAACCTCAATAAGCATCGAATAAAGCTAAATCCAGAAAAATGCGTGTTCGGCGTGAAGGCTGGCAAGGTGCTCGGCTACATGGTCGGGCCACATGGCGTTGGGGCAAACCCGGAGAAAATCGAAGCCATTGAGAACATGAGGTCGCCCACGTGCGTGAAGGAAGTACAAGCTCTGACCGGAAGAATGGCCGCCTTAAGCCGGTTTATCTCCCGGCTGGGAGAGCGAGGACTACCTTTCTTTAAAGCCCTCCGCAAGCATGATGGCTTCACGTGGACGGAGGAAGCTAATCGCTCGTTCAAAGAGCTAAAACAGTACATCTCCAAGCCGCCCGATCCTCGTCACACCCGCAGCGGGGAAGAATTGCTACTATACTGGCGGCAACCCGCAAGCGGTAAGCGGTGTTAGCGAGAGAGAGATGGTACCAGCCGACCTATCTATTACGTCGTGAAGTACTTCATGGACCAAAGGAGCGTTACCCTGAGGTCCAGAAACTACTATACTCGTTGCTGATGGCCTCCAGGAAGTTGCGCCACTACTTTCAAGCACACAAGATCGTGGTGCCAACCAGCTTCCCACTCAGGGAAATCCTGAAAAATCAGGACGCCAGTGGTCGCATAGCCAAGTGGGCAATGGAGCTCGCCGAGTTCGAGCTGGTGTTCTCGGCCCGCACGGCGATAAAATCACAAGTCTTGGCTGATTTCGTGGCAGAATGGTCGGCTCCGGCACCACCAGCCAGCGGAACCAATGATTCGAGGGAAAACTCCTGGACCTTGTATTTTGATGGATCCCGAGCATACGAGCGCTCGGGGGCTGGCATCGTCTTGGTCTCCCCGGATGGAGAGCAACTTCAGTACGCCATCCAACTACATTTCGCCGTGACCAACAACGCGGCGGAGTACGAAGGCCTTTTGGCCGGACTTCGGGCATGTAAATCGCTAGGAGTCCAACGGCTCACTATGAAGGGCGATTCACAGTTGGTCGCGAACTAGGTCAACAAGGAGTATCAGTGTTCCGATACCTCAATGGATCTGTACCTGGCCGAAGTAAGGAAGATGGAGAAATACTTCAAGAATTTCGAAGTAATCTACGTCCCCAGGAAGGATAATTCCCTGGCCGACCAAATGTCTAAGGTCGGTTCCTCTCAAACCACCACTCCGGCGGGGGTGCTTGTCGAGCACCTACATAAGCCCTCCATTCCCTCTGAAGAGGAGGCACCAGAGACCGGCGGTAGGGTCTCCTTCCTCGAGCAAAGTGCAAATTGGATGACGCCATTCATCCAATACCTTGCGCATGGGACATTGCCCGAGGAAGAAGCCGAGCGTTCCCGGCTAACAAGGCGATCTTCTCAGTACAGACTGATCGAAGGCGACCTATACCGGAAAGGCGCATTAGGAATCCTTTCCAGATGCGTCTCTCAGGAGGAAGGCCAGTACCTTCTTCGTGATATCCACGAAGGAATGTGCGGAGCTCACTCGTCTTTCAGAACGCTTGTGAGCAAGGCCTTCCGATTGGGTTACTACTGGCCTACGGCCTTGACGGACGCACGGTCAATCGTAATGACCTGCCGAGCATGCCAGTTCCATGCTTGCAAAGCCCGTCAACCAGCATACGCCCTGCAAACCATACCTCTTTCATGGCCATTCTCGACCTGGGGGCTCGACGTCCTTGGACCCTTTCCCCAGGGTCAGAAAGGCTGCAAGTATTTGCTCGTGGCCATCGACACTTTCACTAAGTGGATAGAGGCCGAGCCCGTCTCGACCATCTCGGCCCAGGCGGCCAAGAGATTCCTCCGCAGCAATGTGGTAACTCGGTTCGGGATACCCAACCGTCTTATCACAGACAACGGGACCCAGTTCACCAAATGAACTGTTTCAAAGTTCTTGCGAGGAGGTCGACCAAGGTTCGCTTACCTGTGGCACATCCACGAGTAACGGAGCACCGAGCGAGCAAATGGGCGATTAGTTCAGGGCATAAAAGAGGGTCTTCGAAAGCCTCGGCCAACACAGCAAAGATGGGTGGATGAGCTTCCCGCCGTTTCTTGGTCCGTCTCGCACCACGACGAGTCTGCCACAAAGTAAACGCCTTTCCAACTCGCTTTCACTGATGCGGAGGCCGTTTTGCCTGCCGAAATTGTGCTAAGTTCCCCAAGGGTGCAGCTGGTCGATTCTGTCGACCAGGAGGTTGAACGCCTCCTCGACCTAGACCTCGTCGAGGCGACACGTGAACGGGCGTTGCTACGGTCTGCGATTTACCTACAAGCTCTCCGTAGGCACGCGGCCAAGTCAGTCCGACCAAGGTCCCTGCAAGTTGGTGACATGGTCTTACGAAGACTTCAAGACCTGTCGAAGGCCAATAAGCTGACCCCGAGATGGGAGGGACCCTACACGGTCGTGTCCACAAAGACGCCCGGGCTGTCCGCCTCGCGATGGAAGACGGCCGGGAGCTCGCCAAAGACTGGAACATTGATCAATCACGTAAATTCTACGTTTAGACGCGTACTCCTATCTCGCACCCCTTGATTTTTTTCCTATACAACATTTCCCTTCCTTCTCGTGTTTTGTCCTCGCTTTGTCGAGCGAGCATCGCCGTCTACCAAAGATCGCAGCATTTAACTTATCCGACAAGTATGTGCGCACCATTTCCCTTGGCCCCCGGCCGGATGCTCGCCCAATCGTTCACTTTCCACAGTAGCTCTTCATTGTATGCATGGTCGGACGCGAGCATCCACTCTAAGCCCAGTTCAGTGACCACTCGGGTGTGGCGGCTCTACGTATTGTTGGTTTAAAGCTCGTCTACTCTGTGCTCACACTTCTCTCGACACAACCGACCTATTTAAATCATTCAAAAAATCGTTACGACCAAAGCGACCCTTAAATTTTCCCATGAACAAACTCGTGCTCGCAACAGTGAGGGCACGACCTTTGTCCATGGCAGGGGCTCCGTATGATAGGAACGTTCCGTCCCTTCTTCCAAGGATCCTTTGCTCATATCTATGCTATATGCTCTTATGCACGAACTTGTTTTCTTTTTCTGCAGAACCGGGATCATGTAAGCATATGTTGAAGGCGAACTTGAGAAAAATAGGCAAGGACCCAAACACCTGCGAGTTTGCTCATTTAACCCAAAAGGTTGTTTTCTTTTTTACAGGATTTACACGAGCTAAAAATAAAAGAAGAGCTAAGTCCTACGCTCGGCCTGAAGGGCAGCAAGTTCCTCCTTAAGGGAGTCGACCTCTGCCTCCAGGTCCAAAACTTTTCGCCGAGCAGCACGACCTTCAGCCGCGCTGTCCCAAAGGCGTTGCACCTCCTTGAGCTGGGCCTCTCCGCACTCCCGAGCTCGCTGGAGGTCGGCGCGCAGGTCAGGGACCTCCTGCCGCAACTTCCGCAGCTCCTCTTCGAGGTCGGCACACTTCTGTTCCGAAGTGTTCTTCGCCGTCTCGCTCTCAAAGAGCTGGCCCCGAAGTCCGGTGATGAGGCTCTTCGCCGACTCCAGCTCCTTCAGGTCGGCCTCGCGCACCTCGGAGACCCGACGCTCGAGATCGGCGATCTTGGCGTCTTGCTCGCGATGGTACGCCCAAAACTCCTCTGCTGGAACTGTGGAGGCATCGATGTCCTCCATAGCCTTCGCAGCAAACTTGGAGCAAAAAAGAAGAAAAGGGAAGGAAGGTCAAGAAGAACCCCTTGAAGATTGCTCGCCTCATGTAAAAAGTTAGAAGCGAAGCACTTACCAGAAGAGCCCGGCTGACCAGCTTGTCTTGAAGCCGCTGGCGGTCGGTAGCGCCAGCTCGGAAAAAGGGATTAACCCACGCAGGGCCATCCTGATCCCGAGCTGGCACGTCAGGATCTTGCCCCTCCTGGGCACCTGGTGCTCCCAGGAGGGCAACGACGTTTCCTTCGACCAACCCGGGGCGCCCGAGGTTGGTCTTCTGCGTCAACAGCGGCTCGTGGCGCCTTCCTCTACCCGCCTGGCCGCGCTGGGCTGGACGCCGACTGCAGGCGCTTCCGCCCCTTGCACTTCCGCGACCGGAAGCGATGGGAGCTCCACGCCCGGAGGCGATTGGTCGAGGAAGACCACCTCCGGCCCGTGGTCCGCGGCTGGGGGCAGCTGGTTATCAACGACCACCTCCTCTCCGTGGTCCGCGAACGGAGGCAGCTGGTCGGGCTCGGCGATCACTTCCGCGGCTGGAAGTGGCTGGTCGATCACGACCGCATCTCCCCCTTGGTCCGCAGTTAGAGGTGGCTGGCCGGGCACGGCGGCCTTCCTCTTGGCTCATGGCCAAGGGCGGTGGGTCGAAGCCACCACCCCTTGACCATCGGAGTTCGCTTGGGGCTCGCTTGCGCTACCCTTCGCAAGGGACCAAGGCCAAGGCTTCTTGGTCCTCACCCCCTACGGCTCTTGCTCCTCCGCTACCGAGTAGGTTCCACGTCCGCCGAAGGAAGCTCGGGCCTGGAAGGAAGCTCGGACTCCGTTGAGGCCGCGGTATGCACCGACTCCTCCCCATCTCGGCCATTACTTGGTCGACGACGCGGTCGAGCTCGGCGTCAATCTGCAGAGTCGATAATCTCCTCGATCATCCGACGGAAGTCCAAAAGCAACATCCGAGCTATCACGCCCACGCCAAACAGGGTGGGGTTAGCCCAAGAAAATCGCAAGACAAGAATGTAACAAGAGAATGAAGTAGGAGCTTACCTTACGCCCGGCGAGCGCCATCCTCCTCGGCCTCCTCGCCGGGCCACGCAGGCGACTGCCATGGCGGCCTCGTAGGCCTCGGCCACGACCACGACGCGCTCCTCAGCGGCATCGCTGGCACGTGCCATCGCCGGGTCGACGTCGGCCAGGTCGACCTCTTCCAGCGCCGAGGTGGTTTGAGAGGTCGACCTCCTGCTCCGTCTGACCAGAGCATAGGTGGCCTCCTCTTCTTCCTCCTCCTCGGGGTCATCGACCACCCGAATAAGCCAGTCTGGAGGGCCTTGATCTGCCTCTCCACCGCCTCCTTGGTCGGGAGGGACTGGCCTCCTCCTCGGCCTTCTTCGCCGCTTTCGGCGAGCTGTTCCACGGCCCATCAGCTCCGGCCTCCTCCGTTTGAAGTCATCATACCGATTCGAAGTTAAACACCTCCCGGTCGGCGTACTCAAGGTGTGGCGTGGGGGTCTGGTCGGCTTCGGCGCCGACCGCTTGGCGCGGGGAGGCGAGGCGGATGCTTGGCGGCCTCGACCCGCCGACCTCTTGCTGGAACCCCTGGCCGGGGTGCTGGCTTGCGGCAGCGCTGCAGCGCTCGACACGGCAAGGTCAAGGGTGACCTTCTCCTGCAAACAGAAATAGGGAGAAATAAGCTCGAAAAACATGCCCTCGGACGGAAGCAGGAAGATGTACTTACCGCGTCACCGCGGTCAAAAATGTTCTTGGGGATCTGACGATTGGGCGTCAGCTCCTTCTCCTTCGGGGCACCGAACATCTCGGTGACCCTCTCACAACCCAATTCCGTCCTGAGTCGCTGCGTCACGACCGAAGATTAAAACAAAAAAATATATAGCACCGATCACCAGAAAGCAACGATGCTCGAGAAAGAGGTCCAGGAACATACCTGCGTTGTCCTCACGGGTGAAGTCATGCCACCCGGTCACCTCGAAGAAGGGGTGCTCGCGGCGCCTCAGGGGGGACACCCGGTTGAAGGTAAAGTCCCGGGCGATATCCCGACCAGTGAGCCCCATCTGGGCAAGCTCACCGATCGTCCTGAGCACCCGCTCTTCCTCAGGTTGCATAGGCGGGCGCGTCGTCTCAGTAGGCGGAGCGTCCTCCCTAGTATAGACCAACTGGGACCCCTCCGCCTTCTTCTGGTAGAACCAGAGGTCGGCCCAACCCGACACCGAGTCCTTCAGAGCAACGAGGGGGTACTCGTATGGTCGGTTGGGCCGGAGGCGAAGATAAACGCAACCGGCGGAACCATCCTGGCCGGTGCGGAAGGGGGAATAGAAGTGAAAGAAGAGGCTAGCCGTGGGCACTACGCCCATGTAAGCCTCGCAAAGATGGGAGAAGATTGCGAGAGAAAGGATAGAGTTGGGGTGGAGATAAGAGATCTCGCACCCGCAGAAGGCAAGCACGGAGGCGAGGAAGTCGCTCTCGGGCAGACGAAGCCCGTTGATGGCGTACAACTCGCAGGAGACGATCTCCGTCTCCCGCGGTGCCGGCGCCGCATCGCTCCCAGGCACTCGACCCGAGCTTGGGTCGACGTACCCCTTGTCCGTGAGCACCTGGAGCCTCCTTCGGGTCATCTGGCTAACCTTGAAACGCGCCATGGCCAAAGAAGGAAGGGGAGCGAAAAGGGTTCTTGGGCGCTAGGGCTCTTGGAAGATTTTTGGCCGAAGACGAGCAAAGAGACACGATGTAACTCCGACCTCTCCCGGTAGAAAGGGTTAAAAAGACTGTGAAGGGACAGGTTAAAAATCGCCGCCTATCATGTAGCGACACCTGGCCGGAGAAAGCACGCTGTCCAAGAAACTGCCGTACCGTTGCAGGGAGGCTTCTCAGAGAAGGAACCGCAGAACAACCAAACGACGCGCCCACGCGGAGCAAGCACGCAGCGGGGGAAGAAGTACGTCTCCCGACGTAAAATGGTCGTAAGCCACGACCAAAAGAAATTCAATCCCCCCTCAAGTCTTCTTAGGCTCAAGGGGAAGCCCGAGGGTTCCCCGCTTGAACCTCGGGGGCTAGCTGTCGGGGATTGGCTATCTGGCAAAAGACCACAGTACCCCCGTGAAAAGCTAAGCCCACCGACCAGGCAATACTAAAAGAAGATGCTCGGGAGAATGAAACGAGCATCCCTCCTTCTCCTCCGAGCATACGCGTCCGCACCTTTACTCGCAGAAGTACCAAACACACCCCCCACGAGCAAGCATGCTCGTAGAGACCACGACCTACTCAGGTGTTTGGTCGGAGGGCCCGGCGAACGCTACGAGGAAGGAAGGAGACAACCAATCAGCCGAAGATCAAGGGAGATCATACCCGAAATTCAAACAGCGCACGAATCAAGGACGGCGGGTCACGGATATGGATACATAGCGTGATCCCAGGAGGTAGTTGCCTTCTTTGTACCTATAGTCGTATTATTTAAACCCCCCTGAAGATCTGTAACAGGGGAGGGGACGAAGAAACAGAACACAATACACTGGAGTAGGGCTGTTATCCCGGCAGAGGGAGGCCCGAACCAAGATAAACACCGTGTCCCCCTTTCTCCGACCTCGGCATCGCTCGAACGACCTCCTTGTTTCGCACGACGGGGCTCTGTTGATTCCCCATTCAACAAGTAAGCTCGACGGGAGCCCGTTCTCCAATCGTCGACAGAAACCATTGTTAAAATGGAGGTTATTGTAACATGTTGTGATGGAGTGAACCATGGATAATTAATATGATGTAGAATTTTATCCTTAGTAAATGTATATCTTAGAACCATAGTTACGAATTTTTGTCTTGTAGAGATAATATTTACTTGTTGAAGTCATTTATTGATTGAACAAGTTTCAAACGTCCATATGTTGACGTATGGATGGTATAAAATTGATAGGTTGATCATGCTTAAGTATCTGTTGAAGTACTATGTTTGAAATATAGAATACATTGTTATATGATGTGTTGGTCTGTGGGGATCATGATGAGGTAGTATTGGTTGGATGGCTTTTGATAATCGTCATAAACTTTATTCATAAGTGTTGGGAAAGGTAACTAGAGAAAGAATTGGTTAGGTAGCTCTTGGTTGAATTATGATGGCCTTCTCGATGAGTAAATAGTGAATATTGAACGTTTAAAAGGTAAGTATAGTGGAATACTAGATATGGTGGGATTCATGCTGAGCTTGTGTCTAAAACCTTTCAGACTGGTTTGGTTGTTTGCCATTTTGATTGAAGGGTTTCGGTCAAGGTGTTCCTTATGTTGTGTTTCAGAAGTTCCCTAAAAACTCATAGAAATTGGTGCCAATCTCCCTTTTTGGCTAATTTGTTTAGTTTGTGTTGTGAGTATGGATTTACACCCAAAAGTCTTTGAGTGGATCGTGCTCCTTCGCATTCGCACTGAATCATCTTTGGAGTAAATTTTAAAGGAAGCAGAAGGTCTTAGTGGGTTGTGTTGGAGATTCTTGAGATTCAATTTGTAACTCCATTTGGTTAGAGTTGGAGTTATTTGAAAATGTGTGTGGTGTTTGAAAATGCTTCACAAGGTGGATTTTATGAATGGTTCATAAGTGATTTTGTTAGTGAAGTGTTCCCTTTTGAAATGAGTTTCTCTTTCTCTTTGAGAAACATTTGTGGTGGTGGTGTGTGCAGATGTTTGACTTTGGAGTTGATGTTCTGTTCCAAAATGTTGATTTTGGTTAGAATGCGAGGTTTTGCAAGGTTAGCTTTAAATGGATGGTGGGTTTTGACACGACGTGGTGTTTTGTTGTTAACGATGTTGCTGTCGTAGTTATATGATTTAGCGCAATCATCGATGTTATTGGTGTTCATTCATGTGATACCGAGGAAGAAGTCTTTTGGTGAATGACTATTCGGTATTGTTGTTACATGGTGAATGAATGGTGAAAAGAAAGCATGACATCGTTTATAGATGTTTAATGATAAAAGGAAGAATGACTATTCGGTATATATGGATATATGATAAATCCAGAGTGCTCTTTAAAAAGTTTGCATTCATGTCATGAATCGAGGTGTCCATCTCTTTTTAGTATGAAAAGAATGAATGAAGAATTTCTGGTATATTGGTTGTGGTGAAGGAGATTTGTGTTTCCTTTGCGATTTGGCTTAACAAAAAAAAAGAAAAGAATTTCTTTGGTTGATGTCGAATTCTTTCCAAAATGGTTTCTAGCGCTTTGGGGTTCGAGTTGTGGTATGTGGATCAATTGGGTCTATGGTTGAGTTTACTCTATGATTGTACTCTTTGTCTTGGTCCTTTGAGTAGAAGAATGTGAGTGCAGGACCTTCTTCGTAAGAGAAATCTAGTGTGAGTTGTTAACGAGCTAAGCCGTTAGGTGTTGCTAGTAGTTGATCGTGAATAATTTAAAAGTGAGGAGTAAATGAAGGTTGGGTTTGACTCAATCCAAACCTTCTTGGAGAATTGTGTCATTGAGGTGTTACTCGGTAGTGGGCCACATGGAAGTGGCTGGTAATTACATTACCTTTTTGGATATTTTGTCGATGAACTATGAGCGAGTTGTGTCAACCGAAGACGATTGCTCGGTTGTTATTGTTTTGCGGGTTTTAAAGGATCCGGGTTATAAAGTAGGCTTTTCCTTTCGGTGGTAGCGGTGGGTGTTGGCTTTGTCGTAATAGATCAATCTTTTGCAAGGTTTTAACCCCGTTTGTTTGAGCAGTTGGTAGTCTTGGAGTGATGTGCCCCGGTTGGTTCGCGTCGTATTGATTATGACGAACCACAGTAGAGAGGTTGAGGTGTGAAAGCACTTTTGTGCGTGGGAGCTGAAAAAGGTTCTAGAGGTTGGTGCCGTGTTCTTCTGGGAGAAACATCGGTTAAAGGGATCGGGCACTTTAGTGCCAAGGAATGCATAGAAATGGGAAATATGAGGCCGTTTTCCTTCATTGTCAGTTTAGGAAGTTATCTGTAACACCCCGGCATCTAGTATGCCCGAATGCTACCAAACATAGACTAAACAACATCTAAATACCACAAATTGAAGTAAATTACAGCAAAGGAGTAAATGCTAAAACCAAAAATTTCGGTAGCATCTCCTTTGTTTTTCCATGAATTGGAGCAATAGTAATAACATGGCAAGTTATATCATAGCATAAGACATCTAAAACAGCAATATCAATGAATAAAGCATCACTTATGTCTAAAATAAGGAATTCAACCATTCCACCAAATATAACAAACCAAACGATGAACTCAAGCCCATACACCAAGTTTCATGGCACTAATCATTATTATCATGACTCTCAATGATTAAACTGTATAATAATGTGAAGCTACGTATAGAAGTGTAGCTAATGCCCTTTTCCCGCATGCCGGTTTCATGGTACCTAAAAACAACATAAACACAAGTGTGAGTTCATCACTCAGCAAGCATATTGCAATGGGTCATAAAGAATAAATCAAGGCCAACATCAATACATACCATACTTTAACATCATGCTCAAATCATAATCTCATCTACCACATCATAGCCAGGACAAAGCACATCGTACACAACTCATTATCATCATCATGTATGCAATGCAATGCAATGCACATGTCTCCTGGAAGCATATACCGGTATTGCTGAGTGCACACCCGTCGGCATGCACCCTCTTCCCCCTTCCATCCCGTAGATGGAGGGTGCCTACTCCATGCTTCCAATCACCACGGTGGATGGAATCACGAGGTAGGACTTACTCAGTGGCTCTCCGGATTAGTCATAACTTTCTCACTGACCTTACCGGACTAGTTATGACTTTCTCACCGACCGGGCCAGATCACATGCCATGTATGCGATTATGCCATAAACATAACTTTAATTTTGGACTCCTGGAAGCATAAACATGGCATAGCATCATAATACTCCAATTTTATCGTAACATGGGCAAGCACTAATCATGGCAAGATATCACAACATGTAATCATGACAAGATAGTACATCGTGAAAGCAATTTGCACCTAGTCACAATTAGCATCATACAATACGCTACCCATTACAATACACTTGCCTTAACCTCGGGCGACGGATTGGCGAGAGGTTGAGGGCACTCCTGATGTCACACCACCTGCACAAACATACCACACACTCAAAACGTGCCCCCAAAACAGTACGCAAAAGCACATCTACCCCGACTTCACAAACTACTCCCAAAACCGAAAAACAGAGAATCTGTCCCTCTGGGACAGCAGGCTTCAATCTAGCATAACTTTAGTTCTAGGACTCCGAATCGATTAAACGAGTACATCATCGCGAATCTTAGGAAATTTCCTAGATTTTTCTAAGTATTGGGAAAAGCTTATTCGGCCTTTAAAATTGTTTAATCTACAAAACACTACGTTTTGTCCCAATTACGTCACAGATTTGAACACACTTGGTAAAACGACCATAACTTTCAAACGGCTGGGCGGAATTGGACGTTCTTTATGTATAATTAAAGGTATTGAAGTTACCTACAATTTTCTCAACAGGCGGCCGACCAAAATCCGACTCTAAAATCGCAACAACTCAAACCCTAGGTCGGCTGCACAATCTGCCCGAAACAGAGAACGTGGCAAACTCTAGTTTTCATCTAATCTACCCAATCACAGCACCACCACTTGATCTAAAAGTATCCAAATACCCTCTAGCATAGCACCTAGACCAACCCCAAGGATTCCCCTAGCCATACCTTTGCCCGACGAACGATGAACCGACGAATCTCCCCCCGGTTCACGCGATCTCCTTCCTCGCTACAAATCCACCAGATCTCCTCGTCGCGTAGCGCTCCAATGGTGAAAAGAGCGGGTTGGCGAGGTGAGAGGCTCCCCTAGGGCAGCAAGGAAGGTGGAGAGGGGAGAGGAGAGGTGGAGGTGCAAGGGGGAGGCGCAAGGGGGGTGGAGAGGTGGCGGCTAGGGTGGAGAGGTGGGGGTGGAGGCGCATGGGGAGGGTGGGGCGCATGGGGCAGCAGCCTTGCTGCCCTAATCCCCCTCCCACTTGGGCCAAAGGCCTCCCACCTCCGGCCCATGAGAATTCCCCAAGACCACGAGGCTTCCCCAAGCCCAAAACTTCCCCCAAACGGCCCTATTTCCCTCCCGGAAGGCCCAAAACACGAATGAACCTCATACCGCAAAGTTTTAATCTTCCAATTTCACATTTGATAATCTCACGACAATCCGTAGTGTCACATTCTCCCCCCCTTCTACAGGATTCGACCTCGAATCCGAGACACGCCACCTCGCAATCAACCAAAACGAAGGGAGCTAAGGTTCACATCTTAGAACCCGCTTAGAAGCCCTACGATTTGTACCAGCCAGCATTCAGAAGCAAGGAGCTTAGGCTCGAAGACTGACAGCTCTAAAGATCACTCACATTCAAAACTTGCCAGAATCTTACCCAACTTTGAAACACAGAGCACTTACTCAAGGCCTCAGAACAACCCAAGCAACATGATAGATTCCTAAACAGCCAACAAAGGAAAAAACAGTCTCACACTCCTCATTCTATGCATTCCTTGGCACTAAAGTGCCCGATCCCTTTAATTGAAACTACTCTCCAGAAGCGCACGGTACCAACCTCTCTACTGTGGTTCATCGTAATCAAGACGACGCGAACCAAGAGATACACAACACTCCCATACTACCGACTGCTTGATCAATCGGGGTTATAACCTTGAGACAGATTGATCTTTCACAAAAAGACCAATACTCACCACTACCACCGAAAGGGAAAACTTAGTTGAAACCAGTGTTCTTAAAACTCGCAAGAACAGTAATGTCGACGATTGGAGAACGGGCTCCCGTCGAGCTTACTTGTTGAATGGGGGATCAACAGAGCCCCGTCGTGCGGACCGAGGAGGTCGTTCGAGCGATGCAAGGTCGGGAGAAAGGGGGACACGGTGTTTATCCTGGTTCGGGCCTCCCTCCGCCGAGATAACAGCCCTACTCCAGTGTATTGTGTTCTATCTCTTCGTTGTGTCCTTCCCCCCCACAGACGGGGGGGGGATTTAAATATCAGGCTTAGAGGTACAAAGAAGGTAACTACCTCCTGAATTTACGCTATACAGTTATTTCCGAGATCTGCGGTGCTTATACCGCGCGCTAATTTGAAAATCGGGTAGGATTTCCCCTGATCTTCGGCTGATTGGTTGCGACCTTCCATCCTTGTCGCGTGATCAAGTCCACCGAGCATATCCCTGGGTGCGGTGTGGATTCCCCGAGCATGCTTGTGTGAGGTCGGTGGAAATGGTCGTGCGGGAAAGGCCGAGCACGTATGCTCGGGTGGTGTTATGCCCGCTGTGCGTTCCGAGCATCTCTTGTTGGCGTTGTATGGTCGGCGGTCTTTAGGACAACCCGAGGGTACCATGGTCTTTTGCCGAATAACCAATCCCCGACAGCTAGCCCCCGAGGTTCAAGCGGGGAACTAACGGGCCCCCCCTTGAGCCTAAGAAGACCTGAAGGAGGGGTTAAATACCTCTTTGGTCGTGCTCACGACCATCTTACGTCGGGACGCGACCTTCCGCCGCGTTAGATTCCGTCTTTGGAGCCATGTTCGATCGTTTTTTCAATTCCTTCCTCGAGAAGCCTCCCTGTAACGGTAGCGCTCAAAACGCAGCGCATTTATCGGGCGCTTTCACTCGCCACGGACAGATGTTCCTCTGTGATAGGTGCGGCTTTTAACCTGCCTCTTCGCTGTCTTTTTAACTCCGCCCGTTTGAGAGGACGAAGCTTTCATCGCGTTTTCTTTGCTCGTCCTTGGCCAAAAACTTCCAAAAAGCTTCTGGAGCCCAAGCACGTCCTTCGACCTTCTCCCACACCTGGCCATGGCGCGCTTCGGAGTCAGCCACATGATCCGTAGGAGGATCCAAGTGCTCACGGACGAGGGCTACCTCGACCCAAGCACGGGTCGGGCGCCCGGGGATGATGCGGCGCCGGCACCACGGGAGACGGAGATCGTCTCCTGCGAGTTGTACGCCATCAACGGGCTTCGTCTGCCCGAGAGCGATTTCCTCGCCTCCGTGCTTGCCTTCTGCGGGTGCGAGATCTCTCATCTCCACCCCAACTCTATCCTTTCTCTCGCAATCTTCTCCCACCTTTGCGAGGCTTACGTGGGTGTAGTGCCCACGGCTAGCCTCTTCCTTCACTTCTATTTCCCCTTCCGCACCGGCCGGGATGGCTCCGCCGGTTGCGTTTATCTTCGCCTCCGGCCCAACCGACCATACGAGTACCCCCTTGTTGCTCTGAAGGACTCGGTGTCGGGTTGGGCCGACTCTCTGTTCTACTGTAAGAAGGCGGAGGGCTCCCAGCTTGGTCTACACTGGGAACTCGCTCCGCCTAACGAGGCAGCGCTGCCGTCTGACAGAGGAGGAGCGGGTGCTCAGACGATCAATGAGCTTACCCAAATGGGGCTCACTGGTTGGGACATTGCCCGGGACTTCATCTTTAACCGGGTATCTCCCCTGCGGCGCCGCGAGCACCCCTTCTTCGAGGTGACCGGGTGGCAAGACATCACCCGCGAGGACAACGCAGGTACGTTCTTGGTCGCTTCCTTGGGCGCCGCCATTCTCTTGGCGTTAGACTTGTTATTTTTTCTTCTAAACCTTTGGTCATGTCGCAGCCCCGAGGAAGGCCTGGGTGGACGAGAGGGTCGCCGAGTTGTTCGGCCCCCTAAAGGAGAAGGAGCTGACGCCCAATCGTCAGGTCCCAAAAAATATTTTTGATCGAAGCGAAGAGGTAAGTACTTTGGCTCGCCCTTGATCGAGGTCAAAACTTCTTGTGCTCATCTCCTTCTGCTCTTGGTTACAGGAGAGGGTCTCCCTCGAGCTCGCCGTGGCGAGCGTCGCGCCGCCACCTCGAGCTGACACCCCGGCCAGGAGTTCCCGCAAGAGGACGGCGGGTCGAGGTGGCCGAGCATCCACCTCTCCTCCTCGCGCCAAGCGGTCGAAGCGTCGATCTTCGACTAGGACTCCCTCCACACATCACCTTGAGTACGCCGACAGGAGGGAGGTAAGCGAGCTTCGAACCTGGTTTGATGACTTCAAACGGAGGAAGCCGGAGTTGATGGGCCGCTTGGAACAGCTTGCCGAGCAGGCGAGGAAGGCCGAGGAGGAGGCTAGGTCCCTCCCGACCAAGGAGCGGCTGGAGAGGCAGATCAAGGCCCTCCAGGACCAGTTTACTCAGGTGGTCGATGACCCCGTGGAGGAGGAGGAAGAGGAGGCCACCTATGCTCTGGTCAGGAGGAGCAGGAGGTCAACTTCCCGATCAACCTCTGCGTTGGAAGGGGTCGACATGAACGATGTCGACTCGGCGATGGCGTGAGCCAGCGAGGCCGCGGAAGATCGCGTCGTGGCCGTCGGGCCGCCGAGGTTTCTGAGGCCGCCGCTGGTAGGATGCCACGCGCCGAAGTGAGGAGACCGAGGAGGATGACACTGCTCGCCGGGCGGAAGGTAAGTCTCGCTTTGTCCCCTCGTTTGATTTCTTCATTCTTGTCTTGCATTTTTTCTTCTCCGGGCTAACCCCACTCCGTTTGGCGTGGGCGTGATAGCTCGGAGATTGCTCTTGGACTTTCGTCTAATGGCTGAGGACTTTATCGACTCTGCAGTTGACGCCAAGCTCGACCGCGTCGTCGACCAAGTAATGGCCGAGACGGGGGAGGAGTCGGTGCCAGCTGCGGCCTTAGCGGAGTTCGAGCTTCCCTTGGCGGATGCCGAGCTTCCCTTGGCGGATGCCGAGCTCCCCTTGGCGGATGCCGAGCTCCCCTTGGCGGATGCCGAGCTTCCCTTTATGGAAGGGGAACCTTCTCCGGCCACGGAGGAGCAAGAGCCGCAGGGGGTCGAGGACCCGGAAGTCTTGGGCCTGGTCCCCTGGGAAGGGGCGGGCGCAAGCGAGGCCCAGGCGATGGGTTCTGATAGTCAAGGGGTGGTGGCTTTCGACCCACCGCCCTTGGCCGCAAGCCAAGAAGAGGAGCCGGTCGCTGCCGGCCAGCCACCTCCAACTGCGGACCAAGGGGGAGATGCGGTCGTGATCGACCAGCCACTTCCAGCCGCGGAAGTGGTCACCGAGCTCGACCAGTTGCCTCCATCCGCGGACCACGGAGAGGAGGTGGTCGTTGACGACCAGCTGGCCCCAGCCGCGGACCACGGGCCGGAGGTGGTCGTCCTCGACCAATCGCCTCTGGGCCTGGAGCTCCAATCGCTTCCGGTCGCGGAGGTGCAAGGGGCGGAAGCGCCTGCAGTCGGCGTCCAGCCCCCGAGCGCAGCGGCCGGGAAGGAGGAAGGCGGCCACGAGCAGCCGCCTGTTGTCGTGGAAGACCAACCTCAGGGCGTCCTGGGGTTGGTCGAAGAAGGAAACGTCGTTGCCCTCCTGGAAGCATCGGGTGCCCAGGAGGGGCAAGGTCCAGACGTGCCAGCTCGGGATCAGGATGACCCTGCGTGGGTTAACCCCTTCTTCCGAGCTAGTGCTACCGACCGCCAGCAGCTCCAAGATAAGTTGGTTAGCCGGGCTCTTTTGGTAAGTCCTTCGCTCCCATTTTTCACCTGAGGCGAGCAATCTTCTGGGGGTTTTTCTTGACTTCCTTTCCTTTTTTGCTCGAAGTTTGCTGCGAAGGCTATGGAGGACATCGACGCCTCCGCAGTTCCAGCAGAAGAGTTCTGGGCGTACCATCGCGAGCAAGACGCCAAGATCGCTGATCTCGAGCGTCGGGTCTCCGAGGTGCGCGAGGCCGATCTGAAGCAGCTGGAGTCGGCGAAGAGCCTCATCTCCGAGCTTCGGGATCAGCTCTTTCGGAGCGAGGCAGCGAAGAGCACTTCAGAGCAGAAGTGTGCCGAGCTCGAGGAGGAGCTGGTGAAGCTACGGCAGGAGGTTCCTGACCAGCGCGCCGACCTTCAGCGAGCTCGGGAGCGCGAGGAAGCCCAGCTCAAGGAGGTGCAGCGCCTCCGGGAAAGCGCGACCGAAGGTCGCGCGGCCCGGTGGAAGGTCCTGGACCTGGCGGCGGAGGTCGACTCCCTTAAGGACGAGCTCGCCGCCCTCCAGGCTGGGCGTAGGACTTAGATCCCTTTTTAGCTCGTGTAAATCCTGTAGAAAAGAAAACAATCTTTTGGGTTAAATGAGCAAAGTCGCAGATGTTTGGGTCCTTGCCTGTTTTTTCTCGAGTTCGCCTCCAATATATGCTTACATGATCCTAGTTCTGAAAAACAAGTCCCTGCATAAGAGCATATAACACATATACGAGCAAAGAATCCTTGGAAGGTAAGAGCATATAACACATATACGAGCAAAGAATCCTTGGAAGGAAGGACGAAACGTTCCTATCGTACGGAGCCCCCGCCATGGACAAAGGTCGTGCCTTCACTGTTGCGAGCACGAGCTTGTTCATGGGGAAGTTAAGGGATGCTTTGGTCGTAACGATTTTTGAACGTTTTAAGCAGGTCGGTTGTGTCGAGAGAAGTATGAGCACAGAGTAGACGAGCTTTAAACCAACAATACGTAGAGACGCCATACCCGAGTGGTCACTGAACCGGGCTTAGAGTGGATGCCCGCGCCCGACCATGCATACAGTGAAGAGCTACTGTGGAAAGTGGACGATTGGGCGAGCATCCGGCCGGGGGCCAAGGGAAATGGTGCGCACATACTTGTTGGATAAGCTCGCCTATAGTGTTGGTAGACGACGATGCTCGTTCGAAAAAAGCGAGGACAAAACACGAGAAGGAAGGGAAATGTTTTATAGGAAAAAACGCAAGAGGTGCGAGACAGGGGTACGCGCCTAAACGTAGAACTTACGTAGTTGATCAATGTTCCAGGTGCTGGTGAGCTTCCGACCATCTGTCATCGCTGGTTTAAACAGCCCCGGGCGTCGTGAGACACGACCGTGTAGGGTCCCTCCCACCTTGGGGTCAGCTTATTGGCTTTCGACAGGTCTTGAACTCTTCGTAAGACCATGTCGCCGACTTGTAGGACCCTAGGTGGGACTGTCTTGGCTGCGTGCCTATGAAGAGCCTGTAGGTAAACCGCAGACCGAAGCAACGCCCGTTCGCGTGTTGCTTCGACGAGATCCAAGTCGACGAGGCGCTCAACCTCTTGATTGATGGAATCGATCAGTTGCACCCTTGGGGAACCCAACACAATTTCGGCGGGCATAACGGCTTCCGCACCATAGACGAGTTGGAAAGGCGTTTCGCCTGTGGCCCGACTGGTCGTGGTGCGGATGGACCAAAGGACGGCAGGGAGCTCGTCCACCCACAGTTGTTTGTGTTGGTTGAGGCTCTCGAAAACCCTCCTTTTTATGCCCTGGACCAATTGCCCATTTGCTCGTTCGGCTGCCCCATTGCTCTGTGGATGTGCCACAGAGGCGAAGCAGACCTTGGTCCCGATCTCCTCGCAGTAACTTTGGAACAGTTCATTTGGTGAATCGGGTCCCATTATCGGTGATGAGACGGTTGGGTATCCCGAACCGCGTTATCACGTTGTTGCGGAGGAACCTCTTGGCCGCCTGGGCCGAAATGGTTGACACGGGCTCGGCCTCTATCCACTTGGTGAAAGTGTCGATGGCCACGAGCAAGTATTTGCAGCCTTTACGACCTCGGGAAGGGTCCAAGGACATCGAGTCCCAGTCGAGAACGGCCACGAGAGTGGTATGGTTTGCAGGGCATATGCTTTGGTTGTGGGCTTTTCGAGCATGAAACGGCATGCTCGGCAGTCATTACGATTGACCGTCGCGTCGCCAAGGCCGTGGGCCAAGAGTATCCTAGTCGGAAGGCCTTGCTCACAAGCGTTACGAAGACGCAGTGAGCTCCGCACATTCCTTCATGGATATCACGAAGAAGGTGCTTGGCCTTCCTCCTAAGAGACGATCCGAAAGGATTCCTAATGCACCTTTTTCGTGATAGGTCGCTTTCTTCGATCGCTTGTACCGAGAAGATCGCCTCGTTAGCCGGGAGCCGGCTTCTTCCTCGGGCAATGTCCCATGCGCAAGGTATTGGATGAATGGCGCCATCCAATTTGCACTTTGCTCGAGGAAGGAGACCCTACCCGGTCTCTGGTGCCTCCTCTTCGTGAGGGAATGGAGGGCTTATATAGGTGCTCGACAAGCACCTCCGCCTGAGCGGTGGTTTGAGAGGAACCGACCTTAGACATTTGGTCGGCCAGGGAATTATCCTTCCTGGGGATGTAGATTACTTCGAAATTCTTGAAGTATTTCTCCATCTTCCTTACTTTGGCCAGGTATAGCGCCATTGAGGTATCGGAACACTGATACTCCTTGTTGACCTGGTTCACGACCAACTGTGAATCGCCCTTCACAGTCAGCCGTTGGACTCCTAGCGATTTACACGCTCGGAGTCCGGCCAAGAGGCCTTCGTATTCCGCCGCGTTGTTGGTCGCGGCGAAATGTAGTTGGATGGCGTACTGGATTTGTTCTCCATCTGGGGAGACCAAAACGACGCCAGCCCCCGAGCGTTCGTACGCTCGGGATCCGTCGAAATACAAGGTCCAACGGTCTCTCCTTGATCCGGTGGTTTCGCAGGCCGGTGGCGCTGGAGCCGACCATTCCGCCACGAAGTCAGCGAGGACTTGCGATTTGATCGCCGTGCGGGCCGAAAACATTATCTCGAATTCGGCGAGCTCCATTGCCCACTTGGCTATGTGACCACAGGCGTCCTGGTTTTTCAGGATTTCCCTGAGAGGGAAGCTGGTCGGTACCACGATCTTGTGTGCTTGAAAGTAGTGGCGCAACTTCCTGGAGGCCATCAGCAACGAATATAGTAGTTTCTGGACCTCGGGGTAACGCTCCTTTGGTCCATGAAGCACTTCGCTGACATAATAGATAGGTCGTTGGGAACCATCTCTCTCTACTGCTAACACCGCGCTTACCGCTTGCGGGGTTGCCGCCAGGTATAGTAGCAATTCTTCCCCCGCTGCGGGTGTGACGAGGACGGGCGGCTTGGAGATGTACTGTTTTAGCTCTTTGAACGAGCGATCAGCTTCCTCCGTCCACGTGAAGCCATCGTGCTTGCGGAGGACTTTAAAGAAAGGTAGTCCTCGCTCCCCCAGCCGGGAAATGAACCGGCTTAAAGCGGCCATTCTTCCGGTCAGAGCTTGTACTTCCTTCATGCACGTGGGCGACCTCATGTTCTCTCAATGGCTTCGATTTTCTCCGGGTTTGCCCCGACGCCTTGTGGCCCGACCATGTAGCCGAGCACCTTGCCAGCTTTCACGCCGAACACGCATTTTTCTGGATTTAGCTTTATTCGATGCTTATTGAGGTTACAGAAGGTTTCTTCCAAGTCAGCAACGTGACTCGGAGTACTCTTGCTTTTGACAACTATGTCATCGACATAGACCTCCAAATTTCGACCTACTTGGTCTTTGAAAGTCTTCTGCATGAGGCGCTGAAAGGTTGCTCCCGCATTTCTTAGACCGAAAGACATGGTCGTATAACAGAAGGTACCGAATGGGGTGATGAAGGAAGTCTTTTCCTCGTCTTCGCGCGACAGGCTGATCTGATGATAGCCCGAATAGGCGTCTAGGAAGCTCATGGTCTGTGATCCTGCCGTCGCGTCCACCAATTGATCTATGCGAGGCAACGGATAGTTGTCTTTTGGGCATGCCGCGTTTAGACCTGTGTGATCGACGCACATGCGCCACTTGCCTCCTTTCTTCCTGACCAGAACTGGATTGGCTAGCCACTCGGAGTGTTCGACTTCTCTGATGAAGCCAGCTTTTAGGAGTTTGTCGAGTTCCTCCTGGATGATCGCCTGTTTTTCCGGGGAAAAGCGTCTAAGTCTCTGTCTCACTGGTTTTTTGTCAGGCTGAACTGCTAGCCTGTGCTTGATCACCTCCCTTGGGACCCCGGGCATGTCGGATGGTTCCCAAGCGAACACATCCGAGCTTGCCCGGAGGAAGGTGATGAGCTCGAGTTCCTATTTGGGATCTAAGGAAGATCCCAAATGAACGACCTTGGCCGGTTCCGACTCGTTGAGCGGAACAGCCTTGGTCTCTCCTCCAGGCTGGAGGGCAAGCTTAGGCCGGGAATGCTTCGGCTCTTGTTCGGGGCCGCGAACGGGCAATTGGCCGACCATGTCCAAGGCCTTTTCGTCGCAATTCAGCGCGGATTTGTGATTCCCTTTTACGGTTATTACCCCGTTCGGCCCAGGAACCTTTAAGCACTGATATGCGTGATGTGAAGCGGCCATGAACTTGGCCAAGGCTGGTCTGCCGAGGATGGCGTTGTAGGCCGACTCAAAGTCTACCACCTCGAAGGTGATTAGCTCCGTCCTGAAATTGCTCGGGCCACCGAAAGTTACGGGCAGAATGACCTGGCCCAGAGGCTTGACCGAGGTGCCCGGGGCTATCCCGAAAAAGGGGACGGCTATGCTCTTGATCTTGGAGCGGGGAATCTGCATCTCGTCCAAGACCTTGGCTGAGATCAGGTCCAAGGAGCTTCCGGAATCTATGAGGACCCGAGCAACGACAGTGTTACTGATGGTGGGGCTCACGACCATTGGGAGCTTCATGCTTGGTCATTTCAAGGGGACAATCGTCCTTGGAGAACGTGAGGGACATCTCGCACCATTTCATTCTTTGCACCGGAGGCTTACCCTGGGTAACATGGTGCACTTCCCTTGCGGCGTCCTTTAAGTCCCGGCGGGATTTGTAGGCGGAGGAGCCCCCGAAGATGACCGCTATGTGATTCTGTGGTTCTTGGTATTTCATGTCATCCTCACTTTCCTCGACGGGCTGTTTACCTTTGCCATTTTCACCCTGCTCTGGAAGCGTCGGCATAGGATCCCTGCCGCTGTAAAACTGCTCCAAGCGGTAGGTCCATGTTCGGCAATTTCGTAGGTCGTGACCGTGAGCTTGGTGAAGCGGACAGTAGAGACCGGCGCGTTGATCTGCTTGGTCGCCTCGTTCTCGAGGCCTGTGTGGTTGTCCTCTTCCCCGAGCGTTGAACCCCGGCGCTGGTACCGGGTTGCTCGGTCGTTGTTGTTCCACCGCGGCAACCATGGCTGGTGAGGGTTGCTTTTTCTTCTTCTTCTTGATCTTCTTGTCCACAGAATTCGAGCCCTTTCTGCTAGCCGAGGTCTCTAGGCTGGGCTGAGGCGGCAGCTTTCCTTCGTCCAGCATTTTCTTCCACTGGACGACCTCATCCGCGTTGGCATACCGATCTGCCATTCGGAAGAGCTCGTTTGCCGTTAGATCCGGGTGGATCTCCAGGTCCTGCGTGAAGCGCACGTCCCGTACCCCAAACTTGAAAGCTCGGACGACGGCCTTGTCCGATATGTTCGGGATCGAGTTTCGGACCTGGATGAACCTCACAGACGAACCGCCGCAGGTTTCCGTCCATCTCAAAGCGCCCAAGTCGCGCTCCTTTCCCGGCGAATGTAACAGCTCCGAAATTTGCTCGAGCGCTTGATCTTGCTGCCCCGAGGATCGTATGGAACCCTCCTTTTGGTTGAAGAGCCATGTGCGAGCGGCTCCGTCGAAACCGTCGGCGAGATAATTCGCCATCACCCCTCATCGCCTCGCGGCGAGGATGGCGGTAGTATATATTGAGAGAAATTCGTCAGGGTTACGGGTCCCGTTGAATCTTTCGATGTGGCGGGTTTGAACCTGTTCGGCCATGCGACATTCGGAGGGAGCTCGTGAAGGCCTGGCAATCGGCTCGGGGTTTCGCGGTGAAACCCTCGGTCATAGTGGCTCTCCGCGGTCTTCCACCCAACGCCCGTCACGCTGGCCGAGTCGAGAGAAGACTTCATCGACGGTCGTGCCGGCGCGACCGCTTGGTCGTCAGGCGTTGAGCGCTTCGTAATCCGAGGCGATTATAGAGGTGTCGCTCGAGGTTGCTCTGGAACTGTTCCGGCTTTTCCCGGATCAGGTTAGCGATGCAGGCGATCTCCGAGCATGGCTCAGAGATTCATCTCTGTCGAGCGCATGGGGAGCGTTGCGATGGTCCCGGGAAACACTCCGGGCATCCCGGTCACAGGGAGGATCCGAGACTTTCAGCTCGGCGGCAAGCCTCTCCAGATCTTCGGCCACGACCTTGCCCACGGCCTCTAAGTCCACTTGCTCGGGGAAACTGCGTAGGTCGCCCACGACCGCCTCCAAGGCCTGTAGCCGTTCCCGTTTCTGGTGAATTGGCGGCGGTGAGCTTTGACGGCGCTCCGGGGCGCGATCGGGAGTTCGGTACTCGCGAGAGTTCCTTTCCGCGAAAGCGCGCCTCCCTTTTGCCTGGCGGCGAATGCTCGCGAGGGTCTTTCCCAAAGACGCCTCCAGGTGGAGTCTGGCCGCCTCGTAGTGGTCGCGCTTAGCAGCGTCCGAGGATCCTTCCCCGGGCTCGGCACGGCTCCCGGCCATGTTGACTTGACGAGAGCGAGATGAAAGCGATGGGGACATCATTGTATCCCCTTGAGATGCAGTCTCTCAGTCGAACTCTAGGTCGTCCGGTATGTCCAGGCCATCGTAGAGCCCGTCGTAGTCATCCTCGGGGTCCCCGAGGGTAATGTCTGGGGAATGGAGGTCCTGTCCTTGCATTCCCGTGTCCGGGGAAGGGCTCCCAGACTCAGTGTGACCGATAGGATCGGTCACATTGGCCACGCCATCGCCGGCGTAGTACATGTCGTCGTCTTCAACGTGGTCAAAAACGCAAAGGTTCCGAGTGTCCCCCGAGTTTGGCATCCTCGAGGATCTTGATCCGCACAGGAATCAAGCTGTCTTCCCCACGGACGGCGCCAGCTGTCGACGATTGGAGAACGGGCTCCCGTCGAGCTTACTTGTTGAATGGGGGATCAACAGAGCCCCGTCGTGCGGACCGAGGAGGTCGTTCGAGTGATGCAAGGTCGGGAGAAAGTGGGACACGGTGTTTATCCTGGTTCGGGCCTCCCTCCGCCGAGATAACAGCCCTACTCCAGTGTATTGTGTTCTATCTCTTCGTCGTGTCCTCCCCCCCACAGACGAGGGGGGGATTTAAATATCAGGTTTAGAGGTACAAAGAAGGTAACTACCTCTTGAATTTACGTTATACAGTTATTTCCGAGATCTGCGGTGCTTATACCGCGCGCTAATTTGAAAATCGGGTAGGATTTCCCCTGATCTTCGGCTGATTGGTTGCGACCTTCCATCCTTGTCGCATGATCAAGTCCACCGAGCATATCCCTGGGTGCGGTGTGGATTCCCCGAGCATGCTTGTGTGAGGTCGGTGGAAATGGTCGTGCGGGAAAGGCCGAGCACGTATGCTCGGGTGGTGTTATGCCCGCTGTGCGTTCCGAGCATCTCTGTTGGCGTTGTATGGTCGGCGGTCTTTAGGAAAACCCGAGGGTACCATGGTCTTTTGCCAAATAACCAATCCCCGACAAGTAACAACCGAACAATCTGCTTCAATTGACACAACTCGCGCATAGCCCAGCGTCAAAAAGATCCAATACACCTCGAAAAGGACAAGCAACTGCTAGCAACCACCAAGTGGTCCACTAATAATTTGATCAACCCTACCGAGGGACACATAAACGGAAACAATTCTCTTGGAAAGTTTGAATTTGGGTCAAACCCAACCTTCCTTTACTCTCCACTTCCAAACTAGTTACGATCAACCACTAGCAAGCCTAATATCTTAGGTCATTACCAACCCTGTGAGACCTCGGATCAGCTATCCGAAATCTCCTGTGTATTTCTGTACTAGTCCCAGATCAGTAGCTAGTACACACAGTCAACAGTGATACGTCATTGCCGAACATAACGAAAATTGTAACATAATTATAAAGTATGGGCCACACAGCCACTTATTACAATACTCGGTCACAGGACCAGAGACACGACAGCGGAAGCAAAAATGACAAAAGGCGAAAACCAAAAACACCACAGGCGACGACAAGACACGCGACTAGCTCTTATGGCGATCTTCCTCGAATTCCTCGGAGTAGAACTCACCGTCTTCAATAGCGTCCTGGTAGTTTTCTGATAACAACGGTTATGTAGCACGTGAGTACAAGAGTACTCAGCAAGTCGGGGAAATTATGCATATGAGGGGCTTTCCAAGAGAGGCTTATTATGGTTCTTTTGTATAAAGCCAAGTTTCATCAAATCATACTTGTTAATAATTTTCATAAAGCATATTTTAGCAATTCTTTTTAACAATTGAATTATGTAATCTTGCAGTGAAGGTTCTATCCACCATCACCAATATAAGGGCTCTATCCGCCACAGTTTAAAAGATCAAGATTATCCACCCATGACTCTATCCGTCATGGCATAAAACAGGTTCTCTCTACCTGGTTGGTTCAATCCGCCAATTCAACATCCGAGAGTTCTAACCACTCCCGAATCCCAAAACCACATTTTATTTTCAAAACCAAAACCAAAGTCTACCAGTATGAAAGCATTCTTTGCTTTTCCCTTGACCGTAGGCACGGCTATTCGAATAGTTTTAACTCTGCAGAGGTGTACAGCTTTACCCACAAGACACGATCAACTTTTAATGCCATGCAATTAACACACTTCCTTTGGTGTGTCGGCAGAGAGATCATGACAAGGCCTTTACAATGTATATGCCTAACCCGACTCACTCGCTGAGGTTTCACCGCTGTTAGGGTTCTATCTACCCAGTACAGAAGCCCCATCTTGCGCCGTGTGGGGAGTACAACTTGCCTCTATCTGGCACCCACATTCCACCAACTTGCGAGTCTAAGTTAGGTTTCTACAAATTATTTAGCCAGGTCGTACCATGTTAGACATGTGGTAGTACGGTTATTCTTAGAATGGACAGTCATAAGCGTCGGTCCTTAATTGACTTGGGGCGGCACTTGCACAATTCAAACTTGTGCTCAGTCCGCACCCACCCGACATTCCATTCCGCCCAAGTCCAAATCCATTTTTTCCTTTTCTTTTGAGTTTAGAAAAACAGTACCAAAACTTTATAATAATTTCCAAATCACACTTTAAATCATCATTTTTGTATAATCCCACCGATGGGTCATTTTCATCAATGTTGGCCCTAAGCGATTGTACCGTACTATTCAACAAAGGTCACCATATCAGGTAAACATGGCATAGCAAATGTCCTAGGGTTACAAGTAAACATGGATGTCAATAACAAAGGAGGTGATCGCAAATGGGATTAACTATTCACCTATATTTGACATACGATGATAAACATAGCATGCAAGTTTATAAAACCTTGTAAACACAGTTGTAAATATAGGATCAACATGCATCAAGGGACTTGCCTTCGGTCGCAGCGAGGGTGTCGAAACCTTGGAGTTCGGCAGTGGGGTCGGCGGACTCGGACGGCTCCTCGGCTACGCGCAAAACGAGACAACAAATAAATAACCAAAAAATAAATAAAATCCAAAAATTATAAAAGTTATATTGGCAGGTAGGTATCGATTTTAGATGAATTTAGGAACTTGAACGGAGTCAATCGGAGTTCGGACGGAGAAGTTATGAGCCTCCGAAGTTTGGAAAATCAGGAAAATACGAAATTCGGGAATATTCCCGGAATATTTCTTTTCGGCTGAATATTGGAATTAATGGCTCAATGACGCGTGGGCCATGGATGTCATTGACTTGGGCCTTCTTCTCTATTGGTCTAGCCATGGAAGAAGAGGAGGTTGGGCTGCCTCCATGGAGCCGGCAAGGGGGCACGGGCTGGCCAGCATCGACCGATGGCGGCCGACGGCCAGGCTGGGGCGGCATCGAGCCGGAGGCGACAGTATGGCGCTGGCGACGACGCGGCTGCGGGCGGCGGCATGCAGCCACGGAGAAGCGGCGAAGCGCGAGAGGTGGCCGGGCTGCAGACGGCAGAGCCGGCCGGCTTAGCCGGCGCGTGAGAGGGACCCGTGGCGCAGCGGGCAATGCGATGGCGGCGGGCACCAAGGCACACGCACGAGCACGGGGAAAAACAGGGGTGCCCAAAAATCCGAAAAACCATGAAATTTTTCGAAAATTTGAATATGACTTCATGAATTAATAGATGGAACCACTAGAGTATCTCTAAAGTGACCTAAGAACAGAATGAATTGAATAATTGCTCACCGAGGAAGATGAATTTGATGATGAACGGAGTTTCGGCCGATGCAACGAAAACTCGAAATTCGTCTTCAAATCTTGATGGATCCTAAAATTGATTGAAAGATTAGAATCTAGACACCCATGCTAACACGAAGAAATAACCGGAACGGAGAATGAACCACCGAGGAGGAAGCTATGGCCAAGAACACGAAAACTCGGCGTTCCTCGCGGTTTCTTCGATCTAGCGACCGGATGAGTTGGAGACGCAAAGAGTGAGTGTTACCACCGGGAAGAGGGTTCTAATACGAAGCAATGAGAGGTGGAAGCACGCGAAACAGAGTTGAAATGGCCGATTTATTGCCATAATAGCCATTTTTGGTTTTGGAAAGATTGAACCATTTCCGGCGAGATCCTGGGCTAATGATGGTGGGGATGGAAAGAGCTCATCGCTACGGATTCAACTGACCCGGCCGTTCATGATTTGGAGGTGTAATGGAGAAGTTATGGGAGATTAATTAGGGAAGGGAGCCATTGATGGAATGAGGAGCTCCCTGTACGTTTCCAGTGGCAGGAGGTAGGAGATGATGAACAGTGCGCGACATGTGGCAGCTCTTGATTGGCCGGGGATTACGCAAATGAACCACCCTAGAGAAAAATTAGCAAAAATGGTCTAAAAATTCTGGAAAAATTTCTAGAACCATTTTGGAATATTTGGAACCCAATAAAATTGGTTTCGCGGAATTTGGATGAAATTTGTGGATTTAAATATTCGGGCGCGAATTGCGGGCATTAAACGAAAGCCGCACGAGAGAAAATTCCCAAAATGTTTTTAGAATATTTGGGAGCTAATGCAATAGGTTCCATGATTTTTGGAGCATTTTTGGACTCGGGTGAAATTTCGGGTACTGACGGGAATCTAGAAATTCGATTTTTCGAACGGAAGGGAATTGAATTCTGATTTTTGATGGAAGAGGATGCCAGGTTAACATAAACACCAAGGAAACTCCAAATTTTGAATTTACTTAATTTAAATTATATTTTTCCAGAACGAGAAACTGAGGATGTTACAAACCTACCCCCCTTAGAGAGAATCTTGTCCCCGAGATTCGGATAGAGAGGAAGAGATCGGGAAACTCTGCTCGAAGATCTTCTTCACGCTCCCAGGTAGCTTCCTTCTCAGAATGATTACTCCACTGAACCTTGCCAAATTTGATCACACGGCTTCGGCTTCGACGATCGGCTTCATCTAAAATATTGACGGGATACTCTGGATACGACAGGTCTTCTTTCAATTCCATCTCTTCATATGGCATCTGATGTTCAGGTATTCTGAGACATTTCTTCAACTGAGACACATGAAAGACGTCATGTACCCCTGACAGCTGTGGAGGTAGCTCCAACTTGTATGCGACTTCTCCTCTTCTGGCAACCACTTGAAAAGGACCAATGTAGCGGGGTGCTAACTTCCCACTAACTCTATATCGTTTCATTCCCTTTAGAGGCGAAACTTTTAGAAACACATGATCACCAGGTGCAAAACTTAACTCCCGTCGACGATTATCAGCATAACTTTTCTGCCTGGACTGGGCCGTTTTCAAATTCTCACGAATATGTCTGACTTGCTCTTCAGCTTCCTTAAGAACATCAGGTCCAATTATCTGCCCAGCTTCGGACTCTTTCCAATACAAGGTGTTCTGCATTTTCTCCCGTACAGAGCTTCAAATGGTGCCATCTTCAAACTAGCCTGATAACTGTTATTATACGAAAACTCGGCATAGGGCAAATTCTGATCCCACGAACCTTTATAAGTCAAAGCACAGGCTCTCAACATATCTTCTAGGATTTGATTTATTATCTCCGTTTGGCCACCTGTTTGAGGATGGTACGCTGTACTGAAGTTCAAATTTGTACCCAACACTTCATGCAACTTCTGCCAAAATCTCGAAGTAAACTGGGAACCTCGATCGGAGACTATTTTCTTTGGCACACCATGTGTAGGACCCCGGATTGGCTATCCGGAATCCCCTGTGTATTTCTGTACTAGTCCCAGATTAGTAGCTAGTACACACAGTCAAACAGTGATGAATCAACAACTATAGCACGAATACATATAACTAAATAAGAATAACACCAAATAAAAGCAAAGACCTTATGGTCAAGGTTTACCATTACGGCCTGAACAGGCAGAACAACTGGAACAACTGCAGCGGAAGACGAAAACACCAAGGAGACCCATCCAAATGCCCACAGGCAATCGAGTGGAGAGCGTGTCCTAGTCGTTGGAATCTCCCTTGACAGCTTCTTTCACTTCTGAGGTATGATTAGAATGTAGCACGTGAGTACATAAAGTACTCAGCAAGTCTGGGAAATTATGCACAATGTAGACTATCCAAAGAAGGCTTAATATGGTTCTTTTGCATAAAGCCAAGTTTCATCAAACCATACTTGTTAATAAGTTTCACAAAGCATATTTAACCAATTCTTTTTAATAATTGAATTATGTAATATTTCAGTGAAGGTTCTAGCCACCATTCACAAGTATACATGCTCTATCCGCCACATCTCAACAAGATCAGGATTCAATCCATTCACATGGCTCTGTCTGCCATGGTTCACAAATCAGGGTCAACCCACCTACCTGGCTCTAGCCGCCAGAAGCACACCCGAGAGTTCTAACCACTCCCGGATCCCAAAAGATCAGTTTTGAAAACCAAAACAAAAGTCTACCAATATGAAAGCATTCTTCGCTTTGCCTTTGACCGTAGGCATGGCTATTTGAATAGTTTTAACTCTGCAGAGGTGTACAGCTTTACCCACAAGACAGGATATTCCCTTGATGCCATGCAATTAACACACTTCCTTAGGTGTGCCGGCAGGGATATCATGACAAGGCCTTTACAATGTATACGCCTAACCTGACCCACCCGCTGAGGTTTCACCGCTGTTAGGGTTCTATCCGCCCAGTACAGAAGCCCCCTCTTGCGCCGTGTGAGAAAAACAGTCTTGCCTCTATCCGGCACTCACATTCCACCGTTTGGTGAGTCAAAGTTAGATTTCTACAAATTATTTAGCCAGGTCGTACCATTATAGACATGTGGTAGTACGGTTATGCTCAGAATGGGCAGTCATAAACGTCGGTCCTTAATTGACTTGGGGCGGTACTTGCACAATGAAGACTAGTGCTCTGTCCGCACCCGCCAGACAAACCATTCCACCCAAGTCCAAACCATTTTTCATTTTATTTTTATTTTGTAAACCAACGGCAATACTCTTTGCCTATAACTTCCAACACAAGTTTTCAAGGGATAAGTGAAATTCCCACCCATAGGTGAATACTGACCGATTGCGAGTCTAAGCATTTCTAACGAACTGTTTTATTCCACCATTAGTTTATTTAAAATTTTCAAATCTCAATGTTGATAAAAAGGAATTATTATAATCCGTTCTGTAACCTCCAGAATCATATTAAACTACAATCATGTTCGTATATGAAATATTTCCCTTGAACCATAATTTGCACTACCGGCTTATCCATCATTCATACGGTGATCAATCTTATCATGAATATTTCACCAAATCACCTACTAAACCACCGAGAATACTTCACAATATTATCTCTAATCATCTAGAATACAATCCACCGATAATACTTCATAATATCATATATTTAATCATTCACATTATCACCTCTAGAGTATCTACTTTAATCCTCCAAGAATACGTACTATCATCCTTTACTAAACCACCAAATATTATTCCATAAAACTAGGATTTTACTAATTCATCGTCAATAGTAGTTTCCATTAGCACCGATACCAAGTTAACCACATAAGCTACACACATTCTGCATTATCCAAAATTCCACATAAACGGTTATCGCGACACCATATTTCAGAAAATCATCCACCAAACCACCGAGTATGATCCTCAATGTTATCCACTTACTCTATCGAGCATATTTGATAATATTATTGACTAATTCATCGAGTATCATTCTCCATATCACCTATAGTAACCCTTCACATTGCCATCTCTAAATCTCGTAGTATGCTTGTTAAATTCCACTGAACTTTGATCCACCGCTTATTCTATTTGATCCACAAGTATGACTCTCAATGCTATTTATTTAACTTCACCAATCTATTATTCTTAATATCGTACGTTTTCCAATACTCCCCCCAATCCATACAAATTATAATGCGAGTTGCTGTCATAATCCAACTCCCCAAGCTATTTCAACTATCACCATTCATAGATCAATTTCATAATGGCAACCTCACATCACCACTAATATTCATCCAACTCCAATTTGCATTTCCTACCATTTGTTCCATTGAACATGTTTTCCAAATATTTGTTTCCCCTAAATTAAAGAATATTTTTCCAAAAGTATTTATTATGGTGGATTAGTGTACTACGGCGACAAAGGATCATGGATAACAATATCAAGGAGGTATGAACAACAGGTATAACTAACAACCTAACGTTAACATCATCCTTTAATATAAATAGCGATGCAATTTGTAAAACATGGTAAAACATTTATCAATTGTAGGATCAACATGCGTCAAGGAGACTTGCCTCGGTCACAGCGAGAATGTCGAACTCTTGATGTCCGGCGGCGGAGTCGGCGGACTTGATCAATTGCTCACCGAAGAAGACGAATTTGACGACGAACGGAGGTTCGACCGAAGCGACAACAACACGAAATTCATCACCAAATCTTGAGGAAACCTAAAATTGATGAATGAATTAGAAACTAGACTCCCACACGATCACAAGGAAACAAACAGAGTGAGGATTGACCCGCCGGAGAGGGAGAAACAAGGATGAGCACGAAGAAAGCGAAAGCGGTGGTTTCCCGTCGGTTTTCTTGATCTACCGAAAGAATGAGTTGGAGAGGCAAAGAGTGAGTGCTACAACCTAAAAGAGAGTCCTAGTACGAAGCAACGAGAGGTGGAAGCACGCCGTTTGGAGTTGAAATGGCCGAGTTATGAGCAATTAAGCCCTTTTCGGTTTTTGGAAGATTGCAGCGTTTTCGGCACGAGTTAGGGATGAAGATCATGGGGAATGGAAAGGTATCATCGTTGTGCTTCCAACGGATCTGGCCGTTCGTGATTTGGATGTGTGTGGAAGGAGTTATGAGGGATTAATGGAGGGGAGCCAAGTGAGGAACAAAGAAAAGCTTCTCTGTAAGTTTCCAATGGCTGGAGGTAAGGGATGATGAATAGTGCGCAACACGTGGCACTTTCTTATTGGCCGATGATTACGCAAATGCACCGCCCTAGCGAAAAATTAGCAAAAATGGTCTAAAAATTCCGGAAAAATTCCTAGAACCATTTAGAATATTTGGAACCTCATAAAATTGGTTTCGCGGAATTTGGATGAAATTTGTGGATTTGAATATTCTGGAGCGAATAGTGGCATTAAACAAAAGCCGCACGAGAAAAAATACCAAAGAGCCTCCAAAAATCTTGGGAAAAATCCCAAAATGTTTTTAGAATATTTGGGACCTAATGCAATAGGTTCCATGATTTTTGGAGTATTTTTGGACTCGGGTGAAATTTCGGGTACTAACGGGAATCTGGAAATTTGATTTCTCGAACGGAGGGCAATTGAATTCCGATTTTGGTTGGGAAAGGATGCCAGGTTAAATTAAACACCAAGAAAACTCCAACTTTTGAATTTAGATAATTTAAATTAGATTTTTCCAGAAGGCGAAAACTAGGGCGTTACACCATGCAAACACACTATTCTGGCCATGTATGACTCTGCGAGTTTATCCCCAGAATAAGTTGTCTTCACCTCAATAAAGTGAGACACTTTTGTTAATCTGTCCACAATGACCCAAATTGAATCATAACCGGATTTGTTTTTGGGGAGTCCAGTTATAAAATCCATTCCAATTTCTTTCCATTTCCAGACAGGAACCTGCAGCGGTTGCAACAAACCGGGTGGTCTTTGATGTCCGGCCTTCACCAACTGGCAAACATCACAACGAGCTACAAACTGAGCCACTTCTTTCTTCATATTGGACCACCAATACTTTTCTTTCAAATCTGAGTACATCTTCGTACCTCCCAGGTGAATAGAATATACATAATCATGAGCCTCATTCAACACTATATCCTTGATTTCCATTTGATTAGGGACTACTATCCGTTTTTCGAACCACACAGTACCTTTCTCATATTCGGAAAATTTAGGGTGTTTTCCTTTCTTTAACTCTTCCTTGAGGTTCGCAATATCATTATCCTTCTTCTGAGCCTCACGGATCTGCTCTTCTAAGGTTGACTGTACTTCAATATTGAAAATGCAGCCTTCATTCACCAGTTTCAAGTTAAGGCATTGGACTTCTTCATGAAGCGTTGGCTGGTTTTCTTGTACCATAACATTATTGCAGTAGCTCTTCCTGCTTAATGCATCCGCAACAACATTAGCCTTTCCAGGGTGGTAATGGATTCCCACATTATAGTCTTTCACCAGTTCTAACCACCTTCTCTACCTCAAATTGAGATCTAACTGGGTGAAAATATACTTCAAACTCTTGTGATCCGTATATATTTCACATCTATTCCCAATCAAATAATGCCTCCAAATCTTGAGGGCATGCACAACTGCGGCTAACTCCAAATCATGAGTTGGGTAGTTTTCTTCATGGGGTCGTAGTTGCCTTGAAGCGTAAGCTATTACTTTTCCGTCTTGCATCAAAACACATCCCAGTCCTTGTTTTGAAGCATCACAGTAAACTTCGAAATCCTTATGAATGTCCGGCAAGACCAGAACTGGGCCGAAGTTAACCTTTTCTTCAATTCCTGAAAACTCTGTTCACAAGATTTAGTACATTCAAACTTCTTCTCCTTCTTCAGGAGCTGCGTGAGGGGTCTTGCAATCCTTGAGAATCCTTCTATGAATCGTCGATAGTAGCCTGCTAATCCAAGAAAACTTCGGATGTCCGGGACTGACTTGGGCTGCATCCACTCCAACACATCCTTCACTTTCGCTAGATCCACTGCTACTCCTCCAGCAGAAACGATGTGACCCAGGAAAGAAACTTCCTTCAACCAAAAGTCACATTTACTGAATTTGGCATACAACTGATGCTCTCTTAACTTGTCCAACACAATCCTTAGGTGATCCTCATGCTCTTTTCTGCTATTGGAATAGACAAGACTGTCGTCGATAAAAACTACAACAAACTTGTCTAAATATTCCATGAACACCATATTCATCAGATTCATGAAATACGAAGGGGCATTTGTCAATTCGAAGGACATTACTGTAAACTCATACAATCCATATCTTGTTGTGAAGGCTGTCTTTGGGATATCTTCCTTCCTTATCTTAAGCTGATGATACCCCGACCTTAAATCTATTTTGGAGAAGATTTGAGCTCCTTTCAACTGGTCAAACAGATCATCTATCCGAGGCAACAGATACTTATTCACCTCATTCAAGGAACGATAATCTATACATATCCTCATATTACCATCCTTCTTTGTGACAAAGATTACCGGCGATCCCCAAGGCGAAGAACTGGGCCTGATGAAGCCTTTCTCTTGTAGTTCTTCAATCTGCTTCTTCATCTCGACCAACTCATTGGAAGGCAGCCGGTAAGGCCTCTTTGAGATCGGAGTGGTACCAGGTACAAGCTCGATGACAAACTCAATATCCCGATCGGGTGGCATACCAGGCAACTGTGACACCACGGAGTGTCGTAATCTTATAAAATGTGAATGTTGATGTTAAAACATTATGAAGTGTGAAATTAAGGTTAAAACCATATGGTATGGGGTTTATTTGCGTTTTCGGGCCGATTCCGGGAGTTTGGGCCTTCCTGGGGGAGTTTGGGCCTAAAAGAAGGGGTCGTGGGCTTTGGTGGGATGGAGTTTGAGTCCTTTTAGGAGTAGAAGACCAGTTTAGGCTGGTAAAAGGAGCCCCCTGCCCTTGCCCTGCGCCCCCACCTCTCTTTGTGCGCCCCCTCCTCTCCCTCCATGCCCTAGCCGCCACCCCTCACCTCCCCCTCTCCCTTGCATGCGCCCCCACCTCCCCCTTGCTCCCCAGTGCACCACCACCTCTCCACCTCCCTTGCTGCCCCTAGGGGAGTTCTCCACCTCAGCACCTCGAAGATCCATCCTTTGGAGCGCTCCGCGACGAGGAGATCCGGCGGAATTGGAGCGAGGAAGGAGATCGCGCGAACCGGGAGATCCGGTGGGTTTTCGGTCGTCGGGCGAAGGTATGACCACGGGGATCCTTGGGATTGGTCTAGGATCTGTTCTAAGGGTGATTACCATGTTTTTAGATCAAATGGTGGTACTGGAATTAAGTAAATTAGATTAGATCTAGAAGTTGCCACGTTCTCTGTTTCGGGCAGCATGAGCAGTCGACCTAGGGTTTGGTTTTTCACCAATTTAGATTGGGAATTTAGTCGTACAGCTGTTGAAGAAGTTGTAGGTAATTTCAATACCTTTCAGTGGGTATAAAGAACGTCCAATTCCGCCCAGCCGTTTGAAAGTTATGATCGTTTTACCGAACGTATTAAAATCTGTGACGTGATTGGAACAGATCACTGTATTTTGTTGATTAAACAACTTTAGAGTCCGAATCAGTCTTTCTGTATACTTAGAAAAAGTTAGGAAATTTCCTAAGCTATGCGAGGATGTACTCGTTTAATTGATTCGGAGTCTTAGAACCCGAGTTATGGCTTTTGGAATGCTGCTGTCCCGACGGGACAGAACCTCTGTTTTTGGGTTTTGCGAATAGTTTGCGATGTCGGGGTAGAAGAGGGTTTGCTTACTGTTTTGTGGGCATGATTGTGAGTGTGTGGTACTCATGTGCAGGTGGTGTGACCCCGGGAGTGCCTTCCACTTCTCGCCAATCCGTTGCCCGTGGTTGAGGCAAGTGTATTGTAATGGATAGCGGTTTGTAGGTTGTTAGTTGAGACTAGATGAAATTGATTATATGATATGATCACTTGCCATGCTTGAATGATTGCCAATGGTATGATGAGTATGCTTAATTATGTTATGATGCCATGTGTTAATGTACAAGTTAATTATGTTGTTGGCATATTTGCATACATGGCATGTTACATGGCTCGGGCGGTGAGAAAGTCATAACTAGTCCGGGGAAGGTCGGTGAGAAAGTTATGACTATTCTGGAGAGCCAATGAGTAAGTCCTACATCGTGATTCCATCCACCGCTTTGTTTGGAAGCGAGGAGTAGGCACCCTCCATCTTCGGGATGAAAGGGGGGAGAGGGTGCACACCGACGGGTGTGTACTCAACCATACCAGTATGAGTTTCCAGGAGATATGTGCATCGCATTGCATTACATTGCATTGCATTATATGAGGATGTTATATGAGGATGATTTATGATGATGTCAATGATATGCTTACACTATGAATATGAGATGTGTATGATGTTGTATGTGAAAGGTGGTGATGAAGGTATTGGAATGTATTTTCTTGTTCCATTGCAATATACTTGCTGAGTGATGAACTCACGCTTGTGTTTATGTTGTTTCTCTTAGGTACCATGAAACCGGCATGCGGGAAAAGGGGTTTAGCTATACATCTACATGTAGCTCCACACAAATTAGACAGTGTTATCATTTGGAGTCATGATAATGAAAGTATTACCATGAAACTTGGAGAATTGCTTAACTATGTGCTCGGTCTTATTATTTGATTTGTTTAGCTCTTTAAGTGGTTGAATGCTTTATCCTGGACTTAAATTGTTGCTATGTCACATGTTATTGCTGTTTTAGATGCTTTCCATTATGATATAACTTGTGATACTTTGTTGTTGCTCCGAATCATGGAAAAACAAAGGTGATGCTGCCGAAATTTTCGGTATTAGCATTTGCTCCTTTGCTGTAATTTACTTGTAATTGTGGTATTTAGAGGTTGCTTAGTCTTTGTTTGGTAGCATTAGGGCATTTTAAATGCCAGGGTGTTACAGTTGGTATCAGAGCGGGCTGTAGGTCCTTGGAATGTGTATTTTTAGTGTCATGCTATAGGGTACAACTAAAATGTGATGTGGAATAACTTAGAAACATGGCTTAGATTTTAACTAAAATTTTGTCATAGGATAGCAACATTAAAACTTGCAAAAGTGGAATAACTAATCTAAAATTTAACACACATGGATGCACAGTAGGAAAGGGTATGGGCATCGTTTCTTTACGCTTAAACGTTGTATTTAAGCTTCGATGTTGAATGCTTCTTTTGATAATGCATGTTGCTATGTTTATGAGATAAAAGATTGAATTGTGCTTGTTATTGTGTTCAAATGGGGTTGTGGTGCCGAAGGGTTTCGGCCACCTCTCTTTATTCATAGTTAGGGTGTGGTTTGACAGTATGGCCGGTTAAAGCCATCACCGAAGAACTATTAACCCCTTGTGGGGAGAGTGCTTACCTTTTCTATCGTAGATCGGGTAGTTGACTGGAAGCAAATAGAAGAGTTTGGTGGTGGATTTCTTCGTATGCTCTTTACCGTTCTAAGGGTCGGTTTCAGTTGGTTTTCTTGGTTTTAGTTGATTGAAATCAAATGAAAAGTGTTTGGAATTGGTTTTTCGCGGAGTGTCCCTTCGGTGTTTCTTGGTTTTGTCTTCCTTGGTTGAAGACGAAGAAGATGAATTTAGCGCTGCACCTTTTTAGTCGCCTTTTGGCTTTGATACCGGTTTTGTTGGTTGCCATGCAAAGAAAAGTATAGTTTTGGTTCTTGTGTGTCTTACTCTGAGTTTAAAAGAAGTTATTGAAGCGTGTGCCAAAAGTTAAGTTGTGTCGATTTATGTTTTGTGCCTTTGTCCGCAAGGGTTTATTTGATCGCTTGGTTCCCTCCTGTGGGAGTCTATGAGATTGAAAAGTGTTTTGGAGAATTCCTTTTGCATAAGCAAGTTTGGGTCTGTCTCATTGCAATTTTGAGAGTCAAGTTTCCTTGTGAATTTGGGTTGAGTTTTAAAAATAAAATGCTGCAAACAAAGTAAGTAGTCTTTTGACTGAAATCATTTGTCACTAGTGAGAATTGTTGTTTAGCATGTCATGTAGTATGTAACAATGTGGTTTATGGAAATGAATTGTTCTTAAGTTAATTGGTGAGTTGAATTAGTTAAATGTAATATTTATGTTTAGCTTAAGATTAAATGAACTTCTAGTGTTGTAGAGTACTCTATAGTGAGAATGATTAAATATGTTAATGTACATGCTTAGAATCTGTTGCTTTGTTATAAAAGTGCTTATGACCCCCGATAATGTTTAAAGTTTAAACCCTGATGCATAGTTAGAACATTAAGATGATGAAAATTACTGATATTGTTAAAGAAACTTTGCGGGTTGTTAAAGATGCTCTAATTTTACATGTTAATAGAGAAATTTAGTCATGTTGACTAGTGGCTTTAATTTGGAAGTTGATTAGAGTTGCTATTTATGTAGTTGCAAACTACTAGTATATTTGGAAGTATGTAGTTGTGTGTCTACAATGCTAGTATTGATATCAATTGAGAAGATATAAGACTTATTGTTAATGATGTTGTTAAGGGCAGTGTCAATGCTAGTATTCAATCTATTTTAAATAGCTGGAGTATGTTGTGTGATGGTAATTTTGTTATAACATATGTATAGGGTAGCTAAAGGTAATGTTGTTGATTGATGATTATGCAAATTATTGATATTGTCGACTTAGTAGTGGTGGTAATTGCTTAGATTAATTGTTGAAAAATCCTTGTTAAAAATGGATGTTTTTGTAACATGTTGTGATGGAGTGGACCATGGATAATTAACATGATGTAGGATTTTATACTTGATGAATGTATATCCTAGAATCATACTCACGAATTTCGTCTTGTAGAGATAACATTTATGTGTTGAAGTCATTTATTGATTGAGTAAGTTTTGTTGTCGAGAAATTGACATATGGGTTGTATGAAATTGGTAGGTTGATCATGCTCAAGTATCTGTTGAAGTACCATGTTTGAAATAGAGAATACGTTGTTATATGATGTGTTGGTCTGTGGGGATCTTTATGAGGTAGTATTGGTTAGTTGCCTTTTGATAATCATCATGAACCTTATCTATAAGTGTTGGGAAAGGTAACTAGAGGGAGATTGGTTATGTAACTTTTGGTCGAATTATGATGGGCTTCTCGATGAGTAAATAGTGAATATTGAATGCTTAAATGTTAAGGATAGTGGAATACTAGATATGGTGGGTCTCATGCTGAGCTTGTGTATAAAACCGTTTGGTCTGGTTTGGTTGTTTGCTATCTTGGTTAAATGTTTTTGGTCGAGGTGTTCTTTATGTTGTGTTTCAGAGTTTCCCTAAAACTCGTAGAGATTGGTGCCCATTTTTGGTTTTGGCTAATTTGTTCAGTTTATGCTATGTGTATGGTTTTATACCCAAAAGTCTTTGAGTGGATCGCGCTCCTTCGCGTTCGCACTAAATCATCTTTGGAGTAAATTTTAAAGGAAGCAGAAGGTCTTAGTGGGTTGTGTTGAAGATTTTTGAGATTTAATTTGTAACTCTTTTTGACTGGAGATGGATTTATTTGCATAATGTGTGTGATGTTTGCGAGTGCTTCAAAAAGGTGGAATTTATGAATGTTTTATAAAGTGATTTTGTTAGTGAGGTGTTCCCTTTTTGAAATGAGTTTCCCTCTCCTTGAGAAAATTTGTGATGGTTGTGGGAGCAGATGCTCGACTTGAAATTTTGATGCTCTCTTCCAAAAATGTTGAATTTGGATGAAATGCAATGTTTTGCAAGTTCAGTTTTCAATTGATGTGGGTTCTTTTACGACGTGGTGTTTTGCTGTTATCGGTGTTGCCGTCATAGTTAAAAGATTTAGCGCAACCGTCAATGTTATGTGTGTTTCAAACATGTGATACCGAGGAAGTAGTCGGTTGGTGAATGATTATTCGATATTGTTGTTACATGAAGAATGAATGGTGAAAAGGAAGCATGACATTGTTTATAGATGTATAATGATGAAAAAGTCGGTGAGCCAGGTCGGTGAGAAAGTCATACATGGATATATGACTAATCCGGAGTGCTCTTGAAAAGTGTGCATGCATGTCATAAATCGAGGTTTCTATTTCTGTCTGGTATGAAAAGAAAGAATGAAGAAATTCGGGTATTTTGGTTGTGGTGTAAGGGATTTATGCTTCCTTTGTGATTTGGCTTGGATGTTGCTGAACACTTTCCAACATGGTTGTTAACGCTTTGGGTTTGAGTTGTCGTGTGTACCCTTGGGCTTGATAACTAAGTGTTTTTTTTGTGTGAGGGTGAGACCCTCTTAAGAAAGGAACCAATTGTGCTTTGGTAAGGTTTTACGATCCTAGCTTGGGGCTAGGTGTCGAACCTTAGTGGTATAAGGGTGGTTTGTGATGGAGGTTGATGATGTATGGGTTTAACCTTTATTAGGAGTAGCGATGGGTGGAAGTGAAGTTGACGGTAGTTCGGTCATATGTGTCCTGCCGTGAGCAATTGTCTTCACTAGTTGTTTTTGGATTTGAGTCTTGCCTGGGAGAGGATGGAATGAAGTGTTAGCATGATAGTGTATCGGAAGGGCAAGTGTACCTTATTGAGTTATTCCCCTCGATGGAAATTTTCGGGAATGTAGAGAGGTCGTTAAAGGAATTGCGACTCGTTTTGATTGTGTCATGTTGAGTCTAATGGAGTGTGGTAGTCAGGTTGGTTGTGATAGTAGTATGAAGTGTTTGTCGTGAGGATTCGAGCGTTTTGGGTTGATGGAGCCCTTTGTGGTTGAAACGCAGATTCTGTTTGGGAATTGAAGTGAAGGTGGAATCGTGAGAGGTTGAACTCTGTTGTGACACTACGGAATGGTGTGACATTATTTAATGTGAATGTTAAGGTCAAAAACTTTATGAAATATGGTATTGGAGGTTAAAACCATATGGTAGGAGGTTTAATAGCGTTTTCGGGCCGTTTCCGGGAGTTTGGGCCTTCCCGGGGAATTTTGGGCCTAGGGGAAAGGGTCGTGGGCTTTGGTGGGATGGAGTTTGAGTCCATTTAGGACTAGGAAACCAGGTTGGGGCTGGTAAAAGGGGCTCCCCCTGCCCCTTGTGCGCCCACCCCCCCTCTTGTGCGCCCCCTCCTCTCCCTCCATGCCTTAGCCGCCCCCCACCTTCCCCTCCCCTCTTGTGCGCCCCCTCTCCCTTGGCCCCATTGCTCCCCACCTCTCCACCACCTATCCTCCACCCCCTTGCTGCCCTAGGGTGGCCTCCCCACCCCCTGCACCTCGAGGATCCATCCATTGGAGCGAGGAGTGAGGAGCGAACCGGGAGGAGATCCATTCAGTTTTCGTGCGTTGGGCAAAGGTATGGCCATGGGAATCCTTGGGGTTGGGATAGGTACTGTTCTAAGGGTGTTTATCAAGTTTTTAGATCAATTGGTGGTGCTGGAATTGAGTAGATTGGATTAGATCTAGAAGTTGCCACGTTCTCTGTTTCGGGCAGCATGAGCAGTCGACCTAGGGTTTGGTTTTTCGCCAATTTAGAGTCGGAATTTGGTCGTACGGATGTTGAAGAAGTTGTAGGTAATTTCAATACCTTTCAGTGGGTATAAAGAACTTTAAATTCCGCCCAGCCTTTTGAAAGTTATGATCGTTTTACCGAGCATATTAAAATCTGTGACGTGATTGGAACAGATCACTGTATTTTGTAGATTAAACAACTTTAGAGTCCGAATCAGTCTTTCCCTATACTTAGAAAAAGTTGGGAAATTTCCTAAGCTACGCGAGGATGTACTCGTTTAATTCATTCGAAGTACCAGAACTCAAGTTATGCCTTTTGGAAGGCTGCTGTCCCGATGGGACAGAACCTCTGTTTTTGGGTTTTGCGAGTAGTTGGCAATGTCGGGGTAGATGAGGGTTTGCCTACTGTTTTGTGGACATGATTGTGAGTGTGTGGTACATATGTGCAGGTGGTGCGACCCCAGGAGTGCCTTCTACTTCCCACCAATCCGTTGCTTGTGGTCGAGGCAAGTGTATTGTTATGGATAGCGGTTTGTAGGTTCCTTGTTAAGAATAGATGAAATTGGTTATATGATATGATCACATGCCATGCTTTAATGATTGCCAATGATATGATGAATATGCTTACTATGTTATGATGCCATGTGTTAAGGTAAAAGTGATTTATGATGTTGGCATATTTGCATACATGACATGGCATGTTACATGGCCCGGGCGGTGAGAAAGTCATAACTAATCCGGGGAAGGTCGGTGAGAAAGTTATGACTATTCCGGAGAGCCAATGAGTAAGTCCTACATCATGATTCCATTCACCGCGGTGAACGGAAGCGAGGAGTAGGCACCCTCCATCTTCGGGATGGAAGGGGGGAGAGGGTGCACACCGACGGGTGTGTACTCAACCATACCGGTATGAGTTTCCAAGGAGACATGAGCATCGCATTGCATTGCATACATAATGATGATGAAAAGGATATGTGATCATGAATGAGATGATACATGATGTGAGTTGTTGAAGCCATGTAATTGTTTATGTTTGTACCATTGCAGTATACTTGCTAAGTGATGAACTCACGCTTGTGTTTATGTTGTTTTCTTTTAGGTACCATGAATCTGACATGCGGGAAAGGGAGCTAGTCACATGTCATCACTTAGCATCACACATTTAAACAATGACATGTTCCTTCCCTTATGGTTATGGTTAATTCTTTGAGCTAAACTGTGGTTTCGATGGTTCGTTGGTCGTTATGAGTAAATGATTAGTCCATGTTTGTCATGTGACGGATAGAATTTATATCCTTAGTGGTATGGTGGCTGGTTGTCCGTTTGATCATGTTATTGCTATCGTTCATTATGCTATATTGACATGTTATTATTGTTGTTGCTTCAATTCATGTTAAAACAAAGGAGATGCTGCCAAAATTTCGGTTTTTAGCATGTGCGCCTTTGCTGTAATTTATGTTTAATTGTGGTATTTAGATGTTGTTTAGTCTATGTTTGGTAGCATTCGGGCATATTAAATGCCGGGGTGTTACATCTGTTGAGCTAAATCAACATTTTCTCGCCAAGTGTTGGTTTTGAGAACTCGCTTGTCGTTTGTTCCGGTTTGAGTCTTTGTGCGAATGTTTTTGTGCTGCAGAGAAGTCTTTTGTCCCTTGGGGACTTAGTTGTTGATTTTGGCGTCCTTCGGATTCGAGGTCGAATCCTGTTTAGGGGGGGAGAATGTGACACCACGGAGTGTCGTAATCTTGTAAAATGTGAATGTTGATGTTAAAAACATTATGAAGTGTGAAATTAACGTTAAAACCATATGGTATGGGGTTTATTTGCATTTTTGGGCCGATTCCGGGAGTTTGGGCCTTCCCGGGGGAGTTTGGGCCTAAAAGAAGGGGTCGTGGGCTTTGGTGCGATGGAGTTTGAGTCCTTTTAGGAGTAGGAGACCAGTTTGGGCTGGTAAAAGGAGCCCCCTGCCCTTGCTGTGCACCCCCACCTCTCTTTGTGCGCACCCTCCTCTCCCTCTATGCCCTAGCCGCCACCCCCCACCTCCCTATCGGGACCCGAATTTGCAAATCCGGACCCTCTGTGTATTCAGCACTAGTCCAGGAACGCGCTAGTGCACATAGTCTTAACATCGGTAAATATCACAATCATACCACTCGATACTAATAAAGTACTTTAATTAAATAGTCAAACTGGTTGCTCGACCTTATGGTCAAGTTACAAATATACGCCTCGCAGGGCGAAACTTATTAAGAGAGAAATAATAGCAGCGGAAAATAAGATAACATCGTGGCGCCATCCAGTATACCACAGGCAACTGACTGGGCTCGCTCCCTAAGTAGACGGTTCCTCTTGGAGCTCCTCCTCCAAAACTGGTGTAGTCTCCTCTTCAACTGGTGTTGTATTGTGGCAAGGGTGAGTACTTGGTACTCAGCAAGTCATGCACAGAATGCAAGCTAATAGACTATATGCATGGCTTGATACAAAGGAATAGCTCAAGGTATATTTGCAGTAAACAGCATTTGACAAGTAGCATAAGTAGATTCGAAAGCAGTAGAAACAAGTATAGCATAAATAACTTTTCAAGGAGTTTAAATAAACATCTTTCCCATCCTAATCCACAATTCCATCAACATCATTATTAAACCAAACCCAACCTTTCAAGTCCAAGTTATTTTTGAGAAAATCTAACCCTTGACTGTAATTCCCGAGCGATGTCCAATACCGCGGACACGGCTATTCGAATAGATTCTACACTCTGCAGAGGTTATGCACTTTACCCACAAGATACAGTCAAACACCACAAAGGCGAGTTCTCGTAACAAAGTCTTTCGGAAACTTCTAACAATACAAGTGGTCCTCCCCGGTTGTTGCACACTAACCCTTCCCTTAGCTAAGGCGAAGTTTAGGCCAACCAACCGTTAGATGGGTACCTGGCCTCAGCCCCGGTACGCTCCCCGTACAACTTACACAAAGGGTGTAGTTGACCTCCTGAGGTCCCACAGGTACGTTATTAGCAACTTAGTCAACTAGGTCCGTCCCATTACAGACATGTGGTTGCACGTTAGACCCAGTTCAAAGGCTTGCAAGGTGAAGTCCTTAGGGTGACCAGGGCAAGACTACCCGAAGAACCAAACCAACATTCCCAATGCCACAACCGCCCACCTGATTATTCTTGCCACATGCCCGGTCGAAAAACTATTTATCAAACCCCGCTTGATTACCATGCACCACGTGCCATCAACATCACATGATACCTTTCCAAAACAGGTTCAATATATCATTAAGTCAATATTAACGTTTGATTGTCCAAAATCATGTCATGAGCATGTAGCAGGTCTAAGCCATATACTACAACGGTCTAAAACCCATGTTGGCAATTTAATAATGTCCAACTAGTAAACCACAACTAGGGTGACAAGGGGTCATGGCACATACTTAAGTAATCAAGGTGTCATACAAAGAATTTGGCATTTATCTAATCCCCCATATTTAAATAAAGTATTTTCTAATTGAACTAGCATGCAATAGGTTAAATCAAAATAGGTTTCAAAATAGGATCAACATGGTCAAAGCACAACTTGCCTTCAAAAAGTACTTGTTCTTGGTCTTGAGTTGGATCCTGAGTCAATACTTCTCCTTCGAATCCTTCCGGCACTTCAACGTCTACTCGTAAAGCGTGCAAATAGCAACCAATGAATAAAACAGTAGACAAAAACATCCAAACATCCTAATAAAGTCCATAAACAGAGAGAGCATAATTTTATGAATTTTTAGAAATTGGAATCGTCAAATTCGGAGTTAAAATGCAAAAGTTATAGCATTTTGAAGTTTAAATAATCAATTAAATAATTTTACAGACAAAAACTTTAGTCCAAAAATAAAATAAAATTCATAATTAGGTAGATCTCAATTTTATACAAATTTAGAAATTTGAATCACTCAAATCGGAGTTGAAACGCAAAAGTTATAAGCGTCTGAAGTTTGAATCAAAATCTGAAATCATTATTTCGAATTAATAAATCATTTTCTTTTTCGGAAATTAATTATTGCGTCAGCGAGGACACGTGGCAGCCTCTCGATTGGGCGGTGGCGTCGGCCGTCCATGGACTCGATCCACGCTCGGTTGGTCTACAGTGGACCCGGTCCACGGCAAAGTGAGATCGACGGTGGGTCCCCTCGGGTAGCGTCATTCTTGGCGTCGGTAGCGGCTCGGCCACGGTCTTTGGCCGTGGGACCACCGGTGACGTCATTGCTGATGTCACGGCAGCTGGGGTGGCCGCTGACGTGTGGGTCCGTGCTGACGTCATGGTGCGGTTCACCGTCACATCGACATGGGCGGCGTGTCGGGCCGACACGCGTCTTGGTTAGCCGCACGCGGTCGATCTTCCCGGACGCGTGGCGCAATCTCGGCCGTTGATTTGAAAATCAACGGCCCAGATTAGATCTGGCTCTCACGCCTTTGGGTTAACGCGTTTGATCTGGACCGTTGGATCTAGATCGGACGGTCGAGATTGGATCTGGGGGTTTTGGATTGGGATCTCACCGGCGGTGACGTGGCGTGATCTGGGACGTTGGATCTTGATCGGACGGCTGAGAAGCTTCGAGGACGTCGATGGCGGTGCGGCGGCTTGAGGTCACCGGAGTTGGGGACGGCAACACAGGCTACGGCGCTCCGAGGCTTCTTCGGCGAGGTGAGTTCTCCCTTCGGGTGTGTCTCGTCGCGGTGAGTCCGGATCTGGGGTAAACGGCGGCGGGGGACGGCGGACGGCGGCGGAACGAAGCAAAAACCGCGGCGGCTAATTAGATCAACTATGGCGAGCTCTATCGGGGTGACGGCGGCGGCTCCGGCAGCGTGGGTTAGGGCTACGGGTGCGCACGAAAACAGGCTACCCGATGGCGGCGGCGGCGCATTAAATAGCGGCCTCGGCTTCCGTGAATCACGCGAAGACCGAGGTCGACACGGCTGCGGCGGCGGATTCCGACGGCGGCACGGAGAGGCGACGTGGCGCAACGTGAGCCGTTGGATCTCGATCCAACGGTTGCGTGAGTTGGACTCGGGTCCGGCTCGGCGAGCCGGGCCTTGGTCGGACTCGGGCTCGGTGACGTTGCTCAATCGTGGCCGTTGGATCTGAATCCAACGGTCACGCGGTTAGGGCTCGGCCGAGTGGGTTCGGTCGAGTCACGTGGCTCGGGTCGGACTCGAGTCTGACTCGGACTCGGGTCCGGTCGGATGAACAGTACTTGACCCGACTCGATTTTCCAGCGATTTAATATTTAAAATAATTCCCAGAAATTCATTTAATTCATTAAAAATAGCAAAATGCTCAGAAAAATTCCAAAAAAATTCTGGAAAATATCTTAGGGTATTTGGGACTCAAATAAAATATTTCCAACAAAATTTTATTTGCAAAGTTAAATTCTTTAATTATTTCAAAATGGAATAAATTCAAATAAATTCCAAATAAATCCAAATAAATTCCAGAAAATTCCAAAAATTCACCAATGTGCAAAACAATATTTTAATTTCATAGAAAGCAAAAATTGGGGTGTTACAAACCTCCCCCCCTTAGTAGAATCTCGTCCCCGAGATTTAAGGCTTACTACAGAATAGGTTTGGAAACTCTTTCTTCAAATCCTCTTCGCGCTCCCAAGTTGCCTCGCTCTCTGTATGATTGCTCCACTGAACTCTACAGAAACGGGTTGACTTGTTCCTCGTCTCTCGATCCATGGTGTCCAGAATCCTCACGGGATGCTCCTTGTAAGTCAAATCTTCCTGCAACTCAATTGACTCTAGCGGTGTCTGTTCCTCAGGTACTCGGAGACACTTCTTCAACTGGGACACGTGGAACACGTCATGTACTCCTGCTAGTGACTGCGGTAACTCTAGCTGATAAGCAACTTCACCTCTGCGGCTGAGAACCTTGAATGGTCCCACATATCTCGGCGCGAGTTTTCCTTTGGCATGGAATCTCTTTACTCCTCTGAGCGGTGTGACTCTGAGATACACGAATTCCTCTGGTTCAAAACTCAAATCCCGGCGACGATTGTCAGCATAACTCTTCTATCGTGATTGGGCTATCTTCAACCTTTCCCTAATCATGGCAATCTGCTCTTCAGCTTCTTGAAGAATATCAGGCCCGAAGACACGGCGCTCGCCGGTCTCATTCCAGTTTAATGGCGTCCGACAGGGTCGACCATACAGTGCCTCAAAAGGTGACATCTGTAAACTAGTATGGTAACTATTGTTGTAACTGAATTCGGCATACGGCAAACTCTTATCCCAAGAGGTAGCATAAGCCAATGCACACGCTCTTAACATATCCTCTAGAATCTGATTGACTCTTTCGGTCTGTCCATCCGTCTGTGGATGATAGGCTGTACTGAAGTTCAAACGGGTTCCCATAGCTTCATGCAATTTATTCCAGAATATTGAGGTAAATTGGGTACCTCTGTCCGATACAATCCTCTTTGGCACTCCGTGCAAACAGACAATCCTGGTCATATACAACTCTGCTAGCTTATCTCCCGAGTAAGTGGTCTTCACGGGGATAAAATGGGCGACCTTGGTCAAGCGATCCACTATAACCCATATGGAGTCATAACCTCCTTGAGTTTTCGGCAAACCGGTAATGAAATCCATTCCGATTTCTTCCCATTTCCACTCTGGTATCTTCAACGGCTGTAGCAATCCTGCTGGCCTCTGATGCATTGCCTTGACTCTCTGGCATACGTCGCACAATGCAACATGCTCGGCAACTTCACGCTTCATGCTTGGCCACCAGAATCTCTCCTTCAAATCCTAATACATCTTGGCACTTCCTGGGTGGATTGAATACTTGGAGTCATGGGCTTCCTCCAAAATCAGCTGTTTTAATTCCTTCTTGTCGGGCACACAAATCTGATCCTTCATCCATAACGTGCCCTGCTCATCTAGCTTGAAGTCCTTTGCCTTGCCTTCCTCCAGTTTGGACTTAATCCTGCGGATCTTGTCATCATCCTTCTGTCCTTCTCGAATCTGATCTTCTAGGGTGGGCTTTACTTCTAATGCTGCCATGAACCCTTCTGGTACGACTTCAATCTGCATTCTCTGGAAATCCTTACATAGCTCATCCTGACTTGTGGCTAGCAACGTACTCACAGTATGGCTTTTCCGACTCAGAGCATCGGCAACTACGTTTGCCTTTCCTGGATGGTAATGGATTCCAACATTGTAGTCCTTGATCAACTCTAACCATCTCCTCTGCCTCATGTTCAGGTCTGATTGGGTGAATATGTACTTAAGGCTTTTATGATCAGTGTACACTTCACATCTGTTCCCGATCAGATAATGACGCCATATCTTCAAGGCATGCACTACGGCAGCTAACTCTAGGTCATGTGTCGGGTAATTCTCCTCATGCTGCCTCAACTGCCTTGATGCATAGGCAACAACCTTTCTGTTCTGCATCAGCACACATCCAAGTCCTTGACGCGATGCATCACAATAGATATCAAAGCTTTGATTAACATCCGGTAGAACTAACACCGGCGCTGATGTCAATCGCTTCTTCAGCTCCTGAAAACCTTTCTCGCACTCTGGCGTCCATGCAAACTTCTTCTCCTTTTTTAGCAATTGCGTAAGAGGTCTCGCAATTGTCGAAAAGCCTTCGATGAAACGGCGGTAGTAACCTGCCATTCCAAGGAAACTTCTGATCTGGGTTACGGTCTTTGGCTGCTCCCAATGTAACACAGCTTCTACTTTACTTGGATCAACGGCAACTCCTTCTGCGGTCATTACATGTCCGAGGAACTCCACCTTGTCCTTCCAAAAATCACACTTGCTGAACTTGGCGAAGAGTTGCTGTTCCCTCAGCTTTTCCAAAACTCGCCTCAAGTGTTCTGCATGTTCATCCTCTGTCTTGGAGTAGATTAGGATATCATCTATGAACACGACAACAAACTTGTCCAAATATTCCATGAACACCTTATTCATCATATTCATGAAATATGCTGGCGCATTCGTCAGACCAAAGGACATAATCAGAAACTCGTAATGTCCATATCTTGACGAGAATGCGGTCTTTGGGATATCTTCTGATCGGATCTTCAACTGATGGTATCCCGATCTTAGATCAATCTTGGAGAAAACTACAGCTCCTCTTAGCTGATCAAACAAATCATCGATCCTGGGTAGCGGGTATTTGTTCTTCACAGTAACTTCATTGAGTGCATGGTAATCAATGCACATCCTGAAACTCCCGTCCTTCTTCTTGACGAACAAAACTGGTGCTCCCCACGGCGACGAACTCGGTCTGATAAATCCTTTCTCCATTAACTCTTTAAGTTGCTTTTTCATCTCTACCAATTCTTCGGTGGACATCCGATAAGGTCTCTTTGCTATCGGTGCTGTACCAGGTACAAGCTCTATCACAAACTCTATATCCCTGTCCGGTGGCATACCAGGTAGATCTTCAAGAAAAACATCTGGGTACTCATTCACTACCGAGACATCTTCTATGCTGATTGCCTGGGTACTGTTAACCATCAACTGTCCATCTCTAACTGCAGTAGCTTTAAATTCCACTTTCTTTCCACACGGGCTCTCAATTGAGATAGTCCTTCGTCCACAATCCAACACGGCTCTGTGCTTGGATAACCAATCCATTCCCAAAATAACATCTAAGGTCTGGGTCTCCAAAATAATAAGGTTCGCTAGGAACTCTATCCCATCTATTAGTATTCTCACCCCAGAACATCCTACTTTCGCTCGAGTTCTAACCAGGATTTGAACTACAAGCATGCATTTAAGTCTTGCAATCTCCAAATCATTTTTAGCAGCAAAGCCTTGTGAAACAAACGAATGCGAAGCTCCAGAATCAAACAAAACTGTTGCAGGTACTGAGTTGACTAGCAACTTACCCAAAGACGACGTCCGTAGCATTCTCGCAAAGGCATCCGCGGTGACATGGTTGACTCGGCCTCTCACCACGATGCAGGATGTGGCTCCTGTGTCAAGGCGTCCTAGCTGGTGTGGATCCCAGGTTGAAGCGGATCGGGTCACTCCTGCTGTCTTCTTTGGGCAATCATTGGCAAAGTGTCCTGGCTCGTTGCGATTGTAGCAGCGTCTCACTGTTTCGCCGATCGCCTGGAGCGGCGTTTTGGTCGGGCCGGGTCCGATAGTTACGATTGACGGTCTTGGTGCTTTGGTGGACGGTGTCTTGGTTGCATTTGTGGCTGGAATCTGAAAAATTGATTTGGTGCAACTCTCGACGCCGCTATGCGTTCCTGGTGTGATCCTCGCCGTTGCATCCTGCGCTCCTATTCTCATCCAGTTCCTTGCGCTTGTCCTCAAGAATAAGCGCCTTATTCACCAACTCTTGGAAATCTGAAAGGTGTGGGTGATCAATCCCACCTGCAATCTCGAGTTAAGTCCCTTCATGAAACGAGGACTGCCTGGCTTTATCTGTCGCTACATCCTCGCCATTGCGTAGCGAGCAAGTCGTGTGAACTTATTCGTATTCGGCCACCGGCCGATTACCTTGCTTGATGCTCGAACTCCTCCTTCTTGAGATCCATGATTCCTTCAGCACATGATACCGACGGAATGCAAATGTGAACTCTTCCCAAGTGATGTCCTGAGGATTCTCTTGTGTGGCACAGAAGTTCTCCCACCATTCGGCGGCTGTTCCTTCCAACTGATGAGAAGCGTAGAGTACCTTCTCATTTCTCATGCATTGAGCGATGTGTAACTTCCTCTCAATTGACCTTAACCAATCATCGGCCTCCAATGGATTGGCATTCCCAGAGAAAGTGGGTGGGTGAGTCCTCATAAACTCTGACAGTCTTGTATTCTGGCGTTGTCCCTGATTGACTTGATTAGCAGTGGCCTGAGCAGTGACGTTTTGCATCTGTTGCATCATAGCATGCATCAACTGAGTCTGAGCAGCAAGAAATGCTCCAAAATTCTGCATATCTAGTGGCGGTGCTGGTGCTCCATCATTGGGGTTTTCTGCTAGGCGAGAACTACTCCCATTGCCTCCAAGGTTTCCACGAGTGTTCACCATCTGTCGATTTGCTCTAGGTTTTAGAGATGAGAGGGAAAAAAGAATAGACAAGTAATATAGAACTTATGCGGGGCAAAAGGTGTATCTTTAAGGTCCAACTTTATTATTTAACCAATGGTAACTTGGTATGGTTGCTTACAATGCCTAGGGGCCTTGCAACACACACTGCACACTCAGCAAGCAATGAAAAATCCAAATCGAACTAATACTGGAGTCTAACGCCTAAAGGGTGACTCTTTATTCTATGACGCAACTCAGCGAAGGAGTCTCACTATAGAACCTACGCTCACTCATCGAGGAAACCTCCACGGCCTAGGTACGGACGCTGCGGCATAGGCGCGAAACGATTGCCATGTCCAGCAACTGTGTCATCTGTGGTAGTCGAAGAAGCAGTGTCCTCCTCAAGCTCTGGCTCCTCCGGGTCTGGTTCGTGTAGCTCGAGCATTGGCCCCGGCTCTGGTGCGTACAATGCTATCTCTAACTCTCCAATCCTTTGCAGAAGGTGTGACACATACTCTTGAGCTTCTCGCCATCTGTTCTTCTCTGTCGTGATCTCCTTGCGGGCCTTCTGTAGCTCCTTGCTCGTATCATCGAGTACATCCTCCTGGGCGACAACAAGTCGTGCCAACTGTGTAACCATGGCATTCTCATCCTGAATCGCCTTCGGGTCAAGAAGGTTATCGCTGCGCGGATGATATCGGAACACCATGCTCTCCAATTCTCTGGCGTAGATGCGGGTAATGTGTCGCATCGCTCGTCGTGACACTTCCTGGATACCCATCTGCATTGTAGACCTCCTGGCAGTGCAGTGTATCGGGCGATTGCCTGGGCCCTTCTTCCTAGCAGGTACCACAATCTTCACGTCACAAGCCTTGATCAATTCTGCTTGTCTGATCACTTCCACTTGGTATTGCGGCTTCTCAAAATCTCCGAGGGTCTGTAGCATACGCCAAAGTTCTGCGGCTTGACCAACCTCCAGGTCGACGTAGTTGAACTCTCCCTCCATCTGTCACAAGAGTGCTCACGTAAGAACTCGGAATTTTTAGATCGTGACAAGGTAAGGAAAAATTCAGCAAGAGACAAAAAAAGAGAGAAGGGGATAAGTCGAGATATCATTTCTTATCTTGACGAACTTTTAGCTTTTAGAAAATAGGTTTTAACCTCTCTACGACCATTCTAGCTAGGGTTGAGCCTACGATCAACCTGGCTCTGATACCACCTCTGTCGGGACCCGAATTTGCAAATCCGGACCCTCTGTGTATTCAGCACTAGTCCAGGAACGCGCTAGTGCACACAGTCTTAACATCGGTAAATATCACAATCATACCACTCGATACTAATAAAGTACTTTAATTAAATAGTCAAACTGGTTGCTCGACCTTATGGTCAAGTTAGAAATATACGCCTCGCAGGGCGAAACTTATTAAGAGAGAAATAATAGCAGCGGAAAATAAGATAACATCATGGTGCCATCCAGTATACCACAGGCAACTGACTGGGCTCGCTCCCTAAGTAGACGGTTCCTCTTGGAGCTCCTCCTCCAAAGCTGGTGTAGTCTCCTCTTCAACTGGTGTTGTATTGTGGCAAGGGTGAGTACTTGGTACTCAGCAAGTCATGCACAGAATGCAAGCTAATAGACTATATGCATGGCTTGATACAAAGGAATAGCTCAAGGTATATTTGCGATGAAACAGCATTTGACAAGTAGCATAAGTAGATTCGAAAGCAGTAGAAACAAGTATAGCATAAATAACTTTTCAAGGAGTTTAAATAAACATCTTTCCCATCCTAATCCACAATTCCATCAACATCATTATTAAACCAAACCCGACCTTTCAAGTCCAAATTATTTTTGAGAAAATCTAACCCTTGACTGTAATTCCCGAGCGATGTCCAATACCGCGGACACGGCTATTCGAATAGATTCTACACTCTGCAGAGGTTATGCACTTTACCCACAAGATACAGTCAAACACCACAAAGGCGAGTTCCCGTAACAAAGTCTTTCGGAAACTTCTAACAATACAAGTGGTCCTCCCTGGTTGTTGCACACTAACCCTTCCCTTAGCTAAGGCGAAGTTTAGGCCAACCAACCGTTAGATGGGTACTTGGCCTCAGCCCCGGTACGCTCCCCCGTACAACTTACACAAAGGGTGTAGTTGACCTCCTGAGGTCCCACAGGTACGTTATTAGCAACTTAGTCAACTAGGTCCGTCCCATTACAGACATGTGGTTGCACGTTAGACCCAGTTCAAAGGCTTGCAAGGTGAAGTCCTTAGGGTGACCAGGGCAAGACTACCCGAAGAACCAAACCAACATTCCCAATGCCACAACCGGCCCACTGATTATTCTTGCCACATGCCCCTGGCCGAAAAACTATTTATCAAACCCCGCTTGATTACCATGCACCACGTGCCATCAACATCACATGATACCTTTCCAAAACAGGTTCAATATATCATTAAGTCAATATGAACGTTTGATTGTCCAAAATCATGTCATGAGCACGTGCGTGCTCTAAGCCATATACTACAACGGTCTAAAACCCATGTTGGCAATTTAATAATGTCCAACTAGTAAACCACAACTAGGGTGACAAGGGGTCATGGCACATACTTAAGTAATCAAGGTGTCATACAGCAATTTGGCATTTTATCTAATCCCCCATATTTAAATAAAGTATTTTCTAATTGAACTAGCATGCAATAGGTTAAATCAAAATAGGTTTCAAAATAGGATCAACATGGTCAAAGCACAACTTGCCTTCAAAAAGTACTTGTTCTTGGTCTTGAGTTGGATCCTGAGTCAATACTTCTCCTTCGAATCCTTCCGGCACTTCAACGTCTACTCGTAAAGCGTGCAAATAGAAACCAATGAATAAAACAGTAGACAAAAACATCCAAACATCCAAATAAAGTCCATAAACAGAGAGAGCATAATTTTATGAATTTTTAGAAACTGGAATCGTCAAATTCGGAGTTAAAATGCAAAAGTTATAGCATTTTGAAGTTTAAATAATCAATTAAATAATTTTACAGCGAAAAACTTTAGTCCAAAAATTAAATAAAATTCATAATTAGGTAGATCTCAATTTTATACAAATTTAGAAATTTGAATCACTGAAATCGGAGTTGAAATGCAAAAGTTATAAGCGTTAGAAGTTTGAATCAAAATCTGAAATCATTATTTCGAATTAATAAATCATTTTCTTTTTCGGAAATTAATTATTACGTCGGCCGAGGACACGTGGCAGCCTCTGATTGGGCGGTGGCGTCACCGGTCCATGGACTCGGTCCACGCCGGCTGGTCTACCGTGGACCCGGTCCACGGCTTAAGTGAGATCGACAGTGGGTCTCGGGTGACGTCATTCTTGGCGTCGGTGAGGCTCACCACTGCGGCCAGTGGGACCTGGTGACGTCATTGCTGACGTCACGACACGGCCAGGTGGCCGACGTGTGGTCCGTCTTGGCCGACGCCATGGTGCGGTTGGTGCGTCAGCGACATCGGGCGGCGTGCGTGTCGGCCGACACGCTGCGCGCTGTTGGCTGCACGCGGCGGTCGATCTTCCCGACGCTGGCGCAACCTCGGCCGTTGATTTGAAAATCAACGGCCAAGATTAGATCTGGCTCTCACGCGTTTGGGTTAACGCGTTTGATCTGGACCGTTGGATCTAGATCGGACGGTCAAGATTGGATCTGGGGGTTTTGGATTGGGATCTCACCAGCGGTGACATGGCGTGATCTGGGACATTGGATCTTGATCGGACGGCTGAGAAGCTTCGAGGACGTCGATGGCGGTGCGGCGGCTCGAGGTAACCGGAGTTGGGGACGACGACACAGGCTACGGCGCTCCGAGGCTTCTTCGGCGAGGTGAGTTCTCCCTTCGGGTGCGTCTCGTCGCGGTGAGTCCGGATCTGGGGTCAACGACGGCGGGGGAAGGCGGACGGCGGCGGAACGAAGCAAAAACCGCGGTGGCTCCTTAGATCAACTACGGCGAGCTCTAGCGGGGTGACGGCGGCGGCTCCGGCAGCGTGGGTTAGGGATACGGGTGCGCACGAAAACGGGCTACCCGATAGCGGCCTCGGCTTCCGTGAATCACGCGGAGACCGAGGTCGACACGGCTGCGGCGGCGGATTCCGACGGCGGCACGGAGAGGCTACGTGGCGCAACGTGAGCCGTTGGATCTCGATCCAACGGTTGCGTGAGTTGGACTCGGGTCCGGCTCGGCGAGCTGGCTGGCTCGGTCGGACTCGGGCTCGGTGACGTGGCTCAATCGTGGTCGTTGGATCTGAATCCAATGGTCACGCGGTTAGGGCTCGGCCGAGTGGGTTCGGTCGAGTCACGTGGCTCGGGTCGGACTCGAGTCTGACTCGGACTCGGTCCCGGGTCGATCCGGATGAACAAGATACTTGACCCGACTCGATTTTCCAGCGATTTAATATTTAAAATAATTCCCAGAAATTCATTTAATTCATTAAAAATAGCAAAATGCTCAGAAAAATTCCAGAAAAATTCTGGAAAATATCTTAGGGTATTTGGGACTCAAATAAAATATTTCCAACAAAATTTTATTTGCAAAGTTAAATTCTTTAATTATTTCAAAATGGAATAAATTCAAATAAATTCCAAATAAATCCAAATAAATTCCAGAAAATTCCAAAAATTCACCAATGTGCAAAACAATATTTTAATTTCATAAAAAGCAAAAATTGGGGTGTTACACTCCCCCTCTCCCTTGCATGCGCCCCACCTCCCCCTTGCTCCCCATTGCACCACCACCTCTCCACCTCCCTTGCTGCCCCTAGGGGAGTTATCCACCTCAGCACCTCGAAGATCCACCCGTTGAAGCGCTCCGCGACGAGGAGATCCGGCGGAATTGGAGCGAGGAAGGAGATCGCGCGAACCGGGAGGAGATCCGGTGGGTTTTCGGTCGTTGGGCGAAGGTATGACCACGGGGATCCTTGGGGTTGGCCTAGGATCTGTTCTAAGGGTGATTGTCATGTTTGTAGATCAATTGGTGGTACTGGAATTAAGTAGATTAGATTTGCCACGTTCTCTGTTTCGGGCAGCATGAGCAGTCGACCTAGGGTTTGGTTTTTCGCCAATTTATTATCGGAATTTGGTCATACGGCTGTTGAAGAAGTTGTAGGTAATTTCAGTACCTTTCAGTGGGTATAAAGAAGATCCAATTTCGCCCAGCCGTTTGAAAGTTATGATCGTTTTACCGAACGTATTAAAATCTGTGACGTGATTGGAACAGATCACGGTATTTTGTAGATTAAACAACTTTAGAGTCCGAATCAGTCTTTCTGTATACTTAGAAAAAGTTAGGAAATTTCCTAAGCTACGCGAGGATGTACTCGTTTAATTGATACGGAGTCTTAGAACCCGAGTTATGCCTTTTGGAATGCTGCTGTCCCGACGGGACAGAACCTCTATTTTTGGGTTTTGCGAGTAGTTTGCGATGTCGGGGTAGAAGCCGGTTTGCTTACTGTTTTGTGGGCATGATTGTGAGTGTGTGGTACTCATGTGCAGGTGGTGTGACCCCGGGAGTGCCTTCCACTTCTCGCCAATCCGTTGCCTGTGGTTGAGGCAAGTGTATTGTAACGGATAGCAGTTTGTAGGTTGCTAGTTGAGACTAGATGAAATTGATTATATGATATGATCACTTGGCATGCTCTAATGATTGCCAATGATATGATGAGTATGCTTAATTATGTTATGATGCCATGTGTTAATGTACAAGTTAATTATGATATGGCATATTTGCATACATGGCATGTTACATGGCCCGAGCGGTGAGAAAGTCATAACTAGCCCGGGGAAGGTCGGTGAGAAAGTTATGACTATTTAGGAGAGCCAATGAGTAAGTCCTACATCGTGATTCCATCCACCGCGGTGTTTGGAAGCGAGGAGTAGGCACCCTCCATCTTCGGGATGGAAGGGGGGAGAGGGTGGACACCGACGGGTGTGTACTCAACCATAGCGGTATTAGTTTCCAGGAGATATGTGCATCGCATTGCATTACATTGCATTCCATTATATGAGGATGTTATATGAGGATGATTTATGATGATGTCAATGATATGCTTACACTATGAATATGAGATGTGTGTGATGTTGTATGTGAAAGGTGGTGATGAAGGTATTGGAATGTATTTTCTTGTTCCATTGCAATATACTTTGTGACACTACGGTATGGTGTGACATTATAGAATGTGAAATTAGAGAATAAAACCTTTCGGCTTGAGGTTTACTCGCGTTTTTGGGCCGTTTGAAGTGATGTGTCACCACGGAGTGTCGTAACCTTTTAAATGGTGCATGTTAAGGTCAAAAACTTTATGAAATATGGTATGGCAGGTTAAAACCATAAGGTATGGAGGTTAATAACGTTTAGGGCCGTTTAGGGCCGTTTTCGGGGTTTTGGGCCTTCCCGGGGGAGTTTGGGCCTTAAGTGGGCTTTGGTGGGATGGAGTAGGTCTCCGTAACGGACTAGGATTGGGTGTGGGGGCTGGTAAAAGGGCTCCCCACCAGCCCTAGGACGTTCACCCCAGCCCCTTGTGCGCCCTTCCCCCCACTTGCCCTTTTCCTAGCCGCCTCCCTCCTCCCTTGGCCGTGCGCCTCCCCCTCCCTTTGCCCCATTGCTCCCCAACTCTCCACCACCTCTCCTCCACCCCCTTGCTGCCCTAGGGTGGTCTCCACACCTCTGCACCTTGTGGATCCATCCGTTGGAGCGAGGAGCGAGGAGCGAGGAACGTGGAGTGAGGAGCGATCCGCGAGGAGATCTATTGGAGATTCGTTCGTTGGGCAAAGGTATGATCATGGGGATCCTTGGGTTTGATCTAGGTACTGTTCTTAGGGTGTTTAAGAAGTTTTTAGATCAATTGGTGGTGCTGGGTTGGAGTTATTTGGGTTAGATCTAGACGTTGCCACGTTTCTGTTTTCGGGCAGATTGAGCAGTCGGGCTAGGGTTCGAGTTTTTGTCGATTTAGATTCCGAATCTGTCCGTACGGACTTAAAAGAAGTTGTATATAATTTAATTATCTTTCCGTGGACATAAAGAACGTTAAAATCCGATCAGCCGTTTCAAAGTTATGGTCATTTTACCGAGCGTGTTAAAATCTGTGACGCGATTGGAACAGATCGTAGTAATCTGTAGATTAAACAATTTTATAGTCCGAATCACTCTTTCTGTATAACTAGAAAAAGGTAGGAAATTTCCTAAGCTTCGCGATGGTGTACTCGTTTAATCGATTTGGAGTCCCAGAACTCAAGTTATGGCCTTTGCAAGGCTGCTGTCCCGCCGGGACAGAACCTCTGTTTTTAGGTTTGCAAGTAGTGGGCAATGTCGGGCTAGATGGGGATTTGTGTACTGTTTTGCGGGCATTATTGTGAGTGTGTGATGCCTATGTGCAGGTGGTGTGACACCGGGAGTGCCCTCTACGTCCCAAAAATCCGTCGCCCGTAGTTGAGGCAAGTGTGTTGTAATGTATAGCGGATTGTAGGTTGTTTGTTGATATTGGGTGAAAGATTGAACACTTGCTATGCTCACTTGCCATGCTTGCTGTTTTCCAATGAAATATTGAGTATGATTATCATGGTTCGATGCCATGTGTTTATATTTGTCATGATGAGTTGCCATATGTTTATGTACATGTGAAATATGATAATTGGCATAGTTGCATGCATGACATGTTACATGGCCCGGGCGGTGAGAAAGTCATTAACTAATCCGGGAAGGTCGGTGAGAAAGTTATGACTAATCCGGAGAGCCATTAGAGTAAGTCCTACATCGTGATTCCATCTACCGTGGGTTGTGGAAGCGAGGAGTAGGCACCCTCCATCTTCGGGATGGAAGGGGGGAGAGGGTGCACACCGACGGGTGTGTACTCAACCATATCGGTATGAGTTTCCATGGAGATATGAGCATAACATTGCATTGCATTGCATTGCAATACATTTTTTTTAATGATGATGATGTTGTTATGTGCTCAAGTATGAGATGTTATATGTGATGTGAGGTATTATTATCTTGTAAATGATCTTGTTGTCCATTACAATATGCTTGCTGAGTTTTCGAACTCACGCTTGTGTTTTATGTTGTTTTTAGGTACTTTGAGATCGGCATGCGGGAAAAAGGGATCTAGCTACACTTCTACACGTAGCTCCACCATCATAGTCCATAATTAACCACTTGGAGATATGATATTAAGAGTTGTACCCTAAAGTTAATGTATGGTTTAATCTAGCATGCTTGTGAATCCCTATTTGCTTCGTTATAGTTTATGAAGTGGTTAAGCGTGGTATTATTGGCGTAACTTGATGTTATGTCCATTTATGTTGTTGTTTTAGATGTCGTGTGCTATGATATATATCTTGCCATGATATTGAGATTGTGTTAATTCATGGAAAAACAAAGGAGATGCTGCCGAAATATCGGTTTTTAGCATATGAACCTTTGCTGGAATTTATGTTTAATTGTGGTACTTAGATGTTGTTTAGCTTATGTTTGGTAGCATTCGGGCATATTAAATGCCGGGGTGTTACAGTTGGTATCAGAGCGGGCTGTAGGTCCTTGGAATGTGTATTTTTAGTGTCATGCTATAGGGTACAACTAAAATATGATGTGGAATAACTTAGAAACATGGCTTAGGTTTTTACTAAAATTTTGTCATAGGATAGCAACATTAAAACTTGCAAAAGTGGTATAACTAATCTAAAATTTGACACACATGGATGCACAGTAGGAAGGGTATGGGTATCGTTGTTTACGCTTAAATGTTGTACTTAAGCCTTGTTGCTAAATGCTATATTTGATATAATACGTTGCTATGTCTATGAGATAAATGATTGAATTATTCCTATTGTGGTGGTAAAAGTGGGGTTTTGGTGCTGAAGGGTTTCGGCCACCTCTCTTATTTCATAGTAAGGGTGAGGTTTGACGGTGTGGCCGGTTAGCGCCACCACCGAAGAACTATTGACCCCTGTAGGAGAAGAGTGCTTATCCTTTCTGTCGTTGATCGGGTAGTTGACTGGAGTCAAATAGAAGAGTTAATGGTGGTTTCCTTCGTATGTTCTTTGCCGTTCTGACGGTCGGTGTTTGTTGCTTTTCTTGGCTTTAGCTGTTTTGAACCAAATGAAAAGGTGATGGGTTTTCGCGGATCGTTCCGTATGCGGTGTGTGGTTTTGTCTTCCTTGGGTGAAGACGAAGAAGAGGAGTCTAGTGTTGCGCTTCTTTTGGGCGCCTTTCCAGTTTTTGATGCCTGTTAATTGCTTTATGAAGAACAAGCATTCGATTTATTCCTGTGGTTGTCTGTCTCCAAGGCTAAAGGAGTTTTGTTCGGAGTTGTGCCGGACACATTGTCAGGGCTGAAGTTCTGTGGCTTCGTAGTAGTAAGTGGTGTTTCATTTCATCATTTTACTGGTTTGAGAAATCATCTTTGAAAGCCCCTCTTGAGTCGTGAAAGTTAGGGGTTTGGTGTTAAGGTTTTATTTGAAAAGGTTAATGGAGCACTTGGTTCCCTTTTGAGAAAAGTTGTCTTCCAACCAGTTTCCTCTATGGAAGTCTTTGAGATTGAAAAGTGTTTTGGAGAATTCCTTTGCATAACCAAGTTTGGGTTTGTCTCATTGCAATTTTGAGAGTCAAGTTTCCTTATGAATTTGGGATGAGTTTTAAAACTAAAATGTCAGTAAACAAAGTAAGTAGTCTTTTGACTGAAATCGTTTGTCCCTAGTAAGAATTGATGCTTAGCATGTTATGTAGTAGGTAACAATGTGGTTTATGGATTGATGTGTTGCTAAGTTAAATTTTGAGTTGAATCAATTCAATGTGAGTAAAATCTCTAAGTTTGAGAATAAATAGACTACTAGTGTTGTAGTTCACTCTTAGCGAGAATGATTGAAAGTGTTAATGTTCATGCTTAGAATCTGTTGCCTTGCTTTAAAAGTGCTTATGATCCTCGTTAATGTTAAAAGTTTAAACCTTGATGCATAGTTAAAACATTAAGATGATGTAAACTGCTGATATTGTTAAGAAGCTTTGCTTGGTGTTTAAAGATGTGCTAATCTAACGGATTAGTAGAGACTAGTGACTTTAATTTGGAAGTTGATTGGAGTGGTTATTTATGTTGTTGCAAACTACTAGTATATTTGGAAGTATGCAGTTGTGACCCTTCAATGCTAGTTTTCAATCTATTTTAAATAGTTGGAGTATGTTGTAATTTTGTTATCACCTATGTATAGGGTAGCTAAAAGTAATGTTGATCGGTTGATGATTATGCCCATTTGTTTTTATTGATGACTTAGTAGTTAGTGGTGGTAGTTGTGTAGAATACTTGTTGGAAACCATTGACTAAATGGAGGGTGTTGTAACCTGTGGTGATGGAGTGAACCATGGATAATTAACCTGATATAGAGTTTTATCCTTAATGAATGTATGCCTTGGAATCCTAGCTATGAACTTTGTCTTGTAGAGATAATATTTACATGTTGAAGTCGTTGTTTAACTGAATAAGGTTCGGTTATCGAGACGTGAATAGATAGGAGGTATGAAATTTATATGTTGATCTTGCTGAAAGATTTATGGAAGTACTATGTTTCAAATTTAGAATAAGAAGTATTATGATTCGGTGATCCGTGGGGATCATATCATTATAGTCTTGGTTGGGTGCCTTCTTGATAAGCATCATAAACCCTTATTAAAAGTTTTGGGAATGGTAACTAGAGGAAGAATTTGTTGTGAAGCTTTTGGTTGAATTGTGTTGGGGCTCCTCAGGGAGTAAAAAAGTGATTATTAAAGTCTTTTAATGGAAAGCGTAGTGGAATTCTAGAGATGGTTCTTTTTATGCTGAGCTTGTGTTTAAAAGCTTTTGGACTGGTTTGGTTGTTTGCCATTTTGGTTGAAGGGTTTTCGGTCAAGGTGTTCCTTATGCTGTGTTTCAGAGTTTCCCCAAAACTCGTAATGTTTGGTGTCGACCTTTGGTTTTGGCGAATTTGTTTAGTTCGTGTTGTGAGTTTGAGTTTACATCCAAAAGTTTTTGAGTGGATCGCGCCCTTTCGCGTTCGCACTGATTTATCTTTGGAATTAATTTTAAAAGGAAGCAGATGGTCATAAAGGGTTGTGTTGGAAACTTTTGAGTTAAGCCCTTGATGTGTAACTCTATTTGACTAGAGTTGGAGTCATTTGGAAAATGTGTGCGGTGTCTTGGTGTTTTACAAGTCTGGATTTTTATGAATGTTTCATAAGTGAATTTGGTTAGTGAAGAGTTTTCTTTTTGGATTGAGTTTCCCTCTCTTTTGATAAAAATTTATGGCGCTTGTATCTACAGATGTTTGATTTTGGAGTCGATGTTCTGTTCCAAAGGGTTGAGTTTGATTTTGCGAGGTGTTGCAAAGCTAGTGTTAAATCGAAGATGGGTTTTCACACGATGTGGTGTTTTGTTGATTAACGATGTTGCCGTCATAGTTTATATGAATTAGCGCAACTCTCGATGTTATTCGAGATTTATTCATATGATACCGAGGCAAAAGTCATCATGTGAATGACTATTCGGTAGTGTGGTTACATGATGAGGGAATGGTGAAAAGTAAACATGACATCGTTTTTACATGTTAAATGATAAAAGAGTCGTTGAGCTGTGTCGGTGAGAAAGTCATATATGGAGATATGACTAATCCGGAGTGCTCCTGAAGAGTGTGCATTTATGTCATGAAACGAGATTTCCCTTGCTTTCTAGTATGAAAAGAAGCAATGAACAATTTCTGGTATGTTGGTTGTGATGTAGGGGATTTATGCTTCCTTTGTGTTTTGGCTTGGATGTTGCCGAATTCTTTCCAAAATGGTTGTTAACGCTTTGGGTTTGAGTTGTTGTGTGTACACTTGGGCTTGATAGCTAAGTGTTTTTGTGTGAGGGCGAGACCCTCTTAAGAAAGGAACCAATTGTGGTTTGGTAAGGTTTTCGATCCTAGCTTGGGCTAGGTGTTGAACCCTAGTGGTATAAGGGTGGTTTGTGATGGAGGTTGATGATGTATGGGTTTAACCATTATTAAGTGTAGCGATGGGTGGAAGTGAAGTTGACGGTAGTTCGGTGATATTTGTCCTGCCGTGAGAATTTGTCGTCACTGGTTGTTCTTGGATTTGAGTCTTGTCTGGGAAAGGATGGAATAAAATGTTAGTATGATGGTGTATCGGAAGGGCAAGTGTGCCTTAATGAGTTTTCCCCTCGATGGGAATTTTCGGGAATGTAGAAAGGTCGTTAAAGGAATTGTGACTTCCTTTGATTATGTCATGTTGAGTTTAATGGAGTATGGTAGTCAGGTTGGTTGTGATAGAAGTATGAAGTGTTTGCCGTGAGGATTCGAGCGTTTTGGGTTGATGGAGCCCTTTGTGGTTGAAACGCAGAATCTGTTGGGGAATTGAAGTGAAGGTCGATTTGTGAGGGGTTGCCCTTAGTTGAGCTAGATCAACACTTTTTCTCTATGTGTTGGTTTTGGGAACTCGTTTGTTGTTTGTTCCGGTTCTAGTCGTTGTGTGAATGTTTTGTGCTGCAGAGAAGCCGTTTGTCCCTTGGGGATTTTGTCATTGATTTTGGCGTCCTTCGGATTCGAGGTCGAATCCTGTTGAAGGGGGGGAGAATGTGACACTACGGTATGGTGTGACATTATAGAATGTGAAATTAGAGAATAAAACCTTTCGGCTTGAGGTTTACTCGCGTTTTTGGGCCGTTTGAAGTGATGTGTCACCACGGAGTGTCGTAACCTTTTAAATGGTGCATGTTAAGGTCAAAAACTTTATGAAATATGGTATGGCAGGTTAAAACCATAAGGTATGGAGGTTAATAACGTTTAGGGCCGTTTGGCCGTTTCGGGTTTTGGGCCTTCCCGGGGGAGTTTGGGCCATAAGTGGGCTTTGGTGGGATGGAGTAGGTCTCCGTAACAGACTAGGATTGGGTGTGGGGGCTGGTAAAAGGGCTCCCCACCAGCCCTTGGACATTCACCCCTGCCCCTTGTGCGCCCTTCCCCCCACTTTCCCTTTTCCTAGCCGCCTCCCTCCTCCCTTGGCCGTGCGCCTCCCCCTCCCTTTGCCCCATTGCTCCCCAACTCTCCACCACCTCTCCTCCACCCCCTTGCTGCCCTAGGGTGGTCTCCACACCTCTGCACCTTGTGGATCCATCCGTTGGAGCGAGGAGCGAGGAGCGATCCGCGAGGAGATCTATTGGAGATTCGTTCGTTGGGCAAAGGTATGATCATGGGGATCCTTGGGTTTGATCTAGGTACTGTTCTTAGGGTGTTTATGAAGTTTTTAGATCAATTGGTGGTGCTGGGTTGGAGTTCTTTGGGTTAGATCTAGACGTTGCCACGTTTCTGTTTTCGGGCAGATTGAGCAGTCGGGCTAGGGTTCGAGTTTTCGTCGATTTAGAATCCGAATCTGTCTGTACGGACTTAAAAGAAGTTGTATATAATTTAATTATCTTTCCGTGGACATAAAGCACGTTAAAATCCGATCAGCCGTTTGAAAGTTATGGCCGTTTTACCGAGCGTGTTAAAATCTGTGACGCGATTGGAACAGATCGTAGTAATCTGTAGATTAAACAATTTTAGAGTCCGAATCAGTCTTTCCGTATAACTAGAAAAAGGTAGGAAATTTCCTAAGCTTCGCGATGGTGTACTCGTTTAATCGATTTGGAGTCCCAGAACTCAAGTTATGGCCTTTGCAAGGCTGCTGTCCCGCTGGGACGGAACCTCTGTTTTTAGGTTTGCAAGTAGTGGGCAATGCCGTGTTAGATGGGGATTTGTGTACTGTTTTGCGGGCATTATTGTGAGTGTGTGATGCCTATGTGCAGGTGATGTGACACCGGGAGTGCCCTCTACGTCCCACAAATCCGTCGCCCGCAGTTGAGGCAAGTGTGTTGTAATGTATAGCGGATTGTAGGTTGTTTGTTGATATTGGGTGAAAGATTGAACACTTGCTATGCTCACTTGCCATGCTTGCTGTTTTCCAATGAAATATTGAGTATGATTATCATGGTTCGATGCCATGTGTTTATATTTGTCATGATGAGTTGCCATATGTTTATGTACATGTGAAATATGATAATTGGCATAGTTGCATGCATGACATGTTACATGGCCCGGGCGGTGAGAAAGTCATTAACTAATCCGGGAAGGTCGGTGAGAAAGTTATGACTAATCCGGAGAGCCATTAGAGTAAGTCTTACATCGTGATTCCATCTACCGTGGGTTGTGGAAGCGAGGAGTAGGCACCCTCCATCTTCGGGATGGAAGGGGGGAGAGGGTGCACACCGACGGGTGTGTACTCAACCATACCGGTATGAGTTTCCATGGAGATATGAGCATAACATTGCATTGCATTGCATTGCAATACATTTTTTTTAATGATGATGATGTTGTTATGTGCTCAAGTATGAGATGTTATATGTGATGTGAGGTATTATTGTCTTGTAAATGATCTTGTTGTCCATTACAATATGCTTGCTGAGTTTTCGAACTCACGCTTGTGTTTTATGTTGTTTTTAGGTACTTTGAGATCGGCATGCGGGAAAAAGGGATCTAGCTACACTTCTACACGTAGCTCCACCATCATAGTCCATAATTAACCACTTGGAGATATGATATTAAGAGTTGTGCCCTAAACTTAATGTATGGTTTAATCTAGCATGCTTGTGAATCCCTATTTGCTTCGTTATAGTTTATGAAGTGGTTAAGCGTGGTATTATTGGCGTAACTTGATGTTATGTCCATTTATGTTGTTGTTTTAGATGTCGTGTGCTATGATATATATCTTGCCATGATATTGAGATTGTGTTAATTCATGGAAAAACAAAGGAGATGCTGCCGAAATATCGGTTTTTAGCATATGAACCTTTGCTGGAATTTATGTTTAATTGTGGTACTTAGATGTTGTTTAGCTAATGTTTGGTAGCATTCGGGCATATTAAATGCCGGGGTGTTACATACTTGCTGAGTGATGAACTCACGCTTGTGTTTATGTTGTTTCTCTTAGGTACCATGAAACCGGCATGCGGGAAAAGGGGTTTAGCTACACATCTACACGTAGCTCCACACAAATTAGACAGTGTTATCATTTGGAGTCATGATAATGAAAGTATTGCCATGAAACTTAGAGAATTGCTTAACTGTGTGCTCGGTCTTATTATTTGATTCGTTTAGCTCTTGAAGTGGTTGAATGCTTTATCCTAACTTAAATTGTTGCTATGTCACATGTTATTGTTGTTTTAGATGCTTTCCATTATAATATAACTTGTGATGCTTTGTTGTTGCTCCGAATCATGGAAAAACAAAGGAGATGCTGCTCAAATTTTCGGTATTAGCATTTGCTCCTTTGCTGTAATTTACTTGTAATTGTGGTATTTAGAGGTTGCTTAGTCTTTGTTTGGTAGCATTCGGGCATATTAAATGCCGGGGTGTTACAGCAACTCTTCTGGAAACACGTCCGGGTATTCATTGACTATTGGCACATTTTCCAACGACGTGCCCTTCAGACGGTTCAGGGTACTACCCCCCTTAGAGGAAATATTAGACAAGAATTCCACCTCGAATTCCCTCAGGGCTGGTAAGAGAAATGGCTCTACTAGCACAATCTATTTGACCATTGTACCTTGTTAACCAATCCATTCCAAGGATTTCTTCTATACTCTTAGTATCCAATAATACTAAGTTCGCTAGGAACTTTACCCCTTTTATTACTATATCCATTTTCGGGCAAACAGCAGTTGTTCTTAATTCTTTACCAGGGGATTGAACTAATAAAGGGTTTCTTAACTGAACCGTATCCCAATCATGCTTTTTAACCAAATCTTCTGATATGAAGGAATGTGTTGCACCAGAATCAAACAGAACTAAGGCAGGTACTGAGTTGACGAAAAACTTACCATAAACCACATTTGGCGCATCTTGAGCCTCCTTAGCAGTGATGTGATTCACGCGCCCTCTTCCAGCAGTCCTTGGTGTACACGGGGTCTGCGGCGTACCTCTCCCTTGCGCTGGTGCTGGAGCACGAGCGGGTGTAGATCCTAGATTAAACCTTACTGGGGTGATGGGCTGACGCTTCTGAGGACAATTACTGGCGTAATGTCCCATCTCTCGGCAGTTGAAGCACTGGACTCCTGCCATCGCGGTACCACTCTTCTGGGCTTGGCTGCCTGCATTGCCGGCAGGAGCTTGACCAATTGGGCGAGGGGTGGACATTGGGGTCCTAGGCATGTTGGAGGCTGGCAGCCCCTCTTGAGCTTCTTGCTAAAATCTGAGGCCTAGAGCTGCTAGCACCCCGTTGACTCTGAAACATCATTTTCCTATTCCTTGATTCAAAAAGCTGGCGCTGAGCATCCTCCTGAATCAGCGCCTTGTTCACCATGTGCTGGAACGACGGAAAGTCGTTCGAGACCAGTTGAACCATCAGGTTAGGGTCAAGGCCCTCCATAAACCTCCAGATCTTAGCCTCATCCGTGGCGACATCCACAGCCGCATAGCGTGACAATTGTGTAAAGCAGTTCAGATACTCCGACACAGACAAGTTCCCTTGTTGCAGCTTGTGGAACTCACGCCTCTTCATCTCCATAATTCCCTTAGGAATATGGGTAGCCCGAAAAGCTTCCACAAACTCGTTCCAGGCGATGTTCTGGGCATCTTCGTGGGCTGCGCAGTAATTATCCCACCAGCTTGCTGCAGTACCTTTGAGCTGGTGTGAAGCGAAGTGCGCGCTCTCTATCTCATCGCACTGAGCCAAGTGAAGTTTCCGCTCAACTTCTTTGAGCCAGTCGTCCGTGTCCAATGGGTCTACGGATCCAGCAAAAGTTGGGGGTCGAGTCTGCATGAACTCCCCAAACTTGGACTGGGGTGGTTGAGCTTGGGCCTGTGCTGCAGCGACTTGGGGTTGATTAAGGACATTTTGCGCCAATGCTTGAAGAAGTTGCAGTTGCATAGCCATCATTTGTTCCATATTGGGTGGATGAGCCGGGGGTGGGGGTGGTATCGACTCTTGCTGGGCTGCCGATGGCTGCACATGCTCTTGTTCCTGTTGCTGCTGCTGCTCCACAAACTCCTCCTCCTGAAAGTGTACTGGTCCACAAACGCGTCCACAGCCTCTGCCTGGGTTCTCCATCTGAAACAAGGGCGACTAAGCACAAGGAAAGAGAGAAAAGAAAAGATAAGAAACGGGGAACGACAACATTCACCATGACCAAGGCACACAACAGAAGAAAAACCAGCAAACTCTTATTAACTCAAAATAGTTTGATAACGATGGCTGGATCACAACTGCCCAAGGCACGATCCCGACCAACACAAGCAATTATTAATCGTTCTACTCGAAGCAAAACTAAGGTCCTCCAGACTATAACATCTAGACGCTCGCGTCACTCTCGTAGACACGCGGGGACGGGTCCTCCTCCTCCTCGCTCCTGCTGCGGGAAGGTGTAGCTGCTGAAGAAGGTCCTGCACCTCCAGGGGTAGCCAAGAAACTCAAAAAAACCCCAAAAGGCGACTGGTGACAAACTGACTTGCGCGCGGTCTCCCGAGTCCTTAGGCCACGACGACGCTTTGCTGGCGAAGCATTCGGAGTCAATCCTCTCACCCGCAGATCCTCCGGGACTAGAACTGGTGCGACTGGCTGTGCCGCCTACACAGGGGCTGGTGGTGGAAGAGCAGCTACCTGCTGAGCCTCCTTCAGCTGGCGTATCTCCTCTCGAGCTGCTGCTAACTGCTGGTACACATCCTGGAGCTCGTGCGTAGTGCTGACATACGCCTCGTCCTGGGCTCGGATGAGCGATCCCGTATGCACGACCGTCGGATCCCCTGCCGCATCCGTACTGCGAAACCTGCTATGGTACCTCCCTTCCTCATGGCACGGAAACAGGCGGTACGGCGAGGCCTCCAGCCTGTCGCTGTAGGTGCTGCCTAAGTGGATGATAACCTGTCTTGCCGCATCTTGCAGCGCATCTCCCATCTTCAGCCTCTCCAACGTGAAGTAGAAGGGACGATCGTCTGCCAAACTCCGACTCTTGGCGTGCACCAAAAGCCGCACCTTCCACGTGTTGTAGCCAAAGCTAGGCACGAAGGTATAGCGGTACTCTGGTCGGTGCGGAAACTCAAGCTCCTGGAGCATCAAGGACAGCTCCACACAAAAAACTCCAGCCAAAGCCGCATAAGTGGTGCAAGACGACATCTACAATTTTGAAACAAGTTGGGATTAGTAAACAATTTTAAACAATAGATAAGATAAGCTCAAGACACTAAGATAGGGGAGATAGAAGCAAAGGAACTTAAACTTTTGTAAGTTTGTTTTTATAAAAATATTAGTCCTTAAGGTTTGCCATTCTAACTAGGTCACGGCCTACAGTCGTCCAGGCTCTGATACCATCGCTGTGAGACCCCGGATCAGCTATCCGAAATCTCCTGTGTATTTCTGTACTAGTCCCAGGTCAATAGCTAGTACACGCAATTAACAGTGATACGTCATTGCCGAACATAACGAAAATTGTAACATAATTATAAAGTATGGGCCACACGGCCACTTATTACAGTACTCGGTCACGGGACCGGAGACACGACAGCGGAAGCAAAAATGACAAAAGGCGAAAACCAAAAACACCATAGGCGACGACAAGACACGCGACTAGCTCTCATGGCAATCTTCCTCGAATTCCTCGAAGTAGAACTCACCGTCTTCAACGGCATCCTGGTAGTTCTCTGATAACAACGGTTATGTAGCACGTGAGTACAAGAGTACTCAGCAAGTCGGGGAAATTATGCATATGAGGGGCTTTCCAAGAGAGGCTTATTATGGTTCTTTTGCATAAAGCCAAGTTTCATCAAATCATACTTGTTAATAATTTTCATAATGCATATTTTAGCAATTCTTTTTAACAATTGAATTATGTAATCTTGCAGTGAAGGTTCTATCCACCATCACCAATATAAGGGCTCTATCCGCCACAGTTTAAAAGATCAAGATTATCCACCCATGACTCTATCCGTCATGGCTTAAAACAGGTTCTTTCTACCTGGTTGGCTCAATCCGCCAATTCAACATTCGAGAGTTCTAACCACTCCCGAATCCCAAAACCACATTTTATTTTCAAAACCAAAACCAAAGTCTACCAGTATGAAAGCATTCTTTGCTTTGCCCTTGACCGTAGGCACGGCTATTCGAATAGTTTTAACTCTGCAGAGGTGTACAGCTTTACCCACAAGACACAATCAACTCTTAATGCAAATCAATTAACACACTTCTTTTGGTGTGTCAGCAGAGAGATCATGACAAGGCATTTACGATGTATACGCCTAACCCGACTCACCCGCTGAGGTTTCAATGCTGTTAGGGTTCTATCTACCCAGTACAGAAGCCCCCTCTTGCACCGTGTGGGGAGTACAACTTGCCTCTATCTGGCACCCACATTCCACCAACTGGCGAGTCTAAGTTAGGTTTCTACAAATTATTTAGCCAGGTCGTACCATGTTAGACATGTGGTAGTACGGTTATGCTTAGAATGGACAGTCATAAGCGTCGGTACTTAATTGACTTGGGGCGGCACTTGCACAATGCAAACTAGTCCTCAGTCCGTACCCACCCAACATTCCATTCTGCCCATGTCCAAATCCATTTTTCCTTTTCTTTTGAGTTTAGAAAAACAGTTCCAAAACTTTATAATAATTTCCAAATCACACTTTGAATCATCATTTTTGTATAATCCCACCCATGGGTAATTTTCATCAATGTTGGTCCTAAGTGATTCTACCGTACTATTCAACAAAGGTCACCATATCAGGTAAACATGGCATAGCAAATGTCCTAGGGTTACAAGTAAACATGGATGTCAATAACAAAGGAGGTGATCGCCTTGTAAACATAGCATGCAAGTTTATAAAACCTTGTAAACACAATTGTAAATATAGGATCAACATGCCTCAAGGGACTTGCCTTCCGTTGCAGTGAGGGTGTCGAAACCTTGGAGTTCGGCAGCGGGGTCGGCGGACTCGGACGGCTCCTCGGCTACGCGCAAAACGAGACAACAAATAAATAACCAGAAAATAAATAAAATCCAAAAATTATAAAAGTTATACTGGTAGGTAGGTATCGATTTTAGATGAATTTAGGAACTTAAACGGAGTCAATCAGAGTTCGGACGGAGAAGTTATGAGCCTCCGAAGTTTGGAAAATCAGGAAAATACAAAATTCGGGAATATTCCCGGAGTAGTTATGAGCCTCCGAACGGGAATATTCCCGGCGGCATGGCGGCGCGACGGTGAGGCCGGGGGTGGCGGCGCGGCGCGGGCGACGGCGACCACAGCTGGCCACGGGCGAGCGCTGGGTGGCTTGCGGCTGGGCGAGGAGGGCCCCTAGCGGCGGGCGGCGCATGACCGAACGACGGCGGGCGGCTTGCCGCGCTGCGCGCGGCGCGGCGCCAGCTGACCAGTGGCGGGGCAACGGCGCGACGGCGACGTGCGGGCGGCGGCGTGACGGCGGCGGGGCACCGGCAGCATGCGCACGAGCACGGGGAAAAACAGGGCACCCAAAAATCCGAAAAACCACGAAATTTTCCGAAAATTTGAATATGACTTCATGAATTAATAGATGGAACCACTAGAGCACCTCTAAAGGGACCTAGGAATAGAATGAATTGAACAATTGCTCACCAAGGAAGATGAATTTGACGATGAACGGAGTTTCGCCCGACGCGACGAAAACTCAAAATTCGTCTTCAAATCTTGATGGATCCTAAAATTGATTGAAAGATTAGAATCTATACACCCATGCTAATATGAGGAAACAACCGGAATGGAGAATGAACCACCGAGGAGGAAGCTATGGCCAAGAACATGAAGAACACGAAAACTCAGCATTCCTCCCAGTTTCTTCGATCTAGCGACCAGATAAGTTGGAGACGCAAATGGTGAGTGCTAACACCAGGAAGAGGGTTCTAATACGAAGCAATGAGAGGTGGAAGCACGCGAAACGGAGTTGAAACGACCGATTTATTGCCAAAAAAGCCATTTTCGATTTTGGAAAGATTGAACCATTTCCGGCGAGATCCCGGGCTAATGATGGTGGGGGATGGAAAGAGCTTGTCGCTACGGATTCAACGGACCCAGCCGTTCATGATTTGGAGGTGTAATGGAGAAGTTATGGGAGATTAATTAGGGAAGGGAGCCATTGATGGAATGAGGAGCTCCCTGTACATTTCCAATGGCAGGAGGTAGGAGATGATGAACAGTGCACGACACGTGGCAGCTCTTGATTGGCCGGGGATTACCCAAATGAACCACCCTAGAGAAAAATTAGCAAAAATGGTTTAAAAATTCCGGAAAAATTCCTAGAACCATTTCGGAATATTTGGAACCCAATAAAATTGGTTTCGCGGAATTTGGATGAAATTTGTGGATTTAAATATTTGGGCTCGAATTGCGGGCATTAAACGAAAGCCACGCAAGATAAAATACCATAGAGCCTCCAAAAATCTTGGGAAAATTCCCAGAATGTTTTTAGAATATTTGGGACCTAATGCAATAGGATCCATGATTTTGGAGCATTTTTGGACTCGGGTGAAATTTCGGGTACTGACGGGAATCTGGAAATTCGATTTTTCGAACGGAAGGGAATTGAATTCCGATTTTTTATGGAAGAGGATGCCAGGTTAACATAAACACCAAGAAAACTCCAAATTTTGAATTTACTTAATTTAAATTAGATTTTTCCAGAGCGCGAAACTAAGGATGTTACAAACCCACACTAGATTTCTTTTTTCTTAGAAGATCTCGCCCTCACATTCTTCCACTCAAAGGATCAGAACAAAGGGTACAATCGTTTAGTAAGCTCAACCATAAGCCATAAACCCAATTGATCCCCATGTATAACTTTGAGTCCAATGCACTACAATCACTTTGGAAAGGATTCGACAACAACCAATGTGTATTCATTTTAATTTCCTAAGTTAAGACGCAAAGGAAACACAAATCTCCTACACCATAACCAACATACCAGAAATTCTTCATCGTTTCTTTTCATACCAGAAAGAAATAGAAATCTCGATTTGTGACATGAATGCACACTTTTCAAGAGCACTCCGGATTAGTCATATATCCATATATGACTTTCTCACCGACCTGGCTCATCAACTCTTTCACCATTAAACATCTACAAACAATGTCATGCTTCCTCTTCACCATTCATTCTTCATGTAACAACAATACCAAATAGTCATTCACAAAAAGACTTCTTCCTCGGTATCACATGATTGAAACACAATTAACATCGATGGCTGCGAAATTCATATAAACTATGACGGCAACACCATTAACAGGGAAACACCATGTCGTAAAAGAACTCGTGTCAATTGAAAAACTAAACTTGCAAAACCTCGCATTTTAACCACAATCAATATTTGGAAAAGAACATCGGCTCCAAAGTTAAACATCTGCACATACAACTGCCATAAATTTTCTCAAAGAGAAAGGGAAACTCACTTCCAAAAGAGAACACTTCATTACAAGCATTACCGATGAAACATCCACAAAAACCACCTTTTGAAGCACTTGCAAACACCACACATATTTTTTTCCCAAATAACTCCAACTCTAGCCAAAAAGAGTTACAAATTAATCCTCGTGAGTTTTCCAACACAACCCTCTATGTCAATCTGCTTCCTTTCAAATCTATTCCAAGGATAACTCAGTGTGAACGCGAAGGAGCACGATCCACTCAAAAACTTTTGGGTGTAAACCCATAATCATAGCATAAACTAAGCAAATTAGCCAAAACCAAAGATTTGCACCAATCACTACGAGTTTTAGGGAAACTCTGAAACACAACAGGGGAAACACTTTGACCAAAAGCATTCATCCAAGAGCCAACAACCAAACCAGTCCAAAAGTTTTAAACACCAGCTCAACATAGATAGAACCACCTCTAGTGTTCCACTACGCTTTCCATTAAAGACTTCCAAATTCACTACTTACTCATTGAGAAAGTCCAACCGGATTTAATAAAATTTACATAACAATTTCTTTCTCTAGTTACCATTCCCAACACTTTTAATTAGGGTTTATGATGCTTATAAAAAAGGCATCCAACCAATACTACCTCATCCTGTTCCCCAAAGATAAACACATCATACAACATCCTATTCTCATTCTAAAACATAATACTTCAACAAATACTTAGCATGATCAACCTATCAATTTTATACCATCCATACGTCAACATCTTGACAATTGAAACTTGTTCAATCAATAAATGACTTCAACAGGTAGATATTATCTCCATAAGACAAAGTTCGTAAATTTGACTCTAAGACATACATTCATTAAGGATAAAATTCTACATCATCATTATTATCCATTGTTCATCCCATCACAACATGCACTCGACAATAATACCACAGTTTTACACTTTTCTCTATTGGATCAATGGTTTCCAACAATTAACAACACTACTAATTCATCCATATCATGAATTTGCGTTAGCATACAAACAACACATTGTTTAGTTACCCTTTCCATAAATTATAACAGATTGCCACTACTCAACATACTTCGACTATTTAAAATTGCTTAGTTAGTTAGACCATCCCATAGCTCTTAACAACATCATCAAACAACAAGTCCTATGTCTTCTCAAATGACAAATGTATTAGGATTTCAAGAACACAACTGCGTGCTTCCAAATACTAATGGTTTGCAACAACATAAATAGCACTCTAATCAACTTCCAAGTTAAGGTCACAAGCCATCATGATTAAATTTCCCTACTAACACGTTAATTTAAAACCTCTTTAAACAACCAACCAAGTTTCTATAACAATGTTAATGGTTTACATCATCTTAATGTTCTCACTACGCACCAGGCTTTAAAACTTTAAATATTATCGGGGGTCATAGGCACTTTTACAGCAAAGCAACATATTCCAAGCCTGTACATTAACACATTTAATCATTCCCACTATGGGGTACTCTACATCACTAGAGGTTCATTTAATCTTAAGCTAAAGGTAACAATTAAATTTAATTGATTCAACTCGCAAATTAACTAACGAGTACATCATTTCCGTAAATCACATTATTACATACTACATAACATGCTAAACAACAATTTTCACTTTTGACAAGTAATTTCAGTCAAACGAATACTTACTTTATTTGCAGCATTTTTCTTTTAATACTCAACCAAAACTCACAAAGAAGCTTGACTCTCAAAGTTGCAATTGGACATGACTCCAAAACACATTTCAATCTTAAAGACTCCCACAGGAGGGAACCAAGTAATCAAGTAAACCTTTACGGACAAAGGCACAAAACATAAATCGACACAACTTAACTTTTTGCACACGCTTCAATAACTTCTTTTAAACTCAGAGTAAGACACACAAGAACCAAAACTATACTTTTCTTTGCAAAGCAACCAACAAAACCGGTGTCAAAGCCAAAAGGCGACCAAAAGATTCACAACACAAAACTCTTCTTCTTTGTCTTCACCCAAAGAAGACAAAACCAAGAAACACCGAAGGGAAACTCCGCGAAAATCCAATTCCAAACAATTTTCTTTTGATTTGAATCAACCAGAGCCAAGAAAACCAATCGAAATCGACCGTTAGAACAGTAAAGAGCAACTGAAAGAATCCACCACAAACTCTTCTATTCGACTCCAGCCAACTATCCAGTCTACGATAGAAAGGATAAGCACTCTTCTCCCACAGGGGTTAATAGTTCTTCAGTGATGGCGCTAACCGGCCACACCGTCAAACCACACCCTTACTATGAACAAAAGGTGGTGACCGAAACCCTTCGGCACCACAACCCCACTTTATCACAACAACAAGAACAATTCAATCTTTTATCTCATAGACATAGCAACATGCATTATCAAATGAAGCATTCAACATCAAAGCTTAAATACAACATTTAAGCGTAAAGAAACGATACACATACCCTTTCCTACTATGCATCCATGTGTGTCAAATTTTAGATTAATTATTCCACTTTTGTAAGTTTTAATGTTGCTATCCTATGACAAAATTTTGGTTAAAACCTAAGCCATGTTTCTAAGTTATTCCACATCACATTTTAGTTGTACCCTATAGCACGACACTAAAAATACACATTCCAAGGACCTACAGCCCGCTCTGATACTAATCAGAATAACACCCCGGCATCTAGTATGCCCGAATGCTACCAAACATAGACTAAACAACATCTAAATACCACAAATTAAAGTAAATTACAGCAAAGGAGTAAATGCTAAAACCGAAAATTTCGACAATATCTCCTTTGTTTTTTTATGAATTGGAGCAATAGTAATAACATGGCAAGTTATATCATAGCATAAGACATCTAAAACAGCAATATCAATGAATAAAGCATCACTTATGTCTAAAATAAAGAATTCAACCATTCCACCAAATATAACAAACCAAACGATGAACTCAAGCCCATACACCAAGTTTCATGGCACTAATCATTATTATCATGACTCCCAATGATTAAACTGTATAATAATGTGAAGCTACGTGTAGAAGTGTAGCTAATGCCCTTTTCCCGCATGCCGGTTTCATGGTACCTAAAAACAACATAAATACAAGTGTGAGTTCATCACTCAGCAAGCATATTGAAATGGGTCATAAAGAATAAATCAAGGCCAACATCAATACATGTCTCCTGGAAGCATATACCGGTATTGCTGAGTGCACGTCGTACACAACTCATTATCATCATCATCATGTATGCAATCCAATGCAATGCACATGTCTCCTGGAAGCATATACCGGTATTGCTGAGTGCACACCCGTCGGCGTGCACCCTCTTCTCCCTTCCATCCCGTAGATGGAGGGTGCCAACTCCTCGCTTCCAATCACCACGGTGGATGGAATCACGAGGTAGGACTTACTCAGTGGCTCTCCGGATTAGTCATAACTTTCTCACCAACCTTACCGGACTAGTTATGACTTTCTCACCGACCGGGCCAGATCACATGCCATGTATGCGATTATACCATAAACATAACAACTTGCATCAAACTGAACTAAACATGGCATAGCATCATAATACTCCAATTTCATCGTAACATGGGCAAGCACTAATCATGGCAAGATATCACAACATGTAATCATGACAAGATAGCACATCATGAAAGCAATTTGCACCTAGTCACAATTAGCATCATACAATACGCTACCCATTACAATAAACTTGCCTTAACCTCGGGCGACGGATTGGCGAGAGGTTGAGGGCACTCCCGGGGTCACACCACCTGCACAAACATACCACACACTCAAAACGTGCCCCCAAAATAGTACGCAAAAGCTTGTCTACCCCGACTTCACAAACTACTCCCAAACCCGAAAAACAGAGAATCTGTCCCTCCGGGACAGCAGGATTCAATCTAGCATAACTTTTGTTCTAGGACTCCGAATCGATTAAATGAGTACATCATCGCGAATCTTAGGAAATTTCCTAGCTTTTTCTAAGTATTGGGAAAAGTTGATTCGGCCTCTAAAATTTTTTAATCTACAAAACACTACGTTCTATCCCAATTACATCGCAGATTTGAACACGCTCGGTAAAATGACCATAACTTTCAAACGGCTGGGCGGAATTAGACATTCTATATGTCCAATTAAAGGTATTGAAGTTACCTACAACTTTCTCAACAGGTGGACTACCAAAATCCGATTCTAAAATCACGAAAACTCAAACCCTAGGTCGGCTGCACAATCTGCCCTAAACAGAGAACGTGACAAACTCTAGTTTTCATCTAATCTACCCAATCACAGCACCACCACTTGATCTAAAAGTATCCAAATACCCTCTAGCACAGCACCTAGACCAACCCCAAGGATTCCCCTAGCCATACCTTTGCCCGACGAACGATGAACCGAGGAATCTCCCCCCGGTTCACGCGATCTCCTTCCTCGCTCCAAATCCACCGGATCTCCTCGTCGCGGAGCGCTCCAATGGTGAAAACAGCGGGTTGGTGAGGTGAGAGGCTCCCCTAGGGCAGCAAGGAAGGTGGAGAGGGGAGAGGAGAGGTGGAGGTGCAAGGGGGAGGCGCAAGGGGGTGGAGAGGTGGCGGCTAGGGTGGAGAGGTGGGGGTGGAGGCCCATGGGGAGGGTGGGGCGCATGGGGCAGCAGCCTTGCTGCCCTAATCCCCCTCCCACTTGGGCCAAAGGCCTCCCACCTCCGGCCCATGAGAATTCCCCAAGCCCACGAAGCTTCCCCAAGCCCAAAACTCCCCCCGGACGGCCCAATTTCCCTCCCGAAAGGCGCAAAACACGAATGAACCTCATACCGCAAAGTTTTAATCTTCCAATTTCACATTTTATAATGTCACGACAATCCGTAGTGTCACATTATCCTTTTGCTTGGGACGTTCTAAGTCCTTATGTTTGTACTCTGTGTTTCAAAGTTGAGTAAGATTCCGGCAAGTTTTGAATGTGAGTTATCTTTAGTGCCGTCGGTCTTCGAGCCTTAGCTCCTTGCTTCTGAGTGCTGGCTGGTGCAAATCGTAGGAGCTTCTAAGCGGGTTCTTAGACGTGAACCTTAGCTCCCTTCGATTTGGTTGTTTGCGAAGTGGCGTGTCTCGGATTCCGCCTGTTGAGCAAGTTGTAGATAATTTCAATACTTTTAATTGGACACCAAGAACGTCCAATTAACATACCACAGATACAAACCAATTATACATCCTTGAGCATAAATTTCGTATCCATGACTTAAGCTTATTTTCTTAGCAACAACGAAAGAACAATGTTGTTTAATGGAATTAAGCATTCCAAAACCTCCACAAATTACTTCAGGTTTAATCATTCCTTTACCCTCATTTCCCAACCTCGAAAGTTACCCAGATTTATCATTAATCACTCTAGGTCTAGGGGAGCTCTAAAACACATCATAACGAATACCTTGACCGACAGCATTCAACCAAACTAGCAACCAACCAAACCAGTCCAAAAAGGTTTAAAACACTAGCTTAGCATAAATACAACCATCTCTAGTGTTCCACTACGCTTTCCATTAAAGACTTCAAAATTCACTACTTACTCACTGAGAAAGTCCAACCGGATTTAACAAAATTTACATAACAATTTCTTTCTCTAGTTACCATTCCCAACTCTTATAATTAAAGTTTATGATGCTTATCAAAAAGACACCCAACCAAGACTACATTGACATGATCCCCACGGTTCACCATATCATAATACATCTTATTCTAAATTTGAAACATAGTACTTCAACAAATCTTTCAGCATGATCAACCAAAAATTTCATACCACCTATATGTCAACGTCTCGACAATCGAAATTTATTCAGTTAACAAACGACTTCAACATGTAAATATTATCTCTACAAGACAAAGTTCGTAATTATGATTCTAAGACATACATTCATTAAGGATAAAATTCTACATCATGTTAATTTGTCCATGGTTCACTCCATCACACATGTTACAATAACCTCCATCTTAACAATTGTTTCCAACTAGTAATCTACACAATTACCACCACTACTAAGTCATCAATATCAATAAATGAGCAAAATCATAAAAACAACTGCATTGTTTTTAATTACTCTATCCATATATCATAACAAATTGTCACTACACAACATACTCCAGCTATTAAAATAAATTTAATAAGTTAGACCAGCACAATGTTCTTACAACAACAACAAAACCTATATTTTCCCAATTGACATCGGTACTAGCATTATAGGAACACATATGCATACTTCCAAATATACTAATGGTTTGCAACAACATAAATAGCAACTCTAATCAACTTCCAAGTTAAGGTCGCAAGCCAGCATGATTAAATTTCTCTATTAACACGTTAAATTGGAACATCTTCAAACAACCAGCAAGGTTTCTTGTAACACCCCAGCATCTAGTACGCCTTAATGTTACCAAACATAGACTAAACAACATCTAAATACCACAAATACAGATAAATTATAGCAAAGGAGCAAATGCTGAAACCGAAAATTTCGGCAGCATCTCCTTTGTTTTTCCATGAATTGAAGCAACAGTAAAACTAAGGCAAGATATAGCATATTAACAGACATCTAAAACAGCAATATCAACTGATATAGCATCACATATGTCTAAAATAAGGAATGCAATCATTCCACAAGTTATAACGAATCAAACGATGAACTTAAGCTCAAAACCAAACCATACACCAAGTTTCATGGCACTATTCATTAATATCATGACTCCAAATGATTAAACTGTCTATAAGTGTGAAGCTACATGTAGAAGTGTTGCTAATGCCCTTTTCCCGCAAGCCGGTTTCATGGTACCTAAAAATAACATAAAACACAAGCGTGAGTTCATCACTCAGCAAGTATATTGCAATGATAGAAAAACAATAACAACTCACATACATACTCAATGCCATTCACATAACCTGAGAATCAACTCATGAACATCAGTTATGCTCTCATATAACATCATCATAAACATCTCAAATAAACATCTTCATATGCATCTCATAGAACGTCATAGTCATCTCATAAGCCACTTCATTTATGCAATGCAATGCAATGCCATGCACATATCTCTCTGAAGCACATACCGGTATTGCCGAGTGCACACCCGTCGGCGTGCACCCCCTTTCCCCTTCCATCCCGTAGATGGAGGGTGCCTACTCTTACTGACTCGCTCCCATGGACAACCGTGGATGGGACTACAAGGTAGGTCTTTTTTGTTCACTATGTATGAACACAGAGGCCCGCATCAGCATGGGACGCCTCTTCCATTATGAATGCACATATGACATAAACATGTAAAGATTGGCATAAACATTTAATACAACGAATTCATGATCAATATGAAATCATGTTCATCATGTCATAGGCAAACATCAATCGTGGCAAGTTAGTATATCATGTAATCACATTGCACCTAAGCAAGTCTAGCAATCCATACAACACACAACTCATTTCAATACACTTGCCTTAACCGTGGGCGACGTATTGGCGAGAGGATGAGGGCACTCCCGGGGTCACACCACCTGTACAAACATACCACACACTCAAAACGTGCCCCCAAAACAGTACACAAAAGCTCGTCTACCCCGACTTCACAAACTACTCCCAAAACCGAAAAATAGAGAATCTGTCCCGCCTAGACAGCAGACTTCAAACTATCATATCTTGAGTTCGAGGACTCCGAATCGATTAAACGAGTACATCATCACAAATCTTAGGAAATTTCCTAGATTTTTCTAAGTATTGGGAAAAACTGATTCGGCCTCTAAAATTGTTTAATCTATAAAACACTACGTTCTGTCTCAATTACGTCACCGATTTGAACACGTTTGGTAAAACGACCATAACTTTCAAACGGCTGGGCGGAATTGGACGTTCTTTATGTCCAATTAAAGGTATTGAAGTTACCTACAACTTTCTCAATAGGGGGCCGACCAAATTCTGATCTAAAATCGCGAAAACTCAAACCCTAGGTTGACTGCACAATCTACCAGAAACTGAGAATTAAGAAACATCTAGATTTCCTCCAATCTACCCAATCACATCACCACCCCTTGATCTTAAAGCACCAAATCAACCTCTAGAACAGTACCTAGACCATCCCCAAGGATCACCCAAACCATACCTCAGCCCGACGAACGACGAATGCCAAAATCCTTCCTCCCGGGTTCCCTGATCGTCTTCCTCGCGACGGAACCGCCGGATCTCCTTGTCGCGGGGCTTCCCGATGGAGAGATCAGTGGGATGCGAGGTGGGGAGCTCCTATAGGGCAGCAAGCTGGGTGGAGAGGGGAGGGGAGGGGTGGTGGCGCAATGGGGAAGAGGGAGGGGCGCATGGTGTCGGCGTATGAGCCAACAGACCCCTTCCGGCGAGGGGTATACTAAGTTCTAACCGGGGCTTTCATGGAGACTGCTCGGGAAAGAGAGAATCGGGAGCGAAGTACGCAAGGAGATTCTGGCGTTTTTTCAGGTTCGGGATCTCCTGAGAGTAATAACCCTACTCCTGTGTTCTTGTATTCTGGTGCGATTGGAGGGAGCTAGAAGATGAACAACCACCCAAAGCAGCTCAGACCAGCCCGTCCAGAACGGAGAGTCTAGCCTGAGAGAAAATGATCGAACCCTCTCTCCCATGCACCCCAACCCCCTTTTATACTCGGGCTGGCGGGGGCGCGTGGGAGGCTTACACAGTAAGCTATCTCATTACCCTGCTCTATAGAATTAAATGCCTCTGCAACACATTTAATGCCCTGGTGCAGACATATTCCCCCCCCCCGCCCTTGAGCGCCGCGCCTGCCGGCTTCGCCTACTCCACCGGGGTGGGGAAATGCACCCTGACGTCGCTCGTCATTATGGCGCGCGTTGGGAACACGCGCTGCCATACTGTAGCCTTCATTACCCCCATTTAATGCACACAACACACATTAAATGTCTTTGACCTCTCGGATGGCCGTGCGGGCCATTAAATGTCCTCGGGAACTGATCGCCAGCAGCATGACCTGACCGCCACCTTGCTGCTGGTGATCACTCAGCTGACCGCTAGAGGCGTGGCCTGGTCACCACCCTCCTGCTGGCGATCACTCGGCTGACCGCCAGAAGCGTGGCCTGGTCGCCACCCTCCTGCTGGCGATCACTCAGCTGGCCGCTAGAGGCGTGGCCTGGTCGCCACCCTCCCGCTGGCGATCACTCGGCTGACCGCCAGGGGCGTGGCCTGGTTGCCACCCTCCTGCTGGCAATCACTCCGCTGACCGCTAGGGGCATGGCCTGGATGCCACATGTCCGGCGGCGGCTGCTTTTACTAAAGTGCAGTGGGCATCCTGGTGTAAAATACACCGACAGTAGCCCTTGGACCCACCTTGGAGCGCTCTTTTTACCTTCTTTCGTCTCCTGGGTGTGTCCAGAAAAAGTGCCCACGAAACGCTGCTGCTTTTTAAATGCCACCGCCGTTTCCGGGCCCGAGGCGGATCGTGCGGCAGTCTTTACCTCGTAACCGGTGCGGGTCTGAGGGGCATGACCGCGCCTCTTCCGATTCTTCTGGGTTTCCCGCCAGCGAACCGCCACGCCGCTCAAATATCCCGCCTTTCCAACTGCCACGCCTCCTCGGGTTTCCCGCTGAGGCGCTCCTTTGTACGTATAAACGAAGGTGCTTCGGGGGGAGGCGGTCCGTTCCCTTCTCAGCTTTTTACCTGTTGCATGCTGCTTCTTCACCCTAGCTTCTTACGAACCACCTCTCTACCTCCGTTCCCTGCTCATTGCTCCTTGGCTCGTATGGCACCGCCAACACCCCTGTTTCCTCCCTCAACCATCGAGGAGGTCGACGCCGAGAGATGTTCCCAGTACGTCACCGGCAGCACTGTCCGTACTCGCGCCTGGCGAACTAGTCTTCTTTGGCTGGGCGATGCTCGCGGCCCTTATTCCGCCAATTTACGACTTCTACCTTGCTGTCCTCAACTTCTACTCTATCCACAACCTTCATCTTCCTCCTAACTCCATCGTTCTCCTCGCTGTCTTTGCCCACTTCTGCGAGATGTTCGTGGGAGTAGCCCCTAATCTCCCCCCTTCCGCTTCTTCTATTCCTTGCGCGCGGCCAAGGATCTTTCCACTGTGACCGGCTCCTGCCACTTCCGCCTTCGCGACGGCGCAATTTCCCGCTACATTCCGCTAGACCTCCGTTCCAACTGGAGAGCTTGGCGCAATGGGTGGCTCTACGTTGAAGACGACAGCGGCTTAGAGGTCCTGGAGATGCCGACTAGGCCAGCGGTCGGCATCCCCACCTGGGGAGCTCATGTCGACGAGACGCCCGAGCTCCAGGTGATGCTGGCCCGCGTGGACCAACTGCGAGCGGCGGGCCTGACGGGGGCCATGGTTCTTCGGGACTACATCTCCCGAAGAATCAATCCCCTGCGCCGTCGTGCTCGCCTCGCCTGGCAGTACACGGGCCCTGACGACATGACCCGGACAACTCCCGGAGGTAGGTTACTTTTCACTTTGCTCTCTTTGTTTTCTTCTTCTTTCTTTCAACTGCTACCAGACTGACGGCGCCTTCACTCCCTTTTCTTATTACTTTTAATTTTTTAGCCGCGGGGAATTTATCCCTTGCCAAGACTGACGCGTGGTAGGCGCAGCTGAGCGTCTTTGGCCATGTCCCGCCCTTTCCGGCGGGCGCACTCCCGCTCTACCAGGTGGAGCCCCGGGAGCGCGTGGCGATCACTCGTGCCATGCCCGTCATGGATGCCATGGGGCTGGTGTCCACGCCTCGCCAAACGGCGCTAACCATCCGGGGCCCTCCTCCAGCTGGCGCGGGGAGGGACAAGCGCCCTGCCGACGATGACGCCCCCGGCGACAGCCCCAGGCGGGTCCGCGCCGCTCTGGAGGGCGCGGCGACCACGACTGGAGCGGGTAGCTCTACGGCGTCCGCCGCTTCAACCTCGACCGGTGTCGCCTCGCCAGCAGCTCCGCCAGCTCCGGTCCCGTCTCCGCCGCCACCGGCGCAAGCCGATCCGCCCATGCGGCCGCCAAACGCAGGCGATCTGCCTCGCCGCCGCGCAGGTAGATCCGCCCAGCCGCCCGGCTCAGCAGGCGATCCGCCACGCCCGGCACCGATCCTTCCTCCGCCGCCGCCGGCGAGGGTCGCTCCGCCGGGGCCGGCGCGGCGCGGGGGAATAGCCCTTGTCCCGGGCACGCCCCGGTTCGGGAGGCCTTCTGCTGGGTACACACACAAAAAACACGTAGTAAACTTATCAAGTTCATGTAACCTTGAGAGACTTATCCCCTTCTTCTTTTTTCTCGAGGGCATCTTCTTCGAGGGCTTCCGTAGGGGTCGACCAGGGCACGATCACAGCCGCGGTCGCATCGGCTGCGGTGATCGAACACCAAGGCGGCCCTGGCGACCACCCAATGCCTGCCGCCACGTCTTACCGCCCGGTGGCGGGCTGGGCCTGCCGGCCACTTCGAAGGCCCTCGGTGCCCCAATCCCCTCGGTGGACGCGGACGCTCTGCTGGCCGCCCTTGGCGAGTTACACTCCAGCGTGAGCGACCGCCTCGCGGCGAGCAGGGAGAGGCTGAGGGAGGCTGTCACGGAGATCGCCCGCCTCTGGGCAGAGGTGCAGGACTGGCGCAGCCGGTCGGAGAGGCTGGAGCTGGACCTGCAGCGGGAGAGGGAGCAAGGTGCCCTCCGCGCCGAGGCGATCACCCAAGAGCGCGACGAGGAGAAGGGCGAGCGGCTCTGCGTGGAAGCCAAGGCCACCTCCATGCTGTGCCCGGCCTTCGACCGGATGGTGGCCAGCCTGGCACCACTGGGGTTGGAGCAGCCGAACCCGGTTGAGCAGACGACCCGGCACTATGCCTTCTGCATGGGCCGGATCGCCGACTTCCTCACCTTCCTGCCTGGCGCCCTAGCCACCCGGTCCAGCCAAGAAGGGCGGGCAGTCACGGCGGCCACGGCATCGTACGTGCTTGCCTGCTGCGCCAGCCGGGATCCTAACTTCGACCCCCTGGTCGTCATCCAGGGGGTGGAAGGAGAATGGGCCCGCGCAAAGGCGCAGGTCAGCAGCGCCGCCGAAAGGGTAGCCGATCAGCTTGAGATGGTCAATCCGGTGCTGGAAGCGATGGCCGAGGACGTGGCCCTCGAGCTGGACGTCGCCCCGGTGGAGGACCAGGAGGCAGCGGAGGCCGCGGCGGATGAAGACTGAGGGACTTTTTCTTTTGCCGTTGTTTTGCCTTCCCTTGTAGCGGACTACTGCAAGTTTAGGATATATATTTGTAAAAACGTGAACTTCCCTTTCGCATGCCTTACGCTTGGATGCCTGTTCGCGCTTCCACCATGCTAGTTCTGAGCAAACGAAAAAGGCAACGGCGCACGTTAGGGGTTAGTTGGAATGCAGGGTCCGGATCCCTCGTGTCGGAAAGTCGCGGCCTCAGGGTATTAGGGCCCTGTGAGATTAGTTACCCTCGCGGCCTCTTAGGGCCGAACACTCTGTGAAGTGGGGCAGGGCAGTAGGCCTTCGATAATGGTGTTTGAGTCGCCAGTTCTCACGGGGACACCCTGAGCGTGATGACCGTGCCAAACCAACCAACCGATCACCTATCCCTGCACGCCATGCTCACCCAGTGAGCCAACTTTTGCCGTCGAGCACTCGGAGGGCCTTAATGTACTGAGGGTGAGCGCGCGGTCACGGCCCAATGGGGCGCAAACCAAAAACGGGAACGAAAGTGACAACTGCTTTAAATGAAGACTACACATTGGACAAACCAGAGACTTCCCGCGACCAGACTGCGGAGAGGAGGATTCAACGTAGCTAGTCAAAGGGTGTAACTCTGTACTTACAGCCTTTTTAGGGATAGAACTTGCGCAAAAGTTCTATGTTCTGGGAGTTCACCAACTCCTCTCCGTCCTTAGTGGCCAGCTGGACCGCCCCGGGACGAGAGACTGAGACCACCTGAAAGGGGCCCTCCCACTGGGGAGACAGTTTATGCAACCCGGCATGCATCTGAATTCTGCGCAAAACCAGGTCGCCCACTGCCAGTGTCCTCTCGTTGACCCGGGCGGCGTGGTACCGCCTGAGACTCTGTTGGTATTGGGCGGCGCGCACAGCTGCGCGATCTCGCACTTCTTCCAGGAGGTTGACATCTTCTCGACGCTGTTCTTCCTGGGCTTCCTCGGTGAACGCTGCCACTCGCGGTGACCCTAAGGCCAACTCTGATGGTAGAACTGCCTCTGCGCCGTAGACCAGGAAGAAGGGAGTCTCTCCCGTGGCCCGGCTGGGAGTGGTACGAAGCGACCACAGTACTGTATGGAGCTCTTCGGTCCAACGGGCTCCACGCTTGTGGAGTCGATCAAACGCTGCGGTTTTGAGGCCCTTCAGCACCATCGCATTGGCCCGCTCAACTTGGCCATTGCTTCTTGGGTGAGCCACCGAGGCAAAGAAACTTTGGTGCCCATCTCTTCACATAATCCCAAGAAAGCGGTGCTGGCGAACTGCGGGCCATTGTCGGTGATGATGCGGTTGGCAACCCCAAAGTGGGCGAAGATACCTTGTATGAACTTGATCGCAGCGGCGGCAGTGATCGTTCTTACCGCTTCGGCTTCCACCCACTTAGTAAACTTGTCGACGGCGACAAACAGATGGGTGTAGCCCCCTGTGGCCCGTGGGAACGGGCCCAGGATATCCAGCCCCCAGACCGCGAAGGGCCACAAGAGCGCGATGGTTTGCAGAGCTTGGGCTGGTCGGTGGATTTGCTTGGCGTGGAACTGGCATGCCTCGCACTTCCTCACTAGCTCGCAAGAATCCTGGAGGGTGGTTGGCCAATAGAACCCTTGGTGGAAAGCTTTCCCGACCATCGTTCGACTTGAAACATGGCTCCCGCACACGCCTCCATGGATATCAGAGAGCAAATTGCTCCCCTCTTCCCGAGTGATGCACTTCAGAAGAATTCCGTTTTTACCCCGGCGGTAAAGGTCCCCGCCCACCAGGGTATAGCACTTGGCCTTTCGTGCTATCTTCTCTGCTGACGCATCATCGTCGGGGCACACTTGATCCCGCAGGTAGGCCGGGATCGGGTCCATCCATTTGCCTTCCCAGTCAAGTGTGGCGACCACGGGGTGGCCGCCCGGGTACTCCGCCTGGCCGGGCGTTTCCACCGGTACTACTTCCCCTCCTGGAGCGAGGGCTGGAGCAGCATCACCATCGTCCCCACCGGAGATGGGGGCTGCGATGGACGGTCGCAGAAGCCTTTCTTCAAAGACTCCGACTGTAACGGGAGATCTTGTCGAAGCGAGCTGAGCGAGCTCGTCCACCAAGTAGTTATCGCGCCGGGGGATATGGGTATACCCTAGCCCATCGAAATGTCGCTCCATCTTTCTAACCTCCGCCAAGTACTCGGCCATGACAGGATCAGAGCAGGAGAACTCCTTTCTTGCCTGGTTGACGACTAGCAAAGAGTCGCCCTTGACTTGCAAACGCCGGACTCCGATGGCCGTGGCGGCACGAAGTCCTGCCAGCAAGCCTTCGTACTCAGCAACGTTGTTGGTGGCTTTGAAGTCCAGGATGACCACGTACTTGAGGAGGTCCCCAGTTGGAGAAACCAAGAGGACCCCAGCCCCAGCGCCCTCGTACCTGAAGGAGCCATCGAAGTAGAGTGTCCAGGGGGAGGGCGCGGGGGTTTCTTCGACTTCTGGCTCGGCAGGAGTCCACTCGACAACGAACTCCACCAGCCTTTGACTTTTTATCGCTGTGCGGGGGGCAAACTTAAGACCGAACTCCCCCAGCTTTACAGACCACTTGGCGATGCAGCCTTCGGCTTCGCGGTTGTGGAGAATCTCGCGCAAGGGATAAGCGAACACCACCGTGATCTCTCTTCCTTGGAAATAATGCCGTAGCTTCCTGGACGCCACCAGTACAGCATACACCATCTTCTGAGCCTGCGGGTATCTAATCTTGGCGTCGTGCAGTACCTTGCTGACGTAGTAAACTGGCTGCTGGACCCCTTCACGCTCCTCCACCAGTGCCGCGCTCACAACCGCCGGGCTGGCCGCTACGTACAGCAGTAGCGGCTCGCCCGGCTCGGGGGCGACCAGCACCGGGGGGAGGAGAGGTATTGCTTCAGTTCTTCGAATGCTTGCTGCGCCTCCGCAGTCCACTCGAAGGAGTTAGTCTTCTTCAGCAGCTTGAAGAAGGGGAGACTCTTTTCTCCTAGCCTGGCGATAAACCGGCCGAGAGAGGCCAGTCGACCAGCCAAGCACTTGACTTGCTTGAGCCTTATGGGTGGTTGCATGTGCTCGATGGCCGTGATTTTTTCCGGGTTGACCTCTATCTCGCGGTGGGAAACAAGGAACCCGAGCAGCTTTCCGGATGACACACCAAACACACATTTCTTGGGATTCAACTTCAGACAATACTGCCGGAGGTGGGAGAAAGTCTCTTCCAAATCTTCAACGAGCCCAACAGATTTTTTCGTCTTCACTACCAGATCATCAACATACACTTTGAGATTTCTCCCAATCTGCGATCGGAATGCAGCATGCATGGCGCGCTGGTAGGTTGAGCCTGCATTCTTCAACCCAAAAGGCATGCGGACATAGCAGTATATGCCCAGGGGGTCATAAAAGCGGTCTTTTCTTTGTCTTCTTGCGCCATGCTGATCTGGTGGTAGCCGGAGTAGGCGTCTAAGAAGCACAAGGTCTCGCACCCTGCGGTGGAGTCGACGACAAGGTCTATCCGCGGCAGGGGATACTGATCCTTGGGGCAGGCTTTGTTGAGGTCGGTGAAGTCGACACACATCCGCCACGTTCCGTTCAACTTCTTGATGAGCACAGGGTTGGCCAGCCACTCAGAATAGGCGGCCTCCCGCACAATCTTTGCCTGCAGCAGCTTTTCTACCTCAACCCGAATGGCATCTTGCCGCTCTGGTGCCTGCCTCCGGACTTTCTGCCGGACTGGGTGCACTCCAGGGAGCGTTGCCAATCGGTGCTCGATCACCTCCCTGGGGACCCCGGTCATTTCTGATGGTTCCTAGGCGAACACATCCAGGTTAGACCGGAGGAAGGTGACAAGCGCGTCTTCCTATTTGGTGCTGAGGTTGGCACCGATTTTCACGACCTTCCCAGAGCCGTCCTCGCCCACGGGGGCCGCCTTCACCTCACCCGAGGAACCGGGTGAAGCGCGGGCCTTGACCGGGGGGAGCTCCGGATAGTCTTCCTCACCTCGAGCCGTGCAGGTGGTGCCGGCCAGGTCCTGCACTTGCTTACTGAGGCGCAGGGCTTCTAGCCGGTCCACCTTCATGGTGATCGGACCCCTAGGCCCGGGGATCTTCATTATCATGTAGGCATAATGCGTGGCCGCCATGAACTTGACCAGGGCTGGCCGGCCAAGCAACGCATTGTAGGGGAGGTCTAAGTCCGCGATCTCGAAGTTGATCTTTTCCGTCCGGAAGTTCTCCACACTTCCGAACGTGACATGCAACCGGACCTAACCCAAGGGTGTCAAACCCACTCCAGGGGCAACTCCGTACAACAGAGGGGCCGGGCGCATGTGAGGACCCCCCCTTCCTATACCGTACTATACGCTGTCTACTGTAGCGTATAACACCGTATAGCAACAGGAAGCCTCGACACCGAAAATCTGAATCTAAAAAAATTCGATCGACGGGATCGAACCCTTAGCTTCGGACCCGGTGCCTATACGCATCTGATACTGGATTCCTGGATCAGCAGCCCAGTATCGCGTACCCACAACCCGAGTATCAATGCACGAAGAGATAAACTAAGGTAATTTACATAACTGGGTGTAAATCTTGAACAAGTGCATTACAGAAACCAAAAGAAGTAAAGCGACAGCGGAAACAAAAGAAAGACAACCAAGCAGTGGCCCGACCACCCCACAAAGCTCTTGATCGAGGGAGGAACTCTGGCCGCAACACTCGCGAGAAAAGGGGCTCGCCATCATCCTGACATCATCATTACCTTCCTCACGAGGAAAAAGGGGTTAGCGACAACGATGAGTACACGTATGTACTCGCAAGACTTTAGTGTATGCAATTATAATTAACATGCAGGTGTCTGATTGGAATGGCTACTATACTAAGTCTATTGCGGCGCAGGATTTGAAACAGTTCATCGAAATGTAATACATACTTTGAAAGACAGCAGTTTGAATAAAACATATTTACAGTATATGTAACAACTGAGCTCCACAGCTGCCACCATCCATGGTCGCAGCTGGGATACGAATCGACATCCATACATATTCATAAATCCTCCAAGTATCATATCCACATATCCACAAATCCATCAAGTACCGTACTCAACCACATACTTTATATCGACTCCGAGATAACTTTTCATTTTCAAAACCAAACCAAATTTCTATACTTGATATGATTAAAGAAGATTTGCTCGTAACCGTGAGCACGGCTAATCGATTAGAATTATTTGATACTCTGCAGAGTTTGCGCACTTTACCCAAACACAACTCAGACTTGTATCCTCTGTCATCCAGGGTACACGCGATACGAGGTATCCGATATACAAGAATGATCTATCCTTTCCCATCGTTGAGGTTATAGCCACACCCCAAAGACCGGTGACGGTAAAACCCACTGCTATGGCGATAAGAGGCCAACCACCACTCAGGCGGCCACGGAATACCCATCGTGACGACGGCGAATTGTTTGCCGCGGCATTATCCCATAGCAAGGCGTACACCGTTGTATCAACAAACATGAACTGGAGCGATTCCCCGCTGCAAAAGTACAAGCGCACTCACGAAGGTGCATACGGTGGGTCGTGAGGACACACACACCGCGCTTGACTGCTCAACACGAGAGGAAAAGGTCCACACTTCGGCCTACCAACAGGCATGGCTATCCCCTCACACTTCAAGTACTAGAATAGGCTGCCCCATCCCAGCGTTGCGCGGTTGCACGGTGTTCATTCAAAAACCGTCACAAGTTCGGTCCTTATATTTTTGCCTAATGACTCAAGCGGGGAACTCCACTTAACTCGCCAACCAATCGCCATCATGTTTAACTAGCACATATTATACCTCCCGCCAAGTCTAATTACCAACTAGACACTGCACATTTTTATCAAATTACCTTTACAAGTCACATTTCCAAAACATTTCCAAAACCAGTTACATCTATCATAAGTTTTGAGCATTTGGTAATTGACTGACTTTGCTCACTTCTATTGCAGTGTCTAAGCATATGCATTTACTAAGTCGTTTATACCCAAGTGACATTTTATTAATTGTCCAACCCTACTAAGGCTATCAATGAACTCTGGGAATTTGATTGAGGAAAAACCACCAAATCAGGGTATATCTACCATTCCCACAAACTAGCACTTTACTGAATATAAACAATGCGTATAGTTTGAGTAATCAAAGTAAACATCGTGAAATATAGGTTTCAAGATGGTCAAAGGAGGTGCTTGCCTTGTTGTTGCACTTCGGTGATGTCCGGGATGATGTTCGGGTCGTTCGAGGCGAAGCCCGACTCGCTAGCCTCTAATCGGTCAAAGCAACAAAAACGACAGAAGAAACACAATCTTAGCAAAAGAAAGATTTAAATGCACAATGAAATGCACGCCATGCGAAAGAAACAACAAAAATACCGCAACTTGCAAAACCCTCAACCGAACAGACCAGGGGAACCCGGACAGTCCGGGTATTTTATCCGGACAGTCCGGCTAACCCGGACATTCCGGACCGTGTGCCCGGATACTCCGGCCTAGGGCGGACACTCCGGGCTTTTAGTTCGACACTCGGACCTGGCGAGTTTTACCCAAATGACTCGACGGATCGAGGTGCCGCCAAGCTCCACGGCACCGCGGGACCCGATCTACGACATTCCTACACGCGGCAAAACCAAGGGAACTTCGAGCTAGTTAGACCTCGAGAAAACGACACCCTACCACAAAAACCACAAGCCCACTCTAATCGACCCATGGATCGGCACTACCACTACCCGATCTACCCCACTAGTACCCACATTCCTCAATCCAAGCCCCAAACCAATCCCTAGAACCACTACACCCAAAACCCTAGAGCTCAAGATCCAACTCCAAACTTCAAGTCTAAACCTAAGCTCTAACTCCCACCATTGATGACCCTAGAACCCAAGGATCCCATGAATCAACCCTCGAGTGAGAGACCTACCTCCAAGGAAGATGGAGGAGAAGCAACGTCGGGTGGAGGAAGGGGGATGCCGGCGTGAGGACGAGCTAGAGGACGCTGGGGAGGAGCCACGGAGGTCGCCGGCCGGTGGGGCTCGCCGGAGTGGAGCTAGGAGGTGGTGGAGACGCACGGGAGGGGTGGGAGAAGGACCAAGTGAGGTGGGGTGAATGGGGGGACCACGAAATGGGACTTTTATACAAAACCTCGCAAATACCGGACACTCAGGCCTCTAACCCGGAGACTCCGGGTTGGGGTCTTCGGTGACACTAACCCGGACACTCCGGACATTTGGTCCGGACTCTCCGGGTTGGGGTGTTCTGTCGGATAACCGGATACTCCGGACTTTTATCCGGACATTCCGGGTTGGATCCGGACACTCCGGATGTGGATCCGGATACTCCGGATGTCCCAGAAATTTTGAACTTAGGGCCGTGACACCTACCTCACTAGAACTCCGACAAACCGAAGACCTAGCGAGAGCATGCTCGATTTTGAAGATGGCTAAAAGCTAGGTCAACAGTAGAGTTAAACGGACCTAACGATGACCTGAGTCTAAATTCTAAAGCACACGTGCCATGCAATGCTCCGAACACATGGCTTTTGGGTCAATTAAACACTTTTCCAACTCAATCTTGCAACTAATTAAGTCGGGCGGTTAAACGTGACCACGATCAAAGTTCACGAGTTCCGATTAAATAGATCCCTAACTCCTTTTGAAGATTTTTAAGTTCCCTGGTAAACTAGGTAATTTGTACTTCAAAAGGACAGAGGAGTGAGTACTTGGATCAAAGGCTAAGACATTATGGCAAGAGCTCGAAAACTCAATTCAATCACCGAAATCACTCGTCGGCGATTAAATGGGAAATTGATTTTGGGCGAAGTTAATTAAGCTGAAGGGTTATTTTTTTTGATCCCATTTAAGTATATACAGCTCAAATTGCAGAAGTACACAAGGACAGTGTATTATTGAACAGTGTTTGAGTACAATTGTACAGCGACTCAAATATAGAAATACTCAGGATATTACAGCGCAGCTCCTCGTAAGGGATCTGGAGCGCCTTGAACGCCCCTACGGACATGAGGTTGATGGAGCTCCCTCCATCGACAAGCATCCGCCCGAGTTTCGCATTCCGGACTGTGGGGAAACCACGATCGGGAGATGGCCCGGACCGGCGGTGCTCTCCGGGTGGTCGGCCTTGCTGAAAGTGATCGGCTCCTCCGACCATTTCAGCAGCCTGCTCGCCCCGGGATTTGGCACGGTGGCGCATACCTCTCTTACCTCTCGCTTGTACTGCAAGTTTGAAGAGTAGGTGGCGGAGCCACCATGGATGAAGGCCACCGTATGCTCCGCTTGCTGAAATGCTAGCGAAGCGGGGTCCTCGTCCGCGTCACCGTGGTCGTCTTCACGATGCTTCTTCGGCCGCTGCTCCACCAGCTTGGACACGACTTGGCAATCCGCCAAGTCATGTCCATTGGTCCTGTGGATGGGGCAGTAGGGCCTGCCTCCGTCGTCTTCTTGGCGGGGGACCGACGATCCCCGTGATCACCTCGCGGGCCCCGACGATCACCCCTTCTGTCTCGGCGGTCGCGCTTCTGGGGCTTGTCCTCCGGTTCGGTGGCGAGGACCTCCCCGGCACCGACCTCCTTGTGCTTCTTCTTCTTCTTGTGGTCGGAAGCTTTCGAGGTCCCCGCCTCGTCATGATCGGACGGCCCCGCTAGGCGCTCCCGGGCCTCCGCTGCCCGGGCGCACTTATGCGCCTGGGAGAACAGCTCAGAGGTAGTGGAAATGGTGCGGGTAGCCATCTTCTCCCGCATATTTTGATCCCGGACTCCCCTCCGAAAGGCGATAATCACCGATTGCTCGGAGATCCGGGGGATCGTGTTCCGGCAGTGGCTGAACCACCGAATGAACTCCCTCAGGGACTCCCCCTTCGTCTTCTCCAGGGCGTGAAGGTCATCCTCCACGCCTAGTTGAGCGTAAGAGCCCTGAAAGTTGGCGACGAAGATGTCGCACAATTCCTCCCACGAGTGCACGGAGCCTCGAGGGAGGTTCAACAGCTAGGAATGGGCGGAGCCCGTCAGCGATGTCGGGAGGTAGTTGGCCATGACCTTCTCAGACCCTCCCGCGGCGCGCACCACCGTTTAATGCGCACAACACGCATTAAATGCCTTTGACCTCTCGGATGGCCGCGTGGGCCATTAAATGTCCTCGGGAACTGATCGCCAGCAGCATGGCCCGACCGCCACCTTGCTGCTGGCGATCACTCAGTTGACCGCCAGAGGCGTGGCCTGGTCGCCACCCTCCTGTTGGCGATCACTCGGCTGACCGCCAGAGGCGTGGCCTGGTCACCACCCTCCTGCTGGCGATCGCTCGGCTAACCGCCAGAGGCGTGGCCTGGTCGCCACCCTCCCGCTGGCGATCACTCAGCTGACCGCCAGGGGCGTGGCTTGGTCGCCACCCTCCTGCTGGCGATCACTCCGCTGACCACCAGGGGCGTGGCCTGGATGCCACGTGTCCGGCGGTGGCTGCTTTTACTAAAGTGCAGTGGGCACCCTGGTGTAGAATACACCGACACATGGGAGTGGCGCAAGGAAGGGGAGGAGGGGGCGGCGGCTATGGGAGGGGGAGGAGGAGGTCGGGCGCATGGGGAGGTCTTGGGGGCGCCCTAGGGCAGGGTGGCTACCCCCTCCTCCCCACATGGGCCAAGAAGCCTCCACCTCAGGCCCAAAAAGATCCCCCAAGGCCCAAGTTTCCCCGGAAAGGCCCAAACAATAGAAAACGGCCCGGAAAAGCTGTAACACCCCGGCATCTAATATGCCCGAATACTACCAAACATACACTATACAACATCAAAATACCACAAATAAAGATAAATTACAGCAAAGGTGTAAAGGCTAAAACCGAAAATTTCGGCAGCATGTCCTTTGTTTTGACATGGATTGGAGCAATAATAATAACATGGCAAGTTATATCATAGCATAAGACATATAAAACAACAATATCAATGAATAAAGCATCACCTATGTCTAAAATAAGGAATTCAACCATTCCACCAAATTTAACAAATCAAACGATGCACTTAAGCCCATACACCAAGTTTCATGGCAGTACTCATTGATATCATGACTCCAAATGATTAAACTGTATATAACTGTGAAGCTACGTGTAGAAGTGTAGCTAATGCCCTTTCCCGCATGCCGATTTCATTGTACCTAAAAATAACATAAACACAAGCATGAGTTCATCACTCAGCAAGTATATTGAAATAGACCATAAAGAACAATTCAATGTTAACATCACTACATACCATGCTCAACATCATGAACAAGCCATAATTTCATATACAGCATCATACTCATGTCTCAATGTCATTGTACTCATGTCATCATCAATTTCAAACACAACATCATATCCATGTCTCAATGTCATTGTACTCATCTCATCATCATCATATATGCAATGCAAATGCTCATATCTCCAAGAAGCATATACCGGTATTGCCGAGTGCACACCCGTCGGCGTGCACCCCCTTCCCCTTCCATCCCGTAGATGGAGGGTTCCTACTCTTACTGACTCGCTCCCATGCACACACGTGGATGGGACTACGAGGTAGGTCTTTCTTGTTCACTACGTGTGAACACAGAGGCCCGCATCAGCATGGGACGCCTCTTCCATTATGAATTCACATATGACATAAACATGTAAATATTGGCATAAACATTAAATACCACACAATCATAATCAATATGAAATCATGTTCATCATGTCATAGGAAAACATCATTCTTAGCATCATATCATAAAGCAAGTTGTATCCAATCAAGTTTAGCAATAATCTAAACGATACCCATTCCAATACACTTGCCTTAACCTCGGGCGACGGATTGGCGAGAGGATGAGGGCACTCCCGGGGTCACACCACCTGCACATACAAACCACACACTGAAAATGTGCCCCCAGAACAGTATGCAAACACTCTTCTATCCCGACATCGCAAACTACTGCAAAACCCAAAAATAGAGGTTCTGTCCCGTCGGGACAGCAGACTTCCAATGAGCATAACTTAAGTTCTAAAACTTCAAATTGATTAAACGAGTACGTCCTCGCGTAGCTTAGGAAATTTCCTAAATTTTTCTAAGTATATGGAAAAACTGATTCGGCCTCTAAATTTGTTTAATCTACAGAAAACCGCGATCTGTTCCAATCTCATCACAGTTTTGAATGCGCTCAGTAAAACGAGCATAACTTTCAAACAGCTGATCGGAATTAAGCATTCTTTATGTCCAATTAAAGGTTTTTCAATTACCTACAACTTCTTCAACAGGCAGACGACCAAATTCCGAATCTAAATTGGCGAAAACTCAAACCCTAGGTCCACTGCACAATCTGCCCGAAGCAAAGAACGTGGCAAACTCTAGATTCCATCTAATCTACCCAATTATAGCACCACCAATTGATCTAAAAACATGATATCAACCCTTAGAACAGTACCTAGACCAACCCCATGGATTCCCGTGGCCATACCTTCGCCCGACGAACGAAGAACCAACGGATCTCCTCTCGGTTCGCGCGATCTCCTTCCTCGCTCCAAATCCACCGGATCTCCTCGTCGCGGAGCGCTCCAATGGACGGATCTGCGGGGTGGTGAGGTGGAGAACTCTCCTAGGGGCAGCAAGGGGGTGGGGAGGAGGTGGAGGGGGTGGTGGCGCAAGGGAAGGGGAGGTGGAGGAGGAGGCGCATGGGTTGTGGGGGGTGGCGGCTAGGGTTTGAAGTGGATGGGGTGGGGCACCCAAGTGGGGAGGGGCTGGGGCATGGGGTGTGGGCAGCAGCCCTTGCTGCCCAAAAGTTCCACCAAACGGCCCAAAACTTCCCCCACCTTCGGCCCACTTCATCCCCTAAGGCCCAAATACCTCCCGCTAGGCCCAAACTCCCCCGGAAGCCCAAAAACGCGAGTAAACCTCAAGCCGTAAGGTTTTATTCTCTAATTTCACATTTTATAATGTCACACCATACCGTAGTGTCACAAAAGCGCTATAAAGTCGTACCGAAACGCCGAAATATATGATGTCACATTTTATAATATTACACTCTCTATTCTCACATCCTAGGATGTCACATTTCTTTAACAATATCAGTAGTTTACATCATCTTAATGTCCTAATTATGCATCAGGGTATAAAACTTTAAACATGATCGGGGGTCATAGGCACTTTTAAAGCAAATCAACATATTCTAAGCCTATACATTAACACATTTAATCATTCTCACTATAGAGTAGACTACAACACTAGTAGTCTATTTATCCTCAAGCTAAAGATACAATCACATTGAATCGATTCATCTCACAGATTAACTTAGCAATACGTCATTCTGTAAACCACATTGTTACATACTACATAGTACGAACAAAAAAACTTTTCTAAACACCTTCATAGGTCACCTACTCTTGACGAACAGGATGCAACCCAACTTTAAAGATAACTACAGCTCAAGAACGTGAACGAACACCGATAAACAACTTCTCCTTTCCAGGCAAAGAAGAAAACAAAACTGCAACAGAAATGCAGGAGAGCTCAACTCTGATAGCCAAAACTATTCAAGAAATCTCAAGATCTACAATTTCCAAGAAGGAAGATGGAGGCACCAGGAAAAAACCAAATGTTCCACCAAATCTTTTTCCGATAAAGATTCAAACTTAACGCCACCCAACTTAAGGTCTGCACACGGAGAAACTTCAACACTTTCTTAGATAGGGAGAACAACAACCACAAATGTTTCCTCCCCAAGACAGTCCACCATTACCAACAAAACTGGGTGTCAAAACAAAGATTGCGACCAAAAGACACGCAACACACAACTCTTCTTCTTCGTCTTCAACCAAGGAAGACAAAACCACAAAGCGCCTACGGAACAATCCGCGAGAATCCAATACCCACACACTTTTCTTTTGATTTCAATCAACTAAAACCAAGAAAACCAACCACACCGATCATCAAAACGGTAAAAGAAATCCAAAAAGATCCACTATCAACTTTTCTAATCAACTCCAACCAACTACCCGGTCTACGATAGAAAGGATAAGCACTCCCCCTACGGGAGGTTAATAGTCTTTTGGTGATGGCTCTCACCGGCCACACCAATACTCCACATAACATTACTACAAACAATAGAAGGTGACTGGAAACCTCCGGCACCACAACATCACTACATCAAACATATAGCATCTCAATCAATACTTTCATAAATATAACATCATACATCATCAAAATGCAGCATTTAACATCAAAACTTAAATACAATATTTAAGCGGATAGCATCGATACCCATGCCCTTCCTACTGTGCATCACAGTGTGTCAAGTTTTAAATTAGTTAACCAAGTTGTAACACCCCGGCATCTAGCATGCCTGAATGCTACCAAACATAGGCTAAACAACATCTAAATTCCATAAATTAAGATAAATTACAGCAAAGGAGTAAATGCTAGAACCGAAAATTTCAGCAGCATCTCCTTTGTTTTTCCATGAATTGAAGCAACAACAATATGATCACAGGATATAGTATAAAGAATGACATCTAAATCATCAATAATAAGGGTTCTAGCAGCAGTATAAGCCTAGAATAAAGATTCCAACCATCTCATGAGCCAAACGAGGTAAATGAAGAAACCAAGCACACAAATTAACCATCACAATTAAAGGAAGGAACATGTCATTGTTTATAAGTGTGATGCTAAGTGATGACGTGTGACTAGCTCCCTTTCCCGCATGCCGGTTTCATGGTACCTAAGAAAAACAACATAAACACAAGCGTGAGTTCATCACTCAGCACGTATATTGCAATGGAACAAAAAAAATACATTCTAATACCTTCATCACCACTTTTCACATACGACATCATACACATCTCATATTCATAGCGTAAGCATATCATTGACATCATCATATATCATCATCATATAACATCCTCATATAATGCAATGCAATGCGATGCACATATCTCCTCGAAACTCATACTGGTATGGTTGAGTACACACCCGTCGGTATGCACCCTCTCCCCCCTTCCATCCCGAAGATGGAGGGTGCCTACTCTTCGCTTCCATAGTACACCGCGGTGGATGGAATCACGATGTAGGACTTCCGCATTGGCTCTTCGGAATAGTCATAACTTTCTCACCGACCTTCCCCGGACTAGTTATGACATTCTCACCGCCCGGGCCATGTATGCAATCATGCCAACATCATAAATAACTTGTACATTAACACATGGCATCAAAACATAATAAGCATATTCATCATATCAATGGCAATCATTAAAGCATGGCATGTGAACATATCATATATTCAATTTCAATCTCAACCAATCTAGCAAACTACAATCCGCTACCCATTCCAATACACTTGCCTCAACCACGGGCGACGGATTGGCGAGAAGTAGAAGGCACTCCCGGGGTCACACCACCTGCACATAGGTACAACACACTCACAATCATGTCCACAAAATAGTACGCAAACCCTCTTCTACCCCGACATCGCAAACTACTCGCAAAACCCAAAAACAGAGGTTCTGTCCCGTCGGAACAGCAGCCTTCCAAAAGGCATAACTCGGGTTCTAAGACTCCAAATCAATTAAACGAGTACATCCTCGCGTAGCTTAGGAAATTTCCTAACTTTTTCTAAGTATACGGAAAGACTGATTCAGACTCTAAAGTGGTTTAATCTACAGAATACCGTGATCTGTTCCAATCACGTCACAATTTTTAACACGTTTGGTAAAACGAGCATAACTTTCAAACGGCTGGGCGGATTTGGACGTTCTTTATACCCACAGAAAGGTATTGAAGTTACCTACAACTGCTTCAAAAGGCGGACGACCAAAATCCGATTCTAAATTGGCGAAAACCCAAACCCTAGGTCGACTGCTCATGCTGCCCGAAACAGAGAACGTGGCAAACTCAATATTCCATCTAATCTACCCAACTACAGCACCACCAAATGATCTAAAAAACATGATAATAACCCTTAGAACAGTACCTAGACCAACCCCAAGGATTCCCATGGCCATACCTTCGCCCGACGCACGAAAACCCAACGGATCTCCTCCCGGTTCGCGCGATCTCCTTCCTCGCTCCAAATCCACCGGATCTCCTCGTTGCGGAGCGCTCCAATGGATGGATCTGCGGGGTGTTGAGGTGGAGAACTCCCCTAGGGGCAGCAAGGGAGGTGGAGAGGTGGTGGAGGGGTGGTGGCGCAATGGGGAGGGGTGGTGGAGGGGGGCGGCTAGGAGGAGGGATTGGGGGGCGGCTAGGGCACACAAGGGGGTGGGTTGCACAAGGGAGGGTGGGGCGCAAGCAAGGGCAGGGGGATGCCCTTTTACCAGCCCAAACAGGTCTCCTACTCCCACATGGATTCAAACTCCTCCCCACCAAGGCCCACGACCCTTTCCCCTAGGCCCAAACTCCCCCGGAAAGGCCCAAACTCCCGGAAACGGCCTGGAAACGCAAATAAACCTCATACCGTATGGTTTCAACCTCAAATTCCATATTTCATAATGTTTTTGCCCTCAACATTCACCTTTTAATGTTACGACACTCCGTGGTGTCACACAAGCTATTTTAGATTTTAAGGTTATTGCCCTAAGGCCAAATTTTAATAAGTAAACCTATGCCATGTTTCTACTTTTCCAAGTCAATATTTTAGTTTACTCTAGAGTAAATTACTCCAGCTGTAACACCCCGGCATCTAGTATGCTTGAATGTTACCAAACATAGACTAAACAACATCTAAATACCACAAATAAAGATAAATTACAGCAAAGGTGCAAATGCTAAAACCAAAAAATTCGGCAGCATCTCCTTTGTTTTTCCATGATTCAAAGCAACAACAAAGTATCACAAGTTATATCATAATGGAAAACATCTAAAACAACAATAACAGGTAACATAGCAACAATATAAGTCTAGGATAAAGCATTCAACCACTTCATGAGCTAAACGAATCAAATAATAAGACCGAGCACACAGTTAAGCAATTCTCCAAGTTTCATGGCATTACTTTAATTATCATGACTCCAAATGATAACACTGTCTAATTTGTGTGGAGCTACGTGTAGATGTGTAGCTAAACCCTTTTTTCCCGCATGCTGGTTTCATGGTACCTAAGGAAAACAACATAAACACAAGCGTGAGTTCATCACTCAGCAAGTATATTGCAATGGAACAAGAAAAACACATTCCAATACCTTCATCACTACTTTTCATATTCAACATCATAAACATCTCATATTCACAGTGTATGCAACTCATTGACATCATCATATAACACCATCATATAACATCATCATATAATGCAATGCAATGCACATGTCTCCTTGAAGCACATACCGGTATTGCCGAGTGCACACCCGTCGGCGTGCACCCTCTTTCCCCTTCCATCCCGTAGATGGAGGGTGCCTACTCCTCGCTTCCATTCACAACTGTGGACGGAATCACAAGGTAAGTCTTACTCAATGGCGCTCCGGATTAGTCATAACTTTCTCACCGACCTTACCGGACTAGTTATGACTTTCTCACCGACCGGGCCAGTTTTCATGCCATGTATACAACATGCCATAAACATAAATAACTTGCATATAAACACAAACTAACAATTGCACGACCTTATAACCAACCATTTTCATCATGTCGTAGGCAAACATCAATCATAGCAAGTTAGCATATCATGTAATCATATTGCACCTAAGCAAGACTAGCAAACAGACAACACACAACCCATTCCAATACACTTGCCTTTAACCCTTCGGAACGGTGTGGCGAGATGATGATGCCACTCCTGGGGTCACACCACCTGCAAATACAGGTTTTCCACTCAATATCATACCACCCAAGCAAGTACAAAACTCAAAACACAACGATTCTACCCGAAACCCCGAAAAACCTGAAAAACAGACCAATCTGTCCGTCGGGACAGCGTGCTTCCAACAATCACAACTTAAGTTCTAACACTCCAAATTAAGTATACGAGTACATCATCGCGAAGCTTAGGAAATTTCTTAGCTTTTTCTACGTATTGGGAAAAGCTGATTCGGCCTCTAAAATTGGCTAATCTACAGATCAACCCGATCGGTCCCAATCACGTCACAGTTTTGAACACGTTCGGTAAAACAGCCATAACATTCAAACGGCTGATCGGAATTACACGTTCTTGGTGTACGCTGAAAGGTATTGAAATTATCTACAGCTTTCTCAACAGGCGGCCGACCAAATTCCGAATCTAAAATTGCGAAAACTCAAACCCTAGGTCGGACGTCCAATCTGCTAGAAACAGATCGCCATGCAATCTATAGTTTTCATCAATTCTACCCAAACGCAGCACCACCTTTCGATCTTAAAGCACCAAAACCTCCTCTAGATCAGAACCTAGTCCATCCCCAAAGATCTCCCCATAGCCATACCTTCGATTGACGAACAACGAACAGCGAGCCTTCTCCTCCCGGTTCTCCCGATCTCCTTCCTCGCGTCGGTCCCGTCGGATCTCCTTGTCACAGAGCTTGCCAACGAAGAGGACAGAGGGGTGGAGAGGTGAGGATCTCCCCTAGGCCAGCTAGGGAGGTGGAGAGGAGAGGGAGGGAGAGGTGGCGCAAGGGGGAGGTGCGGCTAGGGGGAGGCGTGTGGAGGAGGAGGGGGTGGCGGCTTGGGGGATGAGGGGGAAAGGCAGGGTATTGCTGCCCCCTCCCCCACATGGGCCGGAAAACTCCACTTTTAGCCTATGTGGGGTCCCCCTAAGGCCCAAAACGGCCCGGAAAGGCCCAAACTCCCGAAAACGGCCTGAAAACGCGATTAAACCTCATACCGTAAATTTTTTATTTTCTAATTTCATATTTTATAATGTCACACCATTCCGTAGTGTCATAAGTATGAAAAGAAATCATGAATAAATTATGGTATTTTGGCTGTGGTGTAAGAGATTTGAGTTTTCTTTGCATTTTGGCTTAGGAAAATAAAATGAGTGCTCTTTGGATGTTGCCGAAGTCATTCTACAGTGGTTTTTAGCGCTTTGGGGTTCGAGTTGTTGTTTGTGGATCAATTGGGTTCATGGTTTATAGTTGAGTATGCGAAATATGTTTACACTTGGGCTTAATTACTAAGTGTTAATTTGTGAGGGCGAGACCCTCTTAAGAAATGAACTAATTGTGGTTTGGTAGGGTTTTACGGTCCTAGCTAGAGGCTAGGTGATGGACATTAGTAATATAAGGGTGGATTATGATGAAGGTTGAGGATGTCTGGGTTCAAACTTTTATTAAGAGTATCGATGGGTGGTAGTGAAGATGACGGTAATTCGGTGATATTTGTCATGTCGTGAGCAATTGTCTTAGCTAGTTGTCTTTGAGTATGAGATTTGCCTAGGAGAGGATGAAATGAAATGTTAGCATGATTGTGTATCGGAAAGGCAAATATGCCTTAGTGAATTATTTCTTTCGATGGCATTCCTTAGGAATGGTCCATTCGATTTAAAGGGCGCCCAATTGCAAGAGTTGAGAACCAGTGTTTTATTGGTTCTTGATTGGTGTTTGGTGGTAGAGAGGTTGTTTGCGATAACAGTATGAAATGATTGATGTAAGGTTTTAGCGTATTTAGTATTTTCGATTGAGCCCTTTAGTGGGTGAAATCGATGATTTCGGTTGGGGAATTGGAAGTAAAAGTGGAACCGTGAGAGGCTGCACTTAGTTGAGCTAAGTTAACTCTTTCTCGCTTAGTGTAGGTCTTTGGGAATTTGTTTGTCGTTTGGTTTGATTTGAGTCTTTGCGTGGATGTTTTGTGTTGCAAAGAAATCTTGTCCCGTAGGGACTTTGTTTTTATTATTAGCGTTCTTCGGATTCGAGGTCTAAACCTGTTAAGGGGGAGAGAATGTGATATCATAGGATGTGACAATAGAGAATGTGACATTATAAAATGTGACATTATAGAATGTGGCTCTACGGTATGAGTTTTACCATGTTTTTGGGCCGTTTCCGGGTGTTTGAGCCTTTCCGAGGGGAGTTTGGGCCTTGGGGGACCGCACCATGGACCTTAAGTGGGAGGGTTTTGGCCCATGTGGGGAGGGGAGGCAGCAAACCCTAGCCTCCCATCACCCATGAGCCCCCACCCCTCCCATTGTGCCCTTTCCCCTCCCAAGCCGCCTCCACCCTTCCCTCTCTTGCGCCTCCACCCTCCCCCCTCCCTTGCGCCCCTCCCTCTCCTCCCTAGCTGGCCCTAGCAAGGTCCCTCCCCTCCCATGGCTACCACACCTCCCCCTCCATTGATCCTTCCGTTGATGAGCATTGCGACCAAGAATATCCGGCGATTCCGGCGTTCCCGGCGATTGGAGGGGAGATTGGGCCGCGAGGAGGAGACGTTCGTCGTCCGTTTGATTCTCCAAGATGAGGTAAGGATTTGTGGTTCTTTTATGGTGTTCTAGGTGCTTCTAGGAGGGGTAATCCATGGTTAAAGTTCATGTTTAGGTGTTGTTCCTAGATGAGATTAGGGAAATTGCAATGTTGTCCCACGTTCTGTCCTCGGGCAGATTTGCACCCCAACCTAGGGCTTTAGTTTTTTGAATTTTAGAAGCGTTTTCTAATTAGCCGGCTGTTATGGAAGTTGTTGGTAATTCAATTATCTTTCAGTGGACACCAAGAACGTGAAATTCCATTCAGTCGTTTTAAACTTATGGTTGTTTTACTGAATGCTATCAAATCTGTGACGAGATTGGGACATATCATGTTCAACTGTAGATTAGAAAACTTTAGAAGCTGAATCAGTCTTCGCAAATACTTAGGAAAAGATGGGAAATTTCCGAAGCTTCAAGGAAATGTACTCATTTACTTGATTTGGAGTTTTATAACTCAAGTTATGCTAGTTGGAAGCCCGCTGTCCCTATGGGACAGATTCTCTGTTTTCGGGTTTTTGGAGTGGGTTGCGAAGTCGATGTAGATGATAGTTCTTGTATTGCTTTACGGGTATGTTTTGAGTGTATTGTACCTATGTGCAGGTGGTGTGCCGTTGGGAGTGCCTTCATCGTCTCACCAAATCCGTGCTGCGTGGGTGAAGGCAAGTGTATTATGATGTTTGTGACTTGAATGGCATTATGTTTGCGTTATGATGCGAGTTAAATGTTGACATCTTCGCTTGCCATGTTTGATTCTTGAATGAGACTAAGTGAATATGAATTGATTAGATGATTATGAAATGCTTTGTTATGGATGTGAGGATGATTATGTATGTAATTATGGCCATGCAATTGTTGAATTGAGTGCATATGCAAGTTTATTCATGTTTATGGCATGTATGTATTCATGGCATAAGGACTGGCCAGGACGGTGAAAAAGTCATAACTAATCCAGTAAGGTCAGTGAGAAAGTTATGACTAATCTGGAGCGCGACTGAGAAACACCTACCTCGTAGTCCCATCCACGGTTGTGTATGGGAGCGAGTCAGTAAGAGTAGGCACCCTCCATCTACAGGATGGATGGGGAAAGAGGGTGCACACCAACGGGTGTGCACTCGGCAATACCGGTATGTGCTAATAAATGAGACATGTGTATTGCATTGCATTGCATGAATGAGAATGATTATGAGATGATTATGAAGATGAACTATGAATTTCTTATTGTGATGTGTTGTGATATATAATGGTGATGCTATTGAATAATGTTGTTGCTCTATTCCATTGCAACACACTTTGCTGAGTGATGAACTCACACTTGTTGTTTTATGTTGTTTTTAGGTGCTATGAACTTGGCATGTGGGAAAGGGAGTTAGCGTCACATCTACACTTAGATTCATTCATTTAGACAACTACACATTCTCATTCGTAGTTGTGATGGTGATGTTTAATGTGCTAAATTTGGTTCATGCTATAACTTGTGCGTGGATTTATTGTTCACTTTGTTTTTGTCATGAAGTGTTGAAATTCATTAATTGGTGTTAAATTGTTGCTATATCTCATGTTATTGCTATTTTAGATGTCATCCATTATTGTGATGCCCTAGAACTTGAGAGTGATTGTAGGGTTTTTCTTCCTTGTTTTTGTTTCGGAAAGGAATGACGATTTTGTCGGGGGATGAAACAATTGAAGAAAATGCTGCATTTTTAATATTAATTTTTGTGTTTCGGGCTAGGGGAAAAAGGCCGAAGAAAACCTGGGCCTGGACCGGGAATCCCCCTTCCCACCTCCACCTCCCCACCCCCCTAGTGGGCCAGCCCACTTCCCCCACCAAGGGGTGTGCCCCCACCTTGTGGCCGGCCACCCTCCCCAAACCCTAGGGTGTCTCCCCTTCCTCCCCTAGCAGCCACACCACATATTCTCTTCCTCCCCTGCGTGTTGGCTCAAGATCCGCCGCGAAACGCGAAGGAGAAAGCGAGAAGAGGATCCGTGGAGGCGTGGGGAACAAGCAGATTTCGTTTTCGGTGATCATCGCGTGTTCTTCGTGGGATCTCAAGGGAGAACTTTAGGTAAAATTCCCAATCTTTTACCCCCTTTTATACCTAGGATTGGGAGTGTTTTAGATCTGGTGGTGATTGGATTGGATGGGATTTGAAGGGGGAGAAGGGTAGTTGTTCACGTGGTGTTGTTTCTGAGAGGGAAGATTGTGCACACTACAGGAATCAGGGGAAAATTCGTGGGTTTTTTTAAATTCGTGGGCGAAAATAAAACCCACGAATTTATATATTTAATTTCGTCGGTTTCAATTAAACCCACGTATTTAATTAAATTCGTGGGCCAAAAATACCCACGATTCTATTTATTTAAATTCGCTGCCTTTTATATACGCCAAGACGACTTATTTAAATTGTGGCACGCTGTGAGCTCCACTTAATTTAAAAAGTGGGGTTAAGCTGCTGTCTTCTTGCTCCTAGATCATATCCCCGTGTCTTCTTGCTCCTCAAAGACGCTGGCTGGCGCCGCCCTTGCCGCTCTCCCTTGCCCGGCCGGCGCCGTCGCCCCCCTTGCCGCTCTCCCTCGCCGGGCGCCATTGTCGCCTCTTGCCGCTTCTCCTCGCCCGCCGGCCGACGCCTCTTTGCTTCTCCCACGCTGGCGCCGCTTTCTCCGCCGCTCTCCCGCTAGCTCGAGGTAGCTGCGCTTCGCTTCATGTCCCCTGACTGAGCTCGGCGCCGCACGCTGGGCGCCAAGAAGCCTCGCCGCTACGCTTCGCACGCGACGCCCTGGGCCCCGCCTCCCGCCCGCCACGGCCAAGGCTTCAGCCGCTTCATCGCCGATCACTCCCGACGCCAAAGCGCTTCAGCCGACCACTCTCCCAGTCAGCCGACCACGGAGTTATCCACCGCGACCTCAAGCCCGAGAATTTCCTCTTCGCCAACAAGAAGGAGAATCGCCGGCTCAAGGCCATCGATTTCGGCCTCTCCATGTTCTTTTCAAGCTCGTGAGTCTCCGAGTTTCCAGATCCACTCCCAATTTGGGAGAATTGCCCACCGGGTTGTTCTGAATTTTCGTAGCGCCTATGCGGATCTGTGGGTTTAATGTGCTGCTTCCGTGAATGGCCGGATAGTGGACATCGCTTTAGCTAAATGCAATCGCTGTCGTGTAATCCAAAAGAATTTGGTGGTTCTTACATTAGAGCTTCAGATTCTCGTAAAGAATTTGGGTAGGATAGTGAATGTAATCGCCGCTATACATTAGTCTTGGTACTTCACTTCCAAGGCAGGATTTTGGAGTGGTCAAATAGACATCGTATATTCCATCGCTTTTCTTGGTATTTCGATAGAATTGGTGGTCGCTCACGTAACAGTAGTTAAATGGCGGTCCTTTTTGCTCCTTGATATGGTATTTGGATGGAATTAGTACTCTTCACGTAACAAGAGTTCAATGCCGCCTTCTCGCAATCGCATTAGCCTCGATAATTTGGTTTGTCAAGATGGTGCCGTGGGCTTCAAAGAATTGGTACTTTAGGTCCAAGATCTAGGATGTTTGTACTGGTGGACCTACTATTTTAGGATTTGGAAGAAACAAGTGGTATGCGCGTTAGTTGTTGGGTTAAATTTAGTTATTTTGCACCACATACAAGGTTATCAAGATATCTATTTCTTCAAGTATGTGATGTGAGTTCGGGCTATACATTGGGTTGGGAAAGGATCTTGCATCAATGACCACATCGTGGGAGAGGGAGATTGTCCTCGGAGCTTCACTGTGTCCAACCTGAGCATCTCATTATCTTACGTATCAAAACAATATCAGTTCTCGCAATCAAATTGGTGCAAATATTGCAGAATTATCCAATTTAAGATTTTCAAGGAACCATTACTTAAATCAACCAGAAATGTAATTTCATACTAAAACATGCATGAATGTTGGCTAATCAAGTAACCATTGCAACAAGGGTCTCCTACCAAACGATGGGGTGTTAAAACATGCATGCATGAATTCGGGTTCTGGGCTCAAACGATTCATGATCTCGTGTGTGATTCATGATCTCGTGTGTGACTTACTAAGTTGATTCGTAGGCCATCGAGTTCACCGAGGTTTAGTGTCAACTTTGATGTTTATCACCATGAAATTATTTGATTGCTTCAAGATTTGTTTTAATCTTCCTTTTTTATCCCTTTATGTGCGTGATGACCTATATGCTCAAATTTCCACTATCATATATGGGTGATTTAAGAATGCTATTTGCAGGTAAGCCCCTTCTGGAATCACTAGTATGTCATCCTGCATATTGCTTATCGAAGGATGTACAAATTGGTGTATTGAGCTAAATTATCACTGTTAATCGTTTTCCGGGAAGCCCTGAAAAGAAGATTGTGTGCCGCTCGAGACATCGTAGTGTCCGGCTTTTATTGAATTTGCATGTTGTGTTGATGATCGCCTAAATAATCGTATGTTAATTATTCTTCATGCTTCTTTGTCTACGAATTCATTGACTTCTAAGTGTGTGTGGGGCTAACTAGTGCCATATAGTGATGAGCACATTTTATTTACTGCTAGGTGTAAATGTTTATGTGACTGTAGTTTTATCTCTCACATCTAAAACTTGAGAAAAGTGGTATCATCAGAATCGTATAAAGGTTACAAATTTTCCGAACCCTCTCTGTAGATGTTTGATGCCAAGTAATTTGCTTATATATGCGTGATCGATATGGTTATATGTATTGAGTGTGATATCGATATGGATATTTTTTTTTGTATAAATAAATCATTAAATTCGTGAGCCATTTAAAACCCACGAATTTATTAGTTAAATTCGTGGTACCACGAATTTGTTAAATTCGTGGGTTTTTTCAACCCCACGAATTTAGAAGTTAAATTCGTGGGTTTCTTCACCATTTAATTTAGCAATTAAATTCGTGGGTTTCTTCAAATTTACGAATTTAGTAGCTAAATTCGTGGGTTTCTTCACTCACTAATTTAGCGCTAAATTCGTGGGTTTTTTCAAGAACTCCACGAATTTAATTTAAATTCGTGGTACCTACAATTTAATTGATTAATTTCGTCGAGTTAAATTCGTGAAATAAATTCGACGGTTTGCCCACGAATTTAACCTAAATTCGTGGGTTTTGGCCTAAATTCGTGGGTTTTTGGCCCACGAATTTTTCCTTGTTTCTTGTAGTGGCAGCGCGGCTTGTTTCACGTTTTACGTGACGTAGATGATTTTTCCTGCAAAAACCTATAACTAGAAAGTTGTAGATAACGTCGAGATCACCGTGTGTTCCTGAGAAAGGGCACGGTGAGGAGGATCATGGCATAAGCATGTGCACAATCATATGCATTCTACTGAGGTTGTGTGGACTCTGTAATGTGGTATTGGACATGAGGAATTTGGTATGCTAGTTTACTGTGGCTGTGTTATTTGTTAGAAGTTGTTCCGCTTGCTGAGATTACCCAATCTCACCCCTTGTTATTTTGTTGTTTTCAGGTAGTTCTCGCGAGTCGTAAGCTTGAAGGGTGGTCTTAGTAGCACAATCAACCCTCCGGGGTCATCACGAATCACATGGACTAGTGCATTTAATAATTCATTAGCTTGCTGAAATTTTATTAATCATAGACCTGTTGATGTCCTCTTTGGAGCTGTTTTACGTTTATGTTTGTTTTCTGGTTGATTTAGACATGTTATCTCTAGTATTGATGCTTTTATGTTATTCCCGTTTGTAATGTTTATTATGAATCTTGTTGTCGCTTCCGTTTTATCCTAATTTTAGGGGAGATGCTGTCGAAATTTTCTTGTACGACAGTTTAGATTTGTAGGGTGTTACAATTATGTTATTGTTTGTGATATCATTACTGTTGCTTCAACGCATGGAATTACAAAGGAGATGCTACCGAAATTTCGGTTAAAGCATTTACGCCCTTGCTGTAATTTGTTCTTAATTGTGGTATTTAGTTGCTATTTCTACTATGTTTGGTGACATCCAGGGCATACTAGATGCCGGGGTGTTACAGTGCGGGCGGCCAAGACGGGGCAAGGGCGTCGCGTGGGCGGCTGAGCCAGAGGAACGGCGGTGACGCTGGGTGAGGGAGGAGCAAGGAGGTCGAGGCCGAGTTGGAGGGAGGCGCAGGGGCTGGCATCAACGGCTGGGTGGGGAACAGCCAGGGAGGGCGTCGGGCTGGAGAGAAGAAAAGAAGGGCTAACCGGGTTGGGGCAAAGAAAAGAGAGATAGAGAGAGTGAGTGAGTGAGTGGAGATAAGGTTAGGTGGGGATGGAGTAAGAATACAACAAATCTCCCACACCTAACTTATACTCCACCAAACCCAGACAGGTCCGCCAAACACCCGAACTAGGAAATCCAGGACTCGGAGAAAAACCCATAATATTACATTCTCCCACCTAAAGGAATTCGACCTCGAATTCAAAGAATGCCAACTATAAGAACAAAGTCCACAATGGACTTAAAGTTAAAATCGAACTCAAAACACAAATGAGAGGACTCAAATGGCTGCAACGATAAACCAAATTCTCAAATCCAACGATTAACAAAAGTGATTTTTCTTAATTCAAACTAAGCCTCCTCTTCTCATGACTCCACAACCACTTCAATCACTGCCCAAATTTGCAAAGGTCAAAAACTCCCTCGCAATCAAGATCCCAAATAACTTCCTAAACAAGGGATCTCATAAGAACCTTCTCAACCTTCATCCTCAATTGCACCCACTTAAGGACTCGGTCATACTAATCGATATGCCAAATCCCATTTCAAACATATCATACATTATCGCAAAATAATTTGATGTAGCTCCGAAAACTTCTTTTGGCATTACTTGACAAGACCTCCATTTAATCAACAAGGACATGGTCCCAAACTCTAAACTCAACTCTACATCCCCCCTTTTTTTCAGCTTCAATCTAATCTCCTATCTTGACCTTTTTACCAGAATTCACCTTATTCGTGACAACAGGAATGATGCACGGCTTTTTCAATCTATCATGTCTCTAGCCATAACCCAATTAATCACTCATACCATCCGTTGAAATATCTCGGATTCCAAACTTGAAACTCTAAGTCACTACAAGATAACATGGATTTCCCGGCGTTTATTTTACACGGCGTTTAATCTAAACGCCCCTAATAAGGCTAAAGCCGGCGTTTTTTATCATTCGAGGCATTTAATTCCCCGGCATTTATAAATGCCGGGTTAGAGTCTACCACGGCGCTTATAAATGACAGGGAATTCCACTCTATACCGGCGTTTATAAATGCCGGGTTAGAATCTTCCACGGCGTTTATAAACGCCGGGGAATTCCACTCTATACCGGCGTTTATAAACGCCGGGTTACAGTCTTCCACGGCGCTTATAAACGCCGGGGAATTCCACTCTATACCGGCGTTTATAAACGCCGGGTTACAGTCTTCCACGGCGCTTATAAACGCCGGGGAATTCCACTCTATACCGGCGTTAATAAACGCCGTTACGCTTCTTCCACGGTGCTTATAAACGCCGGGAATTTCCATCTATACCGCGTTTATAAACGCCGTTACGCTTTCTACGGTGCTTATAAACGCCGGTATAGAGTGGAATTCCCCGGCGTTTATAAGCGCTGTGGTAGACTCTACCACGGCATTTATAAACGTGAATTAGTGAATACCACACCGGGGAATTTGAAAGAATTGAAATTAAATAATATTATATTTCAAATAATTGAAACTAATATTCCATTTGCAATAATTTCTGTCCAAATATTTCATTTTCGATGATATTTTGTCTAAAATTTCAAATTTTGTCCGAAAATTCAATTTTTGTTGATATTTTGTTTGAAAATTCAAATTTTTTTCGAACATCTGATTTTGTGACACTTATCAATTTCAGATGCTACTTTTCGTTATCTTTCCAATTAGCCTAAGAACGCCCCAATTGGAGGTACGAGTCAAAAGTTATGTCTATTTTAAGAAATATGCTCGGATTTCGTATTTGCAAACTAGAATTGGTGCCCAAAAGAATATAATTGGAGATCTTATCGTATGATGATTTTGCTTAATTACCTCAATAATTTGCTAATTTGAAATAATTGAAAAATCGGTGTTCAGGTGTTTAACGGGGTTAAGGGGAGGAGGGACGCATTATATATCAGATGTGATCATACCACCACTAAAGTACTAGATCTTATAAAAACTCTGAAGTTAAGCGTGCTTGGACAAGAGTAGTAATAAGATGGGTGACCTCCTGGGAAGTCATTGTGCACCTCTGATTTTAAATGCCACGAATAGAGGGATCCCCGGCGCTTGTAAACGCCATAAATAGAGAGAACCCCGGCACTTATAAAGTGCCATGATAGAGGAAACCCCGGCACTTATAAACGCCGGGTTATAGGCTTCCATGGCACTTATAAACGCCGGGTTATAGAGGCGTCCACGGCACTTATAAACGCCGGGTTAGAGGCTTCCACGGCACTTATAAACGCCGAGTTAGAGTCTTCCACGGCACTTATAAACGTCGTGGATAATTAAGCGCCGCCAATTACTTTTCCTGACGCCATTTTTCTTGACGCCATGTAAACGCCATCTAAAATCTTTTTAAGGCATTTATAAGGTTTTAAAGGCATTTATAGGCGCCATTAGAAGCCCGACGTGTTGTAGTGAGTATCGAATACATGTAATCCAATCCTTCTCTTTTTTTTTCAATCGCAAACAACGATATAAGAGTTTATTATATCCCCTCCCAGACATATCTCACACCAGGGACAACTAACTAAGACAACTATTCACAACAAAACACTTTACTTAAAATTATCAAATCCTTCGCTACATCCACTTTAACTTAAAAGTTCAGTCATTCGATAGGAATGGTAAAGCCATTACCATCAACCTCCAAGTGATCAAGTCATACAATGACCTTCATTACCCACCACTCTTAATCTACTTATGCTCAACACTGAACCCAATTTAGGACCTTCATCCAATCCAACCCACACTTGGTCCTCTCTATCCACGACCTCCACCCAAGGAGCCAAATCAAAGAGTATAACCCTCTAATATACTCTACCAAAAACCCAGATCAATCACCTTCTTCCAAGCTAGAGAGCAAAGGAAATCACAGTTCTCTGTAACCACTCCCTGATCATCTTCAAATATTGTGAAAAACATTTACATCGAGGAAAACTTAGCTTCAATGAGAAATACTGCACAAAACTTTAGTGAGGCACTTACTATCACAAAAACAAACTTCAAGCCTTTACCAAAGCAAAACATCTCCCTTTCAGTAGAAGTGACTCATTTCCCCAAAAGAAAACTGATCAAAGAATTGATCCACTTCCACTTATCAACCAACATTTCCTAGCAAAAAACCTCTTAACCAACCAAAGAGTACTTATGAAACAATCATGTGCTTCCTCTTTAAGAAGCATTCACGAAAACTCTCATTATTTAACAAAATAAAATTCTAGTCAAACAGAAGATACACACATCTCCAAATTAAGAGATTCCAACACAACATATGAGATTCAATTGTTTCCTTTAACCAATAATGCAACAGATAACTCAGTTCGAAAACAAACTCATCTTGCTTCAGGGACAATCATTCTTTCATCCTCATTTTCAAACCTCAAAATTTAATCCCCCTAATTGGTAACATTCCCTCTAAGTTTAAGGGAGTTCCAAAACAAATCATTCTAGCAGGTAACTTTAGCAAAGACCACACCACAACATTTGACATTTACTAATCGCCGCACCGATCAAGATCACAGTAACCATAATGAACCATCATTCATACAACTATATATTCCAAGTTTAAAACACCCGTTTCAACATTAATTTCGGTCTGATCAATGAATCACTTCGTACAACCCCTAAGTTAATATCTTAATATCCCCTGTTCATTCAACCAATAAATAACTCAAACCACAAACTACGGCCTCCACAAGACATATTTCATAACTAAGGCCCCAAGACAGACCTTCGTCAATGACAAATCCCAAGCACCAATACAATCATTCCACATCCCCAATTATTTCAGTAGTCCATAATAACCAACATAATATTTCTAGCCAACAATTACAATAGGGTCAGCCACCCTCACAACTAATTTGCTCCATTAACCTTATACCGGAGGGTCTATAAACAACCATCAATCTTAGGGGACTCGACTCCCAAATTCTTAAATCGGGCATGCAAAACTCCTGAAAGAACTCTCAACACGTACATCTTCCATGATAGAAATCCCAAGCGGTTAATGAACCAGCAAAGACTCATTACCAAACACTTTGCCTTTGTCCTAGCCAACAAAGACCAAGAAAAACCCACCAAACCGAATGCCCAGACGGTAAAAGCAATCCGAAGGGATTCATCACTAGTCACTTCTCTTTGTCTCCACCCAAAGAAGCAAAAAGAAACCAACATTCTTCGAATCAAATGCCAACCTCCAAATTCGCACGAAGGAAGAGGGTTACAAGGATGATCTCCCAAAAAGGAAAACAACGTAATCAAATACCCCTTACTCTTACAAGGTCACAAACTCCAGTCCGCACAACCAGGACTAGTACAACACAATAATAACTCTTTCATAATCACAACAATAGACATTATCAAATTTAGCATTCAACACCAAGGCTTAAACACAACACTTAAACGTAATGCAATGATACCCATCCCATCCTACTGTGCATCAAAGTGTGTCAAGTTTTAAAATATTGAACCATGTTATTTCAAATTTTAATGTTATTACCCTAAGGCCAAATTTTAAAGAGTAGAAACCTAAGCCATGTTTCTACTTTCACACAGCAAAATTTTAGTTTACTCTAGAGTAATTTACTAGTTTCGTAGACCACGGACCTAAAGCCCGCTCTGATACCAACTGTAACACCCCGGCACCACACGTGCCCAAAATGTTACACTCTCAAACAACAGCTAGCACTAGACACTAGAATAAATTAGCAAAGCAAGCAAATACTAGCAAGTTACCGAAATTACTAGAAATTTTGGCAGCACCTCCCCTAAAACTAGGACATCCACTCAGCAGACAAAAGACAACATTTTATAAATAACACAACATTAAACGACTTAAGATAACCAACCAAGCACAAACATGGGTCATGGTATCAACTAACCATCATGACCCCACAAGGCACATACAACAACCACAATTAATTACTAACATGAACTCATTAGGATTAACCGCGATAATTCAATATGAGACTGAGGTGATAAAACGTGAGCGTGCAACTACTCCCATCCTAGCATGCTGGCGTCAAGGTACCTACACACATTAAATAACAAGCGTGAGTCGAAGACTCAGCCATGTACAACAGAAAGCAAAGACAATAACAATTAACGCATTTAAAACAATAACACACTCATACCTCTCGTGTGAAACTACAAAATACCGAAAATAAGGAAAACATCGTTAATGACTTTGTCAACTATATTGCTCACTTAATTTGCCTATCCCATTGGACCATGTCGGATGAGTCCACAACTCGATCCATTCTTAACCTGCAAGTTATCCTCAGCTTCAAGGAACATCAATCGCTATTCATCATAAGTATCACCATGCAGTGCATCAGACAAAATCGTAATACACACAATTTGCCATAGCCAACACGTGACCACCACTCACCATGCGATGCTATGCAATGCATTTATACTTTCATGCCCATATGCACACTTTCATAATTGATACCGATATAGTTGAGTTATGTTGATCTAAACTTCAAAAATGAATATACATAAGCATTAGTAACCTATGCAACACAAATGCAGTGCAAGATGTGTCTTTTCCTCTGAGCTCATACCGGTATATCTAGGTGGGCACCCGTCGATGCCACACCTTGCCCCGTCCTGTTTCATACGGGGTCAAATCCTCCACTCCCGTGGAGTCCCTACAGTGTTCCCACTCCCATGGAGACTACCTCTGTAGGACTTTTTCGGAGCACTCAGGTCTAGTCATATAGCTTTCTCACCGACATAGCCCTAAGAGCTCTCGAGTCAAAATCATATATCTTTCATATTGACCCGGCCCATGGCACTCTAGACTAGTTATATGACCTTCTCTGACCTGGCTCCTATGCACATGAATGCATATATGCAAATGGCAAGAATAATAGTACATATTGCATTCTCATAACCGTATACCAATGCATGCTTATCTATGACCTCACATCCTTAAACTTATAATTCTCACTAATCCAATCATATCCACAAGTAACACATGGAAACAAACGTAAGCATTCGATATTGAGGTTGAGTCGAAATAATAAGCGGCCAATCCTACCCTGCAACACTCAACAAAAAGGGTACTTGCCTTTAACCTCGGCGACAAATTGACGGCCCGATTGTGGTATTAGAGACCTCCAACCCTAGAGAAATAACACCATACTCAAAATTTATTCCACCAGCTATGTAAATATACACTAATCACATTTCACAAGAGGTTAATTCTTTTGGATCTAACACATGGCGACCACAAAGATTCAGACCCAAACACAAATACAAATGATAGTCATACATCCCCTTTTCTGTGGGTAGCACTCCATTTATGAATTCATAAGGAAATTAATTCAAAGATTAAGCACATTTTTGTTCTAAGCATAGAGCTGTCCATTTACAGGTATTGAATGCTACACCTATCCAAGGATAGCACAACATCAAAGTTCTATTAGATCACTCATACTAATTGAAAGCATGGTGGCATGCCCTAGTAATCCTATTCTCTATAAAGAGAATGCAGTAGCAGATATGAATGGATCTCATACATCCCAAATTGAACATGAGCATATAAACCAAATTTGCACATGAATAGCGTCAAGTACTAGGCACGCATGCATGTACATCAACGAAGACATCCATCAACCATGATGACGAAAACAGTATATGTTGACAACATGCATGTGAGTGCCACTCCATCAGTAATTGAATTGGACTTACATGTAACATGAGTACATAACTACAAAACACATAACCAGAGCACATACAGCAACCAACAGGCATTAACAGTCACAACATGCTTATACTCATGGCAGGGAATTTATCTTGCTAGTTCATTAGAAGTTCAGGAAGCAACTAAAATTAGAGCCAATTTCCATCTAAAGAAGGATGCCTTAAATACACACATACACACAAAATAACATCCTGCACACTGAAGATGCAGCACACCATGAGCGCTAACTAGAACTAGTAAATTGTACTTCAAGTTCCACTAATGAGCTAATAAAGGAGGGCATGGAACCCAACACGAAAGAGAGACTCAATATAGGACTGATAATACAAAAACAGGGTTATGCCTTTAACAAGTAATATAAACATTCGCGTGACAGACATCATTAAATTAATTTAATAGAAATCTAAGTAGAAACCGTACCACCATGAAATGCATTAGCTAAACATCATGAACAAAATATCCCCTTAATGCAAACACATGTGATAAGTAACTAATCAACCACAAGCCACTTCATGACTTAACAGACCATTAATTGGCAAATAGAAAGGCATTTCTGAAACAAAACAACTACTAATCATCTTGAATAAATTAGTATTCCATGCTGAGTTATTACCTGAACCAGCCTAAAAACCGACTATTGCATATAGTCGTACATACAACTTCATACTCTAGGAAATTAATTAAACCACATGAGCCAATTCTCTCATATCAAAAGAAATATTATAAGACGACAATCGAGGCCACAAGAAGGTTAAATTGTCGTACACAAACATGCTATTCATAGTCCAATACTCTAAACAGTGTGATATCAAATATAGACCTTCTAGACATTTCATCAGGCACATGGCATGCACCAAAAACTACACCTCGATCTACCATGAGTTTGAGCCCTCACCACAGGGAGAAGGCAAGAGGGGGAGGAAGGATGTCATGCCGCCGCTGCTGCTGTCAGCCACGGCTGAGGAGTGGGTGGGCGACACAGGCTGCCGGGGAGGAGCCGGGGTGGCATCGACCGTACAGAGAGGCAGTGCCGGCCGAGAGCAGGAGAAGGGAGGGGCGGGGCGACGTCTAGCTGGGAGGGAGGCGCGGCGCCGGGGAGATGGCACGCGGGTAGCAGCCGAGCTAGGGGAAGGGCGACGCGCGGGCGGCCGAGATGGGGTAAGGGCGTCGCGCGGGCGGCTGAGCCGGAGGAAGGGCGGCGACGCCGGGTGAGGGAGGAGCAAGGATGTCGGGGCCGAGCTGGATGGAGGTGCAGGGGCCAGCGCTGACGGCTGGGTGGGGAGCAGCCAGGGAGGGCGTTGGGCTGAAGAGAAGAATAGAAGGGCCAACCGGGTTGGGTCAAAGAAAAGAGAGAGAGAGAGTGAGTGAGTGGAGATAAGGTTAGGTGGGGAAGGAGTAAGAATACAACAAATCTCCCACACCTAACTTATACTCCACCAAAACCAGACTGGTCCGCCAAACACCCGCACTAGGAAATCCAGGACTTAGAGAAAAACCCGTAATATTACATATTCAATTTTCGCGAATACTTAGGAAAAGATAGGAAATCTCCTAAGCTTCAAGAAAATGTACTCGTTTACCTTATTTGGAGTTTTAGAACTGAAGTTATACTCATGCTATCCCATTGGACATATTCTCTGTTTTTCGGGTATTAGGAGTGGGTTGCGAAGTCGGTGTGTTGATAGTTCTCGTGTTGCTTTGTGGGCATGTTTTGGTGTGTTGTACCTATGTGTATGTGCTGTGACCCCGGGAGTGCCATCAACATCTCACCACTCCGTCACACTTGGTTGAAGGCAAGTGTATTGTGATGGATGTGGTTCGACGATAATATGCTTGCTTATTGTTGTGATTCAGTCATGTGAGATGATGATCATGTGTTTACTTATGATTTTGCAAGTGTGTTGTGGTGGTTATGGCTTGGGTGGACATATTGCTTGTTGTGTGTAGCTTATCCATGAGTTAGGTTAAGTTGCCATGTTTGGTACTTGCATGTATTATGATTATTATAGTTTGTTAAATGGCTATGCAATGGTTAATTTGAGTATTTATGCAAGTTATTCATGTTATGACATATGTGCATGCATAAAGGAAGAGGTGACCCACTCTGATGCGGGCCTCTGTGTTCACACGTAGTGAACACGAAAGTCCTACCTTGTAGTCCCATTCACGGTTGTGCATGGGAGCGAGTTAGTAAGAGTAGGCACCCTCCACGGGATGGAAGGGAAAGAGGGTGCACACCGACGGGTGTGCACTCGGCAATACCGGTGTGTGCTAAGCAAAGAGGCATAATGCATTGCATAAATGAGAACGTGAATAAGAAAGTATATGAGAATGTTAGTGAGGAAGTTTTCATGGATTGTTTCCCATGGTTGTTGATCGGTATGTCGTATGTATATGAATTGTTATTGTTTTCTACCATTGCAATACACTTTGCTGAGTGATGAACTCATGCTTGTTGTTTATGTTTTTTTAGGTACCTTGAATGCGGCATGTCGGAAAAGGACATCAGAAGGAATCCACCACCAAACTTTTCTATTTGACTCCAGTCAACTACCCGATTTACGACAGAAAGGGTAAACACTCTTCTCCTACAGGTGTTAATAGTTCTTCGGTGATGGCTTTAACCGGCCATACCGTCAAACCACACCCTTACTATGAACAAAAGTGGTGACCGAAACCCTTCGGCACCACAACCCACTTTATCACCACAACAAGCACAATTCAATCATTTATCTCATCGACATAGCAGCATGCATTATCAAATGAAGCATTCAACATCGAAGCTTAAATACAGCATTCAAGCTAAGGAAACGATACCCATACCCTTTCCTACTGTGCATCCATTGTGTGTCAAATTTTAGATTAGTTATACCATTTTTGCAAGTTTTAATGTTGCTATCCTATAACAAAATTTTAGTAAAAACCTAAGCCATGTTTCTATGTTATTCCACATCACATTTTAGTTGTAACCTAAGGTATGACACTAAAAATACATATTCCAAGGACCTACAGCCCGCTCGATACTAATCAGAATAACACCCCGGCATTTAATATGCCTGAGTGCTACCAAACATAAGCTAAACAACATCTAAATACCACAAGTTACCATAAATTCCAGCAAAGGTACATATGCTAAAAAACCGAAATTTCGGCAGCATCTCCTTTGTTTTAACATGAATTAAAGGAGCAACAACAGTATAGCAATGTATGGATTATGAAAGACAACTAAAAACAGCAATAATTAATGACTTAGCAACAATATAAGTCTAGTTTCAAACACATAATGTCTCCAAGGGTCAAACGAACAATAAAACTCTCATATAGCAAAGCTAAAACATAAAGCAATAATCATCACACGCAATTTATTATCAAACTAATAGAATGACTTGTGGAATCAATATGGTGAATCTACGGGTGGGCGTGTGGCTATTTCCCTTCCCCGCATGCCGTTCTTATGGTACCTAAAATAACAAGAAAACACAAGCGTGAGTTCGAAACTCAGCAAGCATATTGCAATGGACAACAAGAACAATATCATGGCAATAACATCTCCCATCATATATATCATCTTATTCATGAACACTTAACAATATCATCATCATTATGTATGCAATGTAATGCAATGCTCAAGTCTCCTTGGAAACTCATACCGGTATGGTTGAGTACACACCCGTCGGTGTGCACCCTCTCCCCCCTTCCATCCCGAAGATGGAGGGTGCCTACTCCTCGCTTCCGTTCACCGCGGTGAATGGAATCACGATGTAGGACTTACTCATTGGCTTTGCGGATTAGTTATAACTTTCTCACCGACCTTCCCGGACTAGTTATGACTTTCTCAGCGCCCGAGCCATGTAACATGCCATGTATGCATTTATGCCAACATCATATTTAACTCACATATTAACACATGGCATCATAACATATTAAACATGCTCATCATATCATTGGCAATCATAAAAGCATGGCAAGTGATCATATATCATGTAGTCAATTCCATCTATTCTCAACAAGCAACCTAGAAATCGCTATCCATCACAACACACTTGCCTCAACCACGGGCAACGGATTGGCGGGAAGTAGAGGGCACTCCCGGGGTCGCACCACCTGCACATAGGTACCACAAGCTCAGAATCATGTCCACAAAACAGTACGCAAACCCTCATCTACCCCGACATTGCCAACTACTTGCAAAACCTAAAAACAGAGGTTCTGTCCCGTCGGGACAGCAGCCTTGCAAAAGGCATAACTTGAGTTCTGGGACTCCGAATAAATTAATCGAGTACATCTTTGTCTATCTTAGGAAATTTCCCAACTTTCTCTAGGTATATGGAAAGGCTGATTCGGACTCTAAATTTGTTTAATCTACAGATTACCGTGATCTGTTCCAATTACGTCACAGATTTTATCACATTCGGTAAAACAGCCATAACTTTCAAACGGCTGGGAGGAATTTAACGTGCTTTATACCCACTGAAAGATAATGAAATTATCTACAACTTCTTCAACATCCGTATGGACGGATTCGGATTCTAAATTGACAAAAACGCAAACCCTAGGTCGACTGCTCATGCTGTCCCAAAAACAGAACATGGCAACATCTAGATCTAATCCAAATTACTCAATTCCAGCATCACCAATTGATCTAAAAACTTGATAAACACCCTTATAACAGTACCTAGATCAACCCCAAGGATTTCCATGGACATACCTTTGCCCGATGCACGAAAACCCAATAGATCTCCTCGCGGTTCGCGCGATCCCCTTCCTCGCTTCCAAATCCACAGGATCTCCTCGCCGCGGAGCACTCCAATGGATGGATCTTCGAGGTGGTGAGGTCAAGAACTCACCTAGGCGCAGCAAGGGAGGTGGAGAGGTGGTGGGGAGGGTGGTGGCGCAAGGGGAGAGGCTTGGGGGAGGTGGAGGCGCCCAAGGAGGAGGTGGGGAGGTGGGGGAGGCGGCTAGGGCACTTGGGGGCGCAAGGGGCAGGGGGAGGACTCCCAAAAGGGCAGGGAAACCCCCCTTTAACCAGCCCTAAGCCCCTTTCCTAATCCTAAATGGATTCCCACTCCATCCCATCAAAGCCCACAACCCCCTCTTTAAGGCCCAAACTCCCCCGGAAAGGCCCAAAACCCTGGAAACGGCCCGACAACGCTATTAACCTCCATACCTTATGGTTTTAACCTCCCATATCATATTTCAATATGTTTTTGACCTCATCATGCATCTTTTATAAGGTTACGACGCTCCGTGGTGTCACAACACTTCAAAAGGCCCAAAAACGCGAGTAAACCTCAAGTCGAAAGGTTTTATTCTCTAATTTCACATTTTATAATGTCACACCATACCGTAGTGTCACATTCTTCCCCCCTTCAACAGGATTCGACCTCGAATCCGAAGGACACCATAATCAACAACAAAGTCCCCAAGGGACAAAAGGCTTCTCTACAGCTCAAAACATTCGCACAATGACTAAAACCGGAACAAACGACAAACGAGTTCTCAAAACCAACACTTGGCGAGAAAAGTAATGATCTAGATCAACTAAGGGCAACCTCTCACAGGTCGACCTTCACTTCCATTCCCAAACAGAATCTGCGTACCAACCACAAAGGGCTCCATCAACCCAAAACGCTCGAATCCTCACGGCCAACACTTCATACTTCTATCACAACCAACCTGACTACCATACTCCATTAAACTCAACATGACATAATCAAAGCAAGTCACAATTCCTTTAATGACCTCTCTACATTCCCGAATAATTCCCTCGAGGGGAATAACTCAGTAAGGCACACTTGCCCTTCCGATACACGATCATGCTAACATTCATTCTATCCTCCCAGGCAAAACTCAAATCCAAAACAACTAGTGACGACAATTGCTCACGGCAGGACAAACATCACCGAACTACCGTCAACTTCACTTCCACCCATCACTACTCTTAATAAAGGTTAAATCCTTACATCATCAACTTCCATCACAAACCACCCTTATACCACTAAAGTTCTACAGCTAGCCCCAAGCTAGGATCGTAAAAACTTTACCAAACCACAATTGGTTCCTTTCTTAAGAGGGTCTCGCCCTCACACAAAAACACTTAGCTATCAAACCCAAGTGTACTCACGACAACTCAAACCCAAAGCGTTAACAACCATTTTGGAAAGAATTCGACAACATCCAAAGAGCACACAAAGGAAGCATAAATCCCTACACCACAACCAAGATACCATAATTTCTTCATTCTTTCTTTTCATACTAGAAAGCAAGGGAAATCTCGTTTCATGACATAAATGCACATTCTTCAGGAGCACTCCGGATTAGTCATATCTCCATATATGACTTTCTCACCGACCTGGCTCAACGACTCTTTTATCATTTAACATGTAAAAACGATGTCATGTTTACTTTTCACCATTCATTCATCATGGAACAACGGTACCGAATAATTATTCACCAAATAACTTCTTCCTCGGTATCAAATGATTGAAATACCCATAACACTGACGGTTGCGCTAAATCATATAGACTATGACGGCAACATAGTTAACAGTAAGGCACCACATCAAATCAGAACCCACCAACGATAGATAGCTAAACTTTGCAAAACATCGCATTTTAACCAAAATCAACGTTTTGGAAAAGAACATTGACTCCAAAGTTAGACATCTGCACAAATAACTGCCATCAATTTTATCAAAAGAGAGGGAAATTCAATCCCAAAAGAAAACTCTTCTCTAACCAAATTCACTTATGAAACATTCATAAAAATCCAGACTTGTGAAACATCCGCACACCAGACACATTTTCCAAATGACTCCAACTCTAGCCAAACAGAGTTACACATCAAGGGCTTAACTCAAAAGTTTCCAACACAACCCTTTATGACCATCTGCTTCCTTTTAAAATTAATTTCAAAGATAATTCGGTCTAACGCGAAAGGGCGCGATCGACTCAAAAACTTTTGGGGTGTAAATCCATACTCATAGCACCAACTAAACAAATTAGCCAAAACCAAATATTTGCACCAATTTATACGAGTTTTAGGGAAACTCTGAAACACAGCATATGGAACACCTTGACCGAAAACTCTTCAACTAAAATGGCAAACAACCAAACCAGTCCAAAAGCTTTTGAACACAAGCTCAGCATAAAAAGAACCATGTCTAGTACACCACTACGCTTTCCATTAAAGACTTCAGTAATCACTATTTACTCCTTGAGGAGCCCCAACACAAATCAACCAAAAGCTTCACAACAAATTCTTCCTCTAGTTACCAATCCCAACACTTTTAATTAATGTTTAAGATGCTTATCACAAAGGCACCCAACCCAGACTACATTGACATGATCCCCACGGATCACTAAATCATAATACTTCTTACTCTAAATTTGAAACATAGTACTTCAACAGCTACTTGAGCATGGTCAACCTATCAATTTATACCATCCATACGTCAAAATCTTGACAATTGAAACTTGTTCAATCTATAAAATGACTTCAACAAATAAGTAATATCTCTACAAGATAAAATTCGTAAATAGGATTCTAAGATATGCAATCATTAAGATTAAAATCTTGCATCATGATTATTATCCATTGTTCATCCCATCACAACATGTACTTGACATAATACCACAGTTTTACACTTTTTCTTCTATTGGATCAATGGTTTCCAACAATTAACCACACTACCAAAGCATCAATATCAATTCTTTGCAAAATCATCAATCAACAACATTGCTTTTAGCTACCCTATACATCGGTTATAACAAAACTTCCACCACACAACATACTCCAACTATTAAATTGGATTTAATAAGTTAGATTAGCATAATGTTTTTAACAACATCATTAACAAATAGTCTTATGTCTTCTCAATTGATATCAAAACTAGCATTTTAGGAACACGACTGCATACTTCCAATCATGCTAATATTTTGTAACAACATGAATAGCAACTCTAATCAACTTCCAAGTTAAGGTCACAAGCTAGCATGATCAAATTTCTCTACTAACATGTTTAAATTAGAACATCTTTAAACAACCAGCAAAGCTTCTTTAACACTATCAGCAGTTTACATCATCTTAATGTTCTAACTATGCAACAGGGTTTAAAACTTTAAACATTATCAAGGGTCATAAGCACTTTTAAAGCAAAGCAACAGATTCTAAGCATGTACTTTAGCACATTCAATCATTCTCGCTAAGAGTAAACTACAACACTAGTAGTCTATTTATTCTCAAGCTAGAGATAACAACCGCATGGAATTGTTTCAACTCACAAATTAACTTAACAATGCATCATCCCATAAATCACATTGGTACATGCTACATAACATGCTAAACAGCAATTCTTACTAGGGACAAACGATTTCAGTCAAAAGACTACTTAATTTGTTTGCAACATTTTAGTTTTAAAGCTCATCCCGAATTCATAAGGAAACTTGACTCTCAAAATTGCAATGAGACAAACCCAAACTTGGTCATGCAAAAGGAATTTTCCAAAACACTTTTAAATCTCAAGGACTCCCATAGAGGAAAATGGTTGAAAGACAATTTTCTCGAAGGGAACCAAGCGCTCAATTAAACCTTTGCAATTAAAACCTTAACACCAAACCCCAAACTTTCACGAAACAAGAAGGGTTTTTCAACGATGATTTCTTAAACCAAGAAATATCGAATCAAACACCACTTACTCCTACAAAGCCACAGATCTTCAGCCCACGATACTGGTCCGGCATAACTCCATAATAACTCCTTTAACCTCGGAGAAAGACAAACACTGAATGAAATTGAATGCTTCTTCCCCATAAAGAAATCAACAAACTAAGCATTAAAAGTGGAAAGGCGCCCAAAGAAGCGCCACCCTAGACTCCTCTTCTTCATCTTCAACCAAGGAAGACAAAACCACACACCACATACGTAATCGATCCGCGAAAATCCAATACCAAACACTTTTCTTTTGGTTTCCATCAACTAAAACCAATAAAACCAACCAAGACCGACCACGAGCGATAAAGAACATCCGAAGGAATCCACCACCAAACTTTTCTATTTGACTCCAGTCAACTACCCGATTCTGACGTAAAGGGTAAGCACTCTTCTCCTACAGGGGTTAATAGTTCTTCGGTGATGGCTTTAACCGCCATACCACAAACCACACCCTTACTATGAACAAAAGTGGTGACCGAAACCCTTCGGCACCACAACCCACTTTATCACCACAACAAGCACAATTCAATCATTTATCTCATCGACATAGCAGCATGCATTATCAAATGAAGCATTCAACATCGAAGCTTAAATACAACATTCAAGCTAAGGAAACGATACCCATACCCTTTCCTACTGTGCATCCATTGTGTGTCAAATTTTAGATTAGTTATACCATTTTTGCAAGTTTTAATGTTGCTATCCTATAACAAAATTTTAGTAAAAACCTAAGCCATGTTTCTATGTTATTCCACATCACATTTTAGTTGTAACCTAAGGTATGACACTAAAAATACATATTCCAAGGACCTACAGCCCGCTCTGATACCAACTGTAACACCCCGGCATTTAATATGCCTGAATGCTACCAAACATAAGCTAAACAACATCTAAATACCACAAGTTACCATAAATTCCAGCAAAGGTACATATGCTAAAAAACCGAAATTTCGGCAGCATCTCCTTTGTTTTAACATGAATTAAAGGAGCAACAACAGTATAGCAATGTATGGATTATGAAAGACAACTAAAAATAGCAATAATTAACGACTTAGGAACAATATAAGTCTAGTTTCAAACACATAATGTCTCCAAGGGTCAAACGAACAATAAAACTCTCATATAGCAAAGCTAAACCTTAAAGCAATAATCATCACACGCAATTTATTATCAAACTAATAAAATGACTTGTGGCATCAATATGGTGAAGCTACGTGTGGGCGTGTGACTATTTCCCTTCCCCGCATGCCGTTCTCATGGTACCTAAAATAACAAGAAAACACAAGCGTGAGTTCGAAACTCAGCAAGCATATTGCAATGGACAACAAGAACAATATCATGGCAGTAACATCTCCCATCATATATATCATCTCATTCATGAACACTTAACAATATCATCTTCATTATGTATGCAATGTAATGCAATGCTCATGTCTCCTTGGAAACTCATACCGGTATGGTTGAGTACACACCCGTCGGTGTTCACCCTCTCCCCCCTTCCATCCCGAACATGGAGGGTGCCTACTCCTCGCTTTCGTTCACCGCGGTGAATGGAATCACAATGTAGGACTAACTCATTGGCTTTCCGGATTAGTCATAACTTTCTCACCGACCTTCCCGGACTAGTTATGACTTTCTCACCGCTCGAGCCATGTAACATGCCATGTATGCATTTATGCCAACATCATATTTAACTCACATATTAACACATGGCATCATAACATATTAAACATGCTCATCATATCATTAGCAATAATAAAAGCGTGGCAAGTGATCATATATCATGTAGTCAATTCCATCTATTCTCAACAAGCAACCTACAAATCGCTATCCATCACAACACACTTGCCTCAACCACGGGCAACGGATTGGCGGGAAGTAGAGGGCACTCCCGGGGTCACACCACTTGCACATAGGTACCACACGCTCACAATCATGTCCACAAAACAGTACGCAAACCCTCATCTACCCCGACATTGCCAACTACTCGCAAAACCTAAAAACAGAGGTTCTGTCCCGTCGGGACAACAGCCTTGCAAAAGGCATAACTTGAGTTCTGGGACTCCGAATCAATTAAACGAGTACATCCTCGCGTAGCTTAGGAAATTTCCCAACTTTCTCTAGGTATATGTAAAGACTGATTCGGACTCTAAAGTTGTTTAATCTACAGATTACCGTGATCTGTTCCAATTACGTCACAGATTTTATCACGCTCGGTAAAACTGCCATAACTTTCAAACGGCTGGGCAGAATTTAACGTGCTTTATACCCACTGAAAGATAATGAAATTATCTACAACTTCTTCAACATCCGTACGGACAGATTCGGAATCTAAATTGACTAAAATGCAAACCCTAGTCAACTGCTCATGCTGTCCCAAAAAACAGAACGTGGCAACATCTAGATCTAATCCAAATTACTCAATTCCAGCATCACCAATTGATCTAAAAACTTGATAAACACCCTTATAACAGTACCTAGATCAGACCCAAGGATTTCCATGGACATACCTTTGCCCGACGCACGAAAACCCAATAGATCTCCTCCTGGTTCATGCGATCCCCTTCCTCGCTTCCAAATCCACCGGATCTCCTCGTCGCGGAGCACTCCAATGGATGGATCTTCGAGGTGGTGAGGTCAAGAACTCACCTAGGTGCAGCAAGGGAGGTGGAGAGGTGGTGGAGATGGTGGTGGCGCAAGGGGAGAGGCTTGGGGGAGGTGGAGGCGCCCAAGGAGGAGGTGGGGAGGTGTGGGAGGCGGCTAGGGCACTTGGGGGCACAAGGGGCAGGGGGAGGACGCCCAAAATGGCAGGGAAACCCCCCTTTAACCAGAACTAAGCCCCTTTCCTAATCCTAAATGGATTTCCACTCCATCCCACCAAAGCCCACAACCCCCTCTTTAAGGCCCAAACTCCCCCGGGAAGGCCCAAAACCCCGGAAACGGCCCGACAACGCTATTAACCTCCATACCTTATGGTTTTAACCTCCCATGTCATATTTCAATATGTTTTTGACCTCATCATGCACCTTTTATAAGGTTACGACGCTCCGTGGTGTCACAACACTTCAAAAGGCCCAAAAACGCGAGTAAACCTCAAGCCGAAAGGTTTTATTCTCTAATTTCGCATTTTATAATGTCACACCATACCGTAGTGTCACAATAAACCAATAAAACCAATTCCAACCACTCCATAATCTATAGCTAACCAAATAAGGATCACAAGCACACCAAAATTATTCCATACACCCAGTTCATGGTACTTATTAAGATTCATGATTCAAATTGGTAAATATGACTGGAACTATGTGAAAATGTGCAGCTATTGCCCCTTCCCACATGCCGGTGTCATGGTACCTAAAACAACATAAAACACAAGTGTGAGTTCATCACTCAGCAAGTATATTGCAATGGGTCAAACAGAACAATTCAATATTATCATCACTTCATAACAACGTAACATCATGATTAAGTCATACTTCATATGCAACATCATATTCATAACTCAGCATCATTGAAATCATTTCATCATCATCATCATCATCATATATGCAATGCGATGCAATGCACATGTCTCCTCGATGCAAATACCGGTATTGCCGAGTGCACACCCGTCGGCGTGCACCCACGTCCCCCTTCCATCCCATAGAGGGAGGGTGCCTACTCCTCGCTTCCACTCACCGCGTGGGTGGAATCACGAGGTAGGTCTTACATCCATGGCTCTCCGGATTAGTCATAGCTTTCTCACCGACCTTACCGGAATAGTTATGATGTTCTCACCGACCGGGCCAAGTTTCATGCCATGTATGCAACATATGCCATAATCATTAAACATAAACCATTGCATAGCATCTTAACATTCCCTTTTTATCATGTCATGGCAAAAACTAAGCATGGCAAGATAGCATAACATGGAAACTATTGCATCTAGTCAAGACAAGCAAATAAACCACATGCTACCCATCCCAATACACTTGCCTTAACCTCGGGCGACGGATTGGCGGGATGAGGAGGGCACTCCCGGGGTCACACCACCTGCACATAGATGCCACACAATCACAACGTGCCCACAAAACAGTACGCCATCGCCCATCTACCCCGATATCGCAAACTACTCCCGAAAACGAAAAACAGAGAATCTGTCCCCCCTGGGACAACAGACTTCAAACTATCATAACTTTAGATCTAGGACTCCGAATTGATTAAACGAGTACATCCTAGCATAGCTTAGGAAATTTCCTAACTTTTTCTAAGTATATGGAAAAAGCTGATTCGGAATCTAAAGTTGTCTAATCTACAAAACTCTATGTTCTGTCCCAGCTACGTCACAGATTTGAACACGTTCGGTAAATCAAGCATAACTTTCAAACGGCTGGGCGGAATTGCACGTTCTTTATGTACACTGAAAGGTATTGAAGTTACCTACAACTTCTTCAATAGGCGGACGACCAAATTCCGAATCTAAGGTCGCTAAAATCAAACCCTATGTCGACTGCACAACCTGCCCGAAACAGAGAACGTGGCAAACTCTAGTTTTCATGTAATCTACGCAATCACAGCACCACCAATTGATCTAAAAACATGATATCAACCCCTATAACAGTGCCTAGACCAACCCCAAGGATTCCCCTAGCCATACCTTCGCTCGACGAACGATGACCCGACGAATCTCTTCCCGGTTCACGTGATCTCCTTCCTCGCTCCAAATCCACCGGATCTCCTCGTCGCGGAGCGCTCCAATGGAAGGATCAGCGGGGTGGCAAGGTGGAGAACTCCCCTAGGGCAGCAAGGATGGTGGAGAGGAGAGGAGAGGGGTGGTGGCGCATTGGGGAGGAGGAAGGAGCAGGGTGGCGCACAAGGGGGAGGGGGCGGCTGGTTTGGGGGAAGAGGAGGAAGTGGGGGCGGCTAGGGCTGGCTTGGGGCGCACAAAAGGGCAGGGGAAGGCACCCCAAACAGGTCTCCCACTCCCACTTGGACCCAAACACCTTCCCACCGAAGCCCACTACCCTTTCCCTTAGGACCAAACTTCCCCGGAAAGGCCCAAACTCCCGAAATCGGCCCGAAAACGCAATTAAACCTCATACCGTATAGTTTTAACCTCCAATTTCACATTTTATAAGATTTGCCCTTCTGTAGTGTCACATTCTCCCCCCCCTCAACAGGATTCGACCTCGAATCCAAGACACACCAAAATGCGACCCAGCAAAACGATAAATAGCTAGGTTTCACATCACAAACCTGAGACGAAAAACTCGGGGTACTTCTCGCGCATGCGAGACTCCAGTTCCCAAGTCGCTTCTCTCTCAGTCTTATGTGACCACAGGACTTTGACAAACTTGAGCGTCCTGTTGTTCATCGCTCGCTCCGAAGTCCCTAGAATTTTTACAGGATGGGACTCGAAGGTGAGGTCCTGCTCAAGCACTAATGGTTCCAAAGGAACCACCAACTCTGGGTCATGCAAGTACTTCATCAGCATCGAGACATGGAACACATTATGGACTCCTTGCATTGACTCCAGTAGCTCCAAGCGGTAAGCCAACTTACCGACTAGAGCCAAAATAGGAAACGGCCCAACAAACCTCGGACCGAGCTTTCCTTTTGTGCCAAAACGCACCACACCCTTGGTGGGAGATACTCGCAAGAGCACCCTATCACCCACCTCAAACTCGAGATCTGGCCTTCTCACATCAATGTAGCTTTTCTGTCTACTCTGCGCTATGAGAAGGTTCTGCCGTACCTCTGCCACACGATCAACAGTCTACTGAACCCAACCCGGTCCAAGGACTGCTCTCTCTCCCACGACATCCCAACACAGCGGCGATCTGCACTTTCGGCCATAAAACACCTCATAAGGAGCAGCCCGGATGCTAGAATGATAGCTGTTATTGTAAGCGAATTCTGCCAAAGGCAAATGATTTTCCCATCTACCCTTCCAAGCCATCACACATGCCCTGAGCATGTCCTCCAAAGTCTGAATGGTACGCTCAGACTACCCATCGGTCTGAGGGTGAAACGCGGTACTAAGGCGAAGTTGTGTACCCAAAGCACTCTGCAAGCTCTCCCAAAATTTTGAGACAAATTTCGCATCGCGATCAGAAATAATCGTCTTGGGCACACCATGCAGTCTCACAATCTCCTGCACATAGATGGGAGCCAACTCGCTCGTTGAATTGGTAGTGCGGATTGGAATGAAATGCGCGGACTTGCTAAGACGATCCACCACAACCCAAACAACATCCTTCACTCGTGGAGTACGAGGTAGGCCAACCACAAAATCCATGGAGATGTCATCCCAAGGCCACACAGGAATCTCCAATGGCTACAACAAGCCAGCGGGATGCTTGTGTTCAGCCTTTATCTTCTGACAAATCCCACAAGATGCCACATACTTGGCAATATCAACTCTCATCCTTTTCCACCAGAAGTTCTTTTTCAGATCCCTGTACATCTTGGTCTCCCCAGGATGAACTATGTACGGGGTGCGATGAGCCTCTCTCAAGATGTCATCTTTGACTAGGGATTTCTGAGGTACACATAGGCGACCCTGGAACCTCAAAGCTCCCAAATCATCAATGGAAAAGTCTCCAGTCTTACCATCCTCAAGGCGTTTCCTCACCTGCTGGAGCAAACGATCATGCTATTGTGCTTCCTGCACCCGCTCGGGGATCGTTGACTCAATAATCAATTGAGTTTTAGCTTGCATGGTCCACGCAAAACAGTAGGAGACTCCCAATCGCTCAAAATCAGCAACAAGACAATCAATGACAGGGGGCATTGTCTTGCGACTGAGAGCGTCAGCCACCACATTTGCCTTACCCGGATGATACTGGATTGTGAGGTCATAATCCTTTATCAATTCTAGCCACCTCCTCTGCCTCAAGTTCAAATCTTTCTGAGTAAAGATGTACTTCAGGCTCTTGTGATCAGTGAAGATATCACAAGACTCACCATACAGATAGTGCCTCCAAATTTTCAATGCAAAGACCACCGCGTCAAGCTCAAGATCATGAGTGGGATAATTATGCTCATGCTTTTCCAACTACCTCGATGCATAAGCAATCACCTTGCCATCTTGCATGAGCACACAACCAAGTCCCAGACAAGAAGCATCAGAATAAACAGTGAAACGCTTCCCAGGCTCGGGAAGAGTAAGAACAGGAGCAGTCACTAACTTCTACTACAAAGTGCAGAAACTGTGCTCACACTCTGTAGTCCACTGAAATTTCATCCCCTTCTGAGTCAGCTGCGAAAGTGGCTTGGCAATGATAGAGAAATCCTGCACAAAACGCCGATAGTAGACAGCCAACACAATGAAACTACGCACCTCTTTGACATTGGAAGGCCTCTTCCAATCCAAAACTGCTGAGACTTTGCTCGGATCTACAGATATGCCCTCTGGATTGATGATGTGACCAAAAAAACCCACTTCTGAAATCCAAAACTCGCACTTTTTTAGCTTAGCAAAGAAATGATTCTCCCTCAATGTACTCAGCACAAGCCTCAAATGCCGCTCATGCTCCTCTTCTGATTTAGAGTAAATCAGAATGTCATCGATGAACACTACCACAAACTCATCAAGGTACTTGTGTAGCATACTGTTCATCGCCTCCATAAAGACAACAGGAGCATTAGTTAGTCCAAAAGACATAACTTTAAATTCATAATGCCCATACCTAGTGGAGAAAGCAGTCTTCTCAATGTCCTGGTCCCTCACACGGATCTGATTATACCCAGACTGAAGATCAATCTTGGAGAACACCTTCGCTCCCTCCAGTTGGTCAAACAGATCTTCAATGCGAGGCAAAGGATAATTGTTCTTAACTGTCACTTGATTAAGAGCACGATAATCAATGCACATACGCCAACTTCCATCCTTCTTCGAGACGAAGAGGACAGGTGCTCCCCAAGGTGACACACTACGTCGAATAAAGCCCTTGGCCAAAAGATCCTCCAATTGCTTCTTCAACTCGTCTTGAAATGGATGAGCCAAGCGATATGGAGAGATAGAAATAGGTCGAGTGCTAGGAACAAGATCAATACGGAACTCCACACTCCTCACTGGCGGTAAACCAGGCAACTCATCAGGGAACACATCAACAAACTCCTTCACTACAGGAATCTCCTCAATGGAAACTCAAGAAGATGGCTTTTCTAAAATAGCCATGAGGAAACCCAACTGCCCCAAACAGCGACCAGAAAATAGACTTGCCAAAGCAAAGATGGAACTGGAAGGTATACCACCCTGAAAGGTCAGCTCTACCCCTAACGGGGCCTGCAAGGTAACCGTCTTCCAGAAGCAACAGATCTTGGCACGGTACTGATGCAACCAGTCCATGCCCAAAATGACATCAAAAGAAGCCAACTGAATCACCATAAGATTGGCAAAGAAAACATCATCATCAATGGCAATGGTGCAACCTAGGCAAACCAAAGAACTAGCAATCAAACCCCTAGGAGAACTGACTAACATAGACTCAGAAATCGGCTAAACTCCCAACTTAGGTCTACTAGCAAACTCAGACGACATAACGGAATAGGATGCTCTGGAATCAAACAGCACAAAGGCATCAACTGAATCCACAAGCAAAGTACCTGAAACCACGTCTGGATGCCCGGCTGACTCGGCGGTCGGCAAGGCGTACACTCCTGGTAGTGCCGGGACAGTGGAAGCCCCGACACCCGGCTGATGCCCCAACAAGGCTGGGGGCGGAGGAGGTAACTAAGGAGGAGCCGATGGCTGCGGGCACCAGTAGGCTGCTGGTGGCGTCCAAGCAAAGGGCGGCTGAGGAGCAGGAGCCACCATCATGTGCACCGACCCTCTGGAAGACGCCGCTGGAGTGGGAGGAGAAGGCACCGTCTCCCACTTGATGATGCTACCAGGATTCATCCGGTAGACTCGTCCCATGTGGTCGGGCTTGCCAAAGTGGTTGCAACTCCCGGTCCAACCACACTCCGAAACACGGTGCTCACCACCGTACTTGAAACAAATCATGCCCTGCCCGGGCACAGGATGAACAGCCGCTCGCGAGGAAGACGATTGGGGCGGTTTCATCTTAGCCCCTGAGGAGGAGCCCTGTCCTCCCTTGAACTTCTTGAAGGTGGGTCGCTGAGAAGACCCACCTCCTCCACCAAAAGTCCTCTTCTGGCCCCCATTTGGGGCCGCTGGAACCCCTGAACCACCAGGGTTTTGCTTATCCCTGGAGAGCTCCAACTCGAGCTCCATGCCCTTCGCTTGCTCCACCATGGAGCAGAAGTCACGAGGGACAGTCGCCGCCATGACAACTCTGAACTCCTGGTTGAGGCCCCTACGGAACCTCCTCGTCTTCTCCCTGTCGTCGGCTGCCACAGCCGGCACAAAGCACACCACATTGTTGAATTCTGCCTCATACTCTGCCACCGACCTCTTTCCCTTGGAAAGAGTCGTCAGAGTATGCTCCATCCTCTCAAGGATAGACTTTGGGTAGAACTTGGCTCGGAAGCGAGCCACAAAGTCCTCCCAGGTGACCGGTCCAAGATCAAGGGCCCTAGCAGCAAGAACCCCCTCCCACCAGATATCAGCTTGGTCTTTCAGCTGAAAGGCCACAAAACGAGCCCTTTGGACCGAAGTCAACTCTAGGACCTCAAACTGCCGCTCCATGTACCGCAGCCAATTTGCGGATTGGACCGGCGTGCCCGCTCCATCAAAGGTGTCAAGACGGAGGGCCATCCACTCCCGGAGGCTCATCCTCGGCTCAGGCACAGCGGGGGCAGCAACTGGGGCCGCTGCAGGTGGAGGCACAACAGCAGGGGCTGCCCGCAACTGCTGGCGCAGCTCCTGAACCTCCCTCTGCAGATCCTGAACTAAGTCCGCAGTGGCGGCGGGTACCTTAGCCCCTGACTGTGCCGCCGGGAGCTCCTCCTGCGCTAGCGCATGAGCATTGAGCGAAGCGTTACCCTCAGCTACAGACTTAGCAACTCCCTGAGAACCTCGTCCCTGGCCTCCACGGCCACGGCGACCACGGCCTCTACCCCTCGGCATGGCTGCTACAGTCAGACAACCATCCAATCACATAATCATAAGCACAACATCATGTAATCAAGAACAAAGATCAAACATCATCAGAAACATAGTCTTCATCAAATAATCAAGCGCAATGCAATGATGAACCAAAACCCCCATCCTACTGTGCAACCAAGTGTGTCAAATTTTAAATTACTTATTCCACTTTTGCAAGTTTTAATGTTGCTATCCTATGACAAAATTTTAGTTAAAACCTAAGCCATGTTTCTAAGTTATTCCACATCACATTTTAGTTGTAACCTAAGGAACGACACTAAAAATATACATTCCAAGGACCTACAGCCCGCTCTGATACCAACTGTAACACCCCGGCATCTAGTGTACCCGAATGCTACCAAACAAAGACTAAATAACACCTAAATACCATAAAATAAGATAAATTACAGCAAAGGCACAAATGCTAAAAACCGAAATTTCGGCAGCATCTCCTTTGTTTTAACATGAATTGAAACAATAGCAACAATATGGCAAGATATATCATAACATAAGACATCTAAAGCAGCAATATAAAAGAATAAAGCATCAACATAAACCAATAAAACCAATTCCAACCACTCCATAATCTATAGCTAAGCAAATAAGGATCACAAGCACACCAAAATTATTCCATACACCCAGTTCATGGCACTTATTAAGATTCATGACTCAAATTGGTAAATGTGACTGGAACTACGTGAAAATGTGTAGCTATTGCCCCTTCCCACATGCCAGTGTCATGGTACCTAAAACAACATAAAACACAAGTGTGAGTTCATCACTCAGCAAGTATATTGTAATGGGTCAAACAGAACAATTCAATATTATCATCACTTCATAACAACGTAACATCATGATTAAGTCATACTTCATATGCAACATCATATTCATAACTCAACATCATTGAAATCATTTCATCATCATCATCATATATGCAATGCGATGCAATGCACATGTCTCCTCGACGCAAATACCGGTATTGCCGAGTGCACACCCGTCGGCGTGCACCCACGTCCCCCTTCCATCCCGTAGATGGAGGGTGGCTACTCCTCGCTTCCACTCACCGCGTGGGTGGAATCACGAGGTAGGTCTTACATCCATGGCGCTCCGGATTAGTCATAACTTTCTCACCGACCTTACCGGAATAGTTATGACGTTCTCACCGACCAGGCCAAGTTTCATGCCATGTATGCAATATATGCCATAATCATTAACCATAAACCATTGCATAGCATCTTAACATTCCCTTTTTATCATATCATGGCAAAAACTAAGCATGGCAAGATAGTATAACATGGAAACAATTGCATCTAGTCAAGACAAGCAAATAAATCACCTGCTACCCATCCCAATACACTTGCCTCAACCTCAGGCGACGGATTGGCGGGATGAGGAGGGCACTCCCGGGGTCACACCACCTGCACATAGATGCCACACAATCACAATGTGCCCACAAAACAGTATGCCATCGCCCATCTACCCCGATATCGCAAACTACTCCCGAAAACGAAAAACAGAGAATCTGTCCCCCTCGGGACAGCAGACTTCAAACTATCATAACTTTAGATCTAGGACTCCGAATCGATTAAATGAGTACATCCACGTGTAGCTTAGGAAATTTCCTAACTTTTTCTAAGTATATGGAAAAGCTGATTCAGAATCTAAAGTTGTCTAATCTACAAAACTCTACGTTCTGTCCCAGCTACGTCACAGATTTGAACACGTTTGGTAAATCGAGCATGACTTTCAAACGGCTGGGAAGAATTGGACGGTCTTTATGTCCACTGAAAGGTATTGAAGTTACCTACAACTTCTTCAACAGGCGGACGACCAAATTCCGACTCTAAGGTCGCGAAAACTCAAACCGTAGTTCGACTGCACAATCTGCCCGAAACAGAGAATGTGGCAAACTCTAGTTTTCATGTAATCTACCCAATCACAACACCACCAATTGATCTAAAAACATGATATCAACCCTTAGAACAGTACCTAGACCAACCCCAAGGATTCCCCTAGCCATACCTTCGCCCGACGAACGATGACCCGACGAATCTCCTCCCGGTTCACGCGATCTCCTTCCTCGCTCCAAATCCACCGGACACTACAACACGGGTATGCCTTCTGGGGCACTTAGTTTTATAGGGCACTTGACCTAAATGCCACTAAATAGAGAATTCACGTCATTTATTTGGATTTAGGGGCATTTAATTGCCTGGCACATAATATTTGCGGGTAATATTTTTCTTGTGCAAATTATGTGCCGGCTTATCTTTTTACAACAGGGGCATTTATAAATTCCGGACTGGACTCTAAGCCGACACATGTTTTGTGTCAGCTTCTCAGGAAAGGAAGGTACATGATAAACGTCGGGATAGGTAGAACACGATATTTAATATGTGCCGCGGATTCATTTTGTCGAGAAAGATAAAATTTCAGGAGCGCGGGAGGAGAATTGGTGCGCGCGGGAGATCAATTGGAGAATTGCCCTAATCTTGTTCCTCACCCCTCCTGCAGATCGAGCCGCCATCCCCTCTACCCGCCACTGCTGCCCAGCTAGTCTCGGCCCCTCATCCTCTCTGCTCGCGCATCGACCGCCGCAATCCCCTCTGCCCGCCGCTGCCGCCCACCTCTGTCGATCACCCCTCCCCTCGATCCCTCCGTCGGCCGCCCCTCCCCACCATCCCACAGCCCTGCCATCACCTCCCTTTGCCATCCTCCCCATTGCCCACGGCCGCCGCCCTCACATCCCTCCGCGCCGCCCTCCCCTCCCTCCGTGTCGCCTTCCCATCCCTCCGAGCTCCACCACCCACCACCGTGCCGCCCTCTACGCCTGCCGTGCCACCCTCTTCCTCTCCCCCCGTGCCCTCGCTGCTGACCTCCTCACCTCCCTCCTCCTCCCCTCCCGCATCCAAGTGCTCCTCTCCGCTCACCGCTCCTCAGACACCTCTTCCGACGCCTTCATCACCCGTTGCCGACGAAGTGCACTCAGACGTGCTCCCCAGGTACGACTTTGGTTTCTTCCCCAATTCCGACCGATTCTTCCACCGCCGGCCATCATGGCGCAACTTCTTCCTCCTTGCTCTATTCTTCAATTAAACTTGCATGAAGCATCACCGCTGACCTTAGATTGTTTTCCCCAACTTAATTCTAGATTTCCTTCACTGTGGATTTGCCGCCATGGAGCTTCTCTGTCGCCACTGAGTAGTTGATGGAGGGTTTGAACGACATCAACTCAGCTGAGTTCCTGACTGAACAAATAGGATACCCACCTAATATGAAAAAAAAGGAATGAAGATTGCTGATTTTCCATTGCATGTGTTGAAGTTGAAGCTAAGTAATCACCTTGCAGCTTATTAGTTCATCTATTTTTTTTTTTTGCAAATTAATTAGCAATGTAAACTACTTCATGCAGTTGGGAAAATTGGTTTCATTGGCATAAGGAGCAAATTGAGGGGAGACCACAGTGAAGGTGTTGACTGGGATAATGTAACTCTCCTGCTGTTGTCTTGGTAAGTTAAAATTCAATATGTTTAACCCAAATTGTCTTGGTAACTCTCCTGCTGTTATGATGAAGGGTGCTCTGAATATTATGGTTCCATGTGTACAAGTGCTATATTCAGTTTGATCATTTACTTAGGCCAAATGATTTAGTGTGTAAGAACAATATAGGAACAATATAGGAATAGAATTTGATGAAACAAGCAAGGGAACTAATGTTTTGTCTCCTTTCTCAGTGAAGAAAAGAAGAGAGCAAGATTATTATACAATCACTAGGTCAGAACAATATAGGAATAGAATTTGATAAAACAAGCAAGGGAACTGATGTTTACTTTTTAATTTTCCTTGTTTAGTCATGTCTTTCTACCTTTTATTGTTGACTTGAGAGGTCAAATTGGCAATGGAATGTGCTCAACACCTATCAATTTCATTTTCATTGTATTTGTTTTTCCTGGGTACTTTAGCATTTTCCTGCTTGGGTGCATTAGCTGTAACACCCCGGCATTTAATATGCCTGAATGCTACCAAACATAAGCTAAACAACCTCTAAATACCACAATTTACCATAAATTCCAGCAAAGGTACATATGCTAAAAACCGAGATTTCGGCAGCATCTCCTTTGTTTTAACATGAATTAAAGGAGCAACAACAGTATAGCAATAAGGCAATATGAGAGACATCTAAAACAACAATAATTAGAGTCTTAACGACAATATAAGACTATCATCAAGCACTTAATGTCTCCAAGTGTCAAACGAACAATAAAACTCTCATAAAGCAAAGCTAAGCCTTAAATCAATGAGCATCACACACAATTTATTATCAAACTAATAGAATGACTTGTGGAATCAATATGGTGAAGCTACGTGTGGGTGTGTGACTATTTCCCATCCCCGCATGCCGTTCTCATGGTACCTAAAACAACAAGAAAACACAAGCGTGAGTTCGAAACTCAGCAAGCATATTGCAATGGACAACAAGAACAATATCATGGCAATAACATCTCCCATCATGTATATCATCTCATTCATGAACACTTAACAATATCATCATCATTATGTATGCAATGTAATGCAATGCTCATGTCTCCTTTGAAACTCATACCGGTATGGTTGAGTACACACCCGTCGGTGTGCACCCTCTCCCCCCTTCCATCCCGAAGATGGAGGGAGCCTACTCCTCGCTTCCGTTCACCACGATGAATGGAATCACGATGTAGGACATACTCATTGGCTCTCCGGATTAGTCATATCTTTCTCACCGACCTTCCCGGATTAGTTATGACTTTCTCATCGCCCGGGCCATGTAACATGTCATGTATGCAATTATGCCAACATCACGTTTAACTCACATATTAACACATGGCATCATAACATAATAAACATGCTCATCATATCATTGGCAATCATAAAAGCATGGCAAGTGATCATATATCATGTAGTCAATTCCATCTATTCTCAACAAGCAACCTACAAATCGCTATCCATCACAACACACTTGCCTCAACCACGGGCAACGGATTGGCGGGAAGTAGAAGGCACTCCCGGGGTCGCACCACCTGCACATAGGCATCACACACTCACAATCATGTCCACAAAACAGTACGCAAACCCTCATCTACCCCGACATTGCCAACCACTCGCAAAACCTAAAAACAGAGGTTCTGTCCCGTCGGGACAGCAGCCTTGCAAAAGGCATAACTTCAGTTCTGGGACTCCGAATCAATTAAACGAGTACATCCTCGCGTAGCTTAGGAAATTTCCCAACTTTCTCTAGGTATATGGAAAGACTGATTCGGAATCTAAAGTTGTTTAATCTACATATTACCGTGATCTGTTCCAATTACGTCACATATTTTAACACGCTCGGTAAAACAGCCATAACTTTCAAACGGCTGGGCAGAATTTAACTTTCTTTATGTCCACTGAAAGATAATGAAATTATCTACAACTTCGTCAACATCCGTACGGACAGATTCGGACTCTAAATTGAGGAAAACGCAAACCCTAGGTCGACTGCTCATGCTGTCTCAAAACAGAAACGTGGCAACTTCTAGATCTAATCCAATATACTCAAATCCAGCACCACCAATTGATCTAAAAACTTGATAAACACCCTTAGAACAGTACCTAGATCAATCCCAAGGTTTCCCATGGTCATACCTTTGCCTGACGCATGAAAACTCCAATAGATCTCCTCGCTCCTCGCTCCTCGCTCCTCGCTCCTCGGATGGATCCATGAGGATGCAGGGGTGGGGAGGCCACCCTAGGGCAGCAAGGGGGTGGTGGAGAGGTGGAGAGGTGAAGAGCAATGGGGGCAAAGGGGGCGCAAGGAAGAGGAGGAGGTGGGGAGGTGTGGGAGGCGGCTAGGGCACTTGGGGCGCAAGGGGCAGGGGGAGGACTCCCAAAAGGGCAGGAGGAGGCCCCCCAAACAGGACTCCTACCCTAAATGGACTCGAACACCATCCCACCAAAGCCCACGGATCTTTCCCTTAGGCCCAAACTCCCCCGGAAAGGCCCAAAACCCCTGAAACGGCCCGAAAACGCTATTAACCTCCATACCTTATGGTTTTAACCTCCCATACCATATTTCATAAAGTTTTTGACCTTAACATGCACCATTTAAAAGGTTACGACACTCCGTGGTGACACATCACTTCAAAAGGCCCAAAAACGCGAGTAAACCTCAAGCCGAAAGATTTTAATCTCTAATTTCACATTCTATAATGTCACACCATACCGTAGTGTCACATTCTTCCCGCCTTCAACAGGATTCGACCTCGAATCCGAAGGACGCCAAAATCAATAACAAAGTCCCCAAGGGACAAAGGCTTCTCAGCAGCACAAAACATTCGCACAATGACAAAACAAAAAAAAAAACCCGGAACAAACGACAAACGAGTTCCCAAAACCAACACTTAGCGAAAAAGTGTTGATCTAGCTGAACTAAGGGCAACCACTCACAGTTCGACCTTCACTTCAATTCCCAAACAGAATCTGCGTTTTAACCACAAAGGGCTTCATCAACCCAAAACGCTCGAAACCTCACGACAAACACTTCACACTACTATCACAACCAACCTGACTACCACACTTCATTAAACTCAACATGACGTAATCAAAGCAAGTCACAATTCCTTTAACGACCTCTCTACATTCCCGAAAATTTCCATCGAGGGGAATAACTCATTAAGGCACACTTGCCCTTCCGATACACAATCATACTAACATTTTATTCCATCCACTCCCAGGCAAGACTCAAATCCAAAAACAACTAGTGACGACAATTGCTCACGGCAGGACAAATATCACCGAACTACCGTCAACTTCACTTCCACCCATCGCTACTCTTAATAATGGTTAAACCCATACATCATCAACCTACATCACAAACCACCCTTATACCACTAAGGTTCGACACCTAGCCCCAAGCTACGATCGTAAAACTTTACCAAACCACAATTGGTTCCTTTCTTAAGAGGGTCTCGCCCTCACACAAAAACACTTAGCTATCAAGTCCAAGTGTACACACGACAACTCAAACCCAAGGCGTTAACAACCAATTTGGAAAGAATTCGGCAACATCCAAGCCAAATCACAAAGGAAGCATAAATTCCCTACATCACAACCAACATACCAGAAATTCTTCATTGCTTCTTTTCATACTAGAAAGCAAGGGAAATCTCGTTTCATGACATAAATGCACACTCTTCAGGAGCACTCCGGATTAGTCATATCTCCATATATGACTTTCTCACCGACCTGGCTCAATGACTCTTTTATCATTTAACATGTAAAAACGATGTCATGTTTACTTTTCACCATTCCTTCATCATGTAAGCACACTACCGAAAAGTCATTCACATGACGACTTCTTCCTCGGTATCACATGAATAAATCTCGAATAACATCGAGAGTTGCGCTAATTCATATAAACTATGACGGCAGCATAGTTAACAGTAAGGCACCACATCAAATCAGAACCCACCAACGATAGATAGCTAAACTTTGCAAAACATCGCATTTTAACCAAAATCAACGTTTTGGAAAAGAACATTGACTCCAAAGTTAGACATCTGCACAAACAACTGCCATAAATTTTATCAAAAGAGAGGAAACTCAATCCCAAAAGAAAACTCTTCTCTAGCCAAATTCACTTATGAAACATTCATAAAAATCCAGACTTGTGAAACACCCGCACACCAGACACATTTTCCAAATGACTCCAACTCTAGCCAAATAGAGTTACACATCAAGGGCTTAACTCAAAAGTTTCCAACACAACCCTTTATGACCTTCTGCTTCCTTTTAAAATTATTTCCAAAGATAATTCAGTGCGAACGCGAAAGGGCGCGATCGACTCAAAAACTTTTGGATGTAAATCCAAACTCACAACACGAACTAAACAAATTCGCCAAAACCAAAGGTCGACACCAAACATTACGAGTTTTCGGGAAACTCTGAAACACAGCATAAGGAACACCTTGACCGAAAACCCTTCAACCAAAAGGGCGAACAACCAAACCAGTCCAAAAGCTTTTAAACACAAGCTCAGCATAAAAAGAACCATCTCTAGAACTCCACTACGCTTTCCATTAAAAGACTTTAATAATCACTTTTTACTCCCTGAGAAGCCCCAACACAATTCAACCAAAAGCTTCACAACAAATTCTTCCCCTAGTTATCATTCCCAACACTTTTAATAAGGGTTTATGATGCTTATCAAAAAGGCACCTAACCAAGACTATATTGACATGATCCCCACGGATCACCGAATCATAATACTTCTTATTCTAAATTTGAAACATAGTACTTCCACAAATCTTTCAGCAAGATCAACATATAAATTTCATACCTCCTATATATTCACGTCTCGACAACCGAACCTTATTCAGTTAAACAACGACTTCAACATGTAAATATTATCTCTACAAGACAAAGTTCATAACTAGGATTCCAAGGCATACATTGTAACACCCTACAAATCTAAACTGTCGTACAAGAAAATTTCGACAGCATCTCCCCTAAAATTAGGACAAAACGGAAGCGACAACAAGATTCATAATAAACATTACAATCAGGAATAACATAAAAGCATCAATACTAGAGATAACAAGTCTAAATCAACCAGAAAACAAACATAAACGTAAACACAGCTCCAAAGAGGACATCAACAAGTCTATGATTAATAACATTTCAGCAAGCTAATGAGTTATTAAATGCACTAGTCCATGTGGTTCGTGATGACCCCGGAGGGTTGATTGTGCTACTAAGCCCACCCTTCAATCTTACGACTCGCGAGAACTACCTGAAAACAACAAAATAACAAGGGGTGAGATTGGGTAATCTCAGCAAGCGGAACAACTAATACAAATAAAACATCCACCATATATCTATCATTCCACATTCCTCATATACAATACCACATCAAAGAGTCCACATTCCTCATATACAATACCACATCAAAGAGTCCACACCACTTCAGTAAAATGCATATGATTGATGCACATGCTTATGCCATGATCCTCCTCACCGTGCCCTTTCTCAAGAACACACGGTGTTGTATTCTGATCGCGCACGCTGGCGTCGACAAACTTCCAATGCATGAATATGCAGTTAATGCTTCATGCATGAATTCATTCACAAACTTCCACATGGAGTCCACATGTTTGCATACCCTCATATAACATGGGTAGAAAAAAAATAACATTGAGATGAACTATTTAGACAATTCAACAAGTAGACAACATCATTCTTCTCTTTACTCATGATTCATAGCCAAAGCACATCATCACAATGCTAATCTAAATATCGCAATCATCAAAGCAATTGATTAAACCATGTATGATTAATGTAATCGGAGATTATAACGAAGGCAATGCAAACCACGCAGGTATAGCTCAACCATAACACTACTTCCACTTGCCTTTACCGACGAGACGACGGATCTAGTTGCGCCCAGAAGGGGCACCACCTGTACAAGCATATTTTCAGTATGTAATAACAGCACAACTGATCACACAACTCAAACACGCAATTCCTACAACCCGTTCCCCTTTTCCAACACCGAAACCCCGATCTGTCCGGATCGAACAGCAGCAACCCCCATTCTCTTTTTCGTATCTTTTTTTCTACAGAACATAAAAATATGAAAAAATTACAGGAGCTAGATATTGACTAGATCTACAACTTTCCAGAAGATCATAAATTCTAATTCCTCTGTTAAATATGCCTAAACAGTCGTCCAACACAGTGGATGAAATCTGTTCCCAGATTCTGTTCGTCGGTTTGCAACAGCGATAACTCTCAGAACACTTTCCCAAAAATTCTGAAAAAATTACAGAAGCTAGGTCTCCACGTTATCTACAACTTTCTAGTTATAGGTTTTCGCAGGAAAAATCATCTATGCCACGAAAAACGCGAAACAATCCGCGCTGCACAATCTTCCTTCCAAAAACAGTACCACGTGAACATCTACCCTTCTCCCCTTCAAATCCCATCCAATCCAATCACCACCAGATCTAAAACACTCCTAATCCTAGGTATAACAGGGGTAAAAGATTGGGAATTTTACCTAAAGTTCTACCTTGAGATCCCACGAAGAACACGCGATGAACACCGAAACGAATCTGCTTGATCCCCACGCCTCCACGGATCCTCTTCTCGAATTTTTCTTCACGATCCGCGATGAATCCTTGAGCCACCATGCAGGGGAGGGAGAGGAGATGGTGCTGCTGTCAAGTGGATGCAAGGGCGGCTAGGGTTGCAATGGGGGTGGCCGGCCACATGGGGGGGGCGCCACCCCTAAGGAGCAAAGTGGGCCGGCCCACTTTGGGGCGTGGGGAGGGGGAAAGGGAAAAAGGGATTCCCGGCCGTGGCCCAGGTTTCCTCGACCCACTAATCCTAGCCCGAAAACCCCAAATTTTAATATCAATATGCCTCATAAACTTCAATTATTTAATTCCCCAACAATTTTCCCTCATTCTTCCCGAAACAACAAAGGAAGAAAACCCTAGGATCGCTCTCAAGTTCTAGGGTATCACATTCTCCCCTCCTTAAAAGGATTCGTCCCCGAATCTACTCCTCTTTGCTAAGGAACCTTAGAAAAAGGAAGGCAAAAAGGTAATCAACATTTTACCTTCAAGATCCTCAAAGAGTGCAGGTACTTCTTCCGCATCCGGTCCTTAGGTTCCCAAGTTGCATCCTCGCTGCAGACTAATTGGTCCACAAATCTTTCTTTGGACACTAACACGAACTATTCCCCTATTAAATAAAGGACACCTATTAGGTGAATCTGGTATCGATCTGGAATCACAACTCACTCCTCTCTTCAACCCGATCGCGATACTCCGCATTCCAATCTCACTCCTCTACCACGGTTAAAGCATTCGACGACGCGAACCATGTGAGGCACAACGCTTTAGGTAAGTCTCTAAATCAACCCAAACACAAACTCCTATCTCATACAAGTGATTGATCTTTACAAAAGAACCAATATCCACCCTTACCAACGACAGAGATAGCCTACTTTACAACCAGGGTCCGTAAACTGCTAAACAATAACAACCGAACACAATCGCTACGGTTGACACAAACTCGCCGAACTCAGCGACAAAAGTTCAAAAAAATTAATGTAATTACCTGCAACTTCCAAGTTGTCCACTACTAAATTAAGCAACCCCACCGAGGAACACATAAATGACCCAATTCTCCAAGAAGGTTTGGATTGAGTCATACACAACCTTCACTTTACTCTTCACTTTTAAACTACTTACGATCAGCGACCCACACTAGTTTTCCCTTGAAAGAAGGTTTCGTCTTCACATTCTTCCTTTCAAAGAATCATAACCAAGGGTAGAATCATTGAGGAAGCTCAACCAAGACCCATGATCCCCAAATGATTCACATCCAACATCTCGAACTCCAAAGCGCTAAAAGCCACTTTGCAAAGAATTCGGCAACAACCCAAGAGTACTCATTTTATTTTATTTTATTTTTTTCCTAAGCCAAGTTGCAAAGAAAGCTCAGATCTCATACACCACAACCAACATATCAGAAGATATTCGTTTTTACTTCCCGTACTAGAAGGCAATTGAAATCTCGATTCAGGGCATGCATGCAGCTTACCAAGAGCACTCCGGATTAGTCATATATCCATATATGACTTTCTCACCAACCTGGCTCAACGACTCTTTTATCACTTAACTTCTATAGACAATGTCATGTTTGCTCTTCACCATTCATTCATCATGTAACAGCACTATCGAATAGTCATTTACAACACGACCTCTTCCTCTGTAACACATGAATAAAACTCGATTAACATCGAGGATTGCGCTAATTCATATAAACTATGTCGGCAGCATAGTTAACAGTAAGGCACCACATCGTATCAAAACCCACCAATGGTAGAAAGCTAAACTTGCAAAACATCGCATTTTAACCAAAATCAACATTTTGGAAAAGAACATCGACTCCAAAGTCAAACATTTGCCCACACAACCGCCACAATTTTTTTTTTTGAAAGAAAGGGAAACTCATTCCCAAAAGAGAACTCTTCACTAACCAAATTCACTTATGAAACCCTCATATAATCCACCTTTTTGAAGCACTCGCAAACGCCACACACATCATGCAAATAAATCCAACTCTAGTAAAAAGAGTTGCAAATTAAATCTCAAGTGTTTCCAATACAACTCACTATGTCCATCTGTTTCCTTTAAAATTAATTCCAAAGATAATTCAGTGCGAACACGAAGGGGTGCGATCCACTCAAAGACTTTTGGATGTAAATCCAAACTCATAGTGCAAACCAAACAAGTTAGCCAAATCCAAAGGTTGGCATTAATCACTACGAGTTTTAGGGAAACTCTGAAACCCAACAGAAGAAACACTTCGACAAAAGTATTCAACCAAAATAGCAACCAACCAAACCCGTCCAAAAGGTTTTTAGACACAGGCTCAGGGTGAAAACCACCATATCTAGTATTCCACTGTACTTACCATTTAAGCATTCAATATACACTATTTTCTCATCGAGAAGCCTCAATAATTCCCCCAAAAGCTACATAACCAATTCTTTCTCTAGTTACCTTTCCCAACATTTAAAAATACAGTTTATGATGATTAACAAAACGTCTTCCATTCTATACTACCTCATCATGATCCCCACAGACCAACACATCATATAACAATGTATTCTATATTTCAAACATAGTACCTCATGAGATACTTAAGCATGATCAACGTATCAATTTTATACCATCCATACATCAACATCTTGACAATTAAAACTCTTGTTCAATCAATAAAATGACTTCAACCAATAAGTATTACCTCTACAAGATAAAATTCGTAAACAGGATTCTAAGACATGCATTCATTAAGGTTAAAATCTTGCATCATGATTGTTATCCAATGTTCATCCCATCACAACATGTACTCGACATAATTTCACAGCTTTACATTTTTTCTATTGCATCAATGGTTTCCAACAATTAACAACCCTACCAACTTATCAATAACAACAAATGGGCATAATCATCAACCAACAACATTACTTTTAGCTACTCCTATACATAGGTGATAACAAAATTACCACCACACAACATACTCCAACTATTTAAAATAGATCGAATACTAGCATTAACACGCCCTTAACAACATCATTAACAATAAGTCTTATGTCTTCTCAATTGATATCAATACTAGTATTGTAGAGACACAACTACCTACTTCCAAATATACTAGTAGGTTGCAACAACGTAAATAGCAACTCTAATCAACTTCCAAATTAAAGTCGCTAGTCAACACGATTAAATTTTCCTCTATTAATCCGTTAGATTAGACCATCTTTAAACAACCGAGAAAGTTTCTTTAACAATAACAGCAGTCTACCTCATCTTAATGTTCTAACCATGCATCGTGGTTTAAAACCTTAAACATTATCGGGGGTCATAAGCACTTTCAAAGCAAAGCAATAGATTATAAGCATGTACATTAACACATTTAATCATCCCCACTATGGGGTACTCTACATCACTAGAGGTTCATTTAATCTTAAGCTAAAGGTAGCAATTACACTTAATTGATTCAACTCGCAAATTAACTAAAGAGTACATCATTTCTATAAACCACATTATTACACACTACAAGACATGCTAATCAACAATTTTCACTTTTAACAAGTAATTTCAGTCAAACGAATACTTACTTTATTTGCAGCATTCTTCTTTTAATACTGAACCAAAACTCACAAAGAAGCTCGATAATCAAAGTTGCAATAGGACATGACTCCAAAACACATTTCAATCTTAAAGACTCCCACAGAGGGGAACCAAGCGATCAAGTAAACCTTTACGAACAAAGGCACAAAACATAAATCGACACAACTTAACTTTTTACACACGCTTCACTAACTTCTTTTAAACTCAGAGCAAGGCACACACGAACCAAAAGCTAAACTTTTTCTTTGCAAGGCAACCAACTAAACAGTGTCAAGGTCAACAGTGACCAAAGACGCGCAACACAAAACTCCCCTTCTTTGTCTTCACCCAAAGAAGACAAAACCAAAATAAACACCGAAGGCACACTCCACGAAAATCCAAATTCTAAACACTTTTCTTCTGATTTCAATCAACTAAAACAAAGAGAACCAACCAAGGCCGACCGTCAGAACGATAAATAACATCCGAATGATTCTACCACCAATCTCTTCTATTTGACTCCAGTCAACTACCCAATCCACAGCGTAAAGGTTAAGCACTCCTCCTACAGGGTTAATAATTCCTCGGTGATGGCGTTAACCGGCCACAGTCAAACCACACCCTTACTATGAACAAAAGAGGTGACCGAAAACCCTTCGCACCACAACCCCACTTCATCACAAATGAAGCAACTCAATCAAATCCATCATAAATATAGCATTATACATCATCAAAAGTAGCATTCAACATCAAAGCTTAGATACAATAATTAAACGGAAAGCAACGGTACCCATACCCTTTCCTACTTTGTGCATCCAAGTGTGTCAAATTTTAAATTAGTGATTCCACTTACACAAGTTTTAATGTTGCTATCCTATGACAAAATTTTAGTTAAAACCTAGGCCATGTTTCTAGGTTTTCCCACATCAAAATTTTAGTTAACCCTATGGTATTTCACTAAATTCATACACCACGGACTGAAGCCGCTCGATACCAATCAGAACACCCTACAAATCTAAACTGTGACAAGAAAATTTCGACAAAGATCTCCCCTAAAATTAGGACAAAACGGAAGCGACAACAAGATTCATAATAAACATTACAATCAGGAATAACATAAAAGCATCAATACTAGAGCTAACAAGTCTAAATCAACCGGAAAACAAACATAAACGTAAACACAGCTCCAAAGAGGACATCAACAGGTCTATGATTAATAACATTTCAGCAAGCTAATGAGTTATTAAATGCACTAGTCCATGTGGTTCGTGATGACCCCGGAGGGTTGATTGTGCTACTAAGCCCACCCTTCAATCTTACGACTCATGAGAACTACACGAAAACAACAAAATAACAAGGGGTGAGATTGGGTAATCTCAGCAAAGCGGAACAACTAATACAAATAAAACATCCACCATATATCTATCATTCCACATTCCTCATATACAATACCACATCAAAGAGTCCACATTCCTCATATACAATACCACATCAAAGAGTCCACACCACTTCAGTAAAATGCATATGATTGATGCACATGCTTATGCCATGATCCTCCTCACCGTGCCCTTTCTCAGGAACACACGGTGTTGTATTCTGGATCGCCAAGACGCCAAGGCGTCGACAAACTTCCAATGCATGAATATGCAGTTAATGCTTCATGCATGAATTCATTCACTAACTTCCACATGGAGTCCACATGTTTGCATACCCTCATATAACATGGGTAGAAAAAAAATAACATTGAGATGAACTATTTAGACAATTCAACAAGTAGACAACATCATTCTTCTCTTTACTCATGATTCATAGCCAAAGCACATCATCACAATGCTAATCTAAATATCGCAATCATCAAAGCAATTGATTAAACCATGTATGATTAATGTAATCGGAGATTATAACGAAGGCAATGCAAACCACGAGGTATAGCTCAACCATAACACTACTTCCACTTGCCTTTACCGACGTGACGACGGATCTAGTTGCGTCCAGAAGGGGCACCACCTGTACAAGCATATTTTCAGTATGTAATAACAGCACAACTGATCACACAACTCAAACACGCAATTCCTACAACCCGTTCCCCTTTTCCAACACCGAAACCCGATCTGTCCGGATCGAACAGCAGCAACCCCCATTCTCTTTTTTTCGTATCTTTTTTTCTACAGAACATAAAAATATGAAAAAATTACAGGAGCTAGATATTGACGAGATCTACAACTTTCCAGAAGATCATAAATTCTAATTCCTCTGTTAAATATGCCTAAACAGTCGTCCAACACAGTGGATGAAATCTGTTCCCAGATTCTGTTCGTCGGTTTGCAACAGCGATAACTCTCAGAAAACTTTCCCAAAAATTCTGAAAAAATTACAGAAGCTAGGTCTCCACGTTATCTACAACTTTCTAGTTATAGGTTTTCGCAGGAAAAATCATCTATGCCACGAAAAACGCGAAACAATCCGCGCTGCACAATCTTCCCTTCCAAAAACAGTACCACGTGAACATCTACCCTTCTCCCCCTTCAAATCCCATCCAATCCAATCACCACCAGATCTAAAACACTCCTAATCCTAGGTATAACAGGGGGTAAAAGATTGGGAATTTTACCTAAAGTTCTACCTTGAGATCCCACGAAGAACACGCGATGAACACCGAAACTAAATCTGCTTGATCCCCACGCCTCCACGGATCCTCTTCTCGAATTTTTCTTCACGATCCGCGATGAATCCTTGAGCCACCATGCAGGGGAGGGAGAGGAGATGGTGCTGCTGTCAAGTGGATGCAAGGGCGGCTAGGGTTGCAATGGGGGTGGCCGGCCACATGGGGGGGGCGCCACCCCTAAGGAGCAAAGTGGGCCGGCCCACTTTGGGGCGTGGGGAGGGGGAAAGGGAAAAAAAGGGATTCCCGGCCGTGGCCCAGGTTTCCTCGACCCACTAATCCTAGCCCGAAAACCCCAAATTTTAATATCAATATGCCTCATAAACTTCAATTATTTAATTCCCCAACAATTTTCCCTCATTCTTCCCGAAACAACAAAGGAAGAAAACCCTAGGATCGCTCTCAAGTTCTAGGGTATCACATACATTCATTAAGGATAAAACTCTACATCAGGTTAATTATCCATGGTTCACTCCATCACCACAGGTTACAATACCCTCCATTTAATCAATGGTTTCCAACAAGTATTCTACACAACTACCACCACTACTAAGTCATCAATATCAAAAAAAATTTGATTATCATCAAACAACACATTGCTTTTAGCTATCCTATACATAGGTGGTAACCAAATTACCACCACACAACATACTCCAACTATTTAAAATAGATTGAATACTAGCATTAACACTGCCCTTAACAACATCATTAAGAATAAGTCTTATGTCTTCTCAATTGATATCAATACTAGCATTTATATGAACACATACGCATACTTCCAAATATACTAATGGTTTGCAACAACATAAATAGCAACTCTAATCAACTTTCAAATTAAAGTCGTGTAACACCCCAGCTTTTACTAAGCCCAGAATGTCACCAAACATAGACCATAACACATTTAATACCATAATTTAAGGTAAATTACAGCAAGTAATCATTTGGAATAATTGAAAATTTTGACAGCATCTCCTTTGTTTTTGCATGAAACTTAACAACATAGCATCATATCAATATGTAAGATAAACGAGATATCCATACGCAGCGATAAGGATAGCTAATCATCAACTAAAACATCAATAAGAATCGATAGCAAAATAATAAGCATCAATTTAAATCTAGGAAGTTAAAACAACTCCCTCCATAGCCCCACATGATACACATGAGGGAAACAACCAAACATACAGACCATACACTAATGATTATTGTAATACTTAATGCCGTGTCTCCAAAACAGGTGAATTAGCTAGATTATGATACTACGTGGAGGAGTGTAGCTAGATCCCTTTCCCGCACGCCGATTTCATTGTACCTAAATAAACAAACAGGTGAATTAGCTAGATTATGGGTTTTGGTTCGTCATTGCATCGCGCTTGATTATGTGATATGGAATATGCTTAAGATGATGTTTGATCTATGATCTTGATTGTGTGCTTTCGTGTTTGGGTGGTTGTCTGCCTAAAGCAAATGCATGCCGAGGGTAGAGGCCGTGGACGCCGTGGCCGTGGAGGCCAGGGGCGAGGCTCCCAGGAGTTGAGGAGTGCATTCTTTGAGGGTAGCGTTCGCTTAATGCTCGTGGGCCAGCTCGGGAGGAGCTTCCAGCTGCGGTCGGGGCGGGGTGCCCGCCGCAAATGAAGATTTAGTTCAGGCTCTGCAGAGGGAGATTCAGAGCTGCGCGGCGATTGCGGGCAGCCCCTGCTGTTGTGCCTCCCCCTGCAGTGGCCCCTGTTGTTGCCCCCGCTGCACCGGAGCCGAGGATGAGTCTCCGGGAGTGGATGTCCCTCCGTCTTGACACTTTCGACGGAGCAGGCACGCCAATCCAGTCCGCAGATTGGCTGCGGTACATGGAAAGGCAGTTTGAGGTCCTAGATTTGACCTCGGTTCAGAGGACTCGCTTTGTGGCTTTTCAGCTGAAGGGCCAAGCTGATATCTGGTGGGAGGGGGTTACGGTGCTAGATCCCCCAATGGGTCCGATGACCTAGGAGGACTTTGTGGCTCGCTTCCGAGCCAAGTTCCATCCGTAGTCTTTCCTTGAGAGGATGGAGCTTACTCGACCACTCTTTCCCAGGAAAGAGGTCGGTGTGAGTATGAGAAGGAGTTCAACAGCAGGCGTGGTGCGCCGTCTGCCGTGGCGGACGATCGGGAGAAAGCTAGGAGGTTCCGTAGGGGCCTCAACCAGAGTTCAGAGTTGTCATGGGGCGACTGTCCTCGTGACTTCTGCCTGTGGTGGAGCAAGCGAAGGGCATGGAGCTCGAGTTGGAGCTCTCCGGGACAAGCGAGAACCCGGGAGGTTCGGGGTTCCTGCGGCCCAGCGGGGGCCGAAGAGGACCTTTGGTGGAGGAGGTGGGTCCTCTCAGCGACCCACCTTCAAGAAGTTCAAGGGAGGACAGGGCTCCTCCTCAGGGGCTAAGATGGGGCCGCCCCAGTCGTCTTCTTCGCGAGCGACTGTTCGTCCTGTGCCCGGGCAGGGCATGAAGTGCTTCAAGTGCGGTGACGAGCACCGTGCTTCAGAGTGTGGTTGGACCGAGAGTTGCAACCACTGTGGCAAGCCCGGCCATATGGGGCGAGTCTGCCGGATGAACCCCGGTAGCATCATCAAGTGGGAGACGGTGCCTTCTCCTCCCACTCCAGCGGCGTCTTCCAGAGGATCGGTGCACATGATGGCTGCCCCTGTTTCTTAGCCACCCTTTGCGTGGCGCCACCACGGTAGCGTCTTGGTGCCCGCAGCCGTCTGCTCCTCCTCGATTGCCTCCTCCGCCCCAGCCTTTTGGGGCATCAGCCGAGTCGGGCTCATACGTCCTGGCGCCACCAGGGGTGTACGCTTTGCCGACCGCCGAGTCAGCCGGGCATCCAGAGTTGGTTTCAGGTACTCTGCTCGTGGATTCCGTTGATGTAACACCCCGGCATTTACTATGCCCGAATGTTACCAAACATAAGCTAAACAACATCTAAATACCACATTTAACATCAAATTCCAGCAAAGGTGCATAGACTAAAAACCGAGATTTCGGCAGCACCTCCTTTGTTTTATCATGAATTTAAGAAACAGCAACAATATAGCATTATATGGCAATAAGAGAAACATCTAAACAGCAATAAATAAAGTCTTAACGACAATAAAAGACTAACATTAAGCTCTTAAGGTTCCAAGTGTCACACAAACAATAGAACTCTCATTAACCAAGCTAAGACTTAATTTAAAGGCCATCACACGCAATTTATTATCCAACTAAATGAATTGACTTGGGGAAACATTAAGGTGAAGCAACGTGTGAGAGTGTGACTATTCCCCTTTCCCGCATGCCGTTCTCATGGTACCTAAAACAACAAAAAAACACAAGGGTGAGTTCGAAAACTCAGCAAGCATACTGCAATGGACAACAAGCATAACAACAAGTTAATAACATCTTTCATCATGTATAACATCTCATTCATGAATACTTATCAATATCATCATCAATTTGTATGCGATGTAATGCATTGCTCCTGACCCTCTGGAACCTCATACCGGTATGGGAAGTACACACCCGTCGGTGTGCACCCTTTCCCCCTTCCATCCCGAAGATGGAGGGTGCCTACTCGCTTCCAAACACCACGTGGATGGAATCACGACATAGGACTTACTCAATGGCGTTCCGGATTAGTCATAACTTTCTCACCGACCTTGCCGGACTAGTTACGACTTTCTCACCGCCCTCGCCCTATCTCATGACATGCATGCAACCATGCCAAATATCATATTCAATTCACATATTAACACATGGCATCATAATATGTTAAACATGCTCATCATATCATATCAATCATTAAAACATGGCAAGTGGACATATATCATGTAGGCAATTCCATCTAATTTCAACATGCAACCTACAACTTGCTATCCATCACAACACACTTGCCTCAACCACGTGCAACGGATTGGCGGGAAGAAGAGGGAACCCCCGGGGTCACACCACCTGCACATAGGCATAACACACTCACAATCATAAACTCAAAACTGTACACACGCCCCCATCTAACCCGACATTTACAACTACTCGCAAATCCTATAAACAGAGGTTCTGTGCCGGCTGAACATCAGCCTTGCAAAATGAATAACTTGAGTTCTGGGACTCCAAATCGAATAAACGAGTACACCGTCGCGAAGCTTAGGAAATTTCCCAACTTTTTCTAGTTATAGGAAAGACTGATTCGGACTCTAAAATTGTTTAATCTACAGATTACCACAATCTGTTCCAGTTACGTCACAGATTTTTAGGCGCTCGGTAAAACAGCCATAACTTTCAAACGGCTGATCGGAAATTAACGTGCTTTACGTCCACGGAAAGATAATTAAATTATCTACAACTTCCTAGAAGTCCGTACGGTCTGATTCGGATTCTAAATCGACGGAAACTCGAACCCTAGTTCGACTGCTCAATCTGCCCGAAAACAGAAACGTGGACAACTTTAGATCTAACCCAAATTACTTGAAACCAACGCCTCCAATTGATCTAAAAACTTGATAAACACCCTAATAACAGTACCTAGATCAATTCCAAGGATCCCCATGTTCATACCTTTGCCCGAAGCACAAAACTCCAATCAATCTCCGCGAATCTCCTCGCGAATCGCTCCTCGCTCCACGTTCCTCGCTCCTCGCTCCTCGCTCCTCGCTCCTCGCTCCTCGCTCCACGGGATGGATCCACGAGGTGCAGGGGTGGGGTGGCCACCCTAGGGCAGCAAGGGGTGGAGGGGAGGTGGTGTGGAGGTGGAGAGGGGGGTGGAGGGGGCGCACGGTGGGGAGAGGGAAGGGTGGATGCGGCTAGGGCTTTGGGGGGGTGGAGGGAGGCGCCAAGAGGGGAGGTGGGGCGCAATAGAGGGGAGGGGGGGCGCATATAAGGCAGGGAGGGCCTCCTTTCAGCCCTCAACAAGGAAACCTACGCTCATACGGACTCAAACACCTCCCCACTAAAGCCCACGTAAGGCCCAAACTCCCCCGGGAAGGCCCAAAACCCCGAAAACGGCCCGGAAAAGGCCCGGAAAAGCTATTAACCTCCAATTCTTATGGTCTTAACCTTATTTCCACATCTCATAATGTTTATAGCCTCATCATGTTCAATACTCAAGGATACGACACTCCGAGGTGTCACAGTTGATGCCTTTGTTCTATTTGATTCTGGAGCATCCTACTCTTTTGTGTCGTCGGAGTTTGCTAGTAGAGCTAAGTTGGGAGTTCAGCGGATTTCTGAGTCCGTGTTAGTCAGTTCTCCTGGGGGGTTGATTGCTAGTTCTTTGGTTTGCCCTGGTTGCACCATTGCCATTTATGATGAGGTTTTCTTTGCCAATCTCATGGTGATCCAGTTGGCTCCTTTTGATGTCATTTTGGGCATGGACTGGCTGCATCAGTACCGTGCTAAGATCTGTTGTTTCTGGAAGACAGTTTCCTTGCAGGCCCGTCCGTGAAGAGTTGACCTTTCAGGTGGTATACCCTCGATTCGTCTTTGCTTTGACTAGTTTGTTTTCTGGTCGGGCGTTTGAGGCTGTTGGGTTTCCTCATGACTTTGTCTGAGAAACCATCTTCTTCAGTTTCCATTGAGGAGATTCCTGTAGTGAAGGAATTCGTTGATGTGTTCCCTGACGAGTTGCCTGGTCTACCTCCCGTGAGGAATGTGGAATTTCGTATTGATCTTGTTCCGGGTACTAGACCTATTTCTATTTCTCCATACCGCTTGGCTCGTCCTTTTCAAGACGAGTTGAAGAAGCGATTGGAGGATCATTGGCCAAGGGCTTCATTCGGCGTAGCGTTCGCCATGGGGAGCACCCGTCCTCTTCGTCTCGAAGAAGGATGGAAGTTGGCGTATGTGCATTGATTATCGTGCTCTTAATCAAGTGACGATCAAGAACAAGTATCCTTTGCCTCGCATCGAGGATCTGTTTGACCAATCAAGGGAGCAAAGGTGTTCTCCAAGATTGATCTTCGATCGGGGTACAATCGGATCCGTGTGAGGGAGCAGGACATTGAGAAGACTGCTTTCTCCACTAGGTATGGGCATTATGAATTTAAAGTTATGTCTTTTGGACTAACTAATGCCCCTCTTTGTCTTTATGGAGGCGATGAACAGTATGCTACACAAGTACCTTGATGAGTTTGTGGTAGTGTTCATCGATGACATTCTCGATTTACTCTAAATCGGAAGAGGAGCACGAGCGACACTTGAGACTTGTCTTTGAGTACCCTGAGGGGAATCAATTCTTTGCTAAGCTGAAAAAGTGCGAGTTACGGATTTCAAGTGGGTTTTCTTGGCCACATCATCAATCCAGAGGGCATATCTGTAGATCCTAGCAAAGTCTCGTGATTTTGGATTGGAAGAGGCCTTCCAATGTCAAAGAGGTGCGTAGTTTCCTTGGGTTGGCTGGCTACTATCGGCGTTTTGTGCAGGATTTCTCTATCATTGCCAAGCCACTTTCACAGGTGACTCGAGAAGGGATGAAGTTCCAGTGGACTACAGAGTGTGAGCACAGCCACGCACTTTGAAGGAGAAGTTAGTGGACTGCTCTGTTCTTACCCTTCCGAGCCGGAAGCGCTTCACTGTTTATTCGATGCTTCTCGGTTGGGACTTGGTTGTGTGCTCATGCAAGATGGCAAGGTGATTGCTTATGCTTCGAGGCAGCTGAAAAAGCATGAGCGAGAACTATCCCACCCATGATCTTGAGCTAGCCGTAGTAGTGTTTGCATTGAAGATATGGAGGCATTACCAGACTGGCGAGTCTTGTGATATTTTCATCGATCACAAGAGCCTCAAGTACATCTTTACTCGTAAAGATTTGAACTTGAGGCAGAGGAGGTGGCTAGAGTTGATAAAGGATTATGACCTCACTATCCAAGATCATCAGGGAAAGCAAATGTGGTGGCCGACGCCCTCGATGCAAGACAATGCCCCTGTTGTTGATTGTCTTGTTGCTGATTTTGAGCGTTTGGGAGTCTCCTATTGCTTTGCGGGACCGTGCAGGCTGAAACTCAAATGATTCTTGAGTCGGCCGATTCTGGCGTGTCACGGCGAACCTGCACAGAAGATGATCGTTTGCTCCAGCAGGTGAGGAAACGCCTTAAGGATGGCAAGTCTGGAGACTTTACCATTGATGATGCGGGAGTTCTGAGGTTTCAGGGCCTTTTGTGCATGCCCCAGAAATCTCAAGTGAAAGAAGACATCCTGAAAGAAGCTCATCGCACCTCGCATTACCACGATCCATCCCTGGGGAGACCAAGATGTACAGGGACTTGAAGAAGAATTTCTGGTGGAAAAGGATGAGAGTGGATATTGCCAAGTATGTGGCGTCTTGTGGGATTTGCCAGAAGATCAAAGCTGAGCATAAGCGTCCCAGCGGCTATTCTGACCTTTGGAGATTCTGTGTGGCCATGGGATGACATCTCCTTGGATTTTGTGGTTGGTTTACCTCGTTCTCCCACGAGGAAGGATGCTGTTTGGGTTGTGGTGGACCGTCTCAGCAAGTCTGCGCATTTCATTCCCATCCGTACGACCAATTCAGCGAGCGAGTTGGCTCCCATCTATGTGCGGGAGATCGTGAGATTGCATGGTGTACCCAAGACCATTATCTCTGATCGGGATCACGAGTTCGTCTCAAGTTAGGAGAGTTTGCAGAGTGCTTTGGAGTACGCAGCTTCGCCTTAGTACCGCTTTTCACCCTCAGACAGATGGGCGCGTCGGAGCGTACCATCCAAACTTTGGAGGACATGCTCGGGGCCTGTGTGATGGCTTGGAAGGGTAGCTGGGAAGACCATTTGCCCCTTGCGAGTTTGCTTACAATAACAGCTATCATTCCAAAGATCCTGGTCTGCTCCTTATGAGGTCTTTGTATGGCCGGAAGTGCAGATCGCCACTTTGTTGGGATGCTTTGTGGCGAGAGCTATTCTTGGACCGGATTGGGTGCAGCAGATCGTTGATCGTGTGTCGAAGGTTCGGCAGAACCTTATCGCAGCACTGAAGCGACGAAAAGCTATCTTGATGTGGCGGCGAGACTTGGAGTTTGAGGTGGGTGATAACGTACTCTTGCGAGTATCTCCCACCAAGGGTGTGGTGCGTTTTGTACGAAGGAAAGCTCAGTCCAAGGTATGTTGGGCCTTTTCCTATCCTCGCCCGAGTTGGCAGGTTGGCCTATCGCCTAGAGCTACCGGAATCCATGCAAGGTGTGCATAATGTGTTCCATGTCTCGATGTTGAGGAAATACTTGCATGATCCGGAGATGGTGGTTCCGTTGGAACCATTAGTGCTTCAGCAGGACCTCACCTTCGAGTCCCGTCCTGTGGAAATTCTGGGAACTTCAGAGCGAGTGATGAAGAACAGGACGCTTAAGTTTGTCAAGGTCCTGTGGTCACATCAGACCGAGAGAGAAGCGACTTGGGAGCTGGAATCTCGCATGCGCGAGAAGTATCCCGAACTTTTCGCCTCAGGTGTGTGATGTGAAAACCTAGCTGTCTTTGGTTTTGCTGGGTTTCATGATCGGTGCGTTTAGATTCGAGGTCAAATCCTGTTGAAGGGGGGAAGAATGTGACACCTCGGAGTGTCGTAACCTTATTTAGCGGGCATGATAAGGTTAAGTACAGTATGAGATGTGGAAATAAGGTTAAAACCATAAGAATTGGAGGTTAATAACGTTTCCGCTGTTTAAGGCCGTTTTAGTGGTTTGGGCCTTCTGGGGAGTTTGGGCCTTACGTGGGCTTTAGTGGGGAGGTGTTTGAGTCCGTATGAGCGTAGGTTTCCTTGTTGAGGGCTGAAAGGAGGCCCTCCCTGCCTTATATGCGCCCCCTCCCTCTGTGCGCCCCACCTCCCCTCTTTGCGCCTCCCTCCCCCCCCCCAACGCCCGCGCCGCATCCACCCCTCCCTCTCCCCACCGTGCGCCCCCTCCACCCCCCTCTCCATCTCCACACCACCTCCCCTCCACCCCTTGCTGCCCTAGGGTGGCCTCCCCACCCCTGCACCTCGCGGAGTCATCCCGTGGAGCGAGGAGCGAGGAGCGAGGAGCGATTCGCGAGGAGATCCGCGGAGATTGATTGGAGATTTGTTCGTCGGGCAAAGGTATGATCATGGGGATCCTTGGGATTGATCTAGGTACTGTTATTAGGATGTTTATCAAGTTTTTAGATCAATTGGAGGCGTTGGTTTGAAGTAATTTGGGTTACATCTAAACTTGTCCACGTTTCTGTTTTCGGGCAGATTGAGCAGTTGAGCTAGGGTTCGAGTTTCCGTCGATTTAGATTCCGAATCTGTCCATACGGACTTCTAGGAAGTTGTATATAATTTAATTATCTTTCCGTGGACGTAAAGCACGTTAATTTCCGATCAGCCGTTTGAAAGTTACGGCTGTTTTACCGAGCGCCTAAAAATCTGTGACGCGATTGGAACAGATCTCGGTAATCTGTAGATTAAACAACTTTAGAGGCCGAATCAGTCTTTCCTTATACCTAGAGAAAGTTGGGAAATTTCCTAAGCTACGCGAGGGTGTACTCGTTTAATTCATTCGGAGTCCCAGAACTCAAGTTATGCCTTTTGCAAGGCTGCTGTCCCGCCGGGACAGAACCTCTGTTTTTAGGTTTTGCGAGTAGTTGGCAATGTCGGGTTAGATGGGGGTTTGTGTACTGTTTGGAGGCTATGATTGTGAGTGTGTGATGCCTATGTGCAGGTGGTGTGACCCCGGGAGTGCCCTCTTCTTCCCGCCAATCCGTTGCACGTGGTTGAGGCAAGTGTGTTGTGATGGATAGCGAGTTGTAGGTTGCATGTTGAGATTAGATGGAATTGTTTACATGATATATGTTCACTTGCCATGTGTTAATGATTGATATGATATGATGAGCATGTTTAACATATTATGATGCCATGTGTTAATATGTGAATTGAATATGATAATTGGCATGGTTGCATGCATGTCATGAGATAGGGCGAGGGCGGTGAGAAAGTCGTAACTAGTCCGGCAAGGTCGGTGAGAAAGTTATGACTAATCCGGAACGCCATTGAGTAAGTCCTACATCGTGATTCCATCCACGTGGTGTTTGGAAGCGAGTAGGCACCCTCCATCTTCGGGATGGCAGGGAGGAAAGGGTGCACACCGACGGGTGTGTACTCCACCATACCGGTATGAGGTTCCAGAGGGTCAGGAGCATTGCATTACTTCGCATACAAATTGATGATGATATTGATAAGTAATCATGAATGAGATGATGTACATGATGGAAGATGTTATTGTCATGTTGTTTAGCTTATGTTTGGTAACATTCAGGCATAGTAAATGCCGGGGTGTTACAGCATAAGTACTCAACATAAATTCCATTGCATCTCATCATCAAACACCCAACAACTCTCTACTCATTCCATTACACTTGCCTCAACCGCGGGGGACGGAGTGGCGGGACGTAGAGGGTACTCCCGGAGGCACACCACCTGCAAATACGTGCCACACACTCAAATCGAGTCCACAAAACAGCACACATATAAATCCCACTACCCGACTTCGCTTACAACTCCGAAAATCAGAAAATAGCAAATCTGTCACTTCGGGACAGCAGCCTTCCAATGGGCATAACTTCGGTTCTAGGACTCCAAATTGAATAAACGAGTACATCACCGCGTAGCTTAGGAAATTTCCCAACTTTTTCTAGTTATAGGGAAAGACTAATTCGGACTCTAATGTTGTTTAATCTAACGTTAAACACGAACTGTCCCAATCTTGTCACAGATTTGACAGCGCTCGGTAAAACGGCCATATCTCCCAAACGGCTGGGCGTATTTTAACGTTCTTTATATGCACGGAAAGATAAGGAAATTATCTACAACTTCCTAAAAGTCCGTACGGTCAGATTCAAACTCGAAATTGGCGAAAACACCTGCCCTAGTTCGGGTTCCCAATCTGCCCGAACCAAAACGCGAATACAACTCTAGTTTTCAACAAATCTACCCCATGGCAGCACCTCCCATGATCCAAAAACATGATAATCCACCACTACACAGCATCTAATCAATCCCCAAAGGTTTCCCCCATTACCATCTTGAAGAACCACGAATCGATCGCTCTCCTTCGCGCGTACTCCACCCGATCTCACCCCACGCGGCGTGGCCACCGGTTCTCCTCGTCGCGGATCCTCCTACCGGCGAGGGCAGCACCATGGCGTGGCATGGCGGCGAGGGCAGCACCATGGCGTGGCATGGCAGCGAGGGGGACGCAGCAAGGGCACGTGGTGGTGGGGGAGGAGGCGCAAGGAGGGGTGGTGCGGCTTGGGGTGTGGAGGAAGAGGAGGAGGAGGGGCTAGAGGGAGGAGGAGATGGGAGATGAGGGGATGGGGGCTGCGCAATGGAGGGGTGGGGGCTAGGGCAGCAGGGTGTGATGCCCCCCACTACTCCCACATGGGCCCAAGTGCCCCACCTCTGGCCCACGAATTCCCCCCAAGGCCCAAATCGACCTCGGAGAGAGGCCCGCTTAAGCTTGACCGAAAGCTGCGTTAAAACGTGAAATCTTAGGGTTTTAGTTGCAAAATCCCCAACCTATCCCAATTTACCACATTTTATAACCTATTATCACAAATTATAAAGTCTCGACATTCCATAGTATCACAAGTCACTAGACAACACGATTAAATTTCTCTATTAATCCATTAGATTAGAACATCTTTAAACAACCAGCAAGGTTTCTTTATCCATAACAGCAGTCTACATCATCTTAAAGTTTTAACTATGCATCAGGGTTTAAAAGTTTAAACATTATCAAGGGTCATAAGCACTTTTAAAGCAAAGCAACAGATTCTAAGCATGTACTTTAGCACATTCAATCATTCTCGCTAAGAGTAAACTACAACACTAGTAGTCTATTTATTCTCAAGCTAGAGATAACAACCGCATTGAATTGTTTCAACTCACAAATTAACTTAACAATGCATCATCCCATAAACCACATTGGTACATGCTACATAACATGCTACACAACAATTCTTACTAGGGACAAACGATTTGATCAAAGACTACTTACTTTGTTTGCAACATTTTAGTTTTAAAGCTCATCCCAAATTCATAAGGAAACTTGACTCTCAAAATTGCAATGAGATCGACAAACCCAAACTTGGTCATGCAAAAGGAATTCTCCAAAACACTTTTCAATCTCAAAGACTCCCACAGGAGGGAACCAACCGATCAAATAAACCTTTGCAAATAAAACCCTAACACCAAACTCCAATCTTTCACGAAACAAGAAGGGTTTTCCAAAGATGATTTCTCAAACCAGTAAAATGACGAAATCAACCACCATTTACTCCTACAAAGCCACGAGAAATTCAGCCACGACAGCCAGTGCGGCACAACTCCGAAAAAAAACTCCTTTAACCTCGGAGAAAGACAACCACAGGAATAAATCGAATGCTTCTTCCCCATAAAGAAATCAACAAACTAAGCATTAAAACTGGAAAGGCGCCCGAAAGAAGCGCAGCCCTAGACTCCTCTTCTTCGTCTTCAACCAAGGAAGACAACCCACACACCGCATACGGAACGATCCGCGAAAATCCAATACAAAACACTTTTCTTTTGGTTTCCATCAATTAAAACCAAGAAAACCATCCAAGACCGACCACAGAACGATAAAGAACATCCGAAGGAATCCACCACCAAACTTTTCTATTTGACTCCAGTCAACTACCCGTTCTGACGAGAAAGGGTAAGCACTCTTCTCCTACAGGGGTTAATAGTTCTTCGGTGGTGGCGCTAACCGGCCACACCGTCAAACCTCACCCTTACTATGAAATAAGAGAGGCGGCCGAAACCCTTCGGCACCACAACCCACTTTATCACAACAACAAGAACAATTCAATCATTTATCTCATAGACATAGCAACATGCTTTATCAAATGAAGCATTCAATATCAAAGCTTAAATACAACATTTAAGCGTAAGGAAACGATTCCCATACCCTTTCCAACTGTGCATCCAGCGTGTGTCAAATTTTAGATTAGTTATACCACTTTTGCAAGTTTTAATGTTGCTATCCTATGACAAAATTTTAGTTAAGACCTAAGCCATGTTTCTAAGTTATTCCACATCATATTTTAGTTGTACCCTATAGCATGACACTAAAAATACTCATTCCAAGGACCTCTGACCGCTCGATACCAATCAGTAACACCCAGGCATTTAATATGCACTGAATGCTACCAAACATAAGCTAAACAACCTCTAAATACCACATTTTACCATAAATTCCAGCAAAGGTACATATGCTAAAAACCGAGATTTCGGGCGGATCTCCTTTGTTTTAACATGAATTAAAGGAGCAACAACAGTATAGCAATAAGGCAATATGAGAGACATCTAAAACAACAATAATTAGAGTCTTAACGACAATACAAGACTATCATCAAGCACTTAATGTCTCCAAGTGTCAAACAAACAATAAAACTCTCATAAAGCAAAGCTAAGCCTTAAATCAATGAGCATCACACGCAATTTATTATCAAACTAATAGAATGACTTGTGGAATCAATATGGTGAAGCTACGTGTGGGCGTGTGACTATTTCCCTTCCCCGCATGCCGTTCTCATGGTACCTAAAACAACAAGAAAACACAACCGTGAGTTCGAAACTCAGGAAGCATTTTGCAATGGACAACAAGAACAATATCATGGCAATAACATCTCCCATCATGTATATCATCTCATTCATGAACACTTAACAATATCATCATCATTATGTATGCAATGTAATGTAATGCTCATGTCTCCTTGGAAACTCATACCGGTATGGTTGAGTACACACCCGTCGGTGTGCACCCTCTCCCCCCTTCCATCGCGAAGATGGAGGGTGCCTACTCCTCGCTTCCGTTAACCGCGGTGAATGGAATCACGATGTAGGACTTACTCATTGGCTCTCCGGATGTAACACCCCAAAATTTTACTTTTCTTGAATTCTTGTGTGATTTGGCACTTTGGTGAATTTTTGGAATTTTCTGGAATTTATTTGGATTTATTTGGAATTTATTTGAATTTATTCCATTTTGAAATAATTAAAGAATTTAATTTTGCAAATAAAATTTTGTTGGAAATATTTTATTTGAGTCCAAAATGATCCAAAATATTTTCGAATTTTTACGGAATTTTTACGAGTCTTTTGCTATTTTTAATGAATTAAATGAATTATTGGGAATTATTTTAAATATTAAATCATTGGAAAATGCGAGTGGGTTTGTCTTGTTCACCCGAGCCGAGTCGGACTCGAGTTCGAGTCCGACAGCCACGTGGTCGAGCCGAACCCGCCGTCCGAACCCTAGCCACACACGACCCTTGGATCAAGATCCAACGGTTGTGATTGCGCCACGCCACCGAACCGAGTCCGACCAAGGCGGCCCAGCTCGCCGAGCGGACGAGTCCAACTCACGCGACCGTTGGATCGAGATCCAACTCACGTTGCGCCACGCCGCCTCTCCGTGCGCCGCGGACTCGCCGTCAGCAGTGTCGACCTCGGTCTCCGTCGTTTCACTGACGCCGAGACCCCTATTTAATGCGCCGCCACCACGGTCGTGACCTAGACTTCCGGCGCACTGCGTGCCCCCAAGCCATCTCGCTGAGCCGCCGCCGTTTGCCGTCTGAGCTCGCGGAGTTGGAATTCCGTTCGCCCGCGGTTAACGCCGATATCGCCGCCATCCGTCGTCCTCCGCCGTCATCAAGCCGGATCCGGATTCCCCAAGACGAGGACGCGTTCGGGAGTACCCTTCACTTCGCCGGAGAAGCCCCGCCGTTGGACTCGTCGTCGTCTTCATCTCCGGTGGCCTCTGCTCCGCCGCGTCGCCATCGCCGTCCGCGAGCTACGCTAGCCGTCCGATCGTAATCAAGGGCTCGAATCGCGCCACGTCACACCGCGGTGAGATCTCACGTGCAACCTCTGGATCTATTTTCAGCGTCGGATCTAGATCCAACGGCTTAGATTGTGCCACGTAGCTAGAAGCGCACCAGGTTAGATTGGATCTTGACCGTCCGATCAAGATCGAGCAGTGCTGGATCGGCGGAGTTGTTTTTCCAAAGCACTACGCTAGATTTAATCCGCGCCGTTGATTCTCAAACCAACGGCAAGATCATGCCACGTGGCGGGAAGTCGACCGCCATGCGGTCGCCGCCCACGCCGCGTGCAGTGTGTGACGCTGACACGCGGGGCCCGCGTGTCAGAGGGCCCGCATGTCAGTGGCTAATTCAGCCAAGCGCTGACGTCACCCATGACGTCACAGTGGGTCCCACATGTCAGCACCGTGGGCTGAGTTCCCGCTGACGTCAGCGATGACGTCACCCGAGTGGTCCCACGCCGGGCCTCACGTGGAGTCGTGGGCCGAGTCCACGGTGACCGAGCCAAACCGTGGACCAAGCCCATGAGCGGTGGCGTCAGCCAGCCAATCAGAGCCGACACGTGTCCATCTTTGGCGCCAATAATTAATTTCCGAAAAAGAAAATGATTTATTAATTCGAAATATTAATTCAAATTTAGATTCAAACTTCAAACGCTTATAACTTTTGCGTTTCAACTCCGATTTGAGTGATTCAAATTTCTAAATTTGTATAAAATTCAGATCTACTCAAATATGAATTTTATTTAATTTTTGGACTAAAGTTTTTCTCTGTAATATTATTTATTTGATTATTTAAACTTTAATAAATCATAACTTTTGCATTTTAACTCCGATTTGAACGATTCCAGTTCCTAAAAATCCAGAAAATTATGTTCTCTCTGTTTATGGATTTTATTTGGAGTTTTGGGATGTTTTTGCCTATTGTTTATTTGTGTATTGCTATTTGCACGCTTTACGAGTAGACGTTGAAGTGCCGGAAGGATTCGAAGGAGAAGTGTTGACTCAGGATCCAACTCAAGACCAAGAGCAAGTACTTTTTGAAGGCAAGTTGTGCTTTGACCATGTTGATCCTATTTCAAATCTATTTTGATTTAAACTATTGCATGCTAGTTCAATTAGAAAATACTTTGTTTAAACCTGGGGGTTAGATAAATACCAATTTGCTATATGACACCTTGATTACTTAAGTATGTGCCATGACCCTTTGTCACCCTAGTTGTGGTTTACTAGTTGGACATTATTAAATTGCCAACATGGGTTTAGACCGTTGTAGTATACTGCTTAGACGTGCTACGTGCTCATGACATGATTTTGGACAATCAAATGTTAAATTTGACTTAATGATATATTGAACCTGTTTTGGGAAAAGTATCATGTGATGTTGATGGCACGTGGTGCATGGTAATCAAGCGGGGTTTGATAAGCGATTTTCGACCAGGGCATGTGGCAAGAGTAATCAGTGGGCAGTTGTGGCATTGGGAGTGTTGATTTGGTTTTTTCTAGTCTTGCCCTGGTCACTCTAAGGACTTAACCTTGCAAGCCTTTGAACTGGTCATACTTGCAACCACATGGCTGGAATGGGGACGGCCCTAGTTGACTAAGTCGCTAAGGACTCACTTGTGGAGCCTCAGTGGTGTCAATTACACCGTTTGTGTGATTGTGCGGGGAGCGTGTCGTGGCTGTGGCCGAGATACCCATCTAACGGTGTGTTGGTCCCATACTTCGCCTTGGCTAAGGAAGGGATGGTGTAGAGCACTGAACCGGAGAGGACCACCTGTGTTGTTTGAGGCTTCCAGAAGGCTTTATTCTGAGAACTCGCCTTTGTGGTGTTTGACTGTATCTTGTGGGTAAAGTGCATAACCTCTGCAGAGTGTAGAATCTATTTAAATAGCCGAGTCCGCGGTACTGGACAATGCTCGGGAATTACAGTCAAGGGTTAGATTTTCTGAAAATAACTTGGATTTGAAAGGTGGGTTGGTTTAATAATGAAGATGATGGAAATGTGGTTTAGGATGGGGAAAAATGTTTATTAAACTTCTTGAAAAGTTACTTATGTTTTACTTATTTCTACTGCTTTCGAATCTACTTATATTACTTGTCAAATGCTGTTTACTGCAAATATACCTTGAGCTATTCCTTTGTACCAAGCCATGCATATAGTATATTAGCTTGCATTCTGTGCATGACTTGCTGAGTACCAAGTACTCACCCTTGCCTCAACACAATACCAGTTGAAGAGGAGACTACGCCCGGCCGGAGGAGGAATTCCAAGAGGACCCGTCTACTTAGGGATGCGAGCCCAGTCAGTTGCCTGTGGTATACTGGATGGCGCCACGAAGTTATTTGATTTTCCGCTGCTATTATCTCTCTTTTAATAAGTTTTGCCTTGCGAGGCATATATTTGTAGCTTGGCCATAAGGTCGAGTAACCTGTTTGGTTATTTAAATAAAGTACTTTGATAATATCGATTGGTATGATTGTGATATTTACCGATGTTAAGACTGTGTGCACTAGCGCGTTCCTGGACTAGTGCTGAATACACAGAGGGTCCGGATTTGCAAATTCGGGGTCCCGACAGAGGTGGTATCAGAGCCATACTTGACTGTAGGCTCAACCCTAGCTAGAATGGTCGTAGTGAGGATAAAACCTATTTTCTAAAGCTAAAAATTTGTGAAGACAAGAAATGACATCTCGACTTATCCCCTTCTCTCTTTTCTTGCCTCTTGCTGAAATTTTCCCTTACCTTGTCACAATTTAAAAAAAATTCCGAGTTCTTACATAAAGCACTCTTGTGACAGATGGAGGAAGAGTTCAACTACGTTGATCTGGGAGTTGGTCACGCTGCGGAACTTTGGCATATGCTACAGACTCTCGGAGATTTTGAGAAGCCCCAATACCAAGTGGAAGTGATCAGACAAGCGGGATTGATCAAGGCTTGTGACGTGAGGATTGAAGTACCTGCTAGGAAAAAGGGCCCAGGCAATCGCCCGATACAACTACCGCCAGAGATCTACAATGCAGATGGGTATCCAAGAAGTATCGCGACGAGCAATGCGGCACATTACCCGTATTCACGCCAGAGAATTGAGAGTACGGTGTTCCGTTACCATCCGCAAGCGATAACCTTCTTGACCAAGGCGATTCAGATGAGGATGCCACGGTTACACGATTGGCACGATTTGTCGCCGCCAGGAGGATGTACTAGATAATACAAGCAAGGAGCTGCGAAGGCCCGCAAGGAAATCACGACAGAGAAGAACGAGATGGCGGGAAGCTCAAGAGTATGTGGCACACCTTCTACGAAGGATTGACGAGTTGGAGATGACTTTGTATGCGGACCAGACCCGAGCCAAGATTGAGCTACACGAGCGAGATCCAGAGGAGTCGGATCTCGATGAGGACACCGCTTCTTCGACTACCATAGAGGACACGATTCTTTGGACATGGCAATCGTTTCGCGCCTATGCCACAGCACCCGTACCCAGGCCGTGGAGGTTTTCTCGATGAGTGAGCAAAGGTTCTATAGTGAGACTCCTACGCCGAGTCGCGTCATAGAAGAAAGAGTCACCCTTTAGGCGTTAGACTCCAGAGTTAGTTCGATTTGGATTTGCTTTGTTTCTTTGAGTGTGCGAGTATGTGTTGCAAGGCCCTTAGGCATTGTAAGCAACCATACCAAGTTATTAATAATAAAGTTGGACCTTAAGGTTACACCTTTAAGCCCGCATAAGTTCAATATTACTTGTCTATTCTTGTTTCCCTCTCATCTCTAAACCTAGAGCAAATCGACAGATGGTGAACACCCGTGGAAACTTTGGAAGCAATGGGAGTGGTTCTCGCCCAGCAGAAAACTCCAATGATGGAGCACCTGCACCGCCACCTGGATATGCAGAATTTGGAGCTTTTCTTGCTGCCCAGACTCGATTGATGCATGCTATGATGCAACAAATGCAGCACGTCCTTTGCTCAGGCCACTTTGCTAATCAAGTTAATCGGGGACCACGCCGTAATACAAGGTCGCCGAGTTCATGAGGACTCACCCACCCACTTTCTCTCGGGAATGCCAATCCATTGGAGGCCGATGATTGGTTAAGATCAATCGAGAGGAAGCTACACATAGCTCAATGCATAGGAAATGAGAAGGTACTCTACGCTTCTCATCGGTGGAAGGAACACGCCGAATGGTGGGAGAACTTCTGTGCCACGCAAGAGAACCCTCAAGATATCACTTGGGAAGAGTTCATACCGCATTCCGGACAAGATCACGTGCTGAAGGAATCATGGACCTTAAGAAGGAGGAGTTCAGAGCATCAAGCAAGGTAATCAGCGGTGGCCGACTACTGAACAAATTCACACAGCCTAGCACGCTACGCACCGAGGATGTAGCGACAGATAAATCGAGGCAGTCTCGTTTTATGAAGGGACTTAACTCAGATTGCAAGTAGGGTTGATCACCCACACCTTTCCGGATTTCCAAGAGTTGGTGAATAAGGCGCTTATTCTTGAGGACAAGCGCAAGGCTGGATGAGAACGAGAAGCGCGAGGATGCAACGGCAAGGATCACGCCAGGAACGCAATGCGTCGAGAGTTGCACCAAATCAATTCTTGATTCCAACCACGAGAATGCAACAAGGACACCATCCCGGCACCAAGACACGCCAATTAGAACTACTGCACCCACTTCGCTAGAAACGCTACTCCAGGCGATCGGCAAGGAACGGTGAGACGCTACAATCAAGCGCAACGAGCCAGACACTTTGCCAACAGCTTGTCCCAAGAAGACAGCGAGGAGTGACCCGATTCGCTTCAATCTAGGAACCACCCGGCTAGGACACCAGCACCGGAGCCATACCCCAGGCCGTGGTGAGAGGCCGAGTCAACCATGTCACCGCAGATGCACCTTTGCGAATGCTACGGACGTCGTCTTGGGTAAGTTACTTGTTAACTCGATACACCTGCTTTGTTTGATTCTGAGCTTAGCATTCGTTTGTTTCGCAAGGCTTTGCTACTAGAAACAATTTGAGGATTGCAAGACTTAGATGCATGCTTTTAGTTCAAACCCTGGTTCCGAACTCCGAGCGAAAGTAGGATGTTCCGGTGAGAATCTTGATAGATGGAATAGAGTTCCTAGCAAACCTTATAATTTTGGAAACCCGGACCTTAGGCGTCATATTGGGAATGGATTGGTTATCCAAGCACAAGGTCGTATTGGATTGTGGACGAAGGACTATCTCGATCGAGCCCGTGTGGGAAGAAAGTGGAATTCCAAGCCACTGCAGTTAGAGATGGACAGTTGATGGTTAATGATACCAAGGCAATCAGCTTAGATGTTGTCTCAAGAGTGAATGAGTACCCGATGTTTTTCCCGAAGATCTACGGTATGCCGCCAGACAGGACATAGAGTTTGTGATAGAGCTTGTACTGCAGTACACCGATAGCAAAGAGACCCTATCGGATGTCCACCGAGGAGTTGGTAGAAATGAAGAAACAGCTAGAAGAGTTAATGGAGAAAGGATTTATCGAGACCAAGTTCGCCGCCATGGGGAGCACCGGTTTTGTTTGTCAAGAAGAAGGGCGGGAGTTTCGGGATGTGCATTGACTACCGTGCACTCAATGAGGTCACCGTGAAGAATAAGTATCCGCTACCCAGGATTGATGATTTGTTTGATCAGTTAAGAGGAGCCGGAGTTTTCTCCAAGATTGATCTGAGATCGGGATATCATCAGTTGAAGATCCGATCAGAAGATATTCCGAAGACTGCATTCTCGTCAAGATATGGACATTCTGAGTTCTGATTATGTCCTTTGGGTGACGAATGCGCCGGCTTATTTCATGAATATGATGAATAAGGTGTTCATGGAATATTTGGACAAGTTTGTAAATGCGTGTTCATAGACGATATCCTAATCTACTCCAAGACAGGAGGATGAACATGCCGAACACTTAAGGCGAGTTTTGGAAAAGTCGAGGAACAGCAACTTTTCGCCAGGTTCAGCACGGGTGGTTTTTGGATGGACCCGGTGGTGTTTCTTGGAGAGGTAATGCCCGCGGAAGGAGTCGCCGTAGAGCCAGGCAAGGTAGAAGCGGTGTTACAGTGGGAGCGGTAGAAGGCGTGACCCAGATTCGGAGTTTCCTTGGAATGGCAGGATACTACCGCCGTTTCATCGAAGGCTTTTCGACAATTGCAAAACCTCTTACGCAATCTGAAGAAGGAAAAGAAGTTTGCATGGGCGCTGAATGTGAGAAAGGATTTGAGGCGAAGAAGCGATTGACGTCGGCACGGTGTTAGTTCTAGGATGTTGCTCAAAGCTTGATATTTATTGTGACGACGCGCCAAGGACTTGGATGTGTCTTTGTCACGAGAATGGAAAGGTCGCCGCTTATGCATCAAAGGCGATTGAGGCCGCATGAGGAAAATTATCCGACACATGACCTAGAGTTAGGCTGCCGTAGTGCATGCTTTAAAGATATGGCGTCACTATCTGATTGGAAAGCAGATGTGAAGTATATACGGATCATAAGAGCCTTAAGTACATATTCACCCGATCGGATCTGAATATGAGGCGAGAGAGATGGTTAGAGTTAATCAAGGACTACAATGTTGGAATCCATTACCATCCCGGGAAGGCCAACGTAGTAGCCGATGCTCTGAGTCGGAAAAGCCATACCGTGAGTACGTTGCTAGCCACAAGTCAGGATGAGTTATGTGAGGATTTTCAGAAAATGAAGATTGAGGTAGTACCTAGCGGATTCTTGGCCGCATTAGAAGTAAAGCCTACCCTAGAGGATCAGATCCGAGAAGGACAGAAGGATGATGACAAGATCCGCAGGATTAAGTCCATCAAGGAGGAAGGCAGGGCAGAGGACTTCAAGTTGGATGAGCAAGGCACGTTGTGGATGAAGGATCGCATTTGTGTGCCTAACAAAAAGGAGTTAAAGCAACTGATTCTGGAAGAAGCCCATGACTCCAAGTATTCAATTCACCCAGGGAGCGCCAATATGCCATGTATGCACAATGGACAGCAACATACTTAAATACATCTTGCATATTGTCTCATGGCATCACATCAAGATAGCTCAAAACACATACCAACGGCAACCTTCTCAAGCATGGCATGAGGACATCATAACAACAGCAAGCATTTAAATCATGGCATGAGGACATCATATCGATGATAACATATAAAGCATGGCATAAGTACTCAACATAAATTCCATTGCATCTCATCATCAAACACCCTACAACTCTCTACACATTCCATTACACTTGCCTCAACCGCGGGGGATGGAGTGGCGGGACGTAGAGGGTACTCCCGGAGGCACACCACCTGCAAATACATGCCACACACTCAAAACGAGTCCACAAAATAGCACACATATAAATCTCACTACCCGACTTCGCTTACAACTCCTAAAATCAGAAAACATCAAATCTGTCCCTTCGGGACAGCAGCCTCCCAATGGGCATAACTTCGGTTCTAGTACTCCAAATTGAATAAACGAGTACATCCCCGCGTAGCTTAGGAAATTTCCCAACTTTTTCTAGTTATAGGTAAAGACTAATTCGGACTCTAATGTTGTTTAATCTAACGTTGAACACGAACTGTCCCAATCTCATCACAGATTTGACAGCGCTCGGTAAAACGGCCATATCTCCTAAACGGATGGGCGGATTTTAACGTTCTTTATATGCACGGAAAGATAAGGAAATTATCTACAACTTCCTAAAAGTCCGTAAGGTCAGATTCAAAATCAAAATTGGCGAAAACGCCTGCCCTAGTTCGGGTTCCCAATCTGCCCGAACGAAAACGTGAGTACAACTCTAGTTTTTCATCAATTCTACCCCATGGCAGCACCTCCCTTGATCTAAAAACATGGTAATCCCCCTCTACAGCAGCAAGAGATCTACCCCACAGGATCCCCCCATTACCTTCTTGACGATCCACGAATCAACCGCTTCTCTTCGCGCGATCTCCACCAGATCTCTTCTTCCCACCGGATCTCCTCGTCGCGGATCCTCCCACCGGTGAAGGCAGCACCGTGGCAAGGCATGGCAGCGAGGGGGATGCAGCAAGGGCACGTGGTGGTGGGGGAGGAGGCGCAAGGAGGAGGGGTGGTGCGGCTTGGGGGTGAGGAGGAAGAGGAGGAGGAGATGGGGAAAGGGGGGCTGCGCATGGGGGTGGGGAGAGCTACGGCAGCAGGGTTTTCTGCCCCCCCCCCTCACCCCCATATGGGCCATTGGAGTCCTACCATCCGGCCCAGGAAGTTTCCCTCAAGCCCAACACATCCCCAGAGCGGCCCAAACGCCCGAAAACGGCCCGAAACGCGTTAAAACGTGAAATCTCAGGGTTTTTGTTGCAAAAACCCCAACTTAACCCATTTTACCACATTTTATAACCTATTATCACAAATTATAAAGTCTCGACATTCCGTAGTATCACATTCTACCCCCCTTAACTGGATTCGACCTCGAATCTTACACGTCAACTCTAAAACCATGCCCACTAGGGACTCATCTTCTTTGCGAACTCAACACACCCACGCAAAGACTCAAACAGTAGCAACGACAACTCAATTCTCCAAATCCATCTATTAACAAGAGTGACTTGACTTAACTTAGCTAAGCACAACTTGACCTAATTCCTCATTTACTTCAATCTCTATCATGATTCATAAACTCAGAATGACACAATCATCATGAAACACATCCCTTTTTCACCATTAGTATTAAAACGGTCAACCGAGGTTCCAAACTTGAACCCCCCCCCGAAAAAGACCATTTACGCAAAACACCTTCTCTTCCAATTATTTGACCCCTTTTCGCAATGAATCAAAATTTACTAAAGTCATCTTCGCTCATAGCCTACATCGACCATACTTTCCTTTCAACTGCCAACCACATTACACTTTTCATTCTATCCTCTCCCAGGCATAACGCACACCCAGGGCCGTCTAGCTAAGACAATGTCCACGACAAAGCATTTTACATCACAATTTCTATAACATTTGCTTCCACCCCACGATACTTTCAACCAAATTCACACCACGACATCAACAACCTCCATCATCATCCACCCTCACTAATGTCCAGCACCTAGCCCAAGTTAGGACCGTAACTCACTACCAAATCTCAATTGGCACTTTTCCCAAGAGGATGTCGCCCTCACAAACCATTCACACAAACAACGAAGCCCATGAGTATAGCTCTTAGATTATACTCAACAATAACCCAAGGCCCTTCTTATTCTCGCTCCTATCAATAGTGCAAAAGAAGTACGATTCTTTTGAATCCAAGTAGGCCACATACAACAACTCGAACCTCAAAGCGCCACAATTCACTTTGGAAAGAACCCTGATAACATTGAAAGACAACCCTTTTGCTTTTCCTAAGTCAAGCCGCAAAGGAAAACTCAAATCTCCAATCAACGCGATACAATTCGCATCGGGGAGCACTCAAACAAATAAAGACTCCACACAATTCTCTTGACGGAAGTTCTCAACAACTAAAGACAACTCGACTCGCTTTCACCACAGCCAAACTTTTCATTTTAACCAAAATCAACATCTTGGAAGAGAACTGCCACAAAAACTCTCGAAGAGAAAGGGAAACTCAAATCCCTTGCATAACATAACCAAAATACCAGCATTTATCCATTCATTCCTTTTCATGCTAGAGAGCAATGGAAATCTCGATTCATAACACGAATGCGAATTCTTCAAGAGCACTCCGGATTAGTCATATATCTCTATATGACTTCCTCACCATCCTGGCTCAACAACTCTTTTATGCTTATAAAAACGATGTCATGAATCTTTTTCACCATTTATTAGTCATGAAACCACGATACCCATTAACCATTCACAAAGAGACTTCATTCTCTTTGTCACATGATTGACACTCAACAACATCGATGGTTGCTCAAATTCGCATAAACTACGACGGCATTAATCGAAAAAAAACCATATCGCATCACAACCCAACAACCACTGCACGGAATGCGTGCAAAACATCGCATTTTAACCAAAGCCAATAACAGAAGATAACATCAACTCTCAACTCAAACAACTACGCCTAATAACCGCTACCAATTCTCTTAAAGAGGAAGGAAACACATTCCCAGCAGGGAACACTTTACCAACAAAATCACTTATGAAACAATCGTAAGATTCACCTTTTTGAAACGCTCGCAAACACCACACACGTTTCCCAAATAAATCCAACTCTAGTCACGAAAGAATTACAATTTAAGCGCTTAACTCCAGGGTTACCAAAGATAAATCAGTTGAACGCTAAAGAGAGCGTCCCACTCCAACGCTTTGGGTGTTAATTCATACTCATAGCATAGACTAAACAGATTAGCCCAAATCCAAAGATTGGCATGGTTCAAAACCACACCACATTTGGAACCCATAAGCCGGTTACTTCAAATACTACTCTTTCATCCATATTTCCAATCATCGGAGTCAAGTTTGTAACTTGACAAAATGCCACTTAATCGGGAAGATTTTATTGCACACTAATCAAGACGCCTAAACAAAGAGCGAGCACTCCTAGAAAATTTATACATTCATTTGAATCCATAAACCTTAAAAAGAAAGTTCGACTCAAATCCCACCATTACTCGCATTCCAATACTCTTAGCCAATACGGATGTCATAATCACCCAAAACCCGAGAAATCCAACACTATTACACACAAGCTACAACATCCGCTTAATAAAACCACTTTTCACCGTTCATATAACCACAATTGATTATATTACCAACGAACCATAGACCATATCTACCGTATGACAATCAACAAGGAGAACCACGTTCTCACAACTCCGACACAATTATCTTATCGCTTAATCCAACATAAGACGCATATCAACAACTTCTTTTGGTCTACTAACCATGACGAACCATTATTCATGCAACTTATTATCCCAAGCGTAGCACACATCTCTTTACAATTATTCCGGCGTAATCAACAATTACCCTGGGTATAATCCCTAAGTCACATATTCCATATCACCTATTCATTCCACCAATAATTAATACTAACCACGCGACACGATCTCCACTAGACATCCCTCATAAATACGGATCCCAGACAGACATATGTCAAGAATAATTCAAACTTTCCTACAATCATTCCATATATCCTCATTAATTGATTACACGTAATTTTAAGTCACATTGTCGACCCACAATATTAACTAACCCACCAGCTACAATAGGCAGAATTTCACACCATCTTCTTGCTATAACAAGTTCATCAACCGAGACATTATATGCTAACTAATCTCAAACATCCATTAGATTCCATAACCCGCATCACTTTGCACACACCACTAATCAACTTTCACCTTGGATCACCTGACGTCTCGTTTAATCATCTCTTATCAACACAATATTTTAGTTTATCTTTAAACAAACAACAAATTCACTTTAACCGAACCACCAGCTCATATCATCCGAAAACTCTAACTTCTCGTCATACACTTAACTTCTTAAACATCCGCGTGAATCACGCACCCAACTCTTAAGGAAACCATAATTGCTCCAGAAAAGAACAACACCCAAAACACCTTTCGTTCCGGAAAGGTCAACCATAAATCACAAGAGAAGTCAACTCTTAAATTCCCAAATGCAGACACGCAACTACTCCACAACTCTCGAGATCAACAACTTCCGCGAAGGAAGATGGTTGCAAGAGGGAAAACCTGGCGATTAACCAATTTTTTTTTTCCAGATAAGGCCATAACCCCAAACTTCAAACTTTCACGAAACAAACGGTTTTTTTTTCAAAGATGAATTCCCAAGCAAGTCATCATTGCGATCAAACACCACTTAGGCCCCGACAACAAGGTCTGGCACAACACCGCAATAACTCTTTTAAACCTTGGAGAAAGACAAACACAGGAATAAATTGAAAACTTTCTCCGTAAAGCAACCGATCAACCACATCCTTTCCGACAAAACCTTGACACCTAAATCCATGCGACTTAGGTTTTTTTTTTATCGAAACTTCAATAACTTCTTTTCAAATTGGATAATGGTAACCCAAGAATCAATCTATAAGTTTCTCTATAAGGCAAACAACAAGTCGGGCGTCAAAGTTGGCAAGGCGACCAAAAGAGGCGCAACCCTAAATTCTTCTTTTGTCTTCAACCAAAGAAGACAAAACCAAAACCACCAAAAGAACTATCGGTGAGCATCCAAAACCGAACACTTTTTCTTTTATTTCAACCAACCAAAACCGTTCGTCAAAACGGCAAAGGAAATTCGGAGGGTCAATCCACAACTCTACTACTCGACTCCAACCAACTACCCAATCTACGACAGAAAGGATAAGCACTCTCCCAACAGGAGGTTAAAAGTCCATCGGTGATGGCACTAACCGGCCACACAGTCAAACCCAACATTACTACAAACAACAGAAGGTGATCGAAACCCTTTCGGCACCACAACCCACATAATCTCAAATGTATCAACACAATCAATTCTTTCATAAACATAGCAACATATATTACCAAATGTAACATTCAACACCAAAGCTTAAATACAACATTTAAGCGTAAAGCAATGGTACCCATACCCATTCCTACTGTGCAACAGAGTGTGTCAAGTTTTAAATTAATTATTCCACTTACACAAGTTTTAATGTTGCTATCCTATGGCAAAGTTTTAAGTAAAACCTAAGCCATGTTTCGAGGTTATCCCACTTCATATTTTAGTTGAACCTATAGTATGACAATAAATACACATTCCAGGGACCTACAGCCCGCTCTGATACAAATTGTAACACCCCAGCTTCTACTAAGCCCAGAATGTCACCAACATAGACCATACAACAATTAATACCATGATTAAATGGGAAAATTTCAGCAGCATCTCCTTTGTTTTAGCATAAATTTGAACATCACAATATCATATCAATATATCTATCAATCGAGATATCAATATGCATCGACAACAATAGATGAGCATCAACTAGAATAACAGCAAGGAATGATAATCATGGAATAAGCATCAACTAAGACGAGGATGATAAAACAAATCGCTCCAAAGACCCACATGACACACATGAGGGAAACCAACACACATAATATCCGTACACCAAAATCCACATAACTTATTGCCATGTTTCCATAGAAATGGGTGAATTATCTAGATTATGAGTGCTACGTGAGGAAGTGTAGCTAATTTCCCTTCCCGCGGGCCGATTTCATTGTACCTAAATAAACAAACAATATAAAACACAAGCGTGAGTTCATCACTCAGCAAAGTGTAATGTAATGAAAAAAGGGTGCAAGACAACAAACCATCATCCCAGTCTCCACAGTTATATCACAACACATCATATTTAACATTATATTCATCCTTTAAAACAACATGATAATCATCTCATGAGCATCTCATGAGTACTCTCATCATCATCTCATAAACATTTTCATTTAGGTATATCATTCATGCAATGCAATGCACATGTCTCCTGGAATTCTCATACCGGTATTGTTGATTGCACACCCGTCGGCATGCACCCTTTTCCCCCCTTCCATCCCAAAGATGGAGGGTGCCTATCACTCGCTTCCATTCACCTCGGTGATGGAATCACGATGTAGGACTTACTCAAAAGAATAGCCCCGGACTAGTCATAACTGTTCTCACCGACCCTACCGGAATAGTTATGACTTATCTCACCGGCCGGCCATGAAAATATGCCATGTATGCACAATGGACAGCAACGTACTTAAATACATCTTGCATATTGTCTCATGGCATCACATCAAGATAGCTCAAAACACATACCAACGGCAACCTTCTCAAGCATGGCATGAGGACATCATAACAACAGCAAGCATTTAAATCATGGCATGAGGACATCATATCGATGATAACATATAAAGCATGGCATAAGTACTCAACATAAATTCCATTGCATCTCATCATCAAACACCCTACAACTCTCTACTCATTCCAATACACTTGCCTCAACCACGGGGGATGGAGTGGCGGGACGTAGAGGGTACTCCCGGAGGCACACCACCTGCAAATACGTGCCACACACTCAAAACGAGTCCACAAAACAGCACACATATAAATCCCACTACCCGACTTCGCTTACAACTCCTAAAATCAGAAAACAGCAAATCTGTCCCTTCGGGACAGCAGCCTCCCAATGGGCATAACTTCGGTTCTAGGACTCCAAATTGAATAAACGAGTACATCCCCGCGTAGCTTAGGAAATTTCCCAACTTTTTCTAGTTATAGGTAAAGACTAATTCGGATTCTAATGTTGTTTAATCTAACGTTGAACACGAACTGTCCCAATCTCGTCACAGATTTGACAGCGCTCGGTAAAACGGCCATATCTCCTAAACGGCTGGGCAGATTTTAACGTTCTTTATATGCACGGAAAGATAAGGAAATTATCTACAACTTCCTAAAAGTCGGTAAGGTGATATTCAAACTCGAAATTGGCGAAAACGCCTGCCCTAGTTCGGGTTCCCAATCTGCCCGAACCAAAACGTGAGTACAACTCTAGTTTTTCATCAATTCTACCCCATGGCAGCACCTCCCTTGATCTAAAAACATGGTAACCCCCCTCTACAGCAGCAAGAGATCTACCCCACAGGATCCCCCCATTACCTTCTTGACGATCCACGAATCAACCGCTTCTCTTCGCGCGATCTCCACCAGATCTCTTCTTCCCACCGGATCTCCTCGTCGCGGATCCTCCCACCGGTGAAGGCAGCACCGTGGCAAGGCGTGGCAGTGAGGGGGACGCAGCAAGGGCACGTGGTGGTGGGGGAGGAGGCGCAAGGAGGAGGGGTGGTGCGGCTTGGGGGTGTGGAGGAAGAGGAGGAGGAGATGGGGAAAGGGGGGCTGCGCATGGGGGTGGGGAGAGCTAGGGCAGCAGGGTTTTCTGCCCCCCCCCTCACCCCCACATGGGCCAATGGAGTCCCACCATCCGGCCCAGGAAGTTTCCCTCAAGCCCAACACATCCCCGGAGCGGCCCAAACGCCCGAAAACGGCCCGAAACGCGTTAAAACGTGAAATCTCAGGGTTTTAGTTGCAAAAACCCCAACTTAACCCATTTTACCACATTTTATAACCTATTATCACAAATTATAAAGTCTCGACATTCCGTAGTATCACATTCTACCCCCCTTAACTGGATTCGACCTCAAATCTTACACGTCAACTCTAAAACCATGCCCACTAGGGGGAGGACGCCCAAAAGGGCAGGAGGAGGCCCCCCAAACAGGACTCCTACCCTAAATGGACTCGAACACCATCCCACCAAAGCCCACGGACCTTTCCCTTAGGCCCAAACTCCCCCGGAAAGGCCCAAAACCCCTGAAACGGCCCGGAAACGCTATTAACCTCCATACCTTATGGTTTTAACCTCCCATACCATATTTCATAAAGTTTTTGACCTTAACATGCACCATTTAAAAGGTTACGACACTCCGTGGTGACACATCACTTCAAAAGGCCCAAAAACGCGAGTAAACCTCAAGCCGAAAGATTTTAATCTCTTATTTCACATTCTATAATGTCACACCATACCGTAGTGTCACATTAGCGTTATTTAAAATTGTTTTGTTATAGCCTTATATGTTACCTTCGGCAGGAAGATACATTAGCTTCTGTTTTCTACAGTATGTGATCCTGATTACATTAGTTTATTTTCCCCCACAGGTGATTGACAAGGTTCAAGAGGTAACTTCTAAGAGCAGATCAGGTATGCACCTAAGGGCTAAAGTTGTGTTGTAATTAGAAGTAGACCAATATTGGACCACATACATGTCTTTGCATTTTTATGTTTGTAACTGACTAGTATATTTAAACTCAAAAACTCCATTATACTAGTTGTGTGATTTGTGAGCTGCTCATTGCTCTATTTCATAATATGAGCCGATTTTAACCTTGTGGGCCTTCACAACAGTTATGATATTGCCCAACTTGTGATGTATCCTATGGAAAGGGCATGTCCTGTGATGAAATGCAGAAAAGCGTCTAAACGTCAATATGTTTGCAGTTTTATTATATGCAACAGAAAATCAATGCATGCATGATCTACTCATAAATAGCCAGAGAATTCACTAAAAGGGCACCTGCATCTTCCCGCCAATCGTCTCATCAATGACAACCTTTCTAAAACTTCACGTGGCTGCATACAAAATGTCAAAGTTATTGGCTGAAATTAGCTTTTGCGCTTTGTCGCCAGTCGTCTCATCAATGACAACCTTGATCTTGATGGTCTTTCACATTCGTCTGCGCTATCTTCACTATCCGAAACAACAATATTCTGCAAAACAACAATATTGTCCATAGGAGTTGCATTTTGTTTGATGGAACAATTGCTTTGATTGCCATCTTTCTGTGAATCAGCAAAGCCAAGGCCCATGGTTTGACTTTTGGGTACTGGCGCTGACAATGGCAGTTCATTGGGCTTCCTATCATTTTGAGAGCAGTCAGGTGGCTTATATCCCTCATCATTGGTCCTATCCATTTCAGGCAGTTCAGATTTCAATGATAGCCTCTTACTTAGTAAACGCATCTTCTTTCAACCTTGATCGCATTCTTTATTTGGTATCAACTGGGTATTTGGAAGTACATGTTCGTCATTAGAATTCTGTTGAACCAGATTGGTACCTCCAATGGAACTTTTCGTTGAATAAACATCTGAGGACTTGTTTTGCAGATTATTGAAGCCTGATAATGAAGGCAGATGATTTGGAGCCATATTTTCCTTCTGATCATTGCTTTCATTCTCAGGCTTTACCAATGTCAGCAACATCTTCTGACCAAGTGACCTCACATTTCTTTTATTCCCTTCTGATACTTTATACAAACTATCTGATGACCTATCAATGTTTTGTGTCAAACTCTTCTCTAAAACATCATCAGAAGATTGCATGACAGGATGTTTAGTAAGGCTCTACCAATGTAGTAGAAAGCTTCCAATGTAGTAGAAAGCTTCTACCCAAGCTTTCTACAATATGTTTGCAGTTTTATTATAGAGCCAGAGATAAACGTCAACAGTTATTATCTCTAGGCCTCTAGGGACAAGGATAAGTAGAGTATAGTTTTAAACAAAAGGGTTACAGATTTACAGTGGAGAGAGATGTAAACTATGTGGATGTATGATGTGTTTTGTTCTTTTAATATATGCATTTTAACCAACTACTTGGGAACCTTTGTTGTCTCACTAATGGTCACCATACCCTTGTGAATTAGCAGGTTGTAATCCATTCACTAGCTAGAACTGCATCTCAGCAAGGTTCAAGCAAAGTCGGGAGGTGGAAAATCAATTTTGTGTCAACCCAAAAGTATGTTTGTTGTTTTGATTTGCTGGTTCTTTCTCATGACTAATTTATCCAAAATCTTGTGTCACATGATTTTAGTTTTATATCTAAATTTATTTTTTTCAATTAAGTTCTTTTGTGCTAGTCTGTTTAATTTCATAAGGCTTTTCAACTGTTATAAGATTGATGATTTGATACACAATAACATCTATTTATTAGGAGCAGAAGCATGGACAAGAAATGGATGCACTTACCTAGGCACACACTCGAATATGAAAATGGCGTCAATTTCTTTTTGGAGTTTGCATTTTCCAAGTTAGCAAGAGCTGACACAATCCGTTGCCCATGCACTAGTTGTGCTAATCTGCATTGGTTAGAAAAGAGTATTGTTTATGACCACTTGATTTGCAATGGATTTTTAAAAGGATATAGTGAGTGGATGTTCCATGGTGAGAATTTGTATTCTCAACCTGTTCATAGCTCAGATTCACAAGGGAAAATTGATATTGATGATGAAATAGATGCGATGCTTCGGGAAGGGCTTGGGTTATTTGATGACAGTACTAGAGATATACACAACAATGGTGACATGGGAGAGAAAGATGTAGACACTGAGACCTACTATAGGTTGGACAATGAAGCTAGCAAAGAGCTGTATCCTGGATGTCAAAGGTTTTCAAAGCTTCAATTCATTGTTAGGCTCTTAAACATAAAAAATTTATGGGGAGTTAGTAATGCATGTTTTGATGAACTTATTGTACTTTTAAGGGAAGCACTTCCTGAAGGTGAAAATTTGCCTAAAAACTATCATGAGGCTATAAAATTTGTCAAAGATGTTGGCCTTGGATATGTCACTATCGATGCATGCAAAAATGATTGCATACTATATAGGAAAGAATATGCCAATGCCTCGTCATGCCCAACATGTGGCACCTCTAGGTGGAAATGTGAAAAGGTTGGTATAGATGGAAAGCATGTGCATAGAGTTCCAATAAAAGTTGTGAGGCATTTTCCACTTAAAAGGAGACTTCAAAGAATATTCATGTCACCAAAGACAGCGCGTGATGCGAGATGGCATGATGAAGGTCGTATAAAGGATGGTTTGTTGAGGCATCCAGCAGATTCGACTCTATGGAAAGACTTTGACTTCAACCATCCTGAGTTTAGTTCTGAATGTCGCAATATTAGGCTTGCTTTGGCATCAGATGGTTTCAATCCATTTGGAACTTGCAGTGTGTCCCATAGCACATGGCCTGTTATTTTGATTCCATATAATTTCCCACCATGGATATGCATGAAGCAATCAAATTTCATTCTCTCTTTGCTGATTTCTGGCCCAAAATCCCCTGGAAATAATATTGATGTTTACCTCCAACTATTAGTTGAAGAACTCGATTACTTATTTCGTGAAGGTGTATGGACATTTGATGCATCTTGTTCAGAATGGTTCATATTACGTGCAGCATTAATGGGGACCATTAGTGATTACCCAGGTAATGCATACCTATCTGGAAGAAAAAGCAATAGAGAGGTAGGTTGTGCTACTTGTTACCATGGAACTTGTTCAATAAAATTAAAGCATGGGCATAAGGCATGTTACATGGGGCACCGTAGATTCTTGCCGTTAAATCACAAGTTTAGGCAGCAAGGAAAAGCCTTTAATGGTTATAAAGAGTTGAGAGAAGCTCCTACCCCAATTTCTGGATATGATGTGTCGGAGGAAACAAGAGATTTTTATGTTGTCTTCGGAAAGCTAGAAGAAAAGAAACGTGCGAAGAAGCGAAAACGTGGGGATGATGAAATACAACCTAAGTGGCATAAGAGATCTTGCTTCTTTCAGCTAACATATTGGGAGTCTCTTTTAGTAAGGCATAATCTTGATCCAATGCATATTGAGAAAAATGTGTTTGAAAACATTTCAAACACTATTTTAAATATTGATAAGAAGTCAAAAGATAATCTAAGTTCTCGTCTTGATCTCCAAATAATGGGTATAAGGCCAGAACTCCATCCAATCTTAGAAGGAAATAAGACTTATTTACCTGCGGCAATTTACTCAATGAACACATCTGAGAAAAAGATGTTCTGTCAAGTACTAAAAGATGTAAAGTTTCCAGATGGTTTTGCATCTAATCTGCACAACAAGGTTCTGGTTGATCAAAGGAAATTTGTTGGTCTTAAGAGTCATGATTGCCATGTTATAATGCAACACTTGCTTCCTTTAGCCATAAGGAAAATTATGCCTGAAAAGGTCTGCACAGCATTGATTCGTTTGAGCAATTTTTTCAAGCAAATGTACTCCAAGGTTATTAATGTTAGTGATATGGAAAAATTGGAATTTGAAATTGCTGAAACACTTTGTCTCCTTGAGATGATTTTTCCACCTTCATTTTTTGATGTTATGGTTCATTTGTGTGTCCATCTTCCAACTGAAGCTAGGCTAGCTGGACCAATACATTACCGAAATATGTATCCTATTGAGAGGTTTGTCACTTGATCATATTAGTATCATTAAATTCTCATACACTATGATTTTTTTATAGATGTGGTGTAAATTAAAATTGTAGGTACCTAAAGAAACTAAAATCAATGGTTAGAACACGAAGTCACCCAGAAGGATCGATAGCTAAAGGCTACGTATTGGATGAATGCATTACATTTTGCTCACGACACCTTCATAGTTGTCAAACTAAGTTCAATCGTGGATGTCGAAATGATGACAATAGTGATACCTGCAAGTCTCAACTATCGTATCTTAAAACAGAAGGCCGCCCTTTGGTTGGCAATTATATTATGAATTTGGACAACATATCATGGCTTCAGGCTCATAGATATGTTTTAACAAACTACGATCATATTGGGCCATACGTCAAGTAAGCTATCATAGTTTGAGTTTCCTAACTATTGTTTTATTGTTTTACTACTAAATTGTCATAAATATATGCAGAAAGCACCTTGATTGTCTTTCAGCGGACAAACATATTAAAAAGCAAGACATAGAACGCATCCATCATGAAACATTTCACACATGGTTAGCTAAATATGTAAGTACATAGTTTAGCTTGATGGCTCATATAGAGATAGTAATATATAATACTTATTTCTAATTTGTTGTTATTATGTTCTTATAGGTCAATCAATTGGTTAGTGAAGGTAATACAATTCAAGAAGAATTACTTGTCCTAGCAAACAAGCCTTATAAAATTGTGACCAAATATAGCAGTTACGCTATAAATGGCTATAAATTTCAAACAAAATGTTACGGTGCGGAAAAGACCACCCAAAATTTTGGTGTAGCTATGGTTGCGAAATCATCAAATTTGTGTGCTGAACTTAAATATTATGGTATTATCAATCAAATCATTGAACTTAATTACTCGGACAAAGGATCCATTGTATTGTTCAAGTGTGACTGGGTTGACACAGTTGAGGGTAAAGGTATCTATAAGGACAAATTTGGGATTACACTTGTCAATTTCAACCACTTGCTATACAAAGGCGACAAAATTTCTGATGAGCCATTTATTCTTGCGAGACAAGCCACACAAGTGTTCTATGTGCAAGATCCCACTGAATCAGAGTGGCATGCTGTAATATTTGCAAATCCAAGAGATGTTTTTGACTTGGATTCAAGAGAAGAGGATGATGAGGATGAATTATACTTGTGTACTGAACCTAGGCAACCTTCAATCGACAACATACCTATTGATCTTGGTCACGATGATAATTGTGCAAGGATGGACATTGATGGGCTAAATGTTGATGATGATAATTATGTAATTAATTCAAAATGGTACAAGTTTAGTTCATAAAAATATCTTTCATTTTGTATGTTAGATCAATAAAATATTGATACAATACCATGTTACTGACATATGAGATTATGCGTTGCAGGAACAAAGATGGTAGAAAAGGAAAGAGGACAATCCAATAGTAAGACGCCATATGAGATTATGCGTGAATGCAACATTAGAAATAATAATTCCCTTCTTAAGAAACTAAACCTCAAAACAATAGCAATTCCTGGTGAAATATCATCTGATCAGCCACAACAGTACGATCGCTCGGTAATATTGCAAGTATAATAATCTTATGTATATACTAATTAACCTTTTGTTATTATAGAGTTTACCTTGTTTATTTGTTTTTATGAAGGCTTCCCATCCTGAAAAATGTGTCAATTCTGCTATGGAAAATGATCCAGATTATGTCTTTGCAAATGAAGAATGTAGGGCCGAATATAGCAATCAGAGGGGGGTGAATGATTGTGCGGAAGCTAAAACCAAATTCTTGATCTATTAAAAGTTTACCCCAAAATAGAACCAAATAATTGCCTCGTTTTCGAAAAAACAGAATGATAGAGGTTTGGTAAAATATGAATTCCCAGATATCCAATCGTCCGATCGATCTGAAATTTGGACACAAGAAACTAGATTCCAATACAAATCAAACCCAAAAAGAATCAGCTCAATCGGACTTACGGATCAAAAGTTATGACCTTCGCAAGCTTACTGTTCCAGAAGATGGCGAGAATAAATCTAACTAGAATTGTAGCTCGCCGAAAGATTTGATGAACTTGATCTTTATTTCTCCTTTCTTTTGTCTAAAATACTCCAAACAAAAGAGTACAACCCTAAAGCTTGCTCAAAGCTTGATTGCCTTCAACAGGAGGCAACCCCTCTATTTAAAGAAGGCAAACACACCTAATCCTAGAAGGAGTCCTAATCCTAGAAGGATTCCTAATCCTAAAAGGATTCCCACTCCTAATCCTAGAAAGAGCATGTATTCAACACAACTCCACTTGGCCCAACCTGGCCGAGTACAACTCTTGCACGCGTATGGCAACCCTACCATACTCACGTGACTAACACTTTGCACGCGAATGACCTCATGCCATTCTCACGTGACTAACCATTCTTCATGTGCACCATTCTCTTAGCCCGAGCGTCCGCATGACATCCTTGACCACCAAGACCTCGGTTCCCCCTGAACCTAGTCCCGAACCTCGGTTCCTCCATGAACCTAGTTCCGATCCGTCATCGACCACATTCGCCCTCGAGCAATACGCACATGAACAAACCACAAAAGCGATTCGAGCACAAGTCCGCGACTTGACTCACATTAAACCATGCAACCACTCACAGGAGTGCATTGCATTAAATATTCTAAGAACACGATTTCAAAACACGAACAAAAACCTTTGCAAAAATCAAAAAGCTTTTCAAATAATCAAACTGATTTCAGATCTTTTCAAATAAAGAAACCAAAAAATAAATCTTGTCGAAATATCAAACTGGTTTCAAATCTTTTTCAAATACTCATCATCAAAATCAACTGGATCAAAAATAACGATCCTTCAATCTCCCCCTTGATGAGTAATTTGACAAAACACAATATAAGATTTGACAAGAGATTGAGCAAGAACCAAAAGACCAAATAATCCCAATTCAAAAACAAATAATCCCAATTCAAAAACCTCCTTGACTTGTTCTCCCCCTTTTTGACAAAATAGTCATCAAGATCTCAAAACTCCCCCTTAATGAATGCAGTATCTCAAGCTTTGAAGTATATTCAAGGTATATAATCAAAGTAAAGCATTTGAAGAGTTTTTAGGAGAACTTTCTCATTTTGTATCAAATTATCCAATGAGAAAGCAAATTGTGAGAATATGGAGGCTCTAACACATAGAATAGTTATTGCATAAGCAAATTAGAGCAAACAAGTAAAATATCATAAACAGATTTTGCCAAAGCGAAAAAGAAATCTATCATGAGCATAGAGAGACTTTCAAATTCACTAATATTTGTCTCAAGCCTTTTTCAACCATTTGAATTTCCTTTTTCTCTTTTAGCAAGTTTGACAATTTTGCTTTGTGATCAACGGGGATGACAAGTAACTGCACACTAGCCCATACTTGTGTATGAGTAGGTAGTTCTTTCTTGTATCTTTCTCAGTTTAAATTGGCAAGTGGCTTCACATTGTTCTGAACTTTTGTTTAGACAAGTAGCCTTTTCTTGCATCTTTTGCATTTAAATCCCTGGCAAGGAAGCTGCACATTGTACTAAACTTGTGTTTAGCCAAGTAGCTTTTGCTTGCATCTTTTCAACTTGCTTTTAACATTAAAACACTGATTTTGCTTGAGACTCATAATGATCATTTGAAGTCCAACAAAAACTCACACATAGTTTCTAATCAGCTCTAGCCTTTCAACAGATGACAAGAAACTTTTAAGCCTATTTCACAAATGCAATACCATAATGAGCAAGAGCCAAAATATTCTCGAAAAGCATCTCAAATTGAATTATTTTAGCCTTTTAGTGATAAGTAAAGCATTGAGCATTAACTTGGCTATATACACAAGAATAATCACCAAAGCTTTGTACTACATGATGCAATGTAAACAGGGGTTTTTACTTGAGGTGTAAAGTCAAAATACCACTTATAAAAATCACTTCTAGGAACCAAAGTCAAGTAACCCAAAGAGATAAACTCAAGACTCCCCTCAAATCAACCCATGGGGATGAATGATCCCAAGTTCACCGCGTAAGAAAGCAAAAGCGAGAAAAATCAAGCGGTTTAGTGAAAATATCAGCAAAGTGAGCACCGAATCAACAAATTTCAGTTCAATAGCTCTTTTTCAACATGATCTCTAAGAAAATGAAATCTGATGTCAATGTGTCCAAGAAAGACAATTACTCAAGAAGTGGCATGAACCGGATGTACTTTTTCTATCAATTCCACATCCTCCAAATTCAGCATCAGAGAAAGGTCTTAAACTAATGCGTGAAGAAGCGTAAAGCCAAATGCCAAAATCTTGAGTACCACGGAGATACCTTAAAATCCTCTTGATAGCTTGTCGATGTGAAGCACGCGGGAAGCTTGAAAACGAGCACACAAGCACACAACAAACTCCAATTATCTCATCCTCAACAAAGCATCATCATCATCTTCATCAACAAAGATACTCTCCCTGAACATATGCACTGTACCTGCACTATTTGGACTAGTGCCTTTTGAAACAGAGGTGGAGGAAGCATCTTGAAAAATAACACTTTTAGCACGAGATGCACAAGTGAAGGAGGAGAACCAATTCTTATCATCGGACATGTGGCGTGAGCATCCGGAATCCACTAGCCATATGTTCTCCTTCCTCGCGTGAGAAGCCTACATAGAAGCGAGAAAGTGTCGATGTCTCGATCTTGGGGTTAGAAATAAGATGTTCGGGGAATCGATCTTGAGACACACGACACAATAGTTGGCACAACACGAGCATTCTTATGCATAAAAGAAGATTTGTCTTTTCTCGTGTTCTTAGCAACAAGAGGTATTTGCATCACCCTAGGCACATAATGAGAAATGAAACGTGCATGCAGAAATTAGACCTAGCATTAAACCTTTCTCTCTTTTGTTGTTTAGCTAGTCTAAAGCAAAAGTCTACTAGATGTCCATCTCTACCACAATGAGTGCAAGTGTACTTAACATGATGTTTTGCTTTAACAGTAGAAGCACATTTTGCATTCATCATAGTAGAAGATAAAAGACCACCAGATTTAAAGACATTTTTCTTAGGCTCATTGACAATTTCAAATTTTCCACTTCCAAGTGTTTTGAATACTGTTGGAGCATGTGATTTAAGATGATCATAAGAATCAAAACATAATCCTTTGTTCTGAGTGATGATTTTTGATTGATCCAAAATCATGTTTAGGTTTTTCTTGCCATCGATGAAAGCGTTCCAAAGAATTTTGCAAGTAATCAACTTTCTTAGCAAGAGTTAAACAATTATCACAAGGAGTGTCAATTTTAGCTTTCTGTTTCTGGCAATTTGAACACGAGTTAATTTCATGAGTGAACATGTCATTTGTTAATTGTGTAACTCTACAATTTGCATCTTTTAATTTCAACTCAAGAATTGAACATTTAGAGCAAGCAATTTGATCATGTAAACTATCGATGAGCAACCAATATTTTTCACAAGTTTTTATTTTTCAATTGTTCGGCATAAACTTGTTCTAGTTTAATGACATGTTCCTCTTTTAGAGACTTAATTTCAAATTTGAGATCTAAGCAAGTATCACAAATATTTTCAGAATTTGAATTTCTAATATCAAAGTTTTCAGATTTTAGCATGGATAGATCTTTTCTAAGTTTTTATTTTTGAGTGAAGATTTTCTTAAAGATTTTCTCAATATGACTAAAACTTCACAAAGCTCATCATACGAAGGCATTACCTCATCACCGTCGCTGGAGGTCTTTGTCGTTGTCACTAGAATCACTAGTGTTCCCTTTTGCCATGAAGCACAGTCAGGTGAAATCCTTCTCTTTCAGCCGTTTGCTTCGCTTCCTTCTCATCTTGATTGAGTCATCAATGTCGCTTAAGTCTAAGCGACCAATTGCCGCGAAGACTTTGTTGAGCATCTTCTTCGTCCATTTCTTATTTTTATCCTTGCTCTCTCTTGGCCGGAAGGACTTGGAGGAGTTGCTTTGCTCCATCTCCTCTCTATCTTTGTTCTTGAAACAGTTAGCACGGATGTGCCCTGCCTTACCATGATTGTAGCAAAGGATGGAGGCTCCTTTTCTTTCCCTTGATCTCATGTAAGCTGCATTGACACGCTTGGAAAGAAGAGCAAGTGTATCTTACAGTATTTGATCTAGCTGCTCATCACTAAGAGCACTCAAAGCGATAATGGAATATGATGATGAAGAACTAGTAGCATTATCATATGAAGAGGAATTAGCATTAAGAGCCATAGAGTTATCATTGGATGTTCTTGAAACAATGTCTATCTCAAAAGTCTTGAGACTAGAATATAGTTTATCCAAAGTCATTTCACTCATCTTGTGAGCTTCCTAAGCGATCACTTTCATTTGCCGATTTTAAGATCAAGAGATGATAGGAAATGTCTAGCATTTTCAGAGTCGATGTACTTTACATCTACAGCTCTAAGATTGTTTAAGATTCTCATAAAAGCGAGCAAAACAATCATCTAGAGATTCTCCGAGTTCATTTCAAATCTAGTGTATTCCTTTTTAAATTGATCTTGCCTAGCTTCTTTTACAGTCGGTGCCCTCATGATAATCTGAAGGATTTCCAAATTTCATGAAGCGGTGAGTAAATGATGACTCTATCGAATTCTTTTCTAGCAAGTCCTTGAAGCAATATGTTTCTAACTCTATTATTGTTTTCAACATCTTTTTCAAACTCGATTTTATCAATATCATCATTTGAAGGAAGCTCGTATGGAATCTTTACCTTGCGCCAAATAGCGTTACCTTGAGCTTGAAGGTATGCAGTCATCCGAATCCGCTTGATGGGAAAGTCTGTGCCATTGAAGATTGGCGGCTTGTTCGAGTATATCTCTGTTGCCATAACTTACCGTTTACTAATCACCTGTTAAGATGGATTAGTAGAGCCAAGCTCTGTGTAACACCCTACAAATCTAAACTGTCGTACAAGAAAATTTCGACAGCATCTCCCCTAAAATTAGGACAAAACGGAAGCGACAACAAGATTCATAATAAACATTACAATCAGGAATAACATAAAAGCATCAATACTAGAAATAACAAGTCTAAATCAACCAGAAAACAAACATAAACGTAAACACAGCTCCAAAGAGGACATCAACAGGTCTATGATTAATAACATTTCAGCAAGCTAATGAGTTATTAAATGCACTAGTCCATGTGGTTCGTGATGACCCCGGAGGGTTGATTGTGCTACTAAGCCCACCCTTCAATCTTACGACTCGCGAGAACTACACGAAAACACAAAATAACAAGGGGTGAGATTGGGTAATCTCAAGCAAGCGGAACAACTAATACAAATAAAACATCCACCATATATCTATCATTCCACATTCCTCATATACAATACCACATCAAAGAGTCCACATTCCTCATATACAATACCACATCAAAGAGTCCACACCACTTCAGTAAAATGCATATGATTGATGCACATGCTTATGCCATGATCCTCCTCACCGTGCCCTTTCTCGGGGAACACACGGTGTTGTACCGTCTGATCGCGCCTGTTGGCGTCGACAAACTTCCAATGCATGAATATGCAGTTAATGCTTCATGCATGAATTCATTCACAAACTTCCACATGGAGTCCACATGTTTGCATACCCTCATATAACATGGGTAGAAAAAAATAACATTGAGATGAACTATTTAGACAATTCAACAAGTAGACAACATCATTCTTCTCTTTACTCATGATTCATAGCCAAAGCACATCATCACAATGCTAATCTAAATATCGCAATCATCATAGCAATTGATTAAACCATGTATGATTAATGTAATCGGAGATTATAACGAAGGCAATGCAAACCACGAGGTATAGCTCAACCATAACACTACTTCCACTTGCCTTTACCGACGTAGACGACGGATCTAGTTGCGTCCAGAAGGGGCACCACCTGTACAAGCATATTTTCAGTATGTAATAACAGCACAACTGATCACACAACTCAAACACGCAATTCCTACAACCCGTTCCCCTTTTCCAACACCGAAACCCGATCTGTCCGGATCGAACAGCAGCAACCCCATTCTCTTTTTCGTATCTTTTTTCTACAGAACATAAAAATATGAAAAAATTACAGGAGCTAGATATTGACGAGATCTACAACTTTCCAGAAGATCATAAATTCTAATTCCTCTGTTAAATATGCCTAAACAGTCGTCCAACACAGTGGATGAAATCTGTTCCCAGATTCTGTTCGTCGGTTTGCAACAGCGATAACTCTCAGAACACTTTCCCAAAAATTCTGAAAAAAAAAAACAGAAGCTAGGTCTCGACGTTATCTACAACTTTCTAGTTATAGGTTTTGGCAGGAAAAATCATCTATGCCACGTAAAACGCGAAACAATCCGCGCTGCACAAATCCCCTTCCAGAAATAGCACCACGTGATCATCTACCCTTCACCCCTTCAAATCCCATCCAATCCAATCACCACCAGCTCTAAAACACTCCCAAAACCTATGTAAAACAGAGGTAAAAGTTTGGGAATTTTACCTAATGTTCTCCCTTGCGATCCCACGAAGAACACGCGATGAACCCCGAATCGGCGATCTGCTCGTCCTCCACGCCTCCACGGAGTCACTTCCGCCGTCTCCTTCGCGATGCTTGGCGGATCGTTGAGCCACCACGTAGGGAAGGAAGGGGAGGGAGAGGTGGCTGCTAGGGAGGGAGAGGTGGCTGCCTAGGGTTAGGGAGGGTGCGGCCACAAGGGGGCGCACCACATGGGGTGGGGAGGTGGGCCGGCCCACTAGGGAGGTGGGAAGGTGGAGGTGGGGAGGATTCAGTCCAGGCCCAGGTTTTCTTCGGCCTTTTCCCTTAGCCCAAAACCCCAAAATTAATATTAAAAACAGCATTTTCTTCAATTGTTTCATCCCCGACAAAACCGACATTCCTTTCCAAACAAAAACAAGGAAGAAAAACCCTACAACCACTCTCAAGTTCTAGGGCATCACATTCTCCCCTCCTTAAAAGGATTAGTCCCGAATCTTCTCCTTTTAGCTACGGAAAGAAAAGAAAAAGAAAAGGAAGGCAAAAGGTAAACAACAATTTACCTTGACATCCTCAAAGAGTGCGGGATACTTCTTCCGCATCTGGTCCTCGAGTTCCCAAGTTGCATCCCGCTCAGACTAATTGGTCCACAAAACTTTCATTGGACACTAACACGAACTATTCCCTATTAAATAAAGGACACCTATTAGGTGAATCTGGTATCGATCTGGAATCTCAACTCCCACTCCTCTCTTCAACCCGATCGCGAAACTCCGCATTCCAATCTCAACTCCTCTACCACAGTTCGCGTGCATTACGGGCGGCCGAAACATGTGAGACACAACGCTCTAGGTAAGTCTCTAAATCAACCCAAACACAAACTCCTATCTCCTACAAGTGTTTGATCTTTTACAAAAAGAACCAATATCCACCCTTACCAATGACAGAGATAGCCTACTTTACAACCAGGGTCCGTAAATCCACAGAAACAATAACAACCGAACACAATCACTACGGTTGACACAAACTCGCTTCGAACCCGACAAAAAGTTCCAAAAATTAATGTAATTACCTGCGACTTCCAAGTTGTCCACTACTAAAATAAGCAACCCCACCGAGGAACACATCAATGACCCAATTCTCCAAGAAGGTTTGAATTGAGTTAAACACAACCTTCCCTTACTCTTCACTTTTAAACTACTTACGATCAGCGACCCACACTAGTTTTCCCTTGTAAGAAGGTTTCGCCTTCACATTCTTCCTTTCAAAGAATCATAACCAAGGGTAGAATCATTGAGGAAGCTCAACCAAGACCCATGATCCCCAAATGATTCACATCCAACAACTCGAACTCCAAAGCGCTAAAAGCCACTTTGGAAAGAATTCGGCAACAACCCAAGAGTACTCATTTTATTTTATTTTTTATTTTATTTTATTTTTTTATTTTTTCCTAAGCCAAGATGCAAAGAAAGCTCAGATCTCATACACCACAACCAACATATCAGAAGATATTCGTTCTTACTTCCCGTACTAGAAGGCAAATGAAATTTCGATTCAGGACATGCATGCAGCTTACCAAGAGCACTCCGGATTAGTCATATATCCATATATGACTTTCTCACCGACCTGGCTCAACGACTCTTTTATCATTTAACATCTATAGACAACGTCATGTTTACTCTTCACCATTCATTCATCATGTAACAGCACTATCGAATAGTCATTTACAACACGACCTCTTCCTATGTAACCCATGAATAAAACTCGAATAACATCGAGGATTGCGCTAATTCATATAAACTATGTCGGCATCATAGTTAACAAGAAGGCACCACATCGTATCAAAACCCACCAATGGTAGAAAGCTAAACTTGCAAAACATCGCATTTTAACCAAAATTAACGTTTTGGAAAAGAACATTGACTCCAAAGTCAAACATCTGCACACACAACCGCCACAATTTTTTTTTTTTTGAAAGAAAGGGAAACTCATTCCCAAAAGAGAACTCTTCACTAACCAAATTCACTTATGAAACCCTCATATAATCCACCTTTTTGAAGCACTCATAACGCCACACACATCATGCAAATAAATCCAACTCTAGTAAAAGAGTTGCAAATTAAATCTCAAGAGTTTCCAATACAACTCACTATGTCCATCTGTTTCCTTTAAAATTAATTCCAAAGATAATTCGGTCACGCCGAAGGGGTGCGATCCACTCAAAGACTTTTGGATGTAAATCCAAACTCATAGTGCAAACCAAACAAGTTAGCCAAATCCAAAGGTTGGCATTAATCACTACGAGTTTTAGGGAAACTCTGAAACCCAACAGAAGAAACACTTCGACAAAAGTATTCAACCAAAATAGCAACCAACCAAACCCGTCCAAAAGGTTTTTTTTTTAGACACAGGCTCAGGGTGAAAACCACCATATCTAGTATTCCACTGTACTTACCATTTAAGCATTCAATATACACTATTTTCTCATCGAGAAGCCTCAATAATTCCCAAATTCTACATAACAAATTCTTTATCTAGTTTCCTTTCACAACATTTAAAAATACAGTTTATGATTATTAACAAAACTTCTTCCATTCTATACTACCTCATCATGATCCCCACAGAACAACAAATCATATAAAAATGTACTCTATATTTCAAACATAGTACCTCAACAGATACTTAAGCATGATCAACGTATCAATTTTATACCATCCATACATCAACATCTTGATAATTAAAACTCTTGTTCAATCAATAAAATGACTTCAACCAATAAGTATTACCTCTACAAGATAAAATTAAGTAAGCAGGATTCTAAGACATGCATTCATTAAGGTTAAAATCTTGCATCATGATTGCTATCAATGTTCATCCCATCACAACATGTACTCGACATAATTTCACGATTTTACATTTTTTTCTATTGCATCAATGGTTTCCAACAATTAACAACCCTACCAACTTATCAATAACAACAAATGGGCATAATCATCAACCAACAACATTACTTTTAGCTACCTATACATAGGTGATAACAAAATTACCACCACACAACATACTCCAACTATTTAAAATAGATCGAATACTAGCATTAACACTGCCCTTAACAACATCATTAACAATAAGTCTTATGTCTTCTCAATTGATATCAATACTAGTATTGTAGAGACACAACTACCTACTTCCAAATATACTAGTAGGTTGCAACAACGTAAATAGCAACTCTAATCAACTTCCAAATTAAAGTCGCTAGTCAACACGATTAAATTTTCCTCTATTAATCCGTTAGATTAGACCATCTTTAAACAACCAAAGAAAGTTTCTTTAACAATAACAGCAGTCTACCTCATCTTAATGTTCTAACCATGCATCAGGTTTAAAACCTTAAACATTATCGGGGTCATAAGCACTTTCAAAGCAAAGCAATAGATTATAAGCATGTACATTAACACATTTAATCATCCCCACTATGGGGTACTCTACATCACTAGAGGTTCATTTAATCTTAAGCTAAAGGTAGCAATTACACTTAATTGATTCAACTCATAAATTAACTAAAGAGTACATCATTTCTATAAACCACATTGTTACACCCTACAAGACATGTTAATCAACAATTTTCACTTTTAACAAGTAATTTCAGTCAAACGAATACTTACTTTATTTGCAGCATTCTTCTTGTAATACTCAACCAAAACTCACAAAGAAGCTCGATAATCAAAGTTGCAATAGGACATGACTCCAAAACACATTTCAATCTTAAAGACTCCACGAGGGGAACCAAGCGATCAAGTAAACCTTTACGAACAAAGGCACAAAACATAAATCGACACAACTTAACTTTTTTACACACGCTTCAATAACTTCTTTTAAACTCAGAGCAAGACACACAAGAACCAAAAACTAAACCTTTCTTTGCAAGGCAACCAACTAAACAGGTGTCAAGGTCAACAGGCGACCAAAGACGCGCAACACAAAACTCCCCTTCTTTGTCTTCACCCAAAGAAGACAAAACCAAAATAAACACCGAAGGCACACAACACGAAAATCCAAATTCCAAACACTTTTCTTCTGATTTCAATCAACTAAAACCAAGAGAACCAACCAAGACCGACCGTCAGAACGATAAAGAACATCCGAATGATTCTACCACCAATCTCTTCTATTTGACTCCAGTCAACTACCCAATCCACGACAGAAAGGGTAAGCACTCCTCCTACAGGGGTTAATAATTCTTCGGTGATGGCGTTAACTGGCCACACCGTCAAACCACACCCTTACTAAGAACAAAAAGAGATGACCGAAAACCCTTCGGCACCACCACCCCACTTCATCACAAATGAAGCAACTCAAACAAATCCATCATAAATATAGCATTATACAACATCAAAAGTAGCATTCAACATCAAAGCTTAGATACAATAATTAAACGGAAAGCAACGGTACCCATACCCTTTCCTCTTTGTGCATCCAAGTGTGTCAAATTTTAAATTAGTGATTCCACTTACACAAGTTTTAATGTTGCTATCCTATGACAAAATTTTAGTTAAAACCTAGGCCATGTTTCTAGGTTATCCCACATCAAAAAAAATTTTAGTTAACCCTATGGTATTTCACTAAATTCATACACCATGGACCTGAAGCCCGCTCTGATACCAACTGTAACACCCTACAAATCTAAACTGTCGTACAAGAAAATTTAATGACATCTCCCTAAAATTAGGACAAAACGGAAGCGACAACAAGATTCATAATAAACATTACAATCAGGAATAACATAAAAGCATCAATACTAGAAATAACAAGTCTAAATCAACCAAAACAAACATAAACGTAAACACGGCTCCAAAGAGGACATCAACAGGTCTATGATTAATAACATTTCAGCAAGCTAATGAGTTATTAAATGCACTAGTCCATGTGGTTCGTGATGACCCGGAGGGTTGATTGTGCTACTAAGCCCACCCTTCAATCTTACGACTCATGAGAACTACGAAAACAGCAAAATAACAAGGGGTGAGATTGGGTAATCTCAGAAGCGGAACAACTAATACAAATAAAACATCCACAATATATCTATCATTCCACATTCCTCATATACAATACCACAACAAAGAGTCCACATTCCTCATATACAATACCACATCAAAGAGTCCACACCACTACAGTAAAATGCATATGATTGATGCACATGCTTATGCCATGATCCTCCTCAACGTGCCCTTTCTCAGAACACACGGTGTTGTGCAATCTTGATCGCGCGCGCTAGCGTCGACAAACTTCCAATGCATGAATATGCAGTTAATGCTTCATGCATGAATTCATTCACAAACTTCCACATGGAGTACACATGTTTGCATACATTCATATAACATGGTTAGAAAAAAATAACATTGAGATGAACTATTTAGACAATTCAACAAGTAGACAACATCATTCTTCTCTTTACTCATGATTCATAGCCAAAGCACATCATCACAATGCTAATCTAAATATCGCAATCATCATAGCAATTGATTAAACCATGTATGATTAATGTAATCGGAGATTATAACGAAGGCAATGCATACCACGGTATAGCTCAACCATAACACTACTTCCACTTGCCTTTACCGTGAGCAGCGACGGATCTAGTTGCGTCCAGAAGGGGCACCACCTGTACAAGCATATTTTCAGTATGTAATAACAGCACAACTGATCACACAACTCAAACACGCAATTCCTACAACCCGTTCCCCTTTTCCAACACGAAACCCGATCTGTCCGGATCGAACAGCAGCAACCCCATTCTCTTTTTCGTATCTTTTTTCTACAGAACATAAAAATATGAAAAAATTACAGGAAACTAGATATTGACGAGATCTACAACTTTCCAGAAGATCATAAATTCTAATTCCTCTGTTAAATATGCCTAAACAGTCGTCCAACACAGTGGATGAAATCTGTTCCCAGATTCTGTTCGTCGGTTTGCAACAGCGATAACTCTCAGAACACTTTCCCAAAAATTCTGAAAAAAATACAGAAGCTAGGTCTCGACGTTATCTACAACTTTCTAGTTATAGGTTTTGGCAGGAAAAATCATCTATGCCACGTAAAACGCGAAACAATCCGCGCTGCACAAATCCCCCTTCCAGAAATAGCACCACGTGATCATCTACCCTTCACCCCTTCAAATCCCATCCAATCCAATCACCACCAGATCTAAAACACTCCCAAAACCTAGGTAAAACAGAGGTAAAAGTTTGGGAATTTTACCTAATGTTCTCCCTTGCGATCCCACGAAGAACACGCGATGAACCCCGAATCGGCGATCTGCTCGTCCTCCACGCCTCCACGGAGTCACTTCTCGCCGTCTCCTTCGCGATGCGCAGCGGATCGTTGAGCCACCACGTAGGGAAGGAAGGGGAGGGAGAGGTGGCTGCTAGGGAGGGAGAGGTGGCTGCCTAGGGTTAGGGAGGGTGCGGCCACAAGGGGCGCACCACATGGGGTGGGGAGGTGGGCCGGCCCACTAGGGAGGTGGGAAGGTGGAGGTGGGGAGGATTCGGTCCAGGCCCAGGTTTTCTTCGGCCTTTTTCCCTTAGCCCAAAACCCCAAAATTAATATTAAAAACAGCATTTTCTTCAATTGTTTCATCCCCCGACAAAACCGACATTCCTTTCCGAAACAAAAACAAGGAAGAAAAACCCTACAACCACTCTCAAGTTCTAGGGCATCACACTCTGATACCACTTGTAGGGCCGAATATAGCAATCAGAGGGGGGGTGAATGATTGTGCGGAAGCTAAAACCAAATTCTTGATCTATTAAAAGTTTACCCCAAAATAGAACCAAATAATTGCCTCGTTTTCGAAAAAACAGAATGATAGAGGTTTGGTAAAATATGAATTCCCGGATATCCAACCGTCCGATCGATCTGAAATTTGGACACAAGAAACTAGATTCCAATACGAATCAAACCCAAGAAGAATCAGCTCAATCGGAGTTATGGATCAAAAGTTATGACCTTCGCAAGCTTACTGTTCCAGAAGATGGCGAGAATAAATCTAACTAGAATTGTAGCTCGCCGAAAGATTTGATGAACTTGATCTTTATTTCTCCTTTCTTTTATCTAAAATACTCCAAACAAAAGAGTACAACCCTAAAGCTTGCTCAAAGCTTGATTGCCTTCAACAGGAGGCAACCCCTCTATTTAAAGAAGGCAAACACACCTAATCCTAGAAGGAGTCCTAATCCTAGAAGGATTCCTAATCTTAAAAGGATTCCCACTCCTAATCCTAGAAAGAGCATGTATTCAACACAACTCCACTTGGCCCAACCTGGCCGAGTACAACTCTTGCACGCGTATGGCAACCCTACCATACTCACGTGACTAACACTTTGCACGCGAATGACCTCATGCCATTCTCACGTGACTAACCATTCTTCATGTGCACCATTCTCTTAGCCCGAGCGTCCGCATGACATCCTTGACCACCAAGACCTCGGTTCCCCTGAACCTAGTCCCGAACCTCGGTTCCTCCATGAACCTAGTTCCGGTCCGTCATCGACCACATTCGCCCTCGAGCAATACCTGCACATGAACAAACCACAAAACGATTCCGAGCACAAGTCCGCGACTTGACTCACATTAAACCATGCAACCACTCACAGGAGTGCATTGCATTAAATATTCTGAGAACACGATTTCAAAACACGAACAAAAAACCTTTGCAAAAATCAAAAAGCTTTTCAAATAATCAAACTGATTTCAGATCTTTTCAAATAAAGAAACCAAAAAATAAATCTTGTCGAAATATCAAACTGGTTTCAAATCTTTTTCAAATACTCATCATCAAAATCAACTGGATCAAAAATAACGATCCTTCAAAGAATCAGATAATGACAATGCTAATAATGGGGAAGGAACAGATAATGACAATGAGCAACATGGTGTGTGTTATGAGCCTGTGGCTGAGAGGTCCTACGAAGATGGTAAGTTGAAATTATTTAAATTTCCATCATCATGAGTTATTGCTTACCAAATTAGTCAACTTATGCCATGAAACATTACTTGAAAAACTATAGCTGAATTGAACAAGCAAAGAAATGTGAGAGGTCCTACGAAGATGAAATCAATCATAGCAACCCAAGGAAAGATAAAAATGTTTGTGAAGATTAATCGGTATGGCCAACCATGTGGGATAAAAACTTGCAACTTCACAAATTTCATTGCTGTCCTAGTCAAAGGAGGTGATATATCATTGAAGCACAAAGATTGGAGGACCGTTCCAACTGAAGATAAGAAGAAGATTTGGAATTTAGTGAATGTAATGTATCTCTAGTTTTTGTTTGTTAATACATAAATGTTTTGCTGCATGATTAATTTAATGCCCTCTTGGTTACTTTATTATAAAAATTGTAGAAATACTTCACAATTGATCCCATATGTGAAGACTGGGTGATGGCATCTGCTGCGAAGTAATGGCGTGACTTCAAAAATACATTAAAGAAAACATACTTTGATGACAATCTTTCTGAAGAAGAGAATGTTGCAAATGGTTGTAAGAATATGATTCCTAGCCCTGAATGGGCATGGCTTGTGAACTATTGGTCTAAGGAAGAGACAAAGGTTTTAATACTTAAATATTAAGGAAAAATTTAATAATATTAAGAAGTGTTGATCTGTGTTGTTAACAAAAAGTACACTTATGTTGTAGGCTAAAGCTCAAAGGAACAGAGAAGTTTGTCATAACCAAGTCAATGCACTTCATACATGTGGATCAAGAAGTTATGCTGTAGTGTCTGACCAATTGGTTTGTACAATTTCTATCATGTTTTTTATTATTTCATATATCTATAATATTGTCTTAGTAATTATACTTTATCAGGAAAAAGAGCTTGGACGTGAACCATCACGGGCTGAACTTTTTATTGTTACTCACACTAAGGCAAATGGACAATCCACTGATGAAGAGTGTCAACAAAAAATTGTAAGTATTTGATACCAATAATATACATGATCATTCACCTCTAGTGTGGATCTTATGCAGCCCGTATCTGGATTCGGATATTATCCATCCCATTTTCACCCCTAAATGTGAGTAATACATATCTTCTTCGTAGGTTTACCTCTCATAGATGTAATGTTTGTAGGATACGATACGGCAAAGGATATAGAATGATGATAGTCTTGCAATGAAATCAATAGAAGAAGGTGACTTATATGCTGATGTTTTTCCAAGTGAGCAAAAAGGAAGAATACGTGGACTAGGTTTGTTACCAGGTGGTTTTAAGTCTATTACTCTAGCAAGAGCTACAGCAGCAATGAGGCAAATGGAGGTTGAAAATGCTGAATTTAAAGAGAGGGTAAAACATGCTGAAGAAAGGTGTGAAAAATCTGAGCAAAATTACACTGAGCTAAAGAGCATGTTACTAGCAATGCAAAGAGGAGGAATGCATGGAGTAGGTTCTGCCAATGCTAACCACGGTACGGGATCTAGTGGTGATGAAGAAATTGGTGCAAGATCTGCTGGTGAAGGTAATACTAATGCTGAGAATGGTGCTGAAAATGGTGGAAGGTTAATTGGTGCTGAAAATGAAGTCAGATCTACTCATCATGATATTGGAGGGCAAACTTGTAACACTCCGGCATTTACTATGCCTGAATGCTACCAAACATAGGCTAAACAACATCTAAATACCACAAGTTACCATAAATTCTAGCAAAGGTACATATGCTAAAAACCGAAATTTCGGCAGCATCTCCTTTGTTTTAACATGAATTAAAGGAGCAACAACAGTATATCAATGTATGGATTATGAGAGACAACTAAAAACAGCAATAATTAACGACTTAGCAACAATATAAGTCTAGTTTCAAACAGATAATATCTCCAAGGGTCAAACGAACAATAAAACTCTCATATAGCAAAGCTAAACCTTAAAGCAATAATCATCACACACAATTTATTATCAAACTAATAGAATGACATGTGGAATCAATATGGTGAAGCTACGTGTGGGCGTGTGACTATTTCCCTTCCCCGCATGCCGTTCTCATGGTACCTAAAATAACAAGAAAACACAAGCGTGAGTTCGAAACTCAGCAAGCATATTGCAATGGATAACAAGAACAATATCATGGCAATAACATCTCCCATCATATATATCATCTCATTCATGAACACTTAACAATATCATCATCATTATGTATGCAATGTAATGCAATGCTCATGTCTCCTTGGAAACTCATACCGGTATGGTTGAGTACACACCCGTCGGAGTGCACCCTCTCCCCCCTTCCATCCCGAATATGGAGGGTGCCTACTCCTCGCTTCCGTTCACCGCGGTGAATGGAATCACGATGTAGGACTTACTCATTGGCTTTCCGGATTAGTCATAACTTTCTCACCGACCTTCCCGGACTAGTTATGACTTTCTCACCGCCCGAGCCATGTAACATGCCATGTATGCATTTATGCCAACATCATATTTAACTCACATATTAACACATGGCATCATAACATATTAAACATGCTCATCATATCATTGGCAATCATAAAAGCATGGCAAGTGATCATATATCATGTAGTCAATTCCATCTATTCTCAACAAGCAACCTACAAATCGCTATCCATCACAACAGACTTGCCTCAACCACGGGCAACGGATTGGCGGGAAGTAGAGGGCACTCCCGAGCTCGCACCACCTGCACATAGGTACCACACGCTCACAATCATGTCCACAAAACAGTACGCAAACCCTCATCTACCCCGACATTGCCAACCACTCGCAAAACCTAAAAACAGAGGTTCTATCCCGTCGGGACAGCAGCCTTGCAAAAGGCATAACTTGAGTTCTGGGACTCCGAATCAATTAAACGAGTACATCCTCGCGTAGCTTAGGAAATTTCCCAACTTTATCTAGGTATATGCAAAGACTTATTCGGACTCTAAAGTTGTTTAATCTATAGATTACCGTGATCTGTTCCAATTACGTCACAGATTTTATCACGCTCGGTAAAACAGCCATAACATTCAAACGGCTGGGCGGAATTTAACGTGCTTTATACCCACTGAAAGATAATGAAATTATCTACAACTTCTTCAACATCCGTACGGACAGATTAGGACTCTAATTTGATGAAAACGCAAACCCTAGGTCGACTGCTCATGCTGTCCCAAAAACAGAACATGGAAACATCTAGATCTAATCCAAATTACTCAATTCCAGCACCACCAATTGATCTAAAAACTTGATAAACACCCTTATAACAGTACCTAGATTAACCCCAAGGATTTCCATGGACATACCTTTGCCCGACGCACGAAAACCCAATAGATCTCCTCCCGGTTCGCGCGATCCCCTTCCTCGCTTCCAAATCCACCGGATCTCCTCGTCGCGGAGCGCTCCAATGGATGGATCTTTGAGTTGGTGAGGTCAAGAACTCACCTAGGCGCAGCAAGGGAGGTGGAGAGGGTGGTGGCGCAAGGGGAGAGGCTTGGGGGAGGTGGAGGCGCCCAAGGAGGAGGTGGGGAGGTGTGGGAGGCGGCGAGGGCACTTGGGGGCGCAAGGGGCAGGGGGAGGACGCCCAAAAGGGCAGGGAAAACCCCTTTTAACTAGCCCTAAGCCCCTTTCCTAATCCTAAATTGATTCCAACTCCATCCCACCAAAGCCCACAACCCCCTCTTTAAGGCCCAAACTCCCCCGGGAAGGCCCAAAACCCCGGAAACGGCCCGACAACGCTATTAACCTCCATACCTTATGGTTTTAACCTCCCATATCATATTTCAATATGTTTTTGACCTCATCATGCACCTTTTATAAGGTTACGACGCTCCGTGGTGTCACAACACTTCAAAAGGCCCAAAAACGCGAGTAAACCTCAAGCCGAAAGGTTTTATTCTCTAATTTCACATTTTATAATGTCACACCATACCGTAGTGTCACATTCTTCCCCCCTTCAACAGGATTCGACCTCGAATCCGAAGGACGCCATAATCAACAACAAAGTCCCCAAGGGACAAAAGGCTTCTCTGCAGCTCAAAACATTCGCACAATGACTAAAACCGGAATAAACGACAAACGAGTTCTCAAAACCAACACTTGGAGAGAAAAGTAATGATCTAGCTCAACCAAGGGCAACCTCTCACAGGTCAACCTTCACTTCCATTCCCAAACAGAATCTGCGTACCAACCACAAAGGGCTCCATCAACCCAAAACGCTCGAATCCTCACGGCCAACACTTCATACTTCTATCACAACCAACCTGACTACCATACTCCATTAAACTCAACATGACAAAATCAAAGCAAGTCACAATTCCTTTAATGACCTCTCTACATTCCCGAAAAATTCCCTCGAGGGGAATAACTCATTAAGGCACACTTTCCCTTCCGATACACGATCATGCTAACATTCATTCTATCCTCTCCCTGGCAAAACTCAAATCCAAAACAACTAGTGACGACAATTGCTCACGGTAGGACAAACATCACCGAACTGCCGTCAACTTCACTTCCACCCATCACTACTCTTAATAAAGGTTAAATCCTTACGTCATCAACCTCCATCACAAACCACCCTTATACCACTAAGGTTCTACACCTAGCCCCAAGGTAGGATCGTAAAAACTTTACCAAACCACAATTGGTTCCTTTCTTAAGAGGGTCTCGCCCTCACACAAAAACACTTAGCTATCAAGCCCAAGTGTACTCACGACAACTCAAACCCAAAGCGTTAACAACTATTTTGGAAAGAATTCGGCAACATCCAAAGAGCACACAAAGGAAGCATAAATCCCCTACACCACAACCAAGATACCATAATTTCTTCATTCTTTCTTTTCATACTAGAAAGCAAGGGAACTCTCGTTTCATGACATAAATGCACATTCTTCAGGAGCACTCCGGATTAGTCATATCTCCATATATGACTTTCTCACCTACAAATCGCTATCCATCACAACACACTTGCCTCAACCACGGGCAACGGATTGGCGGGAAGTAGAAGGCACTCCCAGGGTCGCACCACCTGCACATAGGCATCACACACTTACAATCATGTCCACAAAACGGTACGCAAACCCTCATCTACCCCGACATTGCCAACCACTCGCAAAACCTAAAAACAGAGGTTCTGTCCCGTCGGGACAGCAGCCTTGCAAAAGGCATAACTTGAGTTCTGGGACTCCGAATCAATTAAAGGAGTACATCCTCGCATAGCTTAGGAAATTTCCCAACTTTCTCTAGGTATATGGAAAGACTGATTCGGATTCTAAAGTTGTTTAATCTACAGATTACCGTGATCTATTCCAATTACGTCACAGATTTTAACACGCTCGGTAAAACAGCCATAACTTTCAAACGGCTGGGCAGAATTTAACGTTCTTTATATCCACTGAAAGATAATGAAATTATCTACAACTTCTTCAACATCCGTACGGACAGATTCGGAACCTAAATTGGTGAAAACGAAAACCCTAGGTCGACTGCTCATGCTGTCCCAAAACAGAAACGTGGCAACTTCTAGATCTAATCCAATATACTCAAATCCAGCACCACCAATTGATCTAAAAACTTGATAAACACCCTTAGAACAGTACCTAGATCAATCCCAAGGTTTCCCATGGTCATACCTTTGCCCGACGCATGAAAACTCCAATAGATCTCCTCGCTCCTCGCACCTCGCTCCTCGCTCCTCGCTCCTCGCTCCTCGGATGGATCCATGAGGATGCAGGGGTGGGGAGGCCACCCTAGGGCAGCAAGGGGGTGGAGGAGAGGTGGTGGAGAGGTGGAGAGCAATGGGGGCAAAGGGGGCGCAAGGAAGAGGAGGAGGTGGGGAGGTTTGGGAGGTGGCTAGGGCACTTGGGGCGCAAGGGGCAGGGGGAGGACGCCCAAAAGGGCAGGAGGAGGCCCCCCAAACAGGACTCCTACCCTAAATTGACTCGAACACCATCCCACCAAAGCCCACGGACCTTTCCCTTAGGCCCAAACTCCCCTGGAAAGGCCCAAAACCCCTGAAACGGCCCGAAAACGGCTCGGAAACGCTATTAACCTCCATACCTTATGGTTTTAACCTCCCATACCATATTTCATAAAGTTTATGACCTTAACATGCACCATTTAAAAGGTTACGACACTCCGTGGTGACACATCACTTCAAAAGGCCCAAAAACACGAGTAAACCTCAAGCCGAAAGATTTTAATCTCTAATTTCACATTCTAGAATGTCACACCATACCGTAGTGCCACATTCTTCCCGCCTTCAACAGGATTCGACCTCGAATCCGAAGGACACCAAAATCAACAACAAAGTCCCCAAGGGACAAAGGCTTCTCAGCAGCACAAAACATTCGCACAACGACAAAACAAAAAAAAAACGGAACAAACGACAAACGAGTTCCCAAAACCAACACTTAGCGAAAAAGTGTTGATCTAGCTGAACTAAGGGCAACCACTCACAGTTCGACCTTCACTTCAATTCCCAAACAGAATCTGTGTTTTAACCACAAAGGGCTTCATCAACCCAAAACGCTCGAAACCTCACGACGAACACTTCACACTACTATCACAACCAACCTGACTACCACACTTCATTAAACTCAACATGACATAATCAAAGCAAGTCACAATTCCTTTAACGACCTCTCTACATTCCCGAAAATTTCCATCGAGGGGAATAACTCATTAAGGCACACTTGCCCTTCCGATACACGATCATACTAACATTTTATTCCATCCTTTCCCAGACAAGACTCAAATCCAAGAACAACTAGTGACGACAATTGCTCACAGCAGGACAAATATCACCGAACTACCGACAACTTCACTTCCACCCATCGCTACTCTTAATAATGGTTAAACCCATACATCATCAACCTCCATCACAAACTACCCTTATACCACTAAGGTTCGACACCTAGCCCCAAGCTAGGATCGTAAAACTTTACCAAACCATATTTGGTTCCTTTCTTAAGAGGGTCTCGCCCTCACACAAAAACACTTAGCTATCAAGCCCAAGTGTACACACAACAACTCAAACCCAAAGCGTTAACAACCATTTTGGAAAGAATTCGGCAACATCCAAGCCAAATCACAAAGGAATCATAAATCCCCTACATCACAACCAACATACGAAATTCTTCATTGCTTCTTTTCATACTAGAAAGCAAGGAAATCTTGTTTCATGACATAAATGCACACTCTTGAGGAGCACTCCGGATTAGTCATATCTCCATATATGACTTTCTCACCGACACAGCTCAACGACTCTTTTATCATTTAACATGTAAAAACGATGTCATGTTTACTTTTCACCATTCCTTCATCATGTAACCAGACTACCGAAAAGTCATTCACATGACGACTTCTTCCTCGGTATCACATGAATAAATCTCGAATAACATCGAGAGTTGCGCTAATTCATATAAACTATGACGGCAGCATAGTTAACAGTAAGGCACCACATCAAATCAGAACCGACCAACGATAGATAGCTAAACTTTGCAAAACATCGCATTTTAACCAAAATCAACGTTTTGGAAAAGAACATTGACTCCAAAGTTAGACATCTGCACAAACAACTGCCATAAATTTTATCAAAAGAGAGGTAAACTCAATTCCAAAAGAAAACTCTTCTCTAGCCAAATTCACTTATGAAACATTCATAAAAATCCAGACTTGTGAAACACCCGCACACTAGACACATTTTCCAAATGACTCCAACTCTAGCCAAATAGAGTTACACATCAAGGGCTTAACTCAAAAGTTTCCAACACAACCCTTTATGACCATCTGCTTCCTTTTAAAATTATTTCCAAAGATAATTCGGTCTGACCTTGAAAGGGCGCGATCGACTCAAAAACTTTTGGATGTAAATCCAAACTCACAACACGAACTAAACAAATTCGCCAAAACCAAAGGTCGACACCAAACATTACGAGTTTTGGGGAAACTCTGAAACACAGCATAAGGAACACCTTGACCGAAAACCCTTCAACCAAAATGGCAAACAACCAAACCAGTCCAAAAGCTTTTAAATACAAGCTCAGCATAAAAAGAACCATCTCTAGAATTCCACTACGCTTTCCATTAAAAGACTTTAATAATCACTTTTTACTCCCTGAGGAGCCCCAACACAATTCAACCAAAAGCTTCACAACAAATTCTTCCTCTAGTTACCATTCCCAACACTTTTAATAAGGGTTTATGATGCTTATCAAGAAGGCACCCAACCAAGACTACATTGACATGATCCCCACGGATCACCGAATCATAATATTTCTTATTCTAAATTTGAAACATAATACTTCAACAGCTACTTGAGCATGGTCAACCTACCAATTTTATACTATCCATACGTCAAAATCTTGACAATTGAAACTTGTTCAATCAATAAAATGACTTCAACAAATCTTTCAAAGAAAATCAACATATAAATTTCATACCTCCTATATATTCACGTCTCGACAACCGAACCTTATTCAGTTAGACAACGACTTCAACATGTACATATTATCTCCATGAGGAAGAAATCGTAAGGGAGAGTCTAATTTATACTTTCATTAAGGATAACATCATTCATCATGTTAATTATCCAAAGCTCACTCCATCGCAACATGTTAAAAATTTCCTCTATTTTAACCATGGTTTTCCAACGGGTAATCTAAACAGTTACCACTACTACTTAGTCATCAAAATCAACAAATGGGCATAACCATCAACCAACAACATTACTTTTAGCTACCCTATACATAGGCGATAACAAAATTACCACCACACAACATACTCCAACTATTTAAAATAGATTGAATACTAGCATTAACACTGCTGTTAACAACATCATTAATAATAAGTCTTATGTCTTCTCAATTGATATCGGTACTAGCATTGTAGAGACACAACTGCATACCTCCAAATATACTAGTAGTTTGCAACAACGTAAATAGCAACTCTAATCAACATCCAAATTAAAGTCGCTAGGCAACACGATTAAATTTCTCTATTAATTCATTAGATTAGAACATCTTTAAACAACCAAAGAAGGTTTCTTTATCAATAACAGCAGTCTACATCATCTTAAAGTTTTAACTATGCATCAGGGTTTAAAACTTTAAACATTAACAAGGATCATAAGCACTTTTAAAGAAAGGCAACAGATTCTAAGCATGTACATCAACCCATTTAATCATTCCCGCTACAGAGTAAACTACAACACTAGTAGTCTATTTATTCTCAAGCTAGAGATATTAATCACATTGAATTTATTCAACTCAAAATTTATCTTAGCAACACATCAATCCATAAACCACATTGTTACCTACTACATAACATGCTAAACATCAATTCTTACTAGGGAAAACGATTTCAGTCAAAAGACTACTTACTTTGTTTGCAGCATTTTAGTTTTAAAACTCATCCCAAATTCATAAGGAAACTTGACTCTCAAAATTGCAATGAGACAAACCCAAACTTGGTCATGCAAAGGAATTCTCCAAAACACTTTTCAATCTCCAAGACTCCCACTGGAGGGACCCAACCGATCAAATAAACCTTTGCATATAAAACCTTAGCACCAAACCCCAATCTTTCACGAAACAAGAAGGGTTTTTCAAAGATAATTTCTTAAACCAGTAAAATAACGAAATCAAACACCACGTACTACTACAAAGCCACAGAACTTCAGCCCTGACGGCCAGGTGCGGCACAACTCATAATAACTCCTTTAACCTTAGAGAAAGACAAACACAGGGATAAATTGAATGCTTGTTCCCCATAATGCAATCAACAGGCATCAAAACTGGAAAGGCGCCCAAAAGAAGCGCAACACTAGTCTCCTCTTCTTCGTCTTCAACCAAGGAAGACAAAACCACACACCGCATACGGAACGATCCGTGAAAACCCAACACTTTTCATTTGATTCAAATCTACTAAAGCCAAGAAAAGCAATGAACACCGACCGTTAGAACGGCAATGAACATACGAAGGAAACCACCATTAACTCTTCTATTTGACTCCAGTCAACTACCCGATCAACGACAGAAAGGATAAGCACTCTTCTCCTACAGGGGTCAATAGTTCTTCAGTGGTGGCGCTAACCGGCCACACCGTCAAACCTCACCCTTACTATGAAATAAGAGAGGTGGCCGAAACCCTTCGGCACCAAAACCCCACTTTTACCACCACAACAGGAATAATTCAATCATTTATATCATAGACATAGCAACGTACTATATCAAATATAGCATTTAGCAACAAGGCTTAAATACAACATTTAAGCGTAAACAACGATACCCATACCCTTCCTACTGTGCATCCATGTGTGTCAAATTTTAGAATAGTTATACCACTTTTGCAAGTTTTAATGTTGCTATCCTATGACAAAATTTTAGTAAAAACCTAAGCCATGTTTCTAAGTTATTCCACATCACATTTTAGTTGTACCCTATAGCATGACACTAAAAATACACATTCCAAGGACCTACAAACCGCTCGATACCAATCAGTAACACCCTGGCATTTAATATGCCTGAATGCTACCAAACATAAGCTAAACAACCTCTAAATACCACAATTTACCATAAATTCCAGCAAAGGTACATATGCTAAAAACCGAGATTTCGGAAGCATCTCCTTTGTTTTAACATGAATTAAAGGAGCAACAACAGTATAGCAATAAGGCAATATGAGAGACGTCTAAAACAGCAATAATTAGAGTCTTAACGACAATATAAGACTATCATCAAGCACTAAATGTCTCCAAGTGTTAAAGGAACAATAAAACTCTCATAAAGCAAAGCTAAGCCTTAAATCAATGAGCATCACACGCAATTTATTATCAAACTAATAGAATGACTTGTGGAATCAATATGGTGAAGCTACGTGTGGGCGTGTGACTATTTCCCTTCCCCGCATGCCGTTCTCATGGTACCTAAAACAACAAGAAAACACAAGCGTGAGTTCGAAACTCAGCAAGCATATTGCAATGGACAACAAGAACAATATCATGTCAATAACATCTCCCATCATGTATATCATCTCATTCATGAACACTTAACAATATCATCATCATTATGTATGCAATGTAATGCAATGCTCATGTCTCCTTGGAAACTCATACCGGTATGGTTGAGTACACACCCGTCGGTGTGCACCCTCTCCCCCCTTCCATCCCGAAGATGGAGGGTGCCTACTCCTCGCTTCCGTTCACCGCGGTGAATGGAATCACGATGTAGGACTTACTCATTGGCTCTCCGGATTAGTCATATCTTTCTCACCGACCTTCCCGGATTAGTTATGACTTTCTCACCTCCCGGGCCATGTTACATGTCATGTATGCAATTATGCCAACATCATGTTTAACTCACATATTAACACATGGCATCATAACATAATAAACATGCTCATCATATCATTGGCAATCATAAAAGCATGGCAAGTGATCATATATCATGTAGTCAATTCCATCTATTCTCAACAAGCAACCTACAAATCGCTATCCATCACAACACACTTGCCTCAACCACGGGCAACGGATTGGCGGGAAGTAGAAGGCACTTGTAACACCCCAAAATTTTGTTTTCTTAAATTCATGTGTGATTTGGCACTTTGGTGAATTTTTGGAATTTTCTGGAATTTATTTGGATTTATTTGGAATTTATTTGAATTTATTCCATTTTGAAATAATTAAAGAATTTAATTTTGCAAATAAAATTTTGTTGGAAATATTTTATTTGAGTCCAAAATGATCCAAAATATTTTCCAGAATTTTTCTGGAATTTTTCTGAGTCTTTTGCTATTTTTAATGAATTAAATGAATTACTGGGAATTATTTTGAATATTAAAATCGCTTCGGGTTTAGTATCTTGTTCCTCGGGTCGAAGTCGGACTCGAGTCCGACCCGAACCGACCGAGCCAACCGCTTCGATCAAACTAAGTCACCGAACCCAAACCGAACCTAATTCTCCGGCCAGTTGGATCAAGATCCAACGGCCGAAAATCGCCGTCTGCGATCGGCCGTGTCCGACCGAACCCGTTCGCGCCGATCCGATCGGGCGGCTGATCTGGACACGTGGGCGGTTCTTGTGCCGTCTTCCCGTCCGAGTCCGAGCCGGAGAAGCTCCGCGCCACGCCCTCAGGGATTCGCTAGGGTTCCGCGCATATCGCGGACGTCGAGGCCTTATTTAAGGAGACGACCCCACCGCCGTAATCACCTTGCCCTTGCGCACCGATTGCCTCGATCCGTTTCGCTCGAGCCGCAACCACGCTCGCGCAATTGCTCGCCGGAGTTGGACCTAGGGTTGCTTGGGTCTTTGCCTCGCTCCGCCGCTGTCCGCCATTTCCCCGGGGCATTGGAGATCGGATCCGAACCCCGAAGCGAGACGCACCCGCGGGACGTTCTCTCCTCGCCGGAAACCCACGGGAGCGCTGCGCTACGCATCGTCTTCCTCCTCTCCGGCCGAGTTAGCACCGCCGCACGCCGTCGAGCCCCGCGAAGGTCCTCAGCCGTTCGATCCCGATCAACGGTCCAGGTTAGCCCACGTCACCTCCCGTGTAATTCCACGTTGCGGTTTTAGATTCAATCTCCGCCGTTGGTTTTAGATCGTACGGGTTAGATTGGATCGAGTGTTATCGGGTAGATCTGTCCTTAGCCGTCGGATCTTAATCGTGTGTCCCTGCTTGAGCCACGTAGCCGCTCCACTGCACCGTAGCCAAATTCCTTAGGACCGTTAGATCGAAATCCGACGGAGCGGATTACGACACGTGTGCCTAGCCGCACCCACGCGTGTGGGCGCGTGTCTCGACACGCCGGGCCCCGCAAGTCGAGGGCCCAGCGTCGGCCAGCGTTACGTGAGACCGCAGCGGCAGGTGGTCCCACCTGTCGATCTCACCCGAGCCGTGGCCGGTGTCACCGTGAACTCGATCCATGGGCCAGAGACACGTGGCGACACCGGGACTGCCACGTGGCATGATGACGTCATCTTTGGCGTCATCACGGACCCGTTCGGTCTTGGCGTCAGCAGGTCACTGTGGACCAATCACAGGATGACACGTGTCCATGCTGACGCAATAATTAATTTCCGAAAAAGAAAATGATTTATTAATTCGAAATATTGATTCAAATTTAGATTCAAACTTCAAACGCTTATAACTTTTGCGTTTCAACTCCGATTTGAGTGATTCAAATTTCTAAATTTGTATAAAATTGAGATCTTCCTAAATATGAATTTTATTTAATTTTTGGACTAAAGTTTTTCTCTGTAAAATTATTTAATTGATTATTTAAACTTTAAATAATCATAACTTTTGCGTCTTAACTCCAAATTTGACGATTCTAGTTTCTAAAAACTCATAAAATTATGTTCTTTCTGTTTATGGATTTTATTTGGATGTTTGGACACTTTTTGCCTATTGTTTATTTGTGAATTTGCTATTTGCACGCTTTACGAGTAGACGTTGAAGTGCCGGAAGGATTCGAAGGAGAAGTATTGACTCAGGATCCAACTCAAGACCAAGAACAAGTACTTTTTGAAGGCAAGTTGTGCTTTGACCATGTTGATCCTATTTCGAAATCTATTTTGATTTAAACTATTGCATGCTAGTTCAATTAGAAAAATACTTTGTTTAAACATGGGGGTTAGATAAATACCAATTTGCTGTATGACACCTTGATTACTTAAGTATGTGCTATGACCCTTTGTCACCCTAGTTGTGGATTACTAGTTGGACATTATTGAATTGCCAACATGCGTTTTAGACCGTTGTAGTATACTGCTTAGACCTGCTACGTGCTCATGACATGATTTTGGATAATCAAATGTTAATATTGACTTAATGACATATTGAACCTGTTTTGGAAAAGTATCATGTGATGTTGATGGCACGTGGTGCATGGTAATCAACTGGGGTTTGATAAACGTCGGCCAGGCATGTGGCAAAGAGTAATCAGTGGGCCAGTGTGGCATTGGGGATGTTGATTTGGTTCTTCGGGTAGTCTTGCCCTGGTCACCCTAAGGACTTAACCTTGCAAGCCTTTGAACTGGGTCTAACGTGCAACCACATGTCCTGTAATGGGACGGACCTAGTTGACTAAGTTGCTAATAACGCACTGTGGGACCTCGGGAGGTCAACTACACCCTTTGTGTAAGTTGTATGCGGGAGCGCATCTGGGGCCGAGGCAGTACCCATCTAACGGTTGATTGGTCTAGACTTCGCCTTAGCGAAGGGAAGGGTTAGTGCGCAATAGCAGGAGGACCACTTGTATTGTTAGAGGTTTCCAAAGACTTTGTTACTGAACTCGCCTTTGTGGTGTTTGTTGTATCTTGTGGGTAAAGTGCATAACCTCTGCAGAGTATAGAATCTATTCGAATAGCCGTGTCCGCGGTATTGGACATCGCTCGGGAATTACAGTCAAGGGTTAGATTTTTCTCAAAAATAACTTGGTTTGAAAAGTTGGGTTGGATTAATAATGAAGATGATGGAAATGTGGTTTAGGATGGGGAAAAATGTTTATTAAACTTCTTGAAAAGTTATTTATGCTTTACTTGTTTCTACTGCTTTCGAATCTACTTATATTACTTGTCAAATGCTATTTAATGCAAATATACCATGAGCTATTCCTTTGTACAAAGCCATGCAGATAGTATATTAGCTTGCATTACGTGCATGACTTGTCGAGTACCAAGTAATCACCCTTGCCTCAACACAACATCGCTTGAAGAGGAGACTACGCCAGACTTTGGAGGAGGAACTCCAAGAGGATCCGCTCTACTTAGGGAAGCGAGCCCGGTCGATTGCCTGTGGTATCTTTGGATGGCGCCACGAAGTTATTTGATTTTCCGCTGCTATTATTTCTCTTTTGATAAGTTTCGCCTTGCGAGGCATACATTTGTAACTTGACCATAAGGTCGAGTAACCAGTTTGGTTATTTAAATAAAGTACTTTGATAATATCGAATGGTATGATTGTGATATTTACCGATGTTAAGACTGTGTGCACTAAGCTGCGTTCTGGACTAGTGCTGAATACACAGAGGGTCCGGATTTGCAAATTCGGGGTCCCGACAGAGGTGGTATCAGAGCCATACTTGACCGTAGGCTCAACCCTAAGATAGAATGGTCGTAGTGAGGATAAAACCTATTTTCTAAAGCTAAAAAGTTGTGAAGACAAGAAATGACATCTCGACTTATCCCCTTCTCTCTTTTCTTGTCTCTTGCTGAAATTTTCCCTTACCTTGTCACAATTTAAAAAAATTCCGAGTTCTTACGTAAAGCACTCTTGTGACAGATGGAGGAAGAGTTCAACTACGTTGATCTGGGAGTTGGTCACGCTGCAGAACTTTGGCATATGCTACAGACTCTCGGAGATTTTGAGAAGCCCCAATACCAAGTGGAAGTGATCAGACAAGCGGGATTGGTCAAGGCTTGTGACGTGAGGATTGAGGTACCTGCTAGGAAGAAGGGCCCAGGCAATCGCCCGATACACCAACCGCCAGAGATCTACAATGCAGATGGGTATCCAAGAAGTATCACGACGAGCAATGCGGCACATTACCCGTATCTCGCCAGAGAGTTGGAGAGTACGGTGTTCCGTTATCATCAGCAGCGATAACCTTCTTGACCCGAAGGCGATTCAGATGAGGATGCCACGGTTACACGCTTGGCACGATTTGTGGTCGCCAGGAGGATGTACTAGATAATACAAGCAAGGAGCTGCTGAAGGCCCGCAAGGAAATCACGACAGAGAAGAACAGATGGCGGGAAGCTCAAGAGTATGTGGCACACCTTCTACGAAGGATTGACGAGTTGGAGATGACCTTGTACGGACTGCACTCCAGAGCCAAGATTTGAGCTACACGAGCTGATCCGGAGGAGTCGACCTCGATGAGGACATCGCTTCTTCGACTACCACAGAGGACATAGTCATTTGGACATGGCGATCGTTTGGCGCCTATGCCACAAACACCGCATCAGGCCGTGGAGGTTTTCTCGATGAGTGAGCATAGGTTCTATAGTGAGACTCCTTCGCCGAGTCGCGTCATAGAATAAAGAGTCACCCTTTAGGCGTTAGACTCCAGAGTTAGTTCGATTTGGATTTGCTTTGTTTGTCGAGTGTGCGTATGTGTTGCAAGGCCCTTAGGCATTGTAAGCAGCCATACCAAGTTATTAATAATAAAGTTGGACCTTAAAGTTACGCCTTTTGCCCGCATAAGTTCCATGTTACTTGTCTATTCTTGTTTCCCTCTCATCTCTAAACCTAGAGCAAACCGACAGATGGTGAACACCCGTGGAAACTTTGGAAGCAATGGGAGTCGTTCTCGCCAAACAGAAACCCCAATGATGGAGCACCAAAGCACCGCCATCGGATATGCAGAATTTGAGCTTTTCTTGCTGCCCGCACTCGATTGATGCATGCTATGATGCAACAAATGCAACACGTCACCGCCAGGCCACTTTGCTAATCAAGTTAATCGGGACCACGCCAGAATACAAGGTCAAGCCGAGTTCATGAGAACTCACCCACCCACTTTCTCCGGAATGCCAATCCATTGGAGGCCGATGATTGGTTAAGATCAATCGAGAGGAAGCTACACATAGCTCAATGCATAGGAAATGAGAAGGTACTCTCTCGCTTCTCATCATTTGGAAGGAACAGCTTGAATGGTGGGAGAACCTGTGCCACACAAGAGAACCCTCAAGATATCACTTGGGAAGAGTTCACAAATGCATTCCGACAAAGATCACGTGCCTCGAAGGAATCATGGACCTCAAGAAGGAAGAGTTCAGAGCACTGAAGCAAGGTAATCAGCCTGTGGCCGAATACCTGAACAAGTTCACACAACTTGCACGCTACGCACCTGAGGATGTAGCAACAGATAAATCCAGGCAGTCTCGTTTTATGAAGGGACTTAACTCAGATTGCAAGTAGGATTGATCACCCACACCTTTCCAGATTTCCAAGAGTTGGTGAATAAGGCACTTATTCTTGAGGACAAGCGCAAGGAACCGGATGAGAACAGAAGCGCAGGATGCAACAAAGAAGGATCACGCCAGGAACGCAATACGCTGAGAGTTGCACCAAATCAATTCTTCGATTCCAACCACGTAATGCAACAAGGACACCACCCCCAGACCAAGACCTGCCAATCGTAACTACTGCACTCACCCGCTTAGAAACGCTTACTCCAGGCAACAAGAAGGAACAAGAGACGCCTACAATCGCAACGAGCCAGACACTTTGCCAAGATTGTCCGAAGAAGACAGCAGGAGTGACCCAGTTCGCTTCAATCTAGGAACCACCCGGCTAGGGCGTCGGCACCGTGAGCCACACCCTGCACCGTGGTGAGAGGCCGAGTCAACCATGTCACCGCAGATGCCTGCAGAATGCGACTGACGTCATCTTGGGTAAGTTACTTGTTAACTCGATACACCTGCACGCTTTGTTTGACTCGAGCTTCGCATTCGCTTGTTTCGCAAGGCTTTGCTACTAGAAATGATTTGAGGATTGCAAGACTTAAGTGCATGCTTTTAGTTCAAACCCACAGTTCCGAACTCCGAACGAAAGTAGGATGTTCCGGGTGAGAATACTAATAGATGGAATAGAGTTCCTAGCAAACCTTATAATTTTGGAGACCTGCACCTTAGACGTCATATTGGGAATGGATTGGTTATCCAAGCACAAGGCCGTATTGGATTGTGGACGAAGGACTATCTCGCTTGAGAGCCCGTGTGGGAAGAAAGTGGAATTTCAAGCCACCGCAGTTAGAGATGGACAGCTGATGGTTAACAGTACCAAGGCAATCAACATAGATGACGTCTCAGTAGTGAATGAGTACCCAGATGTTTTTCCCGAAGATCTACCTGGTATGCCGCCAGACAGGGACATAGAGTTTGTGATAGAGCTTGTACCTGCACAAAGACCGATAGCAAAGAGACCCTATCGGATGTCCACCGAGGAGTTGGTAGAGATGAAGAAACAGCTAGAAGAATTAATGGAGAAAGGATTTATCGACCGAGTTAGTCGCCGTGGGAGCACCAGTTTTGTTTGTCAAAAAGAAGGACGGAGTTTCAGGATGTGCATTGACTACCGTGCACTCAATGAAGTCACCGTGAAGAATAAGTATCCGCTACCCAGATTGATGATTTGTTTGATCGATTAAGAGGAGCGGAGTTTTCTCCAAGATTGATCTCGAGATCGATACCATCGATTGAAGATCCGATCGGAAGATATTCAAGACTGCATTCTCGTCAAGATATGGACATTACGAGTTTCTGATTATGTCCTTTGGATCGATTTAATGCGCCAAATTTATTTCATGAATATGATGAATAAGGTGTTCATGGAATATTTGGACAAGTTTGTCGTCGTGTTCATAGACGATATCCTAATCTACTCCAAGACAGGAGGATGAACATGCCGAACACTTAAGGCGAGTTTTGGAAAGGTGAGGAACGAACTTTTCGCCAAGTTCGGCAAGTGTGATTTTTGGAAGGACAAGGTGGAGTTTCTTGGACATGTAATGACCGCAGAAGGAGTCGCCGTAGATCCAAGCAAAGTAGAAGCTGTGTTACATTGGGAGCACCAAGATCGTGACCCGATTCGGAGTTTCCTTGGAATGGCAGGATACTACCGCCCGTTTCATCGAAGGCTTCTCGACAATTGCGAAACCTCTTACGCAATCGGCTAAGAAGGAAAAGAAGTTTGCATGGACGCCAGAATGTGAGAAAGGATTTCAGAGTCAAGAAGCGATTGACATCAGCACCGGTGTTAGTTCTACCGGATGTTGCTCAAAGCTTCGATATTTATTGTGACGACGCGCCAAGGACTTGGATGTGTGCTGATGCGAGGATGGAAAGGTCGTCGCTTATGCATCAAGGCAGTTGAGGCCGCATGAGGAAAATTATCCGACACACGACTTAGAGTTAGCTGCCGTAGTGCATGCTTTGAAGATATGGCGCCACTATCGATTGGAAGCAGATGTGAAGTGTATACGGATCATAAGAGCCTTAAGTACATATTCACCCGATCGGATCTGAATATGAGGCGTAGGAGATGGTTAGAGTTAATCAAGGACTACAATGTTGGAATCCATTACCATCCCGGAAGGCCAACGAGTAGCCGATGCTCGAGTCGGAAAAGCCATACCGTGAGTACGTTGCTAGCCACAAGTCGGGATGAGTTATGTGAGGATTTTCAGAAAATGAAGATTGAGGTAGTACTCTAGCGGATTCTTGGCCGCATTAGAAGTAAAGCCTACCCTAGAGGATCGATCCGAGAAGGATGTAGGATGATGACAAGATCCGCAGGATTAAGTCCATCAAGGAGGAAGGCAAGCGAGAGGACTTCAAGTTGGATGAGCAAGGCACGTTGTGGATGAAGGATCGCATTTGTGTGCCTAACAAAAAGGAGTTAAAGCAACTGATTCGAAGAAGCCCATGACTCCAAGTACTCAATTCATCCTCGAAGCGCCAAGATGTATCAGATCTCAAGGAGAGATTCGTGGCCGAGTATGAAACGTGAAGTTGCCGAGCATGTTGCATTGTGCGACGTATGCCAGAGAGTCAAGGCAATGCATCGAGACCAACAGGATTGCTACACCAATGAAAATACCTGAGTGGAAGTGGGAGGAAATCGGAATGGATTTCATTACCGGTTTGCCGAAGACTCAAGGAGGTTATGACTCCATATGGGTTATAGTGGATCGCTTGACTAAAGTAGCCCATTTTATCCCCGTGAAGACCACTTACTCGGGAGATAAATTAGCGGAATTGTACATGATCATGATTGTCTGTTTGCACGGAGTGCCGAAAAGGATTGTATCGGACAGAGGTACCCAATTTACCTCAAGGTTCTGGAATAAGTTGCATGAAGCCATGGGAACCCGTTTGAACTTCAGTACAGCTTATCATCCACAGACGGATGGACAGACCGAAAGAGTCAACCGGATTCTGGAGGATATGTTGAGAGCTTGTGCATTAGCTTATGCTACCTCTTGGGATAAGAGTTTGCCGTATGCCGAGTTCAGTTACAACAATAGTTATCAGGCTAGTTTACAGATGTCACCTTTTGAGGCATCAGATGGTCGACCACTGCCTGACGCCATTGAATTGGAATGAGACCGCGAGCGCCCGTGTCTTTGGGCCTGATATTCTTCAAGAGGTCAAGAAACGGTCGCCATGATTAGGGAAAGGTTGAAGATCGCCCAATCTCGACAGAAGAGTTATGCTGACAACCGTCGCAGGGATTTGAGTTTTGAACCAGAAGACTTTGTATACCTCAGAGTTACGCCTCTCAGTGGAGTTAAGAGGTTCCATGCCAAAGGGAAACTCGCACTCGTTATGTTGGACCATTTAAGATTTTGAGTCGCAGAGGCGGTTGCTTAATACCGGAGTTGCCACAAGTTGGCGAGGAGTGCATGATGTATTCCATGTGTCCCGATTGAAGAAGTGTCTTCGAGTTCCCGAGAGCAGACACCGCTAGAGTCAATTGAGTTGCGAGAGGATTTGACTTATAAGGAGCATCCCGTGAGGATTCTGGACACAATGGATCGAGAGACCGTAAATAAGTCAACCCGCTTCAGTAGAGTTCAAAGGAGCAACCATGAAGAAAGTGAAGCGACTTGGGAGCGAAGAGGATTTGAAGAAAGAGTTTCCAAACCTATTCCTTTAGTAAGCCCCTGAATCTCTGTGGACGAGATTCTCAAGGGGGAGGTTTGTAACACCCCAAAATTTTGTTTTTCTTAAATTCATGTGTGATTTGGCACTTTGGTGAATTTTTGGAATTTTCTGGAATTTATTTGGATTTATTTGGAATTTATTTGAATTTATTCCATTTTGAAATAATTAAAGAATTTAATTTTGCAAATAAAATTTTGTTGGAAATATTTTATTTGAGTCCAAAATGATCCAAAATATTTTCCAGAATTTTTCTGGAATTTTTCTGAGTCTTTTGCTATTTTTAATGAATTAAATGAATTACTGGGAATTATTTTGAATATTAAAATCGCTTCGGGTTTAGTACTGTTCCTCGGGTCCAGTCGACTCGAGTCCGACCGAACCCGACCGAGCCAACCGTTTCGATCAAACCAAGTCACCGAACCCAAACCGAACCCTAATTCTCCGGCCGTTGGATCAAGATCCAACGGCGAGAATCGCCCGTCTGCCGAGCCGTGTCCGACCGAACCCGCTCGCGCCCGATCCGATCGGGCCGCTGATCTGGACACGTGGGACGGTTCTCGTGCCGTCTTCCCTCGTCCGAGTCCGAGCCGGAGAGCTCGCCGCGTCGCCCGAGTTCGCTAGGGTTCCGCGCATATCGTGGACGTCGAGGCCTTATTTAAGGAGACGACCTCACCGCCGTAATCATCTTGCCCTTGCGCACCGATTGCCTCGATCCGTTTCGCTCGAGCCGCAACCACGCTCACGCAATTGCTCGCCGGAGTTGGACCTAGGGTTGCTTGGGTCTTAGCCTCGCTCCGCCGCTGTCCGCCACTTCCCCGGGGCATTGGAGATCGGATCCGAGACCCCCGAAGAGAGACGCACGCGCGGGACGTTCTCTCCTCGCCGGAAACCCACGGGAGCGCCGCGCTACGCATCGTCTTCCTCCTCTCCGGCCGAGTTAGCACCGCCGCACGCCGTCAAGCCCCGCGAAGGTCCTCAGCCGTTCGATCCCGATCAACGGTCCAGGTTAGCCCACGTCACCTCCCGTGTAATTCCACGTTGCGGTTTTAGATTCAATCTCTGCCGTTGGTTTTAGATCGTACGGGTTAGATTGGATCGAGTGTTATCAGGGTAGATCTGTCCTTAGCCATCGGATTTTAATCGTGTGTCCCTGCTTGAGCCACGTAGCCGCTCCACTGCACCGTAGCCAAATTCCTTAGGACCGTTAGATCGAAATCCGACGGATCGGATTACGACACGTGTGCCTAGCCGCACCCACGCGTGTGGGCGTGTGTCCCTGACACGCGGGCCCCGCAAGTCAGAGGGCCCACGCGTCAGCCGCGTTTGCGTGAGACCGCGACCGACAGTGGTCCCACTGTCGGCCTCACCCGAGCCGTGGGCCGGTGTCACCGTGACTCGATCCATGGACCGAGACACGTGGCGGCACCGGGACTGCCACGTGGCATGATGACGTCATCTTTGGCGTCATCACGGACCCGCTCGGTGCTGGCGTCAGCAGGTCACCGTGGACCAATCACAGGATGACACGTGTCCATGCCGACGCAATAATTAATTTCCGAAAAGAAAATGATTTATTAATTCGAAATATTGATTCAAATTTAGATTCAAACTTCAAACGCTTATAACTTTTGCGTTTCAACTCCGATTTGAGTGATTCAAATTTCTAAATTTGTATAAAATTGAGATCTACCTAAATATGAATTTTATTTAATTTTTGGACTAAAGTTTTTCTCTGTAAAATTATTTAATTGATTATTTAAACTTTAAATAATCATAACTTTTAACGCCTTAACTCCAAATTTGACGATTCCAGTTTCTAAAAACTCATAAAATTATGTTCTCTCTGTTTATGGATTTTATTTGGATGTTTGGACACTTTTTGCCTATTGTTTATTTGTGTATTTGCTATTTGCACGCTTTACGAGTAGACGTTGAAGTGCCTTAGGATTCGAAGGAGAAGTATTGACTCAGATCCAACTCAAGACCAAGAACAAGTACTTTTTGAAGGCAAGTTGTGCTTTGACCATGTTGATCCTATTTCAAATCTATTTTGATTTAAACTATTGCATGCTAGTTCAATTAGAAAAATACTTTGTTTAAACATGGGGTTAGATAAATACCAATTTGTCAGTATGACACCTTGATTACTTAAGTATGTGCCATGACCCTTTGTCACCCTAGTTGTGGATTACTAGTTGGACATTATTGAATTGCCAACATGGGTTTTAGACCGTTGTAGTATCTTTGCTTAGACACCTTACGTGCTCATGACATGATTTTGGATAATCAAATGTTAATATTGACTTAATGACATATTGAACCTGTTTTGGAAAAGTATCATGTGATGTTGATGGCACGTGGTGCATGGTAATCAAGCGGGGTTTGATAAACGATTTTCGGCCGGGGCATGTGGCAAAGAGTAATCAGTGGGCGGTTGTGGCATTGGGGATGTTGATTTGGTTCTTGGGTAGTCTTGCCTGGTCACCCTAAGGACTTAACCTTGCAAGCCTTTGAACTGGGTCTAACGTGCAACCACATGTCTGTAATGGGACGGACCTAGTTGACTAAGTTGCTAATAACGCACTGTGGGACCTCGTGAGGTCAACTACACCCTTTGTGTAAGTTGTGCGGGAGCATACCGGGCCGAGGCCAGGTACCCATCTAACGGTTGATTGGTCTAGACTTCGCCTTAGCGAAGGGAAGGGTTAGTCTTGCAATAACCTGGAGGACCACTTGTATTGTTAGAGGTTTCCGAAAGACTTTGTTACGGGAACTCGCCTTTGTGGTGTTTGACTGTATCTTGTGGGTAAAGTGCATAACCTCTGCAGAGTATAGAATCTATTCGAATAGCCGTGTCCGCGGTATTGGACATCGCTCGGGAATTACAGTCAAGGGTTAGATTTTTCTCAAAAATAACTTGGTTTGAAAAGTTGGGTTGGATTAATAATGAAGATGATGGAAATGTGGTTTAGGATGGGGAAAAATGTTTATTAAACTTCTTGAAAAGTTATTTATGCTTTACTTGTTTCTACTGCTTTCGAATCTACTTATATTACTTGTCAAATGCTATTTACTGCAAATATACCTTGAGCTATTCCTTTGTACCAAGCCATGCATATAGTATATTAGCTTGCATTCTGTGCATGACTTGCTGAGTACCAAGTACTCACCCTTGCCTCAACACAACATCAGTTGAAGAGGAGACTACGCCAGCTTTGGAGGAGGAACTCCAAGAGGATCCGTCTACTTAGGGAAGCGAGCCTAGTCAGTTGCCTGTGGTATACTGGATGGCGCCACGAAGTTATTTGATTTTCCGCTGCTATTATTTCTCTTTTGATAAGTTTCGCCTTGCGAGGCATACATTTGTAACTTGACCATAAGGTCGAGTAACCAGTTTGGTTATTTAAATAAAGTACTTTGATAATATCGAATGGTATGATTGTGATATTTACCGATGTTAAGACTGTGTGCACTAGCGCGTTCCTGGACTAGTGCTGAATACACAGAGGGTCCGGATTTGCAAATTCGGGGTCCCGACAGCACTCCCGGTGTCGCACCACCTGCACATAGGCATCACACACTCACAATCATGTCCACAAAACAGTACGCAAACCCTCATCTACCCCGACATTGCCAACCACTCGCAAAACCTAAAAATAGAGGTTCTGTCTCGTCGGGACAGCAGCCTTGCAAAAGGCATAACTTGAGTTCTGGGACTCCGAATCAATTAAACGAGTACATCCTCGCGTAGCTTAGGAAATTTCCCAACTTTCTCTAGGTATATGGAAAGACTGATTCGGACTCTAAAGTTGTTTAATCTACAGATTACCGTGATCTGTTCCAATTACGTCACAGATTTTAACACGCTCGGTAAAACAGCCATAACTTTCAAACGGCTGGGCGGAATTTAACGTTCTTTATATCCACTGAAAGATAATGAAATTAGCTACAACTTCTTCAACATCCGTATGGACATATTCGGATCCTAAATTGACGAAAACGCAAACCCTAGGTCGACTGCTCATGCTGTCCCAAAACAGAAACGTGGCAACTTCTAGATCTAATCCAATATACTCAAATCCAACACCACCAATTGATCTAAAAACTTGATAAACACCCTTAGAACAGTACCTAGATCAATCCCAAGGTTTCCCATGGTCATACCTTTGCCCGACGCACGAAAACTCCAATAGATCTCCTCGCTCCTCGCTCCTCGCTCCTCGCTCCTCGGATGGATCCATGAGGATGCAGGGGTGGGGAGGCCACCCTAGGGCAGCAAGGGGGTGGAGGAGAGGTGGTGGAGAGGTGGAGAGGTGGAGAGCAATGGGGGCAAAGGGGGCGCAAGGAAGAGGAGGAGGTGGGGAGGTGTGGGAGGCGGCTAGGGCACTTGGAGCGCAAGGGGCAGGGGGAGGACGCCCAAAAGGGCAGGAGGAGGCCCCCCAAACAGGACTCATACCCTAAATGGACTCGAACACCATCCCACCAAAGCCCACGGACCTTTCCCTTAGGCCCAAACTCCCCCGGAAAGGCCCAAAACCCCTGAAACGGCCCGAAAACGGTCCAGAAACGCTATTAACCTCGATACCTTATGGTTTTAACCTCCCATACCATATTTCATAAAGTTTTTGACCTTAACATGCACCATTTAAAAGGTTACGACAATCCGTGGTGACACATCACTTCAAAAGGCCCAAAAACGCAAGTAAACCTCAAGCCGAAAGATTTTAATCTCTAATTTCACATTCTATAATGTCACACCATACCGTAGTGCCATAGTTGCTAAGTTCTTAAAATTTTTAAGTTCAAAGTGTAGCTAATGGCTCGCAGTTGCAATCATCATCATCAGATAATGGGAGGCTCTTGGATAGCGTGAACAATTTAAGGATCAGAAAGCTTGGAGAAAAACAAGATACAGTATGAAACTATTACAACTTGCTGCTTATTTTATAGTTTGCTTCTTCTTACTAATATTATCTAAGCATTTACTTTGCACAAATCTTGAAGCAGGCGAAGGGCTAAGTAATCACCATCTACCCTTCATTTATGCTTTAATATTTGTGCAACTTTCAAATAGTAATGCATAAACAAAAGGAAATTGTGTAGAATAAGAAAAAAGATAAGGGACATTGAGACTGACCTTATTTTTAAGAAACTGTATCTCTTGTTGCATGATTTTCTTCTGATGGAAGATATTTCATATTGTTTTATTCCATAATCTGAAGGAACTAGGAAAAAATGTTGTGTGGAATTGTTGTCTTACCTTTGTGGAGTGCATCTGGTAAATCCATAGCTCAAGACCTTTCTCTATCGCATGCAGTTTATCTAGTGTCATGTCCCCCGCTCCCCCTCCATATGTGGACCTGCTTTGCTTCATTTATCACTTAAATTTTTGCTGAGGTTGTTGTTCATGTAGTACAAATTACAATCCGTATGATTGACTATAAGGTGCATTATGATTTGAGTGAACTGATGATGTCTATGTCACTCTTGAGTCATTTCATTAAAGCGCAATGGACTTGCAAGGTTTCTTGATTAGAAAATAACTAAAACTACTATACAAGCTTGGATGCAGTTCTTTTTCTGGTATTATATTCCTGTTTTTACTGCATTGGTGATTATGTTTTTTTTTCCTGGTGACATGTCTTGGCTTTACCTTATTGCTGGTAATTCCTAGATGCTCACAACTTATCACTTCTATGTTCTAAGGTTTCTCTGTTTGATTTGATTACTGGAAACCATTTGTTTGTATGGAAACTGAGCATTTGATTCGGTTTCTTCTGATGCATTATTCAATTTGTTTTATGTTCATCTTATTAATGGTAGGACATATGAAGGGAAGTTCCTTCCGTGCAGTTGTAATTACTGTTACTGTTGTTTGTTGTTGTTACCTTTATTTTTTGGTTTATTTCTTCAATGCGCGAAAATTTCAAGCTGGGAGATAAAGATGGGATGAGAGAAAGAGAAGTTTGGGGAAAGGTGGCAATATTGATAACGGATGATGCAAATGCAGGCAGATACGTTCGGTTTGACTAATCAACCCATGCCTCCCTTGAAATTATGTGGCCTAAATTTGCCAACATGGCTTGGGGCATAAATCTATTGATCCCAGTTGCGTAACTTGTTTGTTATCTTTTAGTGTCTCTGATTAGTTGGTAGGCCTAATATAGGATTCTTGTTTCGACGATCAGATTGGATTGTTGTCCTTCTAGAAAATTATAGTGTAGTGAGTGACACATAATCCATTGAACAGTCGCCTGTCTTTGAAACACCCCAGTTTGTATTCATTTACCGTATGCCATCAAACATGACTCTCCCCTTATTTGTTCACTTTTTAAGCGAAGATCGTGTACATTTATAACACTTATGATCTCCATTCTTGTGACACCACGGAGTGTCATAACTTTATTTTACGTGCTTGATATGGTTAAAAACAGTATGAAATGTGGAATTAAGGTTAAAACTATAGGTTATGGAGGTTAATAGCTTTTCCGGGCCGTTTCCGGGCCATTTTCGGGGTTTTGGGCCTTCCCGGGGGAGTTTTGGGCCTTGGTGGGCTTTGGTGGGATGGATTAGGTCTCCGTAATGGACTAGAATTGGGTGTGGGGGCTAGTAAAAGGGGTTTCCCTGCCCCTTTGGGGCGTCCACCCTGCTGCCTTTGCGCCCCTTGAGGCCTTGGTGCGCCCCCCTCACCTCCCCCCACTTGCCAAGCCCTAACCGCCCCTTCCCTTTGAGCCTTGCGCCTCCCCCTTGCTCTCCTCCATTGCCCCACCTCTCCTCCACCCCCTTGCTGCCCTAGGGTGGTCTCCACACCTCTGCACCTTGTGGATCCATCCGTTGGAGCGAGGAGCGAGGAGCGAGGAGCGAGGAGCGTGGAGCGAGGAGCGAGGAGCGAGGAGATCTATTGGAGATTCGTTCGTTGGGCAAAGGTATGATCATGGGGATCCTTGGGTTTGATCTAGGTACTATTCTTAGGGTGTTTATGAAGTTTTTAGATCAATTGGTGGTGCTGGGTTGGAGTTCTTTGGGTTAGATCTAGATGTTGCCACGTTTCTGTTTTCGGGCAGATTGAGCAGTCGGACTAGGGTTCGAGTTTTCGTTGATTTAGAATCTGAATCTGTCCGTACAGACTTAAAAGAAGTTGTAGATAATTTAATTATGTTTACGTGGACATAAAGCACGTTAAAATCCGGTCAGCCGTTTGAAAGTTATGGCCGTTTTACCGAGCGTGTTAAAATCTGTGACGCAATTAGAGCTGATCGTAGTAATCTGTAGATTAAACAATTTTAGATTCCGAATCAGTCTTTCCGTATAACTAGAAAAAGGTAGGAAATTTCCTAAGCTTCGCGATGGTGTACTCGTTTAATTGATTTGGAGTCCCAGAACTCAAGTTATGGCCTTTGCAAGGCTGCTGTCCCGCCGGGACAGAACCTCTGTTTTAGGTTTTGCGAGTAGCGGGCAATGTCGGGTGAGATGGGGATTCGTGTACTATTTTGTGGGCATTATTGAGAGTATGTGATTCTGTTGTGCAGGTGGTGTGACCCCGGGGGTGCCCTCTACTTCCCACAATCCCGTCGCCCACGGTTGAGGCAAGTGTGTTGTAATGAATAGCGGAATTGTAGGTTGCTTGTGGAGATTAGATGAAAGATTGAATACTTGCTATGATCACTTGCCATGCTTGCTGTTTTCCAATGATATATTGAGTATGATTATCATGATTCGATGCCATGTGTTAATATTTGTCATGATGAGATGCCATATGTTTATGTACATGTGAAATATGATAATTGGCATAGTTGCATGCATGACATGAGATAGGGCGAGGGTGGTGAGAAAGTCATAACTAGTCCGGCAAGGTCGGTGAGAAAGTTATGACTAGTCCGGAACGCCATTGAGTAAGACCTACATCGTGATTCCATCCACGTGGTGAATGGAAGCGATGAGTAGGCACCCTCCATCTTCGGGATGGAAGGGGGGAAAAGGGTGCACACCGACGGGTGTGTACTCAACCATACCGGTATGAGTTTCCAAGGAGACATGAGCATTGCATTACATCTCATACATATTGATGATGACAATGTTAAGTGTTTATGAATAAGATGATTTACATGAAGGGAGATGCTATTGCCATATTGTTGTTCTTGTTGTCCATTGCAATATGCTTGCTGAGTTTCGAACTCACGCTTGTGTTTTTTTCTTATTGTTTTAGGTGCCATGAGAACGGCATGCGGGAAAAGGGAATAGACACAAGCCCACACGTTGCTTCACCTTAATATTTCCCCAAGTCAATTCTTTTAGATTGATAATAAATTGCGTATGATGGTCATTAAATTAAGGCTTAGCTTGGTTAATGAGAGTTTTATTGTTCGTTTGACACTTGGAACTTTAAGTGCTAAATGTTAGTCTTTTATTGTCGTTAAGACTCTATTTATTGCTGTTTGAGATGTTTCCCTTATTGCCATATAATGCTATATCGTTGTTGCTCCTTAAATTCATGATAAAACAAAGGAGGTGCTGCCGAAATCACGGTTTTTAGCCTATGCGCCTTTGCTGGAATTTTATGTTAAATATGATATTTGGATGTTGTTTAGCTTATGTTTGGTAGCATTCGGGCATATTAAATGCCGGGGTGTTACAGTTGGTATCAGAGCGGGCTGTAGCTCCTTGGAATAAGTATTTTATTGTTATACCTTAAGTTGCAACTAAAATATGATGTGGAATAACTTAGAAACATGGCTTAGGTTCTAACTAAAACTTTGTTATAGGATAGCAACATTAAAACTTGCAAAAGTGGTATAACTAATCTAAAATTTGACACACTTGGTTGCACAGTAGGATGGGGTCTTGGTTCATTATTGCATTGCGCTTAATTATTTGATGAAGACTATGCTATGATGATGTTTGATCTATGTTCTTGGTTGTGTGATGTTGTGTTTATGTTTTTGTGTTTGGATGGTTGTCTGTCTGAAGCAGCCATGCCGAGGGGTAGAGGCCGTGGACGCCAAGGCCGTGGAGGCCAGGGGCGAGGCTCCCAAGGAGTTGAGGAGTCTGCTTGTCGAGGGTAGCATTTCGCTCAATGCTCGTGGACCAGCTCGGGAGGAGCTTCCACCTGATCGGGGCGGGGTGCCCGCCGCCAATGATGATTTAGTTCAGCTCTGCAGAGGAGATTCGAGAGCTGCGCCCGGCCATAGCTGCGGGCAGCCCTCGCTGTGGTGCCTTCCCTGCAGTGGCCCAGCTTGTTGCCCCAGCTGGCCGGAGCCGAGGATGAGTCTCCGAGAGTGGATGACCCTCCGTCTTGACACTTTTGACGGAGCGGGCACGCCGATCCAGTCTGTAGATTGGCTGCGGTACATGGAAAGGCAGTTTGAGGTCCTAGAATTGACCTCGGTCCAGAGGAGCTCACTTTGTGGCCTTTTCAATTTGAAAGGCCAAGGCGATATCTCTGGTGGGAAGGGGTTACATTGCTAGAACCCACGATCTTGGTCCACCACCGGAGGACTTTGTGGCTCGCTTCCGAGCCAAGTTCTACCCGTAGTCTTTTCTTGAGAGGATGGAGCATACTCTAACGACTCTTTCCCAGGGAAAGAGGTCGGTGGCAGAGTATGAGGTGGAGTTCAACAGCGTGGTGCGCTTCGTGCCGGCCATGGCAGCCGACGATGGGGAGAAGGCGAGGAGGTTCCGTAGGGCCTCAACCAGGAGTTCAGAGTTGTCATGGGGCGATCGTCCCTCATGACTTCTGCCTCCGTGGTGGAAGCGGCGAAGGGCATGGAGCTCGAGTTGGAGCTCTCCGGGATAAGCAAAACCCGGCGGTACAGGGGTTCTGCGGCCCAAAGTGGGCCGTAAGAGGACCTTTGGTGGAGGAGGTGGGTCTTCTCAGCGACCCACCTTCAAGAAGTTCAAGGGGATGTGGCTCCTCCTCGGGGGCTAAATGGGGCCGCCTACTGCCTTCTTCGCGAGCGGCTGTTAGTCTGTGCCGGGCAGGCATGAAGTGTTTCAAGTGCGGTGGTGAGCACCGTGCCAGAGTGTGGTTGGACCAGAGTTGCAACCACTGCGGGCAAGCCCGGCCACATGGGATGAGTCTCCGGATGAATCCCGGTAGCATCATCAAGTGGGAGACGGTGCCTTCTCCTCCCACTCCGGTAGCGTCTTCCGGAGGATCGGTGCACATGATGGCTGCCCTGTTTCTCACCGCCCTTTGCGTGGCGCCACCAGGCGCGTCGGTGCCGTAACCGTCTGCTCCTCCTCGCTTGCCTCCTCCGCCCCAGCCTTGATGGGGCATCAGCATGGAGTCGGGGTTCCTTCTGTCCCGGCGACACCAGGAGTGTACGCTGCCGACCGCCGAGTCACCGGCATCCAGAGGTGGTTTCAGGTACTCTGCTCGTGGATTCCGTTGATGCCTTTGTTCTGTTTGATTCCGGAGCATCCTATTCTTTTGTGTCGTCGGAGTTTGCTAGTAGAGCTAAGTTGGGAGTTCAGCGGATTTTTGAGTCCGTGTTAGTCAGTTCTCCTGGGGGGTTGATTGCTAGTTCTTTGGTTTGCCCTGGTTGCACCATTGCCATATATGATGAGGTTTTCTTTGCCAATCTCATGGTGATCCAGTTGGCTCCTTTTGATGTCATTTTGGGCATGGACTGGCTGCATCGCATCGTGCTAAGATCTGTTGTTTTGGAAGACAGCTTGCCTTGCAGGCCCGTCAGGGAAGAGTTGACCTTTCAGGGTGGTATACCCTCCGATTCCGTCTTTGCTTTGACTAGTTTGTTTTCTGGTCGGCGTTTGAGGTCATGGGTTTCCTCATGACTTTGTCTCGAGAAACCATCTTCCTCGATTCCCATTGAGGAGATTTCAGTAGTGAAGGAGTTCGTTGATGTGTTCCCCGACGAGTTGCCTGGTCTACCTCCTGTGAGGAATGTGGAGTTTCGTATTGATCTTGTTCCTGGCACTCGACCTATTTCTATCTCTCCATACCGCTTGGCTCGTCCTTTTCAAGACGAGTTGAAGAAGCGATTGGAGGATCTCATAGCCAAGGGCTTCATTCGGCGTAGCGTTCGCCATGGGGAGCACCCGTCCTCTTCGTCTCGAAGAAGGATGGAAGTTGGCGTATGTGCATTGATTATCGTGCTCTTAATCAAGCGGCGATCAAGAACAAGTATCCTTTGCCTCGCATCGAGGATCTGCTTTGACCAATCAAGGGAGCAAAGGTGTTCTCCAAGATTGATCTTGATCGGGTACAATCGATCCGTGTGAGGGAGCAGACATTGAGAAGACCGCTTTCTCCACTAGGTATGGGCATTATGAATTTAAAGTTATGTCTTTTGGACTAACTAATGCTCTCGCTGTCTTTATGGAGGCGATGAACAAGATGCTACACAAGTATCTTGATGAGTTTGTGGTAGTGTTCATCGATGACATTCTCGTTTACTCTAAATCGAAGAGGAGCATGAGCGACATCTCGAGGCTTGTCTTGAGCACCTTGAGGGAAAATCGGTTCTTTGATAAGCTGAAAAGTGCGAGTTCTGGATTTCGAAGTGGGTTTTCTTGGCCACATCATCAATCCAGAGGGCATATCTCAGTAGATCCTAGCAAAGTCTCAAAGTTTTGGATTGGAAGAGGCCTTCCAATGTCAAAGAGGTGCGTAGTTTCCTTGGGTTGGTGGCTACTATCGGCGTTTCGTGCAGATTTCTCTATCATTGCCAAGCCACTTTCGCGGTGACTCGAAGGATGAAATTCCAGTGGACTGCAGAGTGTGAGCACAATTTGCACTATGAAGGAGAAGTTAGTGATCGCTCCTGTTATTACCCTTCCCGAGCCGGGAAGCGCTTCACGGTGTATTCTCGATGCTTCTCGGTTGGGACTTGGGTGTGTGCTCATGCAAGAGGGCAAGGTGATTGCTTATGCGTCGAGGCAGTTGAAAAAGCACGAGCGTAACTATCCCACGCATGATCTTGAGGTAGCCGCGTGGTGTTTGCATTGAAGATATGGAGGCATTACTCAGACGGCGAGTCTTGTGACATTTTCATCGATCACAAGAGCCTCAAGTACATCTTTACTCGTAAAGATTTGAACTTGAGGCGAGGAGGTGGCTAGAATTGATAAAGGAATGTGACCTTACTATCCGGTATCATCCGGAAGGCAAATGTTGTGGCCGACGCTCTCGATGCAAGACAATGCCCCCTATTGTTGATTGTCTTGTTGCTGATTTTGAGCGCTTGGGGGTCTCCTCATCGCTGCGGGGACCGTGCAAGCTGAAACTTCGATTGATTCTTGAGTCGGGCCGATTCCTCGGCGCTGCAGCGGGAGGCACAAAGAAGATGATCGTTTGCTCAGAAAGCGAGGAACGCTTTGAGGATGGCAAGTCCGGAGACTTTACCATTGATGATGCGGGAGTTACGAGGTTTCAGGCCGTGCAGGCGTGCCTCGTAAATCTCAAGTGAAAATAGACATTCTCGAAGAAGCTCATCGCACCCAGACACGGTCCATCCTGGGGAGACCAAGATGTACAGTGGACTTGAAGAAGAATTTCTGGTGGAAAAGGATGAGAGTGGATATTGCCAAGTATGTGGCGTCTTGTGGGATCTGGTCAGAAGATCAAAGTGAGCATAAGCGTCCGCCGATCTGTTGCAGCCATTGGAGATTCTGTGTGGCCATGGGATGACATCTCCATGGATTTTGTGGTTGGTCTACCTCGTTCTCCACGAGGAAGGATGTTGTTTGGGTTGTGGTGGACCGTCTCAGCAAGTCTGCACATTTCATTCCTATCCGCACGACCAATTCTGCGAGCGAGTTGGCTCCCATCTATGTGCGGGAGATTGTGAGACTGCATGGTGTACCTAAGACCATTATTTCTGATCGGGATGCGAAGTTCGTCTCCAAGTTCTTGGAGAGTTTGCAGAGTGCTTTGGGTACGCAAGCCTTCGCCTTAGTACCGCCACCCTCAGACGGATGGGCACCTGAGCGTACCATCCAGACGTTGGAAGACATGCTCAGGGCCTGTGTGATGGCTTGGAAAGGTAGCTGGGAGGATCATTTGCCTCTTGCGAAGTTTGCTTATAATAACAGCTATCATTCCAAAGATCCGGCTGCTCCTTATGAGGTACTATATGGCCGAATTGCAGATCGCCACTTTGTTGGGATGCAGTGGGCGAGAGAGCGATTCTTGGACCGGATTGGGTTCAAGAGATCGCTGATCGCGTGGCGGAGGTACGGCAGAACCTTCTCGCAGTCACAGAAAGCGCATGTAAGAGCTATGCTGATGTGAGGCGGCGAGACTTGGAGTTTGAGGTGGGTGATAGCGTACTCTTGCGAGTATCTCCCACCAAGGGTGTGGTGCATTTTGGCACCAAAGGAAAGCTCAGTCCAAGGTATGTTGGGCCTTTTCCTATCATCGCCTGAGTTGGTAGGTTGGCCTATCGTCTGGAGCTACCGGAAGCTATGCAAGGTGTGCATAATGTGTTCCATGTCTCGATGTTGAGGAAATACTTGCATGATCCGGAGTTGGTGGTTCCGTTGGAACCATTAGTACTTGAGCAGGACCTCACCTTCGAGTCCCGTCCTGTGGAAATTCTGGGGACTTCGGAGCGAGTGATGAAGAACCGGACGCTCAAGTTCGTTAAAGTGTTGTGGTCACATCAGACCGAGAGAGAGGCAACTTGGGAGCTGGAGTCTCGTATGCGCGGGAAATATCCCGAGCTTTTCACCTCAGGTATGTGATGTGAAAACCTAGCTATCTTCGGTTTTGCTGGGTTGCGTGTTGGTGCGTTTAGATTAGAGGTCGAATCCTGTTGAAGGGGGGAAGAATGTGACACCACGGAGTGTCATAACTTTATTTTACGTGCTTGATATGGTTAAAAACAGTATGAAATGTGGAATTAAGGTTAAAACTATAGGTTATGGAGGTTAATAGCTTTTCCGGGCCGTTTTCGGGGTTTTGGGCCTTCCCGGGGGAGTTTTGGGCCTTGGTGGGCTTTGGTGGGATGGATTAGGTCTCCGTAACGGACTAGAATTGGGTGTGGGGGCTGGTAAAAGGGGTTTCCCTGCCCCTTTGGGGCATCCACCCTGCTGCCTTTGCGCCCCTTGAGGCCTTGGTGCGCCCCCCTCATCTCCCCCCACTTGCCAAGCCCTAGCCGCCCCTTCCCTTTGAGCCTTGCGCCTCCCCCTTGCTCTCCTCCATTGCCCCACCTCTCCACCACCTCTCCTCCACCCCCTTGCTGCCCTAGGGTGGTCTCCACACCTCTGCACCTTGTGGATCCATCCGTTGGAGCGAGGAGCGAGGAGCGTGGAGCGAGGAGCGATCCGCGAGGAGATCTATTGGAGATTCGTTCGTTGGGCAAAGGTATGATCATGGGGATCCTTGGGTTTGATCTAGGTACTATTCTTAGGGTGTTTATGAAGTTTTCAGATCAATTGGTGGTGCTGGGTTGGAGTTCTTTGGGTTAGATCTAGACATTGCCACGTTTCTGTTTTCGGGCAGATTGAGCAGTCGGACTAGGGTTCGAGTTTTCATCGATTTAGAATCCGAATCTGTCCGTACGGACTTAAAAGAAGTTGTAGATAATTTAATTATCTTTCCGTGGACATAAAGCACATTAAAACCTATCATCCGTTTGAAAGTTATGGCCGTTTTACCGAGAGTGTTAAAATCTGTGACGCAATTAGAACAGATCGTAGTAATCTGTTGATTAAACAATTTTAGATTCCGAATCAGTCTTTCCGTATAACTAGAAAAAGATAGGAAATTTCCTAAGCTTCGCGATGGTGTACTCGTTTAATCGATTTGGAGTCCCAGAACTCAAGTTATGGCCTTTGCAAGGCTGCTGTCCTGCCGGGACAGAACCTCTGTTTTAGGTTTTGCGAGTAGCGGGCAATGTCGGGTGAGATGGGGATTTGTGTACTGTTTTGTGGGCATTATTGAGAGTATGTGATGCCGTTGTGCAGGTGGTGTGACCCCGGGGGTGCCCTCTACTTCCCACAATCCCGTCGCCCACGGTTGAGGCAAGTGTGTTGTAATGAATAGCGGAATTGTAGGTTGCTTGTGGAGATTAGATGAAAGATTGAATACTTGCTATGATCACTTGCCATGCTTGCTGTTTTCCAATGATATATTGAGTATGATTATCATGATTTGATGCCATGTGTTAATATTTGTCATGATGAGATGCCATATGTTTATGTACATGTGAAATATGATAATTGGCATAGTTGCATGCATGACATGAGATAGGGCGAGGGCGGTGAGAAAGTCATAACTAGTCCGGCAAGGTCGGTGAGAAAGTTATGACTAGTCCGGAACGCCATTGAGTAAGACCTACATCGTGATTCCATCCACGTGGTGAATGGAAGCGATGAGTAGGCACCCTCCATCTTCGGGATGGAAGGGGGGAAAAGGGTGCACACCGACGGGTGTGTACTCAACCATACCGGTATGAGTTTCCAAGGAGACATGAGCATTGCATTACATCTCATACATATTGATGATGACAATGTTAAGTGTTTATGAATAAGATGATTTACATGAAGGGAGATGCTATTGCCATATTGTTGTTCTTGTTGTCCATTGCAATATGCTTGCCGAGTTTCGAACTCACGCTTGTGTTTTTTCTTATTGTTTTAGGTACCATGAGAACGGCATGCGGAAAAGGGAATGCACACACGCCCACACGTTGCTTCACCTTAATATTTCCCCAAGTCAATTCTTTTAGATTGATAATAAATTGCGTGTGATGGTCATTAAATTAAGGCTTAGCTTGGTTAATGAGAGTTTTATTGTTCGTTTGACACTTAGAACTTTAAGTGCTAAATGTTAGTCTTTTATTGTCGTTAAGACTCTATTTATTGCTGTTTGAGATGTTTCCCTTATTGCCATATAATGCTATATCGTTGTTGCTCCTTAAATTCATGATAAAACAAAGGAGGTGCTGCCGAAATCTCGGTTTTTAGCCTATGCGCCTTTGCTGGAATTTTATGTTAAATATGATATTTGGATGTTGTTTAGCTTATGTTTGGTAGCATTCGGGCATATTAAATGCCGGGGTGTTACAATTCTCTGGTTCTGGTTTCGGAAGTTCATATTTTTGAATTGAGTAGAAGCACCCTTTTGTAATGAGGAATTGAAGATGCAATCTGGGCAATTGGACACATGGGGGAAAAGAAAAGGGTCCATATCCATTTTTTTCTGATGCCTTTTCTAAGCAAAATAACTGAATCTTCCAATTTGATGCTGCCTGTTGGCTTGCTTTGCGAGGTTCTTGAAATGGTCTTTAGTGCTTTAGTGGCCTCTCAAATGAATGGTCATCCCAAATTGATAGACCTACACAAAGATATATTTCAGCTTGCCTAGTTGATGGTGTTACATTAATCAACATTTGTTGTCGCTCTTCACTTAAAATTGGCAGTTGGCTTAGTATGCAAACAAACATACTTTTGACAGAAAAAAAATGCTTTAGCTGGATTATATAAAAAAACTGACAGATTTTTTTGTCCAAGTTACTTGCATATATCAACAATCTCTGTTCACAACATGTTCACATTACTAGCAATACTATATCAGCTGATGAACGATTCCATTTGCAACGTGTTTATTGTTTTGTTAATTATTTGTTCTACGCTTATCATTGATTTTGTAGATTGATGGTAAGGAAATTGCTTTGCGCTCGGTAATTGGTTCCAATATTGTGGCATATGGTAGACTTAGAAATACTAATAAAAAAGCTAAAGGCATGGATGGACTGCCCTTAGGAGAATACTACGAGGTCATAGTTGATATTGTGCTGGATAAAAATGTGATATTGCCTCGAGTGCAAGGTCAAGCTACTAGGTTGGGTGCAGCTATTGGCCGTTGCATAGTATGGCCATTTCAAAATGTAAGAAATGCACTTTATCATTTGTGTGACTTATATTAATTGTGCATAATCTTATGTATTTATGATCTTCAATTCATTCATAGGTTGTTGAAAAGGATGGATCGCCTCTAATTATGTCCAAGCGTGCACTAGGTACTTTCTAAATTAGATGCACTAAATGAAAGTCAATTTAAGTTTGCAAAAAAATTATCCTCAGTGCTCCTACTGTTTTGTCCATCCTTGCAGATTTCAGCAAGTGATCAAATGGTGCAGCTACAAATCTCTATGTACAGATGATAGATGCAACTAATCTTTTGCTACAGAAGGTTTATGAAGTGATCATGATGACTCAGTACTACTCTAGATGCAGTCTAACTATTTTGTGACAAAATATGTAATTGATGGCTATGAACCTTTTGAGGGCCTACTTAATGATGTCTGACTTAGCAGTTATAAGGTATAGGGTGCAAGAACTATATTTTGCTCTTTTGCTGGCTAGCTTGTTTATTCTGAACTATTGACATGTATGATTGATACAAGTTGTCTGTATGATTGATGCATGTGTGAACTATATTTTGCTCTTTTGCTGGCTAGAACTATTGACATGTATGATTGATGCAAGCCATTATATGAATCAGATTCTGCCATTATATTTGCTAACTATTGATACCATTATATGAATTATGCCATTATATTGACATCTTTTGCTGCCATTATATGAATCAAATTCACATGCCAGCCATATGAATCAGATTCTACCAGCCGTTATGTGCCGTGGACAATTCTCGGCGTTTATCATATGCCATTATTAATATACCAAGGCAAATGTTATATGTCCTGTTATCCTTTTCCCGACGTTTATTATATGCCGTGTAATTAGAGATTTCCCGACATTTATTTTGTGCTGTGTTAGCTCTGTAAACAGGCATATATTATATGCTGTGATTAACCTTTTGCCGACGTTTATTATATGCCGTGTTTAGGAATTTGCCGACGTCTGCTATGTGCCATTTTAGCTTTGTAACTAGGCATATGCTATATGCCGGCCTAGATAAAGGCCGACATTTATCCTAAATGCCGGCCTAGATAAAGACCGACATTTACTATGTGCAGTGAAAAATGAATCTACGGCATTTCAACTTTTCCCGATGGCATTTTTTCTGACAGAAAATAAACGCCGTGGAAAGCCTTTTGGGGGCATTTAGACACTTAGAGTGGCATATATAGATGCCATGTCTAATGTAACACCCCGGCATTCACTATGCCTGAATGTTACCAAACACAAGCTAAACAACAACTAAATACCATATTTAGCATAAAATTCCAGCAAAGGTGCATAGGCTAAAAACCGAGATTTCGCAAAGCACCTCCTCCGTTTATCATGAATTTAAGGAACAGCAACAATATAGCATTATATGGCAATAAGAGAAACATCTAAAACAGCAATAAATAAAGTCTTAACGACAATAAAAGACTAACATCAAGCTCTTAAAGGTCCAAGTGTCAAACAAACAATAGAACTCTCATTAACCAAGCTAAGACTTAATTTAAAGGCCATCACACGCAATGTATTATCAAACTAAATGAATTGACTTGGGGAAACATTAAGGTGAAGCAACGTGTGTGAGCGTGTGACTATTCCCCTTTCCCGCATGCCGTTCTCATGGTACCTAAAACAACAAGAAAACACAAGGGTGAGTTCGAAAACTCGGCAAGCATACCGCAATGGACAACAAGCATAACAACAAGTCAATAACATCTTTCATCATGTATAACATCTCATTCATGAATACTTATCAATATCATCATCAATTTGTATGCGATGAAATGCATTGCTCGACCCTCTGGAACCTCATACCGGTATGGGAAGTACACACCCGTCGGTGTGCACCCTTTCCCCTTCCATCCCGAAGATGGAGGGTGCCTACTCGCTTCCAAACACCACGTGGATGGAATCACGACATAGGACTTACTCAATGGCGTTCGGATTAGTCATAACTTTCTCACCGACCTTGCCGGACTAGTTAAGACTTTCTCACCGCCTCGCCCTATCTCATGACATGCATGCAACCATGCCAAATATCATATTCAATTCACATATTAACACATGGCATCATAACATGTTAAACATGCTCATCATATCATATCAATCATTAAAACATGGCAAGTGGACATATATCATGTAGGCAATTCCATCTAATTTCAACATGCAACCTACAACTTGCTATCCATCACAACACACTTGCCTCAACCACGTGCAACGGATTGGCGGGAAGAAGAGGGAACTCCCGGGGTCACACCACCTGCACATAGGCATCACACACTCACAATCATAACCTCAAAACAGTACACAAACCCTCATCTAACCCGACATTGCCAACTACTCGCAAAACCTAAAACAGAGGTTCTGTCCCGGCGGGACAGCAGCCTTGCAAAAGGCATAACTTGAGTTCTGGGACTCCAAATCGAATAAACGAGTACACCATCGCGAAGCTTAGGAAATTTCCCAACTTTTTCTAGTTATAGGAAAGACTGATTCGGACTCTAAAATTGTTTAATCTACAGATTACCACAATCTGTTCCAGTTACGTCACAGATTTTAGGCGCTCGGTAAAACAGCCATAACTTTCAAACAGCTGGATCGGAAATTAACGTGCTTTACGTCCACGGAAAGATAATTAAATTATCTACAACTTCCTAGAAGTCCGTACGGTCTGATTCGGATTCTAAATCGACGGAAACTCGAACCCTAGTTCGACTGCTCAATCTGCCCGAAAACAGAAACGTGGACAAGTTTAGATCTAACCCAAATTACTTCAAACCAGCGCCTCCAATTGATCTAAAAACTTGATAAACACCCTAATAACAGTACCTAGATCATCCCCAAGGATCCCCAAGATCATACCTTTGCCCGATGCACAAAACTCCAATGAATCTCCTCGCGAATCGCTCCTCGCTTCCACGTTACTCGCTCCTCGCTCCTCGCTCCTCGCTCCACGGGAGGACTCCCCAAGGTGCAGGGGTGGGGAGGCCCCCCTAGGGCAGCAAGGGGTGGCGGGGCGGGGGTGTGGAGGTGGCGGAACGGGCGGGGGGGTGCGCACGGTTTTGGGGGGCTCGGGCGTCGGGGGGGGGGGGGGCGGGGAGGGGCGCAAGAGGGGGAGGTGGGGGCGCAATAAGGGGAGGTGGGGGCGCAAGGGGGCTGGGGGAAGCCCCTTTTATCAGCCCTCAACCCAATCCTAGTCCGTTACAGAGTCCTAATCCATCCCACCAAAGCCCACCAAGGCCCAAAACACCTCCGGAAGGCCCAAAACCCTAAAACGGCCCTAAACGGCCCTAAACGTTATTAACCCCCGATCCTTATGATTTTAACATTATTTCCACATATCATACTGTATTTAACCTTATCATTTTCATTAATTAAGGTGAAGACACTCCGAGGTGTCACATTCTTCCCACATTATTCGGGATTCGACCTCGAATCTAAACTCACCTAACACGAAACCCAAAGAAACCAAAGACAGCCAGACTTTCACATCACATACCTGAGGTGAAAAGCTCGGGATACTTCGCAAGATGCGAGATTCCAGCTCCCAAGTCGCTTCTCTCTCGGTCTGATGTGACCACAAGACCTTGACAAACTTAAGCGCCCTGTTCTTCATCACTCGCTCTGAAGTCCCTGCACTTCCACAGGACGGGACTCGAAGGTGAGGTCCTGCTGAAGCACTAATGGTTCCAATGGAACCACCAACTCCGGATCGTGCAAGTATTTCCTCAACATCGAGACATGGAACACACTATGCACACCTTGCATGGATTCCGGTAGCTCTAGGCGATAGGCCAACCTGCCAACTCGGGCAAGGATAGGAAAAGGCCCAACATACCTTGGACTGAGCTTTCCTTTGGTGCCAAAACGCACCACACCCTTGGTGGGAGATACTCGCAAGAGTACGCTATCACCCACCTCAAACTCCAAGTCTCGCCGCCTCACATCAGCATAGCTCTTACATGCGCTCTGCGCTGCGAGAAGGTTCTCGCCGTACCTCCGACACGCGATCAACGATCTGCTGAACCCAATCCGCCCAAGAATAGCTCTCTCGCCCACAGCATCCCAACAAAGTGGCGATCTGCACTTCCGACCATACAAGACCTCATAAGGAGCAGCCGGATCTTTGGAATGGTAGCTGTTATTGTAAGCAAACTCGCAAGGGGCAAATGGTCTTCCAGCTACCCTTCCAAGCCATCACACAGGCCCCGAGCATGTCCTCCAAAGTTTGGATGGTACGCCAGATCGCCCATCTGTCTGAGGGTGAAAAGCGGTACTAAGGCAAAGTCGCTGCACTCCAAAGCACTCTGCAAACTCTCCCGTAACTTGGAGACGAACTTAGCATCCCGATCAGAGATAATGGTCTTGGGTACACCATGCAATCTCACAATCTCCCGCACATAGATGGGAGCCAACTCGCTCGCTGAATTGGTCGTGCGGATGGGAATGAATTGCGCAGACTTGCCGAGACGGTCCACCACAACCCAAACAAAGATCCTTCCTCGAGGAGTCACGAGGTGTTTCGACCACAAAATCCATAGAGATGTCATCCCATGGCCACACAGGAATCTCCAAAGGTCAGAATAAAGCCAATGGACGCTTTATGCTCAGCTTTGATCTTCCGACAGATCCCACAAGACGCCACATACTTGGCAATATCCACTCTCATCCTTTTCCACCGTAAATTCTTCTTCAAGTCCCCTCAGACATCTTGGTCTCTCCAGATGGACCGTGGTACGGGTGCGATGAGCTTCTCTCGTAATGTCTTCTTTCACTTGAGATTTACGGGGCATGCACAGACGGCCCTGAAACCTCAAAACTCCCGCATCATCAACGGTAAAGTCTCCCAACTTGCCATCCTCAAGGCGTTTCCTCACCTGGGCCGAGCAAACGATCATGCTTCTTTGTGCCTCCCGTGACACGCCGGGAATCGGCCCGACTCAAGAATCAATTGAGTTTCAGCTTGCACGGTCCCCATAGCAAGAGGGAGACTCCCAAACGCTCAAAATCAGCAACAAGACAATCAACAACAGGGGCATTGTCTTGCGATCGAGAGCGTCGGCCACCACATTTGCCTTCCCTGATGATACCGATAGTGAGGTCATAATCCTTTATCAATTCTAGCCACCTCCTCCGCCTCAAGTTCAAACCTTTACGAGTAAAGATGTACTTGAGGCTCTTGTGATCAGTAAAAATATCACAAGATTCGCCAGTACAAATAATGCCTCCATATCTTCAATGCAAACACCACGGCTAGCTCAAGATCATGGGTGGGATAGTTCTGCTCATGCTTTTTCAGCCGCCTCGAAGCATAAGCAATCACCTTGCCATTTTGCATGAGCACACAACCAAGTCCCAACCGAGAAGCATCGTAATAAACAAGTGAAGCGCTTCCCTGGTTCGGGAAGGGTAAGAACGAGGAGCAGTCACTAACTTCTCCTTCAAAGTGCGTAAGCTGTGCTCACACTCTGCAGTCCACCGAACTTCATCCCCTTCTCGAGTCGGTTGTGAAAGTGGCTTGGCAATGATAGAGAAATCCTGCACAAAACGCCGATAGTAGCCAGCCAACCCAAGGAAACTACGCACCTCTTTGACATTGGAAGGCCTCTTCCAATCCAAAACTCTTGAGACTTTGCTAGGATCTACGATATGCCCTCTGGATTGATGATGTGGCCAAGAAAACCCACTTCAAATCCGTAACTCGCACTTTTCACCTTTAGCAAAGAATTGATTCTCCTCGTGGTACTCAAAGACAAGCCTCAAGTGTCGCTCATGCTCCTCTTCCGATTTAGAGTAAATCGTAATGTCATCGATGAACACTACCACAAACTCATCAAGGTACTTGTGTAGCATACTGTTCATCGCCTCCATAAAGACAAATAGGAGCATTAGTTAGTCCAAAAGACATAACTTTAAATTCATAATGCCCATACCTAGTGGAGAAAGCGGTCTTCTCAATGTCCTGCTCCCTCACACGGATCTCGATTATACCCGATCAAGATCAATTTTGGAGAACACCTTTGCTCCTTCAGTTGGTCAAACAGATCCTCGATGCGCAGGCAAAGGATACTTGTTTTTGACATCACTTGGTTAAGAGCACGATAATCAATGCACATACGCCAACTTCCATCCTTCTTGAGACGAAGAGGACGGGTGCTCCCCATGGCGATACGCTTCTGCTGAATGAAGCCTTTGGCCAACAGATCCTCCAATCTGCTTCTTCAACTCGTCTTAAAAGGTCGAGCTAAGCGGTATGGAGAGATAGAAATAGGTCGAGTGCCCGAGCAAGATCAATCTGAAACTCCACATTCCTCACAGGAGGTAGACCAGGCAACTCGTCAGGAACACATCAACGAACTCCTTCACTACAGAAATCTCCTCAATGGGAATCGAGGAAGATGGTTTCTCGAGACAAAGTCATGAGGAAACCCAACAGCCTCAAACGCCGAGGAAGAAAACAAACTAGTCAAAGCAAAGACGGAATCGAGGGTATACCACCCTGAAAGGTCAACTCTTCCCCAGGACGGAGCCTGCCAAGGCAAATCGCTCTTCCGTAAACAACAGATCTTAGCACGGCATCGATGCAGCCACCCATGCCCAAAATGACATCAAAAGGAGCCAATCGATCACCATGAGATTGGCAAAGAAAACCTCATCATCAATGGCAATGGTGCAACCAGGGCAAACCAAAGAACTAGCAATCAAACCCCAGGAGAATCGACTAACACGGACTCGTAAATCCGAACTCCCAACTTAGCTCTCTTGGCAAACTCCGACGACACAAAAGAATAGGATGCTCCGAATCAAATAGAACAAAGGCATCAACGGAATCCACGAGCAGAGTACGAAACCACCTCTGGATGCCCGCCGACTCGGCGGTCGGCAAAGCGTACACTCCTGGTGGCGCGGGACGTATGAGCCCCGACTCAGGTGATGCCCCATCAAGGCTGAGGCGGAGGAGGCAATCGAGGAGGAGCAGACCAGTGCGGGCACCGATGGCCGGTGGCGCCACGCAAAGGGTGGCTGAGAAACAGGGCAGCCATCATGTGCACCGATCCTCTGGAAGACGCTGCTGGAGTGGGAGGAGAAGACACCGTCTCCACTTGATGATGCTACCGGGATTCATCCGGCAGACTTCGTCCGTATGGCCAGGCTTGCCCGCAGTGGTTGCAACTCCCGGTCCAACCACACTCAAGCACGGTGCTCACCACCGCACTCAGAGCGATCCACGAAAATCCAATACAAAACACTTTTCTTTTGGTTCAGCTCAACTAAAGCCAAGAAAAGCAAATAAACCGACCGTCAGAACGGCAGAGAACATCCAAGGGAACCACCATCAACTCTTCTATTTGACTCCGATCAACTACCCGATCAAGGACAGAAAGGATAAGCATTCTTCTCCTACAGGGGTTAATAGTTCTTCGGTGATGGCGCTAACCGCCACACCACAAACCTCACCGTTACTATGAACCAAAAGAGGTGGCCGAAACCCTTGGCACCACAACCCCACTTTTATCACCACAACAGGAACAACCCAATCATTTATACAGACAGACTCCGCAACTCTCTGGGAGCCTCGCCCCTGGCCTCCACGGCCATGGCGTCCACGGCCTCTACCCCTTGGCATGGCTGCTTAGACAGACAACCATCCAAACACAAAATATAAACACAAAATCACACAATCAAGATCATAGATCAAACATCATCATAAGCATATCCTTCATTAAATAATTAAGCGCAATGCAATGATGAATCAAAACCCCATCCTACTGTGCAACCAAGTGTGTCAAATTTTAGATTAGTTATACCACTTTTACAAGTTTTAACGTTGCTATCCTATAACAAGGTTTTAGTTAGAACCTAAGCCATGTTTCTAAGTTATTCCACATCACATTTTAGTTATACCCTATAGCATGACACTAAAAATTCACATTCCAAGGACCTACAGCCCGCTCTGATACCAACTGTAACACCCCGGCATTCACTATGCCTGAATGTTACCAAACACAAGCTAAACAACAACTAAATACCATATTTAGCATAAAATTCCAGCAAAGGTGCATAGGCTAAAAACCGAGATTTCGGCAGCACCTCCTCCGTTTTATCATGAATTTAAGGAACAGCAACAATATAGCATTATATGGCAATAAGAGAAACATCTAAAACAGCAATAAATAAAGTCTTAACGACAATAAAAGACTAACATCAAGCTCTTAAAGGTCCAAGTGTCAAACAAACAATAGAACTCTCATTAACCAAGCTAAGACTTAATTTAAAGGCCATCACACGCAATGTATTATCAAACTAAATGAATTGACTTGGGGAAACATTAAGGTGAAGCAACGTGTGAGCGTGTGACTATTCCCCTTTCCCGCATGCCGTTCTCATGGTACCTAAAACAACAAGAAAACACAAGGGTGAGTTCGAAAACTCAGCAAGCATACTGCAATGGACAACAAGCATAACAACAAGTCAATAACATCTTTCATCATGTATAACATCTCATTCATGAATACTTATCAATATCATCATCAATTTGTATGCGATGAAATGCATTGCTCCTGACCCTCTGGAACCTCATACCGGTATGGGAAGTACACACCCGTCGGTGTGCACCCTTTCCCCATACAAACCCTAAGATGGAGGGTGCCTACTAAACTTCCAAACACCACGTGGATGGAATCACGACATAGGACTTACTCAATGGCGTTCCGGATTAGTCATAACTTTCTCACCGACCTTGCCGGACTAGTTAAGACTTTCTCACCGCCCTCGCCCTATCTCATGACATGCATGCAACCATGCCAAATATCATATTCAATTCACATATTAACACATGGCATCATAACATGTTAAACATGCTCATCATATCATATCAATCATTAAAACATGGCAAGTGGACATATATCATGTAGGCAATTCCATCTAATTTCAACATGCAACCTACAACTTGCTATCCATCACAACACACTTGCCTCAACCACGTGCAGCAGATTGGCGGGAAGAAGAGGGAACTCCCGGGGTCACACCACCTGCACATAGGCATCACACACTCACAATCATAACCTCAAAACAGTACACAAACCCTCATCTAACCCGACATTGCCAACTACTCGCAAAACCTAAAACAGAGGTTCTGTCCCGGCGGGACAGCAGCCTTGCAAAAGGCATAACTTGAGTTCTGGGACTCCAAATCGAATAAACGAGTACACCATCGCGAAGCTTAGGAAATTTCCCAACTTTTTCTAGTTATAGGGAAAGACTGATTCGGACTCTAAAATTGTTTAATCTACAGATTACCACAATCTGTTCTAGTTACGTCACAGATTTTTAGGCGCTCGGTAAAACAGCCATAACTTTCAAACAGCTGATCGGAAATTAACGTGCTTTACGTCCACGGAAAGATAATTAAATTATCTACAACTTCCTAGAAGTCCGTACGGTCTGATTCGGATTCTAAATCGACGGAAACTCGAACCCTAGTTCGACTGCTCAATCTGCCCGAAAACAGAAACGTGGACAAGTTTAGATCTAACCCAAATTACTTCAAACCAGCGCCTCCAATTGATCTAAAAACTTGATAAACACCCTAATAACAGTACCTAGATCATCCCCAAGGATCCCCAAGATCATACCTTTGCCCGATGCACAAAACTCCAATGAATCTCCTCGCGAATCGCTCCTCGCTCCCACGTTACTCGCTCCTCGCTCCTCGCTCCTCGCTCCACGGGATGACTCCACAAGGTGCAGGGTGGGGAGACCACCCTAGGGCAGCAAGGGGTGGAGGGAGGTGGTGTGGAGGTGGAGGAAAGGAGGAGGGGTGCGCACGGTTTTGGGGGAGCTAGGGCTTAGGGAGGGAGGAGGAGAGAGGCGCAAGAGGGGGAGGTGGGGGCGCAATAAGGGGAGGTGGGGGCGCAAGGGGGCTGGGGGAAGCCCCTTTTATCAGCCCTCAACCCAATCCTAGTCCGTTACGGAGTCCTAATCCATCCCACCAAAGCCCACCAAGGCCCAAAACTCCTCCGGGAAGGCCCAAAACCTAAAACGGCCTAAACGGCCGGAAACGTTATTAACCCCCGATCCTTATGATTTTAACCTTATTTCCACATCTCATACTGTATTTAACCTTATCATGTTCAAAAATTAAGGATACGACACTCCGAGGTGTCACATCTAAATTACCATGTTGTAGTGGGATCTCCTCGTCGCGGAGCGCTCCAATGGAAGGATCAGTGGGGTGGCGAGGTGGAGAACTCCCCTAGGACAGCAAGGATGGTGGAGAGGAGAGGAGAGGGGTGGTGGGGCAATGGGGAGGAGGAAGGAGGGTGGCGCACAAAGGGGAGGGGGCGGCTGGTTTGGGGAGAAGAGGAGGAAGTGGGGGCGGCTAGGGCTGGCTTGGGGCACACAAAAGGGCAGGGCTAGGCGCCCCAACCAGTTCTCCTACTCCCACTTGGACACAAACACCTTCCCACCAAAGCTCACTACCCTTTCCCTTAGGCCCAAACTTCCCAGAAAGGCCCAAACTCCCGGAATCGGCCCAGAAACGTAATTAAACCTCATACCGTATAGTTTTAACCTCCAATTTCACATTTTATAAGATTTGCCCTTCCGTAGTGTCACATTTTCCATAGGATAGCAACATTAAAACTTGTGTAAGTGGAATAACTAATTTAAAATTTGACACACGTGGATGCACAGTAGGAAAGGGTATGGGTATCGTTGCTTTATACCTAAATGTTATATATAAGCCTTGATGTTGAATGTTAAGTTGGTATGTTGCTGTGCTTATGAAAGAATTGATTGAGTTGTTCTTATTATTGTGATTAAGAAAGATTGGGGTGCCGAAAGGGTTTTGGTCAACTTCTTTTGTTCGTAGTAAGGTTGGGGTTTGATGGTATGGTCGGTTAGAGCCATCACCGAAGGACTAATAACCTTCCGTGGGGGAGAGTGCTTGTCTTTTCTGTCGTAGATCGGGAAGTTGGTCGGAGTTAAATAGAAGAGTTGGTGGTAGACCCTTTCGTATTTCCTCTTACCGTTCATGCAACCGGTCTGGTTGGTTTTCTTGATCTTAGTTGATTGAAATCAAAGGAAAAGTGTTTAGTATTGGATTTTCGCGGATTGTTCCTTCGGTGGTTTGTGGTTTTGTCTTCCTTGGTTGAAGACGAAGAAGAAGAGTTTAGTGTTGCGCCTTTTTGGTCGCTTTTTGGCTTTGACACCGGTTTTGTTGGTTGCTTTGCAAAGAAAAGTATCATTTTGTTCTTGTGTGTCTTACTTTGAGTTTAAAAGAAGTTATTGAAGTTGTGTGCAAAAACTTAAGATGTGTCGATTTATGTTTTGTGCCTTTGTCAGAAAAGGATTACTTGATCGCTTGGTTCCCTCTTGTGGGAGTCTTTAAGATTGAAATGTGTTCAGGAGATCTTTTGCATGATCAAGTGTGAGTCATGTCCCATTGCAACTTTGAGAGTCAAGTTTCTTGGTGAATTTTGGTTGAGTTTTAAAAAGAAAATGCTGCAAACAAAGTAAGTAGTCTTTTGACTGAAATTATTTGTCAATAGTGAGAATTGTTGTTTAGCATGTTATGTAGTATGCAACAGTGTGGTTTATGGAAATGATGTACTCCTAAGTTAATTTGTGAGTTGAATCAATTAAATGTAATTGTTATCTTTAGCTTGAGATTAAATAAACTTCTAGTGTTGTAGATTACTCAGTAGCGAGAATGATTAAAGGTGTTAATGTACATGCTTAGAATCTATTGTTTTATCTTAAATGCACATGACCATTGACAATGTCTAAAGCTCTAAATCTTGATGCGTAGTTAGAATATCGAGATGATGAAAACTACTGATATTGTTAAAGAAACTTGGTTGTTTAAAGATGTTCTAATTTAACGTGTTAGTATAGAAATTTAATCGTGTCGGTTTGTGACCTTAACTTAGAAGTTGATTAGAGTTGTTATTTATGTTATTGCAAACTGTTAGCATAATTGGAAGTACGCAATTGTGTTCCTGAAATGCTAGTATCGATGTCAATTGGAAGAATATATGTTTTGTTGTTTGATGATGTTTTAAGAGCATCGTGATGGTCTAACTTATTAAATTTATTTTAAATAATTGGAGTATGTTGTGTAGTGACAATTTGTTATAGCCTATGGATAAGGGTAACTAAAAGCAATGTTTTTTTTATGATTATGCCAATTGTTGATATTGATGACTTAGTAGTGGTGGTAATTGCTTAGATGAATTGTTGAAAACCATTGTTAAAATAGAGGAAATTGTAACATGTTGTGATGGAGTGAACGATGGATAATTAACATGATGAAGGATTTTATCCTTAATTAATGTATAACTTAGAGTCTCACTTACAAATTCTACCTCGTGGAGATAATATTTACATGTTGAAGTCATTTATTAATTGAATAAGTTTCAATTGTCGAGATGTTGACGTATAGGTGGTATGAAATTTATAGGTTGATCATGCTGAAGGATTTGTTGAAGTACTATGTTTCAAATTTATAATATGATGTATTATGATATGATGGTCCGTGGGGACCATGTCGAGGTAGTCTTGGTTGGATGTCTTTTTGATAAGCAGGCTGTTGAGAAAGTTGTAGGTATTTCAATTATCCTTAATTGGACACTAAGAATGTTAAATTCCGTTCAGCTGTTTAAAAGTTATGGCTGTTTTACCGAGCGCTGTCCAATCTGTGACGTGATTGGGATAGATTGTGTTCGACTGTAGATTAGAGGATTTTAGAGGCCGATTCATTTTTCACGAATACATAGGAAAAGATGGGAAATCTCCTAAGCTTTGAGAAAATATACTCATTTACCTTATTTGGAGTTTTAGAACTCATGTTATGCTTGTTGGAAGCATGCTGTCCCGTTGGACAGATTCACTGTTTTCGGGTTTAGGAGTGGGTTGCGAAGTCGGTGTAGTTGATAGTTCTCGTGTTGCTTTGTGGGCATGTTTTGAGTGCATTGTACCTATGTGCAGGTGGTGTGACCCCAGGAGTGCCCTCAACATCTCGCCACTCCGTCGCACACGGTTGAAGGCAAGTGTATTGTGATGGATGTGGTTCGGTGGTTATATGCTTGCTTGTTGTTGTGATTCAGTCATGTGAGATGATGATCATGTGTTTACTTATGATTATGCAAGTGTGTTGTGGTAGTTATGGCTTGGGTGGCCATATTGCTTGCTATGTGTAGCTTATCCATGTGTTAGGTTAACTTGCCATGTTTGGTTCTTGCATGTATTATGATGATTATAGTTTGTTAAATGGCTATGCAATGGTCAATTTGAGTATTTATGCAAGTTATTCATGTTATGGCATATGTGCATGCATAAAGGAAGAGGTGACCCATTCTGATGCGGGCCTCTGTGTTCATGTAACACCCCGGCATATAGTAAGCCTAGATGCCACCAAACATAGACTAAACAACATCTAAATACCACAAATAATGGTAAATTACAGCAAAGGAGCAAATTCCTAAACCGAAAATTTTGGCAGCATCTCCTTTGTTTTTTCATAGTACGGAGCATCAACAATAATATCACAAGATATATCGTAATGGGAAGCATCTAAACAACGATAACAGGTGACATAGCAGCAATTTAAGTCTAGCATATCGAATTTAGCCACACCATAAACTAAAACGAAGTAATGGATGTAAACAAGCACACAAATAAGGCATACTCCAAGTTCTCAACGCATTAACTTATAATCACTACTACGAATGGCAAAATTGTGTATGTCTTATTGAGTGAAACTTTTGTGAAGATGTGCCACTAAGCCCCTTTCCCGCATGCCGATTTCATGGTACCTAAAAACAACATAAAACACAAGAGTGAGTTCATCACTCAGCAAAGTGTATTGCAATGAAACAAGAAAACACATTCCAATTCCCTCATCACTACTTTTCATATTCAACATCATAAACATCTCATATTCACATTGTATGCATCTCATTGACATCATCATATAACATCATCATATAACATCATCATATAATGTAATGCAATGCAATGCACATATCTCCTTGAAGCACATATTGGTATTGCTGAGTGCACACCCGTCGGCATGCACCCTCTTTCCCCTTCCATCCCATAGATGGAGGGTGCCTACTCCTCGCTTCAATTCACAATTGTGGATGGAATCATGAGGTATGTCTTATTCAATGGCACTCCGGATTAGTCATAACTTTCTCACCGACCTTACCGGACTAGTTATGACTTTCTCACTAACCGGGCCAGTTTTCATTCCATGTATGGAAATATGACATAAACATATACAACTTGCACATAAACTCAGCTAAACATGGCATAGCATCATATTAAACCATTTTCATCATATCGCAAGTAAGTGTCAATCATGGCATCATAACATAAACATGTGTAAACCATCTCAATATCAAACATTACGGCTCCCTAAGCCACAACCACTACAATACATTTGCCTTAACCACGGGCGACGGATTGGCGAGAGGATGAGGGCACTCCCGGGGTCACACCACCTGCACATAAGTACCACACACTCAAAACGTGCCCTCAAAACAGTACAAGAACGATTCCCTACCCTGACTTCTCAAACAACCCCTAAAACCCGAAAACAGAGAATCTGTCCTTTCGGGACAGCGGGATTTCAACTAGCATAACTTTAGTTCTAGGACTCTGAATCTAGTAAACGAGTACATTATCGCGAAGCCTCGGAAATTTCCTAGCTTTTTCTAAGTATTGGGAAAAGCTGATTCGGCCTCAAAAATTGCCTAGTCTACAAATGAACCCGATCTGTCCCAATCACGTCACAGTTTTGAACACGTTCGGTAAAATGACAATAGCTTTCAAACAGCTGATCGGAATTATGCGTTCTTAGTGTCCACTGAAAGGTATTAAAATTATCTACAACTTTCTCAACAGGCGGCCGACCAGGAAACGCTTCTAAAATTGCGAAGTCTCTAACCCTATGTCGGACGTCCAATCTGCCCGAAACAGAACAGCATGCAATCTCTAATTTTCATCAATTCTATCTAATGGCAGCACCAACTTTCAATCTAAGAGCACCAAAACCTCCTCTAGATCAGAACTTAATCCAATCCAAGAGATCTCCCATGGCCATACCTTCGCCCGACGAACCACGAACCGACGAACGCCGAAGATTCTTCTCCCGATTCTCCCGATCTCCTTCCTCGCTCCGAATCCGTCGGATCTCCTCTTTGCGGAGCTTCCCAATGGAGAGGACAGCGGGATGGGGAGGTGAGGGGCTCTCCTAGGCCGACGAGGGGGTGGAGAGGAGAGGGGGGAGGGGTGTCGCATGGGGAAGGGCGGCTAGAGGGGAGGCGTGGAGAGGGAGGGGGGCATCGGCTTGGAGGGGAGAAGGGGAGGGGAGGCACCCTAGGGCATGGGGGTGGGGGGGAGGCATATGGGCAGGCTATTGCTTCCCTCCTCCCTCACATGGGCCGGGAAACTCCACTCTTGGCCCATGTGGGGTCCCCCCAAGGCCCAATTCACCCCGGAAAGGCCCAAACTCCCGAAAACGGCCCGAAAACGTGATTTAACCTCATACCGTATAGTTTTATTCTCCAATTTCACATTTCGTAATGTCACGACATTCCATAGTGTCACAGTTCACACGTAGTGAACACGAAAGTCCTACCTCGTAGTCCCATCCACGGTTGTGTATGGGAGCGAGCCAGTAAGAGTAGGCACCCTCCACGGGATGGAAGGGAAAGATGGTGCACACCGACGGGTGTGCACTCGGTAATACCGATATGTGCTAAGCAAAGAGGCATGATGCATTGCATTGCATAAATGAGAATGTGAATGAGAAAGTATATGAGAATGTGATTGAGAAAGTCTTCATGGATTGTTTTCCATGGTTGTTGATCGGTATGTCGTATGTATATGAATTGTTATTGTTTTGTACCATTGCAATACACTTTGCTGAGTGATGAACTCAAGCTTGTTTTTTTAGGACCTTGAATGCGGCATGTGGGAAAGGGGAGCTAGATTCACGTCTACACATAGTATCACTTAACTAGACAATTATCTACCCATTTCCATAGTTGTGATGGTTTGCTTTATTGAGCTAAAATGTGGACTATGTCATGATGGTTGTTTTAACTATTTGATCCACTCGTAGTTGTGCTTGAGATGGCTAGATTTATCCTTGGTATAAATTGTTATAACAATCTTGGTTATCATGCTCATAGTAACTATTATCCTACTATTATGTTGTGAACTTGCTATTGATGCTTAAAAACTACGTTAAAGCAAATATATGCTGCCAAAATTTTGTTTAAGTTATTAGCGTAGTTGCTATAATTTATTGTTAATTATGTGTTTTAGTTATTGTTAGTATCCTTTATGGTGGCATTCGCGGCATATTTGGTGCCAAGGTGTTACAGCAGGAGATCTCGAATTGATAGGGAGGGTGTTGTCGAACAAGAGACAGGGGATGCATTCCCAGTACGTAATGCGTAGAAAAGGTTGAATCGGATGAGAAACAGGGGATAGAATGGTTATCAGGTCGTGCGATCTCAGTAAGTAATGCACCGAAAAGATTGAAAATAGTACAACATTGACATATATTAATTCAAACGTTGACATTACAATATATAATTTATATATTAATAAACACTAATGTTTATTTTGTGGCTCGATCACAGCCGAAATTGTTAGTGTTATGCCCTTGAGGCAATCATATAGATGATTGTAACATAACTATGTTTATGAATAATAATATGATTATTGGTCCAATGAATGTATATCATTATATTGATCAGTAAGTATGTGACTTGCTTATGAAACTCTCTACTCATTGATATAATTCTGTAAGTATCTCTGATCGGATATCATTGTAGTGGATAACGATGAATAGATCAGCACATGTATTGATCGATGATCATGCTTCATAGATCATGGGATATGGAGATATCATCAATACATTGTGAACGTGTGGAATACACGGTCCCTAGGTATCATCAAGACGGGTAAAAGGGCCACCCGAGAAGGGGCAGGCCGAGTAATCTACACGGATGCAGGCTATCCAGGTCCTTTCCGACTTGTTCCACGAGAAAGGGAAGAGATAGAGTTCCATGTCAATAAGGAAAGCATCTGTCGGGACCCGAATCAGCAAATCCGGACCCTTTGTGTATTCAGCACTAGTCCAGGAACACGCTAGTGCACACAGTCTCAACATTGGTAAATATCACAATCATACTCAACGAAATAATAAGGTACTTTAATTAGTTAACCAAGCTGGTTGCTCGACCTTAAGGTCAAGTTACAAATATACGCCACGCAGGGCGCAAACTTATTAAAAGAGAAATAACAGCAGCGGAAAATAAGATAACTTCGTGGCGCCATCCAGTGTACCACAGGCAACTGACTAGGCTCGCTCCCTAGATAGACGGTTCCTCTTGGAGCTCCTCCTCCAAAGCTGGTGTAAACTCTTCTTCAACTGATGTTGTATTGTGGCAAGGGTGAGTACTTGGTACTCAGCAAGTCATGCACACGATGCAAACTAATATACTACATGCATGGCTTAGTACAAAGGAGCAGCTCATGGTATAATTGTAGTAAAACAGCATTTGACAAGTAACATAAGTAGATTCGAAAGTAGTAAAAACAAGTATATGATCAATAACTTTTCCAGGAGTTAACTAATCCACATTTCCATCAACGTCATTATTAAACCAGGCCAAACCTTTCAAGTCCAAGTTATTTTCAAGAAAGTCTAACCCTTGACTGTAATTCTCGAGCAATGTCCAATGCCACGGACATGGCTATTCGAATAGATTTTACACTCTGCAGAGGTTATGCACATTACCCACAAGATACAGCTAAACACCACAAAGGCGAGTGTCTGTAACAAAGTCTTTCGGAAACTTCTAACAACACAAGTGGGCCTCCCCGGTTATTGCACACTAACCCTTCCCTTAGCGAAGGCGAAGTTTAGGGCAATCAACCGTTAGATGGGTACCTAGTCGCAGCCCCGGTACGCTCCCCCGTACAACTACACAAAAGGTATAGTTGACACCCCGAGGTCCCACAGGTACGTTATTAGCAACTTAATCAACTAGGTCCATCCCATTACAAACATGTGGTTGCACGTTTGACTCAGTTCAAAGGCTTGCAAGGTTAAGTACTTAGGGTGACCAGGGCAAGACTACCTGAAGAACCAAATCAATGCTCCTGGTGCCACAACTGGCCCACCCAATCATTCTTGCCACATGCCCCGGTCGAAAAACTAGTTATCAAACCCCCATTTGTTTACCACGCACCACGTGCCATCAATATTATCGGTGTATCCTACACCAGGGTGCCCACTACACTTTTGTAAGAGCCGCTAACGGACACGTGGTGCCCAGACCACGCCACTAGCGGTCAGAAAGGTTGCCCTCCAGCGGACAGGTGGCGACCAGGCCATACTGGCGACAGCGGCGTGTGATTGCTCAATGACGGTGGCATCGAGCCACGCCGCTGGACGGCAAGCCGTGTGGATCGCCAAATGCCAGGCGGTGGCGACAGAGCCACACCACCGGCGGTCAGGTGGGATCGCCAGACACGCGTGGTGTCACCACGCCGCTGGCGGTTAGCAAGGTGGTCGCCTGACAGACGTGCGGTGCCCAGTCCACACCACTGACGCTCAGTTCCCGAGGCCACCTAGTGGCCTGTGCAGCTGAACAGGAGGTCAAAGACATTTAACGCGTATCGTGCACATTAAATGAGGGTAATGAAGGCCATAGTATGGCGGCGTGTGATCCCAACGCGCGCCATAATGGCGAGTGACGTCATGGTGCAATTTCCCACCCCTGTAGGCGGGCGGAGCCGGCGGGCGCGGGGACCTAAGCGGGGGAGAAGACGGATGTGCCAGGGTATTAAATGTGCTGCAAGAACAGTGACAGGCGCATTAAATGCGATGCGGCAGTGTGGCAGCGTATTCAGTAGGCTAAGCTTTTGCCTGTCCTATGCGCCCCAGCCAACCCAAGTATAAAAGGTAGCTAGGGTGCATGGGAGAGAGGGTTCGACTCATTTTTTGTGCGAGTGAGTTGGACTCTTTTCTATTGGTTCTCCCTCTTTTGAGTTAGAGGCCGGGAGCTCCTTGTTCCTGGTTCTTTTGATTTGTCCAAGAACACCCGCAACAATAACACTAGTAGGACTAGGGCTATTACTCGTGAGGAGGGCCCGAACCTGGATAAACCTGATTGTCTTCTTGTGTGCTTTGCCTGTTTTCCTTCTACCATCTCCTGAGCAATCTCCACGAAAGCCCCCCGTTCGGACTTCTTATACCCTATCTCGGAAGGGGTCTGTTAGCTCATACGCTGATAGTGGCGCGCCAGGTAGGGGGCTCAGTGGTTGTATTGCCCTTTCTTCTGCCATCTTTTTGCAAAGCTTGCAAGAAGCTCTGACGGCCGTCAGCATGGCGGCTTCGCGTTCCAAGCACGACAATCTACGCGAGGAGAGCAGTGCACGCAGCCGATCCTGGTGCTCAGCCGGGGCGTCAGACCTCCCGGGTGGCGCTTCCGCGCAAGGAGGATTGCCCGTCCGACGGCGTCTCTTGATGGGAGATGACTCTTCGGTGCGAAATCTTCATGCGGCTCGGCTGCTCCTCGACCACCCCCCAGTTGCGCTAGGGGGCAAAACCCCGGCCGCTGCATGGCTGCGGGACATCGCCCGCCTAGTGGATGCCGCCCAATAGCAAGTGGAGGCGGCAAATCAGCTGGGGGCTTCCGGCGTCGGGCGGTAGGACGTGCGCGCGACCGACGCGCAAGCCTCCAGCCGCCTGGCTACAACTTTTTCCAGTTGCGAGGGCCGGGACAAGGGAAGGGTGCACAGGTTGCAGCCCCCTCGGGTACGGGGGGACATGCACATGCTCCCACTTCTTCCCATGGTTCCCCCAAGCCGGCGGGGGGCCACGGGGATCTGAGGGCCCGCCTAGACGAAAGGAGGTCCCAGCGCGATGGGGACTTGCGCGACGTCCTTAGGGGGCGTCATGCGCATGTGCAGCGTGGCGTGGGCCGCTTGACGTCTAGCGGTCGAGGGGAGACCTCGCTCCCTGACTCCAAGGAGAGCGTAGACTCGCACTCCTCGACCCCATCCCAAGGCCGAGGGGCGGGCGAGCCAAGCTGCGTGGCTGGAGAGATTCCGCTCCGCGTCCATCGAGAAGTACGACGGCACCACCAACCCGGAGGAATTCCTGCAGATTTATACCTTGGTGGTGCACGCTATGGGAGGATCTGACAAGCTCATGGCCAACTACCTCCTGACATCGTTGACGGGCTCTGCCCGTCCTTGCTGCTGAACCTCCCGCGAGGCTCCGTGCAATCGTGGGAGGGACTGTGCGACATCTTTGTCGCCAACTTTCAGGGCTCCTACACTCAGCCGGGTGTGGAGGATGACCTCCACGCCCTAGAGCAGACAAAGGGGGAGTCCCTGAGGGAGTTTATCTGGCAGTTCAGCCACTGCCGAAACAATATCCCCCGGATTTTCGAGCAATCGGTAATTATCGCTTTTCGGAGGGGGTCCGAGATCAAAAGATGCGGGAGAAGATGGCTACCCGCACCATTTTGACCACCTCCGAGCTGTTCTCCTTGGCGCATAAGTGCACCATGGCGGCGGAGGCCCGGGAGCGCACGGCGGGGCCGTCCGGCAATAGCGAGGTGGGAACCTCAAAGACTTCTGATCACAAGAAGAAGAAGAAGCGCAAAGAGATTGGTGCCGGAGAGGTCCTAGTCGCCGAGCCAGAAGACAAGCCCCAGAAGCGCAATCGCCGGGACAGGAGGGGTGATCGTCGGGACCCGCGCCGTGACCGCGGGGACCGCCATTCGCCCCACCGAGAAGACGACGGGGGCAAACCTTACTGCCCCATCCACAGGACCAACGGGCATGATCTGGCGGATTGCCAGGTCGTCTCCAAATTGGTGGACCAGCGGCTTAAGGAGCGCCGCGAAGATGACCGCGATGATGCGGATGAAGACCCTGTTCCGCTGGCCTTTCAGCAAGTGGAGCACACGGTGGCATTCATTCATGGTGGCTCCGCCACCTACTCTTCAAACTCGTAGTACAAGCGGGAGTTGAGGGAGGTGTGCGCCATCGTACCAACTCCCGGGGCGAGTAGGCTACTGAAGTGGTCGAAGGAGTCGATCACCTTCAGTCAGGCCGACCACCCAGAGAGCACCTCAGGCCCGGGCCATCTCCCAATCGTGGTTTCTCCCATGGTCCGGAATGCGAGACTCGGGCGAGTGCTCGTCGATGGAGGGAGCTCCATTAACCTTATGTCTGTAGGGGCGTTCAAGGCACTCCAAATTCCTTATGAGGAGTTGCGCCTGATCCCTCTCTTCTACGGAGTTTCCCCTGGGGTGGGCTTGACGCCCCTGGGATAAGTCCGGCTGCATGTCACATTCGGAAGTGTGGAGAACTTCCGGATAGAGAAAATCATCTTCGAGATCGCAGATTTCGACCTCCCCTTCAATGCTTTGCTTGGCCGACCAGCTCTGGTCAAGTTCATGGCGGCCACGCATTACGCCTACATGATGAAGATCCCTGGGCCTGGAGGCCCAATTACTGTGAAGGTGGATCGGCTGGAAGCCCTGCTCCTCACCAAGCAGGTGCAGGACCTGGCCGGCGCCACCTGCTCAACCCGAGGCGAGGACGACCGCCCAGAGCTCCCCCCATAAAGGCCCGCGCCTCACCTGGTTCCTCGGGTGAGGTGAACGCGGTCCCCGTGGGCGAGGATGGTTCTGGGAAGGCTGTGAAGATTGGTGCCAGCCTCAGCACCAAATAGGAAGACGCGCTCTTCACCTTCCTCCGGTCTAACTTAGATGTGTTCGCCTGGGAACCGTCAAAGATGACCGGGGTCCCTAAGGAGGTGATTGAGCACCGATTGGCAATGCTCCTTAGAGTGCACCCAGTCCAGCAGAAAGTTCGGAGGCATGCACCAGAGCAACAGGATGCCATTCGGGATGAGGTAGAGAAATTGCTGCAGGTGAGGATTGTACGGGAGGCCACCTACCCCGAGTGGCTGGCCAACCCTGTGCTCGTCAAGAAGTCGAACGGGAAGTGGCGGATGTGCATCGACTTCACTGACCTCAACAAAGCCTGCCCCAAGGAACCGTACCCCTTGCCGCGGATAGACATTATCGCCAATTCCACAGCTGGGTGTTGTAACACCCCAAAATTTTGCTTTTCTTAAATCCATGTGTGATTTGGTACTTTGGTGAATTTTTGGAATTTTCTGGAATTTATTTGGATTTATTTGGAATTTATTCGAATTTATTCCATTTTAAAATAATTAAAGAATTTAATTTTGCAAATAAAATTTTGTTGGAAATATTTTATTTGAGTCCCAAATACCCTAAAATATTTTCCAGAATTTTTCTGGAATTTTTCTGAGTATTTTGCTATTTTTAATGAATTAAATGAATTTCTGGGAATTATTTTATATATTAAATCGCTGGAAAATCAAGTCGGGTCAAGTACTGTTCATCCGACCGGACCCGAGTCCGAGTCCGACTCGAGTCCGACCCGAGCCACGTGACTTGACCGAACCCCATTCGATCCTAATCGTTGGATCGAGATCCAACGGTCCAGATTGGATCGCACCGGTTCGAGCTGAGTCTGGGTCGGATCCGATCGCGCCCACGCGATCGTGACCGTCGATCGTGCCATGTGGACGGCTGTGCGTCGTCGTCTCCGCCGAGACCGAGCCGGACTCCGCCGCCGCGTAGATCTAGGGTTCCGCCTCGGGCACGAACGCCGAGGCTATTTAAGGCCCGGGTCACACCCCGAGGTCGGCCCTGACCTTACGCACCCATAGCCCCTACTCACCAAGGCATAGCCGCCCGCTTAGGCCGCTTATAGCTCGCCGTAGTTGAGCGCCGCTCCGCCACGGTTTTTGCTTCATCCCGCCGTCACCCGCCGTCCCTAGCCACCGTTGAGCCCGCATCCGAGAATCCCCAGACCAAGACGCACCCGTGAGCCAACTCATCTCGCCGGAGGAGCCCGAGCGCCACGGGGTGGTCATCGTCTCCGCTCTCCGGCCGCTGCAGCTCCGCCCGGCGTCGCCATCGACCTCGCGAAGCTGCGTGCGCCGTCCGATCTTGATCGTGCGGTTGAGGTGAGTTCACGTGTTTCCAAACCCGATTAGATCTAGACCGTTGGATCAAGATCTAAGCGACCCCACTTGACATCACCACGCGTCCGAGTAGTGTTAATGTAGGATTAGATCTGGACCGTCCGATCTAGATCGAGCGGCCCACGATCATCGAGTAGTTTTCAACGTGGTAACCTTGGATCTAATCGCGGCCGCTGATTTTCAAATCAACGGACACGATCGCGCCACGTGTCCAGGAAGCCGAACGCGCCACGCGCGCAGCGTCTTGGCGTATCATCGACACGCTTAGGGCCCGTGTCGGCCGGCAAAGACCGTGGCGTCACCCATGGCATCATCGGTGGGTCCCACCGCCGCCGACCGTGGTCGAGCCCCGCCGACGCCGCAGCGACGCTACCCGAGGGGACCCACATGTCGGCCGACACGTGGAGCCGTGGACCGAGTCCACTGTGAGACCCGGAAGCCGAGCGTGGACCAAGTCCATGGACCACGACGCCAGAACCAATCGAGGCTGACACGTGTCCAGCCGACGCAATAATTAATTTCCGAAAAGAAAATGATTTATTAATTCGAAATAATGATTTCAGATTTTGATTCAAACTTCAAACGCTTATAACTTTTTTGGCGCTTCAACTCCGATTTGAGTGATTCAAATTTCTAAATTTGTATAAAATTGAGACCTACCTAAATATGAATTTTATTTAATTTTTGGACTAAAGTTTTTCTCTGTAAAATTATTTAATTGATTATTTAAACTTTAAATAATCATAACTTTTGCGTTTTAACTCCAAATTTGACGATTCCAGTTTCTAAAAATTCATAAAATTATGTTCTCCCTGTTTATGGATTTTATTTGGATGATTGGATACTTTTTGCCTATTGTTTATTCGTGTATTTGCTATTTGCACGCTTTACGAGTAGACGTTGAAGTGCTGGAAGGATTTGAAGGAGAAGTATTGACTCAGGATCCAACTCAAGACCAAGAACAAGTACTTTTTGAAGGCAAGTTGTGCTTTGACCATGTTGATCCTATTTCGAAATCTATTTTGATTTAACCTATTGCATGCTAGTTCAATTAGAAAATACTTTATTTAAATTTGGGGAATTAGATAAATACCAATTTGCTGTATGACACCTTGATTACTTAAATATGTGCCATGACCCCTTGTCACCCTAGTTGTGGTTTACTAGTTGGACATTATTAACTTGCCAACATGGGTTTTAGACCGTTGTAGTAAACTGCTTAGACCTGCTACGTGCTCATGACATGATTTTGGACAAACAAATGTTAATATTGACTTAATGATATATTGAACCTGTTTTGGAAAGGTATCATGTGATGTTGATGGCACGTGGTGCATGGTAATCAACTGGGGTTTGATAAATAGTTTTTCGACCGGCATGTGGCAAGAATAATCAGTGGGCGGTTGTGGCATTGGGGATGTTGATTTGGTTCTTCGGGTAGTCTTGCCCTGGTCACCCTAAGGACTTAACCTTGCAAGCCTTTGAACTGGGTCTAACGTGCAACCACATGTCTCAGAATGGGACGGACCTAGTTGACTAAGTTGCTAATAACGCACTGTGGGACCTCAGGAGGTCAACTACACCCTTTGTGTAAGTTATACGGGGAGCGTCATCGGGCCGAGGCCAGGTACCCATCTAACGGTTGATTGGCCTAAACTTCGCCTTAGCTAAGGGAAGGGTTAGTGTGCAATAACCAGGGAGGACCACTTGTATTGTTAGAAGTTTCCGAAAGACTTTGTTATGGGAACTCGCCTTTGTGGTGTTTGACTGTATCTTGTGGGTAAAGTGCATAACCTCTGCAGAGTGTAGAATCTATTCGAATAGCCGTGTCCGCGGTATTGGACATCGCTCGGGAATTACAGTCAAGGGTTAGATTTTCTCAAAAATAACTTGGATTTGAAAGGTTGGGTTGAATTAATAATGATGTTGATGGAAATGTGGATTAGGATGGGAAAGATGTTTATTAAACTCCTTGAAAAGTTACCTATGCTATACTTGTTTCTACTGCTTTCGAGTCTACTTATGTTACTTATCAAATGTTGTTTACTGCAAATATACCTTGAGCTATTCCTTCGTACCAAGCCATGCATATAGTATATTAGCCTGCATTCTGTGCATGACTTGCTGAGTACCAAGTACTCACCCTTGCCACAATACAACACCAGTTGAAGAGGAGACTACACCAGCTTTGGAGGAGGAGCTCCAAGAGGAACCGTCTACTTAGGGAAGCGAGCACGCGATCGGTTACTGTGGTATCTTGGATGGCGCCACGAAGTTATTTGATTTTCCGCTGCTACTATTTCTCTCTTAATAAGTTTCGCCCTGCGAGGCGTGCATTTGTAACTTGACCATAAGGTCGAGTAACCAGTTTGACTATTTAAATAAAGTACTTTATTAGTATCGAGTGGTATGATTGTGATATTTACCAATGTTAAGACTGTGTGCACTAGCGTGTTCCTGGACTAGTGCTGAATACACAGAGGTCCGGATTTGCAAATTCGGGGTCCCGACAGGTGTGAGGTCTTGTGCATCCTAGTCGCCTACTCTGGCTACCATCAGATCAACATGGCGCGGGAAGACGAAGAGAAGACTACTTTTGTGACCCCTCTAAGCGTGTACTGCTATGTCCGAATGCCTTTTGGGTTGAAGAACGCTGGTTCAACCTACCAGCGCGCTATGCACACTGTATTTCGATCTCAAATTGGAAGAAATCTTGAAGTATATGTCGATGATTTGGTAGTGAAGACCAAAAAGACTGTTGGGCTTATTGATGATCTGGAGGAGACTTTCTCCCACCTCCGACAGTATTGCTTGAAGCTGAATCCTCAGAAGTGTGTGTTCGGTGTGTCGTTTGGAAAGCTGCTTGGGTTCCTCGTTTCCAATCGTGGGATCGAGGTCAACTCGGAAAAGATTGCGGCCATCGAGCGCATGCAACCGCCCACACAGCTCAAGCAAGTCCAATGCCTGGCTGGCTGCCTGGCCTCTCTTGGCCGTTTCATAGCCCAACTTGGAGAGAAGAGTCTCCCCTTTTTAAAACTGTTGAAGAAGACCAACTCCTTCGAGTGGACTACAGAAGCGCAACAAGCACTCAAAGAATTAAAGAAGTACCTCTCCCCCCCTCCGGTGCTGGTCGCTCCTGAGCTAGGCGAGCCGCTACTATTATATGTGGCAGCCAGTCCTGCAGTTGTGAGTGCGGCATTGGTGGCTGAGCGTGAAGGCATCCAACGGCCAGTTTATTACGTCAGCAAGGTGCTACATGATGTGGAGACAAGGTATCCACAAGCCCAGAAGATGGTGTACGCCGTGTTAGTGGCATCAAGGAAGTTATGGCATTATTTCAAAGGAAGGGAGATCACAGTGGTTTCGGCCTACCCCTTGCGCGAAATCTTTCACAACCGCGAAGATGAAGGCCGCATTGCAAAGTGGTCTGTGGAGCTGGGGGAGTTCGGCCTCAAATTCGCCCCCCGTACTGCGATCAACAGTCAAAGGCTGGTAGAGTTCTTTGTCGAGTGGACTCCTGCCAAGTCTGAGGCTGAGGAAACCCCCGCGCCCTCACCTTGGGCACTCTACTTCGACGGCTCCTTCAGGCTCGAAGGCGCAGGGGCTGGGGTCCTCCTGGTTTCCCCAACCGGGGACCTCCTCAAGTACGTCGTCATCCTGGACTTCAAGGCCACCAACAACGTTGCTAAATACGAAGGTTTGCTGGCGGGACTACGCGCCGTCGCAGCCGTCGGTGTTCGGTGCTTGCAAGTCAAGGGCGACTCCCTGTTGGTCGTCAACCAAGCGAGAAAGGAGTTCTCCTGCTTTGACCTCGTCATGGCGGAGTACTCGACAGAGGTCAGAAAGATGGAGCGGCATTTCGACGGACTGGGGTATACTCATATCCCCCGGCGCGACAACTACTTGGCGGACGAGCTCGCGCAGCTTGCCTCGACAAGATCCCCTGTTCCGGTCGGAGTCTTTGAAGAAAGGCTTCCACGACCATCCATCGCAGCCCCCGCTTCTAGTGGGGACGATGGTGACGCTGCTTCAGCCCTCATTCTGGAAGGGAGAGCAGTACCGGAGGAAACGCCCGGCCAGGCGGAGTACCCAGGCGATCACCCTGTGGTCGCCACACTTGACCGGGAAGGCACATGGATGGATCCGATCCTGGCCTACCTGCGGGATCAAGTGTCCACCGACGATGATGCATCAGCAGAGAAGATAGCGCGAAAGGCCAAGTGCTATACCCTGGTGGGCGGGGACCTTTACCACCGGGGTAGAAATGGAGTTCTTCTGAAGTGCATCACTCGGGAAGAGGGGAGCAGTTTGCTCTCTGATATCCATGGAGGCGTGTGCGTGAGCCATATGTCTAGTCGAACGATGGTGGGGAAAGCTTTCCGCCAAGGGCTCTATTGGCCAACTGCCCTCCAGGATGCTTGCGAGCTGGTGAGGAAGTGCGAGGCGTGCCAGTTCCACGCCAAGCAAATCCACCGACCGGCCCAAACTCTGCAAACCATCCCGCTCTCATGGCCCTTCGTGGTCTGGGGGCTAGATGTCCTAGGCCCGTTACCACGGGCCATAGGGGGCTACACCCATCTGTTCATCGCCATCGACAAGTTTACCAAATGGGTGGCAGCCGAAGCAGTAAGGGCGATTACCGTCGCCGCTGCGGTCAAGTTCATGCAAGGAATCTTCGCCCGCTTCGGGGTCGCCAACCGCATCATCACCGACAACGGCGCCCAGTTCACCAGCGCCGCCTTCTCGGGTTTCTGTGAAGAAATGGGCACCAAAGTTTGTTTTGCCTCGGTGGCCCACCCGAGGAGTAATGGCCAAGTCGAGCGGGCCAATGCGCTGGTGTTGAAGGGCCTCAAGACGAGGGCATTTGATCGACTCCACAAGCGCGGAGCCCGATGGATTGAAGAGCTCTCGGCGGTGCTGTGGTCACTTCGTACCACCCCCAGCCGGGCCACCGGGGAAACTCCTTTTTTCCTAGTCTACGGCGCGAAAGCTGTCCTACCCTCGGAGCTGGCCTTAGGGTCACCACGCGTGGCGGCGTTCACCGAGGAAGCCCAGGAGGATCTGCGTCGAGAGGACGTCAACCACCTGGAAGAAGTGCGGGATCGCACGGCCTTGCGTGCTGCCCGGTACCAGCAGAGTCTCAAGCGGTACCACGCCGCCCGGGTCAGCGAGAGAACACTGGCAGTTGGCGACTTGGTTTTGCGCAAAGTTCAGACGCATGCCGGGTTGCACAATCTGTCTCCCCAGTGGGAGGGCCCCTTTAAGGTGGTCTCAGTCTCTCGCCCCGGGGCGGTCAGGCTGGCCACTGAGGATGGAGAGGAGTTGGTGAACTCCCAAAACATAGAACTTCTACGCAAGTTCTATCCCTGAGAAGGCTGTAAGTGCAGAGCTGCGCGTCCCGATCAGCCGAGTTGAGCTTCCCTGTCCAAAGTTGATCAGGGGAAGCCCTTGTTTAAATTCAGTGTCCAGTTTCTATTCAAAGCGGTTGTCACCTTTGTTCTCTTTTTTTCTGGCTTGCGCCCCGATGGGCCGTGTCCGCGTAATCGCCCTTAGTACCTTAAGGTTCTCTGAATTCTCGACGGTAATAGTGGGACCACTGGGTGAGCGTGGCGTGCAGGGATGGGCGATCGGATGGCTAGTTTGGCATGGTTTTCAACACGGTCACGACGCTCAGGGTGTCCCCGTGAGAACCGGCGACTTAAACACCACTACCGAGAGCCTACTACCCTGCCACACCTCACCAAGTGTTCGGCCCCAAGAGACCGCGAGAGCGATTAATTTCACAAGGTCCTAAGGTCCTGAGATAGAGATATTTCGGCGCGAGGGATCCAGGCCCTGCACCCCAACTAACACTTAAAGCGTGTGGTTGCCTTTTTGTTCGTCCAGAACCAGCATAGTGGAGGCACGGGAAAGCATCCAAATATAAGGCGTGTGAAGGGAAGTATATGCATTTATAAACAGGAAACTGACTTGCAAGAGTCTTTTACAGATAACGCAAGACAAAAAGCAGGTAAAGCTAAGTCTGGAGTCTTCACTCCTCGTCCACCACGGCTTCCGCGGCTGCCTGGTCCTCTACCAGGTCGATGTCCAGCCTGAGTGCCACGTTCTCGTCCACTGCTTCCAGTGCTGGGTTGACCATCTCAAGCTGGCCGGCGACCTGCTCGGCGGCGTCGCTGACCTGCGCCTCGGTGCTGGCCCAGTCCCCTTCCACCCCCTGGATGGCGACCAGGGGGTCAAAGTTGGCATCCCGGCTGGCGCAGCAGGCAAGCACGTACGTCGCCGTGGCCGCCGCGACTGCCCGCCCCTCTTGGCTGGACTGGGTGGCTAAGGCGCTGTTCAGGAGGGTGAGGAAGTCGGCGATCCTGCTCATGTAGAAGGCATAATCCCGGGCCGTCTGCTCGACCGGGGCCGGCTGCTCCAGCCCCAATGGTGCCAAGCTGGCCACCATCCGGTCAAAGGCAGGGCGCAGCATGAAGGTGGTCTCAGCCTCCACGCGGAGCCGCTCGTCCTTCTCCTCGTCGCGCTCTTGGGTGATCGCCTCGATGCGGAGGGCTCCTTGTTCCCTCTCCTGCTGTAGGCCCCGCTCTGCCTGGCCGCACCAGTCCTGCACTTCCTTGCGGAGGCGGTTGTTCTCCACGGTGGCCTCCCTCAGCCTCTCCCTGCTCGTCGCTAGGCGGTCGCTCACGCTGGAGTGCAGCTCACCAAGGGCGGCCAGCAGAGCATCCGCATCCACCGAGGGGATCGGGACGCTGGGGACCTCCGGAGTGGGCGGCAAGCCCATCCCGCCTTCGGGCGGTAAAACGGCCGCCCCTGCGGCGGCCACCGGGTGGTCACCCGGGCCGCCTTGGTGTTCGACCGCCATAGCCACCACTGCCGCCGCTGCTGCGGTGCCCTGGTCACCCCCGGCTGGGGCACTCGAAGTAGTCGCCCTGAAGGAGGTAAAAAGGAGGTAAGCCCCTCAGATTAAAAGAACTTAACAGTGTGCTATGTGAGTGTCTGCGTACCCGGCAGAAGGCCTCCTGAACCGAGGCACGCCCGGGGCGAGCGTCAGCCCCCCTTGCGGCACCGGCGCTGGCAGAAGGATCGGTGCCGACGGCGGCGGAGGAAGGATCGGCGGCGGCGGAGGCGGATCGACCTGCGCTGATGGCGACAGCGGCGGGTCGACCTGCGCCGACGGTGACGGAGGCGGGTCGACCTGCGCCGGCGGCGACGGAGGAAAGACCAGCGCGGGCGGGGTTATGGTCAGAGCAGCGCCAACTTCAATCACCTCAATGGAAGCGGTCGAAGTGGTGGTTGCGGCCGCTGAAGAGCTCCCTGCTCCAGTCGAGGTCGCCGCGCCCCCTGGCACGATGTGAACCCTCCTGGGGCTAGGACCAGGGGCGTCATCGTCAGCAGGGCGCTTGTCCGTCCTCTGGTCGCCGGCCGGGAGAGGGTCCCGGATCGTCAATGCCACTTGGCGATGCGCGTTCACCAGCCCCATGGTGTCCATGGTGGGCATGGCACGAGTGATCGCCACCCGTTCCCGGGGCTCCACTCGGCAGAGTGGGAGCGCGCCCGCCGGGAAATGCGGGAGGTTGCTGGAAGCGCCCAGCAACCCCATCCAGGACTCGAGTTTTGCGAGGGACAAGTTCCCTACGACTGAAAAAAGAAAAAAAAAAAAGAGAAGAAAAGAAGAAGAAAGAAAAAGAGAGGAATGAAGCCGTCGTTAGTTCAGCAACGGTTGCAAAGAAGCACCAAAAAGAAAGAGAAATAAGTAACCCACCTCCGGGAGCCGTCCTGGTGATGTCGTCGGAGCCCGTGTACTGCCAGGCGGGGTGAGCGCGGCGGAGCAGCGGTCTGATTCTCCGAGAGATGTAGTCTCGAAGAACCATGCCTCCCGTCAGGCCCGCCGCTTGCAGCTGGTCCACGCGGGCCAGCATCGCCTGGAGCTCGGGCATCTCGTCGACGTGAGCTCCCCAGGTGGGGGTGCTGACCGCTGGTCCAGTCGGCAAGTCCAGGACTTCCACGCCGCTGTCATCCTCGACGTAGAACCACTCATTGCGCCAAGACCTCCAGTTGGAACGGAGGTCCAGCGGAATGTAGCTGGAAGCCGCGCCGTCCCGAAAGCGGAGGTGGCATGAGCCTACTGTGGTGGAGAGGTCCTTGGCCGCGTGCAAGGAGTAGAAGAAGCGGAAGAGAGGAAGATTGGGGGCCACTCCTACGAACATCTCGCAGAAGTGGGTGAAGACAACAAGATGGATGATGGAGTTAGGAGGAAGGTGAATGTTGTGGATGGAGTAGAAGTTGAGGACGGCGAGGTAGAAGTCGGAGATCGGCAGGAGGAGACCGGCCAGCATCCCCCAGCCAAAGAAGATTACTTCCCCTGGGTGGCAGCCGGGCGCGGTGGTCCCGGCGCGAGCACGGACGGTGTTGCCGGCGACGTACCGGGAAAACCTCGAGGATTCGATATCCTCGACAGTCGACGGAGGGAGCAAAGGTGCTGGTGGCGCCATGTGAACAAAGAAGAAAAGGTGCAAGAAGGAGGTGATGCAAGGCGAAGGAGCAGTTCGCAAGGGGCAAAAGCAAAGGCTAAGGAAACAACGAAACGGCGGTTCGATGGCGGGAAACCCAAAAGAATCAGAAAAGGCGCAGGCATGTTCCCAAGGCCTGTGCAAGTTACGAGGCGGGGGTGGCTGCACGTTCCGCCTCGATGCCCGGAAACGGCGGTAGCATTTAAAGCCGCAGCGTTACGTGGGCATTTATAATGGACCCACCCGGGAGACTGAGCCGCTTTTCGTTTAAAAAAAAAGGTAAAAAGGGGCGCTCCAGGGCGGGTCTGGGGGCTACTATCGGTGTATCCTACACCAGGGTGCCCACTACACTTTAGTAAGAGCCGCTAGCGGACATGTGGTGCCCAGACCACGCCGCTGGCGGTCAGAAAGGTTACTGTCCAGCGGACAGGTGGCGACCAGGCCACGCCACTAGCGGACAGCGTGTGATCGCTCAACGGACAGGTGGCGACCAGGCCACGACCACTGGACGGCAAGCTGTGTGATCACCAATGGCGGGTGGCGACCGAGCCACCGGGCGGTCACCGTGTGATCGCCAGCGGACGGTGAGACGTGCCACAACGCTGGTGGTCAGCTGTGTGATCGCCCAGCAGACACGTGGTGTGCAGACCACGCCGCTGGCGGTTAGCAAGGTGGTCGCCTAACGGACGTGCGGCGCCTAGTCCACGCCACTGGCGCTCAGTTCCCGAGGCCACCTACTGGCCTGTGGAGCCGCACAGGAGGTCAAAGACATTTAATGCGTATCGTACGCATTAAATGGGGGTAATGAAGGCCACCGTATGGCGGCGTGTGTTCCCAACGCGCGCCATAATGGCGAGTGACGTCATGGTGCAATTTCCCACCCCTGCAGGCGGGTTGAGCTGGCGGGCGCAGGGCCCTAAGCGGGGAAGAAGACGGCTGTGCCAGGGTATTAAATGTGATACAAGAACAGTGACATGCGCATTAAATGCGATGCGGCAATGTGGCAGCGTATTCAGTAGGCTAAGCTTTTGCCTGTCCTATGCGCCCTAGCCAACCCAAGTATAAAAGGTAGCTGGGGTGCATGGGAGAGAGGGTTCGACTCATTTTTTGTGCGAGTGAGTTGGACACGTTTCTGTTGGTTCTCCCTCTTTAGAGTTAGAGGCCGGGAGCTCCTTGTTCCTGGTTCTTTCGATTTCTCAAAGAACACCAGCAAGAATAACACTAGCAGGACTAGGGCTATTACTCGTGAGGAGGGCACGAACCTGAATAAACCCGATTGTCTTCTTGTGTGCTTTGCCTGTTTTCCTTCTCCAATCTCCTGAGCAATCTCCACGAAAGCCCCCCGTTCGGACTTCTTATACCCTATCTCGGAAGGGGTCTGTCAGCTCATACGCTGACAAATATCATCATCAATAACACCTGACACTTCTCAAAACAGGTTTCGTATCTCATTAAGTCAATGTTATCATGTAATTGTCAAACATGTTACGTGGCAAAGCTAAGCATACTACATCGGTCTAATTACCCATGTTGGCAATTTAATAATGTCCAACTATTTAATCTACAACTAGGGTGACAAGGGGGTCATGGCATACGATCATTTATGTCAAGGTGGCATACAGTAACTGGGCAATTAACTAATCTCCCAAAATTAATTAAAACATTTTCTAATTGAACTAGCATGCAATAACTTAAATCAAATTAATTTCAAAATGGGATCAACATGGTCAAAGCACAACTTGCCTTCAAAGAGTACTTGTTCTTGGTCTTGGGCTGGCTCCTAGGTCAATACTTCTCCTTCGAAGCATTCGGGTACTTCAACGTCTACTCGTAACGCGTGCAAATAGCAGATAATAAATAAAATAGTACACAAAAAGTGTTCAAAAGTTCAATTGCACTTCATAAACAGAGAGCACATTTTTATAAATTTTAGAAACTGGAATCGTCCAAATCGGAGTTAAAATGCAAGAGTTATAATTGTTTAAAGTTTAATGAAACCATTAATTAAATATAAACAGAGAAATATTCATAATCAAAAATTAATTAAAATTCATATTTGGGTAGGTCTCAATTTTATGAAAATTTAGAAATTTGAATCACCAAAATCGGAGTTGAAACGCAAAAGTTATAAGCGTTTGAAGTTTGAAACAATATTTAAAATCAATAAACCAAATTAAATAAATAATTTCTTTTTCGGAAAATGATTTATTGCGTCAGCATGACACGTGGACTAATCGAGAGCTGCCACGTCGCCTCGGGTCCATGGACCCGGCGCACGGCGCGGCTCGGTCCACCGTGGACTCGGCCCACGAGGACATATCTCACTGACATGTGGGCCCCCTCGGATGACGTCAGCGGTGACGTCATCACGTTCGGCTGAGGACGGCTGATAGCTAGGCCCCACCATGACATCAGCGGTGACGTCATGGTGCGGTTCGGCTGAGCCGCTGAAACGCGGGTCCCATGCTGACGTCATGTGTGACGTTAGCGGCAACCGCAGCTGACCGCGATGGTCCAACTACTGGACACGCGGCACGATCTGGGCTGTTGATTTGAAAATCAACGGTCCAGATCAGATCCAACCTCACGCGTTGGAAACTAGTCGGTTGATGTGGACCGTTCGATCTTGATCGGACGGTCGAGATCCGATCTAAAGCTACAACGTGGGTTAACCCTAGCCGTACGATCTAGATCTAACAGCTAAGATCTATCCAAGCACGGTGTAGTTACAGCTACGTGGCGTGATCTAAACCGTTGGATCTAGATCCAACGGTTGGCAACAGATCTAAAAACTAAAACATGGAAATTACCCGGGGATGACGTGGACGAATCTCAGCCGTGCGATGAAGATCCAACGGCGGAGAAGCTTCGCGAGTCGGCGATGGCGCGCGGCAGAGCTGGCCGGCCGGAGACGAGGACGATGATGAACCCGACGGCGTTGCGGGCACGCTCCGGCGAAGTAGGTGGTAGCCTCCGACGCGTCTGGTCCTTGCGGTTCCGGATCTGGGCACCAACGCGGCGGAGGATTGCGGACGGCGGCGGAAACGACGAAGAACTGCGGTGGAAGCCTAACCCAACTACGGCGAGCAATTGCGGTGCAACCACGGCGGCTTGAGCTCGGTGAGTTAAAGCTATGGGTGCGCACGGAAACGGGTTACACGACGGGGGTGGCGGCGCATTAAATAGGCCCCTCGGTGTCCGTAAAAACCGCGGAAACAGAGGTCCACACGGCTGCGGCGGTGAAGTCCGAAATGGATTCAGATTGGGTGAGGTGGCGCAACGTGAGCCGTTGGATCGGAATCCAACGGTTGCGTGCGAGGGCTCGGGCGGACGACTTAGGCGACGTGGCTCAATCTCAGCCGTTCGATCTTGATCGGACGGTCGAGAGGGTTAGGGCTGAGTCGGGTTCGAGTCGGACTCGGACTCGAGTCAGACTCGCGCTCGGGTCGGGTCCGGGTCGGAGGAACAGTACAACCCACTCAATTTTTCCAGCGATTTAAATAATCCGATTAATTTCTAGAAATTCATTTAATTCAAGAAAAATAGCAAAATACTTAGAAAAATTCTAGAAAATATTTTAGGGCATTTGGGACTCAAATAAAATATTTCCAACAAAATTTTATTTGTAAAATTAAATTCCTTAATTATTTCAAAAGGGGATAAATTCAAATAAATCCAAATAAATCCCAGAAAATTCCAAAAATTCACAAAAGTGCAAAATAACACTTAAATTCATGAAAAGCAAAAATTGGGGTGTTACAAACCTCCCCCCTTATCAGAATCTCATCCCCGAGATTTAGGGCTGGCTAAGGAATAGGTCTGGGAACTCCTTCAATTCCTCTTCGCGCTCCCAAGTTGCTTCGCTCTCTGCATGGTTGCTCCATTGGACTCTGCAGAAACGGGTTGACTTATTCCTTGTCTACCGATCCATTGTGTCCAAAATCTTGGCGGGGTGCTCTTGTAGGTCAGATCTTCCTGTAACTTGATCGATTCCAACGGTGTTTGCTCGTCTGGCACTCGAAGACACTTCTTTAGTTGAGACACGCAGAGCACATCATGTACTCCCGCCAACGAATGCGGGAACTCCAACTGGTAAGCAACTTCGCCTCTACGACTGAAAATCTTAAATGGCCCGACATATCGGGGTGCGAGTTTTCCTTTGGCGTGGAACCTCTTAACTCCCTTGAGGGGTGTAACCCTAAGGTACACGAAATCTTCCGGTTCAAAACTCAAGTCCCTATGACGGTTATCCGCGTAACTTTTCTGTCTTGACTGTGATATCTTCAGTCTTTCCTGGATCATGGCAATCTGCTCTTCGGCCTCTTGAAGAATATCTGGTCCAAAGACATGCCGTTCACTCGTCTCATTCCAGTTTAACGGTGTTCGATAGGGTCGACCATACAATGCCTCAAAAGGTGACATTTGCAAACTTGCTTGATAGCTATTGTTGTAGCTGAACTCAGCATACGGCAGACTTTTATCCCAAGAGGTAGCATAAGCCAATGCACACGCTCTTAACATATCCTCCAGTATCTGATTAACTCTTTCAGTCTGTCCATCCGTCTGCAGATGATAGGCGGTGCTGAAGTTCAAACAGGTCCCCATGGCTTCATGCAGCTTATTCCAGAATCTCGAGGTAAACTGGGTACCTCTGTCTGATACAATCTTCTTCGGCACTCCATGCAAACAGATGATCCTGGTCATATACAATTCTGCTAACTTATCTCCCGAGTAAGCGGTCTTTACCGGGATAAAATGGGCGACCTTAGTTAAGCGGTCCACAATAACCCATATGGAGTCATACCCACCCTGAGTTTTCGGCAAACCGGTAATGAAGTCCATTCCGATTTCCTCCCACTTCTACTTAGGTATCCTTAACGGCTGCAGCAGTCCCGCTGGTGTCTGATGCATTGCCTTGACTCCCTGGCATATGTCGCACAACGCAACATGCTCGGCAACTTCACGCTTCATGCTCGGCCACCAGAATCTTTCCTTCAAATCCTGGTACATCTTGGCACATCCTAGATGAATTGAATACTTGGAGTCATGGGCTTCCTCTAGGATCAACTGCTTCAGCTCCTTCTTGTTTGGCACACAAATTCGATCCTTCATCCATAGCGTGCCTTGCTCATCCAGCTTGAGGTCTTTTGCCTTGCCTTCATCCATCTTGGACTTAATCCTACGGATCTTGTCATCATCCTTCTGTCCTTCTCGGATCTGATCCTCCAGGGTAGGCTTCACTTCCAATGCGGCCAAGAATCCTTTCGGCACCACCTCAATCTACATCCTCTGAAAATCCCTGCATATCTCATCCTGACTTGTGGCTATCAGCACATTCACAGTATGGCTCTTCCTACTCAAGGCATCAGCTACCACGTTAGCCTTCCCAGGGTGGTAATGGATTCCAACATTATAATCCTTGATCAACTCTAACCATCTCCTCTGCCTCATGTTCAGTTCTGATTGGGTGAGAATGTACTTAAGGCTCTTATGGTTCGTATATACTTCACATCTGTTCCCGATCAAATAATGACGCCACAACTTCAAAGCATGCACTACGGCAGCTAGCTCTAGGTCATGTGTTGGATAATTCTCCTCATGCGGTCTCAACTACCTCGATGCATAAGCAACGACCTTCCCGTTCTGCATCAGCACACATCCAAGTCCTTGTTGCGATGCATCACAATAAATATCAAAGCTTTGATTAACATCCGGTAGAACTAACACCGGTGCTGATGTCAATCACCTCTTTAGCTCTTGAAAACCTTTCTCGCACTCCGGTGTCCAGACAAACTTCTTCTCCTTTTTCAACAATTGCGTGAGAGGTCTCGCAATCGTTGAAAAGCCTTCAATGAAGCGGCGGTAGTAACCTGCCATTCCAAGGAAACTCCGGATCTGGGTCACGGTCTTCGGCTGCTCCCAGTGTAACACAGCTTCTACCTTGCTCGGATCAACAGCGACTCCTTTTGCGGTCATTACATGTCCGAGGAACTCCATCTTTTCCTTCCAAAAGTCGCACTTGCTGAACTTGGCGAAGAGTTGCTGTTCCCTCAGCTTTTCCAAAACTCGCCTCAAGTGCTCTGCATATTCATCCTCTGTCTTGGAGTAGACTAAGATATCATCTATGAACACAACAACAAACTTGTCCAAATATTCCATGAACACCTTATTCATCATATTCATGAAATACGCTGGCGCATTCGTCAGACCGAATGACATAACTGTAAACTCGTAATGTCCGTATCTGGACGAGAACGCGTTCTTCAGAATATACTCTGATCGGATCTTCAACTGGTGGTACCTCGATCTCAGATCAGTCTTGGAGAAGACTCCAGCTCCTCTCAGCTGGTCAAACAGATCATCGATCCTAGGTAGCGGGTACTTATTCTTCACGGTGACTTCATTGAGTGCACGGTAGTCAATGCACATCCAGAAGATCCCGTCCTTCTTCTTGACGAACAGAACTGGCGCTCCCCACGGTGATGAACTCGGTCTGATGAATCCTTTCTCCATCAGCTCTTCAAGCTGCTTCTTCATCTCTACCAATTCTTCGGTGGACATCCGATAGGGTCTCTTTGCTATCGGCGTTGTACCAGGTACAAGCTCTATCACAAACTCTAAGTCTCTGTCTGGCGGCATACCAGGTAAATCTTCATGAAAGACATCCGGATACTCGTTCACTACTGAGACATCTTCTATGCTGATCGCCTTCGCACTGTTGACCATCAACTGTCCATCTCTAACGGCGGTAGCTTGAAATTCCATTTTCCTTCCACACGGGCTCTCAACTGAGATAATCCTTCGTCCACAATCCAGCACAGCCTTGTGCTTGGATAACCAATCCATTCCCAAAATAACATCTAAGGTCTGGGTTTCCAGTGTAATAAGGTACGCTAGGAATTATACCCCATCTTTTAGTATTCTCACCCCAGAACATCCTACTTTAGTTCGGAGTTCGGAACCAGGGGTTTGAACTAAAAGCATGCATTTTAGTCTTGCAATCTCCAAATCGTTTTTAGCAGCAAAGCCTTGAGAAACAAACGAGAGAAACAAACGAATGCGAAGCTCCAGAGTCAAACAAAACTGTTGCAAGTACTGAGTTGACAAGTAACTTACCCAACACGACGTCCGTGGAATTCTGGAGTGCCTCTGCGGTGACATGGTTGACTCAGCCTCTCACAACGATTTGGGGCGCTGGCTGTGCTGTCCCGCAGTTTGCTCTGGGTGCAGGCGTCCTGGCTGGTGTGGATCCCAGATTGGAGCGGACCGGGGTCACTCCAGCTGTCTTCTTGGGGAAACTGTTGGAAAAGTGCCTTAGCTTGTTGCATGTGTAGCAGCGTCTCACTGTCCCCTGTTGACTGCCTAAAGCGGCATTTCTGGCTGGAGTTGGGGTCTGATAATTCTGATTGACGGGTCTCGATGCTGGTAACTATGTCCTGGTTGCATTCTGCGGCTAGAATCTGAAAAACTGATTTGGCGCAACCCTCAAGCGTTGCTGCGCTCCCTGACGCGATCCCTGCTATTGCATCCTGCGCTTCCGGTTCTCATCCAGTTCCTTGCACTTATCTTCAAGAATAAGCGCCTTGTTCACAAGCTCCTGGAAATCTGGAAAGGTGTGGGTGATCAGTCCCACCTGCAGTCCTGAGTTAAGTCCCTTCATAAAGCGAGACTGTCTGGCCTTATCTGTCGCTACGTCTTCAGGTGCATAACGTGCAAGCTGTGTGAACTTATTCAGATAATCTGACATCGGTTGATTACCTTGCTTCAGTGCCCTGAATTCTTCCTTCTTTAAGTCCATTATTCCTTCAGGCATGTGATACTGACGAAATGCAGCTGTAAACTCCTCCCATGTGATGTTCTGTGGGTTTTCCTGCGTGGCGCAGAAGTTCTCCCACCATTCAGTGGCGGTTCCTTCGAACTGATGAGAGGCGTAGAGCACCTTCTCATTTCCCATGCATTGGGCAATGTGTAGCTTCCTTTCTATTGACCTTAGCCAATCGTCCGCCTCCAGTGGATTGGCATTCCCAGAGAATGTGGGTGGATGAGTCCTCATAAATTCTGACAACTTTGCTCTCTTTCGCTGTCCCTGATTTGCTTGGTTAGCGGCGGCCTGAGCGGTGACCTGCTGCATCTGCTGCATCATTGCATGCATCAACTGAGTCTGTGCAGCAAGGAAAGCTCCAAAGTTCTGTATATCAACTGGCGGTGCTGGTTGGGGTGCAGGTGCTCCATCGTTGGGGTTCCCAGCTGGGCGAGAACCACTTCCGTTGCCTCCGAGGTTTCCACGGGTGTTCACCATATGTCGGTTACTCCAAGGTTTCAGAGATGAGAGGGAACAAGAATAGACAAGTAGTAGGGAAACTTATGCGGGGGAAAGTGTAACTCAAAAACCAACTTTTATTAATTAATTCAATACTAACTTGGTATGGTCGCTCACAATGCCTAAGGGCCTTGCAACACATACTGCACACTCAATAAGCAAATTAAAATCCAAATCGTCTCACACTGGAGTCTAATGCCTAAAGGGGTGACTCTAATTCTATAACGCGACTCGACGAAGGAGTCACAACTTCAACGCCTACGCTCACTCATCGAGAAAACCTCCACTGCCTCCTCGGGGCGGGTGCGGCGGCATAGGCACGAAGCAATCACCATGCCCTACAACTGCAGCTGTGGTTGACAACGTGGCGTCCTCCTCTGGCTTGGGATCGGGCTGATGTTGTGGCTGTGGCGCGGGTGCAGGTGGCGCCTCTTCTAGGTCCTCCTCTGGCTCTGGGGCATCCAACTCCAACACTGGATCGGGGCCCTGTCCATACAATGCGGTCTCCAGCTCTGCGATCCTTTCCGCAGCATAGGCGACGTACTCACGAGCATTCTCTAAATGCTTTTTCTCTTCCTCAACCTGCTCGCGAGCCTTCATCAACTCCTGAACTGTGTCATCGATAAGCTCCTCCTGGGCGGCCACGAATCTGGCTAAGTGAGTGACGGTGGCATCCTCATCCTCTATCAGCCTTCGTTGAGCTCTATTATCTCGGCGTGGGTGGTGACGAAATACTGTGCCTTCCAGCTCCCTGGAGTAGGTGCGAGCTATCTGCTGCATTGCTCGACGCCACACCTCCTTGATTCCCATCTCAAAGGTAGACCTCCTGGCGGTGAAGTGGAAAGGGCGGCTGAACTTCGTCTTCTCTCGGGCATACACCGTGATCTTGACGTCCCATCCTACAACCAGTCCTGCCTGCACAAGTGTAGTCCCTCGGTAGAGCGGTCTCTCAAAACCTCCAAGAAATTGAAGCATACGCCACTACTCGGCAGCGTAGCCACCTTCATGCTCGGCGTAGTTGTTCTTCATCATCATCTATCAAAAGGCGCTCGCGTAAGAACGCAACATTTTTAAAATCGAAGTGGAAGACAAAAAGAACTCAGCAAGGTACTTTAATTAGTTAACCAAGCTGGTTGCTCAACCTTAAGGTCAAGTTACAAATATACGCCACGCAGGGCGAAAACTTATTAAAAGAGAAATAACAGCAGCAGAAAATAAGATAACTTCGTGGCGCCATCCAGTGTACCACAGGCAACTGACTGGGCTCACTCCCTAGATAGGCGGTTCCTCTTGGAGCTCCTCCTCCAAAGCTAGTGTAAACTCTTCTTCAACTGATGTTGTATTGTGGCAAGGATGAGTACTTGGTAATCAGCAAGTCATGCACAGGATGCAAACTAATATACTACATGCATGGCTTAGTACAAAGGAGCAGCTCATGGTATATTGCAGTAAAACAGCATTTGACAAGTTACATAAGTAGATTCGAAAGCAAAAAAAACAAGTATAAGATCAATAACTTTTCCAGGAGTTAAATAAACATCTTTCCCATTCCTAATCCACATTTCCATCAGCGTCATTATTAAACCAGGCCAAACCTTTCAAGTCCAAGTTATTTTCAAGAAAGTCTAACTCTTGACTGTAATTCCCGAGCAATGTCCAATGCCGCGGACACGGTTATTCGATTAGATTTTACACTCTGCAGAGGTTATGAACTTTACCCACAAGATACAGCCAAACACCACAAAGGTGAGTGTCCGTAACAATGTCTTTCGGAAACTTCTAACAGCACAAGTGGGCCTCCCCGGTTATTGCACACTAACCCTTCCCTTAGCGAAGGCGAAGTTTAGGCCAATCATCCGTTAGATGTATACCTGGCCGCAGCCCCGGTATGCTCCCCCGTACAACTACACAAAAGGTATAGTTGACACCCCGAGGTCCCACAGGTACGTTATTAGCAACTTAATCAACTAGGTCCGTCCCATTACAGACATGTGGTTGCACGTTTGACTCAGTTCAAAGGCTTGCAAGGTTAAGTCCTTAGGGTGACCAAGGCAAGACTACCCAAAGAACCAAATCAACGCTCCTAGTGCCACAACTGGCCCACCCGATCATTCTTGCCACATGCCCCGGTCGAAAAACTAGTTATCAAACCCCTAGTTGTTCACCACGCACCACGTGCCATCAATATCATCATTAATAACACCTGACACTTCTCAAAACAGGTTCCATATCTCATTAAGTCAATGTTATCATGTAATTATCAAACATGTTACGTGGCAAAGCTAAGCATACTACATCGGTCTAATTACCCATGTTGGCAATTTAATAATGTGCAACTATTTAATCTACAACTAGGGTGACAAGGGGGTCATGGCATACGATCATTTATGTCAAGGTGGCATACAGCAACTGGGCAATTAACTAATCTCCCAAAATTAATTAAAGCATTTTCTAATTGAACTAGCATGCAATAATTTAAATCAAATTAATTTCAAAATGGGATCAACATGGTCAAAACACAACTTGCCTTCAAAGAGTACTTGTTCTTGGTCTTGGGCTGGCTCCTGGGTCAATACTTCTCCTTCGAAGCCTTCGGGTACTTCAACGTCTACTCGTAACGCGTGCAAATAGCAGATAATAAATAAAACAGTATACAAAAAGTGTTCAAAAGTTCAATTAAACTTCATAAACACAGAGAGCACATTTTTGTAAATTTTTAGAAACTGGAATTGTCCAAATCAGAGATAAATGCAAGAGTTATAATTGTTTAAAGTTTAATCAAACCATTAATTAAATATAAACAGAGAAATATTCATAATAAAAAATTAATTAAAATTAATATTTGGGTAGGTCTCAATTTTATGAAAATTTAGAAATTTGAATCACCCAAATCGGAGTTGAAACGCAAAGGTTATAAGCGTTTGAAGTTTGAAACTATATTTAAAATCAATAAACCGAATTAAATAAATAATTTCTTTTTCGGAAAATGATTTATTGCGTCAGCATGACACGTGGACCAATCGGGAGCCGCCGCGTCGCCTCGGGTCCATGGACCCGGCGCACGGCGCGGCTCGGTCCACCGTGGACTCGGCCCACGAGGACATATCTCACTGACATGTGGGCCCCCTCGGATGACGTCAGCGGTGACGTCATCACGCTCGGCTGAGGACGGCTGACAGCTAGGCCCCACCATGACATCAGCGGTGACGTCATGGTGCGGTTCGAGCGGTGAAACGCGAGTCCCATCTTTGGCGTCCGCAGCGTGATGTTAGCGGCGACCGCGGCTGACCGCGACGGTCCAACTACTGGACACGCGGCACGATCTGGGCCATTGATTTGAAAATCAATGGTCCAGATCAGATCAAACCTCATGCGTTGGAAACTACTCGGCTGATCTGGACCGTTCGATCTTGATCGGACGGTCGAGATCCGATCTAAAGCTACAACGTGGGTTAACCCTAGCCGTACGATCTAGATCTAACGGCTGAGATCTATCCAAGCACGGTGCAGTTACAGCTACATGGTGTGATCTAAACCGTTGGATCTAGATCCAACGGTTGGAAACAGATCTAAAAACTAAAACGTGGAAATTACCCGGGGATGACGTGGACGAATCTCAGCCGTGCGATGAAGATCCAACGGCGGAGAAGCTTCGCGAGTAGGCGATGGCGCGCGGCAGAGCTGGCCGGCCGGAGTCGAAGACGATGATGAACTCGACGGCCTTGCGGCCATGCTCCGGTGAAATGGGTGGTAGCCTCCAACGCGTCTGGTCCTTGCGGTTCCGGATCTGGGCACCAACGCGGCGGAGGACGGCGGACGGCGGCGGAGACGACGAAGAACTGCGGCCGAAGCCTAACCCAACTACAGCGAGTGATTGCGGTACAACCACGGCGGCTTGAGCTCGGTGAGTTAGAGCTACGGGTGCGCACGGAAACGGGCTACACGACGGGGGTGGCGGCGCATTAAATAGGCCCCTTGGTGTCGGTGAAAACCGCGGAAACCGAGGTCCAGACGGCTGCGGCGGCGGAATCTGAAATGGATTCGGATTGGGTGACGTGGCGCAACGTGAGCCATTGGATCGGAATCCAACGGTTGCGTGCGAGGGCTCGGGCGCACGGCTTACGCGACGTGGCTCAATGTCGGCCGTTTGATCTTGATCGGACGGTCGAGAGGGTTAGGGCTGAGTCGGGTTCGAGTCGGACTCGGTCTCGAGTAAGACTCGGGCTCGGGTCGGGTCCGGGTCGGTGGAACAGTACAACCCACTCGATTTTCCAGCGATTTAAATAATCCGATTAATTTCCAGAAATTCATTTAATTCAAGAAAAATAGCAAAATACTCAGAAAAATTCTAGAAAATATTTTTGGGCATTTGGGACTCAAAGAAAATATTTCCAACAAAATTTTATTTGTAAAATTAAATTCCTTAATTATTTCAAAAGGGGATAAATTCAAATAAATTCCAAATAAATCCAAATAAATCACAGAAAATTCCAAAAATTCACAAAAAGTGCAAAATAACACTTAAATTCATGAAAAGCAAAAATTGGGGTGTTACAGCATCGCTGTAAATCTTGTAATGCTCAGCATGGCCAAATACGGGAACCAACCTTGTAACCGACTAGGATCGCCTCCTTGTATCAGACTAGGACTCTTCCATGTAACCTGACCCCCCCGACTATATAAGGGGGGCGGAAGACTTAGACAAGGGGAAAGGATCACACACATCCAAGAGCGTGTGCATATTCATACGCCTCGCTCAACCCACCACATAATTCCATAACACAGGACTAGGGTATTACCTCCATCGCTGAGGGCCTGAACCTGTATAACTCCTTGTCTTGTGTTACCATCGAGATCTTGATCCAGCGCCTTTCCCCACAAATTCACACCCCCCTAAGATTATTGCTGACACAAAACGTCGATAATTAGCGCGCCAAGTAGTGGAACCGTGAAAATCAATCTGAGTGATCTCGATGGCTTTCAAAGATGGCATCACCTTTGCCCTAGGCCAAGGTTTTTGCTTCGGAAGTCCACGCTTCATCACCGATGAGCAGGGCGTCCTCACCCTTTCGGACCCAGATCGGATTCGGTCCGGGAGCTTTTCCGATTTCCGTTCGGTACTGGTGATCCGAAGCAATCTTCTCGAATCGCAAAATTGACGGGGACTCAGGGAGACCGAGGCAGAGCCCACTCGGCACGAAGACCAAGACAATCATGCCTGGTCACTTAAAAATCGGGCACGTAATGTCAACGACGACATCTTACATGCGAGAATGGCAAACCAGTCGGTTTTCCAAACCCCGCAGCAGAACATCATGGCCACCAAGACGCTCCTTGATACCTTGGGACCTATGATCAAATTTGATAGCCCAGCTGCACCAATCATGGCTCAAGTAAAAGCTATGGTGACGGTGCGGCAATCCAACACAACCAACAGTGCAAGACAGTGAAACCTCCACGTTCAAGAGAAGAAACCCATACAGCCAGCAGTCAGACGGGTCAAAGTCGGACGGGATGCAGCCGGACGAGGAGCAGTCAGCGCAAGTCCCCCTGCCATGGGGATATATGCTCCACCATCCACCGCGACCTCCGATAAGATCTCGAGACTAGGAGAAGAGAACGGGGCGACGACGAGCGATGCCACCGGGATGACGACCTCGAGCGTTTCGGCATTGATCGTGAGCATAACAGTCGACATCTCCGCAACCGGACCCCCGACTATCACAAAGATAGACAAAGCCCACGCCGAGACCACCGAGTGGATTCCCCACCACGCCACCGACATACTCAGCGCAAAGAAGATCCTATCGACGGGATCCGAGCATTCACCGCTCGCCTTCGCCGAGTGCAGTGGCTGAACGGATTTAACCCAAAGGGCATTGCCAAGTTTGACGGAGAGAGAGATCCGGAAGCCTGTCTACAGGTCTACTCCCTTGCAGTCAAGGCAGCCAGGGGTGACCACAACGTGATGGCTAACTACCTGCCGGTCATGTTGGCGCCTCCGGCCCAAGCATGGCTTACGGGGTTTCCAAGAGATTCCATCGACTCTTCGGGAGACCTCTGTGACCAGTTCATTACAAATTTTTAGGGCACTTTCAAGAAGCCTGGAACCCCTTGGGACCTCTACCAGCTCCACCAAAAGTGTCGGGGATTGACTATCTGATAAAAGACCGTTGTGCCCCCAGAAGATCCTGAAGCTACCGACCATACAGCACCAGCAGAAGATGCTCGGAAAACTATCCGGGCAACATAACTCCCGAGCATGCATGTCTACCCATTCGCCTACGACCATACCGGACGATCACGAGCGATCATGCTCGTGAAGGCCATGACGTTACCCGGGCGGATGGTCGGGGGACCCGGTCTTGCCACTAGAAAGGAAGATGGCAATCAATCCACCGAAAATCAAGGGCAGGTGCACCGGAAATTCAAATTAATTGCGCAGATCAAGGGCCCCGGATCGTGGGCGCTACGGTTATGGAAGCATGTCGTAAATCTAGGGGGTAGTTACCATGTATATAACACAGGTATCTTGTATTTAATCCCCCTAGCCCCTAGGAGGGAGGGGGATCCATCATTTGAATAGCAAAAAATGCCACCAGGCGACTGGATGTAGGGCTATTATCTCGATCATGAGAGGCCTGAACCAGGATAAAATCCTTGTGTTCCTGTCTGTTCTAACATACCATCTTCCGCGTCTTCGATGCTACACCTTTGGCAGAAGGGGGTTTTGGTTGATCCCACATTCAACAAGTAAGCTCGGCGGGAGCCCGTTCTCCAATCGTCGACAAAAAGAAAAATGAATCCCTGAGGGAATTCATCCGGCGATTCACGCATAAAAAGAATACGGTTCGAGGCGTCTCAGATGCGGTCGTCGTCGTAGCCTTCCAGAAAGGCGTCAGCGACCCCGATCTCATCAAGAAGATGTCTCAGAAACCTCGGACCACGGCTAGGGAGATGTTCTCCTTGGCTGACCGCTACACAGACGCATCGGACACGCTAGCAGAACGCCGGGAGGATCAACCCTAGCAAAAAGACAAAAAAGATCATACTGAACCCCCGAAGCAAAAGGAGAAGAAGCGGAAGGGCGAGGATCTGGTCGCCACGGCTGAACGCGGAAGGACGAGTACTCCTTAGAACAAAGAATACGATGAGGTAATGAATGACCAATGCCCTTTTCACCCTAAAAGAAAGCATGTGGCAAAAGATTGCTTCACCATGAAGAGATTTGCACGGGAAAATTGGAGCCGGTTAGAACCAAAAGATAAGAAGGAAGCTGGGAAGAAAGACAGCCCCACGGCAGAAGACGAATTCCCAGAAATCAAACAAGAACTCAACTTCATATTCGGGGGCACGGGCGCATGCGAGTCCAGGCGAAAGCAAATGCTTACCGCTCGGGACATCAACGCAATCGCACCAGCAGCCCCCTAATATCTGAAGTGGTTAGAAACTCCCATCACCTTTGATCGCTCTGATCATCTCGATCACATACCTTTTCCAGGCAGATACCCCTTGGTTCTCAATCCAGTCATCCGTTACGCAAAACTCAAGAGGGTGCTGATTGATGGAGGCAGTGGGCTTAACATTCCGTTTGCCAAAAACCCTCGATGACATGAAAATCCCTCGGACCAAGCTCAAGCAAAGTTCGTCACTTTTCCATGAAGTAATCCCAGGGACTTCTTCCGTGCCACTCAGACAGATTGTCTTGTCCATCACGTTCGGCACATAAGACAATTACAGGACAGAGTACATGAATTTGGAGGTAGCCGATTTCGAGACAGCGTACCATGCTATCTTGGGAAGACCCGGCTTAGCGAAATTCATGGCAGTCCCACATTACACCTACTCGATGCTCAAGATGCCAGGACCCAAAGGAGTCATCACAATCTGGGGAGATGTGTGGCAATCTTTCCAATGCGACAAGGAGAGCTGCGAGTTGGCTGAGGTCCTACGGGCATCGACCGACATGCAAAAAATCCAACTAGCGGCATCCGCCTCGGAGGATGAGGACGTGCCAGCCAAGAAGCAAGCGAAGGCAGGAATCTAACCTGGCGAGGAAGTCAAGAAAATAACACTCGACCCGTTCGACCCGACCAAAACAGCTTTGATTGGGACAGGGCTCGATCAGGAATAAGAAAGCGCGCTAGTCACCTTTCTCCGGGCAAACCAAGACATCTTCGCCTGGAAGCCTTCAGATATGCCTGGTGTCCCGAGGGAGGTGATCGAGCACGCATTAAATGTAAATCAGGGCACAAAGCTAATCAAGTAGCGCCTTCGACGTTTTGCTGAAGATCAACGCGACGCGATCAAAGAGGAGATCACCAAAGTTTTAGCCGCAGGCTTCATAAGAGAGGTGTATGATCCCAATTGGTTAGCGAATCCGGTCTTGGTTCACAAGAAGAATAAAAGCTAGCGTATGTGCGTTGACTATACCGACATCAACAAGGCATGCCCTAAGGATCCATTCGGGTTACCTCGCATCGACCAGGTTGTGGACTCCACCGCCGTCTGCGAACTCTTGAGCTTTCTGGACGCCTACTCAGGATACCACCAGATTAGCCTCAAGGAGGAAGATTGCATCAAAACTTCATTCATCACGCTGTTCGGAGCTTTTTGCTACGTCACAATGCGATTCGGATTGAAGAATGCAGGCGCAACTTACCAGCGTGCAATACAACGGTGCTTTCACAATCAACTCGGACGCAATGTGGAGTCTTGTGTGGATGACATTGTGGTGAAATCTCGGTTGAAAGGAGACCTCATCTCTGACTTAACCGAAACATTCGAAAGTCTGAGGGCCTACTGAATGAAACTCAATCCCGAGAAGTGCACTATCGGAGTCCCTTCAGGAAAGCTCCTCGGGTACATCGTATCGCACCGCGGCATCGAAGAAAATCCGGAGAAGGTCACCGCCATTCTAAAGATTAAGCCACCAACAAATCAAAAGGACATTCAAAACCTCCCAGGGTGCATGGTGGCACTCGGCAGATTTGTCTCTCATTTAGGGATGCGGGGAACACCATTCTTCAAACTCCTGAAAAAGCAAGACCAGTTCGAGTGGACCACCGAAGCGCAGCAAGCCTTCGACGACCTCAAGGCCTTCTTAACAAAGCCTCCGGTACTGGCATCCCCATTGCCAGAGGAACTGCTCATGCTCTACATAGCCGCGACAACCCATGTGGTTAGCGCAGCGATTGTCGTCGAACGCAAGGAGGACGGGCACCAGCAGAAGTTGCAACGTCCGGTCTACTTCGTCAGCGAAGTATTGGGCGAATCTAAAATGCGGTACCCGCAAGTCCAGAAGCTCATCTACGTGATGGTAATCACTTCCAAGAGCATGCGATTTCGGTGGTCACCTCTTTCCCGATCGGAGACATAATCCATAACCGGGAGGCCACCGGGAGAATCGTCAAGTGGGCAGCCGAGCTGGGAGCCTTCGAAATTACTTTCAAACTGCGCACCTCCATAAAATCAGAAGCACTCTGTAACACCCCAAAATTTTGCTTTTCTTAAATTCATGTGTGATTTGGCACTTTGGTGAATTTTTGGAATTTTCTGGAATTTATTTGGATTTATTTGGAATTTATTTGAATTTATTCCATTTTGAAATAATTAAAGAATTTAATTTTGCAAATAAAATTTTGTTGGAAATATTTTATTTGAGTCCAAAATGTTCCAAAATATTTTCCAGAATTTTTCTGGAATTTTTCTGAGTCTTTTGCTATTTTTAATGAATTAAATGAATTACTGGGAATTATTTTAAATATTAAATCGCTGGAAATCCAACTCGGGTCAAGTACTGTTCATCCGACCGAGTCGGAACCCGAGTCGGACTCGAACCCGACCGAGCCAGTTGGCTCAACCAAACCAGCTCCTAACCCTAATCGATCCCAACCGTTGGATCAAGATCCAACGGCTGAGATCCGCCTCGACTCGACCGAAAGCCGTGTCGGGACGGACCGATCGCGCCGTGCGATCGTGGCCGTTGAGCGCGACACGTGGACGGCCACGATTTCGTCGTCTTCCCGTAACCGAGCTGGACTCCGCCGCCGCGTAGCCGCCGCGTCCGATTAGGTTTCCGCCGTGTGCACGCCTGCCGAGGCTATTTAAGGCGTGGGATATCGCCCGAGGATCGCCGTTAGGTCTTGCGCGCTTATTGCCCTAGTTTCCAACGCCCAAGCCGCCGCGTCGCCTCGCGATTTCGCGAAGTTTGGGGAGTGCCGCCACGGGTTTTCTTCGCTTTCCGCCGCCGTCATTATCCTCCGCCGCTTTCAAGCCCGGATCGAGAACCTTATGCGCCGAGGCGCACTGCGGGTGCACTCACTTGGTCGGAGACGCCCGGCGCCGTTAGGGTGGTCGCCGTCCTCGGCCGGCAGGCATAACGCCGCCGCAAGCCATCGTCGCTCGCGAAGCCGGTGCACCGTTGGATCAAGATCCAACGCGACGAGGTGAGGCCACGCCGCCTGCTATCGCTTCCGCCTTCGATTAGGTTTCAACCGCTAGATTTAGATCGCATTTACCGTGGTTAGTTGTGTTGTAGCTTTAGGGTTAGATCTGGACCGTCCGATCTAGATCGAACGGCCCGGATCAACCGTGTAGTTTTGAACGTGAGGTCTAGATCCAATCTGGACCGTTGATTTTCAAATCAACGGCCGAGATTGTGCCACGTGTGCTCAGCCGCGCCCACGCGCGTGGGGAGCGTGTCTCTGACACGCGGGACCCGCGGGTCAGAGGGCCCACGTGTCAGCCGCAGTCACGCGTGCGTGAAACCCAGCGCTGGCAGGTGGGGCCCACATGTCAGTCACGTGAGCCGTGGACCGAGTCCACCGTGGACCCAAGCCGAGCGTGGACCGAGCCCATGGACCGGCTGACGTCAGCAGGCCAATCAGGAGCTGCCACGTGTCCATGCTGACGCAATAATTAATTTCCGAAAAAGAAAATGATTTATTAATTCGAAATATTGATTCAAATTTAGATTCAAACTTCAAACGCTTATAACTTTTGCGTTTCAACTCCGATTTGAGCGATTCAAATTTCTAAATTTGTATAAAATTGAGATCTACCTAAATATGAATTTTATTTAATTTTTGGACTAAAGTTTTTCTCTGTAAAATTATTTAATTGATTATTTAAACTTTAAATAATCATAACTTTTGCGTTTTAACTCCAAATTTGACGATTCCAGTTTCTAAAAATCCAGAAAATTATGTTCTCTCTGTTTATGGATTTTATTTGGAGTTTTGGGATCTTTTTGCATAGTGTTCATTTGTGTATTTGCTATTTGCACGCTTTACGAGTAGACGTTGAAGTCCTAAGGATTCGAGGGAGAAGTGTTGACTCAGATCCAACTCAAGACCAAGAGCAAGTACTTTTTGAAGGCAAGTTGTGCTTTGACCATATTGATCCCATTTCAAATCTATTTTGATTTAAACTATTGCATGCTAGTTCAATTAGAAAGATACTTTGTTTAAACACAGGGTTAGATAAATACCAATTTGATATATGACACCTTGATTACTTAAGTATGTGCCATGACCCTTTGTCACCCTAGTTGTGGTTTACTAGTTGGACATTATTAAATTGCCAACATGGGTTTAGAAACGTTGTAGTATCTTTGCTTAGACACCTTTCGTGCTCATGACATGATTTTGGATAATCAAATGCTAATATTGACTTAATGATATATTGAACCTGTTTTGGAAAAGTATCATGTGATGTTGATGGCACGTGGTGCATGGTAATCAACTGGGTTTGATAAATGATTTCGATCGGGCATGTGGCAAGAGTAATCAGGTGGGCCATTGTGGCATTGGGAGTGATGATTTGGTTTTTCGTAGTCTTGCCCTGGTCACTCTAAGGACTTAACCTTGCAAGCCTTTGAACTGGGTCATACTTGCAACCACATGGCTGGAATGGGGACGGCCCTAGTTGACTAAGTCGCTAAGGACTCACTTGTGGAGCCTCGGGTGTCGATTACACCTTTTGTGTGATTGTGCGGGGGAGCGTATCGTGGCTGTGGCAGTACCCATCTAACGGTGTGTTGGTCCCATACTTCGCCTTGGCTAAGGGAAGGGATGGTGTAGAGCACGTACCGGAGAGGACCACCTGTGTTGTTTGAGGCTTCCGAAAGGCTTTGTTACGGGAACTCGCCTTTGTGGTGTTTGACTGTATCTTGTGGGTAAAGTGCATAACCTCTGCAGAGTGTAGAATCTATTTGAATAGCCGAGTCCACGGTACTGGACAATGCTCGGGAATTACGGTCAAGGGGTAGACTTTCTGAAAATAACTTGGTTTTGAAAAGATGGGTTGGTTTAACAAGGAAGATGATGGAAATATGGTTTAGGATGGGAAAAATGTTTATTAAACTTCTTGAAAAGTTATTTATGCTTTACTTATTTCTACTGCTTTCGAATCTACTTATATTACTTGTCAAAAGTCATTTCGCAAATATACCCTGAGCTATTCCTTTGTACTAAGCCATGCATATAGTATATTAGCTTGCATTCTGCATGACTTGTTGAGTACCAAGTACTCACCCTTGCCTCAACACAATATCAGTTGAAGAGGAGATTACGCCACTTTGGAGGAGGAACTCCAAGAAGACCCGTCTACTTAGGGATACGAGCCCGATCGGTTGCCTGTGGTATACTGGATGGCGCCACGAAGTTTATTTGATTTTCCGCTGCTGCTATTTCTCTTTTAATAAGTTTAGCCTTGCAAGGCATATATTTGTAACTTGGCCATAAGGTCGAGTAACCCTTTGATTATTTAAATAAAGTACTTTGATAGTATCGTATGGTATGATTGTGATATATAACTATGTTAAGGCTGTGTGCACTAAGCTGCGTTCTGGACTAGTGCGTGAATACAATGAGGGTCCGGATTTGCAAATTCGGGGTCCCGACAGAGGTGGTATCAGAGCCATACTTGACTGTAGGCTCAACCCTAAGCTAGAATGGTCGTAGTGAGGATAAAACCTATTTTCTAAAGCTAAAAATTTGTGAAGACAAGAAATGACATCTCGACTTATCCCCTTCTCTCTTTTCTCGTCTCTTGCTGAAATTTTCCCTTACCTTGTCACAATTCAAAAATTCCGAGTTCTTACGTAAAGCACTCTTGTGACAGATAGAGGTTTTCTTGATAAGTGAGCATAGGTTCTATAGTGAGACTCCTTCGCCGAGTCGAGTCATAGAGTAAAGAGTCACCCTTTAGGCGATAGATTCCAGAGTTAGTTCGATTTGGATTTGCTTTGTTTGCTGAGTGTGCAGTATGTGTTGCAAGGCCCTTAGGCATTGTAAGCAGCCATACCAAGTTATTAATAATAAAGTTGGACCTTAAGGCTACACCTTTTTCGCCCGCATAAGTTCCATATTACTTGTCTATTCTCGTTTCCCTCTCATCTCTAAACCTAGAGCAAATCGACAGATGGTGAACACCCGTGGAAACTTTGGAAGCAACGGGAGCGGTTCTCGCCCAGCAGAAAACCCTAATGATAGAGCACCAGCACCGCCAGATGATATGCAGAATTTTGGAGCATTTCTTGCTGCTCAGACCCAGTTGATGCATGCTATGATGCAACAAATGCAGCAAGATCACTTTGCCAGGCCACCGCTAATCAAGTTAATCAGTGACCACGCTTGAGAATACAAGGTCGCCGAGTTCATGAGGACTCACCCACCCACTTTCTCTGGAAATGCCAATCCGTTGGAGGCCGACGATTGGTTAAGATCAATTGAGAGGAAGCTACACATAGCTCAATGCATAGGGAATGAGAAGGTACTTTACGCTTCTCATCAGTTGGAAGGAACAGCCGCCGAATGGTGGGAGAACTTACGTGCCACGCAGAGAACCCTCAAGATATCACTTGGGAAGAGTTCACAATGCATTCCGACAAGATCACGTGCCTGAAGGAATTATGGACCTTAAGAAGGAGGAGTTCAGAGCATCGAGGCAAGGTAATCAGCCGGTGGCCGACTACCTGAACAAGTTCACACGATTAGCACGCTACGCACTGAGGATGTAGCGACAGATAAATCCAGGCAGTCGTTTTATGAAGGGACTTAACTCAGATTGCAAGTAGGGTTGATCACCCACACCTTTCCAGATTTCCAAGAGTTGGTGAATAAGGCGCTTATTCTTGAGGACAAGCGCAAGGAACTGGATGAGAACAGAAGCGCAGATGCAACAAAGAAGGATCACGTCGAGGAACGCAATGGCGCTTGAGAGTTGCACCAAATCAATTCTTGATTCCAACCACGTAATGCAACAAGGACACCCTCCCCAAAGACCAAGACCTGCCAATCAAAACTACTGCACTTACCGCTAGAAACGCTACCCCGTGCAGCCAAAGAAGGAACAAGTGAGACGCTGCTACAATCGCAACGAGCCAGGACACTTTGCCAACAGCTGTCCAAAGAAGACAGCAGAGCGACCCGATTCGCTTCAACCTAGGAACCACCCCAGCTAGGACGCCGACCAGGAGCCACACCCTGCAGGCCGTGGTGAGAGGCCGAGTCAACCATGTCACCGCGGATGCACTGCGAAATGCTACGGACGTCGTCTTGGGTAAGTTACTTGTTAACTCAAGACTGCAGCAGTTTTGTTTGACTCACGGAGCTTCGCATTCGTTTGTTTCGCAAGGCTTTGCTGCGAAATGACTTGAGAATTGCCAGACTTAAGTGCATGCTTTTAGTTCAAACCCCAGTTCCGAACTCCGAACGGAAGTAGGATGTTCCGGTGAGAATACTAATAGATGGAATAGAGTTCCTAGCAAACCTTATAATCTTGGAGACCCGGACCTTAGATGTTATATTGGGAATGGATTGGTTATCCAAGCACAAAGGCTGTATTGGATTGTGGACGAAGGACTATCTCGATTGAGAGCCCGTGTGGGAAGAAAGTGGAATTTCAAGCCACTGCAGCTAGAGATGGACAGCTTGATGGTTAAATTACCAAGGCAATCAGCATAGAGGATGTTCAGTAGTGAGTGAGTACCCGATGTTTTCCCCGAAGATCTACCTGGTATGCCGCGACAGGGGACATAGAGTTTGTGATAGAACTTGTACTGCACAAAGACCGATAGCAAAGAGACCCTATCGGATGTCTACCGAGGAGTTGGTAGAGATGAAGAAACAAATAGAAGAGTTAATGGAGAAAGGATTTATCAGGCCAGGAGTTAGTCGCCGTGAGCACCGCTTTGTTTGTCAAGAAGAAGGACGGAGTTTCAGGATGTGCATTGACTATCGTGCACTCAATGAAGTCACCGTGAAGAATAAGTATCCGCTACCCAGGATTGATGATTTGTTTGATCGGCTTAAGAGGAGCCGGAGTTTTCTCCAAGATTGATCTCGAGATCGATACCATCGATTGAAGATCCGATCGTAAGATATTCAAGATCGCATTCTCGTCAAGATATGGACATTACGAAGTTACTGATTATGTCCTTTGGGTCGATTTAATGCGCCAAATTATTTCATGAATATGATGAATAAGGTGTTCATGGAATATTTGGACAAGTTTGTCGTCGTGTTCATAGACGATATCCTAATCTACTCCAAGACAGAGGATGAACATGCCGAACACTTAAGGCGAGTTTTGGAAAAGCCGAGGAACAGCAACTTTTTCGCCAAGTTCAGCAAGTGTGACTTTTGGAAGGACAAAGTGGAGTTCCTTGGACACGTGATGACCGCAGTAAGGAGTCGCCAGTAGATCCAAGCAAAGTAGAAGTTGTGTTACATTGGGAATGTACCAAGATCGTGACTCCAGTTCGAGTTTCCTTGGAATGGCAGGATACTACCGCCCGTTTCATTGAAGGCTTCTCGACAATTGCGAAACCTCTTACGCAATTCTTTGAAGAAGGAAAAGAAGTTTGCTTGGACGCGAATGTGAGGAAGGATTTCAGGAGTCAAGAAGCGATTGACATCAAGACGGTGTTAGTTCTACCTGATGTTGCTCAAAGCTTCGATATTTATTGTGGACGCATCGCGCCAAGGACTTGGATGTGTCTTGTCTGAGAATGGAAAGGTCGCCGCTTATGCATCAAGGCGCTTGAGGCCGCATGAGGAAAATTATCCGACACATGACCTAGAGTTAGTCCGTAGTGCATGCCTTGAAGATATGGCGTCACTATCTGATTGGAAACAGATGTGAAGTATATACGGATCATAAGAGCCTTAAGTACATATTCACCCAGTCGGATCTGAATATGAGGCAGAGGAGATGGTTAGAGTTAATCAAGGACTACAATGTTGGAATCCATTACCATCCCGGGAAGGCCAATGTAGTAGCCGATGCTCTGAGTCGGAAAAGCCATACCGTGAGTACGTTGCTAGCCACAAGTCAGGATGAGTTATGTGAGGATTTTCAGAAAATGAAGATTGAGGTTGTACCTAGCGGATTCTTGGCCGCCTTGGAAGTAAAGCCTACTTTAGAGGACCAGATCCGAGAAGGACAGAAGGATGATGACAAGATCCGTAGGATTAAGTCCAAAAAGGAGGAAGGCAAGGCAGAGGATTTCAAGCTAGACGAGCAAGGCACGTTATGGATGAAGGATCGCATTTGTGTGCCTAACAAAAAGGAGTTAAAGCAACTGATTCTGGAAGAAGCCCATGACTCTAAGTACTCGATTCATCCCGAAGCGCCAAGATGTATCGAGGATCTCAAGGAGAGATTCGGTGGCCGAGTATGAAACGTGAAGTTGCCGAGCATGTTGCATTGTGCGACGTATGCCGTAGAGTCAAGGCAATGCATCGAGAGACCAGCGAGGATTGCTACACCGCTGAAAATACCCGAGTGGAAGTGGGAGGAAATCGGAATGGATTTCATTACCGGTTTGTCAAGACTCAAGGAGGTTATGACTCCATATGGGTTATAGTGGATCGCTTGACTAAAGTAGCCCATTTTATCCCCGTGAAGACCACTTACTCGGGAGATAAGTTAGCAGAGTTGTACATGATCAGGATTGTTGTTTGCACGGAGTGCCAAAGAGGATTGTATCGGACAGAGGTACCCAATTTACCTCAAGGTTCTGGAATAAGTTGCATGAAGCCATGGGGACCCGTTTAAACTTCAAGATGACTTATCATCCACAGACGGATGGGCAGACCGAAAGAGTCAACCAGATTCTGGAGGATATGCTAAGAGCTTGTGCATTAGCTTATGCTACCTCTTGGGATAAGAGTTTGCCGTATGCCGAGTTTAGTTACAACAATAGTTATCAGGCTAGTTTACAGATGTCACCTTTTGAGGCACTGTATGGTCGACCCTGTCGGACGCCATTGAATTGGAATGAGACCGGCGAGCGCCGTGTCTTTGGGCCTGATATTCTTCAAGAGGCTGAAGAGCAGATCGCCATAATTAGGGAAAGGTTGAAGATAGCCCAATCTCGACAGAAGAGTTATGCTGACAATCGTCGCCGAGATTTGAGTTTTGAACCGGAAGACTTTGTATACCTCAGAGTTACGCCTCTCAGGGGAGTTAAGAGGTTCCATGCCAAAGGGAAACTCGCACCCCGTTATGTTGGACCATTTAAGATTTTGAGCCGCAGAGGCGAAGTTGCTTATCAGCTGGAGTTGCCACAGTCGTTGGCAGGAGTACATGATGTATTCCATGTGTCCCAGTTAAAGAAGTGTCTCCGAGTTCCTGAGGAACAGACACCGCTAGAGTCAATTGAGTTGCAAGAGGATTTGACTTATAAGGAACATCCTGTGAGGATTCTAGACACAATGGACCGAGAAACTAGAAACAAGTCAACCCGTTTCCGTAGAGTTCAGTGGAGCAACCATGAGGAAAGCGGCGACTTGGGAGCGAAGAGGATTTGAAGAAAGAGTTTCCAAACCTAATCTTTAGTGAGCCACGAATCTCGGGACTAGATTCTATTAAGGGAGGTTTGTAACACCCCAAAATTTTGCTTTTCTTAAATTCATGTGTGATTTGGCACTTTGGTGAATTTTTGGAATTTTCTGGAATTTATTTGGATTTATTTGGAATTTATTTGAATTTATTCCATTTTGAAATAATTAAAGAATTTAATTTTGCAAATAAAATTTTGTTGGAAATATTTTATTTGAGTCCAAAATGTTCCAAAATATTTTCCAGAATTTTTCTGGAATTTTTCTGAGTCTTTTGCTATTTTTAATGAATTAAATGAATTACTGGGAATTATTTTAAATATTAAATCGCTGGAAATCCAACTCGGTCAAGCATCGTTTCATCCGACCGAGTCGGAACCCGAGTCGGACTCGAACCCGACCGAGCCAGTTGGCTCAACCAAACCAGCTCCTAACCCTAATCGATCCCAACCGTTGGATCAAGATCCAACGGCTGAGATCCGCCCGACCCCGACCGAGCCGTGTCCGGACCGGACCCGATCGCGCCGTGCGATCGTGGCCGTTGAGCGCGACACGTGGACGGCCACGATTTCGCTGCCTTCCGTAATCGAAGTGGACTCCGCCGCCGCCGTAGCCGCTGGCCCGATTAGGTTTCCGGCAGTGCACGCCTGCCGAGGCTATTTAAGGCGTGGGATATCGCCCGAGGATCGCCGTTCGTGTGCGCGCCTATTGCCCTAGTTTCCAACGCCCAAGCCGCCGCCGTCGCCTCGCGATTTCTCGCCGAAGTTTGGGGAGTGCCGCCACGGGTTTTCTTCGTTTCCGGCGCCGTTCGTCATCCTCCGCCGCCTTCAAGCCCGGATCTGAGAACCTTGCGTCGAGGCGCACCTGTGGGGTGCACTCACTTGGTCGGAGACGCCCCGAAGCGCCGTTAGGGTGGTCGCCGTCCTCAGCGCCGGCAGCCGCAACGCCGCCGCAAGCCATCGTCGCCCGCGAGCTCGGTGCACCGTTGGATCAAGATCCAACGCACGAGGTGAGGCCACGTCGCCGGTCTTGCTTTCGCTCTCGATTAGGTTTCAACCGTTAGATTTAGATAAATCGCATTGCGTGGTTAGTTGTGTTGTAGCTTTAGGGTTAGATCTCGACCGTCCGATCTAGATCGAACGGCCGGATCAACCGTGTAGTTTTGAACGTGAGGTTCAGATCCAATCCGACCGCTGATTTTCAAATCAACGGCGAGATTGTGCCACGCGGTGCTCACCGCGCCCACGCTGGGGAGCGTGTCTCTGACACGCGCTGACCCGCGGTCGAGGGCCCACGTGTCACCGCAGCCACGCTGCGGCGTGAAACCCGGCCGGCCGGCAAAGGGGCCCACATGTCGATCCACGTGAGCCGTGGGACCGAGTCCACCGTGGACCCAAGCCGAGCGTGGACCGAGCCCATGGACGGCTGACGCGTCAGCAGAGCCAATCAGGAGCTGCCACGTGTCCATGCCGACGCAATAATTAATTTCCGAAAAGAAAATGATTTATTAATTCGAAATATTGATTCAAATTTAGATTCAAACTTCAAACGCTTATAACTTTTGCGTTTCAACTCCGATTTGAGCGATTCAAATTTCTAAATTTGTATAAAATTGAGATCTACCTAAATATGAATTTTATTTAATTTTTGGACTAAAGTTTTTCTCTGTAAAATTATTTAATTGATTATTTAAACTTTAAATAATCATAACTTTTGTGTTTTAACTCCAAATTTGACGATTCCAGTTTCTAAAAATCCAGTAATTTATGTTCTCTATGTTTATTGATTTTATTTGGAGTTTTGGGTTCTTTTTTCATAGTGTTCATTTGTGTATTTGCTATTTGGACGCTTTACGATTAGAAGTTGAAGTCTGGGAAGGATTCGAGGGAGAAGTGTTGACTCAGGATCCAACTCAAGACCAAGAGCAAGTACTTTTTGAAGGCAAGTTGTGCTTTGACCATATTGATCCCATTTCGAAATCTATTTTGATTTAAACTATTGCATGCTAGTTCAATTAGAAAGATACTTTGTTTAAACACAGGGTTAGATAAATACCAATTTGATATATGACACCTTGATTACTTAAGTATGTGCCATGACCCTTTGTCACCCTAGTTGTGGTTTACTAGTTGGACATTATTAAATTGCCAACATGGGTTTAGAACGTTGTAGTATGCTGCTTAGACACCTTTCGTGCTCATGACATGATTTTGGATAATCAAATGCTAATATTGACTTAATGATATATTGAACCTGTTTTGGAAAAGTATCATGTGATGTTGATGGCACGTGGTGCATGGTAATCAAGCGGGGTTTGATAAAATGTATTTCGACCGGGCATGTGGCAAGAGTAATCAGGTGGGCCGGTTGTGGCATTGGGAGTGATGATTTGGTTTTCGTAGTCTTGCCCTGGTCACTCTAAGGACTTAACCTTGCAAGCCTTTGAACTGGTCATACTTGCAACCACATGGGTCGAATGGGACGGCCCTAGTTGACTAAGTCGCTAAGGACTCACTTGTGGAGCCTCAGGGTGTCGATTACACCTTTTGTGTGATTGTGCGGGGCGTATCGTGGGCTGTGGCCAGTACCCATCTAACGGTGTGTTGGTCCCATACTTCGCCTTGGCTAAGGGAAGGGATGGTGTAGAGCACGTCTGGAGAGGACCACCTGTGTTGTTTGAGGCTTCCAAAGGCTTTGTTACTGAACTCGCCTTTGTGGTGTTTGGTGTATCTTGTGGGTAAAGTGCATAACCTCTGCAGAGTGTAGAATCTATTTGAATAGCCGAGTCCACTGTGATCGACAATGCTCTGAATTACAGTCAAGGGGTAGACTTTCAAAATAACTTGGTTTTGAAAAGATGGGTTGGTTTAACAAGGAAGATGATGGAAATATGGTTTAGGATGGGAAAAATGTTTATTAAACTTCTTGAAAAGTTATTTATGCTTTACTTATTTCTCTTTGCTTCGAATCTACTTATATTACTTGTCAAAAGTCATTTCGCAAATATACCCTGAGCTATTCCTTTGTACTAAGCCATGCATATAGTATATTAGCTTGCATTCTGTGCATGACTTGTCGAGTACCAAGTACTCACCCTTGCCTCAACACAATATCGCTTGAAGAGGAGATTACGCCAGCTTTGGAGGAGGAACTCCAAGAAGACCCGCCTACTTAGGGATACGAGCCCGGCCGGTTACTGTGGTATACTTTGGATGGCGCCACGAGTTTATTTGATTTTCCGCCGCTATTTCTCTTTTAATAAGTTTCGCCTTGCAAGGCATATATTTGTAACTTGGCCATAAGGTCGAGTAACCCTTTGATTATTTAAATAAAGTACTTTGATAGTATCGTATGGTATGATTGTGATATATACCGATGTTAAGACTGTGTGCACTAGCGCGTTCCTGGACTAGTGCTGAATACACAGAGGGTCCGGATTTGCAAATTCGGGGTCCCGACACACTCCCAACTTCACCACCGAGTGGACAGAACTACAGGAGCCATTAACCAGCAAAGAACTCGAGCACTAGACGATGCACTTCGACGGTTCCCTCATGCTCAGTGGTGCGGGGGCTAGCGTCATTCTCACATCCCCGAAACGAGAAAAGCTGAGATACGTCTTGCAGATCCATTTTCCAGCATCAAACAACATCGCCGAGTACGAAGTACTCATCCACGGGCTCCGCATCGCGATATCACTCGGAATCCGATGGTTGGTGGTTCACGGAGATTCCCAGCTTGTGGTCAGCCAAATACAAAAGGAATGGTCGTGCGTGGACGAGAAGATGACCGCATACTGCCAAGAGGTGCGCAGGTTAGAAGACAAGTTCGACGGACTAGAACTATCCCATGTGCTCAAACGAGATAACGAAGCCGCTGACGAGCTCGCCAAGCTGGGATCCAGTCGGACAGACATACCAGCTGGCGTCTTTGTGGAAGAACTTCACAAACCCTCAGTCACCTTGCGCCAAAGAGGCGAGACGACATCCCTACCGACTGGACAAGACCTGTCGACGATTGGAGAACGGGCTCCCGCCGAGCTTACTTATTGAATGGGGGATCAACAGGGCCCCGTCGTACGAACCGAGGTGGTCGTCCGAACGGTGCCAAGTCGGGAGAATAGACGCATTGTATTTATCCTGGTTCGGGCCTCTCACTGCCGAGATAATAGCCCTACTCCAGTGTATTGTGTTCTATCGGGGGGTCGTTCTTGTTACAGATACCAGGGGGGTTTAAATACTACGCCTAGAGTTACATAGAAGGTAACTACCCCCTGGATTTACGCTATGCAGCCATACTCGCGATCTGCCGCCCTTGATTTGCGCGTTATTTGAATTTCGGGTACGATTTCCCTTGATCTTCGGCTGATTGGTTGCCACCTTCCTTCCTCGTAGCATTGGCCGAGTCCACCGACCAAGTACCTGAGTATGACGTGATCTTTACGAGCATGCTTGCTCGTGATCTTCTGAAATGGTCATAAGCGAAGGGGTGGATATGTATGCTCGGGAGGTGTGCTGCTCGTTCTGTGTTCCCGAGCATCTTCTGTGGGCACTGCATGATCGGCGGGCTCAGGATCTCCCGGGGGTGCCATGGTCCTTTGTTAGATAGTTAATCCCCGACAGCTAGCCCCCGAGGTTCAAGCGGGGAACCATCTGAGCTCGGGCTTCCCCTTTAGCCTAAGAAGACCCGAAGGAGGGATTGAATTTCCTTTGGTCGTGACCTACGACCATCTTATGTCGGGAGGTGACCTTTTTGCCCACCGCGTGTTCATTCTGTGGTGGCACGACGTTTGGTTGTTTTTCGATTCCTTCTCCAAGAAGCCTCCCTGTAACGGTAAAGCAGTTTCTTGGAAAGTGCATTTTTACTGGGCAGTTTCCCGCCGTACTGGACAGGTGTCGCTATGCGATAGGTGGTGGCTTTTAACGCGCCCCTTCGCAGCCTTTTTAACCCCGTCCGCTGGGGAAGGACGGGGCTACATTGCACACTTGCTCGTCCTCGGCCAGAATTTTGCAAGAGCCTCAGAGCCCAAGAGTCTTCTTCACCCTCCTTCTCCCTTTGGCCATGGCACATTTCGGAGTTAGCCAGATGACCCGGAGGAGGCTCCAGGTGCTCACGGACGTGGGGTATGTTGACCCATGCTCAGGTCGAGTGCCCGGGGGTGATGCGGCGCCGGCACCGCGGGAGGGAGAGATCGTCTCCTGCGAGCTGTACGCCATCAATGGGCTTCGCTTGCTCGAGAGTGAGTTCCTTGTCTCCGTACTCGCCTTTTGCGGGTGCGAGATCTCTCATCTCCACCCTAACTCCATTCTCGCCCTCGCGATCTTCTCCCACCTCTGCGAGGCGTTCGTGGGCATGATGCCCACCGCCAGTCTTTTCTTCCATTTCTACTCTCCCTTCCGCACCGGCCGGGATGGTCCCACCGGTTGTGTCTATCTTCGTCTTGGGCCTAACCGACCATACGAGTATCCTATCGTTTCTTTGAAGGACTCGTTGTCGGGTTGGGCTGACCTTTGGTTTTACCAGAAGAAGGTGGAGGGGTCCTAGTTGGTCTATTCTGGAGAGACTGCCCCGCCTGCCAAGACGGCGCGCCCGCCCGTGCAGCCTGAGTAGGAGCTGGTGCTCAGGATGATCAGCGAGCTCGCCCAAATGGGGCTCACTGGTCGGGACGTTGCCCGGGACTTTTCCTTCAACCGGGTGTCCCCCTGCGGCGCCGCGAGCATCCTTTCTTCGAGGTGACCGGGTGGCAGGACTTCACCCGCGAGGACAACGTAGGTACATTCCCCGAGTGCTCTTTCGAGCATTGTTGCTGCCCGGTGATTGGCGCTATTGTTTCTTCAAACTCTTTATCGTGTTGTAGCCCCGAGAACGGACTGGGTTGACGAAAGAGTCGCCGAGATGTTCGGCGCCCCGAAGGAGGAGCTGAAATCCAACCGCCAAATCCCCAAGAATGTTTTCGACCGCAGCGAAGCGGTAAGTACTTCTACTTGCTTCCTGTCCGAGGGCGTGTTTTACCGAGCTTATGTCTCCCTATTTCTGTTCGCAGGAGAAGGTCGCCCTCGAGCTCGCTGTGTCGAGCGCGGAGCCGCTGCCGAAAGGTGGCACCCCAGCCAGGGGTAGCTGCAAGAGAACGGCGGGTCAGAGCCGCCAAGCATCTGCCTCGCCTCCTTGTGCCAAGCGTTCGAAGCGCCGGGCTTCGGCCAGGGCTCCCTCCACGCAGCATCTCGAGTACGCCGACCGGAGGGAGGTAAGAGAGATTTGAACCTGGTTCGCTGACTTCAAGCGGAAGAAGCCGGAGCTGATGGGCCGATTGGAACAGCTTGCCGAGCAGGCGAAGAAGGCCGAGGAGGCGGCCAGGTCCCCCCCGAGCAAGGAGCAGTTGGAGAGGAAAATCAAAGCTCTCCAGGACCAGCTCGCTCAGGTGGTCGAGGATCCTGAGGAGGAGGAAGAGGAGGAAGCCGCCTATGCTCTGGTTAGAAGGAGCAGGAGGTCGTTTTCCCGATCGACCTCGGCGCTGGAAGGGGTCGACATGGATGATGTCGACTCGGCGATGGCACGAGCTAGTGACACTACCGAAGAGCGCGTCGTGGCCGTTGTTGAGGCCTACGAGGCCGCCGCGGGCAGGACGCCCGTGGCCCAAAGCGAGGAAGCCGAGGGAGAGGACGCTGCTCGCCGGGCGGAAGGTAAGCCTCGTGTGGTTCCTTTGCTGAATTTCATTGTTTTTGCTTGTGATTTTTTCCATGCTAACCCCACTCCGCTTGGTGTGGGCGTGATAGCTCGGATGCTATCCTTGGACTTTCATCAAATGGCTGAGAGGATTCTCGATTCTGTAGTTGACGCCGAGCTTGATCGCATCCTTGACCAAGTGATGGCCGAGGATGAGGTAGGGCCGGCGCTGGCTGCGCTTCCGGAAGAGACCGAGCTCCGCCCGTCCGTGGAGGAGCAAGACCCGCAAGGGGCTGAGGACCAAGGAGTCGTGGCCTTGGTCCCTTGCGAAGGGACGAGCGTGGTGCCACGCGCGAGCGCGGCCCAGACAACGGGCTCCGAGGGCCAGGAGTCGACCATCTTCGACCAGTCGCCTCCGGCTGCGGGTCAAGGAGAAGGGGAATTGGTGCCGGCCGCGCTTCCGGAGGAAACTGAGCACCTCTCGGTGGACGTGGAGCCTACTCCGTCCGCGGAGGAGCAAGACCCGCCCGAGCAAGGCCCGCAAGGGGCCGAGGACCCGAGGGCTGAGGCCTTGGTCCCCTGTGAAGGGGCGGTCGCGTCACCGGGTTCAGGGGAGACCCGGGTGACGGGCTCCGAAAGCCAAGAGCTGGTCATCCTTGACCAGTCGCCTCCAGGTCGGGGGCAAACGGCAGCGGAATTGGTCGTCATCGACTCATCGCCACCGGCTGTGGACCGAGGAGCGGATGTGGCTACGACCGGCGTCCAGCCCACGAGCACGGGGGCTGAGTAGGGGGAAGGTGTCCTCGAGCCGCCTTCCCTTGGGGAAGACCAACCTCGGGGTGACCTGGTGTTGGTCGAGGGAGAAAATGACGCCGCCCTCCTGGGAGCACCGGGTGCCCAGGAGGGGCAAGATCTTGATGCGCCAGCTCGGGACCAGGACGATCCCGCGTGGGTCAATCCTTTTTTCCGAGCTGGCGCTACCGACCGCCAGCGGCTCCAGGACAAGCTGGTCAGCCGGGCTCTTCTGGTAAGTATTTTGCTTCTTTCTTTTTCATAAGGTGAACAATCTTCTTGAGGCCTCTTTGACTCTTCTTCTTTTCCGCCTGAAGTTTGCTGCGAAGGCCATGGAGGACATTGACGCCTCCGCGGTTCCAGTAGAGGAGTACTAGGTGTACCACCGCGACCAAGACGCCAAGATCGCCGATCTTGAGCGTCGGGTCTCCGAGGTGCATGCCGCCGACCTGAAGGAGCTGGAGTCAGCGCGGAGTCTCATCGTCGGGCTTCGGGACCAACTCTTCCAGAGCGAAACAGCAAAGAGCACTTCAACGCTGAGGTGTGCCGAGCTCGAGGAGGAGCTGGTGAAGCTACGACAGGAGGTCCCCGACCTGCGCCGCGACACTCAGCGAGCTCGGGAGCGCAAGGAGGCCCAGCTCAAAGAGGCGCAGCGTCTTCGGGATAGCGCGGCCGAAGGTCACGCGGCCCGGCGGAAGGTTTTGGACCTGGAGGCAGAGGTCGACTCTCTTAAGGAGGAGCTTGCTGCCCTCCAGGCCGAGTGTAGGACCTAGTTTTTCTAGATTGCCTTCTTTCTCTTCTAGCTCGTGTAAACCTATAAAAAACAATCTTTTGGTTTATTTGAACAAAATCACAAATGTTTAGGACCTTGCCTGTTTTTCCCGACTTCACTTTCAATGCGTGCTTGCTCGAAACCGGCCCTGCAGAGAAAAGACCAGGTCCTTGCATAGGGGCAGATAATACGAACACGAGCAAACAGATCATAAAAGGGTAATACGAGCAAAGAATCCCTAGTCGAGGGTAAAACCTCGGAAAAAAGGATGAAAAACGTCCCTATCGTATGCAACCCCCGCCATGGATAAAGGTCGTGCCCCCAACATTGTGAGCACGAGTTTGTTCATGGGAGAATTGAGGGAGTCTTTGAGCGTAATGTGTTTTTTGTAACGATCGAATAGGTCGTTTGAGTCGAGAAAGAGACTTGCGCGAGCATTGTTACGTTTGTAGAGGAGACGGGCTCAGTCCGATAATACGTTGAGTCACCATACCCGGGTAGGCGCTGTTCCGGGCTTTAGAGGATGCTGGCGACCGACCGCGCATATAGTGAAGAGCTACTGTGAAAAAGCGATCGGACGGGCGTGTATCTGGCCAGTGCCCAAGAGGGATGGTGCGAACATATTTGTCGGTTAAGCTCGTCTGCTATACTAGAATAGGTCGTTTGTTAGCCACAAGGGCGGTCGACGAGGCTTGTCTGACAAAAGCGGGGACAAAGTCAGAGGGGAAAGAGAGACTATTTTATCGGGAGAAACGCAAAGGGCGCGGGATAGAGATATGCGTCTAAACATAGAATTTACGTAGTTGGTCAATGTTCCAGGCGCTGGCGAGCTCCCGACCGTCTTCCATCGCGAGGCGGACAGCCCCTAGGCGTGCTGTGGACACGACCGTGTAGGGTCCCTCCCAGCTCGGGGTCACCTTATTGGCTTTTGATAGATCTTGAACTCTTCGTAAGACCATGTCACCAACTTGAAGGGCCCTTGGCCGGACCGACTTGGCTGCGTGCCTACGAAGAGCTTGTAGGTAAACCGTAGACCGGAGCAGTGCCCGTTCGCGTGTCGCTTTTACGAGGTCCAGGTCGATGAGCCGCTCGATCTCCTGATCGATGGAATCGATCAGTTGCACCCTCGGGGAACCCAGCACAATTTCGGCAGGCAAAATGGCTTCTGCACCATAGACAAGTTGGAAAGGCGTTTACTTTGTGGCCGACTTTTGTCGTAGTGCTGACGGACCAAAGAACGGCGAAGCTCGTCCACCCACTGCTGTCTTTGGTTGAGGCTCTTGAAGACCCTCTTTTTTATGCCCTGAACTAACTGCCCATTTGCTCGTTCGGCTGCTCCGTTGCTCTGTGGATGTGCCACAGAGGCGAAACAGACCTTGGTCCCGACCTCCTCGTAGTAACTTTGGAACAATTTACTGGTGAATTGGGTTCCGTTGTCTGTGATGAGACGGTTGGGTATCCCAAACCGAGTTATCACATTGCTTCGGAGGAACCTCTTGGCCGCCTAGGTCGAGAAGGTTGACACGGGCTCGGCCTCTATCCACTTGGTGAAAGTGTCGATGGCCACAAACAAGTACTTGCAGCCTTTCTGACCCCGGGGAAAAGGTCCAAGGACGTCGAGTCCCCAGGTCGAGAATGGCCACGAAAGCGGTATGGTTTGCAAGGCATATGCCGGTTGACGAACTTTGCGAGCATGAAACTGGCATGCTCGACACGTCGTTACGATCATCCGTGCATCCGCCAAGGCCGTAGGCCAGTAGTAACCCAATCAGATGGCCTTGCTTACAAGCTTTCTGAACGACGAGTGAGCTCCGCACGTTCCTTCATGGATGTTGTAGGATCGAAGTATACGAATATAGCAATCAGAGGGGGGGTGAATGATTGTGCGGAAGCTAAAACCAAATTCTTGACCTATTAAAAGTTCACCCCAAAACAGAACCAAATAATTGCCTCGTTTTCGACAAAAACAGAATGACAGAGGTTTGGTAAAACGAGAATTCCCAGAGATCCAACCGTCGAAACGATCTGAAATTTGGACACAAGAAACTAGATTCCAATACGAATCGAACCCAAAAAGAATCAGCTCGATCGGACTTACGGATCAAAAGTTATGAGCTTCGCAAGCTTGCTGATCCAGAACTTGACGAGAATCAATCTAATCAAAACTTCAAGATTAAACAAGAACGACAAAAGATTGATCAACTAGACTTTGAGAAACACTAGATCAATACCCTAGAGAGGTTTTTGATGGATCAAATCAAGATAAAACTTGAAGAACAAAAACCAATCTAGAACTAGAACAAGCATGCAAACAAGAACCAAAACAGAAAATCTTGTAGCGGACGTGGTTACTGTAGCACGCAAAAATCTTGGAAGAATTTATCTTTATTTCTTGTCTAAAATACTCTCATCAAAAGAGTACAAACCCTAAAACCAAGCTCAAAGCTTGATGCGCTCAACTCTACTTGGTTGGATACCCCTCAACAGGAGACAACCCCTCCTATTTAAAGGACCAACCCACAAGGAGTTCTGAATACAATTCCTATTCCCTAGAAGGAATCTGTATCCAACACAACTCTATTTGGCCCAACCTGGCCGAGTACAACTCTTGCACGCGTATGGCAACCCTACCATACTCACGTGACTAACACTTTGCACGCGTATGGCCACCTGCCATACTCACGTGACTAACACTTTGCACGCGAATGACCTCCTGCCATTCTCACGTGACTAACCATTCTTCCTGTGCACCATTCTCTTAGCCCGAACGTCCCGCATGACATCCTTGACCACCAAGACCTCAGTTCCTCCCTGAACCTAGTCCCGAACCTCAGTTCTTCCATGAACCTAGTTCCGGTCCCGTCATCGACCACATTCGTCTTCGAGCAATACCTGCACATGAACAAACCACAAAACAATTCCGAGCACAAGTCCACGACTTGACTCACATTAATCCATGCAACTACTCACATGAGCATTGCATAAAGTCCACTTCAAAAGAAGTATCATGAAATTATCACAAATTTCATAATCTCAAAATCAAATTCAAATTTCAATCTCAAAATCGCTCAAAAACCCATTCACGATGGACCAAAAAATTTGGTCCTGTACATGTAAAACTTAATGTTTTTCAATAACTTGGTTTGGCACAACAACCTTCAAAAACACATTTACTGACAGAGACCAAAAAAGTTGGTGCATTGTACATGGGAAAACGAGGTTGTCAAAGCATGTTTACAAAGGACCAAGAAAGTTGGTCCGTTGTACATGGGAGAATGAGGTTGTCAAAGCATGTTTACAAAGGACCAAGAAAGTTGGTCCGTTGTACATGGGAGAATGAGGTTGTCAAAGCATGTTTACAAAGGACCAAGAAAGTTGGTCCGTTGTACATGGGAGAATGAGGTTGTCAAAAGCATGTTTACAAAGGACCAAGAAAGTTGGTCCGTTGTACATGGGAAACTTACTGTTTTCTTTAAGTTTGGTCCGGCCAAAGCGAAACTCCTTGTTTCTTGTCAAATTGTCAAACACATGCACAAGCACATTTTGCAAATCCAATTCTAAGTTAATTTTTCAGTTCAAAGCCAATTTTTCAGCACATGATTTCACAATCTCCCCCTTGATGAAAACATTGGCAACACTACTTAGAATTGAACATTTGGCATTCACTTTACAAAAGATTTTGAAATCCAAAGGATCAAAGACCAAAGTAAGAAAACACAGAATTCCCCTTTTTACCAAAAGCAAAACAAAATCTCCCCCTGAGAATGAAAAAATGTGTGAATGTGCAATGCGCCCAAAAATTCCAAAATTCTCCAAACTTCTCCCAAAACCAAACTTCTCCCAAAATTCTCAAATTTCCAAACACAACTCCCCCTTTTTCTTCTCCCCCTTTTTCATTAAACTTTTCAACAATTCCCAATTTTCTCCCCCTTTGACAATGGATTCATCAAGAGTACAAAAGAGAGAACATGTTTAAAATTTTCTTGTAGCAATGATTTCACAAGGAGAAACAAATGAGTGCCAAGATAGAAGAGGATGAGCTCATTTGATCATATAACCTTATATATCACATAATATGCAAAATACATGATATTAATGTGATTTTTAACAAGTTAGGGAATGACATGTATCTCAACCTCAATTCTGTCAACTATAGCCAAGTACTGAAGCAAGATCTCAAGAAAAAGAACAAAAGCTCAAAAATTGAAGCAACTAACAACTCAGGCGAGCAAGTGATTTCAACTCCAATCTAGTAGACCAATTTAATCTTTAAACAAGAACTGCATGTGGCATGCTTGAAGCATACTTCTTTTATTTCCTTGGATTGGCATGCTTGAAGCATACATCTTGTTTTTGAGGGAATGACATGCTTGAAGCATATATCTTATCTTTTTAGGGAAAGCATTCCTGAAGCTCATAACTTGAGGCTTTTGCTTTTAACAACCCTTTTATTGATTCCCTTTTCTTTTCATTTTTCTTTGAAAACATGCAAAAGTGATTAAAAAGTCTTATGAAAGAGTAAAGCTAAAACAGACTTGCTTCATAGCCCAATTTTGTCAAGAAGATTCAATATCAAGCCTAGAAGAGTAAGATATCACAAGGTATTTAGCTATAGGCAATCAGACCAAGGAATTTCGCAATGTCATTTTTAGTTCAAGTGGAACAATTTAGATTATCATATATTAGCACAATTACACAATATATAAAGAAATATGATAAAGTGAGCTCATAAAGTGAAAGAACTTGGCAAAGAAACTCCCCTCAAAACAAACCCATTGGATGAACAATCCCAAGTTCTCCCGAATAAAAGCAAAAGCGAGAAGAAGACAAAGGTTTTGTGAAAATGTCTGCCAATTGATGTTCAGATATCCACATGATGAAGCACAATGTTGCCTTTTTCAACATGATCTCTAAGAAAGTGAAATCGATGTCAATATGTTTTGTTCTTGAATGTTGCACAGGGTTCTTAGCAATGCAAATTGCACTAGTGTTATCACACGTAAGAGGAACACTATCCAAAATAGCCCCATAATCTTTAAGTGTAGCTACTATCCAAAGAATTTGAGAACAACAACTAGCAAAGCCACATATTCAGATTCAAAGCTTGATTGTGCAAATGAAGATTGCTTTCTAGATGACCATGCAATGAGAGAATTTCCCAAGAAGTGACATGAACCAGAAGTGCTTTTCCTATCAATTCTACATCCTCCAAAATCAGCATCGAAAAAGATCTCAAACTAATGCATGAGGAAGCAGAAAGCCAAATGCCAAAATCTTGAGTTCCATGAAGATACCTGAAAATCCTTTTGTGACTTGTCGATGTGAAGCACGTGGGGAAGCTTGAAAGCGAGCACACAAGCATACAGCAAATTGTATATCCGGCCTTGATGCAGTGAGGTACAAAAGTGAACCTATCATGCTTCTATATTCCTTTTGATCAACCGGCTCACCATCTTCCTCCGGATCAAGTGTGCAATTGCTTTCCATAGGTGTCATGATTGGTTTGTCGTTTTCCATCCCAAATCTATGCAACAAGTCTTTTGTGTATTTGCTTTGATGTACAAAGGTACCATCCTTTGTTTGCTTGATTTGAAATCCCAAAAAGTATGTCAACTCACCCATCATACTCATCTCAAACTCCTTTCTCATTGTTTAGAAAACTCAGACACTAAAACATGAGAGGAACCACCAAAGATAATATCATCAACATAAATCTGAACGAATAATTGATCATTGCCTTGCTTGAGTAAAAGAGAGTTTTGTCAACCTTTCCCATTGAAAACCCCCTTTCAAGTAAAAGGTTTTTAGCCTATCATACCATGCTCTAGGGGCTTGTTTCAAACCATACAAAGCTTTTGATAGTTTGAACACATGATTTGGAAACTTTGGATTTTCAAAACCAGGTGGTTGCTTGACATAAACCTCCTCATTTATGTAGCCATTAAGAAAAGCACTTTTCACATCCATTTGATACAATTTGAAACCTTTGGATGCAGCAAAAGCTAAAAGGATTCTAATGGCTTCAATTCTAGCAACAGGAGCAAAGGTTTCATCAAAATCTAAGCCTTCAATTTGAGTGTAACCTTGAGCAACCAATCTAGCCTTGTTTCTAACAACAACACCATCCTCACTTTGTTTATTTTTGAAAACCCATCTAGTTCCAATAACATTAAAATTAGGAGGAGGTGAGACAAGTTTCCAAACTTTTATTTCGTTCAAAATTCTCTAATTCTTCATGCATGGCATTGATCCAAGATTCGTCAGATAATGCATGAGATATATCTTTGGGTTCAAAAGAAGCAACTAAAGCAGAATGAACATGAGTGTCAGAATGAATAAACCTGGATCGAGTGACTCTCTCATTTAGGTCTCCAATCATTTGTTCAGATGGATGCATTTTTTGAATGTGCAAGGGAGCATTGGCTTTTGAGACTTCTCCTTCTCCTTCTTCATTTTCAGCATGTACAGATGATGTTGTAGCTTGAGGATGGTTAGCTGTAGGTGATGTAGTAGTAGGTGCCAAGGGTGCTACAGCTTGTTGTGCATTAGGAAGAGTCAAGACATCATCTTCAACATCATCATTATCTTCAAAGATTTTCTCCCCCTGAATGTATGCGCTGTACTGCATCACTTGGACTAGTACCTGGACTAGACTCATCAAAAGTAACCTCACAAGTTTCCACAATTTTGTTAGTTTCCAAAACAAGCACACGATAGCCACGAGTATGAGCAGGATATCCAAGAAAAATGCCATCAGTTGATCTAGCTTCAAATTTATCAAGATTTCCAGATTTCAAGACAAAACATTTGCATCCAAAAACTCGAAAGTGAGAAGCAGAAGGTCTATGTCCAAACCGAAGCTCATATGGAGTCTTACCCAATTTTGATCTCAAAACACACGGTTTGAAACATAACATGCAGCTTGAAATCGCTTCAGCCCAAAAGTTCCTAGGAGTGTGATGTTCATCTAACATGGTTCTAGCCATCTCAACCAATGTTCTGTTTTTCCTTTCAACTATACCATTCTGTTGAGGCACTCTAGGTGATGAAAATTGATGATCAATTCCTTTTCAAGACAAAAGTGATTAAAAGAAGTATTTTTGAATTCAGTTCCATTATCACTTCTAATAGCTTTGAGAGCTCTGGATGATCAATAGAAAGCCTAAGAACAAGACTTCTAAAATGACTAAAAGCCTCATCCTTAGATGCCATAAAGTATACCCAAGAGTATCTAGAAAAATCATCAACAATCACAAGCACATACCATTTGCCTCCAAAGGATTGAACTCGAGATGGTCCAATCAGTATCAAGATGTAGAAGCTGTCCTGGAGCATTTGTCATCACCATAGTAAGAGGTGGATGTGAACCTGCAATCATCTTACCATGTCTACAAGAGGAACATACTAAATTGCTATCACCCTTAAGCTTAGGCAAGCCACGTATGAGATCTAAACTGCTTACACGAGTAAGATGATCAAAACCAACATGACCAAGTCTACGATGCCAAAAGAATAAATCTTTAGAAACATTGGCAATTAGACACCTATGTTTAGAAGAAGGTGATGCATCAAAATCAGCTTTAAAAACTCTTCCAAAACGAAATCTTGAACACAAGATCACCAAGCATCTAGCACTTTGCATTCATTTTTCTTAAAGCTTATCTCAAGATCTTCATCAAGCATTTGTGAGACAGAAAGCAAGTTATATTTCAAGTTTTCAACAAGAGCCACATCCTTGAACATAAACTTGTCACTTACCTTTATCAGTACCTTTTGCCACAACAGAAGAGGAAGAAGCATCTCCAAAAGTAACACTTTCGGCCACGAGATGCACGAGTGAGGAGGAGAACCAATTCTTTTTACCGGACATGTGGCGTGAGCATCCGAATCCACTAGCCATATGTTCTCCTTCCTCGCGAGAGGCCTACATAGCAACAAAACATGTCGAGGTCTCGATCTGGGGTTAGGAATGAGATTTTTGGGAATCCAAGATCTTGAGACACACGACGCACAACAAGAGGGCACAACACGATAATTTTTATGTACAAAATCAAATTTATCTTTTCCCATGTTTCTAGGAACAGAAGGTGTTTTCATCACTCTAGGCGCATAAGGAGTAAAATGTGCTTTGCTGAAATTTGACCTAGCCTCGCTTCTTTCCTTCTTTTGTTGTTTGGCTAGTCTAAAGCAATAATCTACTAAGTGTCCATCTCTACCACAATGAGTGCAAGTGTACTTGACATGATGTTTAGCTTTAACAGTAAAGGCACTTTTGCTTTCATCATAGTAGAGGATAAAAAACCAGATTGAAAAGCAATTTTCTTAGGCTCATTAGATAACTCAATTTTGCAAGGAGCCTGAACAACGATCTTGAGGTTTAGTTTCGTATGTGGCATAAGGATCAAAACCTAAACCTCTCTTGTTTGTGCTAACATTAGATTGATCCAAGATCATGTTCAACTTTTTCTTGCCATTAGTGAATCGTTCCAAAGAGTTTTGCAGGTAATCAACTTTCTTAGCAAGAATTAAACAATTATTGCAGGAACATCTACTTTTCCTTTTGCTTGCGACAAGTTGAGCATGAGAGAATTTCATGTGAAAGCAAATTATCAGTTAATTGAGAAACCCTAGCATTTGCATCTTTCAATTTTAATTCAAGAGTTGAGCATTTAGAACAAGAAGTTGAACTATGCAAATCATCGATTGGAACAGCTAGCATGTACAACATGTTTCTCATTTTTCTCATTTAGATGCAACAAAGAGCATGTTCTTTCCTAAGCAAGGTGAGCTCATTGTAAATTAAGTCACATGATTTGCAAGTATCATCACTAGGAATCAAAGTCTTAAGTCTAGCAATTTCAGCATTCAATGATTCAATAATGAAATCATGTTTCTTAATTTTCTTATCACGTTTGTCAAGCAATTTTCCAAGACGAGCAACAGCAATAGCTAATTCATCATAAGAGGGATCTACCTCATTGAAGTCATTTGTCGTGGTCGCCTCGGTGAAGCTATCCTTGCTGCTTGCCATGAGACATAATCCTATCAAATCATGCTTGCTTGGAGTTGCATCATCTTCGCTGCTCTCCGAGTCCACATCGCTCAAATTGACTTGTTCAAGAGCGGAAAGAACTCGGTGAACCACCTTGCGGTTGATGAAGCTCTTCTTCTTCCTATCATTTGACGAGAACCTTTTCTTCTCATTCCTTCTGTTGTCCTTCTCCTCCTTTGATGTTTTTCCTGCAAGCTTAGGACAATTTGTGCGAATATGGTTGAGGTCACCACACTCATATCATCTTGGAGGACCACCTCTCTTTCACATTCTCACATTCTCGCAAAGCTTTGTTAAAGCGAGAAGAGAGTAGTGCCAGATCTTCTTCAGAAACTCTTCAAGTTGCTCATCTGTTAAAGAAGACATGGAAGACAAGGCAAAGCTAGAAGAAGAATTTGCATTTGACATGTTAGGGTTAGAGATCAAAGCAATTGATTTAATGTTACCCTTCCTGGCAAGAACATCCAACTCATGAGTTTTCAACTTAGAGTAAAGAACATCTAATGTGAGTGTGCTCATGGTAGTAGATTCTTGTATAGATGTTACTTTCATCTCCCACACTGACATGTCCAAAGCACTAAGCAATTGTCGAGCATTTTCAGCATCGATGTAGCTAACTCCAACAAAGACGTAGATTGCTAAGAATTTTATTGAAACGTGCAAAGAAGTCATCTAAAGATTCAAAAGGTTTAATATCAAAAAACATGTATTCTAATATGTAAATATATTTGCGAACATCTTTGACAGAGTTAGAAACCTCATGGTAATCACAAAGAGATTTCCATACCTCATATGCGGATCGAAGATGAACCACACGATCAAAGTCGCTGCGTCCTAAGCCTTGGATGATCAAGTTGCGCGCCTTGCTATTTGCTTCAACATGTGTGCGATTGGTGTCGTTGACGTTGTCGCTTGCGGGACTTCATATGGCTTGTAGACCTTCTCCCAAATTGTGAAGCCCTGTGCTTGGATGAACGCCTCCATCTTGGCCTTCCAAAACTGAAAATCAACACCATCGAACACACATGGTTTTGTCGAATAACGATCCATTGATCTAATCACCGGTTAAGATAGATTAGAGAAACCTTGCTCTGATACCACTTGTAGGATCGAAGTATACGAATATAGCAATCAGAGGGGGGGTGAATGATTGTGCGGAAGCTAAAACCAAATTCTTGACCTATTAAAAGTTCACCCCAAAACAGAACCAAATAATTGCCTCGTTTTCGACAAAAACAGAATGACAGAGGTTTGGTAAAACGAGAATTCCCAGAGATCCAACCGTCGAAACGATCTGAAATTTGGACACAAGAAACTAGATTCCAATACGAATCGAACCCAAAAAGAATCAGCTCGATCGGACTTACGGATCAAAAGTTATGAGCTTCGCAAGCTTGCTGATCCAGAACTTGACGAGAATCAATCTAATCAAAACTTCAAGATTAAACAAGAACGACAAAAGATTGATCAACTAGACTTTGAGAAACACTAGATCAATACCCTAGAGAGGTTTTTGATGGATCAAATCAAGATAAAACTTGAAGAACAAAAACCAATCTAGAACTAGAACAAGCATGCAAACAAGAACCAAAACAGAAAATACTGTAGCGACGTGGTTACTGTAGCACGCAAAAATCTTGGAAGAATTTATCTTTATTTCTTGTCTAAAATACTCTCATCAAAAGAGTACAAACCCTAAAACCAAGCTCAAAGCTTGATGCGCTCAACTCTACTTGGTTGGATACCCCTCAACAGGAGACAACCCCTCCTATTTAAAGGACCAACCCACAAGGAGTTCTGAATACAATTCCTATTCCCTAGAAGGAATCTGTATCCAACACAACTCTATTTGACCCAACCTGGCCGAGTACAACTCTTGCACGCGTATGGCAACCCTACCATACTCACGTGACTAACACTTTGCACGCGTATGGCCACCTGCCATACTCACGTGACTAACACTTTGCACGCGAATGACCTCCTGCCATTCTCACGTGACTAACCATTCTTCATGTGCACCATTCTCTTAGCCCGAACGTCCCGCATGACATCCTTGACCACCAAGACCTCGGTTCCTCCTGAACCTAGTCCCGAACCTCGGTTCTTCCATGAACCTAGTTCCGGTCCGTCATCGACCACATTCGTCTTCGAGCAATACCTGCACATGAACAAACCACAAAACAATTCCGAGCACAAGTCCACGACTTGACTCACATTAATCCATGCAACTACTCACATGAGCATTGCATAAAGTCCACTTCAAAGAAGTATCATGAAATTATCACAAATTTCATAATCTCAAAATCAAATTCAAATTTCAATCTCAAAATCGCTCAAAAACCCATTCACGATGGACCAAAAATTTGGTCCGGCGCATATGTAAAACTTAAGCTTTTCAATAACTTGGTTTGGCACAACAACCTTCAAAAACACATTTACGACGGACCAAAAAGTTGGTGCATTTGTACATGGGAAAACGAGGTTGTCAGCATGTTTACAAAGGACCAAGAAAGTTGGTCCGTTGTACATGGGAGAATGAGGTTGTCAAAGCATGTTTACAAAGGACCAAGAAAGTTGGTCCGTTGTACATGGGAGAATGAGGTTGTCAAAAGCATGTTTACAAAGGACCAAGAAAGTTGGTCCGTTGTACATGGGAGAATGAGGTTGTCAAAAGCATGTTTACAAAGGACCAAGAAAGTTGGTCCGTTGTACATGGGAAACTTACTGTTTTCTTTAAGTTTGGTCCGGCGCCAAAGCGAAACTTACTGTTTCTTGTCAAATTGTCAAACACATGCACAAGCACATTTTGCAAATCCAATTCTAAGTTAATTTTTCAGTTCAAAGCCAATTTTTCAGCACATGATTTCACAGATGTCACGAAGAAGGTACTGGCCTTCCTCCTGAGAGATGCATTTGGAAAGGATTCCTAACGCGCCTTTTCGGTATAGGTCGCCTTTGATCAGTTTGTACTGAGAAGATCGCCTTGTTAGCCGGGAACGCTCGGCTTCTTCCTCGGGCAACACCCCATGCACAAGGTATTGGACGAATGGCGTTGGCCTCTGATGCCTCCTCTTCAGAGGGAATGGAGGGCTTGTATAGGTGCTCGACGAGCACCCCCACCGGGGCGGTAATTTGAGAGGAACCGACCTTAGACATTTGGTCGGCCAGAGAATTGTCCTTCCTGGGGATGTAGATTACTTCGAAAATTCCTGAAGTATTTCTCCATCTTCCTTACTTCGGCCAGGTAAAGCGCCATTGAGGTATCGGAACACTGATACTCCTTGTTGACCTGGTTCACGACCAACTGTGAATCGCCCATCACAGTGAGTCGTTGGACTCCTAATGATTTACACGCTCGAAGCCCGGCCAAGAGGCCCTCGTATTCCACCGCGTTGTTGGTCGCGGCGAAATGTAGCTGGATGGCATACTGGAGTTGTTCTCCATCCGGAGAGACCAAAACGACGCCAGCCCCTGAGCGCTCGTATGCTCGGGATCCATCGAAATACAAGGTCCAGTGGTTTTCCCTTGACCCGGTGGTTTCGCTGGCTGCTTCTCGAATTCAGCGAGCTCCATGGTCCACTTGGCTATACGACCACTGGCGTCCTGGTTTTTCAGGATTTCTCTGAGCGGGAAATTGGTCGGTATTACGATCTTATGCGCTTGAAAGTAGTGGCGCAGCTTCCTGGAAGCCATCAGCAATGAGTACAAAAGTTTCTGGACCTTAGGGTAACGCTCCTTCGGTCCGTGAAGTACTTCGCTGACATAATAAATAGGTCGTTGGATACCATCTCTCTCCACCGCTAATACTGCACTCACCACCTGCGGGATTGCCGTCAGGTATAGCAGCAATTCTTCCCCTATCCTGGGTGTAACTAGGATGGGCGGTTTGGAGAGATACTGCTTAAGTTCCTCAAAGGAATGGTTCGCTTCTTCCGTCCATAAAAAACCATCGTGCTTGCGAAGAGCTTTAAAGAATGGCAACCCACGCTCACCCAACTGGGAAATGAAGCGACTTAAGGCGGCCATTCATCCAGTCAGAGCTTGTACTTCCTTCACACATGTGGGCGGTCTCATATTTTCAATGGCTTCGATTTTCTCTGGGTTCGCCCCGATGCCTTGCGGGCCGACCATGTAGCCGAGCACCTTGCCGGCCTTTACACCGAACACACACTTCTCTGGATTTAGCTTTATTCGATGTTTATTGAGGTTACAGAAATTTTCCTTTAAATCAGCGACGTGACCCGAAGCGAGCTTGCTTTTGACCACTATGTCATCAACATAGACTTCCAAGTTTTGACCTACTTGCCTGCGAAGGTTTTCTGCATGAGGCGCTCGAAAGTCGCACCTGCATTTCTTAGACAGAAAGACATGGTCGTATAGCAGAAAGTACCGAATGGGGTGATGAAGGAGGTCTTCTCTTCGTCTTCGCGCGATAAGCTGATTTGATGATACCCTGAATAAGCATCCAGGAAGCTCATGACCTGCGATTCCGCTGTTGCATCGACCAACTGGTCTATGCGAGGTAGCGGGTAGTTGTCCTTCGGGCACGCCGCGTTTAAGCCCGTATGATCGACGCACATGCGCCACTTGCCTCCTTTCTTTTGGACTATGACCGAATTAGCTAGCCATTCAGAGTGCTCCAGCTCTCTAATGAAGCCGGCCTTAAGGAGCTTGTTGAGCTCCTCCCGGATGATCACTTGTTTTTTCGGGGAGAAACGTCTAAGTTTTTGTCGCGCTGGTTTTTTGTCAGGCTGAAACGCTAGCTTGTGCTCGATCACCTCCCTAGGGACCCCGGGCATGTCGGATGGTTCCCAGGCGAACGCATCCGAGCTTGCTCGGAGGAAGGTGATGAGCTCGAGTTCCTATTTGGGGTCTAAGGAAGATCCCAAATGCACGACCTTGGCGGGTTCCGACTCGTTGAGCGGAACGGCCTTGGTCTCTCCTCCAGGTTGAAGGGCAAGCTTAGGCCGGGAGTGCTTCGGCTCTTAGTCGGGGCCGCGAGTGGGTAACTGGCCGACCATGTCCAACGCCCTTTCGTCGCAATTTAAGGCGGACTTGTGGTTCCCCTTTATGGTTATGACCCCGTTTGGTCCGGGAACCTTCAAGCATTGATACGCGTGATGCGAGGCGGCCATGAACTTGGCCAGAGCCGGTCTGCCGAGAATGGCATTGTAGGCTGATTCAAAATCTACCACCTCGAAGGTGATCAACTCCGTTCTGAAGTTACTCGGGCTGCCGAAGGTCACGAGCAGAATGACCAGGCCCAAAGGCTTGATCGAGGTGCCCGGGACTATCCCGAAGAAGGGTACCGCTATGCTTTTGATCTTGGAAACAGGAATCTGCATCTCGTCCAAGACTTTAGCCGAGACTAGGTCCAGTGAGCTTCCGGAGTCTATAAGGACCCGGCCAACAACGGTGTTGCTGATGGTTGGGCTCACGACCATCGGGAGCCTCTGTGGTTTGGTCATTCCAAGTGGACAGTCTTCCTTGGAGAAAGTGAGGGATAGCTCGGACCACTTGAGCTGCTGCACGGGAGGCTTTCCTTGGGTGACATGGTGTACCTCCCTCGCGGCGTCCTTTAAATCCCGACGGGATTTATAGGCGGAGGAGCCTCCGAATATGACCGCAATGTGCTTCTCGGGTTCTTGATACTCCATGACATCCTCGTTTTCTTCGACGGGCTGCTTGCCTTTTCCCATTTTGCCCTGATCTGGGAGCGATGGCATAGGGCCCTTGCTGTTGTAGAATTGCTCCAGGCGGTAGGCCCACGTTCAGCAATTTCGCAGGTCGTGCCCGTGTGCCTTATGTAGTGGGCAGTAGAAGCCACCCCGTTGATCTGCCTGGTCGCCTCGATCGCGGGGGCGGTGTAGCTGCCCCCTTCACCGAGCGTTAAACCCCCGGCGCTGCGGCTGGGATGCTCGGGGCTGTTGCTGCTCTACCGCTGCAACCATGCCTGGTGAGGGCTGTTTTTTCTTCTTCTTCTTGATCTTCTTATCCACGGAGTTCGAGCCCTTTTTGCTGGTGGAGGTTTCTAGCCCGGGCTAAGGTGGTAGCTTCCCCTCATCTAGCATTTTCTTCCACTGGACGGCCTCATCTGCGTTGGCATACCGGTCGGCCATCCGGAAGAGCTCGTTTGCCGTCAGATCAGGATGGATCTCCAGATCCTGCGTGAAACGCACATCTCATACCCCAAACTTGAAAGCTCGGACGACAGCCTCGTCCGATATGTTCGGGATCGAGTTTCGGACTTGGATGAACCTCTGGACGAACTATCGCAGGGTTTCCCATCCATCTGAATCAAGCGCTCGAGGTCGCGCTCCTTTCCCGGGCGAATGTAACAGCTCTGGAAATTTGCTCGGAGCGCGGCGCTGAGTTGTCCCCAAGACCGTATGGATCCTTCCTTCTGGTTGAAGAGCCATGTACGAGCAGCTCCGTCCAAGACCGTTAGCAGATAATTCGCCATCACCCCTTCGTCGCCTCCGGCGGCTAGGATGGCAGTGGTATATATCGAGAGAAACTCGTCCAGGTTCTGTGTCCCGTTGAACCTCTCAATGTGGCCGGGCTTGAACTTGTTCGGCCATGCGACACTCCGAAGAGAGCTCGTGAAAGCTTGGCAGCCGAAGCTCGGAGTTTCGCGGCGAAACCCTCGGCCATAATAGTCTCCACGTGTGTCTTCCGCCCAACGCCCCGCACGTGGGCCAAGTCAAGAGAAGACTTCGCGCGGGGGTCGCGCCGACGACCGTTCGGTCGTGGAGCGTACGGAATGCTCGTAATCCAGACGGTTGTAGGTACGTTGTTCCGAGGTGACTCGGGAGCTGTTCTGAGGCCTCTCCCGGACCAGGTTAGCGGCCCGGGGTGATCTCCGAGCATGGCTCCGAGATTCATCCCTGTGCGAACCCACGGGCGTACGTCCGCGGTGGTCCCGGGAAACACTCCGGGCATCCTGGCTGTGAGTGGGATCTAGGACTTTCAGCTCGGCGGCAAGCCTCTCCAGATCTTCGGCTACGATCTTGCCTACGGCCTCAGGTCCACTTGTTCGGGGAAGCTGCGAAGGTCGCGTACGACCGCCGCCAAGGCCTGCAGCCGTTCTCGGTTCTGGCGAACAGGCGACAGCGAGCTTTGACGGCGTTCTGGGACGCGATCGGGGGTTCGATACTAGCGAGAGTTTCTTTCTCCGGACACCCGCTTTTCTTTCGCTTGGCGGCGTATGCTCGCAAGGGTCGTTCCCAAAGACACCTCTTGGTGGAGTCTGGCCACCTCATAATGGTCGTGCTTAGCAGCTTCCGAGGACCGTACCTTGGGCTTGGCATGACTCCCAGCCATGTTGACATGACGAGAGTGGGATGAATGCGATGGAGACATCATCGTATCCCCTTGAGATGCAGTCTCTTGGTCGAACTCAAGATCGTCTGGAATGTCCAGGCCATCGTAGAGTCCGTCATAGTCGTCCTCGTGGTCTCCGAGGGCAGTGTCTGGGGAACGGAGGGTCTGTCCTCGCATTCCAAGGTCCGGGGAAAAGCTCCCGGACACGGTGTGACCGGCAGGATCGGTCACATTGTCCGCGGTGTCGTTGGCGTAGTACATGTCATCGTCATCAACGTCGTCGAAGACGCAAAGACTCCTAGTATCTCCCGAATTTGGCATCCTCGAGGATCCCAATTCGTACGGGAATCATGCTGTCGTCCCCACGGACGGCGCCAGCTGTCGTCCCCACGGACGGCGCCAGCTGTCGACAATTGGAGAACGGGCTCCCGCCGAGCTTACATGTTGAATGGGGGATCAACAGGGCCCCGTCGTATGAACCGAGGTGGTCATCCGAGCGGTGCCAAGTCGGGAGAATAGACGCGCTGTATTTATCCTAGTTCGGGCCTCTCACTGCCGAGATAATAGCCCTACTCCAGTGTATTGTGTTCTATCGGGGGGTCATTCTTGTTACAGATACCAGGGGGGTTTAAATACTACGCCTAGAGTTACATAGAAGGTATGCAGCCATACTCGCGATCTGCCGCCCTTTATCTGCGTGTTATTTGAATTTCGGGTACGATTTCCCTTGATCTTCGGCTGATTGGTTGCCACCTTCCTTCCTCGTAGCATTGGCTGAGTCCACCGACCAAGTACCTAAGTATGAAGTGATCTTTACGAGCATGCTTGCTTGTGATCTTCTGAAATGGTCGTAAGCGAAGGGGTGGACATGTATGCTCGGGAGGTGTGCTGATCGTTCTATGTTCCCGAGCATCTTCTGTGGGCACTGCATGATCGGCGGGCTCAGGATCTCCCGGGGGTGCCGTGGTCTTTTGTCAGATAGTCAATCCCCGACAAGACCCTACTTAGACTACCTGGTAAAAGATGAGCTCCGAGAGGACCGCATCGAGGCAGTGCGCATCACACGCAGAAGCAAAAGTTACGCAGTCGTCGAAGGAGAGCTCTTCCGAAAAAGCACCTCCGAAATACTCAAACGCTACATCTCGGAGCAAGAAGGAAAGGCCCTACTTAAGGAAATCCACGCGGGAATCTTCGGACACCATGCGGCGTCAAGAACCCTGGTCGGAAGGCTTACCGCCAAGGATTCTTCTAGCCGATCGCAGTAACAGACGCGAAGGGCATCGTCAGCACCTGCGAGGGCTGCCAATTCTTTGCTCGGCAAATTCACGTGCCGACTCAAGAGTTACAGACAATACCGATCACTTGGCCGTTCGCAGCTTGGGGGCTGGACATGGTAGGACCACTGAAAAAGGCGCAAGGGGGATTCACACACCTCTTTGTCGCCGTGGACAAGTTCACAAAGCGGATCGAGGCTAAACCGGTTGCCACCATAACAACAGCGAAGGTCAAGGACTTCTTCCATGACATCATGGTCCTCTTCGGCACGCCAAACAGAATCATCACCAACAACGGTACCCAGTTCAGAGTAGAGGAATTCCAGAAGTGGTGCGAAGAACTAGGAATCAAAATCTACTTTGCTTCCGTGGTGCACCCACGGAGCAAAATGGTCAGGTCGAACGAGCAAATGGCATGGTACTTCAAGGACCGAAAGCTAGGATTTTCGATTGCCTTAATCCTTACACCGCCCGATGGGTGAGAGAATTGCCTTCGGTACTCTGGGGGCTCAGAACTACCCCCAGTCGTGCAATCAGGCAGTCACATTTCTTCCTGGTGTATGGGTCTAAGGCGGTCCTACGCACCGAGCTGAAATTCGGGTCCCCAAGGATTCGGAACCACAGCGAAGCTAAGTCAGAAGAAGACAGATTGGACGACCTCGATCAACTAGAAGAAGCAAGGGATATAGCTGCGATCCGATCAGCCAGATATCTCCAAGGCGTATGCCGTTATCATGACCGCAATATTAGGGGCCACGCTTTCTCCAAGGGAGATCTGGTCTTAAGAAAAAATCAGAAAAGCGAGCACAAGATTTCCCCATGCTGGGAGGGTCCCTATATTGTCAGCGAAGTGGTACGGCCCGGAACGTATCGACTTAAACGAGAAGACAGAGCAGTCCTCAGCAACACCTGGAACATAGAACAGCTACGTCGTTTCTATGCCTAAATTTTGTATTCTCATTGCACCTTCTTGAAATAAAGTATTTCGCAAATTTCCTAAGCACTCCTGTTTTTCTTAAGGCGTCGGTAAAAAATTTCAAGCACCCGTAAAACCCCAACACATGAAAACGCAAAACTGTATGAAATCAAACCCAAACCCCCTGAAGAAGTGCCTAGGAAGAAAGGCAAACTACCGGCACTCGGGGGCTGGGCGTAGTTGGAACGCGTAAGAGGCGGGGGCGCGGGACTCGGACAAGTTCGAAAACCATGCCGAAAAGAAAAAGGAAGCGCATGGAATAATGCTAGGGGAATATATCATTCCTTTCCATTTCATTTTCATTTCATTACATATTATATATGTACAAAAAAAAGAGAAAAGCGGAAGGACCAGCAGTGCCGCCAGCTCAAACTTCGCCGCGCCGCACCCGCCCGACTTCTTCAATGAGGGCATCTCACGCCCTAGAGAGGTGAGGGACGACCTCGATGAGCGCGTCAACAGCGGTGGTGTCGCGATCGACGGCCGCTGTAACATCATCAGTTTTGCTTTCTGAGAAAAATCTAATTTAAATAAATTAAATTCAAAAATTGGAGTTTCCCTGGTGTTTATATTAACCTGGCATCCTTTCCCCTCCAAAATCGGGATTTAATTCCCCTCCGGTCGAAAAATAGAATTTTACGGTTCCCACCGGTACCCGAAATTTCATCCGCGTCCAAACATGCCCCAAAAATCCTAAAACCACTTCAATTATGTCCCAAATATTCCAAAATGATTTTAGGAACCATTCCCCGGATTTTTGGACCTTCATTCCTATTTTATCTCGCGCGACTTTTGTTTAATGCCCGCAATCCGCGCCTGAATATTTAATTCCACAAATTTCATCCAAATTCCGCGAAACCAATTTTATTGGGTCCAAATATTTTAAAATGGTTCGAGGAATTTTTCCGGAATTTTTAGGCCATTTTTCCTAATTTTTCTTTAGGGCGGATCATTTACGTAATTCTCGGCCAATTGGAGCCCGCCACGTGGCGCTACAGTGTCGTCTTCAACCTCATGCCATGGAAGAACAGAGAAGCTTCAAGTGAGCTCCAATGGCTAGGTCATTCCTTCAAATGCTCATATCTTCCTCCACGCAACTCCAAATCAATCACGGCCAATTCCGTTGGATCCGTATCGACGCCCTCTTGCTATTCCCCACCTTGATGAGCCGCTAATCTCGCCGGAAACCGTCGTATTAAAGAAAAACCGATATGCAACCAAACGCTCATAACTCGGCCGTTTCAACTGTAACACCCCGGCATTTACTATGCCCGAATGTTACCAAACATAAGCTAAACAACATCTAAATACCATATGTAACATAAAATTCCAGCAAAGGTGCATAGACTAAAAACCGAGATTTCGGCAGCACCTCCTTTGTTTTATCATGAATTTAAGGAGCAGCAATAATATGGCATTATATGGCAATAAGAGAAACATCTAAAACAGCAATAAATAGAGTCTTAACGACAATAAAAGACTAACATCAAGCTCTTAAAGTTCCAAGTGTCAAACAAACAATAGAACTCTCATTAACCAAGCTAAGACTTAATTTAAAGGCCATCACACGCAATTTATTATCCAACTAAATGAATTGACTTGGGGAAACATTAAGGTGAAGCAACGTGTGAGCGTGTGACTATTCCCTTTCCCGCATGCCGTTCTCATGGTACCTAAAACAACAAGAAAAACACAAGGGTGAGTTCAAACTTCGGCAAGCATACTGCAATGGACAACAAGCATAACAACAAGTCAATAACATCTTTCATCATGTATAACATCTCATTCATGAATACTTATCAATATCATCATCGATTTGTATGCGATGTAATGCATTGCTCCTCGACCCTCTGGAACCTCATACCGGTATGGGAAGTACACACCCGTCGGTGTGCACCCTTTCCTCCCTTCCATCCCGAAGATGGAGGGTGCCTACTGCTTCCAAACACCACGTGGATGGAATCACGACATAGGACTTACTCAATGGCGTTCGGATTAGTCATAACTTTCTCACCGACCTTGCCGGACTAGTTAAGACTTTCTCACCGCCTCGCCCTATCTCATGACATGCATGCAACCATGCCAATTATCATATTCAATTCACATATTAACACATGGCATCATAATATGTTAAACATGCTCATCATATCATATCAATCATTAACACATGGCAAGTGAACATATATCATGTAGGCAATTCCATCTAATTTCAACATGCAACCTACAACTTGCTATCCATCACAACACACTTGCCTCAACCACGTGCAACGGATTGGCGGGAAGAAGAGGGAACTCCCGGGGTCACACCACCTGCACATAGGCATCACACACTCACAATCATACCCTCAAAACAGTACACACGCCCCCATCTAACCCGACATTGCCAACTACTCGCAAAACCTAAAAACAGAGGTTCTGTCCCGGCGGGACAGCAGCCTTGCAAAAGGCATATCTTGAGTTCTGGGACTCCAAATCGAATAAACGAGTACACCGTCGCGAAGCTTAGGAAATTTCCCAACTTTTTCTAGTTATAGGGAAAGACTGATTCGGACTCTAAAATTGTTTAATCTACAGATTACCACAATCTGTTCCAGTTACGTCACAGATTTTTAGGCGCTCGGTAAAACAGCCATAACTTTCAAACGGCTGATCGGAAATTAACGTGCTTTACGTCCACGGAAAGATAATTAAATTATCTACAACTTCCTAGAAGTCCGTACGGTCTGATTCGGATTCTAAATCGACGGAAACTCGAACCCTAGTTCGACTGCTCAATCTGCCCGAAAACAGAAACGTGGACAAGTTTAGATCTAACCCAAATTACTTCAAACCAGCGCCTCCAATTGATCTAAAAACTTGGTAAACACCCTAATAACAGTACCTAGATCATCCCCAAGGATCCCCAAGATCATACCTTTGCCCGATGTACAAAACTCCAATGAACCTCCTCGCGAATCGCTCCTCGCTCCACGTTACTCGCTCCTCGCTCCTCGCTCCACGGGATGACTCCACAAGGTGCAGGGGTGGGGAGGCCACCCTAGGGCAGCAAGGGGTGGAGGGGAGGTGGTGTGGAGGTGGAGGAAAGGGAGGGGGGGTGCGCACGGTTTTGGGGGCTAGGGCTTAGGGAGGGGAGGGAGGAGAGGGGCGCAAGAGGGGAGGTGGGGCGCAATATGGGGAGGTGGGGCGCAAGGGGCTGGGGAAGCCCTTTACCAGCCCTCAACCCAATCCTAGTCCGTTCACGAGTCCTAATCCATCCCACCAAAGCCCACCAAGGCCCAAAACTCCTCCGGGAAGGCCCAAAACCCCGAAAACGGCCCGGAAACATTATTAACCCCCGATCCTTATGATTTTAACCTTATTTCCACATCTCATACTGTATTTAACCTTATCATGTTCAAAAAATTAAGGATACGACACTCCGAGGTGTCACATTCTTCCCCCCTTCAACAGGATTCGACCTCGAATCTAAACGCACCAATCACGAAACCCAAAGAAACCAAAGACAGACTTTCACATCACATACCGAGGTGAAAAGCTCGATACTTCTCGCATGCGAGATTCCAGCTCCCAAGTCGCTTCTCTCTCTGGCCTGATGTGACCACAAGACCTTGACAAACTTAAGCGTCTGTTCTTCATCACTCGCTCAAGTCCCGAGAATTTCCACAGGACGGGACTCGAAGGTGAGGTCCTGCTCAAGCACTAATGGTTCCAATGGAACCACCAACTCCGGATCGTGCAAGTATTTCTTCAACATCGAGACATGGAACACATCATGCACACCTTGCATGGATTCCGTAGCTCTAGGCGATAGGCCAACCTGCCAACTCGGGCGAGGATAGGAAAAGGCCCAACATACCTTGGACTGAGCTTTCCTTTGGTGCCAAAACGCACCACACCCTTGGTGGGAGATACTGCAAGAGTACGTTATCACCCACCTCAAACTCCAAGTCTCGCCGCCTCACATCGGCATAGCTCTTACATGCGCTCAGGTCTTTGCGAGAAGGTTCTCACGAACCTCCGACACGCGATCAACGATCTGCTGAACCCAATCCGCCCAAGAATAGCTCTCTCGCCCACAGCATCCCAACAAAGTGGCGATCTGCACTTCCGACCATACAAGACCTCATAAGGAGCGGCCGGATCTTTGGAATGGTAGCTGTTATTGTAAGCAAACTCTGCAAGGGGCAAATGGTCTTCCCAGCTACCCTTCCAAGCCATCACACAGGCCACTGAGCATGTCCTCCAAAGTTTGGATGGTACGCTCAGATCGCCCATCTGTCTGAGGGTGAAAAGCGGTACTAAGGCAAAGCTGCGTACTCCAAAGCACTCTGCAAACTCTCCCAGAACTTGGAGACGAACTTCGCATCCCGATCAGAGATAATGGTCTTGGGTACACCATGCAATCTCACAATCTCCCCGCACATAGATGGGAGCCAACTCGCTCATTTGAATTGGTCGTGCGGATGGGAATGAAAATCTGTGAGACTTCTTTGAGACGGTCCACCACAACCCAAACAAGATCCTTCCTCGTGGAGAACGAGGTAGACCAACCACGAAATCCATGGAGATGTCATCCCATGGCCACACAGAACCTCCAATGGCTGCAACAGATCAAGCGGGACGCTTTATGCTCGCCTTTGATCTTCCGACAGATCCCACAAGACGCCACATACTTGGCAATATCCACTCTCATCCTTTTCCACCGTAAATTCTTCTTCAAGTCCCCTGTACATCTTGGTCTCTCCAGGATGGACCGTGTACGGGTGCGATGAGCTTCTCTCGAGAATGTCTTCTTTCACTTGAGATTTCGGGGCACGCCTGCACGGCCCTGAAACCTCAAAACTCCCGCATCATCAACGGTAAAGTCTCCGACTTGCCATCCTCAAGGCGTTTCTCACCTGCTTTGGAGCAAACGATCATCTTTCATGCCTCCCGCTGCACGCTCGGGAATCGGCGACTCAAGAATCAATTGAGTTTCAGCTTGCACGGTCCCCGCATAAGCGATGGAGACTCCCAAACGCTCAAAATCAGCAACAAGACAATCAACAACAGGGGCATTGTCTTGCGAGAGCGTCGGCCACCACATTTGCCTTCCCGGATGATACTTGGATAGTGAGGTCATAATCCTTTATCAATTCTAGCCACCTCCTCTCGCCTCAAGTTCAAATCTTTCTGAGTAAAGATGTACTTGAGGCTCTTGTGATCAGTAAAAATATCACAAGATTCGCTGCACAAATAATGCCTCCATATCTTCAATGCAAACACCACTACGGCTAGCTCAAGATCATGGGTGGGATAGTTCTCGCTCATGCTTTTTCACCGCCTCGAAGCATAAGCAATCACCTTGCCATTTTGCATGAGCACACAACCAAGTCCCAACCGAGAAGCATCGAGAATAAACAAAGTGAAGCGCTTCCCAGGTTCGGGAAGGGTAAGAACGAGAGCGATCACTAACTTCTCCTTCAAAGTGCAGAGCCGTGCTCACACTCTGCAGATCCACCGAACTTCATCCCCTTACGAGTAAGTTGTGAAAGTGGCTTGGCAATGATAGAGAAATCCTGCACAAAACGCCGATAGTAGCCACCAACCCAAGGAAACTACGCACCTCTTTGACATTGGAAGGCCTCTTCCAATCCAAAACTCACGAGACTTTGCTAGGATCTACCGATATGCCCTCTGGATTGATGATGTGGCCAATAAAACCCACTTCAAATCCGAACTCGCACTTTTTCAGCTTAGCAAAGAATTGATTCTCCTCAGGTACTCAAAGACAAGCCTCAAGTGTCGCTCATGCTCCTCTTCCGATTTAGAGTAAATCGAATGTCATCGATGAACACTACCACAAACTCATCAAGGTACTTGTGTAGCATCTTGTTCATCGCCTCCATAAAGACAAAGGAGCATTAGTTAGTCCAAAAGACATAACTTTAAATTCATAATGCCCATACCTAGTGGAGAAAGCAGTCTTCTCAATGTCCTGCTCCCTCACACGGATCTGATTATACCCGATCAAGATCAATTTTTGGAGAACACCTTTGCTCCTTCGCTTGGTCAAACAGATCCTCGATGCGAGGCAAAGGATACTTGTTTTTGACTGTCACTTGGTTAAGAGCACGATAATCAATGCACATACGCCAACTTCCATCCTTCTTCGAGACGAAGAGGACGGGTGCTCCCCATGGCGATACGCTACGCCGAATGAAGCCTTTGGCCATGAGATCCTCCAATCGCTTCTTCAACTCGTCTTGAAAAGGTCGAGCCAAGCGGTATGGAGAGATAGAAATAGGTCGAGTGCCAGGAACAAGGTCAATACGAAACTCCACATTCCTCACGGGAGGTAGACCAGCAACTCGTCGGGGAACACATCAACGAACTCCTTCACTACAAATCTCCTCAATGGGAATCGAGGAAGATGGTTTCTCGAGACAAAGTCATGAGGAAACCCATGACCTCAAACGCCCGACCGGAAAACAAACTAGTCAAAGCAAAGACGGAATCGAGGGTATACCACCCTGAAGGTCAACTCTTCCAGGACGGGCCTGCAAGGCAACCGTCTTCCGAAACAACAGATCTTAGCACGGCATCGATGCAGCCACCCATGCCCAAAATGACATCAAAAGGAGCCAATCGATCACCATGAGATTGGCAAGGAAAACCTCATCATCAATGGCAATGGTGCAACCAGGGCAAACCAAAGAACTAGCAATCAAACCCCCAGGGGAACTGACTAACACGGACTCAGAAATCCGTTGAACTCCCAACTTAGCTCTTCTAGCAAAATCCGACGACACAAAGGAATAGGATGCTCCGGAATCAAATAGAACAAAGGCATCAACGGAATCCACGAGCGTAGTACCAAACCACCTTTGGATGCCCGACTCGGCGATTCGGCAAAGCGTACACTCTGGTGGCGCCGGGACGAAGGAGCCCCGACTCGGTGATGCCCCATCAAGGCCGGGGCGAAGGAGGCAATCGAGAAGGAAGCAGACGCCAGTGGGCACCCGATCTGGCCAGGTGGCGCCACGCAAAGGGTGATCGAGAAACAGGAGCAGCCATCATGTGCACCGATCCTCTAGAAGACGCTACGAGTGGGAGGAGAAGGCACCGCCTCCCACTTGATGATGCTACCGGGTTCATCCGTGAGACTCGCCCCATATGGCCGGGCTTGCCCAAAGTGGTTGCAACTCCCGGTCCAACCACACTCTGAAGCACGGTGCTCGCCACCGCACTTGAAGCACTTCATGCCCTGCCCGGGCACAGACGGACAATCGCTCGCGAAGAAGACGATCAGGCGACCCCATCTTAGCCCACGAGGAGGAGCCCTGTCCTCCTTGAACTTCTTGAAGGTGGGACGCCGAGAGGACCCACCTCCTCCACCAAAGGTCCTCTTCTCGCCCCGCTGGGCCGCGAGAACCCCCTGAACCTCCCGGTTCTCGCTTGTCCCGGAGAGCTCCAACTCGAGCTCCATGCCCTTCGCTTGCTCCACCACAGAGCGAAGTCACGAGGACAGTCGCCCCATGACAACTCTGAACTCCTGGTTGAGGCCCCTACGGAACCTCCTAGCTTTCTCCCGATCGTCACTGCCACAGTCTGAAGCGCACCACGCTGTTGAACTCCTTCTCATACTGCCACCGAGCCTCTTTCCTGGGAAAGAGTGGTCGAGTAAGCTCCATCCTCTCAAGGAAAGACTCAGGTGGAACTTGGCTCGAAGCGAGCCACAAAGTCCTCCCAGTGATCGACCCAGATCGGGGTTCTAGCGGCGAGAACCCCTCCCACCAGATATCGGCTTGGCCCTTCGGTGAAAAGCCACAAAGCGAGTCCTCTGAACCGAGGTCAACTCTAGGACCTCAAAGCGCCTCTCCATGTACCGCAGCCCAATCTGGACTGGATCGGGCGTGCTCGCTCCATCAAAAGTGTCAAGACGGAGGGACATCCACTCCTGAGACTCATCCTCGGCTCCGGTGCAGCGGGCAACAACGAGGAGCCATCGCAGGGGAGGCACAACAACAGGGGCTGCCATGGCTATTTGGCGCAGCTCTGAATCTCCTCTGCAGAGCCTGGACTAAATCTTCATTGGCGCGGGCACCCGCCCCGACCGCACAGCTGGAAGCTCCTCCCGAGCTGGCCCACGAGCATTAAGCGAAACGCTACCCTCAAGAATGCACTCCTCAACTCCTGGGAGCCTCGCCCCACGGCCTCCTGACCACGGCGTCCACGGCCTCTACCTCGGCATGGTCGCTAGACAGACAACCACCCAAACACCAAAGCACACAATCAAGATCATAGATCAAACATTATCATAAGCATATTCCTTATCACATAATCAAGCGCGATGCATTGATGAACCAAAACCCATCCTCTTGTGCAACCAAGTGTGTCGATTTTAGATTAGTTATGCCACTTTTACAAGTTTTAACGTTGCTATCCTATAACAAGGTTTTAGTTAGAACCTAAGCCATGTTTCTAAGTTATTCCACATCACATTTTAGTTGTACCCTATAGCATGACACCAAAATTCACATTCCAAGGACCTCAACCGCTCTCGATACTAATCAGAATAACACCGGCATTTACTATGCCCGAATGTTACCAAACATAAGCTAAACAACATCTAAATACCATATGTAACATAAAATTCCAGCAAAGGTGCATAGACTAAAACCGAGATTTCGCAGCACCTCCTTTGTTTTATCATGAATTTAAGGAGCAGCAATAATATGGCATTATATGGCAATAAGAGAAACATCTAAAACAGCAATAAATAGAGTCTTAACGACAATAAAAGACTAACATCAAGCTCTTAAAGTTCCAAGTGTCAAACAAACAATAGAACTCTCATTAACCAAGCTAAGACTTAATTTAAAGGCCATCACACGCAATTTATTATCCAACTAAATGAATTGACTTGGGGAAACATTAAGGTGAAGCAACGTGTGAGCGTGTGACTATTCCCTTTCCCGCATGCCGTTCTCATGGTACCTAAAACAACAAGAAAACACAAGGGTGAGTTCGAAAACTTCAAGAAGCATACTGCAATGGACAACAAGCATAACAACAAGTCAATAACATCTTTCATCATGTATAACATCTCATTCATGAATACTTATCAATATCATCATCGATTTGTATGCGATGTAATGCATTGCTCCTGACCCTCTGGAACCTCATACCGGTATGGGAAGTACACACCCGTCGGTGTGCACCCTTTCCTCCCTTCCATCCCGAAGATGGAGGGTGCCTACTCGCTTCCAAACACCACGTGGATGGAATCACGACATAGGACTTACTCAATGGCGTTCCGGATTAGTCATAACTTTCTGTCGGGACCCCGAATTTGCAAATCCGGACCCTCTGTGTATTCAGCACTAGTCCAGGAACGCGCTAGTGCACACAGTCTTAACATCGGTATATATCACAATCATACCATACGATACTATCAAAGTACTTTATTTAAATAATCAAAGGGTTACTCGACCTTATGGCCAAGTTACAAATATATGCCTTGCAAGGCGAAACTTATTAAAAGAGAAATAGCAGCAGCGGAAAATCAAATAAACTTCGTGGCGCCATCCAGTATACCACAGCAACCGACCGGCTCGCATCCCTAAGTAGACGGGTCCTCTTGGAGTTCCTCCTCCGAACCGGCGTAGTCTCCTCTTCAAGCGGTATTGTGTTGAGGCAAGGGTGAGTACTTGGTACTCGACAAGTCATGCACAGAATGCAAGCTAATATACTATATGCATGGCTTAGTACAAAGGAATAGCTCGAGGGTATATTTGCGATAAAATGACTTTTGACAAGTAATATAAGTAGATTCGAAAGCAGTAGAAATAAGTAAAGCATAAATAACTTTTCAAGAAGTTTAATAAACATTTTTCCCATCCTAAACCATATTCCCATCACCTTCCTTGTTAAACCAACCCATCTTTTCAAAACCAAGTTATTTTCAGAAAGTCTACCCCTTGACTGTAATTCCGAGCATTGTCGATCAGTGGACTCGGCTATTCAAATAGATTCTACACTCTGCAGAGGTTATGCACTTTACCCACAAGATACAATCAAACACCACAAAGGCGAGTTCCTCAGTAACAAAGCCTTTGGAAGCCTCAAACAACACAGTGGTCCTCTCCAGACGTGCTCTACACCATCCCTTCCCTTAGCCAAGGCGAAGTATGGGACCAACACACCGTTAGATGGGTACCTGGCCACGGCCACGATACGCTCCCCGCACAATCACACAAAAGGTGTAATCGACACCCTGAGGCTCCACAAGTGAGTCCTTAGCGACTTAGTCAACTAGGGCCGTCCCATTCCAGCCATGTGGTTGCAAGTATGACCCAGTTCAAAGGCTTGCAAGGTTAAGTCCTTAGAGTGACCAGGGCACGACTACCCGAAAAACCAAATCATCACTCCCAATGCAACAACCGCCCACTGATTACTCTTGCCACATGCCCCCTGGCCGAAATCGTTTATCAAACCCGCTTGATTACCATGCACCACGTGCCATCAACATCACATGATACTTTTCCAAAACAGGTTCAATATATCATTAAGTCCATATTAGCATTTGATTGTCCAAAATCATGTCATGAGCACGTAGCAGGTCTAAGCAGCATACTACAACGTTCTAAACCCATGTTGGCAATTTAATAATGTCCAACTAGTAAACCACAACTAGGGTGACAAAGGGTCATGGCACATACTTAAGTAATCAAGGTGTCATATATCAAATTGGTATTTATCTAACCCCCAGGTTTAAACAAAGTATCTTTCTAATTGAACTAGCATGCAATAGTTTAAATCAAAATAGATTTCGAAATGGGATCAATATGGTCAAAGCACAACTTGCCTTCAAAAAGTACTTGCTCTTGGTCTTGAGTTGGATCCTGAGTCAACACTTCTCCCTCGAATCCTTCCGGCACTTCAACGTCTACTCGTAAAAGCGTGCAAATAGCAAATACACAACTGAACACTATGCAAAAAGATCCCAAAACTCCAAATAAAATCCATAAACTGAGAGAACATAATTTTCTGGATTTTTAGAAACTGGAATCGTCAAATTTGGAGTTAAAGCATAAAAGTTATGATTATTTAAAGTTTAAATAATCAATTAAATAATTTTACAGAGAAAAACTTTAGTCCAAAAATTAAATAAAATTCATATTTAGGTAGATCTCAATTTTATACAAATTTAGAAATTTGAATCGCTCAAATCGGAGTTGAAGCACTTAAAAGTTATAAGCGTTTGAAGTTTGAATCTAAATTTGAATCAATATTTCGAATTAATAAATCATTTTCTTTTCGAAATTAATTATTGCGTCGGCATGGACACGTGGCAGCCTCGATTGGCTGCTTGACGCCAGCCGGTCCATGAACTTGGTCCACGCTCGGCTTGGGTCTACTGTGGACTCGGCCCACGACTCTACGTGTCGCCGACATGTGGGCCCTCTCGGGTAGCGTCATCGGCGTCGGCGGGCTCGACCACGGTCTTGGCAGTGGGACCCATTGTGACGTCATGGGTGACGTCGGCGCTGGCGGGTCAGCCAGCGACATGCGGCCCCTCGACACGCGCGGGCCTCTGTCGGCGTCACCTGCACGCAGCGTGGGCGGCGTTGACGCGGCGGTCCATCTTCCCGACACGTGGCGCAATCTCGGCCGTTGGTTTGAAAATCAACGGCGCGGATTAGATCCAGGGTTAACACGTTGAAACTACTCGTTGCTCGTGGGCGTTCGATCTAGATCGGACGGTCCGCATCTAATCCTATATTCGCCTTTGCTACAAAGACGTGGCAATTGTGAACCGCTGGATCTTGATCCAACGATCCGCATCTAATCGGGTTTGGGAACACGTGAGCTCACCTCAACCGTCCGATCTGGATCCGACGGTCCTCCGAGCTCGCGGACGGCGATGGTTTCACTGGCGGCCGGCTTGACCGGAGAGCAGGGGCGGCAACGAGCCCGACGGGCGTTTGGGGCGTGCTCCGGCGAGATGAAGCCTCCTTCGTGCGTCTCGTCAGCGAGACTCGGATCTGAGCTCCTTCTCGGCGGAAGACGACGACGACGGCGAAACCGGCGCAAACCGCAGCGGAGGGAAGAGACAACTCCGGCGGCGATTGCGGCTCAACGGTGGCGGCTCCGGCGAGATGGCTCGAGGAACGGGTGCGCAAGGATGAGGGCAACCTCGGGGACATCTCACGCTTTAAATAGCCTCGGCGTCGTGCCCTAGACGGAAACCTAGTTCGCTACGGCGGCGGCGCGGCGGCGAAGTCCGGCTCGGACTCGGCGAAGACGACGAAATCGTGGCCGCCCACGTGGCGCGATCAGCGCCACGATCGCGCAGGCGCGATCGGATCCGGCCCGATTCTGGCTCGAACCGATGCAAGCGGATCTCGGCCGTTGGATCTTGATCCAACGGTTGGGATTGATTAGGTTTAGGAGTGGGTTCGGTCGAGTCAAGCGGCTCGGTCGGGTTCGAGTCCGACTGGTTCCGACTTCGATCGGATGAACAAGATTTGACCCGAGTTGGATTTCCAGCGATTTAATATTTAAAATAATTCCCGATAATTCATTTAATTCATTAAAAATAGCAAAAGACTCAGAAAAATTCCAGAAAAATTCTGGAAAATATTTTGGAACATTTTGGACTCAAATAAAATATTTCCAACAAAATTTTATTTGCAAAATTAAATTCTTTAATTATTTCAAAATGGGATAAATTCAAATAAATTCCAAATAAATCCAAATAAATTCCAGAAAATTCCAAAAATTCACCAAAGTGCCAAATCACACATGAATTTAAGAAAAGCAAAATTTTGGGATGTTACAAACCTCCCCCCCTTAATAGAATCTCGTCCAGAGATTCAGTGGCTCACTAAAGAATAGGTTTGGAAACTCTTTCTTCAAATCCTCTTCAAGGCTCCCAAGTCGCTTCGCTTTCCTCATGGTTGCTCCATCGAACCCTCTGAAACGGTTAACTTGTTTCTAGTTTCTCGGTCCATTGTGTCTAGAATCCTCACAGGATGTTCCTTATAAGTCAAATCCTCTTGCAACTCAATTGACTCTAGCGGTGTCTGTTCCTCAGGAACTCGGAGGCACTTCTTCAACTGGGACACATGGAATACATCATGCACTCCTCGCCAACGATCGTGGCAACTCCGGTGGTAAGCAACTTCGCCTCTGTGACTCAAAACCTTAAATGGTCCAACATAGCAGGGTGCAAGTTTCCCTTTGGCATGGAACCTCTTAACTCCCCGAGGCGTAACTCGAGGTAAACAAAATCTTACGGTTCAAAACTCAAGTCTCGCGACGATTGTCAAGATAACTCTTTTGTCGAGATTGGGCTATCTTCAACCTTTCCCTAATCATAGCGATCTGCTTCTTCACCTCTTGAAGAATATCAGGCCCAAAGACACGGCGCTCGCGGCCTCATTCCAATTCAATGGCGTCCGACATGGTCGACCATACTGATGCCTCAAAAGGTGACATCGTAAACTAGCCTCGATAACTATTGTTGTAATCGAACTCGGATACGGCAAACTCTTATCCCAAGAGGTAGCATAAGCCAATGCACAAGCTCTTAGCATATCTTCCGAATCTGGTTGACTCTTTCGGTCTGGTCCATCCGTCTGTGGATGATAAGCCGTCTTGAAGTTCAAACGGGTCCCCATGGCTTCATGCAACTTATTCCAAAACCTTGAGGTAAATTGGGTACCTCTGTCCGATACAATCCTCTTTGGTACTCCGTGCAAGCAGACAATCCCGATCATGTACAATTACGCTAATTTATCTCCCGAGTAAGTGGTCTTCACGGGATAAAATGGGCTACTTTAGTCAAGCGATCCACTATAACCCATATGGAGTCATAACCCCCTTGAGTCTTCTGACAAGCCGTAATGAAATCCATTCCGATTTCCTCCCACTTCCACTCGAGTATTTTCTACATTAGCAATCCTGCTGGTCTCTCGATGCATTGCCTTGACTCTCTGGCATACGTCGCACAATGCAACATGCTCTGGCAACTTCACGCTTCATACTCGGCCACCGAATCTCTCCTTGAGATCCTGATACATCTTGGCGCTTCGGGGTGAATTGAGTACTTGGAGTCATGGGCTTCTTCCAAAATCAGTTGCTTTAACTCCTTTTTGTTAGGCACACAAATGCGATCCTTCATCCACAACGTGCCTTGCTCATCCAACTTGAAGTCCTCTGCCTTGCCTTCCTCCTTGATGGACTTAATCCTACGGATCTTGTCATCATCCTTTTGTCCTTCTCGAATCTGATCCTCCAGGGTCGGTTTTACTTCTAATGCGGCCAAGAATCCGCTAGGTACAACCTCAATCTTAATTTTCTGAAACTCCTCACATAACTCATCCTGACTTATGGCTAGCAACATACTCGCGGTATGGCTCTTCCGACTTAGAGCATCGGCAACTACGTTGGCCTTCCCGGGATGGTAATGGATTCCAACATTGTAGTCCTTGATTAACTCTAGCCATCTCCTTTGCCTCATATTCAGATCCGACTGGGTGAATATGTACTTAAGGCTCTTATGATCCGTATACACTTCACATCTGTTTCCAATCAGATAGTGGCGCCATATCTTCAAGGCATGTACTACGGCAGCTAACTCCGTGTCATGTGTCGGATAATTTTCCTCATGCGGCCTCAAGCGCCTTGATGCATAGCGATTTACCTTTCCATTCTCGCAGACGACACATCCAAGTCCTTGGCGCGATGCGTCACAATAAATATCGAAGCTTTGAGCAACATCCGGTAGAACTAACACGGTCTTGATGTCAATCGCTTCTTCAGCTCTGAAATCCTTTCTCACATTCTCAAGCGCCCATGCAAACTTCTTTTCCTTCTTCAGCAATTGCGTAAGAGGTTTCGCAATTGTCGAAAAGCCTTCGATGAAACGGCGGTAATATCCTGCCATTCCAAGGAAACTCCGAACTGGGTCACAGTCTTTGGTCAGCTCCCAATGTAACACGCCTTCTACTTTGCTTGGATCTACTGGCGACTCCTTCTGCGGTCATTACATGTCCAAGAAACTCCACCTTGTCCTTCCGTAAATCACACTTGCTGAACTTGGCGAAAAGTTGCTGCTCCTCGGCTTTTCCAAAACTCGCCTTAAGTGTTCGGCATGTTCATCCTCTGTCTTGGAGTAGATTAGGATATCGTCTATGAACACGACGACAAACTTGTCCAAATATTCCATGAACACCTTATTCATCATATTCATGAAATAAATTTGGCGCATTAAATCGTTCCCAAAGGACATAATCAGAACTCGTAATGTCCATATCTTGACGAGAATGCAGTCTTGAATATCTTACGATCGGATCTTCAATCGATGGTATCCCGATCTCGAGATCAATCTTGGAGAAAACTCCGGCTCCTCTTAACTGATCAAACAAATCATCAATCCTGGTAGCGGATACTTATTCTTCACGGTGACTTCATTGAGTGCACGGTGAGTCGATGCACATCCCGAAACTCCCGCCCTTCTTCTTGACAAACAAAACTGGTGCTCCCACGGCACTAACTTGGTCTCGATAAATCCTTTCTCCATTAACTCCTCTATTTGTTTCTTCATTTCTACCAACTCCTCGGTAGACATCCGATAGGGTCTCTTTGCTATCGGTCTTTGTGCAGTACAAGCTCTATCACAAACTCTATGTCCCCTGTCTCAAGGCATACCGGGTAGATCTTCGGGAAAAACATCGGGTACTCATTCACTCTTTGGAACATCCTCTATGCTGATCGCCTTGGTACTATTAACCATCAACTGCCTGCCTCTAATCATGCGGTGGCTTGAAATTCCACTTTCTTCCCACACGGGCTCTCAATCGAGATAGTCCTTCGTCCACAATCCAATACGGCCTTGTGCTTGGATAACCAATCCATTCCCAATATAACATCTAAGGTGCAGGTCTCCAAAATTATAAGGTTTGCTAGGAACTCTATTCCATCTATTAGTATTCTCACCCGGAACATCCTACTTCCGCTCGGAGTTCGGAACCAGGGGTTTGAACTAAAAGCATGCACTTAAGTCTTGCAATTCTCAAGTCATTTCTAGCAGCAAAGCCTTGCGAAACAAACGAATGCTGAAGCTCGAGTCAAACAAAACTGTTGCAGGTCTTGAGTTAACAAGTAACTTACCCAAGACGACGTCCGTAGCATTCTCGCAGTGCATCTGCGGTGACATGGTTGACTCGGCCTCTCACCACGATGCAGGGTGTGGCTCACTGTCTTTGGCGTCCTAGCTGGGGTGGTTCCTAGATTGAAGCGAACCGGGTCGCTCCTGGCGTCTTCTTCGGACAACTGTTGGCAAAGTGTCCTGGCTCGTTGCTTGTAACAGCGTCTCACTGTTCCTTCTTGTTGCACAGGGTAGCGTTTCTAGCGGTGGGGTTTGGTAGTTCGATTGGCAGGTCTTGGTCTTTGGGGATGGTGTCCTCGTTGCATTCTGTGGTTGGAATCTGAAGAATTGATTTGGTGCAACTCTCAGCGCCGCTATGCTCCTCGACGTGATCCTTCTTTGTTGCATCCTGCGCTTCTGTTCTCATCCGGTTCCTTGCGCTTGTCCTCAAGAATAAGTGCCTTATTCACCAACTCTTGGAAATCAGGAAAGGTGTGGGTGATCAACCCTACTTGCAATCTGAGTTAAGTCCCTTCATAAAAGCGGTATGCGGATTTATCCGTCGCTACATCCTCAAAGCGTAGCGTGCTAGGCTGTGTGAACTTGTTCAGTAGTCGGCCATCGGCCGATTACCTTGCTTGATGCTCAACTCCTCCTTCTTAAGGTCCATAATTCCTTCAGGCACGTGATAATCTTGTCGGAATGCAATTGTGAACTCTTCCCAAGTGGTATCTTGAGGGTTCTCTGCGTGGCACGAAGTTCTCCCACCATTCGCCAATGTTTCCTTCCAACTGATGAGAAGCGTAAAGTAACTTCTCATTCCCTATGCAAAGAGCTATAAGTAGATTCCTCTCGATTGAACTTAACCAATCAACGGCCTCCAATGGATTGGCATATCCAGATAAAGTGGGTGGGTGAGTCCTCATGAACTCCGACCTTGTATTCTCAAGCGTGGTCCTCGATTAACTTGATTAGCGATGGCCTGAGCGATGACGTGCTGCATTTGTTGCATCATAGCATGCATCAATCTGGGTCTGAGCAGCAAGAACTGATACAAAATTCTGCATATAGAGTGGCGGTGCTGGTGGTCAATCATTGGGGTTTTCATTTGGCGAGATCCACTCCCATTGCTTCCAAAGTTTCCACGGGTGTTCACCATCTGCCGATTTGCTCTAGGTTTAGAGATGAGAGGGAAACAAGAATAGACAAGTAATATGGAACTTATGCGGGGCAAAAGGGGTAACTTTATGGTCCAACTTTATTATTAATAACTTGGTATGGCTCTTACAATGCCTAAGGGCCTTGCAACACATAACGCACACTCGACAAACAAAGCAAATCCAAATCGAACTAACTCTGGAGTCTAACGCCTAAAGGGTGACTCTTTATTCTATGACTCGGCGAAGGAGTCTCACTATAGAACCTAAGCTCACTCATCGAGAAACCCTCCACGGCTGGTGCGGGTGTCTTTGCGGCATAGGCGCGAAAGCGATCGCCATGTCCAAATGACTATGTCATCTGTGGTAGTCGAAGAAGCGGTGTCCTCATCGAGATCTGACTCCTCCTGGATCTGGCTCGTGTAGCTCGAATCTTGGCTCACGGAGTGCAGTCCGTACAAAGTCATCTCCAACTCGTCAATCCTTCGTAGAAGGTGTGCCACATACTCTTGAGCTTCCGCCATCTGTTCTTCTCTGTCGTGATCTCCTTGCGGGCCTTCGTAGCTCCTTGCTTGTATTATCTAGTACATCTTCCTGGCGACGACGAATCGTGCCAACCTGTAACCGTGGCATTCTCATCCTGAATCGCCTTCGTCAAGAAGGTTATCGCTGCGCGGATGATAACGGAACACCGTGCTTTCCAACTCTCTGGCGTGGATATCTTGGTAATGTGCCGCATTGCTCGTCGTGAAACTTCTTGGATACCCATCTGCATTGTAGATCTTCTAGCAGCAGTGCTGTATCGGGCGATTGCACAGGCCCCTCTTCTGACAGTACCTCAATCCTCACGTCACAAGCCTTGATCAATCCCGCATGTCGATCACTTCCACTTGGTATTGGGGCTTCTCAAAATCTCAGAGAGTTTGTAGCATGTGCCAAAGTTCCGCGGCGTGACCAACTCCTAGATCAACGTGGTTGAACTCTTCCTCCATCTGTCACAAGAGTGCTTTACGAAGAACTCGAATTTTTAAATTGTGACAAGGTAAGGGAAAATTCCAGCAAGAGACGAGAAAGAGAGAAGGGATAAGTCAAGATGTCTTTTCTTGTCTTCACAAATTTTTAGATTTAGAAAATAGGTTTTATCCTCACTATGACCATTCTAGCTTAGGGTTGAGCCTACAGTCAAGTATGGCTCTGATACCACCTCTGTCGGGACCCGAATTTGCAAATCCGGACCCTCTGTGTATTC